>CM033270.1:22941522-24294022 GCA_019343175.1 Oedothorax gibbosus
GAACATTTAATCTAAGCCATCGAATTACTTTTAAAACGTAAAAAGAGGAAAGTAGCGTGTTTTCCGACTGTTTCTTTGTAGTCCTGCTTTCTCCCTATTTCGAAATCTAAACATCATATAATTTCCCTCCCCTTCAGGGACATGTCTAAATTGTGGATGTGGCGATAGATGACAGCATCTGTCATATATGTGTGTGTATGTCGTGCCAGTCCTTCTTGACGATGGTTTATAAGCGGGTCTTTGTGACCAAGCACACAATCCTGAAAATATATGTCTACCAACCAACCACTAAACATCATATAACTATTAATGTGTTTGAGCGAATTAAGTTTCACAGCGCAAATAGTGAATTTGTTGACCAAACCTCACAATACTTTATCGAATAAATATTTTTAAATGTTTATTTTATGGATTTTCATACATTCTTAGAAATATTTTTAGCCTACTTTTCTTCTTTTAAATTCGAAGGAATTAAAAGAAATGAAAGTAGGTGTTGACATCTTGTAATCGTGGAGATATTTGTTTGCGGAACGTCAGTCTGTCTGTATTCCCCTTCCAAATTGGGTACTTTCCGTTCAATTTAAAAAACTCTTTTTATATTAGATAAAAACTCTTTTATATTTATATTTTTATACAAGGTATCAAAAGCTACATTTCATGCTTTTTCTGCATCTTCCGGTACGCTTTTTTGTCCGTCTGTCCTTAACAAGACGGTGTCATATTTTCAGTTCTAATCGTTCAATTTAAAAATTATTTTTTGGTATCAAAATATATTATCAGCTACCTAACCTTTTTACTTTTCGTCCGCCTGTCTACCTGTCCTTTATAAGATGGCCTGTTTCAATTTCTCTCTTAACCGTTAAATTTCAGAAATTATTTTTGGTTAGACAGATATTACATCAGACACATACATTTGTTTAATGTTAATCCGTCTGTCTGTTCGTTTTTCCATCCGTCAGCCCATCTGTCTGTCTTCTAACGGTCTGGTTTAACTTCATTTCTAGTAATCCGATTTTGAAAATTTTTATTTTCGTTAGAAAGGGTTCCTATATTTTATAAGTAGTTTTCGTATGTCTGTCTAGGGTTTATCTCTGTAAGAACTATTATAACTTGTGGGAGCATTATAGCAACGGGAAAGAAGCTAGTCTAGATCTTTCAGAACTTCGCGGTATGTATATGATTTCAAAATTGCTAACATTTGCTTTTGATTCCGACTTATTTTTTTAATTAAAAAACATGTTAACAACAACTTGAACACAAAATAAAATTTTACAATATTTTGGATAATAATTAAAATGTAATTGTTTTTAATGTTTGATTAAAATAAGTGTTAGATTATTGAGTCTTTGTCATTTTAACTATATATAAAATAAGTATTTTATATTTAGAACACTTAAAGTTTTATTTAAACACAATTAATGGAGAAAATAACATCGCATGTAATTAGATATATAGGGTACATATGATATCAGTGTCTCATGTTTTATAACCTTTGTTCGTCTGTCTATTCTCTTTTCCGTTCGTCTGTCTATCTGTCCTAAGACGGTGTTTGTTTGGACTTCAGTTTTAACTCCTGATTTATAATTACTATTATTATTATTATGATATAAAGTTATGACCTCAGATACCTATATTTTAAACCTTGCTTTCATCGTTTCGTTCTACAAGAACTTCATAGTGAGTAATAAAGTAACAGGGAAGAAGACTGACATGGTTCTTTCAGAATTTCTTGTTTCATCTAATATAATTGATGAAAAAGTGAGTTTCATCTTTGTCATTCCAACTGTGCGCCCTCTATTAGCAGATGCTTGTAATTCACCAACTATCGGGAACGGGAACCGTGCAATTTAATGGAAGATTAATTATTCTCATGATAATAGCAAAGATCTCTGCCCGGAGAGCGTGGGCGATGCTTTAAGTTAACTCGTAGTGGAAAGAAGCACAAGAGGACACAATAAATTCTGGTTAATGACCGCCAGGGATTTGCGACATTCCCTAATTGTTCTTCTGGAAGTGAATCTCCGAAATTGGCGAAAACGAGCGATAGTAAAAGATGTTTCTGTTTTGGGCTTTAGTTAGGTTAGGAAATAAATATGATGTTCTAATTTAATTTGTCATTTAAGGTCTTGTAGCAGAATTAACTCGTATAGTTTGGAATAACACAATAATTTTTGGAAAATGACCACCAGAGATTTGCGGCATTCCCTTACTGCTCTGTAACTGAATCTCTGAAATTGGCGAAAGAGCTGGCTGAGAAGGTAATTTTATAATAATAATTGGAATTGATGTTTCATATAACTATACTATTAAGGTGAGAAAATGTTTCTAGGAAATTCTCTAACAAAACAAATATAAACATCAAACAATAGTAATATACTTTCATATTTCAGCTTAAGTTAAGATAGGAAAATAAACATGATTGCTACTTTTATTTGATTCAGAACAAAAAAAAAGCACATTAAAAGCCTTTTCAAAGCAATCACATTTTTTAAAAAAAGCCAGTTTAATGTTTTAGTGGATAAATTTGAATCGAAATCAAGACACTTTCTCTAAGAAATCAGTTTAAATAAAACTGTAAAAGCTTTATAATGGTCTAATTATTTCAAGAAAATTTTTTGCCCCATATCCAATAAATATTTATGGTAAGCTTATTTGCAGGTTATTATGCAGATATACGTAAATGTATGCCCGAATAAGAATCTATCATTAAGGTTTATTTCATTATCATGTATAACGGGGACTACATAGTTATTAGTCTGTAAGTAAACAACCGATCCGCCTATAATTTGAAAATACAACTGCAAACTAAATATTTTTGACGGGCTTAAATTCTGCCATGATGTAAATATAAAATTCACTGTAACAATTTTTTTTAATAGAAAATCTATTTTGAAATGTTTAAATTGTTTAACTGAACGAACATAAAATATATTTTAAATCAACAAGTAAGTATATAGTTAAATTAAATTTCCTATTTACTTAAGTTTTTTAAGTTTACAATTTACAAATAAATATCTTAAAACACATAAAGAATTCATTTTATACTAGGTGCATTGATGAACCATGTGTCTTAAATTAATAATCATGAATTAACATTAACAAATTAAAAATATATATACAGTTCCCAATCTTCATTTTTTATTGTTGAAAGTCATGTAAATCCGTACTTGTATACTCCCACTGCTTATTTTATTATGAAAAAAAAAGCTGAGATAGATAAAATACACATTATATATAGAAGAGTCATTTTGTTTCAAATGGGACCTTTTAAAAGCAGTTTGTATTACAAAAGTTAAGAAAATGTTTCATTACATTTGCATCATAAAACCAATTTGAAGAGAAGAAAAATAGTTTTTAAATTACATGTAACATACTATGAATAATATAAGACAGCAAAAAAATCTATATAGAATAAGATGTTAGTCATTTAAAAGTTTCATTTGCTAAATATTTACTATTGCAAAAATATTTGAAAAGAAAACATTCACAAACATAACTTCTATTTCGATTACAGATTAAAAAGTTAATTATAACACTTCAATTAGATATTTATTTGTTCAAAAAATTGATTTTAAGTTGTTTAATGTAGCAAGAAATAATTTTATTACTTGTTTTTACAGTAAATTTTGATTTGTAATAATAAATATACAACTAGTTTCTATTGTATTTTCACATAACAAACTTAATCAGATGTTGGAAAGTAAAATTTGGATAAAATGATATGCTAAAAGTTATAATTTTCTGTAACATCCTTAGGGCAAACTTATGTTTGATTAAATATATAAAAAATTGACGAATACATTTTTGTACACCATAAATATTTAATTAATTATTAAATATCGCTTGATCATGTTTTAACTTGACGTATGAAATTAATTGAAATTTAAAGTGGCTTTACGATGGCATTGAATATTGTAAAAGTTATTAAAAGCAAATTCATAATTTCCTACAAAAACGAAAAAATTATAATCGATGCGGTTAGATGCTTCTACTTTGAACAAAGGATGTTTTTGTTATAAAAAATACTTTTATGGTTGCAGTTTTTTCAACAAAAGATAAATATTCGGAGAATTTGATAATATAAACATTTTTGTTAGAGAATAACAAATTTATGCCTTTCAAATTTTATAATAAATATTAATGGATCCATCGTTCGCACTGAATAAAAGGAAATTTTTTTAAAGGTAAAGGCGAGAATTGGGATTTCAAGGGAAAGGAAGATAATTGAAATATTTTTTAAAAAATATGTTCCATGCAATATACATTTGAGAATTTCTTCAGCAACAAGTTATTTTTGAAGAAGAGTGAAATACATAATGGATAAGTTTGTTTTATATCATATGTATTTTATGGAATAAATTGTTCATGAAAAATAAACAGATTTTCCCTGTAAATTATACAGGTTTTCTCTTTAAAAACATAATTTTTTACAATGTATCACCTACAAAGCATAGGTAAACGAATTAATTTTTAAATATAATTTAAAAAACAAAAGACAATAAAAAAAGCCTCCCAGAAAGGGATGGATTTGTATTGTATTAAAACTTCGTTAATAAATGTAAACATAAATTAAGGCTTTTTGTAAAATAAAAAATAATTGAATGCGTAATGCTTCTTTTTAAAATAATATTTCTTAATAATAATTTTTTACTTATAAAAGTATGTGTATATATTTTGTTGTTTCGAGAAGAATGAAATTGAAAAAATATTTCGTCGAAATTCTGTATGTTAACTGTAATAAATGAAAAAAATACATAAAAAGTAGAAGAATATTGAACGCTTGACATTGAAAACGAAAATATTGTTTTCGCGTAGTCTATACAAATAGAATTCCAAAGTTAATATTCGACAAATCAAATATATTTCATACAAAAAAAAATTATCCCTAAATCGTTGCAAGTAGAAGTAGCTTCAGCCAGTTTATTTTTAACTTTACCAGCAGATATGTATGTCCGTACATATGAGTATTAAATTTTGAAGTTTACAGATTCATTTCAACTGGGTCTGAAAAAATCCATTCTATCCTGGTAGCAAATAATATTATTTTTCTTTTTGTTTTCAAGAAAATTAAATCAATACTATCTACTTTCCCTTACTATACTGAAGCGTAACCTTTCTTTGGAGTTGGTTTACAGCTGTCGGAGAAGGAACAATATTTTTTCCGTCCGTCTATAAGTCTGAATCCACTCTAAAGCTCGAATCAAAGAGCTAGGGACTTCAAATTTTTTACACGAGTTCCTTGTACCTGTTGGATGTCATAATATAGTTTTCGAACAAATCCCGCATGTGAAAATGGTAGCTGCGTTAGAACTTTTGGGTTTTAAAGTTATTAAAAATTAGATTATAGGGTATATAATTATCCTTAACTGTATTGATTTATTACTTAACAATTGGAAGTCGTGTAGTGTTAAACACCTCTAGTTCAAGATAAATTCAAATAACTTCGCCTTGCATGCGTAGAGCTAAAATGAAAAAGGTTCAACTAGATAGGGGGGTGGGCCTTGAGATTGAATTCATAATATATGACTATAAAATATTCGAAGATTGACAACCTAAAAACGCGTTACATTAAAGAAAACGATTTAGAATTCCGTCAGCGCCCTATCATGGTCGATGCGGAAATCGCAAAGTTACCAAACCTAACGGTCGAAATTTCGTCCTCTTTGATTGGTAATATGTTGACACTCTTTTGATATTTGTGCTTTTTTTGTAGGTCTGAATTGAAAAAAATAGTCAATATTTCAGGCTAATTCCATGGAAAATTATCCTTTCTGTAGTGTAAGTCACGTTTGTAAAAAGTGATTATCTTTACAACTTTTAACATTAAATAAAAAAAATTGCAGAGTCTCTGATCTACACTTATTAAAACTAAATAATGTAACATGCTTTATTTAATTTATATTTTACTTTAAAATTCTTGTAATCTCCTCTTCAATTGTGACTTACACTACAGTTACAGAAGAAGAAAGAATTAACCCTCAATCTAATTACGAAAGAAAGAAAAACAATATATGAGTTGCAATACTTTGTCAAGCTATCTTTTAGATTCTCAATACCTTTTTTTTTTATTCAATTATTGCACTCGGCATTGGGATCAATTGACTTGTTTTCTCGTAAAACATTTCTCCACTGCAAAAAAACTCTGCTGTTTAGTATACGTATTCTTTTTTTTTACATAAAAATATTTACATACTCTTATACTTTTTTTTCAAAACCTGTTTTTAGGGAGACGATGGAAGTTTAACATTTGTCTTTATTTGTATTTAATTTTATCTTAAATACAAATTCAGAACGACTTAAAATTGCATCTTTAAATCTTCTTATACTTTGTAAGTTTATTAGGTAACTTTGCAGTCATAAGTACTTGTAATATAAATAGAGTTAGGTCGATATAAAATGCTGCTTTCTCTGTTATCTGTCGAAAACCTTTAAAATACGTTTATATGTGAACACGAACACATTGCTTGCATTGACTCAAATAAATGCTCTTACAAATTAATTAAAACTTTTAATTTAAATACTCTTTACTAGAAAATTTTAAAGTGTTACTGGAACGTTTATTTTTAAAAATGTCATTCTATTATGAAATAAGTACTTTTTCCACATCAAAACCAACAAAATGATTCCAAGTTTGAACATAAAATTTTCTTTGTAAACACTTCTTTCATTTCAATAATCAGTTTTATATGTTAGTTAAATTTATATTATGAAAAATCATCCACTGTAATTGTTTACCACTTAACACTACAAACATTTAAGCAGAATTTAATTAATTCACTTATTCTAAGAATAACGTTTCCCCAAATACGATATCAGGCGAAACCCCGAAATTCCATTCTTTCTCTTTTTGGCGTAGGCGTTGGCGACGTTTGTCCGGAAAATCCCCCCCCCCCTTTCCCGGATTTTATCCTGGAGCTAGAAGAGTTTGGGAATCTCCCTTGCATTCCCGTTTTAGACGCGTTTCACAGAGGTCGATCGAAGTTTTGGAAAAAGAGGCGCAAAAGAAATGTGAGACTTTGAAAAGTAAGCGTAATATAAAAAAAAGTTTTATTTGTCCGATGTCAGTTTTAGTTTATTTTGTCGCCCGTTTCGGGAAATGAATTTTTTTCTTGACATTGACATGTGTGTTTTGCCAAAGTGTGCTCAAACGGTTAGTGAAAGAAATTATTTTCTTGTGAAAGTTTACATATAAGAATCTAATTTCCTGAAATTAAATAAAATAAATTTTTATTATTTTTACGTATAAAGTGAATTTTATTATTAAATCTTATGATTTGATATAGTGATTTTTAAAACTATATAGAAATTTGTACAAATTAAAATTAAAGTTTATTGTATCCTTAAGATTTTAAATAATTTCTTCGAACTTTTGTTAAATTAAAAATTAGTTATTTTTCTAAATAATTATCTCAATAGGTTTATTTTAAAAAATTTTATAAAAACTTTACGTAACCTGTTGTAGTTGTAAATATGTATTTTTTCTAGATACCTAAATATTTTAGTATAATTCTATTGTATTTCCCATTGTTTTATTTTATATTTTATTAATTATTCAAATTTCTAAAATTTGGTAAAAAAAATTAATAATACAGATCCTTATAAATTTTTGCACAATTTCATATTATCGAAAATTCTAATTTTTGAAAAAATAAATAATTCGGTAACTCTTATAAATTTTGATACAACTCCTGACCAACAACATTACTGGCAATCAACTCACAAAAGAAATTAAAAACAAACTTTAAAAAAAAAAAAAAAAAAACTTCATTCTGGACAAACTTCAACTTTCAACCAAAAAACCATGAACATTACATACTGGAATAACTACACCGATGGCTTAGCCGACATCGACGAGTATTTGGCGGCAGTCCTGGGTCCGAAAAGAGTTCCCCTAAACTGGTTAATGCCTCTGACTCTGGTGTACTCGGTCGTCTTCACCACAGGACTGATAGGCAACACTTGCACGTGTCTGGTCATCGCCAGCAATCCTTACATGCAGACGGCCACCAACTGCTATCTCTTCAATTTGGCTGTGGCAGACATGCTTACTCTGATATTTGGTAAGTGTAATTTTAAATTTTGATATTGTTTTTTAATAGTACTATCCAATTTAGTGCCATAGTAATACAGTAGTGATGGTCATATCTGCGACATCACTTTATGGTATGGTTACTTGACATTGGATTTAAAGCTTGGCATACACGGAGGGACAGGACAAGAAACAGGATGTGAACCCTCACCAAACATCGCCACTCTTCCTCCAAGACGTTACCAATAGCATTTTCATTCGTAAATGATTGTTTTTGTGTGCACGCGTGACATCTAAGCCAATCATTGACGATTGAAAATGCATTCGGTAAAGTCTTGGAGGAAAAGTGGCGAAGGTTCACTTGTCCTGTCCCTGGTCCTGTTCACCCGTGTATGCATAGCTTTAGTAGACAGGGTCGTGGCAGTTTTGGCGGTATGGTAACCATGCATATTTCATCATGACCATTATTCTGGTGAACGCGTGGCTTAGAAGGCCCTGAATTGAAATTAAATCAGTTCGGGCATAGAAAAGTATCTATCAACGCAAAACTACTAGTTGTCGTTACTCTGTACGTACTAGTACAAGTCGATATTGAGTGTCTCTAATCATTACTTCAAATTCCAAGTTTCTTTCAAAATTATCCTCCTCTTAACTCATAACTACACTATACAAAAAAATCCATTAATGTTACTTAAAAAATCTTTCAAGTTCTTCGTTTTTTCAAGTAACCTTCCTGCCTAAAAGAATATCTGAACCCTGACGGAACTAATTAGGAAGTCAAATCAATACCTCTGGGGGTGACAAGCCAATTCTGGGGATCTTCTGGTTGGCCTCTGTGTCTAAAATTAGATGGATCCACTTACAAGCAGTAGTGCTGCCCTCTATTGAGATAATTATTACAAAGGATCATGACTGGTATAAGCGCTCATCGAGCGAAGCAATAAACCAGCTTACACAACCAACCACAATCGCTTGAAAAACTTTTTTTGTCAGACCTCCGAATACTGATTGACCACCTTAGTACGCCATTTTATTATGCAATATATAGATCATCTGTTTCAGTATCGGGTTCACATAATATCCATAAGTACATAATTACTCTCCATTCTTTCGAAACAGAAATTTACGGAAAGTGCTAATCTCATATAAATATAATAAGATTAAACAAGTTCAATTTACGTTACCGGTAAAACTTTCGAGTACCATAATTAAACTTCCCCACTCGTGCGTGAATTGGCTCATTTTCTACGATAAAAGTTAATTTAGGTAATTTTACGGCGGACAAATTATTAATCCACATTAAGTATCCACATTGCCGACATTTTATTAGATATTATTATCTAATAAAATGTTAAAAATACATTTTAATATGTTGAATAAAATGTTGTCTAATAAAATGTATTTTATACATTTTATTAGATATTTGTTTAATTTAGATTAAAACAAGGTTAAAAGGTAGAAAAGAGCTACACAATAGGGCGAAGAAGAGAGTATAGCTTATGGTGGACACAGGTTTCTTTAGTTTAGCACTTTTTAAGTTAGAATAGAATGGAATTCGTCATTTTTTAAAATCATTTTTTAAAAATGTTTTTAAAAAATGACGAATTTTCCACATTATATGAAATTTGATTTTTAAGTAATTTTTTATATCCGTATTAACAAAAAAATTTATATCACATTTCCGATAGTGCGTAAAAGTGTCCTTATGTGTTTGTTAGTAAGTGTGCACAGTTTGGTTAATCTCGGTTAAGACCTTCCCATATTGCCTCTTTAAACTAAACTAAACTCCTCGGCGCAACAGCCCATTACTGGGCCAAGGCCTGCCGTGCCCATTTGAGCTTTCGTGACCTAGGGCTCTAGGGTGCTAGGCATATGTCCCGGTAAGGTGGTCAGCCTCACACGGAATTCCCAGTGTTTAGTTCCCAAGCATGCTTGGTACCCATTTATCGACCAACTTAAGAGATGAAAGGATGGGTTAACCTCGCCCAATCCGGGATTCGATCCCCGGACCTGTGGCGTGGCAATGCGAAGCACTACCACTAAGCCACTAGGCCTCAACCTATTGCCTCTTTAGCCGCTTATTATACAAAGTGTGTCAATTTTCATTTTTCCGGTATTTTTTTAATAAAAGTTTAATGCGGCTTAAAATTTATTCCTTTGGGTCGTTCTGACTGTTACAGTACGATACAAAGACACGCATTTTAATATATAAAATGGCATTTAAAAGTTTGGTTAAAATAAGTGATGAAATAATCAAGCAAGAATAAAAAATTGAAAATTAATAATAAATTATACAAAAAAAAATAATAACGCGTCAGAATGCGCATGTGGCAGTGTTTTGCACACCAAGGTTTTTTAGAACTAATATTATCGCGTATCGACAATATAGCACGTTTCAACAAGATGAGTCAATACAAATCCACGGAAATCATGGCAAAACTTCAATATTATAGACAAGTTCGGATTTCAATTCAATTGAAAACCTTTGGGTGATATTTACCCGTAAGGTTACACAAATGGAGGCAGTATTTCACCGTAAAAGAGTTGCCAATAGTGGCTGCTTGGTGTGAAATACGGAAAAAAGTGTTGCAAAATCTTGTTAAGACAATTGAAATCGTGTGCTTAAAATTGTCGTTCCATAAAGAAATACAATCATGCCGTGACAAGACTAAATTAAGTATGCATTAAGATAACATTGTTGAAACTTTTTTGAAAGTAATTTTTACTATTTCTTCTATTCTCTAAAAAAAACTTATTAAATACTATTTTCTTTGCATTCATTATTATTTTAATTATTTATACCTGCCTAATTATTATCACTACTTGTCTTGACCAAACATTTTAAGTGAAATTTTCTCTCTTAAAATGGGTTGTGGCAAAATTATACCACTGTCAAGCAAATTTTGTATGAAACTAGGACATGCTTTTTCGATACACTTGTCTAAATTGAATAAACCTTTTTTTTTATAAATATATGAACCCTAATGAAGATACCACATCGAATAGAACAATTATTCCAAAACCGGTTTGCCCAATGAAGCCATAACCAATTGTTCTAATTTGATTTAGGCTATAGTTCAATAATATTATCAACAACAATGCACCTATAAAAAACAGATTTCTGTTGTTGTTTTGAGGACATGAAACTAAAACATTACTTCGAAATTCAATATGCTTGCCGTAGTAAGAGAAAAATATTTTTAAAAAAGTGTTGAGAAGAAAGAAGCATTGACGCATGAAATAGGAAACGAAAATAATTTTTCGTCAAATAAAGGGGAAGAAATTGAATTTCGAAATTAGTTTTCAACAAAGCTAATTTATTTCTAAAAAAATAAAATCATAGACTTAAATTTTTGCCTTGCAGGCAAAAGTAGCTTTATTCAGTTTATTACAAAATTGAGATAGCATTGGTTTCAACTTACTTTGAAAGTGAAAATATGTATGAATGAATACGAGTAAAAATTTTGAAATGTTATAATTCATTTCGAGTTGGATTAATATAATATTTTTGTTGCAAATATAGCGTATGCTTACATTCGGTTCTTTTCTCCATCAAAACACTTTAATAATTAGATAATACTCTTTGCTTGTTCATATCAGGTATTTTTTATTTATGTTAAATATATTTTATTCAGTTTGTACACACATTAAAATGCACAAGATATAACTGCCTTAGTTTGATTTTTTTTATTTTAACGGCATAAACTAGGAAAAGTAAATATCAAAGCTACTCGTTCAGTGCCACCAGAAGAAATACGGCGTGACAACTTGTTGTTGTTGCATGCCCCCGGAGGCCAGCAGTGCTAGACCAGGTCCATGACATCTTACACCCTCAGAAAGTCCAACACCATTAAAGGGTCGTCGTCTAAATCCTGCTTGGAGAGCCCCAGGCACGCGAGTATGTGATCAGGCGAAACCTGCTCAAAAGAGCAGTTAGAACAAATTTCGAAGCTCCTGGATCCCTCATAAAATTTCAATGTCTTAAGGTGGCCACTTCGAAAGCGGGCAAGAGCAGTTTGATCCTGTCTATTAAAGCCAGGAGCAAGGGAGTCTCCAGGACGCGAACATTGATACCAATGGTGCACTGGGGGGACAATCCAAGTGGTCCTGTTCTTGTGCTTAATCTCCGAGTGAATCTCCGAAAAGGTGAGAGGCGCTGACGGAACAGAGGCCTCGCCAGCACCAGCCTTTGCTAAATTGTCCGCGATCTCCCTGCCAATCTCTCAGGTGCTGTAATGCGCGTCTGCTATCAGACAGAATCCAAATCTCGTTTCCATGGGGAAGAGACGCAAGAAGACCAAGAGCTTCGTCGATGGCTATCAGTTCACTGCGAAAAACTGAGCAGTAGTCAGGATTTTTCCTCTGTATCCTTAAGTCATGGCTTTGAAATTTGATGTAAATTCCACTGCCAGATCGGTTATAGTCATCTCTGCTGCCATCCGTGTAGACCTGAATGGCATCATTTGGAATCTCTCCGATTCTCTCAAGGCAAGTTGCTTTAGAAAGACCGGAAGATCTGTTTGCTTACTGACATGTACTGGTAATTCAGTATGGAAAAAGACATCACCAAGATCATCAACCGGGTCGAGGCACTGTGCTAAGTGATGCGGCTCCACTGCACCATCAACAAGATTAAAAGTAACCAATTGGCTGAAGGGACTGTGTCTCTTGAGTCTCTGATTATTACGCCAGTTTTTGAAGTGGGTGGCGGTGCGATTGTATGAACCTAGATCACTTAGTTTGTTGTAGTAGTTTGATAGGCAGGCATGTCTCCTAAGTTCTAGGGGCTGTAGATCTGCCTCGAAAAGCACAATGTCCCTGGGGCACGTATTTCTTAGCCCAGTGATGATCCGAGCAGCGCAAAGCTGGACCTTTTCAAGTTTCTCAAGATTTGAATCTGAGGCACAACAATAAATTGGAATGCCAAATTCCAAGATGGGTCGAATTAGTGAGATGTATGTTGTTCTGAGAGTACCAGCGTCAGCACCCCAATCACGCCCTGATATATACCTCAAGATGCTGAGCCGCTTTCTTGCCTTCAGCACAAGATGATCGATACGTTTATTTCCCAGAATCTCAGGGTCTAACACAAAGCCTAAATATTTTGGATGTTTATCCAGAGTCAGTTGTTGATCGTTCAATAAGATATTAGGATGGAAATTATAAAGCTTTCTGTTGGTTGTGAAGAAGCTAACCGAGGACTTAGTTGGATTAAAGCACAGTTTGTGGTCTTCAGAGAAATTCTGGATGTTCTCAAGGACTAGATTAACATCTCTCTCTAACTTCGTCACGTCAGAATAGCCCTGAAGTAGTAGTAGTAGTAGTGATGACACTAGTATTAAGTAGTAGTAGTATGACAACTTAGTCATGTCTGTTAATTGCCAACAGATAAGTCTTTATTTTACATTTAAAATTAATTTCTTCAAACATAAAATTATATGACTGTTCACATCGTCGTAAGAAGGTGACTGTAAACTCATCATCTGGAAATTCCTGTTTCACCCGACCAACAAAAAAACCCACAAATCTCTATAGCAAATTTTACTGCAGCAAAGTCATGGTCATAACTAACAAGTTAGTTTTAGTTGAGGTTTTGGGTTTATTCTAAACAAGTACAAGTATTGAAAATTAATCTATTACCTTCATAAAGTTATTATTATACATAATAATAAACTATGTATTTAAAAAACATTATAGATTTTCATAACTAGTTAAGTATGGGAGCCTTGGTCCAGTGGCCAACCCTCCCTTACATAGAGTGGGCCAAGCCTACCCCTAGACATTTTGTAAAGAATGGCACACGGTGATTTTAAGCCTACTTTATTGCCCAAACTTTATAACTTAAATAAAATCACAATACACCAGTATTTATAAAATATCACATACATAAACTAAATTCAATTAGTTTAGTTATAGTGGGCCTAGGCAATTCATTGGGTCCCCAGGTTACCCTAATGAATATTTTTAATTATTAATTAATGAAAAATATTTATAATTAATATTCAATTAATCATTTTGTATGAAAACGAAAAACGAATTTTAATGTTCTCAATATTTTATCTTTTCAAAAAAACTATAAACATAAATGATATATAGCTGAATTAAGGAGGCATTTGTAAGTGTTTACTAAAAAAATCGAGTTTCACATTACACTTTTTTTTGTTGAATAAGAATAGTAAGATCCAAAAATTTATCCTGGTTTATTGATCACAAAAGTATTAACGAAGTCTAATTTTTTTCAAAAGCTACTAGCCATAGACCCTTACATAAAAGTTTTTAGAAAAACACAATTTTATAACTGTTTTATTATACTCAACTCCCCGATTTACTATGTCTATGAAAGGCTCAAACAACTTTCTTTGAATCATCATATCCACATACAGTGGATCCCCTCTCATGTCGATCTTGAGGGGAATGAAATAGCAGATGCATTGGCCAAAGCGGGAGCTAGTGAGGTATTGGTTCCACTTGAGCCTCTTACCTACACGGAGATTTTCTCGCAGGCTAAGTTGAGTGGGGAAATAACTTGGTCTACTCCTCCACTACATCATTGGTATCGGGGCCATCGTCCTGGCGGTTCTTTGGCACTAAAATGTAACAGACAGAGACAAACCGCCCGTTTCCTCAGTGGGCACCTCAGAAGTATGACCTTCTCGGGTGGTTCAAGAATATTTGACACATGATCCAAGTGCTCTTCTGAGCAGGCTTCACCATCTCACATCTTGGAGTGCCTGGGGCTCAGCCATCAAGATCTACTGGGAAGTCCGCTGATGGTCCTGGACTTCCTTGAGGTTTTTGGACTCATGGACCTTGTCTAGCTCCGCTGGACTTTGGGGATAGGAAAAGAAAGAAAGACTATGTCTATGTTTGAAACACGTTCTAGAGAATACTACGCATTAAATAAGTTAATACTAAGGATAAATTTTATAAATATTTTTTTAATTGTAAGGTTTTAAACTGGTTATCTAGTTTAAAATCGTAATTTATCGGCAATGTTTAGTGTTAACTCAGGCGTCTCGTAATCCTGACTGTAAACTACTCACAATTTCTTGATCGGATTAAATTTTGGTAGTCAAAAGGAACTGATATAGCACGATTCTACGTACGTAACTCCCCAAGTTTCATAAGGGAAAATCTCCAATCAGTCTAGAAATGTGATAGAATTTCAGATTAGTTGGTAGCGTGTTATCTCAGAAATAAAAGAAAAATTATTTAATTAATTTTTTTCAGGAATTTCCAAAAACGTATATTGGTTAGTTTATACAAAAAACATAAATTTATTAAAAATAAAGAAAAGACCAGACTTTGTATTAAATTGTTTTTGATAATTTTTTGTGCTTATCTCTAAATTTATGTAATGGTCAAGCAATATTAATTGGTTTCAAAATTCATTTATCGGAGCTGATAAATTATTTATAATATCGAGAATATTTAAAAGCAGACTTCTTTGGTTATAAAAGTAATGCACATTTTTACAGTTCTTATAATTATTTTAGCTAACGATATAACTTACTCGACAATCTTATGAATAAAATTATTTCTAAGATTGTTTCAACATCGAAACAAAGATTATAAACTATGACCTCTGTCTATGATGTTTTAAGATATTTTAATTTCAGAAATTCACGATTCAAATCTTTCACATTCATTTCTCCAACTCAAAATTCTGCATCATTTCCATTTAGAATGAAGTTTTAGGCAATTTTACTCAAAATTCACAGATGCGAAAAAAAAATTCTGGAACCCTGCCAGGACGTCAGCAGCTAATCCAAATCCGAAGAAACGGAATACGCAAAAATCCTATTGCAGCGTCTCACTCATTCGTTATATATTTTCGAGCTTGCATTAGGGCCCAAGCATTCCCCCTGAGTCTTTCCATATTTTCTTAAGGGTTCTGTTTCATGCATCTCGCATCTTGTTGTTATTGCATTTTCAGGCAGAGGAGCGCGTCATTCGGTCGGGTTATTCGTTTCTCTTGTTGCTTTGGTGGAATTTCTTTTAAGTTATGCGGGTAATCTTTTTTATGTGTATTCAAAATAGGACTCTAAAATGTTAAATTTATGATTTTTTTTCATTTAATTTATGCGGTTTTTTTTTTCGTACAGCAATTTTTTTTCTTTGTTATTACTTGAAACTAAAACTATGTTATAGGAATGTTTCATATAATGTAACGCTCTTGTTTTAATTTTTCTTTGTACTGCGATTTCATTGGTTGCTTTGGGTGCAATCTCAAAATGACCGATATAGATGAAAAGAAACTTTTCTTTCTATACAAGCTTTCTCTTTAACAAATGTTTTGAACAAATAAAAACACAGCCAGAAGTTGGCATTTAAAAAAATTAATAAGCGAAATAGACTTAGAAAACTCATTTATGAATACAAAAACAAAAGTAAATCCAGACAACAAATGAAAACAAACACGTCAACAGTAGACAATTAGATCTTGAGAAAAATGTCTGATAAAAAGAACAACGGCTTTGAGAAATAATAAATGCTTTGATTTAAAATAAAATTTTGAAAGTGTTTTCTTAATATATAAAATAATGTTTTAAGAATTAATACTCTAAGGTTAGAATTTCTTTTAGTTATGCGGGTAAACTTTTTTAGTGTATTCAAAATTGGACTTTAAAATGTGATATTTATGAGTACTTTTTATTTAATTTACACGGGCTTTTTAGTTTCGTTTAGCTGATGTTTTCCTTTGTTATCACCTGAAGCTAAAACTCCAATAGTTACTAAAAGAACAACACGAAAAATCGAAAGTTACTGGAAAAAAAAACTAAAACTCAAAACTCCATTTTGCCAAAGGGGATAAAGAAATTTTGTAAAACTGCGCATAGTTGTGATATTCTACGAAGTTGTGTGAGTATGAACCACTCAACTCTATATTATTTACTCTAGTATGTGACTTAATATATTAATACGTATATAGAAATACACAGAACAATATTTTACATCAATTCGACTAAATATCTTAAAATTTCCTTTACAATTCATATCAGTAAAAGCTATCACTCTTAAAACAAAAGAGTGAAATTCACTCCTATAGGAGAAGTGCATTTTCGGCACCGGAAAGGAGTGGAAATTAACTCAGACTGAGTTAAAACCGCTCGTTTGTTTTAAGAGTGTATACAATTGACACACGCAGTTACTATAAATTTAAAAACGAAAAAAAGGAAATTATTTATTCATTTGAATCTTACTTGAACGCTTCACGTAAACAGTTTTATTAGGTATTATTTGTAAAACACATCTGTGTTAGAAACACATTTATAGGTTTTGTTTGAAAAGAACATCAAAACATTAAAAATGGCAAATTCTTTCAACAGGTTCGAATCAAATTTCTTTCTTAAAATATTCCTTTTTGTAAATTGATTTTTAAATATCTTATTAGCACTTTCATTTTTTAATTTATGCCTATATAAAACTTATATTTAATTAAAAAATTTCTCAGAGATATTATTATTATTCAACATTACTACTATCATTAAAAGAGTTTTCTGAAAAGTTTTAAGAGTTTACTCAAAACTTTTTTTAAAACTTATTCTCGTTATTTCATAATTTTTCTCTTCTAACTTATCTTTTGACAAAAAGTTAAATCATCATATAACCTGAAACCAAAATAAGTATAAACAGTCTTTTCAAAATCAATGTATTATTTAGTTTTCGAATTTTATTCTAGAACAGTATGCAAACGAATCTTACTTTTATGTAACTATTAAGAAATAGAAGTTTTCTTCGTAAATTTCGAAATTCTTATGCATATTAATGCATCATACCATTATAGAAATATTTTCAAAATATTGGTAAACAAAAATACAACAACAAAACATCAGCATTTATTTTTTATCTAATGAATATTTTATCATATGCTTTAGTTAAACAAAAATGAAACAAATACTTTGACGAACTCTTTTTTTTTTGCAAATGTAAGGGATAGGTTTTGTAACTTTTTGTTTTTTAATTAAAAGTTAATGTAAATATGAAACATTTTGAAAGGTTAACAATTTAAAAAATGTTTTGAAAAATATTATTTTTTTTATCCTTTAAATATTATAAAAGAAACTAAATATTATAAAAGGATTTTAATATAATCAAAAGAAAAATCAATTATTATTATTTTAAATCAATAGTCTTATTGCCTGATGTAAATCTACAGTTGTCATTAAAAGTTCGTTTTTTTTTTACTTAACAAGTTTTTATTTAAATCTGCATTTGAAAATGTTGCTTAAAAATATTTCATAAAATATTACGTGTATTCAGTGCATTTAGTTTTTACATAGCAGGTTATTCACCAAACTTTACTCATTATTTGTTTTACTAAGACATATTAAAGAAAGACAAAGCAATAATTTGCTTAACACTCTTGACAGTTTTATTTCTGGATGGTTGAAACCTACTTTTAAAAAAAACTCGCTAAAATATGCCAAAGAGTTTATTTGAAATGTTTCGAAACTCAAAAGAAAGATTTTCTTTTATTTCTATAAAACGTTATATATGTGTGTGAATATTTGAATAATTTTTTGTTTGCACTTTGTTTTAAAATAATATAATCGAAAAATGTGGGACTAAAAATTTTACATTCGAGTATGTCAACCGCTGCTTCTACTTTACTACCATTTTAATTTTCTGTTGGTAAAATTCGATACACTTTTTTAAAGTTTTAAATCTTACATAAAATTCAAGAATATGAATAAAAATTAATAAATCTTAAAAATAAGTATTAATAATAAAGAAAGGAAATTAACCGTATGAGGGACACAGACGAATAAAACCGTCACCTGATTATTAGGCTTTACAGCAACACACGTATCTTTTTACAAATTATAAACTACAAATAATTTTATTAAATTTTAAACCTCAAAGACATACATAACCATCGACTTCAGAAATGTATTAAATTTTTTTTAAAGAAATTCCATTTTTAAATTTAAATCTTAAGCAATGAAAACAACTGTACACTTCAATAAGCCTTCACCTCAGTTAAAAATACATTATTCAAATCCATTCTTCGAAGACATTTTCTCTGAAAGAAATAAACATTAAGAAAGAACAATATATGGTTTCAGAAAACGGTAAAAATAAAAATTATTAAATCTACATTTCTATTAACATATTTTTATTTTAAAATCTCATAGCATTGTTAGAGCACAAGCTTCTTTTGATGAAACTACTGATTTCATGCAATTTTTAAATAAAATTACTATTAAAATAAAAATAGAACATAAACTTAGCTAATTTCATCATAAACAAACTAAATGTTTTGAATAGAAATGCAAAGTTGAATGCTCCCATTCTCTTACTCGTTTCAATTTCCCCAAAATTAGTTGTTGATCATGCATTCTAAAATTAGAATTTTTACAAAGTATTTTCTATGTCGTTAAAATAGATTTAAATTATTTTCCTTCTTTCTTCTACCGTTCTACGTGTTATTTATGAAAAGAAATTTTATACTATAAATAGTTTGTTTTATTTTCACTGACAACATTAAAATAGTATAAATTTAATATAACAGCAGTATTTTTAGAAAAGTTTGATGATTCCTTACTAACTATATAATTTGTTATGCAATTAAAATCTATTTTACTGAAAAATCTATTAAAAATATGGAACTTTTTAACTTGAGAAAAAAATTAAAATTTCAATAAAGTTTTTGGAATTTTTCTGATACATAAGAATGTTCTTTAAAAAGTTTATCGATAAAATGTGCTTAACTTAACAGATAAGTGCATGCTCCAAACAATCTTGAAACATTCGGTACTTAAAACTAAAAATTCTTACGAAGTTCAAAAATGTATGCAAATTCATTCTTAAAAGTACTTATTAAAAGAAAATCCGATACTTCTTGATGCATGCCATATAATTATTTATTCGAACAATAAAAAACAGTTCTAAAAAACTATTTTTTATTGATTAAAAATGCCTCTGAAATCGATTTTTAAACATTCTCAGAACTGGAAGTGTGTAGAGTTTCACGAAACTAATTACACAGCGGGTTTTTTTTTTACAAATGTTTTTAACAAAACTTATACAATTTGTTTAAGAACTGCTCCATCTTTTCAAAAAAAAATAATAAAAGTTGGGACTTGATCTCTTATATGGTTTCCTTTTTTTATCCATTCGTTGTGCTTTTGTAGCTTATTGCTGTTGAATTTGCGCACTCCACAAAGCAGAAGAACAACTAAAAAACGTTAACATCATAAATCCTATAACGTACGTGAGATTTTTAAGAAAAAAACTTTCCACACGTGTGGGAGAGTTTGCGATTCGGGAAAAAGGTGATTTTAAAACAACAGGATTGATTGTCAAATAAAACGAAAAATAAATCTGAAGTGAAGCTGGAAAGAAATGTTTCAATTTCCAAGATGCTTACATTCTACATTCCGATATTAGAAAAAACTCGTATCGCAGTATGAAAGAAAATTAGGAAGATAACTTTAAGTAAGCTACATCATCGTCGTAGGAAGGAAATTGTCAAGTGGTTAGATGCAATAATTTTATTGGTTAGTTTTAGTGGTTATTTTTTACGATGGTCTACTTAAAATCCATTTAGTTTGTTTTCACCAATATTTTCCGTAGTTTCCGATAAAGCATTTTGGAAACTTTACTATTACTTTGTTTTTCTTAATATAAGTATAACTGTTTTCAGTGAAATGGCAGCGTTGAATTACTAAATAACATTTAGAAAAGAGGGCCCCGTGACTAAGTTAGTTGGACAACACTGCCGTGGGCAGGTAAACTGCAGTAACTTCCATAATGACTTGGACTATTGTTGCAAGCACTCAATTACTCTAACAATTAAGAAAACATGCTGGATTTTTTTTTTTTAATTCAGATAAAAAATTGGTACAACTCATTGTTGCGATTACTGCAGTTTACCTGCCCACGGCAGAACAGATTACCGTAGAGAAGGTTAATGGTTCTGCTACACTATAAATGAAACGTAATCGTTCTTAGAAAAAAATGACGGGGGTCTACACAGGGACAGGTTTGTACGTTAAAATCTGTAAAGTTCAAATTCTCAACGGCGTAATATTGGGTAGGTTTTAGATATAGTTGAGTTTGGATGTTATAAAATGCTGTTCGTTAAATATGGGGATAGTAATTAGATTGATTTATTAGGGGGACAATTGATGCTAAATTTTTAATGGTCATCATACACCAATACTAATTAGTAATAATTCATTGATAATATTAAAAATCGGGTAGTACAGTACATTGCGTTAATTATAATAATCAGAAACTTCATAATTTAGTTACTTCGATTACAATTACTCATTACAATAACTCGTTAATTTAACGTCTTGTCTAACAATGCATTTTGATGTATGGTTGCGCTTTTGATGTACAGGTCCTTATAACGCGAGGGAGCGATTTTATAGGTATAGGTAACGTACTGCAACAATATAAGCTGGGATCCTGCACAACTGGATTTGGTTTTATTAAATGGTCAATGAATGTATGGTAGAGACTATTCAAGAGAAATATGTTTTCTTTCTCGGAAATAAGACTAACAAAACGATATCGATGAAAAGTTCAAAAGGAAGCCAGCTCAGGTGTTTACAGCGTCTCTTGGCCTCTGTTTTAAATTGCGTGACGTACTTGGTTGTGCTCAAGATTCTGACATAGGATTAAAAAAAATATACGACCGGTCAAATGAATTTAAGCGTCACTTGAATGTGGTTCAAAATTACGACGACCGTCGCTAATAGCCCTTATGTAGCTTCAGTAAAACGATAGTTCAAAACTAACCAAATGAATTTAATGGAACTGAATCTCTTATTGTGTCGAACTGGCTAGGGAAAAACCCGATAATAATTATATTTCCGTACTTTCCGTAAGTATATGAATATCTATATTACTCCAATAGTGAGGATTCTGCTTCGGACCACCTGTTGCGCATTTCAATTTCCCTTCCATTATATTGCACTACCTACATTTCAAACCATACCATACGTAAAAAGTCTTACAGTTCCGGTCGTTCTATAACTTCGTTTGATAAAATTGTAAGGTTGTTTTTTTTTATAAAATATGAGTTAATAAATAAAAAAGAGGAATATCCTAAAACTAAAAACTACATTCAAGATAATATTCGTAAAGTGCTCACTAAAATTAGCTGCCTAGTAAAATTAAAACTTATAAAAATTATTTTATTAATATTATTTTTAATTTAATCAATGTAAAACTTTTAGTTTAAAGTTAACCATAAAACTGGTGGCATGAAGTACTACCGGCTTGGTAGATTCCACATTCTTTTTTCATTATTAATTTTGTTTCGCAACGTTTATTAATTCCCATGCTTATATAATCTGTTGGGAGGTTACAAAGAGCTCTTATGACGGTTCCCCACAGGATTTAGTATCGTCAACTTACTCCAGAATTAGTGTAACGTTACAACAAACATCATGTTAACGGTACACTGGTTTTTACCCTGATTGGGTTAACGTTTGACTGTGTCTGAGCAAAAGGAATGGATTTTGAGTTTTCAGCTTTCAATCGATCAAACAAATTATCAAACCAACAACTAAATTTTTAAAAAATGTGTCTGGCAATTTTCCTAAATATACTGTTCAAAAAAAGCAATTTGTAAGTTAATTTTTTAAATGAAGTCTAAGAATTTATACTATTATTTCAATTTCTTTTTTAATCAACGATTATTAAAACATCTTAAAAAACACTGAAGTATCGTATTACAATTGATTTTGGTTTTGTCATACAATACGAATAATCAAAAGCAGCAATGGAATGCCAGAGACGAATTTTAGTATAAACAATTTCAGATAAATTGGTCAAGTCAGATTAAAATAGCTCTATATAAATAATTAGAAAAATTAAATGTTTCAGCTCGAGCAAAGAGTAATGTTATTTTTCGGAGAAATAAGAGTCATGGTCAAACTATAGTTTTTTTTATTTATTTTAAGATTCGATTACAAATGACGAAGCTTACAACTGACAAAGCTTATAAAACAAAATTACACCAAACATTGAAACCCTTAATAACATTTTTCGATATAAGTTGGTGTCAAAACTTCAAAAACTTGTAGCTGCAAAAAAAGACATTTATCTTAATAAGTCTTACAAGGTACAAAGAGGGATAGTGTATTAAGTTTTATAACATTATTTTGTATCAGATGACAGAACATTTTTTCTTACTTGTATAATTAATTTTAACAAAATAAATAACCTTAATAAATTTTAGAAAAATTACCCAGCATCAGAAAAATGGACTTCCTTTCGGCTATTTCCTAATTTTTCACATTTATGTAAAACGTTTTTATAGTTGATTAATTTAATCTAGAAAAATATAGACCTAAATGTCTTTTTTCTAAAACCATTTTCGAATTGTAAAATTGATGCTTAAAATTTTCATCATTAAGAAATTTTTTAAGAAGTTTATTCTTAAAAAAATACCTTTCGTAAGTTAAATTATTAGTCAACTGCTAAAATAGCTGAGGTAATTCGGGTTTTAAAAAATGCTATATATAATGCAAATTATTAAAATATAGTTAAAAACTTGTTAATCACTAATGGTACCCTTGAAAATGTGTTTAATATTAAGAGTGTAATTCTTGTTTTAATGCATAAAAAAAATTCAAGAGCTTGTCAGCTTTTACTGCCCTTAAGAGTTCAAAAAATTTGATTGGTTTCATAAAAAGTTATAGCAACCCTAATTTGACAGTTCTATTAATGAAAATGGCCTATTGTTCATTTTATAAAATTCGTTGACAATTAACCGCTCAATAACAATTTCAAATATTTATAATTTAAATGCAATTATATGTAGTTCATTTTACTACACTGCACACGTTCGAAAAACATTACTTCCATTAAAAATGTGTTCAAAAAGTGTTTTAAAGAAATTTCCTACAGTGTTTCCAAATGCATTCTGAAATTTGCTCCGGACTGTTTTCGAAAAAGGATACAAAATAAAAAGTTCTAAAAGATACATAAAAATGTGTTTCATACGTGTTCTAGAACGTATCGGAAAAAGGAGACAAATATAGTGTTCTGAAATGCGTTTATTGTGTGTTTAGAGATTTGCAATGCACCTTTAAAGCTTATATTTGTTTTTTTAAATCCAAGCTTACATGTTGTTTAAAATATATTTTCTTTTAAAGCATGGTAATCTAAAAAATAACTACATTATATTGATAGTTAATTTTTTTTAATTATACTACCTTTAATTTATGGTTTATACGACTACAAAACATTGAGGTACCCATTTTTTAATTTAAAAAAAAATTCTTATGTTTTGCTCTACTTAAATCAACATTAAGGCTTTATTCGAGCTACATATGCATTATCATTAAACTGATAGTTAAATTATGAATATAGAAAAATATGGGTACCTCTGTACAGAGTCAATGTATAGTTTTATTATATTAAACAAGATTGATTCTTATGATAGAAATTTAACTTAAATATCTATATTTGATCCATAAAAATAAATAAATATATACTAGTAGTTTAATTAGAATGTCACTTTAATTAATATTTCGATTCGAACAATAACTCTAACGAAAAGCAAAAAAATAGTTTTTACTAATAATTAAAAAATTAATTAAATATTCTCACAGTAATTTATTTTTTTTTAAATGAAAAAGACTCTACATATTATACAAAGTCATTCAAGCATAAATTTGCTACCATTGACTACATTTCACATAAAAATGTTTGCTTCATAATCTTTATTAAATGTTAAAAAATTACAAAAATATTAAAATGCAGATTATTTATTGTGAAACTGAAATATAAAAAAGAGCCATGCTTTAATACATTATTTCAACAATGTTAAACCAATTATAACTTCTTTAATTAAATCTATTATCAAGTGTTTCAAATTTTTCGAGACATTATTGTTTGAAAGTTTCATTAATTATTTTACAGTTTGGAGTAATTGGAAAAAGACGAGTTTTACTAAAGTTTGTTTTTCTTTCAGTGTAATTAGTGTTCATTTAATAAATAACTAAATTTTGATTAAAAAAACACCGTTAGGATATTTTTATTTATTAGGATATAGAGTTGGTGTAATAACAAGGGAGAGGGGATGGATCTCTCTCTCTCTCTCTGCTTTAAAAGAATTTTATTTATTCATTGAAATTATAAAAAAATTCTACTGAACTATCTATTCAAGGTTTTATTTTAAGTGTATGATGCCAAATTATTCTCAAATTCATCTTACTAAACAGCAGATTTTTCACCATGTTATATGTTAGATTAGTTATACAAATACTTTCAAAAGTAGAAAAAAATGAATCTATTCAAAAGTTGTATTTTTTAATAGAACGTAACTATATTCTATCCAATGTCTGTAAAGTATGCCTTGTATAATTTAAGGAACATTCTTACTTAAATATATTTATATTTAAAATATATTGGGGTGGGGAGATTATGATTAAAAATACACAAAACATACATTCAAAGACATACTTAACCTAGTATAATGCCTCACATAGCACGTATTAGAATTAAAAAAAACTTACAATAACAAAATGATACAATAGACTAACTACCATCACTTGCAACTCATTATACCAACGACTAATCGATTCAAAAATTTAAAAAAAAATAGAATCAACGAGAATCGATTTAAAAATAGCCAGGAAAATCAAAAAGTAGCTACTTCACATGTGGGTTTGTATTTTTTCTTAAGAAACTCTGTCAATCTTTGCCAAGTAGCTTTTTCATTAAGTCGGTGGGCAAGAAAAGGAGGAATCCTTCTAATGTATTCTACATTGTGTCGCTGTGTGTATGTCGTTAATCATCCTCTTGTCCAAAGCATTTTTCATTGACGTTAAGATAAAGACTTAATTGGAAATTTTTCCAAAGATTACTTAGACAGCTTTCGGATAATTTCTAGATCAGGCTATTAGCAAATGCGACAAAAGGTGCCTTGAAAAAATACTAGGAAGGAACATTTCTTTATTTTACCTAATTTTTAATTTGAAATTCAAACAGAGTGGATTCAATAAGGATTAGTAAATTTAGTAAAAAAAAGTTATCGTAATAAAATTTTTAACAAAATAATGATTAACATTCCTAACCGAAATGTTACTAAATCTGAAGCCCCTTCTTACAAATAAGCTTTACAAGTAACGTTAGTCTATCTAAAAATAGAAGCCAGATACTATTTCTAAGTTGGTGTATGTATTCATGCATACAGCTAAGTTGATTAAGCGTGGGTGTGCATAAATGTAAAAATGAGTTTGATAAAATTGTAAGTGGCAAGAGAAGGATTTTTTTTAAATAACAAAAATCAATATCTTAAATCTTGTTCAATATCTTAAATCTCGTTCAATCTCTTAATTCTTGTTCAATATCTTAAATCTCGTTCAATCTCTTAAATCTTGTTCAATACTTAAATCTCGTTCAATCTCTTAAATCTCGTTCAATCTCTTAAATCTCGTTCAATCTCTTAAATCTCGTTCAATCTCTTAAATCTCGTTCAATATCTTAAATCGTAATCATCTTAAATCTTGTTCAATATCTTAAATCTCGTTCAATATCTTAATCTAGTTCAATTTCTTAAATCGCGTTCAATATCTTAAATCTCGTTCAATCTGTTCAATCTCGTTCAATATCTTAAATCTCGTTCAATCTCTTAAATCTCGTTCAATATCTCAAATCTCGTTCAATATCTTAATCTTGTTCAATATCTTGAATCTCGTTCAATCTCTTAAATCTCGTTCAATCTCTTAAATCTGTTTCAATATCTTAAATCTCGTTCAATATCTTAAATCTCGTTCAATTTCTTAAATCGCGTTCAATATCTTAAATCTCGTTCAATCTCTTCAATCTCGTTCAATATCTCAAATCTCGTTCAATATCTTAAATTCTGTTCAATATCTTGAATCTCGTTCAATCTCTTAAATCTTGTTCAATATCTTAAATCTCGTTCAATCTCTTAAATCTCGTTCAATATCTTAAATCTCGTCAATCTCTTAAATCTTGTTCAATATCTCAAATCTCGTTCAATATCTTAAATCTCGTTCAATCTCTTAAATATCGTTCAATATCTTAAATCTCGTTCAATATCTTAAATCTTGTGCAATATCTTAAATCTTGTTCAATCTCTTAAATTTTGTTCAATATCTTAAATCTCGTTCAATCTCTTAAATCTTGTTCAATATCCTCGTTCAATCTCTTAAATCTTGTTCAATATCCTCGTTCAATCTCTTAAATCTAGTTCAATATCTTAAATAATAAAATGTTATATACTTTGTTTTAACATTTAACTACAAATGTATTAAAACTATAAAGCAAAGATTAATGATGAGAATTATTTGTATTTGCAAAAAAATTAAAGAATAAAAAATACGTATTAAGTGTTAGTAAACCAACCCAACAGAAAGACATAAATCAATGCCCTGAGTGAATCTGGCAGATTAAGGATAGTGCTAAGACAAATAAGTGGATTAATTCATAAGACATGAATGTTTGTGTGCATGCCTCTTGAGGGCATGGATGAATGGGAAGATAAGCTAGGTTTACTGACAAAGAAAGAATGTCAGTTGAGGAATTTATGGTTAGAAAAAGTAGAAACTGACGTTTGATTAACTTATTGCTATAAGGATATATTTTTATAGCGGAACATTCATTTATTTAATTGTTTATTATAAAGGATTTTTTATAAATAAAACAATTGTTAATAAACTATATAATTAGAAACAGTATCTTGGACACATGAAATCTTAACGCATTTCTTATAAATTTAAATTTAGTAGTTAACTTAAGTTATTTTACTTTAAAACTGTTTATTACAAATACAAATATTACAACATTAGTTTACAATGTAGATATTTTAG
This sequence comes from Oedothorax gibbosus, assembly GCA_019343175.1. Lineage (NCBI taxonomy): Eukaryota > Metazoa > Arthropoda > Arachnida > Araneae > Linyphiidae > Oedothorax > Oedothorax gibbosus. Next base: position 22,969,357 of record CM033270.1, read on the forward strand.
CTCGAAGAATTGGTCGAAAACAAGGTTGAAATTTTGATTTGCGGCATTTCATCAGTTTTCTAAGGAAATACTCCGGAAAAAGTACTCCTAGAAAGAGATTTCCTAATCCATTAGTTCAAAAAAGAAATTCCTCCAAACAGATTGCAGCAAAAAAAAACTAAGCCTTAGCGATAGAGCCACAACGAACACTTGAAAATGAATCAAACTAACCAGAAGAAAAACAAAATCACCAGTGGAGGATGATATCAGTTGTTTGAAATTCAAGAGTGTGAAAAAGATGGAGAAAAAAATTGTCCAAAAGAATTCTTTTCCAGTTGAGATACTGTGAAATTGGGGTGCTTTTTTTGAAAGCTGAGAAATAATCTAACTCTAAGTTCTTCGTAATTTGTTTCTAAGAAATGAGTGAATTATATGTTATTGTAAAGTTAAAACCTTCATATTTTTAACAAATCTGGCAATATATTTAAACAATGCAAATAATAAAATGGAATTTATTATAATAAGTTTATGAAAGGAACAAATTTTGTTAGTGAATAAAAGAAAATAGTAAGTTTTGTAAAAATGTTTCATTCTCTAATTTAAATATTTGAAAATAATGAGGGGAAAAGCATTTTAGAAAAATGTCAAAGTATAATAATGATTAGAGTTATTTTTATGCTTCATTAAACTAGGTTTTAAAATTAATTTTTGTAAAACTAAGTAGTAACATTATTTTTCTTTAGCTATTTTTGATTAATTAACATTCATATTTATTTTATTTTATTGAATATGCATAAACAGCTTAGCTTAAGTTATTATCAAGATTCGTATTACCTTGAATATTGACCACGAAACAGAAAAAAACGACAATAGAAAAAACAACCCTTAGAAGAAATGCCCAATTTTCTGTCTCTCTCTCTCTCTCTCTCTCTCTCTCTCTCTCTCTCTCTCTCTCTCTTTATATTTATATATATATTAATATATATATATTATATATATATATATATATATATATATATAGATATATATATATATATATATATATATAATATATATATATATATATATAATATATATATATATATATATATATATATATATATATATATATATATATATATATATATATATATATATATATATATATATATATATATATATATATATATATATATATATATATATATATATATATATATATATATATATATATATATATTATATATATATATATATATATATATATATATATATATATATATCACTATCATTTTCACTATCATTAAAACATTTCAACAATCATTATTTCACTATCATTAAAAAAGATATTTTTTTCGCAATTTAACCAAACCAATATAAATTTATATTTATTTTGGTGATTCAACCAAAATAAATATAGAAATTCTATTTTGATTTGTGTTGAATCACCGTTATACTTTAGGTACACAAGAGCTATTGACGAAGGTCCTCATAATTTGGAACTGCCGTAAAGTGACGAAGCTGATACTTGAGCTATCTCTATTTAAAGGACCTCATTAAAAGCAACACAAATAAACAACATCAATTTACTCAAAATAACTTATCCGTCTCAAATCTAAGGGTGGGGTATGATATATATCCTCTGGTGGATCGTTGGAAACGTAGAAATGTCATATTGGGTGGCGGGAAAGATTTCATGGCTGAATACCCTATAGAAATCTCCCTTTTCCGCAAATATAAAAGAATTTGGATCAATAACTTTCGGCTTGAAGATGTTGCAGCAATCAGGGGTTACTCCGTCAAGGGATTAAAAGGAAAGCTTCTTCCACTAACTTAAGCATGAGAAGTAAATTTAATATTTGATAAGCTATGGGATTTAAACTGAGTAGAACGTCAAAATGAAAGTGATGCATAGGGAGGGCATTTTAATTGTGATAATTTTTTTTTAAGATTGTGTAAATTAGATTTATGAAAATAAATGAGGCGTTTTATTCCGCCAAAGTGATCAAATAAAAATTTCATACGCTAACTAAGGATAGAAAGTAAATTTAAATCTTGATATGCTATAAAATTTTGAATTCCTCGTATTTTGAAGTGAAATTATAAAAATATGGCATTTTGTTTGAATAAAATTATAAGTTATGTCACACTGAACTTAAACATGCAAGTTTACATAGTTTTGCGAAAGAAATTTTTTATCTAGTAATACTTTTTTGTATTTTAGCCGCCTAAAACAAAGATTGATTTATTTAAAAAAAAACAAGTAGGAACTTAGAACCGCGCCACACACTAATTACACTTTAGAAAGAGGATCGCCAAACACTGCCGTTAGCTAGTTTTAAACTTTTAAAGACAAAAATTGTCTACTATTAGTATTTTGATGTCTTTGCACAATTAAACATTAATAAGCGCAGAAAATTAAATTAAAAATGACCAAATTATTTATGCAAAAAATGTTAGATTTTCTCTGCATCTTTCTTAATGCACATGATTAACTATCAAAAGAACTATATTGTAATATAAGCTATGACGTAATTCCTAACAGATTTTTATTATCACCGAAATAAATATTCCTTCACATTTGTTTTTTCATTTTAAATAATGTTTCTCGTACGTTTGGCGAAGTGGCTGCAGATAAAATATAGCAATGGAATTTTATTTTGTTAATCTTGTGTTGATGCAGATTAAATGTTTATTAAATGTTTAGTTACCTAAATTTAACATAAGTTACCAATGCTATAAAAATGATCAAATACACAGAAAAATATCCGTACAAGCTTCAAATACTAAAATATCGAAGGAAAAATCGTAGTGGGAAATTTTCCAATGAATTTGACTCCTTTTAACATTTATCTATTCAATAGAATGAAATAAAAAATCGTTTTTTCAAAAAACAACCAAGACGTGCCATTTTGTAGTTTCTTCCGTTTACATTATATATGCAGCAGAATTTTTATCTTATGTAAAATCTCTCTTTCTTTTCTTATTATTACTAGAAAAATGTAGTGCATTCGACAACTTAATCCATCATAATTTTATGTTTTTAACTTCTTTTAGGTTTTATAAAACCATACAATATCGATAGTTTTGCTTTAAATGAGTTAAAAAAACATGAATAAAACATGAGTAAAACGTATTTTGAAAACAGTTTTGTTTCATTTTTGACAAATAAATTGTCTTTTTCCAATTTTTTGCTTGGAGTATTGAAATATTTTGATTTACTGGATTTAATAAAAAAATCAATTCAATAAAAAAAATGTGTACATTCTTTTTAATTCTCCAAGTAAATACGCCCTTTTCCTTTCTGTTTACTGTTTAATAAATAATATAAAAAGTGCATGGAAATGTTTTGTCATACGACTTTTAAATAGTAACATTTGAATAAAAATTCATTGAATATTTCAAAATATAAAATTTCAATTATTCAACCCATAGATATTTTCAATTGATCATGAAAATCTTTCCACGACTTATTTACATATGCACCATTTTATCTCTTTGGTGTAGTCGTATTGAAATCAAATATTTAAAACCGATGCAGGAAAATAAAAGCCACACAAAAATACCGTAGCAAAAAAATGTGAAGCAATCCAAACCATTCATTAGCTAGATGTAGATAATTATGCTTCATTAGTTTAATATGTGACAAATTTGTGTTTAAGTATGTTCCTTATTTAAATTTTCTTGTTACATGTTTACTACATTTTTTTCGTCTGAAAGTGCCTAGAGCCTTTTGATGCCCATTTCAAATATAATTAAAGTTCTTGTTCCTAAAAGAGGTTTAAAATTTTATCTGATTTTGCATCTTATGGTACAATACAACTTAAACATTGCACCTCCGTTTTTCATTAGAAAAAATTTAAATAAAACATCAAATTAAATTTAACTTTATATTATCTTATTTGCAAATAAGTAGAAATCTATTCTAATACATAGCACTTTGAAAGGATCATGTTTGAAATTCATTTGGAAAACTCAAAGTGTAAACTAGTAGTTTTATTAGTTTAGTAATACTAAATAAGTACTCCAAATTTGATTAGTTTAGCTGCTTTAGTTTTTATTTCTCAGTACATCTACTATGAATATCATAAAAGGGTATGAATTATAAATAACCTCATGAATAAATTCGTTTTATGCCATTCATGGATTTTACATATATTTTCAAGGCAGTAAGACATCACACTCAAAATATAAGTAATATCTTCTATACATGATCTTTGTTTTCGTCATTAAAATTTTATTTTGATTTATCCACGACATAAAACTCAAAAGGGTTTTTCGACAAAATTTTGTGTATAATATCATTAGCTTGATACAAACAAAATTCATTTGCTTTCTACTGTGACTAATACAATAAACCTTTTTTTTTTAAATAAAAAGGTAATTGTGAATTATTTTTCCCATTATCACCATACTCCTTGAATCAAGTTCTGATTAATAAGCGAAATTAGAACTTTAAATATTTTTTATTCATATTCCTTCCAATTTAATTATTACATTTAAATAGTTTTTTCGGAACCAGGAAAGTGTTTTTTATATGTAGGGGGAACTAGGGACATTTGACCCATAAGGATATATGACCCAATGCCTTTTTGTCAGCAATGGAAAAGTTTTGTGATTTGAAAGTGGCATCACTTTATTAATTTCAGCCAGCTGATCACATGGGGAAAAAAACGAGCTGAATCATTGCGTATGTGCTTAGTTATGCGGATAAATACGTTTTCATGCACTGAAAGTAAATTTTTGAGACCGTAAGGTTTTCGCTCTACATTTTTTGGTTTAAAAGAAAGATTTTTTCAATTAGTTACTTGTTATGTTCTTACTATTAGCTACAGTTACGAATACAATAGTGCTAATGTAATTATTCGCAAATGACTTTGTTTTGGGGTTAAACAAAAAAAAAGTGCAATTAGGGATAATTGACCTAAGCCAATTGGGGACATGTGACCCAAGTAAACAACACAAAAGTAGACAGAAGTAGACCAAGTAATTTTTAAAAAAATCACGAGAGTGCCAAAAGTAAATGACTGGGTTCTTAACGGAGTATAAGGTTTGTTGGGAAGGTACAAGGGAATTTTTTTTAACGAGCTTACAATTCAATATGCATAAAGAATCGGTGGAAAAAGTTTTAAATGGCCTGAAATGGACAATACATCTCAGGATGATATTGATTAAATAGTAGCGATTCTTCAACCACCTGTGTTTTCTCTGCAAAATAAAAGAAGCCCCAGTTTTGTATTTCGAACAGAATTTACTTTTAAATTTGATTATTTCGTTAGTATAAGCACAATTAATGTGATAAAAATAAAAAGTAATAATTTTGTCTGAAAATACTGTAAAATCTATATAAACTTTATAATATGATATTAGTTTTGTTATTAGGTAAAATTTTTTTGTTCATTTTAAGTCTTACAACCAATTTTTTGGGTTGGGTCACGTTGGTTGGGTGGTCATGTATCCCTATGCATCGGGATACATGACCCGAAACTAAAGTTTTAAATAATTTATATTTTACTGCTATTGCAGTGAATACTACAGAAAAATACTAATATATATTGTGTAATACTTATTAAAGCATAAATTAACTGCATTTGCACATCCATAAATAGTGTTTTTTAAAAGTTACAAGCTAAAAACTACAAGTTGGGTCATATGTAACAGCACGCTGTCCCCTACTCATATTTAATTGGGGCATGGGTACAGTATAACAAAAAAACTTATTTGCAGCATAGGTTTCATTACGCACCACGCTATCATCATGTCCGGAGATATTAAAGGCTGGACTACGTTGTGGTAATCAACTCAACTCGCAAAGATTTAGATATAGCGTGCTGTTTAACAAGGTCTCCAAATGGTTTAAATTCTCCAATGGTCTCCAACGTAAACGTAATTTCAGCGTGATACTTATTAATATAGCATCATTCTACTAGAACTTTAAGAGCTTTAAAAAAGATGAGTAATTTTATAAACATCGGTTAGTCTTTTTCTATTACATTAAACAAAAAATACTAACGTTCCGGATTTGGTGAAATATAATTAGCAGCCAAGGATAATAACCAGAAGCATCGGTATAATTTCTTTTAACTAAGCTTTTCCATTAAAATTAAAAAAATACCATTATTTGGTGATTCGTTTTGGTTAATTGCCGTTTCATAGTTATAACCTGCAATTAAATACCAAATAATTACGGTTATTTTTTAATTGATTATTTCTAGAACTACAACCAGGTAAACTTTGAACTATCTTTATAATCTACTTAAAGAACTATCTTTATAATCTACTCAGTGATATTATCGACTGCTATTAAAACAGATTTTTCAAAAATTAAAGTTTAATAAAATTGAATTTGCTCCTCACAAAATTCTCTTCGGCATGAAAAAATCAAGTACTTAATAAGTCACATATTGCTGCCTTTTTAGAATGATTTTGTAAGCGAAAAATCCTAAGATTTAATATTTTCTCCTCTTTGAAGTTAAAATGTAAAAAAAATATGTTTGTATTTATAGGGTTAATAATTGTCATTAGCTAGCAACTGCCGCTAATAGAATATTAATTATGCATAAAAAATATTATTATTACCAACTCATAACCTCAGACGCTTTTAGTTTATCGGAAGAGGCATTAAGCAGTTCACTACTCTCTCTGGCCAGCAGATCGCCGACTTCATTCCTGTGCATGCCCACATGTGAGAGAATCGACTGGAATATTACAGTGCCATGTTGAGCCAACGAGGCCAATTTTGAAATGATGCCTCGCCCTAAGGTGTCAAAGATGTGTGGCCGATTCCTCGTACTGTATGGAGCTTTAGCTGTCATTGGCCAAATCCATACTCAGGTTTACTTATGTCTAATGTTAAGTTCAGGTTATTGCTATTAGTTCAGAGCTTATATTCATATGAATTGTATATTCATTAAGAGGGACTTTCAGTCACATAGAGCTAATGCATTAGTTTTGAAATCACAACTTTTGCAAAAGAATTGCTTTGCCATGTTATCTCATTTTCATCAGGTATGGGAATCATCATAACATCAATTTAAAACAAAATTACATCCCGTTATTTATTTATTAATTGATAAAGTTTTTAAATAGTGTCACCATCTGCTGAATATTTTGGGGCATTTTAAAACTTCAAAATGTATAAATAAATAACTAGATAACATTTTCGTTTCAAATTTGTTTCATTTCGGGGAAAAAGGGCTGACATGGCAAAGCAATACTTCTGCAGAAGTTGTTATTCCAAAACTAATGCATTAGCTCTATGGAACTGACAATCCCTCTTAATTCAATTAATCGATAAATGATGTTTGACTGAAACTAAACCTTGCTTTTACAGCCATGCCCCTGGAGCTGTACAGCCTGTGGCATCAGTACCCGTGGCAGCTGGGTAGTGGCACCTGCATACTGCGCACCGTGCTGGCAGAGGCCACGGCTTACGTGTCCATCCTGACCATCGTGACCTTCAGCTGCGAGCAGTACTACGCCGTGTGCCACCCGCTGCAGCAGAACGGCAAGTCCAAGGTCGCGAGGGCCTTCAGGAACATCGTCATCATATGGCTCGTGTCGGTAGTTGGAGCTGCGCCGTACGGACTGTTCACCAAGGTCAATTATCTCACGGTAAGTGATATCATATGGCTTTTGTTGTTGTTTCTTATAATTTCACTTGATCTAGATCTAGTCTAGATATCCAAAAGACCGTTCAACCACATAAAGTCTCGAACCTGAGCAGTGTTTTTAAAAAATAACTCTTCTACAAATCCAAACAGGAGAGCCAGATTGTCCGGAGAAAATTGGTGAGTACTTCACTGAAAACACACAGGGGCCCCTGCTACCTGATTTTTGTGGTGCTAACCATTTTTTCACTCATGTCAGTCATCGCACAATGAGTGCAATTAGTAATGGGGTTCTGTCCATTGTTCGCCAAGGTTAGTTAACTCAAGGTAAATGCATTGGGTGTTGTTATTTTATTAATTATTCACCAACGTCAAATTTCTCACTGTGAGTGCGATGAGGCCGTCTAACTTTTATTTATTTTACCCTGCAAAAAACTAACAGTGTTTAATACCCATTTTAAAAAAAAGTCCCGTGTTAACGGTTATTAAATATTAAATCTAATATACCAATGAGCTTTAGGTTCTTAGATTATGTTGTAGCACATTGCCTTTTGATAATTGTACTCTCGCAGCGGTAAAAAGGTGCCAGATAATTATAATTAAATCCGGACAAGAGCAGTTTCAACGAACGAAACAGCAAAAAAAATTGGCTTAAATGCGTATCAAGGAAACATCAGTAAAAAATGTACCACAACAACTCGTAGCCAGGTCTATATTATTATTATAAATCTAACATGACAGTAAACTAATTGAGAATTGCTGATATTCAGATCGTTTGCAATCTAACATTTACCAATGCTACCAAACTCAATCTCACGAAAGTATTAAAGAAGACAATAAGCAACTCACTACACAATACCTTAAATAAATGTAAGATAACTAACTGCACGTGAATACCATTGCCAAACACAAGTTTAGCTATCATTTTATTCTACATCCAATCCCTTAATAATAGTTTAATTATCAGAAATACCAAGAAAACATCTACACAAACAACTTGTTATGCATTCCTTTGTATACTAGTCACAACATCCCGAGAAAGTTTCCTATTATCAGGCATTATACGACACGAAAGCGGACAATGCACATCAGTAGAAAAAGGTCCAATATCTTACGTCGTACTCGTTTCACAGTCCGGTAATATTCAGAAAATATCTTCAATTTTACGCGAGAAACATGAGAGTGAAGGTTCAGAGCTTCTAACCATCGCGTCCACTGTCAGTTTGTTTCTGTATATTTCTGAAGATGGCAAGCCTCGATCTCGCTGAAACATGTATAATTTTCACCAAATAAACTATTTGCGCCATTAATTACGTTGTTTCCTTCACTCTCATGGTTCCGGTAATGTTCACCGTTCGTACGGTGCCGTATGATACGCAGTGACAGTGCTAAGTCAATTGGATCTTTCACATGCGGCGGAAGCGTAAACCGCATTTACGGTTTTCAATCAAGTAATGGTAATATTAAGTCAATCTGAAATGCGGGAAAAATTTATTGCTGCACCACTGCATCAGACTTGCGCCTTTTATAGAGAAGACCTCTGCACACAGACAATGACGTTTTCTAAGCAGCCCGATTTAACCAATCACAAAAGACAAAACTAATGCCAAGACATAATTAGCCAACATTTTAAGGTAAATGATTTGTCAGATAGTTACTCTCACTATGTCATACATAAAATGGTAACCCGTACTAGGCCTTGGTTATAGGAGATGTTGGTTTAACATTATCACAACTTGATTGAGAATCACACATAAAATCGTAAGTAAGGTTTTCACTTTCGTCACATATGGAAGATCTAATTAACTTCGCACTACAACTGAACTTATTCTGCATCGTGAAACCGGATTCGCGTACTGGAACACAGGCCCTTTTTACACTAAGGTACCCGAACTATTTCATCAATCGTAATCCCCATCTGACATCTCTGTAATGGGTCTCCTTTTATCAGATGGGACAGAAACATGTTGCGGAAATCGGAGAATTTTCATCCGTTCCATTTATCATGGGATCCTTAGTTGGTATTAATATTACGCCATCAGAAATATCTAAAAGGTGAATATGTATTACAGGTATTGACAACCATAACGGACATTGGGAGTGGTGTGAATAAGATAAGATTTTTGGATTTTTATTTAATCCATGTATTTTTAATGATGTCAAACTTTAATTAATATTTATTAATACAGGATATTGGATGAAAATGATTACGTATAAGTGCAAAAGTTATTTTTAATAGTAATGTGGGGAAAAGTGAACAGTTTGAAATTAGTAAGTATTACATAAACTACCAGATAAAATTCACAATTATATAAAGATTACTATTTAACTAAATATGCATAAGAAAAGTATATAAACTGCTGTATCAGAATAGAAAAAACCTTGCTTAAACTGTTACTATTTCGTTAAACTAAGAACAGGGTATCCGACAGATTGAATCAAAATAGGAAACATCTTCCCTGAAAATAACCTTAAACTCTATTTTTTCAAACTCTATATAAATCCTTTCAAATATTAAACTGATTGTGTTAAATTGATATCTATGTAGTTGTTGATTTTACTAAACAAAGTTATACTTTTTAAAACTATATGGCAAATGTGGTCCCAGTCTTATTAATAATACGAAACATTGATTACCAAAATATTAGCTTAGTTCTGCTTCGGTAATTTGTCACTATTTATATGCAAATGCTGTTACACCTTTAGAAAATATTCTATAAAAGTTTATAATTAAGCGAAAATAGGGGTTACCTTAACATTAAAGACTTTTAAAAGGTTAAAAATAACGGTTATAAAAAGTTTACAAAAAGAAGTTTCCAGAGAGATTTTTTTTTATTTCAGTAATTTATTATAACCTGAATAACAATAATTTTTTTATAACCTGAAATTTTCGATTAGGTAGAATGGAATGTTTTTAAAATATTAAGATTATAAACGTAACGAAGTGTAAGATTATTATAAAATATTAATGAATGGGAAAAAATACGTTGAAATGTATAAGAATTAAAATAGAAATCCTATTTTCACACACAAAACGGCAACTGAATTTATAAGAGAAAGGAATCAAATTAGATCTGCAAACACTGGGCTTGAAATGTCAATAATTATTACCATTATAACTGACAGAAATACACGAAACCCATAAAACCAATATGTTTTGATTAAATAATTGTAAATATAATTTTTTTTAAATACTTTGAAGCCAAATTTCTGCTATAAGCTAATAATATTATTTTCTGAAATAAGCTTTGAAAATTTATTAATGTGTAACCAAAAAGAAAATCTTTCGGATACACGCATGAAAGGGCATTTAGTTATAGATCTTTATTTTTAAAAATATGTCTTTAGGTATTTTACAATAGTACTTTGAACTAACTTAAATCATACGAGTATTTCGGGGTTGAAATATATGTTCTTAATTGAATTTGTATATCAGAGAATATTCTAACTGTTCATGCAAGTTTCAATTCAACATCTAATTTAATTTTCTTCTCTGAAAGTTTTTTTCACAAAAAATGTGTAATTCTTTTGTGTTTCAGGATAAATCTAATAAAGAAGTAATATATTCGTCTCTAAATAGGGAAATGATAGTGAGTGTTTAAAAATAGTGTAAGTACGCTTTGATTAAAAGCAAAATTCGAATTGTAAAGAATTCACGAAACCCTAACCAAAATAATCAACGCTGTGTCATGTTACATTTCAATTAGAATAGAATCTCTAGATATAAAGAGAGGTCGAGTCCATTTTAGAAATTTCCACTACGGTACTTTCTTTTAACATTTTAGTGCAAGAAGAGACATGTAGGGAAATCTTTCGGTAAACTTGATCCCTTTTTGCATTTAGCAATTCAATAGAATTAGTCCGAAATCCCTTGTGCACTTGTCGTTGAATTCAGTCAAGCTACAATAAAAAAGAATGTTAAAGGATTTTTTTATTTTATATGAAACCTACTTTTTATACTATTATACTTAATCATCATATTCTTTTAGTGATATTAAACAAATTGATCACAATAACAGCATTTACTTTAGAGTTCATGATACATTTGGGAAATTATTTTTAACTATTTTATCTATTTTTCCTTTTAAAAATTTTTCGTGTATTGGTTATATAATTATATTTAATAGTTTGTGACTAAGTTTCAACTTTGACATTTAAATAAAATTAATTTTTAATTTATGAAATGAATTTTATTTTTAATTATTTTTTAAATCGATTTTTTTTATTTTATTTTTTAAGTAATACCTTCTCATATTCTTACATTTAATTTAATATTACAATCAAGAAACTATGTTTTTATTTTAATTAATTTTAATGGTAAAGACACTTTAGCATTATACTATAAAATTAATATATATATTTTTTTAATTTACTTAACCATATTCCTAGCTCGAACTTTTCACACAAAAAAGTAATTAACGAATTAAACTTAGCCTTAAAATTATTTTTTAAAAAAGGATAGATCGTATGTGCCTTAGATATTTTAGGTTCGGGCAATGAAATCGGTTGTCATGTTGGTTGTTTCATCGGTTGTCGTATTGTATGGACATACAAAGCTATTATAGTGTCCCATTTTCTACAGTAAAAACGCTGTGTGGAGGCAGAAAAACCCTATTTGAAAAAAGCTCGCCTTTCGACGAAATGTGATAGTTATAGCATATTTGTACGCTGTAGGAACAAATAGCAAATAAATGTTGATTTGCCTTAATAGTGAATATAGTTTTTTACTGAAGCTAAATAACTTCCAACGTTATGAATGATAAATACTTTAAATAATATAAAATTTAACGTATGATATTTCATAAATGGACTTCTGCTTTGAAACTTATTTTATCTTTTAGAAGTCTGACGTCTCTTTTCATAAAAATTTAAATTATAAAAATGCTAATTTTTAGTTTGGTAATAATTCCCTATGCTTAGTAAAGCTATTCAATCTAAGTTTTAAAAAATAGATTCACAAATACATTGTTAAGCTCATTATTAATTTAATTAGAAAATTCCCGTGAAATATTTAAATTTGTTTGATCCAAAGGAAATAAAAAACCTAGGATTTAGTAGACAGCTTATTCTTTCTGAGCGCGTAAAAACGGTGTATTGATTTTGAACCATACTTGGAAAAAATAGTCTCTATCAAGTTGACTTTAAATAAATTATGGACATTTTGCAAAGAGATTCTAATAAAAACAAAATGCATTGACTTATTTCCAGATAAAGTAAAAACAAGTTTTGGGGATCTAACTTTATTTCTCTTTGACATATCAGATTGATTTGAGCAATTTGGTTTACTAATAGTTTACTAATAACTTTTCAACGATTTCACCGTGATTTAGGTTATACTGGGGCAATTTATGCTATTGATGTCTGAAGCGTGTCTGCCGAAATTCATCTCCGTCTGAACCACAAAACATAGATATATGGTAAAGGTGCAAATGTATGCAGAATGGAACGGAGAAGGTATTCCGCCACTTTAAAAGTTTCTGCTCATTTCCGTTTGAAAGTTTTGGGTTTTTTTTTCAAAGTCGATCTCTTAGACTTAACAATGTAACCAAATATTTTAAAATGTTCCTTTTGGTACAGCAAAATAACAAATTGAAATTTTTAAACAAACACGTGGGTATAAAATTGGAAAGATTTTAAGTGAACAGAGTGACGGATTATACGTTTTACTTAAAAAAGCTTGGTTTGTGACAATGTGGGAAACGCCATTCCTACTCTTGTACATAGGGCTTGTCCACGACATATTTCACTTTAATGTATCGCAGCATTGGCAAAATATAAGAACTTGACCTAAGTGATTCGGTGGATGTTTTTTTTTATTTTTGTTGTTAAATAGGCCAATTTTACAAAAATATTAATTCTATTAAATTATATAATTACGATCCAATTTTCATTTAGTGAGAGTTTGATAGTTTTTTTTTCTGGATTTGGTAGAATGTTTATCCGATTTGTCACGGTTTATTGCGTAGCACTTGTAGCTGCCTCAGTAACCCACAGTCTACCAAAAGGTTCCTCAAAGTGGAGATGAGTTACCTCGCCTTTTATACTACTAGATTCGTTGTTATTTGGAATAGTGGTAAGAACGCAGAGATAAATCTGCGCTCTCTAGCGTGAGGATGATATATTGAGGTTGCGTGTGTGGTAACCGCCACACCACTTTTCTCCTAGAAACAACGAGGTATGGAACCGTGCTCAGGTTGCTTCGCTGTGCGTTGTGCTGCAATTGAGTTGAAAGTCAGCGTTGGCCGTTGAGTTGTGTGCAGCGTTGAGTGCATTAGCAGCGAGCAACAACCGGGGTTGAGCGCATCGTAGCAGGAGCTTCGTTGGAGTGGGTGACGATCACGTCAGCGGGACACCAATGTAGCTGCCTCAGTAACCCACAGTCTACCAAAAGGATCCTCAAAGTAGAGATGAGTTACCTCGGCTTATATACTACTAGATTCGTTGTTATTTGGAATAGTGGTAGGAACGCAGAGATAAATCTGCGCCCTCTAGCATGCGGATGATATATTGAGGTTGCGTGTGTGGTAACCGCCACACACTAATCATTTAATTAAGACCGGTATATGCTATTTGGGGAATTATTAAGGGTACACCCATGCAACGCCGAGTATAAAAACATAGATTTTAAAAAAAAGTGGATCAAATACATTTGAAATTTGTTGAAATATTTATATAATTCTACGAAATATATGTATAAAAGTTATCAAATACAAGTTTAACTGTAACATTTGGAAAATAAACGTAATGAGGTACGGTTAAATTTGGGAATTTTAAACCAAAATATGCTACTTAATAACTGCACTCTTGTACCCAATTAACTTTTATGTTTGTTTCAGTGGCAACAGTGTCTTGTTACATAAGTAAAATATATTCAAGTAGAAATTAGAAATAGGTTTAATAATGGAGTCAAAGTTAATCTTTAGGACCAAAGTTTCTGTTTCTGCAATCTATGGTAGAAAAAATTGGTACCATTTTTCTTTTCGTGTATTAAACACTAATAAACTATGAAGTAAAAACACGATATTATTTTCTTTTAAGAAATAAATAGTATCTTGGGGTTGCTTGAAAAAATAGATAAATCGAAAAGATGAACTGAATTTTTTCTTTCATGAAAAATTATCTTAAATGCTAAAATGCAATAATTCATAAGGATAATTATTTATTAAACCACATAAAAAGTAGTGATATTATGTGGACATAATTTGTTCTCATTTTTTCCCATTTAACTATGGCAGATATAAAAAAAATCTAATAAAATCTAATTATTTTAAACTAACATTGACAGTTTTCCAAAAAAGCGTTGAAATAAATTTAAAGAAATTTAACTAAACACGTAAGGGTCAGCAGTTTAATTCAAGATACTAAATGAAACTAATGTTTCTCTTTTTAATAGAACAAAGCATTTGAGACCAACAATACATCTAAAAGGAATAAATATTTAAATTTATAATAAACCAAAAAAAAAATCTATAGATCTTAAGGAAATCCGATACAATATCCACTTACCTCTAGGGGAACTTAATCTCTAAGCCTCGTTTTTTCCGTACAGAATATTCAATACTTTTTTTTGTTGGCAGATATTCTCGCTACGGGATTTTCTTTTAAATAAGTGACACTTGAGACTTTTTAAGAGAGCTTTTAGAAAAATTGGACTTACTTTATAACTTTTTAAGAATCGCCTTCGCCTCTATCATGAAACGAGGCTCATCCTTGAAATCCCATGTGAGGGGTTAAACATGTTCTATGTTGCAACAGTCTAAAACTTTTCGGGAAAGTATAAAACGGGAAAAGGCATTAGCCAAAATTAGCATTGCTTGAAATGGAAAGCCATGCTTTTAAAATTCCAAGTTCTCATTTATTTCGTTGTAAGATAATGTAAGTTCATTGGTCAAATATATTCATGAAAACAGAGTAAACCGCCATATTTTCTTTCGGTATTCCTTCCGCGAACTAAAGCATCATTCGATATAAGTATAGAATAGTTTTAATAAATCTAAATTCATTCCAAAATAGTTTCGAAATTTTATATTCGGGAAAATCGAATGTATGGCAGTCCATTAAAACAGCCGCCAATACTTTTAGAAAATTCCAATAAGCTTACTTGTCTAGGTTATGTAATCTTATGAAGAAATAAATATTCGGACAACCACTATTCATAGTTTGATGGAAAGCTTTACGTTGCTGGAACTAAATACTTTGGAATGTTTAAACTAAATAAAAATAAATTTCACTGACAAGACTAATTGAGAAATTAACCATAACTCACTCCGTAAGCAGCTGAGTAACCAATACTTCATGTTTAAATAGAATACTGACTCCCTCTTTTTTTAGCTCTCGGGCTGTTGACGTGTTGCAACAAAAGCAAATAAATTTGTTATCGATTAGATGTGGTAAAGGAACAGAAAATAAATTCGTTTTTCAAACTTTAACCTTTACTTCTAGAAATAAAATAAACGTATCTTCGCCAGATACTTTGGAAAAATCTGTCGTAACTTAAATGTTCTCACACTAGTTATGATGTGTAATTTATATTTGGAGGAAAACGGTTGAACAATATTTTTGTTTAGTTTTCTGTGTATATGGTTAACGAGCCGTGTATTTGGATTTCGCATGTGTTGGAAATAAATAAAAAACAGACAACTATAGTTTTGTACAATAAAGTGGTATTTTTTAGAAAAGGTAATTCAAGGTTTTAATATTTTCAAAGTTTAGTGCATCTCTTATTTATATTTTTACTAGTAAATGAATACCCGTTCTTTACACGGACTTAAAAAATAAAGTCAAACTGCATTCCAACAGTATTCATTCCATTTAGTCTGCTATATGATAACTCCTTTGTTGTTATTCTAGTCCTGCCTATAAGATACAAACACCCAAACACATAACGTTTCATTTTATTATTATTATTATAGATATAACGTTGAAAACAAGAAGTTCTCTTAGTGCTAAAATAGCTTACTTTCCTTTTACTTTGAAACTCACAGAAATTCCTATAGAACGAACAAACAAACGGTCAAAAAGTTTAAAATATGTGTTTTTATAGTATTACCTTTGAAGCAAAATAAAAATATCAGACAGAAAGAACGGAAGTTATATGTAGGCTGGTGTATGGTCATCTGATATTATGCCTTTCTAATAAAAAAGTTTTTTTAATGGATGGTTCGAAAGGAAGTTTTAAGGAGTAGTTTTTCAACAACAAAAAAACATTGTCGTTTGTTTGCCTTTTTCAGTACTTCCTAATATACTTCAAAAAAGGAGTAAATAATGGAAATGATTCAGATGATGTAATGCTCTCGTTTTCTTTTTCCGCGTACTGCGGTTTTATTGGTTGCTTCGGTTTCACTCTCAAAATTACCGATATGGATGAAAAGAAACTTTTCTTGAAATGCAAGCTTTCTTTAACAAATAATTTGAACAAACAAAATCACAGTAAGTGGTTTGTATTTTAAAATTTTAATATTCTTAGAAAACGCATTTTTGAATACCAAAACAAAAGTAATTTCAGATTTTAAAAAAATGAAAACAAGATTGAATAAAGAAACAAATTGAATAAAAACATTACATTTATTAAAATATATTTTAAAGTAATATTTGAAGGGGTTTTTTTGCCACATAAATAAATAAGTTTGGAATAATTTTATAATATGTAGCCCAATGTGATTCTTTGATAGTTCATTATTTATTGTATGCTAAGAAAAGCGGTACACAGCGTTCATTTTTAGCTTCCACACTACGTTTATAACGTAAAAAGTGGAAGGTTTTATAATCGTTCAGTCCGTCTGTCTGTCCGTCTGTCACCCACTTTCACAGAAAGAACCACAAGTCCCACAGACAAGTGGAATACGTCATTTTAAAGCAAAAAATCAGATTAGGCTACATTCCAAATTTCATTAAAAAATTTAAACTAGAATCTTATTTAAAATTTAAATAACTAAAAATTTAATCTACATTGAAATAACATGCAAATTCCATTTTTATTCAATATTTTCACTGTTGCCATTTCGTTAAACGTACGAAAAACTTTTGTTAAAATAAAAATAAACACTTTTGAAAAAATATTTATTTATGTGGTACAATTCGGTTTGGATTGTTGTATTATCACAATTGAGTTCTTTTAATGGTTCTATATATATGTATGAAGAAAGATGCATAGAGAATTCTAACTTGGCATAAAAAAAATATGCTAAGTTTCGCTTTTATTTTTAAAGCATCAATTGTACAAATTATATATTTTTTGAACTGTAAATTAATTTAACAAACTATAAATAAGTGAATTTTCGAAAGAAATGTAAATGGGAAATTGTGGCGACAAAAATATTTATTAAAAAAGATTACATCATTATTCTTCGAACTTCAAACAAATTTAGCAAACGATAAAGTCTAATTATTAAATCTGAGAAAGAAGATTAATGAAAATAGTTAATTTTGGCGTTTAAAACTTTGAATTACAAATAGCTAAAGGTCCTGTTTTTGTTAGAATTAAACCACATTTGCCATTCGCAACAATCGCTCGAGAAACTTTAATTCTCTTAGACAATAAATTAAAATAAATTTATTTTTGCGACATCGATCAGTTTGAAATGACGTCAAATATATTTCACTACGGAATCCTTGTATGTTGATATGAAATATATTCATTCTATTTAAAAGCGAGGAATATGACATATTTATTCTTTGAAATATAAATTAATTTTTGCAAACGATAAGTAATAATTATTGAATTTTCGAAATAAAATAAATGAAACTAGCCAAATTTAGCTTTTAAATGTTAAATATAGAATTAATGTTGTGTTTTTGCGCGTTTTTTCCTGTTAAACACAAATATGTGGAAGCGAGTTAAGTGACAGATTCTGTTACAAACCTACTTGTATTTTTATCGCATCAATTCCCAGCAAACATTGAAGTGATGGCGAACTGGTGGCCCAGTGCTGCCAGTGTTGGCTACTGCTGTCCACCGGTCAGTCGTGCACTCGCCCAATACAAGGCCAATACTGATACCCGTTGTAACCCTACTGTTACGGCGATGTGCGGGACATTATGTAGTGGCCTAACAACAATTGGCCAGTACCAGGCCAACGTTGATCTTTCAGTACTGGGGGGGGGGGGTGCTTTCATTCCCCAGCCACTGTTTAGCCAATATTTAAAAATATTAAAAACGGAATACCAAGCTTTTAGTAGGGTTTTTAATAAACTTTTCGATAAAGATTAATTTACACAATTGCTGCGTGTTAGACATAGGAAAAATGAAACAATTTATCTTCTAAAAATCACCTATTTGGACTAATTAGTATTGGCTAAATGAATGCTTATAAGTATTGGACCAATACAAACTGAACGGTATTGGGCCAATATAACCAGGACAGAATTGGGCCAATAAAAACTGACCCGTATTGGGCTAATATAAACTGGACGGTATTGGGTCAATAAAAACTGGCCAACGTTTTCTATCTATGAATTAGTCTTGACTTTTTATTTTACGATCACAGTTTTTCACCTGCATCCGAAAAGTGAAAAAAAATAAAAGACATTGCAAAAACAATAAATTGATATAAGATGTCAGAAATAATAAGCAAAATTTTTTATGCCGCCTCTGTTCTACGAATTGTCACATTTTTTAAAGTATTTTGTTCAAAATTAAGAACAAGGAGAGTTGAATTTTATTTTCTATTTGTTGTGAAATAAATTTAAATTAATATACACACATTTACACACACGCGGCTCAGTGGCTGAGAGGTCAAACGCGTCCGCCTCATAAGCCCAAGATCGCGGGTTCGAGCCCCGGCTGAGTCGTCGGATTTTCTGGATGGGAATAGAACACAATTGCTGCCATTCCAATATAAGAAGTACTGGGCTAACGCCGTGATTAAAATATAAACGGTACTGGGCTAATGCCGTGATTAAAATATAAACGGTATTGGGCTAATGCCGTGATTTAAAGTATAAACATCACTGGCATAATATTGGGCTAGTTCCGCGAATCAATGTAATTTAATGGCAGAGTACTGAGCTAACACACATTTTAGCCGAATTTCCAAATAAGAACTTCTGGCAGAATGCTGGGCTAGTACAGCCCAGCCAAATATTATTTTAACTGTACTGGCGGAATGCTGGCCCAACGTCGAAATTTCCATGAATCCCGGATCGCAAGTATTGGCATGGTACTGGCCCGTAACATTGGGCCGGTACTGGCAAGGGCGGACACGTTTGTGACGGCGCCGTTACGGCCACCGTGCATTGGGCCAATACTGGAGATGCCGACATTTCAGTATTGGCCCAATAATGGGCGAGTAGAGTATTGTTTGCTGGGTTTTGTTATAATTTATTTTTCGAACTGTAAACTGGTGGCTACCAAAAGATATTTATTAAAAAAATATATCATTATTCTTCGAAATTCAAAAAAAATTAGCAAACGATAAAAATTAATTAATAAATCTGCAAAAGAAGATGAAAGAAATTAGTTAATTTTGGAATTACAACTAGCTAAAGGCGACGTTTGGCGAATTTCTTTCTGTGGTGTATAAATAGTGTTTCCTGTTGATTACAAATGTTGTGTGGAAGCGGTTTAAGTGACAGATTCTGTAACAAACCAACTTGTTTTATACTTTATTTTTTTATTTGGAAGAATTTTTTTTTAAAAATGGAGAGTGCAGGTATTGACATCGTGATGATTTCCGTTTGTCCTTACCCCCCTTCTCAATTCTGTCTTAATTATTCGAATTTCGTTTTTAAATCCTTCTTGTAAGAAAAGTTTTAAATCAGATACTAATCTTTTATACTTTTTGTCAGTCTGTCCATACCCTTTTCCGACCGTCTGTCACTCTGTCCTTTATAAGATGGTTGTTATAATTTAGTTCCTTCCTTCCTATTTTAAAAATAATTTTCTTGTCAGATAGGTTCGACATCAGAAACTTATATTTTATACTTTGTGTCTGCATGTACACTTTGCCGCTAGTCTGTTCCATGCCGGTCTGTTTTAACTTAGTTCTAACATTCCTAATTAAAATTTTATATTTTGTTAGAAAGGTAGGATACACGCATCAGATAATATCTTTTATATTTTTTCCGTGTATCCACTTAACCGTACTATTTAAGAATGTTAATGAGCATTAAAATAACAGGAAAGTGGGTCATTTAGTTCTTTCTCTCTTAGTGGTTCGTGCACTCATAGTGTTATGAATGCCGCACTAGTTATTAGTCATATAGTATGTTGTGATGTCGCGCGCGCGCGCGCGGAAAAACCCACTGAACTCAAAATGGTTTTTGAATATATTTTTAGTAGGTTGAAACACTGGTCTTCATACAGGACGCATTTACCAACTCAATTGCTTGGATTTAGTCATTTGCTATCAAACATTGCAGTTTCTTTTTATCACGGTACTTATGTCCATTTTATAATCTATTGTGATTTTGTAAGTACAAATATGTATATTTCTGCATTAAACACAGTTGTCTTTTTTATTATGCAGATAGAAAGTTTCATAATGTCTACGAAAGTACAAGACTATTTTAAAACGCCAGATGCAATGTACCAAACGCATTGATTGCACGTTCGATATCCACAGTTATATTCCAACTACCTACAAAATAGAACATTTTATTAAACTGAAACTTCACTAACCAACTCACTTTGTGTCAGTTATCACCTTACGATTTCTGCACCCAAATTGAGTTGCTATATTTAGATTCGGTTCGGGAAAAAATGAAACCTGTTTCAAAATTTGAGGGATTTTTCGAACAATTTTATACGTGGAATATAAGGTTTGAAAATAAAGACTTGGAACGACATTTTTTTAAAAAGAAAACCTCGTGCTGCAGGCATCGCATCGCAAATAGGATTTATATTCAGATAGAGAAAAAATTCACGTATTGTAGACTTTTTCTATAACAGATTTTTCTTTAAATATATTCCAACACATGCAAATACTAAACCTCTGAAAAAAGTACTAAGCTTACCATAGGAATTTTATTTCTAATCTTCTAACATTTTTCCAAAATAAAGTACAATAGTGTTACTTTTCTATTACTAAGCTTTAAAAAAAACTGTTCTTTTTACAGTTAAAAACTGTCAACTAGAACACCAGTTCAAAGAAAATTAACAGTTTAAATCAGTAACTTTTTTACAGGAAATCTGTAATTTTAGCAGTGAGAAAATGTTAATTAATGAACGGAAACTGTTAATTTAATAGTTTTCCCTGCTAACATTCCACAATTTCCCTGTTAATTAAGCAGGGTTTTTTTTAAATTCCAGATTTACCCTGTTTATTTAACAGTTTTAATCTGATTTTACAGCTTCAAGAGGCGTCATACGCTAACGTCGTCGGGACTTATGGCTCCACATATTTAACGAGCGCGTCTATGAATCCCAGTGTATACGGGGATACAAGTGATTTTCGAGGGATTTTTCCAGCAGAAATACGTTCATAGTATGGCTATGATACGAACCGGTAACCTTCTCAGAGAGACACCGGTCGATTATCTCGGCCAAGAGGGGCCCACAGATACAGTTTGTATCTACAGTTTTTGTTCTACAACATCAAAACCCAAATGCGTGGGAACGAATAGCAAAACGATGAATGACACTTTGCACTTCTTCAAATTTCCCTCAGGGCAGGTGCATTTTATAGGTGTTTATGTGACGTCAATTACCAAACCCTGTCACCAAAGATAAAACCAGTTAAAAACCGTTTTTCTAAAGAACATTTTGTAACTGTAAAAATACTGTATTTAACTGTAAAAGAAGTTTTTTACATTGCATCAAATGTTTTTGATTATCATTTGTGTGACAGGGCAAATATAACTCTGTTATAATACTATAGTCGAAGAAGTGTTCATTCTTTCTAGATAAAAGAACATGTTAAAGAGAATAAATAAAAGTTGAAAGTAATATATTCTGTTTTCAAAGTGATGATGCATATTTAATATTTCCGGGACATTCGACAGTAACTTTAGTTGCCAAGGTAAAATAAAAACTTTCACTAAAACAAGTTAGATATTACAAACAATATGTAATCATATGCAATTGTACTATCTGAGATCTCTTCTCTAAAACTTTCAGAACTGAATTTTTTCCCCTTAATATCGTAAAGAATTTATTACATCACCAAAGGTATATTGAAGTTTCAGACGCACATATATATATTTAAATTTTTTAATGCATTTTTTCAAGTACATAGCTGAAATCTGAAATGGGTAATAAATTTTGTCATTTAACCTAACAGTACATAGCTGTAAAAATAATAATATAAAAATATTAAATAAATGAAAATTATTTCGAATTTATAATTAAAAGTTCGGTCACTTTCCAAGACGGCATTACTTTAAAAATCGGTTAAAAGTTATTTTCAAATAATTCAAGCGAGTCATTTAAATGATGTTTAAAAGAAGTTTTACTTGTGGGGATTAAATATTAAATTTGTAAAAAGGGAAAGAGTCAAAAGTTTAATCCTTCTTAAGTTTCAAGAAATCTGCTCTCAAGCAAACTATTTTTGGCAGGACTTTTTCCAAGCATTTCTGAACAAAACAAATAAACAGCGTGTTGAGTTAAAGTGCTGCATATAAACTCTTATTGCATGAAGTTTTTCATTAATGTGGGCATATATAGTCCAACTCAATAAATTAATTGGTTAAAATAAACTGAGAATCTGAAATCGAAATAATTTTTGTTAGAATTACCTTATTCGAAAAGAGTTTAAATTTAATGTGACAACATTTGTCCCTTATTTTAATTAGTTGCAGTATTTCATAACTCGGCAGCTTCGATAACATTTTAAATTACAAGTAATGTCAACAAAGTTATACAGAAGTTTGTCGCCCTCCAATAAACCTTGTATTTATCCTGCTTTTGTGTATTATGGAGATTTGAGGAAAGTCTTGTAATTAAATTTTTATTTTTAACTTTACGAATACTCTTAACATATTCATGAATGTTTGGGCAGCAGTAAATGTGCCCAATTTTTAGCAGTAATTTTCCTAAAAGAATCAGTTACTTTCCCTAAATATTTAGAAACGATCCCACATAATGCCTCTAACTTCCCTGGAAATGTAAAAAAAATGTTCAATTTAAGAGCTTAAAACGAGATTGTGCCTCTATTCCTTTTACTTATGTCTCAACCACATGCTTCTTGGATTGAAATCTGTCCGGATTCGAACCACCAAACTTTGAGTCCATTCGTTGAACCATTTCATAACTACGTGCCACGCGTCTTGGTCATGGTTGCTTGTTGACAACCATGCATTATTTTGAATTTTACAAAAATTTGTTTGTTAAATGATTCTATACTTTCTTTTCTGAGAAGAAAAACCTAGACATCCAAAAAAGCAATATAAATTTGAAAAAGCCAGTTTGCTATATATAAGAGTAGCGTTTCGAGTTTTTAACAATTCAAATTTTCTTTAAAAAACAACTTACAAATATAAGGATTTGTCTTAATTTTACTTACTAATTTGTTTCATCGGGGAACCTGAATTTTGTAATCAGACAAGTGCCTTAATATCCTTGCCAAAATAAGATTTCCAATATTGAATTAAAGTACTAAAAAGTTCATTACCTTGAAGTTTAATCATCATCAAGCTACTAAGTGAACCAGCCCTTCTCTAATATTCTAAATGTTTGTAGCTCCCAAACACAAAGTTGAAGTTAGAAAGTTCGTTGAACCTTATTTTTCTTGCCAGTCTGAGGACGTAATTAAGTCTATCACCTTTCACAGTTTAGTTTCAAGATTATTTGTCTTTGCTGTAAATTGAAATTTATGTGTAGATTTTAAAAAACGTTTTATAAAAAAACGATTAAGTGAATTGTAAAAAATTTGAAAAAATTAAATTTAAAAAAATATTAATTTTCATGCAAATCATATACACCTATAAAAATGAAGTTTTGATTTATTCAAAAAAATTATCAAAAATGTGACTGACGATAATACGACTCTCTATATAAGACCTCGCAAAGTTTTAAAAACTATTTTTATAATCCTCTAAATCCCGAACATAAAGAAAATTCAACAACATAGGTGTAATAGTTAGGGGAAACAATAGAAATAATATCGCACGAAATTAATTCGCAATATTCTGGATTAAGGGTGTCGGATGAACATTTTCTTTATTTTTGTACCTGCTTTAATCAAATTTTATATACGTAAGCATCACAACACCTGTTAAAACTACTTTTCAGCCATAAACAAACTTTTAAAGGTGTGCATTATTTGTCAATTTTTTTTTTTAATTATCAGGGGTTTTTTTTTGTAACTTTTTTACAAATTCTTACTCCTTTTCGGTTTTTCACATTTTTTATAATCAAAAATTTGTTAGAGACTCTCTATCACTATAATTCCCACTATTTTTCCCTATTCACTATTATTGTTATTATTATTAAACTATAAATTACAATTTTAATTAACGTACATGCCTTTTTTTGCACACAAATATTTAACGAAAGAAAACCACGTAATTATCCTAAAAAAGTTATTTGCAACATTGAACATTGTTCATAAAAATAGCAAAGTTAACAAAATAGATGCATACTTTTGTTAAAAATATATTTTTATTTAAAAAGTAAAGACATTAGTTTTGCAGCGACATAGTTAAAAAGATTTAGCATTTTGAAATAGCTCAAAATATGACAATCTCGTCCACAAATATTAGCTCCAAACGTTTCATTTTAACATAGCGAGAATACCAAGTAATTTAATTTAATTGCTCATAACTCATTTAGTTACATGAGATTTTTTAATTGGTTTTCTTTGATTTGCAGACCAAACGCCATCTACATACTGGCCATAATGTATTTTCATACAATGGAACGAAAAAGTGCATTTTTGCCAATTTTGAGGTATCGACCCCCATTTAAGCAATTTATAAAAGATGACTATAAAAAGGTGCAAAATTGTGTAGAATATAATTTAAGCGCGATGCAATTTACAAATCATCACTACTATTACAACCTAACAACAGTAAAAAATAACTTTTGTGGCAAAAAAATACTATAAATTTTTTTATCTTATATTCGTGTGTATTTACACTCTATTTTACATCATCAATTCCAATTTGTGGTTGCGTAACCGTCTCAAGCGAAAAGACTGAAAAGAAATGGAACTCTTATCGGGAAAAATTGACAATACAGTTGCTGCATCCATACATTTCCCGTCACTTTACAATTCTTTTTTTACCTTAACCTTCTTACAAAACCTTAAAACATCTATAATAATAAAAAATGAAGTTTTGTGTGTTTGATGTGTATGTCTCTTATAGACTCATAAACTAGACATTTGTTATTTCACTCGTAACTTGGCACAAATGTGTAGTTCATACTTAAGTTACAGATTTTGAACTTTCAGAGCTCAAAATGTTCTATTTTTAGAGAAAATTCGAATATTCTGAAAAAAATACACCTTTTTCGCCCAAATCCGATAAATTTTTTTCCCTTTCGTTATGCCATTCGTCAGAAGAAATTAAATAAAACTTTTAGGAAAATAATTAAAATTAAAAATGTTTATTTTATTCTGCTGCCAATACTTACGTTTCGTTAACGTTTAACGTTTTAACGTTTTCGTTATTTCGCCAAATACGTTGCCGAACCCGCCAAATTGTTATCTAAACTCACCAAATGAGCCATATTTTTTTATTTATAATTTTGATTGATTGTTTGAAGGTCGTCGTGCTAGAGCTGTATAATAAGTGTGCTTGTAGCTATATTTCTTTTCTCGCCAAATTCTTACCAAAAAGGCGCCCAATGAGCTAAAAGGTTTTATATGTTTATGAGGGAAATTACGATAACTATTATGCACACATTTTATGGCGTATGTTTTTATTTTGGATTTGTAAGGTAATATAAGTAACAGTATTTTATACTTCATAACGAGTGGGTATATAATAACATAAGTTTATTATCCTATAATGGATTAAATTGTATATATACTTGGATCCATTAAAACTTTTTTTTAGTCCGTGCGAAGTACGGGTATTTATTTGCTAGTATACACTATAAAAGTCCGCTTCTGATGGATCCTTTAACTCCTGATGCAGAATGCTAAAACGCATTTATTCAAAGACTTTTCGTCAAATAGAAGTTGTTTGGCTTCATAAACTACTTTTTTAATCTTTATTGGCAAGTCGTGACTTAAGGAAAGTTAGGGTAAGATGACGTACTGGGTAAAATGACGAAGGCAATTTGGCCAAGGGAATTTCTTCTCATTAATATTAGATACTAGAAAATAAACAATTACATTTTAAAACACGGGTTACTAATAACAAGGCTAATTTCAAATTGGACAGACTTTTTAACGAACAGTGATGAGAAAAGATTGTTTTTTATCCCTGCTTATGAAATTTTAAGACTTCATGGCGTAATGAATTGCGTGACTGGGTTGATTTTGTTTTGATTTTTCATAGAATATTCTTAAAATACAGCTCTTAATTTAGAAAAATATATATGGTTTAGGTTGGTTAGGTTATATGGTTTAGGTTGTTTAAGATAAAAAAATTTAATAGTGATAAATTGTTTCAAAATGAAAGCTGGCTTCACCGAGTAAGACGACGAATTCCGACGTGTATAAGATTACAGCCACTAATTTTCATTTCTCATTTACTATACTAATTATTCAGGATAATATTAATATGCCTGTAAAAGTTCATAAAGAAGAGTCTCTCCAAATTTCAACTTTTCTAGTCTTTAATCAAGCCGATTCTAAGAGCTTAAAGTTTACATTTTCCATTTCAGTCTAACTTCTCCTAAAAAAATTGCTGAAAAACTAGAAGCTTCTTTTTTCCATTTCAATTTTTTTGGCCTATAACCCCAGTGGCTCTTATGGCTCAGTAGAACATTTTTAAGTCAGTTTCAAAAGATCTTATTTTGTCAACAAATTTACATCCACTGCCTCCATACGCGCTTACCAAAACGACAACATCTAGAAAACGAAGGCAATTATGTATTGTTGTTTTGGAGGAGGGATTTTCAACTATATACTTTTATTTTAAAAGTTTTTTTTGTCTGTAGGTGGAGAAATAACTTTTGTTTACTTTTACTTCATCCACAGTTTTTACATTGACTTTCCAAATAAAGATAGCAAACTTATTATGTATTATATTCATTTTAATTTGCGAATATTGAATTAAAACATTTTATACGGTTTTACAATGATTTGGCCATTTATAGGGATAGCTAGAGAATAAAGTCAATAATAATGTAGAAAAAAACTTTAGGATTGTATTTTTTTCATACGCAATGTAATGTTTTTCATTGCTTTCAATTAACAAAATACTCTTCAGAGATAAATACATCCCATTCCCTGTATTCAAAATAGAAAATGCAACACATAAAAATCATCTGGTTCATAACAAATAAATATTAAAATTGTGTATAATATGTACATTCATATATTTTCTAGAGATTAAGTATCAAAACTTATCTATCATTATTTTGCAATTAAAATCATATTTGTCCAGTATAAAGTTTAAAAAAAATAAAGAAAAAGTTTAATAAAATGCTACTTCTGACCTTTAAGAAAATTTAAGTTTTAAACATTTTTTATTTGTTTCAATAAAATATTTACTTCAAAAGAAACTAAGAATACATGATGTATATGCTTTTATTTTTGAATTTATTTAAAGTATTACTGGATAACAAGGGACATTCTGATGGATTACCCTCCTACACTATCAAAACAAGTCGTCGAAGCAATATTTCAACTACTCCTGAGGACTTAACGTCCTGAGGACGTCTTATAAAACCACATCAGTGCATTTATCTTCTTACATTTTCGTCCAAATACCCATAACAACTCAACAGTTATACTCTTTTCACATTGTGTTTATAAATAATCTATAATAATAAAAGAAAGAGTCTGTCTGTCTGTGTGTCTGTCTTCGGATCGTAAAAGACCTACTTATACTGCCCTCAGAAATTCGAAATTTTTAAGATAGATTCCCTTTAATATGAACGTGTGCACCTGAAGCTTTGTTTTTTTCATATTTGTTCAATTTTTAGAGAAAATTCGAATTTTCTGAAAAAAATACACCACTTTCGCTCAAATCCGATAATTTTTTCTCTTTCCTGATGCCATCGGCGGAAAAAATTAAATAAAACTTTTAACGAAAACATTTAAAATTCAAAATGTTTATTTTATTCTTTTGCCATTACTTTCAGAAACTAAATTCACTATTTGAAAAATAATTGACATGTTTCAAGTGACGTAATTATGCCAGTCTTCATTCCCGGATTTTTTTGTGGGTTTATTTGATGATTTTTTCATTGATTTTTCAGTTGACTGCATGTATACATATTTAAGCAATAAATGTATAGTTAAGCTATTACTGGAACTATGATGGTTAATAAAGGCCATCACACTAGAGCTATTAGTGTTTTATGTCTTTATTTTTTCGCCAAATACGTTGCCAATCTCGCCAACTTATTAACTAAAATTCGCCAAATAGGCAATTTCTTTTATAAATAATTTATAAGCTGGTCGGTTGTTCGAAGGTCATTGTGTTAGAGCTGTATAATGGGTGTGTTTGTAGCTATATCTATTTTCTCGCCAAATTATTTCCCAAAACGCGCCAAATGAGCTAAAAGGTTTTATGTATTTATGAGGGAATTGTGATGACATTTATGAGTGCATTTTATAGCTTATTTTTCATTTTGGAATTTTAAGGCAATGAAACGGGATTTTATACTTTATAACGAGCGGGAACAATAACATAAGTTTATGATCCTGTAACAGGTTATATGGTAAACATATTTGGAACGATTTGATATTTTTTTAATCCGTGCGAAGAACGGGTATAAATTTGCTAGTAATACATAAAGAAAATATCTAAACGCCAAACATTTGTTTCGAGATATTTTCCGAACTTTGACCGGATGCAATTATGTTGTTCAAATCCCTAGAAATCAGGACATAGCTATAAGTCAATACTTATATACTCTGTTTTAATCCTTTTACAAGAATAATTATTACAAATTTTAATAATCATTCAAAGAAATTGTTTGTGCTTAAATTTTTATTCGATTAAGAAAATATCCAAAATGTTTATTACCGGAATACCAAAATCCATATTTAGAGAAGAAAAATAAGTTGATATTAAAATAGGTCAAAATATTTACAAATGATAGCTAAATATTTTGTATCAATCCACATGCGTGCTTTGAAATAGCCAACTTAGATGAAAATATATCTTTCTTTACATAATATTATCTCTGAATTAGTTTTATGCACAAATATTTCACTTCAAAAATATAAATTGCAAGAATTTTCTATGAATGGTTAAAATATTCTTAGATTAAATCTATGAAAAAGATTTACTAGTTCATGTTTATATTAAAAACTAATATATGAGCTTAACATTCCAATATTAATATTAGTATACTGTACATTAAAAATTTTGTAATTGAATAAGCTTTTCTTCTCTAAGTCATTTGTATTCTTTTGCATAGATATGTTTGTAAGTTTGGTTTTTAGTCACGTTATTTATATCCATTAAATATTTATTAATATTTATACTTCTAGAAAAAGAACCTAATTAAGTGAAATAAACTTTCACATAGTTGTTTGCTGAAAGAAAGTTTCTTAAACTTAAAAAATAAATTTGTGCAGCACGAAACAAAGATACTAATAATTATATTTTAATTAGTTGCAACTACGTTCCTTTTGGCTAATTATGAAAACTGGAGTGTATGGTGTGGAAATGTACGTTTCTGGAAACACCTTTATAACCTATTCCTTTGAGACGCGGTATAATTTACATAAAAATTAATTTCAGGCTGATATAAAGCATCGTGTTAACTCTATTCTATGAAAAATAAATTCTATGAAATTAAATTTTCCAAAAAATATATTTTTAGAAGAAAAAATTTTGCAGTATCAAACCTGAAGTTAAATTTAGCAGTTGTTCCAAAAAATACTTTTTAATAAAGAATAATACTTAATGAAGATGCGTTAAATTTTGTTAGAATTTCCACAAAACACAAAACATCGTCTGAAATGTTAATGCTTTTTCTAAACTTGGGAAAGTATATCTAAGATGCACAATTGAAGAACTTAGTCCAAGAACCGGCCATGGGACATTTTTGAAAAAATTATATTTCTGTGTCAATGAACTATTACTAATATCTTTAACGATAAAAAATTGCCACTTTGTCATAAACTTTAGGTCAAACGATTTTAACAAATCTGAGTGCAAACTAATAACTTTAGAGCCCATTTTCCCGTTTTCGCTTTTTTGTCACTTAGCACGTTTTTCCACTAAGCTCTTAAATTAATAATACATAAGTTTGCAGAATTGGCATTAATAAGAAATGAAAACTATTTCTAGTTTTTCTTAGAAAGCGCATAAATATTTTTGAACAAATGTAAACAATGTTCAAACTACATTACAAACAATTAACTTGTTTCAACAGACGTAGTTCCATCCAATTTTTATTCCTGCATTTCCTTCAATCTGTGCTCCGATTGGTCCTCTGTTCCCACGTGACAGTGATTTATCAATCAAGGCTCGAGAAGGAATTTATTGCATTCAGCCTTTATGTTGCCACTAATGACCAGAAACAAGCTAATTCTAATGTATCGAATAATTTTTAATCAAATTATATAATAAGTGGATTTTCAACTTTACGTTTTACTTAAATGTTTCAGTGTAAATTCAAAATGGATATCATTTTCTATCATAAAATATAATTCTATCATAAATTATATTTTTAAATCATAAAATGTATATAGATTTTATCATTAATTGTAATATGTTATACCTCAAATGAACTTTTAAAAACATTCTATTAAATATATTTCGTTTAATGCATTTAAAATAATAATAATAATAATTTGAAACTTAATAAGGTAAAATGAAAATATCAGGAATAAATATATATATAACTTTTTAAAACAATCAGGAAGAGATTACAAAGACTTAAATTCTTAAATGTGTATTTTTTTTAAAAAATACTTTTTAATCTATATATGTTGCTTTTTTCTAATTTTCGTTAACTAAGAAAAACTTTTTAGCTATTTTTCAATTATTTTTTCCTTTTAAATTCTTATTTTAAAAATTCCTTATCAACAAAAATATGTGCAAGTAACTTTTATAGATTGAAAAAAAAATCCTTATGTTTTGCAGATCAAATTCTTGGATTTTACTTCGTTCAAAAGTCTGTTTCGTAATTAAAATTAATGTTCAAAGTACTAGTTAGGACTTTAAGAGATTAAGGACTTAAAAGATTTCAGTGTAAACTGAAAAGTTTAAAGCTCATTTCTCGTTTTCACCTTTTTTGTCACTTAGCACTTTCTTCCTCTCATCTCTTCTATTCTTATAAAAATCACTAAAATTAAACAACTTCAATTGCTTAGTTATTATTTTTTAGGTAAAGCTAGAGTTCAATATTCCTTAAGAGTAGATAAAAAAAAATACTTTGTTAACCACTATTTTTACCGAGGCTCTTTAAAAAGATATTTTACAATCAGAAGTCACCCGTGAATTCTCATTCGAAATAAATAAAATTAAATAAAAAATAACGAAATAAATGTTACGTTTTTTCTCGAATTCCAAAAAAAAATTACACTTTAATCCATTGGGCTTTCTTTATGGGCAAAGTTGTGATAGTTCTGTAACAACTGCACTGAATAGCTAGTTTATTCCAAAGAAAAATATAAGTTGCCTCGAATAAAAGAATGAGTATTAACAACAGAGTAAAAAAATAGTTTGCCTAGAAGAAACGGTTTTAAAGTGAAAGAGATTTCGGTTGTTAAACGACCCTTCACTGTACTTAGAAGAATACACAGAGAAAGGAGGTGAAAGAAAGTAGAAAGGCTTCTAGAGATACTTACTAAAAGTGCCCCCAAAAAATCTACGACTTCAAACAGGAGGTGCAAATAATATCATTCGAAATATTTTTATCATGCTAAGTTTTTTTTTATCTGTGTGTTTCGTGGGTGAATGGGAAAGTTTCAGATGATGTAACGCTCTTGTTTTCATTTTAACTATACTGCGATTTCATTGGTTGCTTCGATTTCACGTTCTGTGATTTCCATTAGGTGCTTCGGTTTCACTCTAGAGATGACCGATGTAGATGAAAGGAATTTTTCTTTCTATGCAAGCTTTCTTTATCAAATGTTTTGAACAATCAACAGCACACCAAGAAGTTGGCATTTAAAAAAATTTATAAATAAAATATTCTTAGAAAACGCATTTAGTGCCAAAACCTAAGTAATTCCAGGCAACAAATGAAAACAAACAGGTGGAGCTGTTGCCATCCACGACGTGAAACAACCCTATTAATATTACACTAGTCCCCCACATGAGTTTTTGGAGAGCACATTACTCGCCCCCTTAAACCACGTCCAAGTGGCAAGGCCGGCAGCTGAGCGAACACCAAAATCTATGGCTACATCGTAGTGACTTCGAGTACAACTAAACTACAACTAACAA
The DNA here is from genome assembly GCA_019343175.1 of Oedothorax gibbosus. Lineage (NCBI taxonomy): Eukaryota > Metazoa > Arthropoda > Arachnida > Araneae > Linyphiidae > Oedothorax > Oedothorax gibbosus. Next base: position 23,002,332 of record CM033270.1, read on the forward strand.
TTCTTTAATGTGCTCCAGTAATATAATTGTTTCTCCTATATGTGCATATTTTGGTCTCTTGGGGTTAAATATTCTATATTAGTGACTTATTTTAATTGTTTTGACATAAAATTTATTCTGTAAAGTATTTCTATAATTTTACAAAGCATTTTCAAGGAAACAGCTGTCAATATTACTTCAAGATACTTCTGAACACTTAAAATGTCACATTTGTCCTTTGTTATCCCCCACACCATTCACTGTTCTTCCGTAACATTTAAAAAAAATGATAAGCTACTTATCGCTGAAGTATGTGTCTGATGTAAATGAGAAGTGAATGACAGGTAACCCGATTCAAGGCCAACAAACCCTTTCTTAGTATTTCTAGCCACAGACTAAGAGACATGAACTAGTGAACCATAGTCAAACGAAGCCAAGATGTCACCGTCAATATTTTTATCTAAATCTTTATTCATCAGATAACATGATAACATGTCACGTGGGCACACCCCAGCAATTAATGATACTTTTTTGTGACGTCATGGAGGAGAATGGTGATGCCTAGCAATTTTTACCTGACCATGTCCCTTCATCTAAGACCAGCTTTGCACACCAACTTTTCTATTAACAACATATTACAGTTCCAGTTTAAAAACTTACATACTCCAAAGTATAACTAAGATGTTCGGCTCGGGGCGTTCATTGGCGAAATCGTCCAATTGAGTATGACCGTCAAAAGGGTACAGCTATGATATAATGGCCGGTCTGTTCATTGGCCACTTTTGGCGAGCTTGAAAATTTAACGTAGAGTTGCTATACCTATCGAGCTGTATGAAATAGGAAGTGGAATGCTTACCACATTTGGGTATTTTCGTTGTTTGGCAAAGTAGCGCAAATCGCCAAATGGAGACCGGTCATTATACACTGTTAAAAAATCCCTGTAAAATAACGGGCAGGGAACGGCAGCAGAGATTCCAGTCATGCGCCGTTAAAAAAAACACTCATGTCCATCACTGCCTATAGCTAATAAATGAGCTAAAACTGTAAAAATAAGGGAATTGCCTAAATTTTCTGACAGTCTAAGGGAAAATACCTTTTATTTAGTTTGTCAGACCATTTTCCATCAAAAAAGGCTGTTGCCCATAAAAACTGAAGGGCAAATGCTCGTAAATTTACAGGTCATTTTTACAGTGTATCGATTCCGTCCAATGTACCAATGACCGAAACAGATCTTATATCTTATAGTTATACTTAGGAGAATGTGAGTATGCGCAACTGGGACTCTTCATATGGTTATTCTTTTGTTTCAATCCCCAGCTGGAACCGGAGGGCGATCCCATCCCCGAGAGCGCGTGGTGCGGGTTCCCTTTTACCGATCCAGACCGCCAGTGGGAAACATTGATGCTGTGCTCGACCTTCTTCTTCTTCGCCGTGCCCATGACCCTGATCACGGCCCTGTACTTCCGCATCTCCCTCACGCTGTACCGGGCCAGCAAGAGCCTGCTCAGCCAGAGGGACGACGGGGACAGCCAGCAGAGCGAGCAGCAGAGGGCCCGGATCCGGTCCAGGATGGTCGTCATCAAGATGCTAAGTAAGTTGATTGATTAACTTTTTTGCTAATATCTAGACCAAGCTGCTTTATTACATTGTTCTCACTCAAATGTCAATTGATTCAGTTATTTACGTTTTGTGCCTGATACAATGTTGTAAATATGGTGGCTTGTTTGGTTGGTCTCGTCATCAACATGCTAAGTAAGTTTTTTTTTTTAACCGGGACTGCCTGTTTGACTGGTATTGGTGTAGGAGACCGCATGGTCTCTCCTCACTAACTTCTATCAGAAGGTTTAAAATAACGGACTTAATGTCGAAAAGCTTAGCCTAGTAAATAGCTTAGTTCCGCATCTCCCTGACGCTGTACAGGGCTAGCAAGAGCCTGCTCAGCCAGAGGGACGACGGGGACAGCCAGCAGAGCGAGCAGCAGAAGGCTCGCATTCGGTCCAGGATGGTCGTCATCAAAATGCTAAGTAAGTTTCTTTCTTTAAAGAGGGATTGTCAGTCCCATAGAGCTAATGCATTAGTTTTGGAATCACAACTTCCGCAGAAGTATTGTTTTGCCATGTTGGCATTGTTTTTGCCAACGTGTTTTGGCACAGTTTGTCATGGCACACTTAAAAGAAGTTATATAGAAATCCACGCGCTTAGCTCGTTTAAAGGTACCGAGGACTGTCATCAGACAAGGGCAGCACTCGTATAATGTAGATAAATGATTAATCCTTTTGCAGACTCGTCATACTCCCCAGAACTGAAAGCCATTTTTTGAGGCACCATCTAGGCGGTTCTCGCTACCAATATCGACGTTCAGATAATAATGAATCTGAACTCTCTGTGGATATTAAAGTATGTCCAGATTTAATTTTATCGATGAACTCAAACCAATTGTGTAATCAAGGTATCTTTTGCTCCACATAATCATATGACATGCGTACTGACGATTTTCCCATCCTGAAAATCTGCCGACTCAGTGGAGGATCGAACCCGCGATCTTGGGCTTAGAAAGCGGGCCCGAAATACTTCACAGCCAATGATAAACGATGCTAAATAAGTGTATTGAATGATTTATTGATTTTTTTCTTTCTAGACCAAGCTGCTTTGTAACATAGTTTTCGTTCAAATGGCATTTGATTCAGTTATTTACATTGTTTGCCAGACACAAGGTTATAGATATGATGATAGGATTTAGTGTTTGCTTGAGAGTCAACCTCACTTCTTTCAAACAGATTTTTCACTTAATAATACGGAATTGCTAAGTTTGCTCAGGTGACGATTTGTTACCAAACATCAGCTCGCAATAAATTAGGGTCAATCGAGAAAAAAAATTAAGAAATGTGTTCTAGTTATAAACGTTTTTAATCAACAAATTTAGATTAATTTTGCATAAAAGCGATGCCATCAGTCTTAGTCGTTTGTTCGAATCAGACCAAGATCTTCTGATTAAATAAAACATTTAACTAGACATTCATATAGAAATTGGTGAAGTTACAAAAATATGTTACTCAAATATACAACTAAAGTGACAGGAGGCCAAAAAATGATATAAAGTTATTTTTGTATATATTGACCAATACGATAAGCTTTTAAGTTATGAAGATAATCCTTCGTCTATGAGAGATGGATAAAAAAGATCATTTGCTTGTTGCTTTTCTGCTATATACCTAAAAAAAACTGTATATTTACTTTATTTTCACCCAATTGACTAGGTAATACTTTTGTTCTGGGTACATATTACATAACCTTATGTTACTTATTGGCTTTTGTAATAATAAATGCATAGAAAAATCTTCTCATCAATTCTATGGACAATAGTTATTTTACACTGAAAAGATGTGCAAAATATAAACTAATATAACTAAACATACTAATTGGCAATAAGCTCGCCTCAACAATACCCTTAATAGTATTTCCATGAATTTAAGAAAGTATATTTAAGAGTGCAGTCAGTAAAACATGGATGTTCATTTTGTCTAATTTTAATTATACCTATATTGTAGTATGATAATACTTTGCCCAACACTTCGCACTCCGTAGCAATGACTCATAAAGCCTTAAATGTGCAATTTATCTGAAATATAAGTCATTTTTTCTTGTTATTATACTTATTCTTGTCACGAAATAGTTTAGTCTTCGTCAAATTTGCAAGACTATTGCTGTGAAATTTTTACAGGTTCCTTTTGAAAATATGCTGGAATAATTCAATAATACGATCCTTAATAAAGATTCGATAATTTATTCTGTGGAATTTATAGAATTTCTCAGCCGTTAGCGTAGGCCAAATTGATGAAGTATTTTCAGAATTTTGTGCACTTAAATTAAATAAAATGAATTATATTAATTGAGGAAAACGTTTAAGAATATTTTTTGTGCAACTTTGTTTTAAATATAAAATATATATATTTCCGCCAATTCAACAAAGCAAAAATTAAGTTTTGATGTGAAAAATTTCTAATTTTGTTGAATTCGAAAAAAAATACACATGTAACTTAAAATAGAAATGTTACTTTAATGTACAAAGCAAGGTCTAAAGTTTCTAGTCAAAAACAGAATAGTACAATTCAACTAACCATAAAAGTAAACTAACATCACGCCTCATGTACTTTTGTTAGTGTAAAGAAATTCTTTCTCAGTTTCAGCAAGCTCTAGAACGAGTTTTTAAGGGCAAACAAACCAGGACAGCTCGTTCCTTTTTACTTCCGAAAATAAAGAAAAAATACTAGCTTATTCCGATTTTTTGTGGTGCCTATGAGGAGCCTATGAAATTGTAAGTGTTTTTTAAAACCAACATGGTGGATAAGTCCTGTCTAAAGGACGCTTACTAAAAAAATTCAGTCGAGGAAATTGAAAATTCTCTTTGAAAAGAGACAAGGTGATTTAATTTAGTAGGGTATATTACAACATTCGTCTTACTAAAGCTTCTAGTACTAAGACAGTATTTCAAGTCTTTATACCAAAAGATATTACACTATATCCCCTAGTTTTCCGGAATCTTACAATACTAGATGCAATATCGGAAATAATTCTCTTTTTTTTATTTAAACTTACGTATACATTTATATCAAAGTTTTTCAGTATTACGTTGCGTGTCAGACACCAGAAATTCCGTTGAAATCACTTTACAATAATTTATGAAGAAAGATATCTTCTGTTTACATTTTAAAAAATTGCCTTAAGCTTTTTTGGTGTTCATGAAGGTTTTGAAATCTATAAAGCAATATACTATTTGAGCTATATATAGGGGAGAGTGGGGGCTAATGGGACAATTTTTATTAACCTTTGTACTTCAGCAAAAATACGGGAATTTTAATTTCTTTTTTTACAAGCTCTTAAACTGAACATTCGCTTACTTAAAAAGTCATTCGACAGATGTTAAAATGTTACCATATTTTAGTTGCTGAACATTTTAAACAAACATGTAAATCTCCCATTAGCCCCCATATGTGGGGTCTAATGAGACAGGGTGCAGAGCTAATGGCACATGGTAAATGTTGACTTAATTAAAGTTTCAAAAATTGGAAAAAGGAATCAGAAAATGACCTGAAAATAAAATTTTAAAGCAAACACCATTTACATAATGAAATTTTATTTTTTTTAAACAATTATTTTCCATTGAAAGGTGAATTATCAAAGAGTTAAAACTCAAAGTCGAAGATGTTCCCATAATTTTTGTTGAATCACTGGAAAGGATAGTTTTGTAACTAAATCTTCTAAAATTTATCTCAAACTTGACCTCTTTTCTCAAATTACGTGAATTTAAAAAGACTCTTTATCTTCAAATAGCTTACCCGGAGTTCATCGCTATATATTTCAGAAACCAACGTAATAAAGAATAGTTTGCTTTCTAGCTAATTTTACCAACAACAAATAATTTATCTTCACCAAGCTCTGTTCAGATGTAATTAATAAAATTGGAGGGAAATGTGGAAAATGTGTCATCAATAAAGCTACTTGAACTTTCACTTATTATACGACGAAAAAGTTTTAAATGTTTAAAATTAAAATTTTAAAAAGTTTTTGGCAACTTCACTGAATACGATATTAGAGATTTATATAGATTATTCAAGAGAAGCATACAAAGCTAGGTTTATTCGTGTCACATTAGACCCCACAGTTTCTGTCCCATTAGCCCCACAGTGCTATTATTTATAAATGATCCAACACAGAACCCCGTGTATTTCACCACAGTAATTGACATATAATATCGTAATCTATGATATGTCTTCTACGTAAAACTATAGTTTAATTCATAAGTTTTTTATTTAATACTTTAAAAGTGTAAAAATAGATTGGTCTGAATTTGGTCCTTTGGTCTGAATTTAAACTAATAAAGAAAACAGAAATAAAGGAACGCTAATCGAATCTATATAAAAGAAGAAATCTTTTTTTTTCCTCTGACACTTTTAAGAACGGTTAAAAAGGCCACGATAAATTTTATCATGTTAGATTTTGCTAAATTCAAATCTAGAAAAAAATTTAACTGGAATTTAACATTCGCAATTTTACTTTGCTTTTTCACCGGATAACATTAGGTGATATTTGGCGCGACCTCTCTCCCCACTTGAGATTTGGTGATATTTGTCTCAACTACCTTCCCCCCCCCCCAAACAAATCACGTAATTTATGGACGCCCCTTATGAAATTCATCTTTAACAATTGTTTCTCCATGTAAATGTTTATTGTCGAGTTAAAATACATGTGTGATTATGTGTGTTAAAAGATACTTGAACGTATACACATTATCTGAAAAAAACAAAAGAGGCCCGGAGCAGTTGGAAAGACGAACAATTGGATTTTTAGGACTGGGCACAGTTTTAAATGTTAAAACAGGTTTAAAGATGTATCTGCCTCAAAGTGTTTTCACCACGGCTCCCCTGTTAAAATTGACTCAGTCTTATTCAAATAACAGGACTTTATTGCTTTTAAATTCGCCCAAGGCCATCAGAGTTTCAGTACCTATTACTTAAAACTGAGAGCAATCTAAAACTGAAAATGAAAGATTTACTCTACGTCTTCTCTTCCCGTTGATATCTCCTCTCTATATTAAATTCTTATAATTTAATAGATCTATCTTTAAATGTGTAATACATAATGTATAATTTTATCCATTTTGTATAATTTTCAACAAATATTTGAAATTGAAAACATAAAATTATGAAACTGAAAATGTGGACGAATAAAAAATAAAACTATTTCTATAAGTAATGAATTATTTAAATCATGTAGACATAAAAAACAAGTAGGTTTGTAACAGAATCTGTCACTTAACTCGCTTCCACATATTTGTGTTTAACAGGAAAAAACGCACCAAACACAACATTAATTCTATATTTAACATTTACAAGCTAAATTTGGCTAGTTTCATTTATTTTATTTCGAAAATTCAATAATTATTACTTATCGTTTGCAAAAATTAATTTATATTTTAAAGAATAAATATGTCATATTCCTCGCGTTTAAATAGAATGAAAACATTTCATACATTTCATACACAACATACAAGGATTCCGTAGTGAAATATATTTGACGTCATTTCAAACTGATCGATGTCGCAAAAATAAATTTATTTTAATTTATTGTCTAAAAGAATTAAAGTTTCTCGAGCGATTGTTGCGAATGGCAAATGTGATTTAATTCTAATAAAAACAGGGCCTTTAGCTATTTGTAATTCAAAGTTTTAAACGCCAAAATTAACTATTTTCATTAATCTTCTTTCTCAGATTTAATAATTAGACTTTATCGTTTGCTAAATTTGTTTGAAGTTCGAAGAATAATGATGTAATCTTTTTTAATAAATATTTTTGTCGCCACAATTTCCCATTTACATTTCTTTTCCCTTTACACTTATTTATAGTTTGTTAAATTAATTTACAGTTCAAAAAATTTATAATTTGTACAATTGATGCTTTAAAAATAAAAGCGAAACTTAGCATATTTTTTTTTTATGTTAAGTTAGAATTCTCTATGCATCTTTCTACATACATATATATAGAACCATTAAAAGAACTCTATTGTGATAATACAACAATCCAAACCGAATTATATCACATAAATAAATATTTTTTCAAAGTGTATTTTTATTTTACAAAAGTTTCTCGTACGTTTCACGAAATGGCAACAGTGAAAATATTGAATAAAAATGGAATTTGCATGTTATTTCAATGCAGATTAAATTTTTAGTTATTTAAATTTTAAATAAGCTTCTAGTTTAAATTTTTTAATGAAATTTGGCATGTGGCCTAATCTGATTTTTTGCTTCAAAATGACGTATCCCACTTGTCTGTGGGACTTGTGGATGACAACAGTGAAAATATGAATAAAAATAGAATTTGCATGTTATTTCAATGTAGATAAAAAAAAATTTAGTTAATTAAATTTTAAATAAGCTTCTAATTTAAATTTTTTAACGAAATTTGGAATGTAGCCTAATCTGATTTTTTGCTTTAAAATGACGTATCCCACTTGTCTGTGGGACTTGTGGTTCTTTCTGTGAAAGTGGGTGACAGACAGACGGACTGAACGATTATAAAACCTTCCACTTTTTACGTTATAAACGTAGTGTGGAAGCTAAAATTAAAAACTGTAGAAAACTTCAGCTTGATTATCATCTAAAAAACAAGAAGTCCTGAACTTAAGTGCTCACTGAAATACTTTAAATATAAATACTTAATAATAAATAAATAAAATAAAAAAAAACAAGCATATTTGTAACAGTGTGATGTATGTTTTTTTTAATAAATAGTTTGAATTTTTTGAAAGTGAAAAGCAGAAAATCTGATATTTAGACATTGCTTAGGTTATTTGTAACGTATTATTTAAACATTAGTTATAAGAGACATACCCTATATTACTTAATTATTCTTTATTTTAAAGTAGGATGTTTAAAGCCAGCTTCTGATATGAATAATTATAACATTTGAACCGCATTTGCATTAAAAAGCTGTCTCATTATTTCTCTTGTAGCGATAGCAGTTTTACTTAACCAAACCGCAAGTTAAAATATTACTCTCCAAAGAAATCTAGTGCTCTACTGAACCCCAAAAATCAGTTGAATAACATTGGACATGTAGAAAAACCAAGAAAAACTACTATTGGAAACGATCACGTCGATCGTAAACGCAATGAGGCGAAGACTTCACTGCGACAAATGTCTTATCGTAAAAAACGACTATTACAGCGAAAGCTTTAGAATAAAAGAAATAATAACACCTTATAATAGATTTGTCTATAATATAAAATTATATTTTATATAAAAATATTATTATTATTACTTATAATTCATGCAGTTTAACCTAAACATTATAATTGATTTTCAAAATTAATTGTTAATAGGAAGATGCGTGTGCTATAGTTTTATTAAGCTTTAAAGAAAACTAGGAACAGAACGTAATGTTAACTAAGCATGCATAAGTATGCAAGGCAAGTAAATGAGTTATAAATATAACACACAGGTTTACTTTGGTAACTACTACATTTGATATAAAAAGCTACTTAAAGTTTTATATTAATTAAAATTATATAATTATTAAAAAATTATTTAATCTTGTAGTGCACCCTTTTTATCACTGAAAAGATACGGGTTTTTTAAGTTTTACGTAAAAAGCTAAAAAAGATTCATGTAAATAATTTCAAAACATGATTATAAGTATTTCCTATTCTAAAAACATATTTAAAGTTATTTCATTATTTGATAGAGTTAATATATTATACTAGGTGGAACGCCCCCCTGCTCGCTTTCGCTCGCCAACCCCCAGGAACTGCTTGTGCAGTTCCCTTTGGATCGCTTTGCGAACCAGGCTCGCTTCGCTCGCTCACCGTTCATTGAAATATTTTAGTCTAGCATTATGTATTTAATTTATTTTGAAGTTTTTTACACCAATCTTCTATCAATTATATGCTTAACGATTTTAAATAACTATTTACTTTTTTTAAATAAATTCTTCGTCATTTTAACGTTCCACGTTTTCCATAAATCTGGTCTGCAATGTAATGAATTTTTCCTGTTACGTAAAAGTTTATTTTCTTTTAAATTTTTCAAAAATTAAAAAGAAAATATTCATTTCATTTTCATTTTTGAAATTTCATTCGAGATGGCAACCATCTCGGCAATTGCCGGAGTTTGTTGTCATTTCGACTTGGCGAGAGTTTCTAATGGTCGCCAAATCCGGGCACGATTCTTTTGGTTAACCGAAGCATGTCCGGCAATTTTTTGCCAAATCTGGTAACCCCGAAAAATCAATTTTATGGCAACCCTTGGCGACAAATTTTAGACGCAATCGCCAACTATCTCATTTTGGGTGAAGTTGTGAAAAATATGACAACGCTTCGCCGCTACTTGTAAAATTTCAATCCTTTGCAATCCACTATTTTCGTAGTGTTTTTAGTAAAAAAAAAGTATTTTATATTTTACTGCCATATCGAACAACGTTTTGCACATAATATTTATGGTTATTTTTTATTTTTGGTTTTTCTGCTGTATCAAACTATGTTTTGGGCATAATATTTAAAGTTATTTTTTTCCTTTTTCGCCTTTTTAAAACCATTCCTGAAAGTACACTTTTTTGTTGTTTTCAGTCGGCCATTTTGAAAATGGTTAATATTTTTGGTCACTTCAGTCGACGGTTTTGAAGGAAAGTCGCCAAATCCAGAGAGGGTCCTTTAGATTAATCAATTATAATTTAAATTTTTATACATTAAACGCCCCTAATATTATGCATGTTTAAAGTTAAACTTACTGATTATATCCTAAAGTTTTGTTGTTCTTTTGGCCTTATTGCAGTCATTCCCGAAATTGTCAATCCTTGTGTTATTTCGTGGAGCTTTTCTGAAAAAAATATACATTCAATGTTTTTCTGCCGTATCGAACTATGGTTTTGTGCATAATATTTATAGTTATTTTTCCCTTTTTCAAGCCATTCCTGAAGAAACCCTTTTTTGTTGTTTTCAGTCGACCATTTTGAAATTAGTAGTATTTTGGTTCATTTCGATTGTTGCCATTCCAGAGTTAGAAATATAAGGAAATTTGGGTGCCGTATAAGAGTATTATATATATATATATATTTCAATACATTTCAATGAAAATTTTAAAATGAATCAAAATCAATCTGAAAAACAAAACTGAGCTTAGTACAAATATTTTCTTAAGTTTTCACTGTCTATCTAGAGCACACCAAGAGTTGCACACCATTTTTTTTTGTCTTAAATCTAAGGATAATTACTTCAGTGTAACTAACAAAAATCAGGAATACAAAACGGCATAGCACCATTTTCCCGAAAATCTTTGAACGTGCCAAATTCATGATTGTCTTACAACGTTTACCAAATTTACTATAAAATTAATTGTCACAAAGTTATTGAGCAAATAGTTGTTGGAGCTTAATTTGAGATGTTGAGTTAGTAAACGATTGCTTGCTAAGTTTAAGAGCCAATTAGCAAAGATAAATTTGCTATACAGTTTCACACTGTTATCCCATTTCGGACAAATATTATTCTTTACTTTCAGATCTTTCCTCTCAATCTTTTGGAAATGGTTTTCTAAATATGTACTTATTTTATCTGATCTAAGTTGTGTTCACTAAGAATTGATAACTACTCAATAATAACTGAAATATAATTATATCTTGCGTAAAAACAAAAATATCTATTCAAGTTTTTTAATTAAAGTTTTCTTTAGTTCGAAAAATTGAGTATTAATTTGTAGTGATCATTAGTGAATTATACAATGAAGTATGAATTGTGATCAATCGATTGTTTTTACTCTAAATAATGTAGTGAAAGAAGATGAATTTTGTAAGTAGAGAGGTCAAGAAAAAAATCTTAATTGGTTAAGTAATAAGGCAATTTTTACAATAAATTCATATCACTTTGACCATACAAAGTTCAAGTGTATTCTTTTTGCATTAAAAGCTAATGGTGAATTCTGTCATATTTTATCCAAGTGTCAATTTTACCACACGTAAAGAGCAACTGTAACTCGTAACTCTAATTTTCAATACAATTTATTTGAAAACCCATAAAATAACTTATAAAAGAACAGTCATACATTTTCAATTCATAGAATATAAAATAGGACTCTACAACTGGCAACAAGGATTCAAATGTCATTACAGACTCCATCCTTCAAGAGAAGTGCAGATATAAGGTTCTTTATTTACGTCGAAAATTGAACTGCAATTCCATTCGAGTAAAATTTCAGGAAATCAGAACGCTTTTCTACGACTTCGCATGCAAATAACGTGTTTGATTCTGTGTTATAGAACATTTTGTGTACCATTCATGTGTTGTCAATATTTCTATTCATTTTTGTTTTGTTGTATTTCAAATGCGTTTTTGAATTCTATTTTAAAACAGTAGTAAACTCGATTCGGAACAATTTTCACACACATAAAGATACCTTATTTATTTTTTATTTAATTATGTTATAATAAAAAAGTCATCCATTCAATACATGGCTACTTCACTCAGAGTTAATAATTTAATGCATCGTAACCAGTCATAGTAAAAATACATATTGAAGTTACTAACGTTAGTTTTTACAATTTACAACATGTAGTTTTTGTATTAATTTTTACAAAATTGAACAATCGTTTAAAAACAATTAAAATGCATCTGAAATTAACAAACTTTGTACTTTGCATAGTGTCCCTTCGCACTTTGCCATATTTGCATTTGGAGTGAAATGGAGTTCTCTCGTTGACTTCCGTCCACCTCCCATTACAGAAAAATGCATTGTTTTTTTTTAGCTGCTTCCTATATAACTTCCTCATAACATTATCTATTATATATCAAACTAAGTTTTTTTCCTGTATTTTTTATTTATTTCGTTGGTTGTTTACTCATAGTTGCAGCTTTAGCACCATTTGGTAATTACCTTTGTTTCTTTGTTTTCATTTTTGAATTACTAAGTAAAATAATTTTTAGAGTAGAATTTTCTCAACAAAACAAAAATATTTCCGTGTGAACTCATTGTAGCTCTATTTCAATAGGGTTTCTACATATGTTTAAAAACATCAAAGGGTTGCCCAATTTTTTACCAATTTTGACTTTTTGAAATTCAAGAACTCAATGTTAGGAGACCAAATAAATTAAATTCTTGTTTCTTTTGATAGCAGCCGTAACTCTATAAAAAAAATGATCAACAACACTTACAAATCCTGATGATTCAAAAATATATAGTTGATTTTATGTGGAAAGGAACCCAAGGAAGTTACTTTTACCATTATTTTGTTTTACTCATTTAGTTTATTTCTTTTATTCATTTTAATTATCCGAATTATTATGTAGATTATGTAAAGATAATAATGGTATCATCAGTAGTATCAGCAAAAATAACTGGATGTTATTCATCCTAAAGCATCCTATATTTTCTTTAAACTGCTATAACTCAATTTGCGAATGTCATGTATATTAAAATATATTTTGTTACGTTTGCGGGGTTTTTTAATATAACTATTAGAAGGCGAAAGCTTTTTGTAGAGCGACATAAAAGTTTTTTATATGTTTCATGGTTCAGAAAATAACATTGCATAAACTATTGAACCTATTAATAACTTAAAAGGCTTCGAATAAACTAATACCGACTCAGAGAGCAGTGAATGTAAGTCTATGAGCGTTTTCCAAGGTATGAGAGAGTTGACCTTGCAAAGGATATCAAAACATTTGCAATGAACCTTAAAGAAAATATTCAATCGATTAGAGTTAATATTAACTTATGGGAAATTTATGAGTTGTTTAATGGTCGATGTATAAGTTATATCATTTTAAGGGAATATAGAGATCAATGATGCTGTGTGAAGTTCAAGATTTTTGGATTTAAAGAAAACTAATGGTAAAAAGTTTTCGATGTTATTCGCAAATAATAATTTATAAATTTTTGTATTATTGTATAACTGGGAGGCACGCCCCCTTCTCGCAATCGCTCGCCAACTCCCGGGAACTGCTTGCGCAGTTCCCTTTGGAACATTCTCCTTTTACAAAATCAATGAATGTTAAAAGATTTTTATAAAAAAGAAGTTGAGAATCAATGTCAAGCAACTTTCTTCAAACAATTCACATCCAACATATTACTTTCGAAGCCCATTAAATGTAATTCTCTTCCCTACAAACTTTTCAACTGTCTGAATTTTAAACGAAATGTATCTGGTACATTAAACTAATCACTTTTATTCTGTCAAATTTACATTGAAGTAAATAGCAGTTTTGTAAATAGCATTTCATTTTGTTCCTTTTCCAAACGGCTTCTTTTTTTCCTCCTTGACGTACATTTTTGGCATATATTGAAAGACGTTTAGTTAAATAACAGGTTCTCAATGACTGTATTTGCCAAGTGGAAAACCAAGTGGAATAACCCAGAAGGGACTTTCACATTCCAATGTCTCGTAATTAAAATAAGGCTTCTTGAATCATTAAAGGAAGTCGAAAGTAATCGTATTCTATACAAGTCAATAGTAAAACAACACCTTAGAAATAGTTAAAATCTAACTTTCGGAACTGCCTTAGGAAATTGATGTGAAACTTTTAGGGGATGAGACCGGAAGTTGGGTTTTCAAACTGAAGTCTTCTGTTTGTGTTAATCCAATGGAGAAAAATTATTTTCCAAGGTTAATTACTCCAACTCCATTGAATATTTTTTACAAACGTTTTTTATATGACAAATGTATCTGGTTAAAATGTCTCTATTATTCTACTTTTAATTGGTTTAAATATCATCTTATATATTCAGGTTTAAAACTAAAATTTAACTAATCAAAAGCAAAAGGTATTAAAATTTTGCGTTGTATTTTAATTAAACATTAAAGTATCTTAAGCAGCAACACTGCAAAATAAATATCTATATAACGTTATTTTTTTCCGTAAATTATATTCTAATATTCATAGCTAAGATATCGTTACAATTCTAAGTAAAATTTATCTTTGAAATCTATACTTTAGTTATAAATAAAAATAAGATCGAGGTTCAGACACTTTTTTTCTAATAAAAATAAATAATTACAAGAACTATGTTTTATAGCGAGAAAATACATAGTTTAATTACGAGAAAGGAGATTCCACCCGAATTTAAGAAAACATGCGTAACGAAACGACAAGTCGTAGTTAAAAAAGAGATGCAATTGGCTGTATCTATAGCAAGGAATCAAAAATTAGAAGAAAAATATGCATCAGCAACGGGGTTGTTTCACATCGTAGATGGCAACAGCTCCAACGATTTATTGTCATTTGTTGCCTAGAATCACTTATGTTTTGGTATTCGAAAATGAGTTTTCTAAGAATATTTTACTTATTAAATTTTTTAAATGCCAACTTCTTGCTGTGCTGTTGGTTGTTCAGAATATTTTTTGAAGAAAGCTTGCATACAAAAAAAATATTTTCATCTATAGCGGTCATTTTGAGAGCGAAACCTAAGCAACCAATAAAATCCAGTATGAATAAAAATGAAAACATGAGCGTTACATCATCTGAAACATTCCCATAGCAACATTAAAACAAAATAACGTTAAAAAATCGCCAACGCCAAGTGTAACAACGCCAAGCAACCATATCACAGGAAAACACATAAGGGTATTACTGGCCGAAATCAACAAAATTGAATATTTTGATAGTACTTATAAATATGAAGATTTAAATCAATATAGACATTTAAATGTTAGAATGTATATACGGTCGTGTACCTAATAAATCCTAAACGAAATTCCTGTTTTCTAAAGATACATTTCAATAAATTATCTTGTTTTAATATGGAACTGTTTACATCCGTAGAAGGATTCTGTCCATAGAAAGTTTACACTTTATCTTATTTGGTTAGGACCGAGTACAGTTTGCATTATTTGTTTAGAAAGAGGAAGAAGACGTTATATATATTGTTTATTTTTAAAGCAAACATAATTTTTCATTTTTATTTAAGCATTTCTTAATTAATAGTTACTAAACGTAACTATTAATTAATAAATGCTTAAATATACTATTAATTCCTTTTGATGAGCACTTTTTTGTTGCTTTTCGATTTTTAAACAGTATTTAAAAAATCATTGGGTTTAGTTAAGTTTTCAAGGTAATAGTATAATGGTTCAATGTTGTCGTATGTTTACATGAAATGTTTTGTTTCGATTTAAGAGCGGTGAATATTACATATTTAATCTTCCGAATACAACTAAATTTAGCAAACGATAAGGAACAAGAAGTTCTAAAAGAACTAAAATAGCCTACTTTTCTGTTACTTAATACCATCAGCAAACCCAATTGTGATATATATTAACGTCATTCCAAACTTATTTATATCGAAAAATAAATTCGGCTTCACATTTTTTTTATTTTAAATAAATAAAGTTTCTCGTACGATTTTTGAGTGGCAATGGTGATTTAAAAGAATAGAAAAATGTCTTGTAATGTTAATTAAATATTTAGGTTAAGTTTTCTATATTGGCAAGTTTCAGATGTTGAATTAAAAATCTGCATTAAGTACATTAATCTCAAGATTAAAAAAAATAAACTATTGTAATAAAATAGTTCAATGGGAAAGTTTATTAATTTCGAATTCATTGTGTAGCAGTTCTCCGCACACACAATCTCAAATTGAGTCCAATATCAAATGCCACTGATTTACTACTGCGTTACTGTCAGTCATCAAGGTTATAATAAATAGTGTAGTATATAAGTCGAAGAAACTTGTATTCACGTTGGGGAAACTTTCGGTTGGCAGGTGGACACGAGTTGTGTAATATCTTCGGCGGGACTACAATTCAAATAAATGCAAGTCAATTAGCATGACCTACACTCTTAAAATAATTATTTAGACGATGATTGACTTTAAATTGATGTATTCTGCTTTCTTTCAAAAAAAAATTCCCATTTTCTTTTTAAAAAACGTTTTTCTGACTTTTTTTATTGTTGAATTGTCATGATACTAAGCATGCCTTTCGGTGTTAAAAAAAAATATTTATTTTTATAGCAATACGTTTAGTAATATTTACAAGAAATTTTCTAGGAAAAAAAATTGTAATGGTTACAGATTCTATTTCTAAACAAAGTAATATGCCTGCTAATTGCAAACTAAATGACAATGTAAAAAAGAGGATAGTAATTCATGAGCTTCTATCCAGTGACTAACAAGGAGCAATACTTTACTCCTTTTATCAACACTATCGATCATTTTTGTATGAATCGTTAACTTTCTTTTTTTTATTTGTAATTATACTAACTATTTTTACTCAATCACTGCTGAGACAACTAAATGGGTCTTAAGGGTAACTCAAGGGTCAAGTAGAAAATTTTCGGTTTAGCATAAGTTGGTACTCTACGCTTCAGTTTCTATCATAAAAAGTTTGTATCTTTTCGATAATTCCATTGAACCAATGCTGACTGTCGGAAATAACTTCTACCAGAGCAAGTGCAATTTCAAACAACCAAACCAGGAACACTTTATTTCCAAGATCTGGTTAGAATAGTAGTTTTTTTTCTTCTTTTCGATACGTTATGCAAACGTTGCATCCAAATTTTTTGAAATTTATCGAAAAATAGTCGATAAAAGTAGTTTTTATGTCGCACACTGTTTATAGTCAAGTAATTTCCAAACCATATTTCGGGAAAAATTAAACACTAGTAAAGATTTTTAAGCTGATACTAGGGGATCAAAAGTAATAGTATATAACCTATTTCATAAACAAAGTATTAATTTCGTCTGCAGTTATGCTTTCATGTAAGTTGGAGAAAAATCAGGTGTACCGTTCTGGTTCTGAGAATATGGGAAAAATGTATTATTTAGAAAATTGTATAGAATATTTTTTTTCTCTTTTTTGACTTATTAATTTAATAATTAACCTGTAAATATGCTTTTTTTGCAAATTAGGATATTTCTAATTATGAGGTTAAACACTCATCAGATGGCTTATGATATTTTAAAAGTGTATTTTTGTAATAAAATTATGTTTTAAAAGGTTACAAGAGTTTCGTAAAGTAACTTAATACATTATTTTGAAAAGAATGATAACAATTTCTAGATATTGTATATAAGGGGCACATTTATACTTATAATTCTTATGTGTTTCTTGCTCTTATTTTGTAAAGTATTTGTCGAAAGAGGCGTTATAATTTTTTGTATGTTTTAGTAGAAATACTTAGACATAAAACGTGCACCCAATAATATTTGAAATCACAATATGAACAATTTTTTTATTTCAAGTATCTCATTAGTTTACCAATCATTAATTTTACATTTCTTAATATAAATCGAATAGTAAGACAAATCTTGACACTTTATGAACATTTAAGTTTTGAAACTAAAAGTCTCCAAAGAATTCTTCTCTTTATTCATCTCTAAAAGTAAAACAATTCATTATCTTTTAAGATACAAAGTCATGAATACATTTTAGTTGTTTCATTTCAACAGAATTTGACAGTAATAATAAATACAACCCTTCAATTCGCTTGGGGACTTATAAAAAAAACTTTGTATCATTAATAGCTACATTACTTTTGGAAACATTTTTATAATTGTAGGATTACTTCGAAATTTGAATGTTTTAGTTTGCTTAAAATATTTTTTATAATTGCGTGAAAAAAATCCGATTTTTACACTATAATTTTAATATCAGACGCGTGCGAAAAGTTATACTTTTTAGAAACAGTGATACAAAATTACTTTTTTTCACCCAAAAGCAGTGAAAAAAAGTACTTTTTTTCACTCTTTTCATAAGATGCCAACATTTCAAGTAAAATTTCTATTTCATAATATTCATAAAATCCAGAAATTTATTGATCTGCTTTATTTATTAATATTATGCGCGTGAATGTTATTATTATTTTTATTTTTGAATCAGTATCCATGTTCAAATGTTTGACTTTAAAATAAAATAATAAGTTTGCCTTTTGTAGTTCCAGAGATTTATCGATGCCGATCTTCTTTACGTAAAAAAATTAGCACGTGATTTATTTTTGAACCAATGAGATTTGATTTTTTTCACGTAATTATAAAAAATAGTGTATGAAACACGTGTGAAAAGTAAACTTTTTAAAACACGTGTCATTATTTCACTAGTTTTAAAAAGTGTTACTTTTCAAACTTGTTGCATAAATAACTATTGAAACACTGATTAAATAAAGTTATTCAGATAGGTTGACTTTCCACCCAGCTGAATTTATAAAGGAACAATATTTATTTTAAAATACTTTTGAATTAAAATATATATTTGAATTATAAAATCCAAAAGATATTTTTCATTTGAGTTTTGATCAAATATACATATTTATTTTGTAGGTTTCTTATGCAAAAACTTGTGTAAGCATGTAAGAAATATAGTTTATTATGTAAAAAAATATGTATTTCAAAATATGGGGTTTGTAGACACGTTTAAATTTTAAAAAGTTCTGAACAAGGACTTTTTTCAATATTGTACTGAAATTCTACATAATTAGTGCATCCAATTACGCTGCTCGAAATGACAAAAAGTGGTCTTGGTTCACTTGTATTTTAATCCCTCCGTATATAACTAAATAATTTTTGCAAGTTTAAAATCTATATGATGTCACATAAAAGTATGCTGTTCAAAATTTAGAGCCAGTAGTTGAAAGTTGAAAAAAGTGGATGTTTTATTGTTCAAAGCTGTTTGTTTTGAGGAATTTAAGTATGTAACTATTCAGGTTAATCGAGAAAGCAGAACTCCTCCTTCTATCCGAATCTGTTGGGAAAGATTCCTATTCGGAAAATCAAAAATTCAGATAATTAGATTGTTTCCCGGAAAAAGTATATTTCAGTTAATTACTGTATGCATGCTATAATTCAAAGAAAAAAATATTTTTAAAAAATTGTAATTGAATGAAAACTATCTTGCACACACGCATTCACATCTTAAGCATACAAATGGATAGAATGCAATGATAGCATTAGTGTTTGGATAGTCAAAGTTCTGTAATAGCATAATTAAAACTCCAATAGTAGCATAATTAGAGTACTACTGTACTGTCTGTGTGTACTTTTGCAAGTAATTTTAACCCTCACAACCATCTTTTTTTTTTTCAGTGACCGTGGTTATCGCTTTCTTCGTCTGCTGGGCACCCTACCACTCCCAGAGACTACTCTTTCTATACGTATCACTCTATGGCGAATGGACGGAAACCCTTCGAAAGGTCAACCAAGATTTATTTTCTTTGGCAGGTGAGGCATGTTTCAAGCTGTCGTAAAAAATTCTTTACTTTATAAGAAATAAAATGGGCAACGTTCTACTTCGTAAGTCAGCCCATCGGTCTTTTTTTACTGAGGTACCCATAGAATATACTTCGATATTTTATTTTAACTTTTTTTTGGTAACGACTTCACACACTCTATATATTTTCCTTTTTTATCGTCATTACTCATTCCCAATCGTATAGTTGTTTTCGAATTAATCATTATTGGTTGTTTTTATTCAGGCTCTTATATCGTTGGAAACTTGGTAAATCGCTGTTAATGTTCTAAATAAAATAAATAGTTGATGGATATTTAAATAAGTATAATTTAGTTTTCCTTCTACCGTTTTCGTTGTAGAACATAGAAGTTAAGAAATAAATAAATATTTTTATGCAAAATGTTTTTTAATATGATATTATTTTAATGCTTTATTGTTACTATTAATTAACTTTGTAAGGTTACGTACAGTTAATATTCCAAATTAAAAGTTATTATACCAAATTAAAAAATGTCGATGAAGATTTAAATGTGCGTTTAATTAATTTCCAACCGTTTCGAAACTCTAGTAAATATAAACACAAACAAATGTAAAGCAGTACGTTTATGCTTAAAGAATTATGATGTTACGTTAACGCTTTAGTTAGTAGGTTTAACAATTAACTTGTTAAGCCACAGTTGATGTTCTGATTTTTTTTAAAAGGTTAATGAAGCTTTAAAATAGCCTTTAACACATTTCCAACCTTTTTGAAGTATTTAGAAATGTGTCACATACATAAAAAAGTAAGTTTGTAACGTATTAACTCAATTTTACTTTGATACTATAATTTACAGTTTTAGCAATTCAATTTTCAATTCTACCAAATTACTATTTTATTCATTCCTAATATACTTTATGTCGCATCTACATTTTGTCTTTAATTTATTTTTTTACTAATTTCTCATTTTTTTTGTTTTGAAATCGTCTTCTTTTTCCACCGACCATGACCAAACGTCGACGTCAACCAACACAGCAATACCAAAGAGAAACAAAAGTAACTCCCAATAGCATAATGCCAAACGATGCATCAACCGAATCGTTTAGCTCTGCATACGCCCATTCTAATTATTTCCCGATACATAAAGCCCTGTAAGCAGTGGCGACAGGCCAACTTCTCGTTCCACGAAACAGAAGCTACATCATCGATCGTAATACTTAATCACACCCCCGCGTCCAAAGGGAACTGCCACCAATTACAGTTGAACCGCTAAATGCGAAAAAGGGGTCAAGTCCGCGTTAGGTTTTCCGTGCACCCCTATTCTTTAACAAAATATTCAAGGAAGAAGGGTAGAAGGAAATTATCCAGTGGATTTGACCACTTTTATATTAAGTTATTCATTTGAGAGATGAGAGTGATAATATTACACTATTTTTTTTTCTTATAAATATGAACAGACCTGGTGGTGAAGGGTTTATCGTAAACATAATCACTGTGAAAATATTTTTTCATGTTGTTTAAAGTATAATTTATGCTATTAATGAAACTCTCGTTTTTTAGGCTTATGTGATTCGTTGACATCCCTAGACTCTGTTTTTTACGAAAATGGAACTAGACTAGAAAATGGCTCATACTAAACATAATCACCGTTAGAGTATCCTAGTATACTGTTTGTATAGTGTTATTTATGAAACTTTATACTTCATAATTAATTTTAATCTTAGTTTGATTCTCCAAAATTCTTAGCAGTCGAAAATTTATTCCCAAGATCACTTTCCCCCTAGGATATAATTTAATAATTTTGCATAGTTTAATGACTTGAATATAATCTTATATAAATTCCTTTAATGTCTCTTATTCCTTTAATACGTATAAGGTATACTATACAAACATGTTCTATATTTTAAAAGGAATTTCAACTACAATTTTAATAGTATAAATATTTAAATGTTAGTATGTATCTATTGAATTCGCCAATGCTATCATATTATCCTATGTATCTATCTACTATTCACAAGTCTTTTATACAAAATGAAAATTCTATTTTCATTTAAATTACAAAAGCAA
The DNA here is from genome assembly GCA_019343175.1 of Oedothorax gibbosus. Classification (NCBI taxonomy): domain Eukaryota; kingdom Metazoa; phylum Arthropoda; class Arachnida; order Araneae; family Linyphiidae; genus Oedothorax; species Oedothorax gibbosus. The sequence goes on from CM033270.1 coordinate 23,024,058, forward strand.
TATAACCAAAAGTACAAAAATTTCAAATCTCAAATTTTCAGAATATTCTTCTTCTTTACTATGAAAAACTATTTTTAATTATAAAATATAAAATTGGTTTTTCTCATATAATATCCTCTGTAATCGATAAAAGTATTGAGAACATTTATATTATGACAATAGGTAAGGATAAATATATTATGACATTAAGTGCCACGTAAAGTGACAGGGGTGGGGGTGGGGGGGGAACCAGTTCCACCGTAACACCGTAAATGATAATATATTATTCTTGGGGAAAATTTTCTTGGGATTAACTTTTCGTCTACTAAGAATTTTTCCTACACTGGTAATTATGGAAAGAAAAAAATATCATGCGAAAATTATTACGTTTCAGATTTTGAGTGACAAAAGAAATGCTGAATGAAAATAAATTCTACATAAACATAGGGATCGAACCTATGCCCTTCAGAAAATTCCCAATCCCGAATCTGATGCGGAAACCATTTGGCCACTATATTTGATGGCTTAACAGAACATATGCAGAGCATGCGCATGAGGATAATTTGACAAACTGTAATTCTAGCGCCTGAGTGTTCACCAAAAGTAAAATGATCATTTCTGGTTGTAGACCATTCAGACTAGGAATATTAGCTACTAGAGAAGAAACTATATATTCTGAACGATTTCATCGAAATCGGTAGTTTGTGTAACTTACACACAAAGTTCCAAGATTCTTTCTACTACTTTTCGTATTCAGAAAATCTACTATTCGCGATAGATATGAGACAGATATTTTTTCTCAGTGTAGGATAAAGGTCCTTGCAGTTGATATACTTTTAGTTTTCATATTTCCCGCATGTTTCCACATTCGCAACCAATTCAACCAGAAGTCAACAGACTTTAATCAATATTGACTTGTTAGTTAAAGAAGGTAGCTATAAATGAATCGGTTGTTTGAATAAGGTATTCTCTCCAAGTCTCCAAAAATTTAAAAATTCGTTATTTTTTACCTTAAATTATCTCAACATGTAAAGGCATACTGTAAATAGAAAAAATAAGTGAAAACGGGCCGTTAAGAGTAAAATTGACAGTGAGAACATTCGTTAATTTAAATAAGGAAATAACTCATTGGAGTTGATTTCTTATTAAAAATAACATCCACCCGGATAGTAGAATTCCACAGAAATCACAATTCTCAATTTGTTGCCGAAATCACAATTGTTATTTTTTAGTGATGCCCAGATTTATTTGAAATATATTTTCTGCATGAAATAAATATTTAAACAATAGTTTTATATTTTATGGGGTTGTTTCACATCTTAGATGGCAACAGCTCCAACGGTTTGTTGTCATTTGTTGTCTGGAATTACTTTTTGGGGGTATTTGAAAAAGAGTGTTTTATAAGAATATTTTACATATAAAAATTTTTTTAAATGCCAACTTCTTGCTGTGCTGTTAATTATTCAAGACATTTGTTAAAAAAGCCTTGCTTAGAAAGAAAATTTTATTTTCATCTATATCGGTCATTTTGAGAGTGAAAATAAAGCACCCATGAAATTGCAGTACGTGGAAAAATGAAAACAAGAGCGTTACATCATAAGAAACTTAACCATTAAAAAATCTAATTATTTTATTATTAATATTTTTAGCATTGCCTTATATGGTACACATGAATCAAAATGTTATTTTTATTATTTCTTTAAAAGATATTGAAACCGGATCTCACAAAAAAATTGCATTTTATTTTTTCTATCGTTTTTAATTTTAATTATCGTTTACTAGTTAGCATTGATTTATAAAACATTTCATTCACAACTTTTGTTTATTCGTAAAATTTGTTTGTAAAACACATTTTACAAAACGTATAGAAAGCTATATCTGATTAAAAAACAGTCAACCTTATAATTTGTTTCAATAAAATTCTAGTCACGTTAAAATTATGTGCGAAAACGTTAAAATTATTAAAAGTAAATTTGTCTAACTCATGCATTAGTTGACATTTTAACTACAATCTGTGAAAAAAACATATTTTTGCTTTAAAAGTGACTTTTACTATGTTTTACAAAACTACAAAATGTCGTTATTTTCAAATAAAGAAAAAAAACCTCCACGACTTTCAACTTTGAATTATTTTTTTTCTAAAAGTCCAAAATAACTAAGCTAAAGTAACAAAATAGTGAATTATCACAAAGAGCGTGTCATTAAAAGAATTACGAGAGTATTCAGAAATAACAAATTTAGAAAGAGTTTTTTTTCGATTTAAGCTGTTTCGCTATTCAGGCAACCGATTCAATTATCATTTTAACATTTATTTAAAGAGAGCTAAATCATTCTAACTAAAGTAAATTTGTACGAGGAATCTTAAACATTTAATTTTTGGCAGCACTTCTTGTTCATTGGTTCTGGTTGTAATTCCGAGAATTTCAAGTTCAAAACAAATAAGCATATTTGTTTTCGACTAATGTAAGATGACAATCAACAAGTTTAAAGCCATTTAAGTAATGTACGGGAAAGATTTAAGCCAAGAATGCATTAGGGTGTTGTTACAACTTGGATAACTTAATTGCCTCTAATTCTCAAGATTATACTCTAAGATAACGACAGTTGTGCATAAATGAGTTCTATGAAATTATCGTTTTAAGAATCGTTTTTGAAAGATATGCCCTTTAAAGAATTGTGTTCTGTTTCTTCACGAAGTTACCATTTTCTAAATATCGGAAGCCGCCTTTACCTTCGATGATTATTTTAGAGATTTTTAAAAGTTCGTTATAAACTATAGGGATCAACACCGTCAATGAAATTGGTTTTCTTTATGAATTTTGTCATGCATTTTTGTAATTTTTTTTCTAATGGGGCTGCAACATTGGCGGTCACGCCTTTTGCAGACTCGGCATATTCCCCAGTATTGAGAGCCATTTTTTGAGGCACCACTAAGCGACTCTCGCTACCAATTTTGACGCGCAGATTACAATGAATCTGAGCTCTCTGTGGATGTTAACGTACGCCGAGATTTAATTTTGCCGAGAGAACCCAAGCCAAATGGGCCTTCCAGGGATCTTTTAGATGCCACATAATCATATGACATGCGTGCCCAATATTTTCCCATCCAGAAAATCCGACGACTCAGCCGGGGCTCGAACCCGCAAACTTGGGCTTACGAGGCGGACACGTTTAACCTCTCAGCCACTGAGCCGCTGCATTTTCGTAAAATTAAAGTATAAAGCCTTGTTTTAATGTTTCATTTGCATAATTATAATAAATACAATGTAAAATGTAGTGTATCGAAACAACAAGGGAACAAATTAAAGTAAAATCAATTTATGAACTAGTTTTCATGCGAGGTTTAATTCCAAAGCTACTTTTGATATAAAAATATGCGTGTCAACCAACATATGTTCATTAACAAATTATCCTTAATTAAAAATAACATAAAACAGATGACAAGGAAATATTTATTTAAAACAAGTAGGTTTGTAACAGAATCTGTCATTTAGCCCGCTTCCACACAACATTTGTGTTCAACAGGAAAAAAGGTGCCAAACACAGTATTAATTCTATATTAGACATTTGCACGCTAAAGACTAGTTTTATTTATTTTCTTTCGAAAAATCAATAATTATTCAATAAAAATTCAATAGTGATCATTTTCTTAATTAATTTATATTTCAAAGAATAAATATGTAATATTCCTCATTTTAAATAGAAGCAAAATATTTCATATCAACATACAATAAAAGAATCTCTTTGTGAAATATATATGACATCATTTCAAACTGATTTATGGCACTATGATAAATTTCTTTTAATCTATTATTTAAAAATTAGAATTTCTCGAGCAATTATTGTGGATGTCAATGGTGATTTAATTCTAATAAAAATGGCATCTTATGCTGTTTAAATGAGCATTAAATGTTGCTGTTTTTTAATAATTGAACAACTTCGAATTCAAATATTTTTTGAGATTTTCAATGTCTTCTAATTTCGATGAGCTGAATTTTTTGACGTATCACACTTGTCCTTAGTATTATTTGTAGTTTGGGCTTTTGGAAGTGGGCGACAGACGGACTGACCGATTATAACACCTTCCACTTTTTTAAGTTATAAACGTAGTGTGGAAGCTAAAACGACTAAATGTCGAATATAAAATATGGGTCTTTGTATTACGAATTCCTTTCTAATACAAAACAACTCAACGTAGTAAGAATAATCTTTGAATCCAGACATTTACTGAAAACATTAAAATTTAACGAAGATAAAGTTCTTAAAAAAAATAAAAGTAGATATCGATTTTTTAAAGGCGAATAAATTTTACATAACTCTAGATACACTTGGAATACAAGAAAACTTAAATCCCTCTGAGAATCATTATTTTTAAAATAAATGCTGTTGCAATGAAACAGCTGCACGTATTTCGTTTCTTGTTCCCTTAGGACTGAAACAAGTCTAGAAACATATAAATGAGCCTCCGAATGACCGCATACCACGTTCCCAAAACGGGAGCAACCGTTTTACGCTCGAAGTATTTATAAAATGTTTGTTGACAATAAACAATCCGCCTCGGAGACCGCAATTATAAAAAGAGAATTATGGGGTTGTTAAAAGTTCTTAAAATGTTTTGTTTTATCGTAGGTAAAACGTATAGTAAAAAATTTACATATAAACAAAACGTTTTATAAAGATATATTTGTTCAAAATATATACGAAACAAATATATCAAACTTACTCTGAAAGGAAATCTGCTAAGCGTGTTTTTTTTTTCATTAATCATTTCCTTTGTGGAAAAGTCAACGGTCTACTTATTAGATGTCCAATTCATTGCAGAATTTCATAAACCTTTAAAAATTAAATTAAATGGCGCGACACCCCATAGTAGACCAAAACATACTGTGCCCATTTCAGGCCTGATGACCAAGGATTCTGGAGAGCGAAGCATCTGTCCCGGTCATATGGTCAAACTTCAGCGGAATCCCCATTGTTTAGTTTCCAGGCGTGATAGATCCTCATTTTATAAACTTTTGATGCAAGGCAATGATTTAGATTCTATGAACATTCATAAATACGCAAAAACTTATAAGTTTTGATCCAATTTGTTAGGATCAAAAATATCGGAAGAAAAAGTGCCATTTCTCAAAACCTCACACATTTCAGAAAAATATTTACATTGCCTTTTAACTAAGTTCAGTTAACTTTTCTGTTAACTTTTCTATCAATTTACTTTGGTGTCTTTCACTAGTACTTTACGATAATGCATTTGGCTGCATATGTTATTTAAAAACATTTTTCCAAACTCATTTGCATGATAAAAATAAATTTCCATCAAGTATTAATATTAAACAAATAAAGTTTATCATGCTATTGTTGATGCGGCAGCAACGCGATTTAAAGAACTAAAAATAAAAGTTTGTAACTTGTTTTCATTTTCTAAAAAAAATGTATATATATTTGACATAAACTTTACAAAAATTAGCTTTTTAGAAATATTTAAATTGAACATATGTATTTATTATTCAGAGGTTTGATAAAAACGCTTATGTAAAATTTGAAGAGTGCAGTCACAAATCTCACATTCTTCAAAGCATAAGTAAGATATAGGGTCCGGTTCGTTTTTTGACGACTTTTGATAACGTTAAATTCAATTGGAAGAAGTCACCAAGGACTGGTTCGGACCTTATAGCTTAGTTATTCTTTGAAAAATGTGAGTTTTGTAACTAAACTCTTGAATTATCCTACGCTCCTATAGTTTACCTCAAACAAATTTTCTAAGGCTTTCGGACTTAAAGCGTTTTCACCTTTCAATGCTTAACATGTTTCACAAAAATCAATGGTAAAAACGAGTCAAGAAACTGCAGTCATTACTCTTACTCATTTTTTGCTGTGTTTTAGATCACCCCACTTTGGCAAGAGAGTTGCGAAGTAGAGGACATGTTTTTTTAATGCATGGAAAAGACTTTGAACTATTTTATTTAATTCTTTTGGAACAAATATTTTCCATTGTTATAAAACAAAATAAACTTTGAGTGTCGCTCACTTAGTACCCGCGCTTTATTACTTTCTTCTCTTTGTTTCGCGTGGCTTGTCAGAGTGGCAAGAGAAAACAGTTTTAGAGACATGATTAAAAAAATAAAACAGTAAAAAAAATTATAAGGTAAAATGAAGTGGTTGAATGGGGGGGGGGAGGTGAAAATCTTATGTTGTCTCTTATAGTTAATGTTTCTTCACTGTTATTTCTCTTTAATCTCTTAGCAGCTGCCATATTGTCATTTAGCTTGTTTTGCTTACAAAACGAAACCACTTTTAGGAACATTTTAAGAAAAACTTCATGTGTCTGAAAAGTAGAAAAAACAAATTAATGTCTTTTAATAAGAAGAAAAATGTCTGAAAAACACTTTTCAAGTTTGAATCTGCCATGCATGAAAGTAATGAAATGTTTTCATTTTGAAAAATCTTAATCAAAACTGTAAAAAATATAAACTCTATTGTATGTCTGGAGATGTTCAAGATGAAACTGCCAAGTTTCATATAATTTTTCTGGATATTTTAAGCGATATACTGGTACAAAAAGTAAGTTTATTAATAAAAACAATTCCAGCAGTATATTTAAACTTTGGTCCAAGAAAGAAAGTTGCTAAACTGATAGCTTATTTTTCTCCGAAATGTTTTTTGACTATAATACAATAATCTTTTAAAAATATTAACATTTAAATTAAAAAATTTAATATTACGATTATCATTAGCTTTTGTAATATAATACAATAATTAAAATACTTTATAAAAATTAGCTTTTAAAATAATAAAATATCATTAAAATTCATAATTAAAAAAAATCTTTTATCAATTGGGTTTCTAAATATATGGAAAATGGTGGCACATTTTTCAAAGAAATAAGTTTTCCATCTCGCTTCAGATTTGAAAACCGCATCAAGATAACACAAGCAAACTAATTAAATTTGTAATGAAATATTTTTAGTTTTTTGCTGGTGCTATCAAATTGTCGACAGATTCGTTTTCTCTCCTTTCTAATAATGAGTAAATCATCTATATAGTTTTCATCTAAAATTAAAATAAACGTAAATTAAAAAAAATAGATAAAAATAGAAATACAGAGCTGAAATTGTAAAAAAATGCAAGCTTTACTTTGTCTCTTCTACAGTAAATATAATAAGAAAAAGAAATTTTATAACGATAAAAAAAAGTTACATATTTCTCATTAGAAAAGCACGAATAAGAAATTTAATACTTATTCAATATTTGATGTTTGAAAAGACAATTCGATTTTTTTTAAAGTGTTAAAGGTACTGGTACTTCATTTTAAACTGATTCCTATCACAAATGCATAAAAATTAAATTTCAATGCTATTTTAATCGGTAGACCGTCGACAGACAGGTAGACATATGTTCGTCCAGACGCACAAACAGACGGACAAAAAGTTTATAAAAGTTAGGTCTCTGTTGTCATATGATGCCTTTCTAATAAAATTTGTGCGTACAGACAAATGGACAGAAAGACATCTCCAGCATGCCAATACCTACTTATCCATTTTTTAATTATTTCGAATTTATACAAGTAGGTTTGTTACAGAATCTGTCACTTAAACCGCTTCCACACAGTATTTGTGCTCAACAAAAAACGCACTATTTATGCACCTCTGAAAAAAATTCGCCAAACAGGGCCTTCAGCTTATAATTTATTTCTAATTCAAACTTTTAAACGCCAAAATTAACTATTATCATTAATCTTCTTTCCCAAATTAATAATTACTCATTATCATTTGCTGAATTTGTTTGAAATTCGAAAAATAATAATGCAACTTTTTGTAATAAAAATCTTTTAGTTGCCACAATTTCCCATATTCATTCACTTTCTTTTGAAAAAGAGAATAATAAATAATTAGTAAAATTGATGCTTTAAAAATAAAAGCGAACTTTCACTTATTTTTATATTCAAAGTTAAATTCTCTATGCATCCTTCCTCATACATATATAATGAACCATCAAAAGAACTCTATTGTGATATTACAACAATCCAGACTAAATTATATCACATAAATATTCTTTCAAGAGTTTTATTTTTATTTTAAATAAAGTTTCTTGTTTGTTTGCCGAAATGGCAACAGTGAAAATATTAAATAAATAAAAAGGCGCGAAACACACATAGATATCCATAGATATCATAATTAAAGTATTAGATTGGCTGATCACGTGACCACCAATGCTAACGACGGGGCGCGCATGGAGGCCAAATAGGTGGGCATAATTGCCAATGTTGCTGCCACTTTTAGGAGAAAAATACCACAAAAAAATACCATTTAATTCAAAAATTACAAAAAAAAAATACTAGAAAGGATTTAAAGTCACTAAAAATATTCCAAAATGCAGCTAGTATTTTTACGATATTTTATTGTAATTTTAGGATAATTCTAAAATAAATTCTAAAATTAAGTGAAAAGTTTAGTTATAAAGTTTAAAGAGTACATTAGTATTTTAGAATTATTTAGAAGCCGTAGCAATTTCTCCTTAAAGTGGTGGCAACACACTGGCCATTTTGCACCCTTAAAATGCCTACATGCGTGTCCCGCCGCCCGTTAGCATTGGAGGTCACGTGATCAGCCAATCTAATACTTTAATTATGATATCTATGGAAACACAGCATTAATTCCATAGATATCATAGTTAAAGTATTAGATTGGCAGATCACGTGATCTCCAATGCTAGCGACGGGACGCGCATGGAGACCAGAATAAGAGGGCAAATGGGCCAGTGTTGCCACCACATTAAGGAGAAAATTTCTACTAAAAAATACCGTTTTATTCTAAAATTACAAAAAAATACCATAAAAATACTAAAAAAGCTTTTCACGTTTTTTTAAAGTCACTAAAAAGATTCCAAAATGCAGCTAGTATTTTTATGGTATTTTTTTGTAATTTTAGAATTAAATTGTGCTTTTTCGTAATATTTTTCTCTTTAATGTGGTGGCAACACTGACCCATGTGCCCTTTTATTCTGGTCTCCATGCGCGTCCCGTCGTTAGCATTGGAGATCACGTGATCTGCCAATCTAATACTTTAACTATGATATCTATGATTAATTTTAATTCTATATTAAACATTTACATGCTAAATTTGGCAGTTTCATTTACTTTATTTCGAAAATTCAATATTTATTACTTATCGTTTGCAAACATTAATTTATATTTCCAAGATTAAATATGTAATATTCCTCACTTTTAAATAGTATGAAAACATTTCATATCAACGTACAAAGAATCTCGTAGTGAAATATATTTGACGTCATTTCAAACTGATCGATGTCGCAAAAATTAATTTATTTTAATTTATTGTCTAAAAGAATTAAAGTTTCTCGAGTGATTGTTGCGTATGGCAATGGTAATTAAATTCTAATAAAAATGGCTTCCTATGCGTTTTAAATGAGCATTAAATTTTACAGTTTTTTAAATAATTGAAGTACTTCGAATTCGAATTGTTTTCTGAAATTTTCCATGTATTCTAATTTCGATGCGCTAAATTTTTTGACGTATCACACTTGTAAGTAGCATTTGTAGTTCGGGTTATGAAAGTGGGTGACAGACAGACGGACTGAATGATTATAATACCTTCCACTTTTTACCTTATAAACGTAGTGTGGAAGCTAAAAAAGGAAAATAAGCTTAAAAAAATATCGTATTCTACGGATTACTGAAGTTACATAAACATTATTTTTGAAAGTTTTCGCATCACGGCGATCAAATATCATTACAGTTTCATTTATCTCAAATATTATGTTTCAAAAACGCCATTTTATTTGTTTTTCTTATATAACTACGAAGAAAACCAATGTCGGCTTAAAAGAGAATTACTTTCTTCTTTCTTATTACTTTCTTATATCATCGTTTTGCGTTACATTTGTAAGGGGCATGAGACCGGCATCCGGGTCTCCAAAATGGTATTATCTCAATGTTAATCTAAAAGAAATATTTTTTTAAGCCAAATTACTCCGGCTGTATTGAATTATTACGCGTGTGTATTTATATGATAAATGCAGCTGGTTTACAGGGCTCTATAAACTACTTTTTAAATTGGTTGTTATATTTTTTCAATTTTTTATTAAAAAAAATGTACAACAAAACGAACCAATTTCAAAAAGTGTAGTTATAGTACCCTGTGAGCAAGGTACATTCATCATATAAAAAATCCGTTTGTTAAAATATTCAATGCAGGCGGAGTAATTTGGCTTAGAAAAATATTTTTCCCATTGGATTAGACTTCGGTTTGGAGACCCTTCTGCCGCTTTCAATTCCCCCTTAAGAAGCGAAACAGAATCCTACGGAGGTTATCTTAGTTTCAACTATGCAGATGGCATAGTTTTGTATTAAAATTTTATATTTTAAGTGCAATTCACATTTTATATTATTTTCAATTTATGTAACAAGATTAAAGGACGTAAAATGTTGGATTCTAGAGATCCCTATCACCTTTACTTAAAACAATTTACCAACTCAGTAAAAATATTGTAGAAAAAAGCTTGCAAATATATTTTAAAACTTGGTTTGCTTAGTTGAATTATCCGCTGACGTTTATACTCGATTTTCTTCCAAAAGCTGTCGAAAGAAAATAGCTGTAAAACTTTACAAATACGTAACTAACTTAAACTTAAAGACTTTTACAAACATGTGACTCACAAATTTGAAAGTCTCTGCTGTTTTATATGTATGTAAAGAGATATTTCTTGAAAAAAAATTAAGTTTTAAGTTTAAAAAATTGATTTCTTTAATTATAAATTTTCCCTAAATACATTTTTTCAAAACAAGGTTCCTCAAAATGTTGAACAGATATCTTAATACCCTTTTTGAAGCATATTTCTTAAACTGTTTTGTCCACTGCTCTCTAGAAATCTAAGAGTTTCAATGGTAAGTTTACTATTCATAGTGACCTTTCCATAGTAATTTTTTTTTTAAATATGCATATTTTTTTTAAAAAAATCTGAGTTTTGGGTTTCTACTATAAATATTTTTTCCCTTTTCAGGCTACTCCATAGGTAATAGAGAGAGCAAGTGAAATTAACATAGTTATAAAATTAACTTGTACCAGGTTAAATGGAAATTTAAATATTTTAAATATTTTTTCATGAAATGAGGTATCGTAAAATTGCTTCATTTTTTCCTATTTATCAACAAATTGCCTCTTTTACTTTCTGTCCGTCTGAATGTACACTTTTTCTGTTCATCTATCCTTTAGCGGTCTGTTTAAACTTCAGCCGTAACCCTGTGATTTTAAAATTTCTTTTTTTTTAGAAAAGTATGACATCAGATACTTATATTTTATACCTTGTAATCTTTTGTATGGCTCTATCCGTACTATAAAAACGTCAGTGAATATTAAAGCACCAAGAAAGTAGGCTATTCTTTTAGAGATTCTTCTTATTATTATTTGCCTGCCTGTCTCTCTGTTTGTAGGAATTTTAGTCTGATTTACATTGAAGAAATGCATTTTAGAACAAACATTTAAATACTTCAATCTGTTATACATTGAAAAAATGTATTTAAAAAAAGAAATCCTTGAAATTTAACCAAATATCATTTTACGTTTGAAACATACACTCATTTCAAAACTTGAATTCCACATAGTCAATTTCCAGTATTAAACTTAGTTTTGTGTTGAATTATTTTTCCTTTTTTATCAAAATGTAGTTCACGCATTTCCCTCATTAACTCAAATAGTTATACGCAGATTCATATCAAAGCAATGTTTAATAGCCTCTTTGATATGACAAAAAAATAATCAAATAAATAATAATTATCCAATACTTCTTTCCGATTGGACGATAAAATAAATTAAACAGTTAAATTTACGGTAAAATTACATTTAACAGTAAGTAGTTAATATAAAAGGAATAAGTATATAGGGAAGAAATATTTATTCAGCACATTTAATAACATTTTTGTTGTTCACTAATAAAGGACTTTTCTTCAAACTGTCCCACTTAAAAAAAAACTTCAATATATTTTTATATACTTCTTTCTAAAAAAGTAACTTATAAGAGTCATATTACTGTTGTTGCGAAAAAGGTAAATAAAAAAATTTCTTTAGGATATTTTTAATATATTTATGCAATAATAAACATGAAAAAATTAATAAATAAAACAATATGAAAAAGGACTGAGAAGTCACCTGTGTTTTTAATAAATGTGCCATAAAGTTTTTACCGATAGTTTTTCAAAGGAAGTCATATTGCATTTTTTTTAAATTTATTTTCGTCAAATCTTTATGACATATAATTGAAAGGTCATTTTTATTTAATTTTTATATACCTCTTCCTATGAACGATTGAAATTATTTTTTGAGTGGTAAAACGACTACCAGCAAATCATATATTAGAAAAATTGAAAAAAGTCTTATTTCATAGCTGTAGTAAATTCTTTTATTAAAACTTGCCAAAAAAAATCGTACTTTACTCATCCGAGAAAACGTATTTTTTTAATGTTTTTTTAACTGTAGTCATGAGTTTTTTATACTTTAAGATTTTCAATAAATCAAAACTTTTTGTCAAAATCTTATCTCAAAAATTCAATAACCTTAAACTATTTTAAATTAAATTTTTTGTTTATAAAAGAAATGTCTTTTTCCCTAAGCCCTAAATGCAGCCTAGTAGTCGGTTGTATGTACATATGGCTTCGATTAAAATTACATAATTTTATGCTTATAAATTTTTGGTTGTATTAAATTGATTATAATAACACCTAACTTTCCGCGCAAAACCCAAGGAAAATTAAATATAAATATATCAAAATTAAATATATTTTTTTAATATATCTTAATTTTTTTAATTATGGTTATTATTGAAAAATATTATAAACATTGCTAGGCATTCATTTATGATTTTTTGTAAATTTCAAAAGTCACGCTGTACACATTCATAAATGACTACCTATTTAATTCTAATGGTTTTAATAATGTTGTTTAATGATGAAAAAGAATATAGATAAAACAGTGAAATAGAATATAGATATAGATCTAATGTAACTTTGAGCTATGCGTTTTTATCCAATGAACAATCTTTCAGAAGTTTATCCTTCTGAAAATGAGATTAAGATTACAATATTTTGCATAAATATGGAAATATCATGATGAAGCATTGGATAATACCGTGCATTAAGCTATTAGCTTGTATACAACAACGAAAACTTTCTGTAATCTTATGTCTCGTTTGTACAAATCTGTGTACTATGTTTACAGCGTTTAAATAGGAATAAGACATGATTTGTGTTTTCAAATGTGGGAAAATCGTTTTACAACTATTCACATTCTTTCGTATTTAATAAGCAATATTTTTAACTTTGGTTAAGATTTACTCCGGTAACTCATTTTCATTGAAAGTAAAGACTGGAATATTTAAATCAGCGCTCATTCAAGAATGCCCGGTTGCCTTGTTTTATTAAAAAGTTAATTTGCTAATATTACCTCTTTTGTTTTCTTTTTTAATTTAAAAATATTAAAACATGGAAAGTTTTTAAATTAAAATTTAAAAAAAAGTTGAGTTATTCGAAATTCGGACCCGAACAGGTGTAAGAGTGAAAAACGTGAGCCGATTTCTCCATAGGAATAGCATTGTAAGATTAGAACTTATGCTTTTTATTATTTCAATTTAAAAGAAATTTCAGCACGTTCAACGCGAACGAAAATTAAGTATAAGCACGTCACAGCACGTGAGTTTTGTAGGATTTTTATTTGAATATCTTTATTTTATTTATTGAATTGAAATCTTTTGATTTTTTTTTGTTTCCGAATTTAATATAATTGATGTTTATAAATGGTAAGAAGTGAAGATATTGCTACAATGTATCATGGCAGTAAAGGCGATTACTATTCTGGATCTGATGAATAATTCTAAGAAATGTTAATTCCCTCTACGTATAGCGTAAAAACTTAATGTTTATGAAACTGTCAATTTGGTACAGCTATGATATGGCCAATTGAATGTTGGCATTGTTGGCTTTTGGCGGAGTTAAAAATTTAGCGTAGGGTAGCTATTCCCATCCAACTGTATGGGTTAGGGTTAGTTTAAATTATCGTCGCACAGAGCTATACAAGAGCGATATTGGCCACGGACGTCTTTATTTAGAACCACAGTCATGTGACGAGCCAACACCTGGTTAGGCACCCAATGCAACTTTTACATCCTACGCATTAATTTTAATTATAAATAATTTTAATTATTAATAATTTTAGTTATAAATAATTTTAATTATAAATAATTTTAATTATAAATAATTTTATTTATAAATAATTTTAATTATAAATAATTTTAATTATAAATAATTTTAATTATAAATAATTTTAATTATGAATAATTTTAATTATAAATAATTTTAATTATAAATAATTTTAATTATAAATAATTTTAATTATAAATAATTTTAATTATAAATTATTTTAAATAAAAGTAATATTAATTAAAATAATTTTTATTACAAACAACCTTAATTAAAAATTTTAATTGAAAAAAAGCTTTGGGCTAATATTTTTATTATTAGCCTACTTTTCTTTTTTTAATTCGAAAGAATTAAAAAAATGAAAAGTAGGTATTGACATGCGGTCGATGTCCGTCTGTCCGTCTGTCCGTCTGTCTGTCCGTACCCCCCTTCCAAAATCGGTTCTAATCATCGGATCTTAAAAATTCTTTTTTTGTTAGAAAGCTATAACCTCAGATACCCAACTTTCATACTTTTTGTCCGTCTGTCTGTACGTCCGGACGGACATAAATCTACTATCTGTCGGCGAATTTCCCATTGAATTAGCATTGAAATTCAATTTTGAGTCATTTAAATCACTGTAGGTATTGAAATGCGGTTGATGTCCAACTGTATGTCTGTCCATATGTCTGTCTGTTCGTATGTCTGTCTGTTCGTATGTCTGTTCGTCTGTCTGTCCGCCTGTCTGTCCGTTTGTCTGTCTGTCTGTACCCCCCTTCCAAAATCGGTTCTCATCATCGGATCTTAAAAATTCTTTTTTTGTTAGAAAGCTATGACCTCAGATACCCAACTTTCATACTTTTTGTCCGTCTGTCTGTACGTCCGGACGGACATAAATCTACTATCTGTCGGCGAATTTCCCATTGAATTAGCATTGAAATTCAATTTTGAGTCATTTAAATCACTGTAGGTATTGAAATGCGGTTGATGTCCATCTGTCTGTCTGTTCGTATGTCTGTCTGTTCATATGTCTGTCCGTCTGTCTGTCCGTCTGTCTGTCCGCCTGTCTGTCCGTTTGTCTGTCTGTCTGTACCCCCCTTCCAAAATCGGTTCTAATAATCGGATCTTAAAAATTCTTTTTTTGTTAGAAAGCTATGACCTCAGATACCCAACTTTCATACTTTTTGTCCGTCTGTCTGTACGTCCGGACGGACATAAATCTACTATCTGTCGGCGAATTTCCCATTGAATTAGCATTGAAATTCAATTTTGAGTCATTTAAATCACTGTAGGTATTGAAATGCGGTTGATGTCCATCTGTCTGTCTGTTCGTATGTCTGTCTGTTCATATGTCTGTCCGTCTGTCTGTCCGCCTGTCTGTCCGTTTGTCTGTCTGTCTGTACCCCCCTTCCAAAATCGGTTCTAATCATCGGATCTTAAAAATTCTTTTTTTGTTAGAAGCTATGACCTCAGATACCCAACTTTCATACTTTTTGTCCGTCTGTCTGTACGTCCGGACGGACATAAATCTACTATCTGTCGGCGAATTTCCCATTGAATTAGCATTGAAATTCAATTTTGAGTCATTTAAATCACTGTTGCCAAATCAACAATGGCATGAGAAACTTTATTTAAACATATTTGAAGCAAAATAATAGTTTCATGAATCAGTTTGGAATGACGTCATAAAATGTAGAACAATTTGATTCTTTGATTATTCATTAATTATCTACCAAGAAAGCGGCAAGGCATACTTTTGCATGCATTTATGCTTAGTTTTAATTTACATTTCTTGTTTTTTAATGCAGTTCGGAGTAGTTTCATTACTTTTGTTATTAACAAATATTTATTCTTCGAACTACAAATAAATCACGAGCAGATGATAAATAATATTTAATTAATTTGCGAACGAATATTAAGGAAAATAGTTGATTTTGGCTTTTAGAAGTTTAAATTATAGCTGGGTGCTGTGTTTCGATTTTTTTTTCTAATGTGTATAAATCTAGTGTAGAAACGGCTGTTGATGATATTTAATTTAGGAACCTAGTTTTTTTCCCGATTAGAACTTCAGTAAGTATTTAAGTAACAGGAAAGTAGGCTATTTTAGTTCTTTATGAACTTCTTGTTATCTTTAATCTCTCTATCTCTCTATATTAAAAAAAAGTAAGCTCTTTTAAAGTGTCTGGAGCCATAACATGATGAAATATTGATGTCAGAAGTCCACATTTTTTTGGGAAGGTGTATCTCCCTTATGCCTCAACCTTTTTTAGCCTACTTTTCTTTTTTTAATTCGAAAGAATTAAAAAAATGAAAAAGTAGGTATTGACATGCGGTCGATGTCCGTCTGTCCGTCTGTCCGTCTGTCTGTCCGTACCCCCCTTCCAAAATCGGTTCTAATCATCGGATCTTAAAAATTCTTTTTTTGTTAGAAAGCTATAACCTCAGATACCCAACTTTCATACTTTTTGTCCGTCTGTCTGTACGTCCGGACGGACATAAATCTACTATCTGTCGGCGAATTTCCCATTGAATTAGCATTGAAATTCAATTTTGAGTCATTTAAATCACTGTAGGTATTGAAATGCGGTCGATGTCCATCTGTCTGTCTTGCCATCTGTCTGTCTGTTCGTATGTCTGTCTGTTCGTATGTCTGTCCGTCTGTCTGTCCGCCTGTCTGTCCGTTTGTCTGTCTGTCTGTACCCCCCTTCAAAAATCGATTCTAATCATCGGATCTTAAAAATTCTTTTTTTGTTAGAAAGCTATAACCTCAGATACCCAACTTTCATACTTTTTGTCCGTCTGTCTGTACGTCCGGACGGACATAAATCTACTATCTGTCGGCGAATTTCCCATTGAATTAGCATTGAAATTCAATTTTGAGTCATTTAAATCACTGTAGGTATTGAAATGCGGTCGATGTCCATCTGTCTGTCTGTTCGTATGTCTGTCTGTTCGTATGTCTGTCCGTCTGTCTGTCCGCCTGTCTGTCCGTTTGTCTGTCTGTCTGTACCCCCCTTCAAAAATCGATTCTAATCATCGGATCTTAAAAATTCTTTTTTTGTTAGAAAGCTATGACCTCAGATACCCAACTTTCATACTTTTTGTCCATCTGTCTGTACGTACGGACGGACATAAATCTACTATATGTCGGCGAATTTCCCATTGAATTAGCATTGAAATTCAATTTTGAGTCATTTAAATCACTGTAGGTATTGAAATGCGGTTGATGTCCAACTGTCTGACTGTCCATCTGTCTGTCTGTTCGTATGTCTGTCCGCCTGTCTGTCCGTTTGTCTGTCCGTTTGTCTGTCTGTCTGTACCTCCCTTCCAAAATCGGTTCTAATCATCGGATCTTAAAAATTCTTTTTTTGTTAGAAAGCTATGACCTCAGATACCCAACTTTCATACTTTTTGTCCGTCTGTCTGTACGTCCGGACGGACATAAATCTACTATCTGTCTGCGAATTTCCCATTGAATTAGCATTGAAATTCAATTTTGAGTCATTTAAGTCACTGTAGGTATTGAAATGCGGTTGATGTCCATCTGTCTGTCTGTTCGTATGTCTGTCTGTCTTTCCGTCTGTCTGTCCGTCCGTCTGTCTGTCCGTACCCCCCCCCCCCTTCCAAAATCGGTTCTATCCATCGGATCTTAAAAATTCTTTTTTTGTTAGAAAGCTATGACCTCAGATACCCAACTTTCATACTTTTTGTCCGTCTGTCTGTACGTCCGGACGGACATAAATCTACTATCTGTTGGCGAATTTCCCATTGAATTAGCATTGAAATTCAATTTTGAGTCATTTAAATCACTGTAGGTATTGAAATGCGGTTGATGTCCATCTGTCTGTCTGTTCTTATGTCTGTCTTTCCGTCTGTCTGTCTGTCCGTCTGTCCGTCCATACCCCCTTCCAAAATCGGTTCTATCCATCGGATCTTAAAAATTCTTTTTTTGTTAGAAAGCTATGACCTCAGATACCCAACTTTCATACTTTTTGTCCGTCTGTCTATCTGTACGTCCGGACGGACATAAATCTACTATCTGTCGGCGAATTTCCCATTGAATTAGCATTGAAATTCAATTTTGAGTCATTTAAATCACTGTTGCCAAATCAACAATGGCATGAGAAACTTTATTTATTTAAACATATTTGAAGCAAAATAATATTTTCATGAATCAGTTTGGAATGACGTCATAAAATGTAGCACAATTTGATTCTTTGATTATTCATTAATTATCTAACAAGAAAGCGGCAAGGCATACTTTTGCATGCAATTATGCTAAGTTTTAATTTACATTTCTTATTTTTTAATGCAGTTTGGAGTTTCATTACTTTTGTTATTAATAAATATTTAATTATTCCTCGAACTACAAATAAATCGCGAGCAGACGATAAATAATGTTTAATTGATTTGCGAAATAATAATAAGGAAAATAGTTGATTTTGG
This sequence comes from Oedothorax gibbosus, assembly GCA_019343175.1. Lineage (NCBI taxonomy): Eukaryota > Metazoa > Arthropoda > Arachnida > Araneae > Linyphiidae > Oedothorax > Oedothorax gibbosus. The sequence goes on from CM033270.1 coordinate 23,042,668, forward strand.
CTTTTAGAAGTTTAAATTATTAGCTGGATGCTGTGTTTCGATTTTTTTTTCTAATATGTATAAATCTAGTGTAGAAACGGCTGTTGATGATATTTACTGTTAGAAACCTAGTTTTTTCCCGATTAGAACTTCAGTAAGTATTTAAGTATTAGGAAAGTAGGCTATTTTAGTTCTTTATGAACTTCTTGTTTTTTTTTCAAATTTCCAATTAGTTTTTTAATTAAAAATAAAAATTAATTTCTCTCTATGTTAAAGTATAGGATTTGAAAGTGTCCGGAGCCATAACATGATGAAATATTGATGTCATAAGTCCAAATTTTTTTGGGAAGGTGTATCTCCCTTATGCCTCAACCCTTTTTTTTTGGTTTTTCAAATTTCCAATTAGTTTTTTAATTAAAAATAAAAATTAATTTCTCTCTATGTTAAAGTATAGGATTTGAAAGTGTCCGGAGTCATATAATGATGAAATATTGATGTCAGAAGACCAAATTTTTTGGGGAGGGTGTATCTCCCTTTTGCCTCAACCCTTTTTTTTCAAATTTCCAATTAGTTTTTTAATTAAAAATAAAAATTAATTTCTCTCTATGTTAAAGTATAGGATTTGAAAGTGTCCGGAGCCATAACATGATGAAATATTGATGTCAGAAGCCCAAATTTTTTTGGGAGGGTGTATCTCCCTTATGCCTCAACCCTTTTTTTTCAAATTTCCAATTAGTTTTTTAATTAAAAATGAAAATTAATTTATCTCTATGTTAAAGTATAGGATTTGAAAGTGTCCGGAGCCATATAATGATGAAATATTGATGTCAGAAGACCAAATTTTTTTGGGAAGGTGTATATCCCTTATGCCTCAACCATTTTTTTTTTGTTTTTCAAATTTCCAATTAGTTTTTTAATTAAAAATTACAATAAGTCAGCCACAAAAAAAAACTTATTCCTTTTCTGCAAAACGGCCACAGAAAAATATCATAAATATGTGATTTTGTTACGTTCTTTTTAAAGAACAGTTGCTCTCTTTTCTGTTCTTTTAAAAAGAACAGTTCTTTAACTTGTTCTTTTTACATTGGTTTTGTGTTTATATGTAGAAAAGGTTTACAGATTTTTTTTTTCAAATGATTTGGCCTTAAAATATATTATAGCAAGATAGAAGGTTTATAGATTAAAATTATGTAAAAAAAGATAGTAAAAAAAAGATAGTAAAAAAATTATGACAAAACTATTTTAAATTAACATTTAACATAACAATTACTCTAATAAACATTTTCAATAAACAAACATTTTTTATACCAAAATTATTTTATAGCAAAATTATTTTATTTAATTCTGCTTAAGTGGAATCACAAAATTTCCCTTTTTTTATAAAACAGTTTTTTTTTTTTAATTTTCAGAACTGATGAAAAATATCGCGTTGTTCTTTCAACTTTTTTTCTTCTTCAGCTGTCAGATGGCTTTCTTTTTTTATTTAATCTCTCGGTTTTTTTTTAATTTTTATTATTCGTTCGCAGCAAAACACCACAGTAAAAGAGTTTTATTTTTTTATTTATCCTGAAAAATGTATTCTTATAGATGCGAATAAAATAAACTTTGCACACTCGAATAATGTGGCATTCCTTTTTGTTTTTTTAGAAAGTTTTTGAAGATGTTTTAATTATGGAAGTATCAAGATATGGAACATGTTAATTACTTTGGGGGGGGGGGCAAATTTAGAAAGTTGCTCTTGTGTTAAACATTGTTTTAAGATTTGTTGTATAGCCAACATATTAACCGAAATGTTTTTTTAGCTTCCACACCACGTTTATAACGTAAAAAGTGGAAGGTATTATAATCGTTCAATCCGTCTGCCCTGTTTGGCGAATTTCTTTCTGAGGTGTATAAATAGTGCGTTTTTTGTTGAGCACAGTGTGTTTTTTGTTGTTTTTTGTTGGGGGTTGGCGAGCGATAGCGAGCAGGGGCCGGAGCCCCCTAGTGGGTTAAACAAAGGCAATGTACGCTAGCCGAAATAACTAATCTGCTCAATATTTCCAGGCTGCTTCTACTACTTCAACTCCACCATCAATCCCATCCTGTACAGCGTCATGTCCAACCGATTTCGCGTGGCCTTCCGAGAGAAGCTCTGCGCTGGCAACCCTTGCACCTGCCTCCTGTGCTGCTGTTGCTGCTGCTGGAGACGATGGCGAGACTACTTCCAGTCCTCGTCATCCAACAGAGTGTCCAGCTCCGCCTCGTCATCGCACCACGCCGTCATCAACCCGGCAGCCGCCATACTGCCGCCATCCAACAACATCGCCGCTATACTGCCACCATCCTGCCATCACCTGGGACAGAACAGGACCTCCAACAAGTATTTCGGACAGTCCCGGTCGGAAGAGAAGAGGCGGGAGTTCGACGAAAGCCACTATCCGAAGTTCAGTTCTGAGCCCAACTTCTCGATGAAGGTGGCAAACCGCTTCAGAGATCTGTCCAGCACCACGGATGACAGCAATTACTACTTGGCGAGGGATGGTGGTGGCAGCAATTCCGCGGAAGGGGATTGCCTGAGTTGTGTGAGTTGCAACAGTGTGTTTGCCGTAAAACCAAAAACTAAAGCTGATTCGTCCAATCCTCGTCGGAACAAGTCATCCACGTCTGGGGATTCTCAGAAGTTTTCCACGCATGAAGAGTCCGAACTTTGATTTTGTTTGAGGACGTCAAATTGTATTAGCATTCAAATCTTTACCTTAAGTTTGGATCGTTACATCGTTGTTCCAGAAATAGAATTTTTTTGGTGCTCTTCTATGGTTCGCATTCACTCTAAAAAAAAGTCCGTTATATTTTCATGCAAAAGTTCCATACATTTAGCAGTTTAAGCTCGTAACTTGAAAGTTTACAGTTTTAAACGGTATATTGAGTAAGGTTTCTGATTCTTATCTACGAAATACTTATGAAACGTCAACAATTTGTATGATATTTGAAATATTAGGAATTTCAGTTCGCGGTTCCTTTCTTTCAAAGAACTAATGCAATGTTAGACATCGATTGATCAACGTAGAATGCAACGTGATTTTCTTGAATGTGGAGGATGGCTAAATTTAATCTGGGAATAATTACATAATATATTCACCGAAGGGCAAACTGTTAGCTTCCACGTTACGTTTAAAACGCATAATGTGGGTTAAAGGTTATTTAAAATCTATGTTCGTCTGTCTCGCTGCCCGTCAGTAAAATAACACAATCCAAAATATACTATTTTGATCTTATATGTATCCTTTTTCTAATTACAATTTAAGGAACCAACTTCATTGGAAATATTAATTGAATTCGTGATAAACATATATTTAAATGTGCAATTTGGTGTGTAAGGTATTAATTGAATTTATACCATGCTTTAAGACGTTAAAAAATTGTTCGGATGTCATTCTAAGTTACAATAACTTTTCAAACCTGCTTGCTTGCGGTCAGGTTTGAAAGCAAATTCACCCTATGTTAAAATAATCAAAATTTCTATCCAAATACTGGATTTCACCGTTTTCAAGCAAAACACTAAATGGCAGTCAATAACTGTCTGAGTGAGCATTTCGGCAAAATAAGGAAATATGAGATTCAGAGAGAAATTGCTTACGCTAAGGCAAATGCTATCTTTATTTGAGAGCAAACAATAATATATCTAGTTGTTCTTTATTTGAGAGCAAACAATAATATATCTAGTTGTATGACGTTCTGCAAAAGATGGGAAAATGAAATCACGCCCCTATTCCTATAGACTTACACAAGTTTCATTGAAAAGGGATATGATGAAGCTTGCGTATCTTGTTAAACGCTATCTGAAAAGCACTCTGTTGAAAGAAAGTGAAAGTTATGGGAAATGAAACCAGATTTTTTTAAAGAAAGAAACTTTAGTTTTGAGTGAGTTTGAAAAGACTTATTAAGGTTCTAATAATAAGAAGAAGGTAGTTTGAAGATGGTGAATTGATCATAAGGATTATAAGGATCATAATATAAAGTATGACTTCTCAATTAGCTATACATTCCGAATTAATCTAAAAAACTTCAAATTAGTGTAACATTTATGTCTGTATATAGTACCCTTGAATGTAACTTTTCCTGATTACGTATCATTTTCCCCAAAAGTGGTTTCAAGTTATTCCTGGAAATATAATCTTGTTTGCACAAAATAGTTCTGTTGATTAAATATGTTTTTCTAGAACAGACAAAATTTATGGAATGTAAAGCCTACCTATTCATTTATTTAAAAAAAAAAAATTCCATCCAAACTATAAAATAAACAAATATTATATGTGTACATATCAACTGGTTTGTCTGTCTAATTTTGCATTCCAACTTCGATTTCTTTGATTATATAGTTAATAAAATACTACAAAAATATAAATTTTATATTGATGTAAAAATATTTTTAACGTCAGAGCTTGTTTTAAATACTCTAGCACAATTAAAGTACTCTTCACACAAATCGGTAAAAATTTAAGAATTCAGAGAAAATATAAACATATTTTTAAAGCTATATGAATGCTCCATTTGAAGGGTGTATAGTTACAAAACTCATATTCTCCAAAGTTTAACTCAGATAAAGGGCCCGATCTGTTCATTGGCGACTTCGTCCAATACAATTTACGATCGCCAAAAGTCTCTAACGAACGCGTCGGAACCTATATCTTAGTTATACTTTCGAGAATGTGAGTTTTGCAACTAGAACCTTCATTACAAATCATTTGTAACTAAATGTAAAGTACAATTTCAATAATTTGATATTTGATAGTTTTTATTGCATTAAAAATGGCTGGTCCATTTTAATTGCATTTTAATACATGATGTATGACAGTATTGTTAATGTTTGAAATGTATTGATTGTTTATCTAAATATTGTGTTTTGTGGAATTTGATGTTTGTATAAATGTTAATATTAGTAAATATCAGTTCTGTAAAATAGTTTGTTAACGTCAAATATTGATGTTTACATTTTAAAATATATAACGTCTCTTTCCTCAAAAAAATTCTCCTTCCAATTTTTATATACTTTCAATATTAATGAAGTATTATAAGGCTTTTGAACTGCTTTCAAAATCTGAAGTAAAAAATTGCGCAGAATTACATGATAAAATGCATTACTCTACTCGTCAAATTGATTTAATAAGGTATTTAAAAAATTAAACTATTTAAAATAGTTTTTAACCATCCGTTTAATTCTGGCTTTTGGATATATTTCCATCTATTGAAAGTATTTTGTCAATTTAAATGAACTTCTTAAAATATTATAGTAACTTCAAAGAAACTCTAATTAACAATTTTAATTCAAAATATTACTTGACTATAATTGGCTTTATTACCAAAAAAAGTAACAATACTAAAACGTCAATGTGTTTGGTGCGCAAGTAATTTTTATGTAACAAGTGTGTACTGTTTATCTGTGTATCGTCTTTTTAACTATTTGTCATTTTTGAATGTTTAATGTAGTACGCGCAATGACTTTTCTCTGGCTTGTGCCGGGTGCTATTTTATTTTTTACCTTTCGTGATTCTAAATTATGAAGCATTGTTAAAGGATATTTTCTTTGTGGCCATCTACAATAAATGAAATATCATATATTTTTAGTTTTACAATACGTTAGCATAAATTGTGAAATGTATGTACTATTACTGTATGCCTAAGTATGTTTAATGTTTGCAAAATTAAAATATTGTTTTATTTATTCCTGTTTTAAGAATATCAATATATAAAGGTTATGGTGTTGCATTCATTAAATCTTTAATTTTTATTTTTATTTATTACTACTATTAACAGATTAATACCCTTTCTTAATACGGGCTAAAATAAATAAAACTCAAATTGTACAAGTAATTATTTACCATTTAATGTATCATAGGTAAAGCTTCTGATATTTTTACACTTAATCCTAGTTAAACTAAGTGAATCATAATTGTAAAATAATGCTGTTACGCTGCAAAAAAGAACACATTTTTGGGCGACTTAGGTGAGCTTGGCGACATATTAGTTGAGAACATGAAGGTCGACACAAAAGCCCATTACAGCTCTATAGAACGATGTCCCCCAAACAACTAACCAGTAAATAAAAAAAAAATAGAAAATCTTCGTTCCAACCCACAGTAGCTCAAAATCGTAAAACCCAGCTCCAAAAACAAAACTTCGAAGAAATAAAAGTACTTGTCAAAAACTGCTTTAATCCTCATCATAATTTTTCCCAAGCAAGGCAACCAGAAATATCAAACACTCAGACTCAAATGTTCCGAAAAACATTCTTTAAACTATTCAATGCATTTCATCTAAAATTTACTCCAGTTTTTTTTTTAATTATGTGTCCAGAAATTTCATATTAAGAGCCAGTTTTTTTAAGAGTCAGCCAGGCTTGGATAGTTGACGTTTTTAATTTTGTTGAAAATTGCAGAATATGTTCTTTATGTAAAACTATTAGACACGTATATTTTTATTTTTTGCAAAAAAAAAAATTATTAAAGTTTTGGGGGGTCAAAGTTAAAGCTCGTCCGTTTTTTGAAGAAAAAACCGAACCAACTTCCATAAGGCAATACTTTTTGTGTAAAGAGTGAAAAATCGCAGAGACAATTTTTTCGTGTTCTACTTGTTCCATATACATGTTAGAACATAAAAACGAAGATTGACCTTTGGCACAAAGGTTCAAAGTTATTCGAAAAAATAAATTCGAAACTTTTGACCTTCAAAATGTTCTTGTGCCAACAGTGAACCAAATCGTGTGTATATTCCATTAAATACATATTAAAGAGAAATACTCAAAAATAGCAAGTGATTTACGGTGGCACTTTTGGTTGCAGAAATATGTGACCTTGAAATTGCCGAAAATCCAAAATTTGACAACTTTCAAGGTCATTTATTCCTTGTGCCAACATTGAAAAGGTATAAAATTAACTGGAAAATAATCCGTATGCATTGTAGAAACAAAATCAATTCACAGACCTCTGGGTATTTGCTCCAATTTTATTTAATGAGGCTCTAAACTTTAAAAAAAAACTCACAATTTCTTCCAATTTTGTGTTTTCTGCGAAGTTTAGAGCTCCTTAACTACTTGTACCAAAAGTAAACAGTTATAAAATTAGCTGGAAAATAATCTTTTGTATTGCAGAAATAAAATCAATTCACAGAACTATGGTAGTTGCTCCAATTTTTTTTAATGTGGCTCTAAACTTTGCACAAAAAAAACATGCTTAAAAAACATGAAGCATGCCCATTGTATGCGAAAATATTGCAGTAAAATTTCGAATATTTTTTAAACTAACTTTTATTGTTCCATAAATGTTTTGATAAAATGATAAATATATATGTATGCTTTTTTGGATTTGTTTTCCCAAGATGAGCACGTAACCGCGGGAACTCATAACTTTACTAAGATTAGCAGCACATTAGACAAAGTACGCTTTACGTATACTGGAAAGATTAAGGCATCTTCTTGTATCTTTTGCTGCAGCAAATGAGACCGTAACTCTTAATTCGCTTCTGATTTGAGAAGTGGTCAAATATTCAAATTGTTGAAACAGTTTTCTTCCATTATGATCTATTTGTTCTCTCATTTCCTTCACTGCACTTTGGGTTGAAGATTTTATACCGGTTTGTTGCCCTTTTATAAAGATGTTATAAATAAACAGTTTTTCTCTCTGGAAGTGTCCAGCCTGTTACAAACACATTTTTTTTCTGAAGTATTGTTTTTAAGAGTTATTGTGTCATTTGCTGCAGCAAAAGATATGCAAGAATATGCCTTAAGTTTTCCAGTATACGTAAAGCGTACTTTGTCTAATGTGCTGCTAATCTCAGTAAAGTTATGAGTTCTCCAGCGGTTAAATGCTCATCTTGGGAAAACAAATCCAAAAATTCATACATATATTTTTATCATTTTATCAAAACATTTATGGAACAATAAAAGTTAGTTTAAAAAATATTCGAAATTTTACTGTAATATTTTCGCATGCAATGGGCATGTTTCATGTTTTTTTAAGCATGTTTTTTTTTTGCAAAGTTTAGAGCCACATTAAAAAAAATTGGAGCAACCACATATAGGTCTGTGAATTGATTTTATTTCTGGAATACATAAGGATTATTTTCCAGCTAATTTTATAACTAGTTACTTTTGGTATAAGCAGTTAAGGAGCTCTAAACTTTGCAGAAAAGGCAAAATTGCAAGAAATTGTGAGTTTAAGTTTAGAACCTCATTAAATAAAATTGGAGAAACTACCCAAAAGTCTGTGAATTGAGTTTGTTTCTACAATGCATACGGATTATTTTCCAGCTAATATTTTACCTTTTAAATGTTGGCACAATGAATAAATGACCTTGAAAGTCGTGCAATTTTGGATTTTCGGCAATTTCAAGGTCAAATATTTCTGCAACCAAAAGTGCCACTGCAAGTCACTGGCTATTTTTGAGTACTTCTCTTTAGTATGTATTCACTGGAATATACACACGTTTTGGTTCACTGTTGGCACAAGAAAAGTTTGAAGGTCAAAAGTTCCGAAAAAAACATTTTTTCGAATAACTTTGAATGGCCTTGGACCTTTGTGCCAAATTTCAACCATAAGTTTTTATTTCCTAACATGTACTTTGGAACAAGTAGAACACGAAAAAATTGTCACTGCGATTTTTCACTCTTTACACAAAAAGTATTGTCATATGGAAGTTGGTTCGGGGTTTTTCTTCAAAAAACGGACGATTTTCAACTTTGACCCTATAAAACTTTAATAAAAAAAATTGCAAAAACAAAAATATACGTGTCTAATACTTTTACATACAGAACATATTCTGCAAATTTCAGCAAAATTAAAAATGTCAACTATCCCAACCTGCCTGTTTTGCCCGATTTTTTAAAAAACTGGCTCTTAATTACATTAAAGAAAAATAACCTTTAATAAAACCTTTTAAATGATAATAATATTTTTAAAATATTACTTTAAAGTTATTACCGATAGCATTTTTGGCCAGTAGACGAAATTAATGAAAAGGCAAAGAATCATTTGTGCCAAAAAAAGGGCTGTTTCATTTCTTTAATCTTTCTCCTTTGCCGACGTCTCCAGTGAAGGGATAGAGCAAAAAAGTTTGTTAAGTGGGTGGCTGCGATGGCAAAACAATTGGTAATGTATAGTGCGAATACTGCCCTTTCATAATCGAAATAATCATAATCGAATTTCATAATAATAAGAAAGTTTATAGAGAGAAAGGTTTGATTTATAGACACATTAGTTTGGTTCCAGACGTTTCTCTTGATGTATTTTTTTGATTAAATGGAATATTCAAACAATTATATTGGCAAATTGATCAATATAGCCACTTACGGAAATTATTTGAGAGAAAATAGAGAGGATTGTTGTGTCATACTTTTTTTAAAGAACCCAATTTAGCAAAGAATGGCTTCAATGTTAAAATGGGAACGGAAGTAGAACGGGAAGGACAGACAGATAGACAAAAAAGTATAAAATATAGTTCTATGCTTTGATAATTTTCGAAAAATTTCTGAAAGAACTAAACCTACTTGCCAGTTAGTGTCACTTTAACGCTTTAACGACGATTGGCAAGAAAATTAACTATGTCAAATCTAAACTTTCTACTTAAGTTTATCTTTAAAAAAACAAATATCTGTAGGATAAATTAAGTACACGAGTAACGAATTTAAAAAACTTTTTATTCCTTAAGAATGATGTAAGGGAATTCACAAATGGGTCGTTAATGGATTAATAATACTTGATGGGAATTCTCAAAATATGAATAGATAGACCGACGAACAAAAAGTATAATAGGTGTCTGATAGCATACCTTTCCCAATTTTTTTTTTAAGAAATTGAAAATCGGAACTTGTGTGCGTGAAAAAAGAAGAGGGTGCGGACAAGCAAACGGACATACAGACTCGGACAAATCGACAAAAAGTTTAAAAATAGTTCGCTAATATCACACCTTTCAAACAACAAATTTAGTTTGAAAATCGGCCAGTCAAGCGGAATTTGAAACTGGTACGGTTCAATGGACGGAAGGACAAAAAGACAGACATATCAAATTATCAAAGGTCTGGTGCCATACCTGTCGACCAAAAAAAGGAAAGGGCAGTAAAGAGGAACCAAAATCTCCACCATGTCAATAACCAATTTTTGATATTTTAATTCTTTGCAATTTCTTTAAAGAAATAGGTCTAAAAAGACATTTGAAATGTTAGCACGAAAATTGTAATGCGTATAGACAGATGGACGGACAAAAAGACGGAAGTACAGGCAGATGGACAAAACGTATAAAGAGAGTTCTCTGATATCATACAAAAAGGTTTCAAAACGAATGGTTAGAACGGAATTTGAAAGTGTGGTATGGACGGACAGATAGACCGAAATTTCCCCCACAAATCAAAAACATCCAAAGTCTAACTAAGATATAGGGATTGGTCCCTTTATTGGCGATTTCGTCCAATAGAATTTACCAATGTCAAAATTCGCCAATGAACCGACGCAATCTTATCTTAGTTATACTTTGGAAAATGTGAATTTTACAACTAGACCTTCATACACCGTTTTCCGCATCGTATATTATTCGTCAAATTAGCAGAAAAATTTCAACCAGCAAAAAAAAAAGTAATCCGCATGTTTCACCTGACGTAGTACTTTCCAGCTTTCATTCTAGGATTTCAATTATGGTTTCCTGTAATAAGCTCCGCCTACACTCTTAAAGCAAAAAAGTGGAATCCACTCCTATAGGGGGAAGTGCATTTTCGGCACCGGAAAGGAGTGGAAATTAACTCAGACTGAGTTAAAACCGTTCGTTTTAAGAGTGTAGGACGTAGATTGTTTTCTTTTATTTCTTCTACTCACTCCGCAAAAAGAGTGAAATCCACTCCTATAGGAGAAGTGCATTTTCGGCACGGAAAGGAGTGGAAATTATCTCAGACTGAGTTAAAACCGCTCGTTTGTTTTAAGAGTGTACTGATTAGATGGCGCGTGTACATTAAGCACCAATCGAAGAGGAGAAAAATTAGAAAGACTTTATTTTCATTCCATGGAACTGTTGCCACTCAAGACGGGAAGCATGCCCATTATTGAAAATAAATAATGTGCATCCGGCATTTTGAACGGATGTTTGCGCAATGCGCATATGTGGTGTTTCGGTAGATCAAAACGAACCTACTCTTCCCGACTCACCGAAAATCCCAATTAATGAAATGTAAGTTTTACATTAAAAAAATCGGCATTTCATTTATATTTTAAGTAAGCGATTTACATAATCCTTTATTTTAAATGCGGTACTTCAAAAAAATATATATATAAATTTCAAAATAAGTATGGGATATTAACATCAACTTAATGGCATGAAAAATTATTTTGGATGAAACAAATTAATATAAAATTGAAAACAACATAATTAGGCTACATAATATAAATAAGATTTGACGATCCTGAATTTGTAAGTTAAAAGTATAAGTGTGGGCATATTGGGTTGCTTTTGAATTCTTCAAAAGCTAATACTTCAAACGAATCTTTAAAGAACTATTCGAATGATTTGCAATTATAGAAACTCTATTTACGAGTCAAAAACTTATTTTTTAAAATATTTATTTGTTTTTTAAATAATAAATGTCTAATTCAGAAATACTTTTTAGCTTCCACACTACGTTTATAACGTAAAAATTGGAAGGTATTGTAGTCGTTCAGTCTGTCCGTCACCCACTTTCACAGAACTAACCGCAAGTCGTATAAACATGTGGGATACGTCATTTTGAAGCAAAAAATCAAGCTTGCTTACATCCCAAAATTCATTAAAAATATTAAATTAGAAGTATATTTAAAATTTAAATAACTAAAAATTTAATCTACATTGAAATAACATGCAAATTCCATTTTCATTCAATATTTTCACTGTTGCCATTTCATCAAACGTACGAGAAACTTTATTTAAAATAAAAATAAAACTCTTGAAAAAATATATTTATTTATGTGATATGATTCAGTTTGGATTGATAGCGGCTCAGTGGCTGAGAGGTTAAACGTGTCCGCCTCGTAAGCCCAAGATCGCGGGTTCGAGCCCCGGCTGAGTCGTCGGATTTTCTTAATGGGAAAATCTTGGGCGCGCATGTCATATGATTATGTGGCATGTAAAAGATCCCTGGAGGGTCCATTTGGCTTGGGTTCTCTCGGCAAAATTAAAATCTCGGCATACTTTAACATCCACAGAGAGCTCAGATTCATTATAATCTGAGCGTCAAAATTGGTAGCGAGAGTCGCGTATATGGTGCCACAAAGAAATGGCTCTCAGTTCTGGGGAATATGCCGAGTCTGCAAAAGGCTTGTCCGCCAATATTGCAGCCCCATTAGAGAAAAAAAAAGTTTGGATTGATGCCATATCACAATAGAGTTCTTTTGGTGGTTCTTTATAAATGTATGAGGAAAGATGCAAAGCGAATTCTAACTTTGAATAAAAATATGCAAAAGTTCTCTTTTATTTTTAAAGCATCAATTTTACTAATTTTTTTATTCTTTTTTTCGAAAGAAAGTTAATGAGCATGGGAAATTGTAGCGACTAAAAGATATTTATTAAAAAAAATTGCATCATTATTCTTCGAATTTCAAACAAATTTAGCAAACGATAATGAGTAATTATTAATTTGCGAAAGAAGACTAATGAAAATAGTTAATTTTGGCGTTTAAAGGTTTGAATTAGATATAAATTATTAGCTAAAGGCCCTGTTTGGCGAATTTCTTTTTGAGGTGTATCAATAGTGAGTTTTTGTTGAGCACAAATATTGTGTGGAAGCGGTTTAAGTGACAGAATCTGTAACAAACCTACTTGTTTCCTTTTGAAATAAATTGTAAAATGACAAGACAAAGAGTTTATTTTCCGAAAATAACAACAACGGGAAAACAAATCGTTTTTATAATGCACAAACTAAGCTTCTTAGAATGCTAATACTTTTGTATTTTTTTTCTCACAAGTAACTTCTTAAGTTTAAGCTTTTAAAAGGGTGTAAACATTTTTTGTTTCTGTTATAAAAGCTTTTCTAGGAGGAAGATATAAATTTCAGAAATAAGTCAGATATATTGTTGTAAATTTGTTTATAGCAATTGAGGAAGAATGATTCAAATGTTAATTGGAAGTTTTAAAACATTTCCAATATTTTATGGTTAGTATGATGTTTAGTTTTACTTTCTTTTCTTGAACTAGGGGCTTCGCCCCTAGGCTCGCAAGCGAGCAGATTGCTGCGCAATCTCACTCGGCTCGCAAGCTCGCACCCTTGGATTGCTGCGCAATCTCACTGGTTCGCAAAGTCAAACTCTCGTATGGCTGTGCAATCTCCGAAGGCTCTCCTGCTCGATATCGCTCTCCAACCCCCGAGAATTGCTGCGCAATTCCCATTTGCCACTTCGCGGGCTGCTGGTGACCGTAACTTTTCCATCCCCACTTTGCACAGGCCTATGCATATTTTACAATCCAGGTCTGTATCTATGACAATATTGGGTGGAGCCTCGGTGACCGTCATGCTACGGATACATCGGCCGCAGACCGATAATTAACTTATTAACAACTTTTGATAAAATAAATTATAATCACAACGAAGTTTCACATGTCTAGTTGCCACAATCGACACCAGCGGTCTTTTAAAGGATATAACGGCTCGAGTGGCCACAATCGAGGGCCCGGAGGATTGCCGAGAGGCCACAATCGACGGCCCGGAGGAGTACCAGCGGATTTTTTAAGGATATCACGGTTTGAGTGGCCACAATCGGCGGCCCGGAGGGAGTCACTCCGTGAGCAGAAACAGCGAAAGAAATTCAAGAAATGCAACCGAGAGAATACGTCACGGGGAGAAAAAAAGCCATACAACAATGATAGGAATATGTGTTTACTTTTTCACGAACGCCAAAAGTTGCCAAATGGCATCACGGCCTGAATACGCTAGGTGTTCCACTAATCCAATTTTTTTTTTATTTCGTATTATATTGATGATATAATTTATGCGTTATTGGTCCGTCGTATTCAATTATCAATTCTAGTGTCAATATAATTCCCCATGGTACTACTAGCGTATTCAGGCCTGTCTCGATTTGGCGGCTTAACTTTTGCAGCCAAGTAGCGAAAACGTACTTAATTTGGTAAACATTCCAGTTCAACTCTCAACTCAATGGATGTTTACATCAATCTTGTTGCCAAATCTTGAAAACTAATTTACTAAGTTGGTTTGGTTGAAAATACAGCGTACAAGAATTATGCGAACAATAGTAACGCTTGAAATGGGTTTATTTTGAAAATTCCGGTTTTTGTGCAGGTGAGTATTTGTTCAAAAGGTGTGTAAGGTTTGGTTCGGATTTTATTATAATCGGCCGCAGTCCGATAATAATTTAACTTATTAACAACTTTTGATTAAATAAATTATAATCACAACGTAGTTTCACATGTCTAGTTGCCACAATCGACGGTCCGAAGGATTGCCGAGTAGCCACAATCGACGGCCCGGAGGGATTCGAAAGATTTTCGAGTTTCAAAACTTGCGGCCCAGACGGGATAATTTCGTAAGGTATAAGGCGTACAACATTTCGACCATTAAAACATTACTGGGCTTTCAAGTCATGATAAAAACAAAACATAATGTGAAACTATTCCCTCACGCTACCGACACCATTCCATGAGCAGAAGCCCTGTGTTTACTTTTTCATAAACGCCAAAAGTTGTCAAATAACATTCCGGCCTGAATACGCTAGGTGTTCCTTCCCCATTGACGACGATCCATGTACAAGCCTGATTACGATTGTTTACGTTTTAAAATTGGAACACCTAGCGTATTCAGGCCACAAAGCTATTTGGCCATTTTTTGCGAATCTACTAAACATCTACTGAGTTGAACTTGAATGTTTACCAAATTACCAAATTAAGTACGTTTCCGCTACTTGGACAAAAAAATAAGGTAGGAGTATCGTTTTCACTTACCGGTAGAATGCAGAACTCCAGGTCAGTATTCTTTATCTCAGTGGGTTGGAATGAGTAATTTAAAATATCGCCGAGGCTAAGTACCTGCCCAAAACCGGTACAAACAACTATCACGAGGTTGCAGGCTTGGCTATTGATCGCTAGATTGTCAGTTCTAAAATCGCCAAATGTAATCGCAATCAATTCTGTTCAGTTGGTCCGTGCTATTGAAGTCGGTGCCAATAATAAATATTAATATTTGATAATAATAGTTTATATGTTGCATTATGAAGTGTATGCATTTTGAAGAAAATAAATATACAAAATACATCAACAAATTTCGAATCACAAACAACCTGTTACATCGCCCATGCTTAATGTTGGGTTATTGGCGTATTTTTCCAATATCTTCATTTGGCGAAATGTTTAAAGCAACCTTTTTCTTGGCGAGATAAGCTTTGGTGGTGGCTCCACATTCCGATTTTTAATTAAAAAACTAATTTAAATTTCGTTCTAAAAATTTGTGGACATGATATCTAAACCTTTTTCTACATTCAGTAAAAAAATTGGAGAACATTGGTAAAAATTGTGTCGTAGAGATCAAAAAGTCTGACTTTGGAGAAAATAAAATTCAAAAATCCATAACTCAAAATCCGATATGAAAATTTTTCCCCAATTTTTTCTATTTGTTGATAAATGAAAAATCTATAAAATACTAAAAATTCAGAAACTTTGGCAAGCCAAATTTTTTTATATCGATTTTATATCGATTTTCGGCAAAAAACGGCAGTTTTTAATTTTTAATTAAAAAACTAATTAGATTTTTAAAAAAATATTTTTTGGGCATGAAACTTAGACCAATTGAGACATTCAGTAAAAAAATTGGAGTTGTACTATAAAAATTGCGTCGTACAGATAAAAAAAAAGCTTACTTTTTTTTAATATAGAGCTTTGGTGGTGGCTCCACATTCCGATTTTTAATTAAAAAACTAATTTGAATTTCTTTGTAAAAATTTGTGGACATGATATCTAAACCTTTTTCTACATTCAGTAAAAAAATTGGAGAACATTGGTAAAAATTGTGTCGTAGAGATCAAAAAGTCTGACTTTGGAGAAAATAAAAATAAAATTCAAAAATCCATAACTCAAAATCCGATATGAAAATTTTTCCCCAATTTTTTCTATTTGTTGGTAAATGAAAAATCTATAAAATACTAAAAATTCAGAAACTTTGGCAAGCCCAATTTTTTTCGATTTTATATCGATTTTCGGCAAAAAACGGCAGTTTTTAATTTTTAATTAAAAAACTCATTAGATTTTTAAAAAAATATTTTTTGGGCATAAAACTTAGACCAATTGAGACATTCAGTAAAAAAATTGGAGTTGTACTATAAAAATTGCGTCGTACAGATCAAAAAAGCTTACTTTTTTTAATATAGAGAGATACTAGTTTTCCTCTTATTCTAACAATTTTTTTAAAAAGTATGGTATAAACTACATAATAATATGCACTTTGTGGGGTAAAAGTATGATGAAACGTCACAATAAACAGTTTTTTCAAAATTCTAAAAAAAAGACAAAATAGCCAAGGTGTACCGAATACTTTTAAATACTACTGTGTATGCATAGTTTTTATTATTTAACCTAGCCTCGATCTAAAATCCTGCTACCCCTCCCCTCGGTTCATTTTGAGTAGAATATACCTTATATATAGTAGAATATACTCGGTGCATACTTGAAGGAGAATATACCTTTATTTTTAAAAAGCCCCCAAAAAAAGCGACATGTGTAATAAAAATAGCTTGGCGAGTAAATATTTTTGTAAAAGTGCGAATGTTTCTCTTTTAAATGGGACTTATAAGTACGTTGGGACATAAAAGGGTTAAATATGAGTTGCTATGTTAGTTAAGTAGTGGTTGAAAAATGTGTTGATTATTTAAAACTGGCAGATATTTTATGTTATCTTGAGTAGAGTTAAAAAGCAGCAGTGACCCAATATTAAAGTGTATAGTCCCGGATACTTTGCTCTTTATTTTCAAATTATATATACATGTTTGCGATTTATTAGTGTAAACTGGCCCACAACTAGTCCCACTAGACTAACTAGTCCCACTTAAAAAATATCAAATAATTATAATTTACTTACATAAAATTTCATTTAAATACCCGATTTGTCACTCCCTCACACTGTCCCTGCATGCTTTTACAACTTTTAACGTCCTAAAAAAGACCTCTTTAAATATATAATCCTTTTTGGCGGAACTATTTATGGTTAATTAGTTTCTGTAGTTTCCGAAAATGTATCTGATGTTTTTCTATTATCAATAGTTTTATGTAATTTTATGAGTATGTAATGTCCCTGGGTTATAGAGTCACTTCTATAACACTGCTGTAAAGTTCAATTAAAAACTTACTAGACGACTAAGAAATCGAATTTAAATTGGCATGTTATTCTTAAATAAAGGATTGAGGCTTCTAAATCAGCCATCAGTTGTTTTGATCCATGAGTGATAACGTTTTTTTTTACAGTACTTTTAGTATTAAAAATATCATGGAAGTCCTGTCGTCACTCACTCAATCTCATTTACTGATTATAGATAAGTGCGAGAATTTTTTTACTAGTCTCAAATTGTGGGCATTTAAATGTAGATTAACATACAATCTCCAAACCTTATAAAAAATTCTTTGAAAATGATGTTATTTGACTTTTCCTACGGAATCGTCACTCACTCACATATCAGACTTGAAGGTCAGTCCAGATTGGATAACTTCATCTTTCTTTCCAAGCGCATTCAATACCGATCGGTTGTTTCGCTTCAACTGTAGATTTTTTAAAAGCGCATGCCTTTAGATATTTCACGAGAGTGATTATTCGTATCTTCTTCTACGTTATGATCAAGAGTTAGGGTTAGTTTTAATTATATTTACACTAGAGCTACACTATTGCTATTGATGACGGGTATCGTAATTTAGAACCACAGTCGCGTTATCATCAAGAGATTTATGACGAAACACTGTAAAATAAAATGCGGTTGCAATTTTTTTTAAGCCGCTCTTCTCGATCAGGAGTCGTTTACTCTAATCACGTCATACGCATATTATACTTCTTTAACACAATTTATTCCATTGAAATTATACTTGACAAAATGCCTAGATTCAAGTATGGTCGGTGTCGACCTCATCACTTGACCAGGATTCTAAATTACGACGCCAGTCGCCAATTGGCCCTCATGTAGCTCTAGTTTGACTAGAGCTTTTTTTTTAATATTTAGACTTTATCGTTTGCTTAATTTGTTTGAAGTTTGAAGAATAATAATGTTAGCTTTTTTAATAAATGTCTTTGTGTCGTCACAATTTACCATTTACATTTCTTTCGAAAATTCAGTCATTTATCGTTTGTTAAATTAATTTACAGTTCGAAAAATATATAATTAGTGCAATGGATGCTTTAAAAATAAAAGCAAAACTTTGCATATTTTTTATGCCAAGTTAGAATTCTCTATGCATCTTTCTTCATACATATATAATAAACCATCAAAAGAACTCTATTGTGATATTACAACAATCCAAACTGAATTATATCACATAAATAAATATTCTTTCGAAAGTGTTTATTTTTATTTTAAATTAAGTTTATCATACGTTTAACAAAATGGCAACAGTGAAAATATTGATAAAAATCATAGATATCATAATTAAAGTATTAGATTGGCTGATCACGTGACCTCCAATGTTAACGACGGGACGCGCATGGAGGCTTTTTTGGTGGGCATAATGGCCAGTGTTGCTGCCACTTTAAGGAGAAAAATACTACGAAAAAATACCATTTAATTCTAAATTTACAAAAAAATACTATAAAAGGATTTAAAGTCACTAAAAAGATACAAAATGCAGCTCGTATTGTTACGATATTTTTTTGTAATTTTAGAATTATTCTAAAATACTAATATGCTCTTTAAACTTTATAACTAAATTTTAGAATTTATTTTAGAATTATTCTTAAATTACAAAAAAATATCATAAAAATATTAGCTGCATTTTAGAATATTTTTAGTGACTTTAAATCCTTTCTATTTTTTTTTTTTTTTTTTTTTTTGTAAATTTAGAATTAAATGGTATTGTTTCGTAGTATTTTTCTCCTTAAAGTGGCAGCAAAACTGTCCTTTATGCCCACCAAAAAAGCATCCATGCGCGTCCCGTCGTTAGCATTGGAGGTCACGTGATCAGCCAATCTAATACTTTAATTATGATATCTATGGACGCATACCACTTGTCTGTGGGACTTGTGGATGGCAACAGTGAAAATATGAATAAAAATGAAATTTGAATGCAATTTTAATGTAGATAAAAAAATTTAGTTATTTAAATTTTAAATAAACTTCTAATTTAAATTTTTTAATGAAATTTGGAATGTAGCCTAATCTGATTTTTTGCTTCAAAATGACGTATTCTACTTGTCTGTGGGACTTGTGGTTCTTTCTGTGAAAGTGGGTGACGGACGGACGGACAGACAGACAGACGGACTGAACGATTATAAAACCTTCCACTTTTTACGTTATAAACGTAGTGTGGAAGCTAAAAGAAATACCAATTTTAATGCCCAAACAATCAACTATTCACAAATTCGTCATACTAACAGACATTATGTTTTTCTTAGAAATTCTCTGTTTTGAATAGTTTTTTTTTTAAACAAAAGAAGTGAGGTATATCATGGCAGAGTGTCTATCTACCTGGAAAAGCTGGAATACTTGGAAAAAACAGGGAAATATTTTGGACCGAAATAGTCAGAGAAAAGTTTCATTTTTTGTGGAAAAAGTTGGGAAAAATGTTAGGATATGAAATATCCATAAATTGTTTTCATTGTAAGAATGTAATTATTGAATTCTTAGAAGATTATTGCAAAAAATATTTATTTTTAAAAAAATTGTTTTGTTAAGTCAAGTTTACCAGCGATTTATATTATTATTTAGAATTCTGTAAACTTAAAAAAATGTAAGACATTTTATTGTCGTTCGTTTTATAATTGATTTTTTTTCTAAATGCATTAATTTTTGCGTTATTTTGAGAATTTTTTTTAAAAAAAAACGAGACTGTTTTCTCGTTCTTTGCCCATAACTATTTTTCGGTAAAAGATACGAAGTAGAAACACTTTCTCCCATTCGTTCTTTATGAGGCCGAAATGAATGGATTATTTCTTGAATAATTCTCTGAAAAAGCATTTCGACTAATTGAAAACAAGTATTATTTCGTAACAGTATGTTACTTAGAACCGCCTCCACACACTAATTAATTATGCAACCTTCAGGAACAAAATCGTCAAACAGCTTCGTCTTCAGATAGTTCTAAGCTATTAATTATAAAAATTATTCATTTTCATTAATTTTCTTTCGCAGATTTAATTGGCAGTCCTTGTCGTTTGCTGATTTTTTTTAAAAGTCGAAGAATAATGCGGCAGTTTTTTTTGCTCTAAAAATGGAAGCTAAACTTATAATAACGTCTGTTAACTTTGTAATGTTTTGAATATTAAAGACAACCCGTTTTTTATGCAAAAAAAGAACGTTCTGTATCGCTTTCTTATTAAACGACGTTTAGTTGCCATAATTGCCCATTTTCATTAACTTCGCAAATTCACTTAAGATTTTTTTACTGTTTGCTAAATAAATTCGCAGTTCAAAGAATGCTTATTTAGTAAATTTGATGCCCAAAAAATAGAAGAGAAACTTATCATAATATCGTTATTCTTTATATTTTTAGAGGTACTTTTATTTAAGTTCATCTCTGAATAAATACTTTTCAGCCTAAAATTTTTAATCCAGTTTATTACACTCAACGTATTTGCTTAGATATTTCACTAGTGAAGTCTTTAAATTAATAAAATGCGATTATAAATTTCGCAATAACGAACGTTTTTATGTTAGAAAAAATTCTATTTTTTCTATTTTGTAGTAAACCCCATTAACACTACACAAAAAAACATTATAACATTCTTTAGCTTAGTTACACAATACAGTCGATCTAAAAATACATTCAAAACATTTCCGGGCGCTATTATACTATTGATATATTTTATTTTGTTCTTGGACAAATCAAATTCCTCTTGTGCTGACCAACAGACCATGGGGAAACGCAACGTAAGCCCTCTCTGTATTTGTTGACACCTGCCACACAGGAATTTATTCGATATTGCGCGACAAAATGTCACAATACCGGTAAGAGTGATATTCTTTTTATGCATATTCCATGCTCAGATTAACAATAATACCATTAATTAAATCTACAAATAACTTAATTTAATATTTATTGTTATAGATTAATAATTTTTGTTTTTTTCCATAAAGTATTTTGCATAACTGTTTGTTTCAAGGTAATTCATAAAACGTGTCGTTTTTTAATGCTTTACAACGCTGCAATTTCAAAACAGACTTTTTTAGTTCTTAAAATATTATCACTTTGTACATGGTCATCATAACGCAAGTCAAACAAAAGGAAATCTTTCAACTTTATGTTTGCTTAAAACTGTTTACTTAGTCAGATAAGAAAAAATTTGAAAAAAAGACTGCCTAAAGTTACATTTAAGTAATATTTGAAGTACTTTGTATCAAAAAATAATGTCACTATTAACAAAAAATTAGAGGTTGAAAACTAATTTTTTTATTGTTTTATTTTTAAGTATTTTTTTCAAACAAGATTTCACATGAACTTTAAAATTGTACATCATTATTTAAAATTCAATTCAAATTCAGTTTTAAACTGCATATTTAAAAATATGTAAAAAAAACAACACTTTTAAATTACTTCGTGGCGTTTTCAATTTTACACGAATAACCTTAAAATAGAATTTCCTGCAGCTCTGTCGTGAATACAATGTATATTCTTTGCAAACTGATTTTTTTAACGTTACGTCTACTCTAGATACATTTTAATATGACAGATATTCCAAAGCAAATTTCCCAAGATAATTGAGCACAAAACAGTAAACTGATACAAATAGTTTACTCTTATTTTATTTAAATACATACAGAAAATACATAATAAGTATATTAATGTATAATGTGTAAAAAAAACGCTACTTAAATAGTATCTATGCATCATATGGTGTCTTAACATTTCCGAAAAATGTTATTCTTTATTGAAAAAGTTTATCTAAAGCAATGTATAAGTTTGTTTAATGTTTGTTTTTGAGAAACAAGTTATGTTTACATTAAATTCTACACTCATAACAATAACATCGGGGCCCGGATGGCCGAGTGGTTTGGACCATTACGCTAGCAGTCTGCGCGCTGTAACGGGTGCGGGTTCGATTCCCGCCTTCGCCCTGGGTGTACTTTCTTTTCTCTGGGACTGTGAAAATTCTTTCTGTGTCTGTCTTACTTGACGAAGGCTTATATAAGCGGGTCTCTGGTCAAGCACACAAGCCGGAATATATATGTACCTACGCAACCCCAACAATAACATCATATTTCTCTCTATGTAGTATCAGTATTCCAGCTGAGGCCTTTGGTACCGCGCTTTTGTACGTTTTTATAAGATCTTGCTGACCTGGTCAATAGAAGACATATATAGGCTTAAAATAGCTCTTCTAACTGAAACCTTGGTTTCTCAAATTACTGATTTTTTTTTCATTGGTGTGCATTATGCTCTACTTACTATTTACAGGAAAAATTAAACTTCGGGTACTTTTGGAGGAAAAAATATTTAGAAATGTTCATTTGTTACATTTTCATTTATTTATATTTCATTATTAAATAATTTAAAGTGTATATCTTTTAAATAATAATTTGATGTTTTTAGACAGATTGGAAATATATTACAAAATTCAGAACGCCTTAGCTTGGACATCATTTTGCCCTTCCTTCACACTACAATTTATCTGTCGTTTGTCCTTTTTTGGGATCCTAGGTTATTTTCTTAAAATGTTAAAAAATGAAGATTTTCAGTTCCTAAGAAAATATAATACGAAAATTTTGAGTAATTTAGAATAATTGGTAGACAAAAAAGATGCTTTTCCCATTTATAACCAATGAATGGTTGGCACAACCGAACGTCAAAAACATTTTCTAAGGTCTAAGATAGTCTAAGTTCCCATAACAATATATCATAGATATATCAAAATTATTCCGCCTAATTTTTATTTAATCTTTTAAATACCATTAAAACGGAGAAGTCACGTCATCAACCAAAAATGAAATTCTTCACACAAAAGAAATTACTAAGCATGCGCATCTAGAATTAATGGAATTTATATTCTTAGAATAAAAATAAATGTCTATAAATAAGAAACTTTTAGAATTTTTTTTTTACTGTAGAACGTCTTCATAAGTGACACAATTTAATTTCAGGGTTTCAACAGAATTTATATTGCAATTTCCAAGAAAAGTACTTATTTCTAACCTATAGAAATATATTTGTTGCTTATTGAATTTGTGACGATTGAATTCGATTTTGGACGCTGTTTGTATAGTTTATTTTGATATTAAGTAATTCCTCTTATTTTTGACATAAGCATATTTTTTAAAATTTTATTGCCTGCATGTATGCTAAAAAAAGAGTTTTTAAATTAAATGAGCTAGGAAATCGGAAATATATATGTAACAACATTCCCTTTAACTTTATATGATTGAGGCGTATTTTTACTATGGTGATTCAAACTATTTTGCTATATTCTAATGATTAATTTTGCTATACTTTCGTAAGAAAAGCCCTTTTTAGAAATTCAGTTGCTACATATTTGATGAATATAATTTATTATCATCATTATAAATAGTTTAAAAACAGTTAACAGTTATGCCTCATTCCAAATGCCCAATTAATTATTTCACATTATAAGATTTCACATATATTAAAGATATACAAATATAAATATATTAGTTATAAATAGGAATTGGAAACAAGAAATAAAGTAGTGGTGAAAACCATAGCATTTTTGTCCTCCCTTTTGTTGCTAAGTTATTGGACAGTAGTTTTCAATATATTGTGCATAGTATTTCTACAGCTACAAGGAGTAAATTGTGTGATATGGGATATGGTGAGTACTGCAGTACTGTCTATTTGATAATTATTTAACCCCACATGTCTTCTGTAAAAAATGTATAACAGTGGAATCAAGTAAAATTTACCAAACATATAAATTTCTTCTTTTTCCAAGTTCAAACATTGCGTAGATGGTGGTATTCAATACCTGAAACTATACCAAGTAAATTTAAACATATTTGCGATGATGTCTGTCTTACCCCATAGCATTTCCAACAATTTCCCCACTTTGTCCAATAATTACAATTTAACTAAACATGCATGTCATAATGTTACTATTCATCCTACAATGTTGTTTATTCAGCCAAACCACCTTCATAAGCATATATATGCTTATGAAGGTGGTTTGGCTGAATAAACAACATTGTAGGATGAATAGTAACATTATGAATAGTAACATTATATCTAATACTGGACATTACAAAATTCAAGATCATGTAAAAGGAAACTAAATTATACACGATTTGGCATCCATTGAACAAAAGTTTAAACCAATATCACATTATTAGGACTCGCTCAAGAAGTACATTTCTTTTGTAAAAAGTTATACAAAAAAATCAAAGAAAACTATTATCCTGAAATCAGCTCCTATAAATTCGTAGAGTTAAAGGTAGAAGAAAGTGTTCGAGCTCTGTTAGACCATACAGCGCTCAAATAATAATATATTGTACATTGAATGATTTGAACAACTATTCCTATGAATGATTAAAAAGTTTGAAACTTTTTCAAAAAATGGAGGCTCAGTTCAAAGCCGATGTAAACAGAGGTTCCAATCCACTAATGAACAAGTTGCATGAAACGCGAAATTCATAATATATGTGTTTTTCTGGTACATTAGAAGCTGCAGATTCCGAATGTAAGGTTAAATATTCAAAAATATGTTTAATTTTAACAAAAAATGCATTTGAAGTTTTCCGAAAATGTACGTCACTGAAAACAGCTCTGACGTCAACTGTTATGTTTTTGGCGATGTTTTTCGATCTATGCTGTAATACACTTTATAAAATAGTAAACCTTACAATTTCTGCGAAACTTCATTAAAAGAAGAAGACAATGTTATTTGTAACCAGTTCATATCAAGGAAGTTAAACAGCTTGTTCCAAGTTTGGTTGTTAGTTAAAATACACACACTAGAGCGCGTATGAGCTATTGCAGAACTATTGACTGTTGGATCTGATCGGAATAGTCGAGTGAAATCGTTCAATAACGTTTGAAGAAATTAACTGGAATGAACATGGTATGTTTCTGTAAAATAGCATAACTTTTTTAAGAGTTTGATAATGATGAAAACGTTTCACAGTTTCAAAAGCGATATAGTGAAACGTAATACGAAATAACACGCCAAGAACAAAAAAAGCCAACTTTGACGTCATCTGTTATGCTAAGAGAGGTTTAACAAGAGTGACGTATCATTAACTTTAAAAATGAATTTAAAAATAAATACATCTTTAAAACCAGAAATACTTGAGTTTTAGAGGTTTTTTAATATGCTTAATCGAATAAATATGTTTGTAGAAAACGCTGTAATTGTCCTTCAGATCCTTCTTCAGATCCTAATATATTTCTCATTTCAAATTGTGTACCACTACAACTGTATTTTGAACGTAATGATGCAAAAAAATATAATATATAAGAATCCTAGACCAGAATCATACCAATTTTGTCGTCCAATACTTATACAGTTTTGAAGAGGAATCAGCAGAATTTACTTACACATACTGTTGTTGTTGTCGTGTCCATGTTGTGTGCAAAAACTAGATGGATCCGAAGCTGTCGTAGACAGCTTTCGCTATTTCTTCTGCATCTTCGGAGAGAATTGAAATTTCTGGGTCTTCAAAGCCAATCCTGAAGAGCCTGGCTTGAATTGCTGGGCAGCCAAAGATATGCTGCGGGGACAGTTGGACACCAGGGCAGTTTGGGCAGTGTGTGGAGAAGCTTCTTTGTCCTTCCGTTGAGATTTTCATTCCTTTTAAATGTTTTGTTCGTAGTCTGGCTATTATTGAAGATATTGTACGGTTACAATTTAGAGCAGGGATGGAATATTTAAAATTATTTTTGATAAGTCTACGGCTGGCAACTGCATTGGCGTCAACGAGAGTTATGAGGTTAGATGATTGGGGGCAAGCTCTTGATTCTTTGGCAAGCTCATCGGCCTTTTCATTTCCAAGGATGTTAACATGAGCCAGAGGTGCCGATCCCCCCCCATAGCTAACGACGCACCCCCCCCCCCCTAGAAAATTATTACCCCCCCCCCCCAAAAAAAAAAAACCGGTGAGGATTTTTTATTTATATGGGCAAATGGGAGTACCTAATCAAAGTAGCCTCTAACTACATCTTTACGGTGTATATAGAAAACCTTATAGTAAAATGATATTTCAAGTACCATCGAATGGGGTAACTTAACTTTATCCCAAGAATTAAAACCCCAGTACTGACTTTCTTCTTACATATTTTTCTACTGATAGGTCAAAGCAGAGTTGCCCCTAATCGAAAAAGGGGAAGCACCTTTTGGAATATCTTTTATAATACGGAATTACAAGCTATTTTTAATTTTCCTTTAAAAAGGTTTTCTTTACAGCCAAAGCTATCGGAATCTAAATAATTGGTAAAAAATTCCGCTCAAAATTTATGTAATTATATTATTTTTTAAAACAATAAAAATAGCCGGACACGTGATCCATTTAAAAACGGCTTCCAATTCATTCCCTCAATTCTTAATGCATAAAAAAAGTTTATCTTGGTATAGCTTTTTATTTAATACAACACATTTGACATTATCAAACACATCAGAATTATTTTATAATGTTTACAGAGATTGCTTCACTTAAAAAAAACCTAAAATTTAAAAAATTAAAGTTAAATATAACAAAATTCTTACCGTGAAATTCGGAATTGCACTATTTAATTTTCTTCAATTACCCAGACCCGTCACATTTGAGACAAGACGACAAGTATTTTCCTGCTGATTCTAAAGCAATCATTTAGTTATTTTGGCTTCGAGTCTAATTTGGCGGGAAAAAGTCAAAAATATTACCCGAAGGTCATTAATGCGTAAAAATGTTATACAAAGTTAAGTTCGAAAGATTTATGAGCCAGCTGCAAAATATGGCGGGAATATCTCATTGATTCCATTGGCAAACTATAATGCGAACGTCATCAATTCACCGAAATGTTTTATAAACTGCGTGCGATTTATGAGTGTTTACACTTTGTTACAGTGATCGGATTGTTTATTGGAAATAATTGTCAGAAATCGTATCGTCTGGTAGACGCCAACGAACATAATTTATAACTCCTTTTTTTCCTGGTGTTGCTTTGAATTATGGTTGCCCATCCCTATTCTTTGAAGGCAAAAATATAAAAAAAAATTGGAGCCACTTTTGATTATCTTGCCACTTTGTGTTTTATTTTAAACCAAATAAAAATTCGCCAGAGTACAAGTTCTGAGCCCCCCCCCCCCCCCGGTGTTGCGTCGGCTGGGGGGGGGGGCAGATAATGAGTAAGAATAAGAGTTAGCTGAGTTTTTTTTTTATTATTAAGATTGGCTGTTTATTAATAATTTTTATAAAAAATTCAACCCCCCCCCTAAAATTTCAACGACGCAGTCTGCGTCGTTGACCCCCCCTTGTAGGCACCCCTGACATGAGCTGGTATCCACTGTAACGTGCAGATTTTCTTGGCTGCGATGACTTTGTTGATGGATAGGATTATTTCATGGCTGATTTGGCACTTGCCCTTCTGACTTACACATACTGAATAGGACATATAACAAAAGTGGCAATTTTAGCCTAAATTTGTTTAAATAAGGGAAAATAGGGCTTCATTTTCCTAAAAACATTTCAAATGTTTAATTTGATGTTTTTAGCCCATTGGAAAACTTTAAAAAATTTTGCCATGTTTTTAACCCTTTTGCCACACCCCTTTCGCCCCCTAAAAATATTTTGGCAAGGCATGCTCCTGTTTGTTTTGTGGAGTTTATTGAGGATTCGTATCAAGTTGAAAAGTAAATTTGTATACTGTATAGTAGTGTGTTCAGCGTTTTAAAGACGAATTCGAAATAGAATTTTTGCAATTGAACTAAAAATATTTAATTGATTTATACATTTTTCGAAGAATTGCGGTTTTTTTTTTTTTTTTTTTGATTATCTATAATAATAAAAGAAAGAGTCTGTGTGTTTGTATTCGGATCGTAAAAGACCTACTTATACTGCCCTCAGAAATTCGAAATTTTTAAGATAGATTCTCTTTAATACTAACGTGTGCACCTGAGGCTTAGTTTTTTCATATTTGTTCCATTTTTAGAGAAAATTCGAATTTTCTGAAAAAAATACACCACTTTCGCTCAAATCCGTGCATTTTTTCTCTTTCCTGATGCCATCCGCTGAAAAAATTAAAACTTTTAACGAAAACATTTAAAATTCAAAATGTTTATTTTATTCTTTTGCCATTACTTTCAGAAACTAAATTCATTATTTGAAAAATAATTGACATTTTTCAAGTGACGTAATTCCGCCAGTCTTCATTCCCGGATTTTATTGTGGGTTTATTTGATGATTTTTTTCATCGATTTTTCTGTTGACTGCATGTATGCATATTTAAGCAATAAATGTATATAGTTAAGCTATTACTGAACTATTATGGTTAAAAAAAAGCCATCGCACTAGAGCTATTAGTGTTTTATGTCTTTATTTTTTCGCCAAATACGTTGCCAATCTCGCCAACTTGTTAACTAAAATTCGCCAAATAGGCAATTTCTTTTATAAATAATTTATAAGCTGGTCGGTTGTTCGAAGGTCATTGTGTTAGAGCTGTATAATGGGTGTGTTTGTAGCTATATCTATTTTCTCGCCAAATTATTTCCCAAAACGTGCCAAATGAGCTAAAAGGTTTTATGTATTTATGAGGGAATTGTGATGACATTTATGATTGCATTTTATAGCTTAATTTTCATTTTGGAATTTTAAGGCAATAAAACGGGATTTTATACTTTATAACGAGCGGGAACAATAACATAAGTTTATGATCCTATAACAGGTTATTTGGTAAACATATTTGGAACGATTTGATATTTTTTTAATCCGTGCGAAGAACGGTATAAATTTGCTAGTTAATAATAAAAGTGCGAAGTGTTTCTCGGTTTGACGATCATTGTTATTTATCTTCGAGACCAGTTTCAAAATGAATGTGTAAAAAACACACCTTAATTTTAAATTATACTTAGCCTCCCCGCCGGGGTACGTCAGCTCCCCCGTCGCACAGTGTGGCAGAATCACGATTTAAATGGCAAAAAATCAAATGAAGCATTCAGCTGCGAATCCTTTATAAATATAAACATTATAGTTCGGGGCACCTGGTGTTATGACTTATTCTCGGTTTGAGCGCTTCCCCCCCCCCACCACCACGAACAAAGCACTTTGTGTTGAGTTTTAATCAAGTGTGTTGAGTAATAATAAAAGTGCGAAGTGTTTCTAAACATATGCGCTTGTTTTGCGTTAAAAATAGTCTTTCTAAATTTAAAAAAAAGATGGATCCTGAACCCTCAGGTATGATATTGCTAATATAAACTGTTTTTCTAAAGTTTATATGTAAGTTAAAATTATATTAAAAAAGTTCTAATTGTAGCCACGAAAATTTTTAAAAAAATTCTTGTTAATTTATTTTCTCTTGGTGTAAAAGTAAACTTCCCCGCACTTCCCCGCGGCGATTTTTGCAGGAACTTGTGGTGCATACTTTATATATTGATATCCAACAAGAATATGTTGCGCATGTTTGCGCCATTTCGATTTATTCACTTTTTATATGGCTCCAAAATTTTTTTTAAAAAATGCATTTAAATAGCTTTTTGTATGAAATACATTAAACTGGACATTTCTTTTGTGAAAATTCTGGTAAAATATTTTTAATTATAAAATATATTATCAGGAAAACCTCATGCAACTTGATTTTTGTCCGTAACTAGTGTAGAAAGTGAAGTTGTGACGATGTCTCAACTGTCTCACCATTCTCAAAAAAGCTTGGATCTAGTGGGAAATCTATAGTGAATTTTTTTAATTGATAATTGTAAAATTAGTTCAACAGCTTCTTTTAGTTCAACAGCTAGTTTAGCTTTCTTTCAACTTATACGATATATATGTATGCATATATGTCTTCATAATGTTGGAATGAAAGCATAATGTAACTTATTAAGTTTTTTTTTTATTAATTGTTTGTTTCTTAGGCGAGTCTCGAAGATTGATATATTGTATCTTTTATTGCAGAATTACGTTCAAAAGAACTTGTTTTAAAAAGAATGGAATTATATAATTTAAAGAGAGAGAATCTTTGTATAAAACCCTATACAAAAAAATTGTTTTTTTTATCAGAACATCATAAAAAGTGTTCAAATGGCCCGTATAGTGAATCAAGCGATTTAAATAAAATTCTTTCGCATTTTACAACGCCGCGTCTCATAGAAAACTGGGTTAAAAAAGTAAGAATTCTTATATTTAAAACAAAATAATTACTAAAAATGTATTTAAGTGTACTTATTTATTCATAATTAACTATTTTATATTAAATACAACCAACAAAATTTTTATAAATCACTCCAGTGAATTAATGCCAGCTAATTTGGTATCTTGCCACACTATGCGTCGGGCATTTCCTAGCGCCACCACTGCAAAGACCGATGCATATAGTTATTACTGTACAAATTTCATACTAATAAAATAGTAGGTAGTTAGAAGGTGTGCTCGCTCGTGGTGAAAGAAAGTACTATATTAACTCATTTGGAACGGCAACACCCTGCACGTTAGATTTTTATTGCTGAATATAGCGATAAAGTTCTAAACGAGCGTTGATGAATCGATAAAAGGAGGCAAAACCCCTACTCCAAAGCTTTAGAAGATGCCAAAATGTTGTATCCAGACATCTGGCATCGGTAGCGTTTTCTAAATATTGAATAGTTCATCTAGTTTATAATAGACTGTTGCAAACTAAGATAGCCATAGATTTTATAAAAAAAAAGATGGAGATGCTTGACCCGAAATAAAATTAGCCGTCAGAAAGTCGCCAAGTAAACCCAAACAAACCGCTCACTTAACAAGTTTAACGCAAAACGCATCATTTTATTCTTTAGAGAGAGATTAAAAATCAAAAAATGAATGTTTGCACAGGTGTCGGCTGTAGTGCGCGATCTGAATTTACACAAGATGGTAATAACTCCCTTCCCAGATAAGAAAAATGCGTTGTTTTTATAGGGCCCGTTCTAATGCAGGGCAAATGCCGGCTATTAGCCGGCTATCGGGAAAGAAAATCCCTCTGTAGGGAAAATTGCGGTTGAGAAAATGTACCCACTGCCTGGGACCTGGGTAGTAACGATTTCATTACCCCCCCATGATGCATTTCGGCTTTGGTGATCAACACTCACAACAAAAGCAAAAATGGAGGGCAAGTGGACCCATGCTGAAGTCTTGTTTTTATTAGCTTCGTATGAAGATAAAATTCATAAATTTGACGGAACAGTTCGAAATGCTGAAGCGTATGGGGAAATCGCTAATATATTGAAAGAAAAGGGATACTCCAAAACAACTGCTCAAGTCCGTTCTAAAATGAAATGTCTAAGAAGTTTTAATAAAAGAATTGTTTTTAGTAATTCTTGCGACGACATCGCTAACAAAGAAACGTTAAAAAGAACACAAGGACAAGATCTCGAAGCTCGAGCATCAAATCAAAACAAGCAAACAGGATGTGACGTACCCAATAGGTCATTTCCGGAATGCCGGCTGATACTTGTGAAAACGAGAATGTGCTTAACGAAATTGCCGGCTAAATGCCGCCAATTTCCCAGCACATGTGAAGCCAAGTCGATGTAGTAATCCTATACAAACTCCACCGTAGAATAGCGCAAAATAGTTTACCGAAAGCGTTTATTTGGGCTGATTTCAAAGCATACAAGGTTCCTTTTGATCGGGGTCATCTTTTGGTGCCCGATCAGCTGTCGACTTCGTCACTTTATCGTAATTTTAAATCACAAAGCGTAATTGGCTGTGTTTAAGCTATAAATAGAGGCTAGAAACAGACACCCAAAAACGTGTAACTTATCACAACAATGAAGTATACCATGTTTCACTATCAATTTTTCATGTTAAAATCTATAAAATTCCTTGTTTTAACGTAGAGAAGAATATGTTTTTTTCAATGATTTATGTAACTGCTACAAAATAAAATTCCAATTCACTTCTTAAAATATCTTTAACTCTTTTATGCCTAGGAATTTTATGATATTTTAGCAAATGTGTTTCGCCTGACCTATTTCAATTAAAGGTTTTGAAAGGTAGTTATAAAACTCTTAATTACGAAGTATTAACCTTTTTTTATACTTATTAAGTAGTACATTATAAATACAGTGTGTTTTGCGTCCTTAATAATCTTTAGTAATTTAAAGCACTGGAAAAGAGGCATATAGTCTGTAGATTTTTGTTTTAGTAACTTTATATTTATTACTAAACTGAATTAGTTATTCACAAATGAAGAACATAAAAACTATATTTATGTTTCACTTTTTTAACAGTTTAAATTTTAAACTGTTAAAATTTGAATGGACATTATCCAACCTTATATTTAATATAAAGCTGGATAATGTCCATTCAAATTTTATCTTATAACATAATCCAGTCTTTAAAATTCCTCGATACTCCTTTAAGTATTTTACCACATATAATTTTTTAGAAAGTTTTCTGCATAAAATTAGAACTAGTTTCTGTTTGTGTCAGTCTCTGAACATGTTTTACTGGAACTAACTCCATTTGGTACATTTTAGGATGAAACAATCTGGCTATAGCACTGTTGTTCAAGTTGAAGAAAATGGACCTAAGAGTAATAAGAAGGTGATTTAATGTAAATATTTTTCAGGCAAAACTAATTCTAACACATCTGCATTAAATGATATTAAGTTCAAGTTAAGAGTACCAATAACAGGAAAGTAGCCCAACCCAGTTGGTCCTTACTATATAGTTTCCTCCCTCATTCTAATTAAAGTTTAATTTTGTTTTTAAACAATTTAAAACTGAAGTACTAACAACATAACATCAACTGCAGATTATTTCATTTTTTTAATACCTTATTGTAAATATAGTTCTTCCTTGATTTACTAAATATTTAAAAAAATATTCATCTGTTTAACTTTTGACATTTCATACTTTTCCAGAAGAGCTTTTTCTACTGTCAATTTGTTGAATAATTTGTGTTCTTTTGACTTGTTTATGACCTATGCAGAATAACTAGTTATATTAGGACATTCTCGAGTAGATGTTATGAGGGATCTGTTAAATATCCTGCCAAACTAACACTCCTAGAATTTTTTTCTTTCTGCATGATGATGATTTTGAATGATTGGTCCTTCTTAAAACAAACAATCCTGGTTCTTCTGTGTATGTAAAGTGTGAGTTGGATTAATGTTTATAAGCATATAACAATATATGTGCTATTAAACTCAACAATGCTACCCAAACGTAAATCCAATATATAATATACAGTTTATAAGCATATAACAATATATGTGTTATTAAACTCAACAATGCAACCCAAACATAAATCCAATATATTAATTGATACACATCACTTATAAAATATCTGTAAACAGTCTATTTTCCAATTAAATCATAAGATGTAGAAAATTCTGCAGGCTATAATCTAGGTGATGCAATATACTAATGGTTGTGGCTTTTGACTACCTTTATAATTATTAAAAAACATCTACCGTATATACTCGTGTATAAGCCGAGAAATTTTGCACAAATTTAGTGGTTTAAAAATCGGGATTAGGGGCGTAAAAATTGGGAAAATCGGGACTTATACACGATACATCACATTTCCACACAAAAAATACCCAAAACTAAAACTAAATTTAAATCAAACTTAAGGTTTAAATACTATCTATAAAAAATAAAGACAAAAAAGCAGTTAAATTCTCAAGATGAAACAAGATTAGTATCTATTCACGGTATCCACCATAATGATGCTTAATTGTTAGTTCTCAACGTGATGGGTATTTTGACTGGTACAGGGCAGTTCAGTCAACCAGTCTTCAAGGTGTAAAGATAACAATGCGAGTCTGTGACCTTGGCAGCGTGTTCTTCACGCTTCACTGAACATAGCTTCAACTTAGCTTTTCCATTTAGGGTCAGCAATGTCAAGGACACTCGGAGCCGAAACCTGATTTATTTTCATAGGAGTTGAAATCTTGCCTGCAAAATAAAATAAAAAATTACTCTCCCGACATGAACCGGTTTCTTCTTATTTTCTTCAGAAGGCTTTGGCCTTATTTCCTACCTCCACTAATACACGAGTTACCGATTTTGGAAGGATATTTAGTTTAAAAATGGGGGGGGTCGACTTATACACGGAGTCGGGTTATACATAAGTATATACGGTATTTTCAAAAATGTTAATTTATACAGTGCTAGAAGTGTGGGTAGACGCAGAGTCCCCCCTCCCCCCCATTTTTTGTGAAAGTGGTCTGGTATTCTAAAACCACTAAGGTCCACCCCCTCACTTTTTTCAGCTCCTTTGCACTAAAACAAAAAGAATTCAAATCTTTTCATAGTTTTAGTTGTCCTTAATATTATAAATGCTTTTTTTTAATCTCAAAGTTCCAAGTAAACACCAGAGATGCAGAATATATGCATTAAAAAAATCGGATTACGACTTTTGTCTAGAAGAAAGGAATAAATAGCACATTTTTAAGAAGGAGGGGGTGGACGTACTTGCAGCCATATTATAGGCAACCCTCTACTTTATTTTGCTCCATTTCTACCACTGAATTTATATATAGGATAAAGCTAATATTCTCCTCTTTGTAGGTACTCCTGCAAAGTGCTGAAAGCATTGGGTCTGCTATACTGTATGGAGTCTGCTCTACCTCCATGGCCTTCACAAACAAAGCTATCCTCACAAGTTACAAGTTTCATTTCCCATTTTTTATAATGGCCTGCCAGATGATCCTTTGTGTAATATTCCTTGAAATTCTGAGAATTACACAACTGTCCAATATACCAAAGTATTCTTTAAAATCAGGTTTGTTGATTACTTGTCCTTGCATATAAATATTACATCAGTTAATTTTCAATAAACACAATAAGATAAGGTTTTTGAAAAATATTGTTTAAAATGAAAATTGATGCTATTTAGTATGGTATTAAAAGTTATTCTTAGCGCATCATCTAAATGATCAAAGAAGCTTTATGAGGGACAACCAATAGGCTAGCTAAAAATTGTTAAAAATAAGGATACTTTAAATTTGCTAAAAGAAATGAAATAATGGGACATTTAATTGTAACTAATTGTAACCTTTATATTAATTTTTTCTACTTTTTTAATCCTAATTTATCAATTTTATATAAAATCATTTTAAATGCTAAATTATCTATATTTATGTAGCAATGTTATTTACACTTTCCATTAATTATTAAGTCTGCCACAGGCAATAACTTGTTGTAACCACAATAATGCATTGTACCTTTTTTACACTGAAATAAACTGTCTGTTAGTAGTTAGTTATTGGTTAAAATTGAGAGCTTCTAAAAATTGTCCCAGTTTTTAGTCTAGATACTGCAGTTTATCTGCTCATGGTAGAAGAAAAGTTTTTGTAAGTCAAACAAAACAAATTCCTACAATTATTGAACTTTTTAATTAATCCCATAACAAGTTTTAGTCCAAAAACGTATTACATGGTATATATTTCGTCTTAAAT
Organism: Oedothorax gibbosus; assembly: GCA_019343175.1. Lineage (NCBI taxonomy): Eukaryota > Metazoa > Arthropoda > Arachnida > Araneae > Linyphiidae > Oedothorax > Oedothorax gibbosus. Next base: position 23,078,333 of record CM033270.1, read on the forward strand.
ATTCACTCTTTAAAAGCAAATGAATTTACACACGTAAAGATGAATATGCTACAACTATGAATTAATGTGTATAGTGTTTAGTACACAGCAATATTTAGTTTAGTGTTTGAGAAAATTAAATACCAATTATCCCTACCTCAATCTTCCCAAAGTTCCAACTCTAGAATTCTGTAAGTCCAATTCCTAACCTTAGAAAGCAGAAACCAGCCCACCTGTTCTGCTTTTTGTTGGTCCCCTTGGTATAAAAAGTTAAAAACCCTATACCAGGTTAATAACACTAGGTTGCTCTAACACTGTCTACTGGTTTTATATAATAGAATATGCAAAAAGTTGTTGTTACTAATCCCAGGCGGTGTAGCTCAGCTACACCACCTCTTTGAAACCAAAAATCTCCAAGAAGTCCAGGAATAAATTCGGGTTGCATAGAATCTCGGAAACCGAGAAATTTAAGGATATGCTCAGGAGAAGCCTGGTAGACCCTGCACCAATGACATTCTGAGAACTGTTTCTCTCCCTGATGTAAAAAGTGGTATCCTCTACATGAATGCCTTTTTCCTAACCAGTTGTCAAAATTATAACCAATACCATTTTGACCTTTGACAATTAATTAAATACGAAAAAAGAAAATAAATTATTATTGAGGACTTTCTTATATGGATCGAGTGTACTTTGGAGACTTTTGTATTTATATTATTACATAAAATCTTTCAGATTTGGATTTCCTTATTTTCTATTCAATAAAATTTTAAACACTCCTTTTATATAGTTTTCAAATCTTAAGGAGTTATGATTATTTAAAAGAATTATTCAAGTAATTTAATTCCTAATTCTTAACAGAATAATGTATTTCTTAAATCGGTCTTTGGTCTTCTAAGTGGACGTACATTGATAGGACCTACACTAACATAACTTTTTTAAAGTATGTTGCGTTTTTTTCTCAATAAAACAGCTGCCAAAAGTTGCAACCTTTTTCTCCAAAATCGTGATTCATCATTTTTTCTTTCTCAACTTCCCTTTTATATTATTAAATTGTTTTTATTTTCAGGAAAATCTTTTGCATGGCCTTCCATATTCTATGCCCTTCACTCAGTCACTGCCCTTCATGCTCTGGGTGGAATGTCCATTCCAATGTATGCAGCTATTAAGAGATGTGCTCCCATAGTCACACTCATCTTATCAGTCCTGTTACTTAAGAAGAGAGTTCCAAATGCAAGAATTGTATCTTCGGTTATTTTAATTTCTGTTGGATGTGTTGTCGCAAGTAAGTTTAATGGTCTGTGTGGTCTCATATTGTTGTGGCTAAGATAACTCTTTTTTAGAAACATGTAGATATAACATAGTATTCTGTCATCTAAATCTGTTCAATCAGCAACAAGTTTCACCAAACCTTGTTAACAGTTTTCAGTTTACTAAGTGACCTCTTCCACTTTTAAACTGTTGCCAACTTCCAGAATATGACATCTGTAAAAATATGTTAATATTACACTAACTTGTTCTCTAATTTATAAATATCAAATTCCCTAAAATTGTTAATGTTCTGAAAGCTTTACTTGGGAATCTTGTTAAGTTGTTATAATAAATTAATAGAGGATATTATATGTTAAAATATAGAAAAATCTATTAGCAAGCCCCATTCAGGCGATTAAGGGTGTCTAAAAAAAGCTATAATATTAAATATATTTTTAAAGCATTCATATTTTGCATAAAAATAATTAGTTTCAGCATATTATATATTTTTTTGTTTTTAGCATAAAAATTAAAAACCTATCTTTGTTAATTACACCCTTAAAATTAAGTTCTCATTTTTATTCACTTCAACAACAACAAAAATTAATAATGTAAAATGTAGTTTAATCTTTTTTGTTTTTATCTTTCAGGCTTAGGAGACTTGGAATTTGATTCAAAGGCTTACAAGTATGGAGCAGTCAGCATACTTGTACAAGGCTTGTATTTGACTTTGGCTCAAAAGTGCTTAGAAGTTATGCCAGCTTTACAAGTCCTCCACATAAGCAGTTATAATACAACTCCATTTTATGTTATTTTATGTCTACTTATGGAAACTGAAGGAATATCCCATTATAAATATTTTTCAGGTATTACTAATAACATTAACATCTTCAATGAAAAACTAATTTACATGTTGAGATCAAGATAGCAATGAAAGTATTTTCCTTTGATTTTTTTCTAGATCCTATTTGTGATATTTCATGTGTATTAATTGCTATTTTTTTTTCTTTTCAGACATAAAATTCCTGTTATGTTTTGGAGTCCAAGTGTCAATTGGGGTTCTACTTAACTACTCACTATTTTTATGCACCGAAAAGAACTCAGCTCTAACTACTAGCCTTGTTGGTGTATTGAAAAGTATTATGCAAACTGTGATAGGATTCTTTGCATTTGGTGGGGTTCAATTTAGTGCCTTAAATGTTTTTGGCATCAGTCTTAACATGTTTGGAGGTATTCTCTACTCCTATTCAAAATATATGGAAAAATTCAAAGTTAATCCAGAAAGTTTTATGAAACCAGTTTGATGTTTTGAAGTCATAGGAAAGCTAGTCTAGAATTTGTTAAAAATAATCTATAGGTTTGTTGAAATAAAAGTTTTATATTCTTTATCTGTTTAAATTCAACATAATTTTTTTTTCATTGTTTTATCATTAGCTCAGCCATTAAAAAAATCTTTAAATCATAAATTTTCTTTCTATACTATTTTTTTTTAATTGTCTAAATATGAAGCAACTCATTAGCTTTTTATATTAAGGAAATACACTGTAGTTCAGGTAATTATTGCAAACAAGATTTATTCCAATTCTGGACAAATCCCAAAATACATTGTTACAACTAACAAGTTACACCAAAACAATAAAAGTATTAAACAGTCAAGCTTTCAAAATACAATTAAAGGGCACTTTACATGACTGATCAACATTTGATATTTTTTTTAAACCAGGATTACAATTTCATTTGAACTTCTAGAACATATTTTACAAATATATCTTTTTGGTTGATTAAAACTAATTGCAAAATTATTTCTGTAAAGAGAATCAAAATTTATATACATGACTTGAGAAAAGGTAACAGTAAACAAAAAAATTATACTTAAAAAAAAAAAAAGTTGAAATATTCTTATATGCAAAACTGTTTCTTACAAAACTATCAACATCCTATCTTGAATATAAAATGGTGAATAACTTTAGGTACGATAAATTACAATGTTTATTTTTTTAATTAACATAGAAAGTATAAAAAAATGAATATAAATGCAACTATAAAAAAATCACACACTTTAAAAACTTAAAAGAAATTTATTTTATAAAATGAATACCATAAAATAAATAACTTTGTATCAATGAAGTATGAATATGGAGCAAATAAATTGCTTCAATTATGTGGTATGAGCGAATAAAGATGACAAAAAGAATGTTTATTGCGGCTTCTGAGGAATTCCCTTCTTTCCAATCAAAGACTTGTGGATATGTGGGATAACACCTAAAAAATGGATAAATTAAAAATATATATAAGTTTAAACTTTTATAATCCCATGAATACACTACATTTTTAAAGTAAAGCCATTAATGAACCAGCGTACAAAGAAATTAAGCACAAGTCAATTAAAGACTTTTTGCACTGTTTCAAAAACATCAAACCTAGTTTTTCAAATGTTTCAAGAAATACTATATAAAGACCATGTGGTAAATAAAATTTCTTTTCAAACTAGAGCAAAAAAAATATTTTTCCCCACAAGTACTATGATATTCAAAGAAACATTATCCCTCGTCACAAAATTAATTTATGTTATGCACTATGTTAAACACTGAAACTATACTTGTGATTCTGATGACAAGTTTTATTGACAGACTTCTTTTAAATACTCTTACTATAATAATAATTTTCATTATTATTGATTAGATTTTGTACCAAATTGTATTTTTGGCAGATGAAAATAGGTCCGATAAAAGTTATAAAGAATTTAAAGCCACAGAAAAAAGTATTGTTTTATTATACAGATACTTACCACCACCAGCAATTGTAGCTTTTATCAATGAATCAAGTTCTTCATCCCCTCTTATAGCAAGCTGTAAATGCCTTGGTGTTATTCTCTTTACTTTCAAATCTTTACTAGCATTTCCAGCCAACTCTAGGACCTAAAATGTAGCCAAGTTAAAATCTTTATACATTGGCATTCATAACTTTACATATTAAGAACATCAAGTTAACAGTTAAAAATGATTCTAGCTATAAAATTTGTCCCCCACTAAGTTTTACAACCACCATGTAATACAGAGAATTGTGAATATTCAAAATACATATATCTAAAACGCTGGAACCTTATACTGCAATGGGCAAGTATACTGCCTATCTGGCTAAATGACATGAAACTTTTCGTTCTAAAATACTCAATACTTTCTGCCAGACAGTACCATTACATTTTCTTAGATCATAGTTATAAAGTGTTTAAATCAAATGCCTAAGTCATTTTCGTAGATACGACAGTTTTTTTTCCTACTTGTAGCAGTATTAGTAGCTAGTATTAAAGACTTGTAAAAATTTATATGATTTGGCTCAAAATTTAAATTTTGAAACAAAGTATATATAGCAAACAACTGAACTAGATTAGAAATTAAACTGGTAAGGTTATGTTAAAAAGTATGCATTAAATGACTCAAAACAATTTTGTTTTAAGTATCTTTGAAGTTACTGTAGAAACAATTTTATCCTTAAAGTGTTTTTGTGGGCTTTTTTCTATTTACCAAGACAAAGAGGTTTGCTTTATCACGTTAGCTACCAAATTTTAAATGTAATATATTAAATATTTACCTCAGCTGTTAGGTACTCAAGTATAGCAGCACTGTACACAGCTGCTGTTGCACCAACACGGCCATGACTAGTTGTTCGATGCTTTAAATGTCGATGGATTCTCCCAACAGGAAACTAAATAATTCAGTTCAGTTATTAATGAAAGCAAATAAAACCAATACTATAACCAGAGACATGCTTATAAGGACAAAACTTGTTATCAATACCAATTGAGTCATTTGTTTGGATAGTTAAATTTTTACAAAAACTCTGAAATAAGAACTGAATATTTTCTGAATATTGATACATAATTTTCCATTTTTATGAGCACAAATATTGACAAATGAAATCTTTAGCAATAAAATGCAGTATACACAGTTAAAGGCTACCATTGGAAATATTCCGTTTGGTGGCTGTTGTACAATTTTGATGACTTATGCCCGCAAAATAGAAAAGTACCTATTGATAACATGCATTTTTTTATTACTATGTAGACAAGTCTCTTACATGCTGCAAAGAAGGGATTTTACACACAAGAAGTTGTGTCAAATGGTTTTAAGCATTATTTATACATATATATTTTATTAGAAATATGGCCAGACAGATCCTTCTATCTGGTCCAACAACTTTTCGAGCTTGGCGAATATTTTTTTTCCTGTAACCCGAAAACCAGTCTTGATGCATGCAAGTGTAGTTTAACCGTACACGTTGATCGAACCCCACCCCCTAAAATTACGTCACGTTGTTGCACCCCCCCCCCCCCCTTAAAGAAGAAGTTAATTTTAATATTTCCCTTTGTTTCTGAAATTTGAAAAAAAATGCACATATTTTTATATTTTAAAAAATTAACTTAGAAATAAATTTAAAATTTATCTTGGTTAAATAATTTATTCATAGGAATATACCAACATTGTATTTACATTTCCGTTGTCCAAAGTCTAACTAGCCATCCGCTAATGTCTTCTAAAAAAGGGGGTCTGAGAGTAATCTGAACTGTCGAGTTCAGGGTTTTTTTTGTGTTCGTCCAGGTAGCTGCCAGTCCTCTAATTGGTCAAGATAGTGTCGCAATTTTGCGTGTTACAAAGTACCGTTACGAAAAGGTCTGTAAAATATAGGAGACTAATAATGTCGACGTTGTTGCATATAATAATCTCCCATCCTCTTTCTGAAATAAAGTGTCTTATAAAAAAAGCTTTAAAATTTTTTTCTCGAAAAATTTATTTTATGTAAAACAGATTTTCCTTGGAAATTTTTTAATCAATACGTCACACAAGCGATTAGCCATCCCCCCACCATGTCACAATCCGTCACGTTGGCGCATAACCCTCCCTCCCCCCTCTGAGCGTGACGTGATTTATTTATGTCCCCTTATATTGATTGTTTAAATATGAGAGTTAACCCTAGTGGCGACGTTTCAAGCTTGCCGACATCTTGAAATATCAAGTTTTCCAAACCCGGTCTTTGCTTCAATTTTTTTAGGCACCCCCGAATTCAGTTAAAAGTCTAAATTGCATGATGCCAGCCCAAGGAAGCAGGAAAGAATAAATAACCAGATCCGTGATTTGGAAAAACAAGGGTATTGCATAGAAATGCTTAGGATTCATATCTTTTTATCAAGAAGTCAGAGGAATTAAAATAACTAGGCATTCCACAAAGACACAAGCATGTTTGTAAGATGGTATACTCAAAAATTAGTGTTATAAATGAAAACTTCAACATTATTTACAGGAATCAACTTAAAAATTATTAATTTAAATAATTGCAGAATGTGATTGGAATTGACCCAAAAGCTAAGAAATACTTGACAATGAAATTATTCAACTACAAAATATATCGAAGTAAATAAGAGTATACTTATTGTATTAAATTATAAAATATTTAAGAAACAAACACATTTTTATGTTACTAAAGAAGAAACTTACCTGTAAACCAGCTCTTGCGGACCGAGAAATAGCCTTTGCTTTAGATTTCCCAGAATCTTTACCAGCCTTACCTCCTGCCTATATAAAAAAAATAAATTACAAAACATTCTCAATTAATACATTATAGAAATTATTAATACTATAATAAGACATACCATTGCAAATACTTATTAAGAGATATAGAATAGTTTCCCGCGCACAAAAGAAAGACAAGAGATGATACAATTCCGCAAATTTTTATGTCAGCAAGCAATCAACAGAATAAAAAGGGATGGAAAACCGAAAAGGGAGATTGCACTGAAAATCCAGTTATCACTAAAGACCGGTTTTTAGTCGAATAGCGAGCAACAGAAGCTTTTTGAAAACCGGTTGTTCAAAGAACAGGTTAAAAAACCAAGACTTGTCTTTTTACAAGAACCGCACAACCCTACAAATGCGCGTTACAAATTGATTGCCAACTCACAAAAGAAAATATTGTTGCAAAAAAATATTTTTAAAAAGGTTGGTTGGTTGGTAGACATATATATTCAGGTTTGTGTGCTTTTAAAAAGGTTTACAGCAGTAGATATCACATTTATTTAATAAGAAATTAAATAATTGTTTTTAAAGTATTTTTTTTGTTTTTCATCCTAACCAAATGTATTAGCTAAATATGTGGAGAAAATTAGTTTATCATAAACCAAACAAACGCATAAAATCAATCGAATGCGATTCGAGAATCTGGCAATTTCCTTTTCCCATGTGCGAGAAACGCAAAAGTTTTGCAAATTGAAATGTTTACAAAATATATTTAAATTAAAGCATTTTATTGTTCTCTTGCTCAAAATTAGACTAATAATAAACAGAAATAATGGATCGGCAAAGTGGTTACCTAAATATTTTCCCATCTGCCGACCCTGGGATGATGCAATGTAATTATATTTTTGCGCATTCACTGAATTAACGCATAATAATAATTATTATAATAATAATTTTTACTCAGTGGAACGTTACGAGTTTTAAAATGAACTTAGTTTTTAAGAAACGAAAAGTTTTGTGTAGATTTAAAATGTTAGTTTTATAGATGTTGTTCAAATGGTGTGTAAAACGCAGAATTTAATGTGTGCTATATGTTAGGTCTTATATTAAAAAAAAAAATTGCATTCTGTATAGAAATTTAAGTATTTGACAATTTTCTTGGTACGAGAATTTATTTGATTTTTTCTCGACTCTTAATGTCATTGATAACTTTCATGTTTATTTACTAACTTGTACAAAAGTGTTTCAAATCACTCATATAGAAGGTCAAAGATTGAATTTATAACCAATAACATTGGTTTCGAAAAAAAATTGCCAACTCTAGTTAAGTTATAATTCTAGTAAATAAAAGGTGCAACAGCAACTTTAATGCTTGTGTGTTCGTTAGAGACATTTAATGATTGTGAAATATTTTACTATAAACCAGTGGGGGCACATGGTCAAAAATGTTGGTGCAGCAGAGGAAACGCGACCCCCTCCCCCCCCCACACACACACACAAACTTTAGTTAGATTAACATAAATTGAAAAGCGTTTAATGGGCTTGTTTCAACACTTTGTCAAAGAAATCAAAACAACCAATGAAATCGTAGTTTGGAGCGTGTGACGTTATAAAAAACGAATGAGCTTCTTTCAAGTAGTAGGGAAAGAAAACAAAACAACCAATGAAATCGCATTATTGAGAGCATGCATCATAAGAAATATTCCCATTAAAAAAGTATATAAAATTATAGAGAAATAGAAAAACTAACTTTTAAAAAAAAACAGTGTATTACTTTAAGTATATTTTATCATAGCGGGACTCCATTTTTTTTAATAAAGAACAAATAAAATATTAAAACTAAGAAACAAAAGCATTCCGTTAACACCGAAAATTAATAATCGTTTGAACGCTGAAGCGCTGAAGAGTTCAAATTCTTGATTCCCCCATCATCACACATGGCCTATCACGTGTTTGGCAACCACCAATCATATCAGCTAATTCCAACTGCAGCCGAAAAGCATAATATTGTTTTGGGCAGCACTCCGCGCCTTAATCCATTTAATTGTACGTGAATAATGTGCAATGCATAATCGCATATTCTTCGTCGTCATGGCAACCAGGCTCGCGTCCTGAAGCCCTTCTCTCATTACTCTTCACTGGCAATGAAGGCAGTGGGATTGGATTATAAGCATGCAACTCATTTAATACCCAAATGGGTATCTTTTACCAATCCCACTATTTGAGCAAAATTTTCAATTTTGGCGTGTAAGTGTTGCATTAAAAAATATGCTCCTTTGGCAAAATATAATAATGGAAAAAAAATATATGATCGGATTTGGGGTTTTGTTTTAAACTGAATATTTAGGTACAGCCTGGCTGTACTTGCTGTATGCCACGAGCCGCCACTGCTATAAACATCAAGTTGTATTAAAGTTGAAATTAAATGTTATGCGCAAATTTGTGCATTTTTGTTGCTGGAAGCACAAGGGAAATTTTAAAATTTAGATTGCCTGCTTTCAACTTGGTTCTAGTGTGTTTTAAGAAGTTAATTAAGTTATGTTTTTAAACATTATTGAATATTCTGCTTTTATATTGCACAATACATAACATCAAGACATAATTTTTTTATCGTAAATTGTTTGACATATTTCTTTATAGATGGGCCGAATGCAGGAATGCAAAGTTTGTCACCTTATTTAAATGTTGATCCAGCTTACCTAAACCAGGTAAATGTCTGATATATTTTAAATTATTATTTCTTTTTCATCACTACACTACAATTTATGCAGGATGCATATATGCTTCCTTTGAAAACTCCTATAAATTAGTTTTAGTTTTCAAGGCATTGAAATAAAGTTAGCCATTTGCAAAATATTGTGTCATGTAGTGGCTATACTATAAATTATGCAAAATGCATATATGCTTCCTTTGAAAACTCCTATAAATTAGTTTTACTTTTCAAGGCATTGAAATAAAGTTATAGGCCCAGTGGCTTAGTGGTAGTGCTTCGCATTGCCCCGCCCCGCCACAGGTCGGGGGATCGAATCCCGAACGGGGCGAGGTTGACCCATCCTTTCATCCCTTGAGTGGGTCGATAAAATGGGTACCAAGCATGCTTCGGAACTAAACACTGGGGGGTCTGCGTGAGGCTGACCACCTTATTGGGACACATGCCTAGCACCCCAGAGCCCTAGGTCATGAAAGCTGAAATGGGCATGGCAGGCCTTGGCCCAGTAATGAGCTGTTGTGCCCGAGGAGTTTAGTTTAGAAAAAAAGTTAGCCTTTTGCAAAATATTGTGTCATGCAGTGGCTACACTACAAATTATGCAGGATGCATATATGCTTCCTTTGAAAACTCCTATAAATTATAGTTTTAGTTCTCAAGGCATTGAAATAAAGTTAGTCACTTGTAAAATATTGTACCATGTAGTTGCTTTTGGAAATGCTATTTTAATTGAATCTGATTAAACTTAAACTATATCTCTAAATAAATATTAATGTTGTTTGTATATTTCCATCTTATTACAAATATGACCATGCTTTTTCATTTAAAAAATAAAATATATAAATTCAAAGTAATTGAATTTCAAAAGTAATTGCTATTTCAAATATATAAATGTACTATTCTAAATTAATACTATAATTTTTCTTGTGTGAACTCAAGGATGGACCTCAATGGATATTTCCTGAAGGTGCGTCTAGGCAAAGAGGAAGGTTTGAACTTGCTTTCGGACAAATTGGAGGAGCAGTCATGGCAGGTACTACACTGTCTAACATACTTTAGACTACAAAATAAATATGCTTAATATTGTTTTCAAAAAATTGGATTTTTGATCTTATAATTATTTTTATTCTATTAATAGAATATTTATTTCTATTTTTAATCTGTAACATCAAATAAGATTTTACATTATGCTCACCATAGAAGAAGTAGAAGAAAACTTTCTGTGTATTTGGAATACTATTAATAACTCATTTATATTTAGTCATCAATTGTGACATTACTTTTTTACTATTCAAATATTTTTTAATTAAATTCTAGGTTCGTATTGTATTTTATTCCTTTGTAAGTTCTGTACCATAAATAAAGTTTGATTTTGTTAGTAGCTGATTTTAATTGTTTTCAAAATCTTTCTTGTATCCTTTTAGGAGCTTTTCTTGGTGGTGTTCAAGGCTTCTATGGAGGATACAAACAAATGGCCTTCACTGATCAAAAAGCCTCTATAAAAAGAACACAGTATGTTTAGTAATTTGTTTATTTCAACAATTTGAATTGATTTAATTTTTTTTAATTTGTTGGTTACTTCAAGGTAATGTCGATACAAAATAACGTATGGAATTTTATTCATGTTACTATTTTTTTTCTAGGTTATTAAATCATATATCAAAGAGAGGAGCTGGTTTGGCTAATACTCTGGGAGTTGTAGGTATGTATAGATTTAAATAACTGTTATGTAAAGAGAAGCTTATATATATATATAGGTTTGGGGAGCCCAGTCGGTTAGGCTTTCGCCTAGCATGCGAAAGGTCCCAGGTTCGGGTCCGGGCATCGCCAAAATAACTGCCGACCTATAAACGGCCCCGTGCAGCAAAAAATGTCCGACGAATAATACCCTGTGTAGAGGGCGTGCACATTAAATATGTTCCAAAGTCCTGACGCTGTATACAATGTCGCCCCTAACGGTTGCATTGGGCGCCTACTCAGGTTTCGGCTCGTCACTTGACTGTGGTTCTAAAATACGACGCCCGTCGACAATAGCCCTCGTGTACCTCTAGTGCAACGATAATTAAGACTAAACTAAACCAAAACTATATATATATGTCCTATGATTTATTTATTACTTCGTTTCGAATATACCTATAGTGAATTAGCCATATGGATAATTGAATACATCTTTTTTAAGAAATCACTTACATACTAACTCTGTATTGTATATTTCATTTTGTGCATAGGGCTATCTGATATATTTCTATTCATGTAAATTGTCCATAACAATAAATCCACTACAATAAATTGTCCATTGTAGTTTATCCATAATATAAACAAATCAAATATATCCAAATCCAACATCTATAACATTAATTTTGTTCCAGGTTTCTCTGACAACAACCAATTTAAAATATACATGTGACATTATGATGAATTTACACATTTCTAGACTTCTTATTTTATTATTGAGTTACTGGTTATAGGAATATCATTCAAACTGTGTATCACACACATAAGACTGTAGACTCTTGTTTATATTTTCTTTCATTTCATAATGTGTGTCAGCAACATGTGATGTTGTAACTTTAAACTTGTTGATAAATAAACGATAATTCTATGTTTCAATCATTGGGCTGTATTTATGAGGACTATTATAGGTTTATGTTCATATACAGCACTACTCAACACTAGTATAGAATTTAAATCCTCATTTTTTTTCTTAATTTCAGCTGTTATGTACAGTGGATTTGGTGCTATATTACAGTTAGCCCGTGGGGTAGATGATGAGATCAATACTGTTGTTGCTGGTACAGCCACAGGTTTATTGTATAAATCAACTGGTATGTTATTGTTGTTTTAATCTTAATTATTAGTATTTTTCAGATATCTCATTAAAATTAGTAGGTTCATTAAATTCAGTGCTGTATTACTGGTTGTACTGCAATATACAGGGTATTGTATACCCTGTGGTTTGTGTTTTTTTAAAACTAATTATAAATCACTAGCAAATTTATACCCGTTCTTCGCACGGAATAAAAAAAAAATATCAAATAGATTCCAAATATGTGTACCATATACCCTGTTATCGTATCATAAACTTATTATTGTTTCCTCTCGTTATAAATTATAAAATCCAGTTTCATTGCCTTAAAATTCCAAAATCAAAAATACGCTATAAAATGCACTCATAAATCTCATCACAATTCCCTCATAAATACATAAAACCTTTAGCTCATTTGGCGCGTTTTGGGAAATAATATGGCAAGAAAATAGATATAGCTACCCACACCCATTATACAGTTCTAACACAATGACCTTCGAACAACCGACCAGCTTATAAATTATTTATAAAAGAAATTGCCTATTTGGCGAGTTTGGCAACGTATTTGGCGAAAAAATAAAGTCATAAAACACTAATAGCTCTAGTGCGATGGCCTTTATTAACCATCATAGTTCCAGTAATAGCTTAACTATACATTTATTGCTTGAATATGCATACATGTAGTCAACTGAAAAATCAATGAAAAAATCATCAAATAAACCCACAATAAAATCCGGGAATGAAGACTGGCAGAATTACGTCACTTGAAACATGTCAATTATTTTTCAAATAATGAATTTAGTTTCTGAAAGTAATGGCAAAAGAATAAAATAAACATTTTGAATTTTAAATGTTTTCGTTAAAAGTTTTATTTAATTTTTTCAGCCGATGGCATCAGGAAAGAGAAAAAATGATCGGATTTGAGCGAAAGTGGTGTATTTTTTTCAGTAAATTCGAATTTTCTCTAAAAATGGAACAAATATGAAACTAAGCCTCAGGTGCACACATTAGTATTAAAGGGAATCTATCTTAAAAATTTCGAATTTCTGAGGGCAGTATAAGTAGGTCTTTTACGATCCGATGACAAACAGACACACACTCTTTCTTTTATTATTATAGATGACTTTTAAGGAATTTGAAATTTGGTCGGAGGATTTTCAGCAAAATAATCTTAGTACCTAATTTTTATCTCTCCTCTCAAGTTACCCATCAACTATTCCAATAAAATTTAAATAAAATCGTATAGAAAACTTTTTAAAAAAATTGTCCAATTTACTATACGCTACTTACTAATGCAGCACTGATTTGATTCACCTGTTTTTAAAAGTTATAGGTTAATAATAAAAGAATATTAATGCCAATATGCTATCTGGTCAAAAAAATAACTTTATAAATGAAAAATCATACAATAAGGCTTTGTAACCTTTGTTCAGTATATTATGTTACTTTTGCTATGAATAGGAAAAAATTTATTGGCAACATATTAAAAAGTTTTAATTTTTGATAAATTGGTGAAATTGTTTTTTTATTTGCAGGTGGATTAAGGACATGTCTCAAGGGTGGTGCTGTAGGATTTGGTTTAACAGCTATATATAGTTTATGGACTAGTAAAGAAAGATTAAAACAAGTTTTTTATTAAAATACTAGACTATTAATCATTGGACTGTTTGTAACTCATTTAGGAACATCACAAAATCTACTACAGAAACCTATCTAAATTGAAATATAGTTATTTATTATTGAATACCATTACTTAGTTAAGTTATAGAAATTGACAAAAAAAAATCAAGATGTGGTATTACTTAAAGTAATTAGTTTTGTTTGGCTTGTTTAAATTGTTTTCTTAGCATACATAATAACTTTTCAAATGAATACATAAATTATTTGGATTTGATTTCATTTCAATTCATTTTTATTAGAAATAAAATTGTATATTTGACTTGTAACATAGTTGGAAATAAATGAATTTTTATTTGATTTTTGGCTTGTTGTTTAATGATATAATTATCAATTTTTTTTTTTTAGCTCAAAGAACATTTAATGTATATATGCATAAAGTTAAATATATTAAAATAATTTAATGGTTCATGAATGTCTGAACACAATTTTCAAAAGATTACTCTAACTCTACTCATTCTTGTCATTTATGGGGCTTCCAAATATGCATTTTACAAGCATTTCTTTAACAGGGTTCCCACTGGTCCTTGATTTTCAATTTCAAAATATGACCCTTTAATACTACTTTATTTTTACCAAAAATTGTTGGAAAATCCTGGATTTTGATTTTCGATTTCAAGGACCTACTAGTACTCCTTGTAAAATTTCTTAAGACACCATTTACAATGTCCCGTTTGCTCTGTCCCATTAGACCCACAGCACATGGGGGTTAATGGGACACTTACATGCTTGTATAAAGATTTCCATAAATAAAATATGGAAATGTTTTAACATCTGTTGAATGATTTTTTTAAATAAATGAGTATTCATTTGATATTCTTGTTTAAAAAAAAATTTAATTTCTTACATTTTGGTTGAAATACAGTAATTAATAAAAATAAGTCCCATTAGCCCCTCAACCTTCATCTAATAGACACGTTATAAATAGATTTTTTGTTTTATTACTAACAGAAAGGTTTTTCATAAATCAGAGGCCAACAAAGTGCAGACAAGCAGTGTATTTCAAAAGGAAACTATTGATATAAAATATGTAATGTTGCTTTCATGTTAGTCATTTATGAAAAAATATATATATATATTTAGTAGCGCCTAATACTCATTGATAAATGCCCAAATGCATATAAAAAATTACATATAATTTAAAAATAACTTTACTAAACAAATAGGTAAACTCTCAAAGAATCTCTCATTGTGATATATATTATGTGCTTTCAAACTGGTTTATATATCAAAAATAAATTTCCTTTAAATTTGTATTGTTAAGTGATTATAGTGATTTAATTCCATTACAAAAAGTCCTTATGTTTTCTAAATGGGTTTAAAAGTTAGTTTTTCCAATAATTGCAGTACTTCAATTTCTTTTTTTAGATTTTCAATTTACTAGTTTACAATGATTAGGGTGACAAAGGGTAATTATTGGACAACAAAAAAAATCAAACTTTCACCATAGCTCCCTTATTTATGTAATTTTCTAACCAGTAATTTTTTTGGTAATAACCATTTGATATACCTGTCGGGTACCATTGTTGAAATTTACTATTTCTTGTGTAGAAGTTTTTTAAAAATAAATTTGTGTCCAAAAATTATCCCGCCAATTGGGGTAATTATTGGACAGTTTTCAATCAGTTCTGCCCAGTATTTAGGCTCGCTACAAGGGGTAAATTGTAAACAATGATGTGTACTATAGATAACGTTACGGGGGCAATTATTGAACGACATATGGCTTCTGTAAAAAAATGTATAAGTGAAATCTAGTAAAAATTACCAAACATTTATATTTTTCACACAGCTTTTAGATAATTTCTTCTATGTCCAAGTTCAAACATTGCGTAGATAATGTTTTTTAATCACACAAACTATAACAAGTGAATTTAAGCATATTGAGATGCTGTCTGTCTTACCCCATAGCATGTCCAATAATTACTCTGTAACTAAACGTGCATGTCATAATGTTACTATTCATCCTACAAATATGTTTATGAAGGTGGTTTGGGCTGAAAAACCACCAAAGACTTTGCATTATAAAATTTAAGATCTAAAAGAAAACAAAATTATATACAATTTGGCATCGATTGAACAAAAGTTTAAACCATTTTTTTCAAGCGCTTTTTGGTAATTAATATATTTTTGAAGAAAAAGTACTAATCTGATCCCAATAATTAATAAGAGCAATGCTGGATATGCAATGAACAAATTTTGGTTTGTTAGACACAATAAGTTATGATTTATTATGTGGTTGCTGTCTAATTTTTACCCTCGGCCACCCTACTAATCCAGGGAAACTTTTGACTCATTACAGTTGTCTGTAGCATTTCTTAACTATCATAAAAAATCATTCTAATTGTTTTTCTTAAACCATCATGAAACAGCATTTTCAATTTAGTTAAGATAAAGCAAATTTTTAACTTAAAACCTCACAAAATTAATACCTATTAAAAACATCTTGCAATAAATTTTAACATTTCATAATTGAGAAGTTTTAAAAGAGAAAAAACAGCAGTTGCAATATAAAATTTATTTCAAAAATACATATAAAAGAACTATTCAAACGGTGAACTACATGGAATTTATGAAGAGACTGAAACCACTTAGAATATGTAACTTGAATTAGAAAAGATTAGCCATTGCACATCAAATCGCTGTAAAAAATCTTCATGTCACAAAATTATATCTTGATTTTTTTTCTAAGTATATGAGAGAGAAATTTATTAGACCCTTATTTTTTTTGTTTTTTCAAATTCCAAGACTTAAGGAAGTTATACCCGTTTGAAAAAAAATTCCATTATCTCATAGACTGTACGCTAAAAGGGAAAAGTTTGGCTTAAAATTTTGTTTGTAAAAAATCAAAGCTTCTTTTACCCCTGAAACTTGGAAAAATGTGGTTATAATAAATTTGTCTCTAGTATTTAGAAGGGGAAAAAATCAAGATAGAATTATGTGACATGAATATTAGTTGGGCGATTTGACATGGAATGACTCGGACGTTAATTCAGCAAGCGTTTTTACGAATCATTGTTAATATTAAAATAAAATTGTTAAACTAAATTCTCTACAAAAAAATATACCAAAAGTTATAAGAAACATGTACACAAGTCTAGATTATCAGAAGATAAAACTACAAAACATGGGGACATATCTAATAGCTTGATGAAAAAGGTGAAAAATATTATGCAAGGAATACGAATAACTGAAAACAACCTAATTCTAATGGTGGATTTTCCCTTTTAACTTGTCAATATTACAAGCCTTGATATAACGGTTTCAGGTTGAGAAATGCTCTGACAAGACAAGCAAAAAGAAGCTAGCTGTTCTTCCAACACCAAAGCACCCTTTAAGAAACTTTAACAGTTGATTTTAAGTTTTT
The DNA here is from genome assembly GCA_019343175.1 of Oedothorax gibbosus. NCBI lineage: Eukaryota > Metazoa > Arthropoda > Arachnida > Araneae > Linyphiidae > Oedothorax > Oedothorax gibbosus. The sequence goes on from CM033270.1 coordinate 23,095,624, forward strand.
CACAATTGGGGAGGTGGGGCGGCAGGTTTGAGAAATCTCTCCTGTGAAGTTGAAGTCCCTCGATTCAAAGATCCTGTACCTTGGGAATTCTAAAAAAACAAAAATATAAATTTATCCTAACTGAAGAATGTAAAAATATTGTTGACATGAATTTTAAGTAAAAATGACAAAAGAAATGTTATTAAGGGCAAGCTCTCAAAAGTCATAAAATAATACCAAATAAATAATAAAATAGTACAAAAATTTGTACTAGACTATACAATCCCTAGTAAACTAATTGCCATAAAGCTCTGTTCTTGTATGTTACAATTTAAATATTTATGTTTCTTCGGTCATAAAGCGCTTGATAAAACTTTGTTTCACATAGAATTTGGCAGCAGTTCTAAAGATCTCTTTATATGCGACACAAAACTGGTGGCTTTTACCCTTTAATAGACAAACCCAAGGAAGTACATGAGTTTAATGAATTATTTACACCTAGTAAAGACACAGATAATGGACAAACCAGCAATCCTTCATTCCCCTAAAATAATTTTTAATGGGTAAAGATTTTTGGCCTGGTCCAGGCACCAAAATACACAAAGCTTTAAATGGCTTAAGTAATTCAAAGCAAAATAAACATTTTTTTTAAATGTTTGGTGAACTTTTTATCTAACCAATATTAAACCTTTTCATAGTTTTGGGTAATTGGACAAAAACTAGTTCAACAAACTCTTTAATAAGATAACATCCTCAATTTTTTCAAGAAAATAAAGGGCTATTTTGGTGAACCAAAGCAAAAAAAAAATTCAATGTTAGCAACATATTTCCAGCTAAGCTTATAATATTTCAATGAAGTTAATATATTTAAACACTTATTTTTACCATATATTAACATGTTTGGTGGATATAGTTCCACCATCACTTCTATTTGGCAATAATGTACATTTATATTGCAGGCTGGTCTTTAGAATTCAAAGAATACAGGATTGAATCAAGCATTAATATTTGTTTTGCATTCAATATTATACTTACAGGAGAAAATGTTGGAGGTGGGGATGGACTGGGCATGACATTCATCTGGCTAAAACTCTGGTTGCAGTGGTGGCATCGACTGCTGGAATTGGATGCAAACGACTCTCGGCTTCCAGAAACACTCATGGCTAAAGAAGGAGCAAAAAATTATTTTCTTACTTGCTAAAACATTTTAGATAAATGATAGTGACAAACAAACATTACAGATAAACACTCAAATGTCTATTATTATCGAAAATAAATGTATAGCACCATTTTGTAATTTAATACAGGTTGTATATAACCATGATTAATTTACATCTGACAAAGGAAAGTACAAATAGGCTTTTAGTAAAAAATAAGTTACGACATGAATTTGCATTGTAAAGAAAGGAAATTACAAATTTTAAAAATTACATATTAGTAAAAGTGAACCCTTGCATCTTTGGTCTTTAACAATTCCAATATGAAAAATTATACTAAGAATTGGAAAGCATTTAATTTTTAATTATGTTCTGTCACAAAAAGTGGTTTGTCCTATTTATTAAAGACTGATATATAACTACTTTTTTGGATTCCAAATAAATTTTTTTTATTCTATTTCTCTCAGTAACGCTTAAAAAAACATGCTCCAAACATATAAAATAAAAAACAAGATTTTTTTTATTAATCACAAAACTAAGTATATTGAAATTTCAAAAGGGATGCCTTAGGGGGCATTGGCCAAATAAGTACTAATGAGACTACAGTTACCTGGGCTATGAGGATTGGACGACAAGGATGAATGAGATAAAGGAACAGGACTAGGCACTGATCTGTTGATGTGGCCTAAAGATGACATTTCGTTGAATTGTCTGAAAACAGCAACAAAAAATTGAAGGTTTTTTTTTTTTAGGAAAATAGGTTGGTTTATAAATTAAGCAAAATGAATACACAAACTACTATCAAATATGAACCAGGAGTTACCACAAAAAGTTTAATAAGTATACTTGTTGCATGCATATAATCCTATTAACAATACTTTTACCGTACCAATTTAAAGAAAGCATAGTCTCTTAAAACTTCTGAATATGGCAAAAAAGAATGAATTGTTTGGAAATTTCAAATATGACAAACTATTGCATTATAATTATTAAAAATCTGTTACTTTTAAACAGCATCTTTAAAAAAATTTGTAAAAATACAAGCAGGATAGCTTCAAAATATTTTTGTCATTAAATCATTCATTTATTATAAACTAAACTCCTCAGCGTAACAGCCTGTCAGTGAGCCAAGGCATGCCCTGCCCATTTCAACTTATGTGACCAAGGGATATGGGGTGCTAGTCATATGTCCCAGTTAGGTGGTCATCATCATGCTGAACCCCCTGTGTTTAGTTCTCAAGCATGCTTAGCCCTCATTTCATCAGCCCACTTAAGGGACGAAAGGATGAGTCAACCTTGCCCAATCCGGGACTCAATCCCCGGACCTGTGGCGTGGCAATGCGAAGCACTACCCCTAAGCCACTGGGCCTCATTTATTGTAAGCAAAAGTTAAATGGACAAACAAATTCATATGAATAAGACTATTCAATAGGCGTAGTGGCTTAGTGGCAGTGCTTTACATTGCCACGCCACAGGTCCGGGGATCAAGCCCTGGATTGAGCGAGGTTGACTCATCCTTTCATCCCTTGAGTGGGTCGATAAAATGAGGAAAAAGAATGCTTGGGAACTAAACACCGGGGATTCCACGTAAGGCTGACCACTTTACCTTTCACATATGCCTAACACCCTAGAGCCCTTGATCAAGTAACTTGGAATGGGCTGTTGTGCCGAGGAGTTTAGTTTAGCCCTGTAATACAATGATCATTTAAAAAAACTCAAAGAATGACCTTTCTTCTTCCATCTCCAGACTAGATTCACTCTCAGAGAGATGACGGCAAAGGGCTTCGCGGCGGTCCACTTCCATTTGTAGACGTCTCTGCAGGCGAACATTCTCGTCACGCACGTTCTTCTCTTCCATGGCAAACTGCACCATTTTCTCAGAATCTGGAAAATAGGTAGATTGAAAACCGTTTTTATTAAATATTTTACAATAAAACTTTTAAATATCCGAAGAAAGAAGAGAAATATGAGAAGTAATTGTATCTTGACTTGACGTTGACTCAGTGAGAAAACTCGGTGTCGGAAATTCGTTTACTTTTTGGAGTTTCCTAAGTTTTTATATCTTAAAATCAACGCAGTTTTCCAATTTTATAAAACGGTCCCGATTTCAGAATCTCCGGAGATTCCTGATTTTTGAATAGCGGAAGTTTGCCGATTTCAGTCTCGCCTGAGATTCTTCTCTTTAGAATCGCTGTGGATTTCTGAGACTGATCTTGTTGTGAACAGACGAAAATTACCTTATTGGAGAAATGTATTGATATTGACTTAGGGACGGTCGGATAAGGGAGAGTTCCAGATAAAAGAGAGACGGTTAATCAAGGTCCTACTGTATGAAGTACTAGTAAGTAATTACAGTATAGGGGTAATAAATATGATCTCAAATTCCGACAAAGGCTACCCCAGACGGCACATTGTACTATAGTGTCAAAATCCCAGACTTTCCATCTAGAAACTTCTATTTTATTACCTAATCTCTTGCCCTTAACAAAGCTCATTTCTTCCCTTTTTCCCGCCTTCGAATTTCAACCTTTTACCATTACTACTGCTGTCCATCCTAAATTCCTAACCTTAATGATTTTCCTTAATTAACTCTACAAGACTTCAGGTATCAACCTACATTTTTTAACTAAATTATTTTGTTTGAAGAGAAATATATCAATACATATATTATACTTTCTACAATATATACTTTACTAATGTATGTAATATGTATCCTATTGCTTTTAAATTCATTACCACCAGTGACCCACCATTGGTGGGATTGATTGTACATTTTTTGATTTTTCATTTCTTTCTGCAATACATGTCTTAGGTTAATTTTACATATATTTTTTTACTATAGCTAAATATGTAAGAAAAAAAATTCTGTAATTTCTAAATGGATTGGAAAAAAAAACAGTAGTACATAATTTAAATTTTATCTGGTATTATTAGAAGTTGTAATAAAAAACAATATTTCTTATAAAAGAATATTGTATTGTACTTTGTTTTATTTTTATCTCTTACTTCCAAATAAAACTGATATGTAGAGTACAGTTAAGAAAAATTAGTGGAAAAAAATACAATAAAAATTAGCACATTTTTAGTTGGGGGCAGAAGTTGAAGGCATCCCCCCACTTATTTTTTTCCACTTCTACCACTGGTTTAAGAAAAATTGGATTTAGCAACCAAAGAATTAACAGTTTTAGGAGCACAAGGCCCCCCAAAATGATTACGACTAAGGGCTTTTTGATCAGGTTTTTAAACAGTGGAAACCCTGTTCTAAGCACAACTTAATTTGCAATTAAATATTGGTACAGCAAGCAAGGGGGAAAGTAACTTACGTTCCTGCTGGGCATTCAAAAGTTGCATTTTTAACTTTGCAACTTCACTTCGTAAATGCTGAACATGCAACGTCAAGTTAGCCGCTGTGTCGCCCTTATTAATATCTCTGGGTGATGCAGGAGCAGATACTGGCTGTTCCAATTTTTCTTGAAGCAACCTAGACAGGATACAAATTTGATTTCATTATTAAAATGTTGTTTATAAGTGACTTCATTCTAAATTATTTCTGCTCAATTAAAAATAAAATACGACAATTATTTGATAAGTATTTTAATACAAACAAATGATTATCCAAAATTTGGCTTAAACCAAACTAATTTTTATCACAGTTCGTAGTGCATGCATAATTAAAAGCACAAACAATAGTTATGATTTTTAGTTTTTCAAATTTAATCTTATTTTGTCAAACTAACATGATGGTTGTAATAGTATGAAAGATAAAATCTTTCACAGACAATTTACTTAGCATTTAATTTAATTCTATAGCAGGCAAACGATTTGGACAACCAAGAAATTTGATATCAAGTTGAAGTATTTAAAATAATTCTTTTACGATTTATGAGAGCCATTAATCGAAATCAAAGCACCAGAACCTCACATGTCAATGTATAATTAATTTTTCTACTGCTATGCAATAGCAATGAGTGAAAAAATGAGGATGTTAAAAATATTTGCTGAGTTGGTGTTTCTCTAAGAGGGTGTCCAGACTATGCAATCACTGAAAACACCAACAACAAAAACACCGCAATTTTTACATGCATGCGTCAACAAAAACATTGTCGCTTGGTGACTGTACCTCAACTGTGACGCACGTTTTTTAGCTTATTAATGCATGTCTCAAATGTCTACAAGAATACTCTGATTCGGTGTGTCTTGCGCTATGGTAACTTGAGAGAGAAAAACCGAACTTATCATTTGCAACTTTTCAAATAACCAAACAGAAGCCAAAAAAAGCACTTAAAAATTTCACTCTCTCCAAGTAACCCAGAAAAAAGTTGCAAGATAGTTGCAACTTTTCCTATTTAAAGCCAGGTTAACTTGTTGTAGGGTTGCTATTGTGAATAAAAAAAATAAAGGGAAATTATAATAAAAAAGGTAATTGAAGTAGAAGTACATAAACTACTTTTCAATCAATTGAATTTGAATAAAATTTTAAGTACTGTAAATTTCTGCATTTTAGTTTGGGATTTGTGCAAAGTATTTTTGCTTGTGTTTTTATTCAACCTTTTTTTAAACTTATGCATCATTTAAATGTTATATAGACAACAGCAGAGTTTTAAAATAATATTTAAAATTAGGTGGACAAATTTAAATTTTTACTGATGATGATTTATTGATGATATTAGGTTTTATTTTATTAGCATTAATATTTTTATGAATAAGAAACACTTTCATTGCAATTATTTTATTGAAACAATGGCGTAGGGGTATACTTAAACATTTTTAGGAATCAATTTGATACACAGTAATATAATAATGAATTATTGGTATAAATTATTAATAAACTTAATTTACTAGTAAAGATTATATATTTTTATTTATTTATAAAATTATCATTTATATAATATTTTGAGTAACTATTGTCTTTTATTAAAAAGAAAATGTAGCACTTTTATATATGAAATTTATCGATTCTGTGCTTGCTTCAAAATGTTTTTTTTTTATTTAAAATATCTAGTTCTTTTTTTATTATAAGGTTTGTCTTTTTTATATATTGAGGAAAATAGTTGTAAAAAAATTGTTTTTTTTTATTTAACTTAATATAAAAATATTATGTGCAATTTCTCTGGCGTAGTAGTCAGCGCTTCTTCTTATTCCGTAGACTCGGGTTGGTTCGTATACGGGTCCGGTAGGTCATGAATATACTCAGGCCTTCATTCGACCCAATAAGTACTAAGCTTGATTGATTGGAAAGTTAACTGAAGGTTCATTGTCGAACTAGCTACTTGGCATGGACAATCAATATCCCTTGTGTAAGCACAAAGGCTTAGGTTTGGGCAAACTTTAATTAGTATAAAAAATATAAAACATGAATTCAAAAATCTCAAAGCGCACTGAAGCAAACCATGAAATCTTTTCATTCCATTCCACATTCGTAGCACAACATCGGCATCGAGGTAAATGTCCTGACCAAAGATATCCAGATGCATGCATTTGAAAACAAACCTACGATTTGGCGATAAAAACGGCCGCTATTGCATCGCTTGGCGGTCGCCAAGTTGTTGTTTGTGTTTTCGTAGTCTGGACACCCCCTAAGAAACAGTTCAATAATACACCAGTAAGATTAGACCAGGGGAACTGTTTGCTTACACTTGCACGATTGAAGGGTTTTTAAATATTTACAAACAGGATAATATATTGGAAATATATATTGTCTTTTAAAATTTGATTTAGATCATACTCGTTTTTGCAGTAGTTTGTTCTCGTATCTTTCCAACATTGTGTTGTTAAAAGTTTTATGAAATATACATTGCTTAACCTGTTTTTGTTGCTATCTAACTAAGCATTTTTATTATAATTGAAACAAAATTTTATTAAGAGACAAACTCAAATAAGACATTTCTAACACATGGGTGGAAAGGTAGGCGGAAGAAGAAATCATTCCCAATAATACAAAAATACCTATGTAATACTAATATCTATTAACGAAAAATTCTTCTGCCTCATACCTACCTCTTTTAGATAACCTGAACTCTACTGTATAAACAAGCATAAATAAATGAAAATTAAGTAATACAATAAAGCTATATATAATGTACAAAATAAATATAATCATTAGGAAATTTAACATCAGTGCTTTGCTTATTTTCCTGAAAAAAAATATTTCACTGAATAATTTAAAAAAAGGTTATTTGATAACACACAATACCTCTTTTCTGACTCCAATTTATCCATACGTTTCCACAACTTATTAACAAGCGCCTCCTGTTCTTGCTCCAAGGTATTCTCTAGTTCTACTTTTTCCCTGCGCAGTTGCTCCAAATTATGTTGCTTAGATTGGGTTTGAGCCTCAAGCTTCTCAATTTTTCTCATAAGTTTGTTCACTAGAGCTTCTTGCTCATGTTCAAGGGTCTGTTCCAAGTTGACTTTTTCTTGTCGCAGCTAGAAATAGAGATTGTAAGGATTAAAAAATGTTATACTAATTTTTTAATGCTGAATGGCAAGTTTTCATTATTTTTTATCTTTTAAAATATCATTTGTCCTTTCTAATTACTATTTTCATTCAAATATCAAACTATTCTAAGGAAAATAACCATCCTAATCAATACATTTCTACGCATCAAATTTTTTTTCGAAACAAATAACTTCTAACAAATTCCATTATACAATATTAATAAAAAAAGACAAATGAAATTAGAAGGAAAGAAAAGAATAATGCCATCAAAATAAAAGACGTATGAATATTTTTCTCTCCCTTTCAATTCTCTAATAATCAATTATGCTTAAAAAAATCGATGAAATATAGCGAATATCTTTTAGCGTTTATGAATTATTTGCAAAGTGTTGAATAAAACCAAGCTATGTGGAGACAAGGTAAAATAAGCAGTAATAAAAGTATTAATATTAGACTTGAAAATAAATTTAAATTCATGATATACTATAGTCCTACCATTACGAGAAGAGACTTGGGGTTGGTCGTTTATCTTTCTAATTACTTACTCGTGGAACTTCTCTCGCCAAATTAGCAACTTAAAAAAATAGGCTGGTTTGTTGATCAACGTCACACTACAACTACAAAATGGGCTATCCTTTTTAAGAAAACTGTAGAAAGTTTCATGTCACATCGGTTCTGACCAAACCTTTAAAACTTTAAAGTGTCCCCCAAGTGAGCAAATCACGCCATAAAGAGATTTTTTTAAGATGATAGATTGTTTGAAATTGAAAATCTTTTAAAAACATTTGAATTTCAAAATCTTTTTATGCATTGCCGCTAGATGTTGGTCTTTTACCACAGTGTTAATGATACATACCTAGAAATATGGGTGAGGCCTTTTTAACAGCGGATCATAATATTATCAGGAGTGATAGCGACTCTTCACAGATTTAACCAGCACTTATGATTCCTTGGGGGCCGAGTACTCCAAGATTCAAGGGCTTTTTATTAACAGCAGCAGGGCCGGATTTCTAAATAGCCTAAGTAGGCTGTAGCCTAGAGCTGCGAATTTTTTACGGCGGCAAATTTTACGACCAATTAAAGCAGCATTTAGCATAAAAAAAATTATTAGAAAGATACGAATATTTTTAAGAAAGAAAACAAATAATTTTCATTAATGTATAAACCGTAAACGTATATATATGTAGTACTAATATTTCGTAGCAAACGTGGTCACTGCGAGGGCAATTGCAACCCCTCCTCCCGGATTTCGAAGTTGAAAGAAAAATAGTAGAACAGTTTTTAAAAATTCCCCTATTTCGCTTTCGATTTAGTGTGTAAAGATAAATAGATGATTCTAATATATGTGTAACTATTTTAAACAGCATATCAGGGCTCGAAAAACCGCCTGTCTTCCCGTCCTCGGCGGTCAAAAATTCCCCGAGGACAACGAATTTCTTAAATCCGACGTCCTCGTAGACGGACATTTCACCGTTAATTTCCGTGATACATTTGAAATTCTTTCCTTAAAGAAAAACTAGGTAACTATTAGTAACCTAGTATTTCTTTTATTACTGTATAATGTAATCCTAGTAACTACTAATTCGTTTCGCAATTTATATAAATGTTTGTAATAAATAAGAGAAAATGATATTTTTATTTATTTAGAAGCTATTTATATAATTAGAGTTTGACGAGTTAATTTCAAAGGAGGACGGGTAAATTATTGGACAAAGCTGTCCTCTGGGACATGTACAATTTCTTAGGCTTGCAGCACATACCACCCTATTTTGCAGCTAACCAGCTACCTTTCCCCGAAGGGGGAGAATATTGTGACAGGGGCGGCAAATCAATCGCAGCCTACAAGCGGCAAATCTTTAAATCCGGCCCTGAATAGCAGTCAGCAAATATGTGAATTGTAGTGTTAGTTTGAGGAAAAGACAAGTCCAGATACTACCAACCTAGTTTACTAACGCTGTATCATTGCATTTCTTTCTCTAGTGCGGCAATTGTTTAAACAACCACCGTCGTACTTAGTTTAGTGGCAAAATGCTTTATTGAGGGAAAAAAAGGTGCTGAATATCACAAAATTGCAACCTTTCTTGGGAATTTTCACTTCCAGTTACCTAATATTTTTGTTGCTGTTAATATTGTATCCAGTTAATATTGTATCATGGAATAGTCTGCGATGATGTCACAGGTCTCTTCTCATGATGGGTGGACTATACTAACCTGTGAAAGCTTCCTAAAGAGATCATTGGTTAAGCATTCCTCTTCCTGTTCATAATTTATGGCAAGTGCTTCTTGCTCTTTCTTCAAAGCTTGAATTTTTTTCAATAGTGTGTTACTTATATATTCTTCCTCTTGTTCTGCTTTTGCTTGCTAGAAAGGGAAAAACATTTTGTTTAATAAGTTTTTTAAAAAATCATATTATAATCAAATTTTTAAATTGTACATTAGTTATTAAACATTGAATCATAATTAGACTAAATGTTAACAAATAATTAATACACAATGGAGTAGCACCCCCCCCCCCCCCCTCCAGAAATCAAATAGATTAAAATCCAGTAAATCGAGTGGAAAATTTCTTACCAAGTCTACTTTTACTAAGCCCAAGCCATGGATGCAAATAAAAAATTTGACGTTTAAGCCTTAAACAATTTTGAATGTCAATTAAAAAAATTCCTAAAGAAAATATTTATGTTGAAGTAGAACTGTTTAGGTGGAAGGACACTGTTTCCTATTCAAACTCATCTTAACAAACATATTGATCCCACTCTAAAATATGACACTTTAAGTAAAAATAAACTTTGAACAGTATAGATCAAATGCACACTTAGATAAACAAAATAAGCTTAATATTAGATTCTATTTGTCAATTACATGAGCACAAAATAATTATATAATCAATTTTCCTCATTAATAATGAATTGAATAATACTGTTTATGCCTCTTTATACAGATATTTACTGTCTTGTGTAACAAACACTAAACTACAAAACAAGTTATGAAAATAATGTTTACAGAAGAACTTAAGAAGCTTATTGCTTCTTAATAAATATTTCACGGGAAAAAGTCATAAATTAGTTTTGAAAAATTTACGCCATACGTACTATGTTTACGCTAACTTGTCTTAAATTCTTATTCTCTTCTTGAAGGCTTTTTATCCTAAACTTGAATGTCTCAAGTTCCAGCTTTAAAACTTTATTTTCTTGTTGAAGAGATTCTATGCGCTTTTGAAATTGCTCTCTAGTTAGAGAAATACTACATAAACCATCAACAGAACTGCTATCGCTCTCACTTGCACTGTCTGCCATTTTATTTGAATATTTCTATTCGAAAGGTTAAGCAAACATCATTTGTCTGAAAAGAAAATATCCAAAACTTTCGGAAAACAAAACAGCTGTTTTTTAATAAAGAAACAGACTTTGTTTGACATCCAAACATTAATATATGTGCAGCCCAAAATTTCCGAAAGACTACCGGTAGTTCCCGAGCAACTGCTCTGGACCGAAGGAGCAAAAACTGGTAAATCCAATATACGTTTATGAATAAATTGGTAGTAGAAAGTACGTCTTATTGCCAGAGACATATAATAGAATGGACTGCGCATTGGATTACCTAAAGCGATCCCCTAGGGTACGTACCTCATGGGTCACGTGCTGGGGGTATGAAAAATAAGTTGGGGGAAAGGAACAAAGATGAATTGCTATTTCGGTGAAAAAGATTGCTATTTTTGGCAACTTATAGCAGCTGTTTTAATAAAAAAAGCTAAACATTATTTTTTATAGTTATATTATCGTGGATCTGATCAATGCATGTGGCGCAGAAGGCTAATTCGAATTTTACAGAATATTTTTATCAAGAAAATAATCCCTGACCTTAAAAAGAGCTTATAGAATAATTTACTATAATCAAAGTAATGGCTTTTAGGAATAAATTACTATAAATATACCTATCTAAACAATCTCTGTAAAGTATCACAGATCTTTTTTAATTTATGTTTACATTTTATAACCTGCACAAAAATTAGGCATCTAAAACAGAGATAAAACGAATGGAAGCAAATATTTCTAATTGAACACAACAGCAAACCCACATGACTTGGACATTGATGTGAGTCACCATTGCGGTTTGCCAGGCTAGATTTACCTGATTTTCAGGTCTGGCGACAATTGGCATAGTTCTAACGAAACAGTAGCGATAAATTGCCCTATGTTGCAACTTTTCTCCTCTTGGCGATTTTCATGATTGGTACGCTTTTAGAAGCTGCTTGACAGAGCAATGAGCAGTCCATACTATTTATGTCTATGCTTATTGCATTTAGGAACTAACCCAACTTTTGTCTGCCATTTTGGCGCGGTTATCACTAGGAATACATTTGGCTGCATCTCATTTTTATTTTACATTGACACTGATGAAACTATTTAAAAATAAATTCGTACTGACAAAACATTAAACGTGGGCTTATTCCGATTTAAACTTGTACAGAAGAAGGAATTTATTAACGATAAATAATTCTTTGATAAACCATATATATATTGTTTTTAAAAACGTTATACTAAAATATTGCTTCTTAGCTTCTTTTTCAGGGGGAAAGAGGTAGTTATAATTAAATTTTGAAAGATATTTCTAGAGAAAATTAAAAACTGTGTGAAAAACTATTTGTTGCTACTTTATGCGCATCATAATAATGAAAAAAAAAAAAATATTAATTTTTGTTTCTTTTATTTATTTAGAAACGTTTATCGCAATTAAATAGTTATTAAGTTTTTGCAAAGATCCAATATTTATTTACTATTATTTGTTTGTAAAATATTTTCCAATACGATCCTATTAAATTGAAAACGAAAACATTGTATATTTTTATAAAACACATTTCTAGGCTCTTTTAAATTTTGGATTCTGGGCTTTGTTTATCTCTGTTCTACTTGCTTAGGCATCCAGAATTGTAAATAAAAATAACAAATTACAAGATAATGTAGTACTTTAAAAATAACCTAAAACACCCCAACCCTCAAAGGTTTAGCCCTCCTTTGACAGAAGACGACAGAAGACATTGCAAAGTTCGTATGGTCACTTCGCCTTGGGCTCTAAATGGGTGGTTTTTATCAGTGTCCCCCTATTTTCTGCTCCCCAGGTTTGTCCAGAAGATAGCATTCTTAGTATTTTTTTTTTGCCCCATGTGTTACGTAGCTGGACAAGGGCACAGATAGACTGGGGCATAAAAGGCGTCTAGACATATATGATGGCTATTTAGGAAACATAGGCAATAAAAAGTTATGTTCACACGGACGCCTGAAAAAGGGGCTGTAAATTGGGATCTTATTAGGATGGTCAGCCTTATTGTTGTGCAAATGCTTTACTCCTGTTTGACTTGATCTTTCAATAGCCAGGCCAGCGACCACCTATGGAGGTTGCTTGACCTCAAGTAAATCCTTCCTATTTGTGTTTTTAAAAAACTTTTTACATATAGTTTTAAAAAGCAAACTAATTTTATCCACAGTTTATTTTTTGTTCTTACTGTTTTTACTGTTTTATTTTCACGTTTCCCATGTTTATAATTTTCCAAGGCTTCTAAACTTCCTTGTACATAGTAATTTAATGTATCTTTCAAGATAACAAGTTTGTTTTTCGTTTAAAATAAGGTAAGAAACTACTAATTTGTATTTATTTTATTTTGAAATTTACTTATATAATTAAATGCATAAATTTTTGGGGGAGTTACCTATATTTTTTAAATATGCACTTACTTGTTAGGTTATATTTTAAATTAATATAAATTAAAAGAAAAATATATATTTCTAAATTGAAAATGGCGAGTGTAAATTTTACAATTAAATAATGAAATTGTGTGACAAAGCAATACTGTTCCATGATTTCATGTAGAAATTTGTTTTTTGGTTTGCACGATCCTACAGCTGTTACTTGTTATAATTTTAATATGTATAAAAGGTCAATTAAAAAAATTAATATGAAATTAATTAAACTTTAAAAATATTAAAGTACCAAATACTCACAGTTTATATTAATTAATCAAATTACATTAAATAATCAAATTTAATTTGTAGTATAAACTTAAAATATCGATTTAAATTAATTAAATTAAATAAAAACTATATTAATTTTTATTACTAATTAATTACATCAATAATATTAATTAGCTCAAACTCTATTATAATATTAATCGATAGTTAACCATTATGAATAAATGTAAATTAAACTGTTAATTATCATTGCTTGAGTTTTTAAATTTGGGAAATTGGCGTGCATGGTATATGTTTCAACTTTGAGCATGAGGCCAGCTTGGCTTTTTGTGAAACACTTTAATTGAACCACGGCCAACTTCAATAACAAGGCCAGAGAAGCTTTCCCAAACATGAGCGTAGACGGAATTTTTGACGTCACTGTTCCGAGTGCCGAAGATCGAGAGGCTAGTTCGGGCGCATTCGGAACCCTAAAAATGTGGTCAGCCGTGAACGAGTGGTTCCGAACAGGTTTCGAGACGGGTTATTTTCATCTTCGGAACAACGTCAATCGGAACTATGACGTCAAAATTTCCGTCCGCGAGCGTATTTGGGAGAGCTTCTTTGGCCTTAGTAGTTGAGTAGGCCGTGATTGAACACTCTAAAAATCGATAAATATGCCTTTAAAATAATTTACTCCTCGGTGAATATTTGTTAAGTATCTCATTTGTTAATGTATATTTACCGTAATGGTAAAAAGGGCTAAAATAATTTTTTGACTACTAAAATTAAATTCTGCGAAGACTCGCAGATCGATAAAACTAAGATATTCAATGCGATGGAGTATAGAGGGGGAGGAGAAGTACATTAGTGAATTTGATAATAAATTTGTTTAAATTAAGTCAGTAATAGTTGGATGTTCAGCATATCAGATTCTAATTCACCGTTATAGTCATAAATTGAAAAAAAAAATGAAATAAGTAGTTGTATTCAGGGCCGTAACTTTTAGGGGGTAAGGGGGGGAGCCTTCCTCCCCCCCCCCCCCCCCCCCCCCCCAATAATTTTACAAAGGGCGCCATTCTTAACTTTTTTTTTAACAATTCACTTTTTAAACAATTATACGTAATTGTATCATTATTTTATTTTCTTATTTCCCCTCAATAATTTTTTAGAGCGCTATTTTAGCCCAAAATGGCACCATATGAATGGCGCCCTGCCTAAGATTTTATAATAAACAGAAGCTTAAACTGGTATGAAGAACATACTGGTATTTAAAAAAAACGGAAATCTTTCACATCTCAAATGTAACTGGATGTTGGGACCAGCTGGACTAAGGCCATATCACACGAGAGATTTTTCCCCAACCCAACCCTCAACTCAACTTCTGTTCGAACCATGATTGGTGGAAATTGCCACGTGCTATGACGTAGGCGTTGGAGAAATTTTCTACAACTCTGTCGTTTCATCGCGACGGAGTTGATCAACTTGGTCCCAACAACCAATCAGGTGAATCGGTGATTGTCGCTACACTGACGTCACGGCTCTGATTTGGTTGAAGCCAAATCTTCAGGTCATATTGCGCCAAATTGCCAAGCTGTTGTTTATTTATTTCACATGCACGATATTTTGATTTTCAATCTGAAGTATAATAAGCTATTTGACACAAAGAGGAAATAAAACTCTTTGATTTGACATATCTTCTTATTTTTTCGATAAAAAATGTTGAAAAGTTGAGGGTTTTTTTTAAACGGAAATTGTTACTTAGGTCCAATTCCACACAAGATTTATTTATATATCTTAGAAAAAATCCTTAGCACAGCTTTTAGTTCAACTTTAATTGTAAGAAAAAAGCTACTTTTTAAGGACTTTCTTACGTTTAATTCAATAATTTTATATATCATTTGCTATAATATGTAAAGTAGATGGGTAAAATTGCCCCTTTTGTTCTAAATGTGAAAGCTATACTGTATATCAGCTTTAATTTAAAATTTGTAAAAAAACTATTTGAAATTTTAAGCAAAAATCCAACAATTTTATAGCCTTCAAAATATCTCTCAACGCAATTTAACAATCTATAGTTGGGAAAATAAAACTTTTTAACTTATATCTCTCAGTGTTTATTTGTTTTATTACAAAATAAGGTGAAAGAAAAATTAATAATTATAAGAGAAATCCTAAGCATGCGATAAAATAAAACTCAAATCAATCCAAAGGTCCGATTTTTAATAAATTGTCGCCTACTGTAGAGATATCGTTTTAGTTATGACAGTCGGAAAAGAGAAATCTTCTCATACTCTGGCAACCCTTTAACAACTTTGCGGGGGCCGAAATCGGGGGGAGAAAGTTGCGTTGGGAGTTGGGTTGGAGGAAAACGCTCGTGTGATCCCTTAGACACAAAGACTGTCTAGACCTAGCTACGTATTTAGGATTTTTTGTTCTGTCTGGGGCCATGGGGGACAATCCGTTATCTTGAAGTCGATAACCCCCCAAACAAGACAGTATCAAAGGGACGAAAATGATTTTCAACGAAAGCATACAGTTGGTGGACATAGACATGGCAATAAAATGTGGTGGGTGATCACACGATTTCCACGGGGGACAGAAAAGGGGGCTGTAAGTTGGGAGCTTATTGTTGTGTACAACTGTCTGCTCTTGTTCCATCTTTCAGTCAGTATAGCCAGAGACCACCTACGGAGGTCGGTCGAAAAAAAAAACTTCAGTAGCGAAAATATTGTATGCATGTTATGCCAAAAAATCAAATTTTTGCAAGGTACTATCTAATTTACTTCTACAGGGTCCATTTAATTATAAAGCCAATAATTTGTAGGTGTAAATTTATCATAACTAATTCAGTGTTGATATTTTCAAATTAGGTTAATTCACTTTGAACCAATTTGCACATTAATTGTTAAACAATTAAATTAGTCATTAATAATTCTTTAAATTTTAATAAAAAATTATTACATTAGTAATTAATGATGATGTAAGTAGTAATTAATAATTATTCAATTATTAATTAAAAATGGTTTAATTAGTAATTAATAAAAATGTATTACTTTGATTAGAAAGTTAAATTAATTCATAAGTACTAATTAATGTAATTAGCCGTTACTAATGATTCATAACTGACGAGGCTCCAAAAAAATTTAAGAGGGCGCCAAAACGTGGTCCCCCCCCCCCCCAATAAAATGTCCAAGTTACGGCCCTGGTTGTATTTTTGAAGTCAAAGTTGCGAAGCGAGGAGAACCACTTATAATCAGGTCTTTGCTTTGGCTCACTGTAGCAGAGAGCACCGAATTCCAGATGAAGCCATCTAATTACCTTACTACTAAAAAAACTGGATTAATATGAGGAGCAAACATTCAAAATCCAATACCTTCAACTTTGACTTAAGCCACTTTTATTTATATGCTTCGCGAACCTAACTAAATCCTTTGTGATGATGTTAGTGAAGGTTGAAAGTGTCTTAAGTCAAAGTTGGAGATGTTGGGTTTTGAATGTTTACTCTTCAAATATAAACCTCAATTAACAATACTTTTTATCCACAAAAAAAACCGTTTAAAAAAAGTTTTGAATATTTTTAACTAAATTTTATTCTCGGGGAAAAAACGTTTTTAGTATAAGTTCGAGTCTCATGAAGGGGGCGCGAAGCCCCCTCCCCATAAATCCGCCACTGATTGTGAACAATTAGGATAAAAAGAAAAATTGGCGTTGGTAATATAATTTTTAAAATAGTATTATTTTTATTAAAATAAAAAATATATATTACAACAAAACCTATCAATAAAAAAATTAATACTAGGTGAAAAGCATACAAAAAATATTAGAAATGAATGGAACCTCGCCTTTTTTTAAAAAAAATATCAATTAAAAAATAAAGGCATAAATACCCTTACATTTAACTATTTAAGTACTATTCGAAATTATTAAATTAAAAATCACAAATTAAACCGTTGTGTTTGATGTAGTATAAGGGACTGTTCAAACAAAGTAGCATTTTATAAATCTGTTATTACTTTTATCTTATAAAAGGAATTAATGAAATAAAGCATTAACTTTGATTCCTAAATAAATAAACTTTATATTTGCATGATTCATGAACGTTAAAAAGCGTCTAGATTATTTTCTATGTTTACAACTTATGAAATACGCGGTTAGGTACTAGAGACAAGACGCGAAATTGTGGAAATTTATTGATATTTTACGAATAAAATGCACTTGTAAAAGATATTTCACGATTTTAAATAAATCTTTGTCCATATTAAATATTATGACTTCTTGATACTTCTCGATTGAGTAAAAATTCAAATAAATGGGAAAAAATTTATCCTAAATGAAACAAATAATTGAACTATAGTGAAAAAAAATATCCTTAAATTCTAAAATGGCACTTGAAAGCTGCTTGGCCCTAAAAGTGGATGGACGGGGCCTGCAGGCGACTGCCTACTTCGCCTAATTCTTATAATCCAGATATATTTTACATGATGCAATAAAAACTAGAATAAATTAGGAAACATTTGAAAAGTGCAAAAAAGAGAAATTGGAAGTAAAAAAATGCTATTAATGAATGTTTGAAACAAAAAATTTAAAAAAAAAGTCACTGAATCTTTGCAACCACTGTATATATAAGCAACTAACTACAGAAAAACTCTGACTACATCGACCTAATGACGTACTTCCGTATATTGGTTTTACCAGTTTTTCGCCTACGGTACAGCGCACTTGCTCTGGATTTACTCTAAGTGTTACCGGGAAATGGACCGAAAATAAAAAAAAAAACTGTTTTAAGCCGACACGAGTTTGGTTGCACACCAAACACAAAAGCTTCAATTTATATTTTCAAAAGTACAATAATTGGATTATTAGAAAACTATCTAATTTAATTATATTATAATGGTATAAAAATATTTCACTTTAAAACATTAAATTATAAATAGATTTTTAGGAGGAAAGAAAACTTTTATTATTTGGTGTTCAACTGAAATGAAGATTTTTGTAGACACAAACAAACACAATAACAAAAGTAGAACTTGCATCTGAGGTCATGAGCCTTTCTTTATTCAAAATGGTCGCTTACTAGTTTTTGCCATTAAATTATTTTAACCTGTTGTGATCATAACTTATTCTTTATTTTCATTATGTCTCTTCGAGTCGGATTAGGGGCATCACAAGCAGATTTGGATGTTCAAGGTGAAATAGATTTTGACTTCTTTGAAGAAAGCGACGCTTCTAACAATTCAAAAGAAAGCGTCTCCAAAACCCTAACTCCATCAGTAATTCTTGATTCTAAAGGACATTCCTCTAAATTAAGTTCTGAAAACTTGGAAAATGGATCAAAGATTAATGAATCTAATGAGGCTGAGCTAGAACAAAAGGCCATGAACATTCCAGAATCTTCAAATAACTACAATAAGCCTATGATCACCGTATCCTGCGATGATGCAACGGGAGTTGTAAAAAAGACCACGATAGAAACAGTTATACCAACTCCTTACACCTACAAGGATAATAAATGTGGGAAATTGCTTTCGGGTCCCATAAAAAATAACAAAATTCTTAATAGCCCACGGTTCAAAAGCAAAGCATTTAAAGAGGACAATGAGATTTCAGACGACAGTTCTCTATCGAGTATGTCCGATTCCACCCTTTCGACGGAGAGTGAAGATTCTTTCGAACTGGATGGGAGCGATTCCATAACTGACGTCAGTCCTTTGCCCTCCCCTTACACCTGTGACACCCCTGATGAAAGAAAATTGGATCAAAAACCTTCTTTAGAAGAAGCTAAAAAAGATGGTGTCAAGTTCAACGAGGAAGTTGAGAAGAAATCTTGTGAAAAATGCGACACCATCGACTTTCGTGAACTAGTGAAGGCCATGAACCGTCTGCAAATGAAGCAGAACTCAAGGTCCATATCTACCTGTTCTGGGAGATGTAGCAGTCCTGTGTTGACCCATAAAGCCAAGTGCCGCAAGAACTTGTCGTTTACCAATGAAGAAGTGAGGAAAATTGATAGTGATAACCAAAATCTGCTTAAGAAGATAGTGGCCCAGCAAAACCGTACAAAAGCACCAAGTGCTGCATCTGTTCACATTAGGCCTTCGTCTGCTGTTAACAGGCAGCGCCAACAACGACAAATTGAATTAGAAAATTTGGTAGGTATCTGACCTATTTTCAGTAGATACAAATTATCTTTTTTTTAGCATTCAAATTTAATGACCTGGTATCTGTTTTCTACTTGAAAATATAACCAGAAACATCATTAAAATAAAATAAGCCTTTTCTACTTGAAAATATCGCACTATGCACAAAAAAGTGACCTATCGTCAAAATGATAATTTTTTCAGAAAAATAGTCTGTAGATAATTTTTTCCATTGAATTGCATTATAGAAAAATAAGGATTCACTTACTACATCGCAACTATTCTACCAATGGATTTAATTTGCTCTAATTGCTAGATATTTAAATTTTGAATATTATAGCATTTACCAGGGATCGGAAAGTTACTTTTAAAAAGTAACTCAGTTACAGTTACTTAATTAAAAAAGTAACTCTGTTACAGTTACAGTTACTTAATATGAAAAATAACGTGTTACAGTTACTTTTAAAAAAAGTAACGAATCACAGTTACTTTTCGAAAGTTATAAGAAAAATTGAAATTTTTTCACCATCTTACCAAGAGAACCACAATAAACGAAACATAAGCTCAAACAAAACACTGAAATTATAATTAATAAACATATTTTTATATTTAATTTTAATCCTTTACCCTGATAATCAGCCGACAACGAGTCCATCTGCAAACTCTTGGGTAGGTACTGACAGACAGCTGTCACGCCTTTAGCAGCCATAGTGGACAATTCTCTTATGCTTTATTTTTTAACTCCAAGAAAAGCTCGTATTTCGGGAATGCGAAATGTTCCTTTTTTTTTTTAAAAATTGTTATTTATTTTTTTTAGGAGTAGAATTTCAAAATAGGCATCAGACAGCCTTCGGAAAGTAACGGAAAAGTAACGAAATTTTTCGTTACTTCGTTACCGCTAAAAGTAACTGAGTTACAGTTACTTTCTGAAAAATGTAGCAGCATTACTCAGCGTTACCTAAAAAAAGTAACAGTTACAAGTAACGCGTTACTCCAATCCCTGGCATTTACAACCCGAAAAGTCATATATTTCCGATAGGTCACTTTTCTGCGCACAATGCGACATACTCTTTCAAATAAAAAAAGCCTGCTTGAATATTTTTTAAAACTAATAAGCTACATAAAAATTGGCGATTTGTCAGTAGTTTTCTTAGCACGAAAAAAAAATCCCAACTGATAAAAAAAACTGAAGTGTTTGAAGTCATATATAGAGCTGTTTAATTTGTCTATTTTTACATATTTCACTGAAAAATGCAGTTATCATTCTTAGTTATTTTTGTTAGCATTTATAGTGCTTTTTTAAAATCAATTCTTATTATCAGATATTCACAAAGTGTTTTCCCAAGTTATGTGGATTTTTGAACCTTCATTTCTATACTTTGTTATTCTTTTACCCTTGTTCAATATGAATTAGCCCATGTGTACTTAATAATAAACTATCACTTTCAAATAAACCCACGTTGAATATAATTTTTCACAATGCTGCCTAACCTTACAATATTTTATCTCCATGAAATTTTGGTACAGCTATGATATGATTCAGGCTAATCAGTTTATTGGTGACTTTTGGCAAGCTAGAAAATTTAACGTTGCTATACCTATTGTGTTGTATGAAACATGAAGTGGAATGTTTACCACATTTGGACATTTTCGTTGCTTAGCTTGGCAACGTAACGCAAATCGCCAAACCAAGACCCGCCCTTATATCATAGCAGTTCAAAAAATTTACTTACCTAGTTATATAACTTATATCCCATTTCAGGCACTTCTGAAAAGGCTGGAGACAACCAAACCCTCAAAGAACTTAAGTCGTTCCCACCTGCTTCGTGACTTTGACCGACGATCTTCAGGTGTTCTGTCAAGGGCACCTTCTTCAAGGTCATCCTACCCGAGCTCTACTAAGTCCTCTAATCGAACTTCAGGGCGTTCGAGTGCCATCAGCATCAAGTCATCTAACACATTTTGCCATTCCCCTAGTTCTCAAGCCTCATCGATTACAGACAGAAAGTAACATTCAATTCCAAGACTTTGTTTTAGGAAATTATTTATTATTAAAGTATGCCATTTTGTTCCATTTTAACATTTTGAAAATAGTGCTATGGAATTATATTGAAATTTTAATAATAAAACACGTTCTACCATTTTCTTATAGTGCAGCTTTTTTTTGTGATATTTTTTTTGTTTAATTCTGCTAAATTTTATTTCTATGTTGATTGTTGATGCATCTGGCTACCACATTTTTTTTTAATCTACTGGCTTTACTTAACTTATATGCTAGAAGAATTCATGGCCTCAGTTATATGCAAGAAGTTGAAGTAAACAATCCACTTAATGGTTACTAATTCTACGCTAACATGGGATGTTAATCAGGGAGTTCATCTTTTATCCTTGATTATATTTAGCTGTAAGGCTAAAATAGGTAACAAAATTAAAGGGTATATTCTCAACTGATTACTATACGCATTTAACATTTAAAGCATCTGTTCATATATAAAAAAAATTTAATCTATAAATTCTGTTAATAAAATATTTAATGGTTAGTTTTAATTTGAGAAAAAAACATTTATTAAACATTTTTGTTTTTTATTTTGGTGTGCAGTTTACCATTCTAATATTAGCTATTGTATAAAGAAAAAAATCTAATAAATAAACATCTGAACATATGTCTAAAAGCTTAAAACTTTTTTCTCATGTACAGATTTTAATTGTTGAAGAATGGTTGGAGATCAATTTTTTTTTCTGAAATGAATATATCTATAATTGTAAATTATAAAGAATCTTAATATGTGTTGTAATCAAATGTTAAAAAAATTTCCTTGAATATTGTATTCTGTAATTATGAAATTCACATATTTTTTCTGAGTTGTATAAACACTGAATTTGTGATATCCAGATTGGTTAAAAGTGACTGATTTAATATGAAAAACAGTTTTTTATTTTATTATATGTGTATTTTAATTTTTGTCATTTTACGATTTTAGTTCCTATTTTTTTTAAATATAATTTTAGCTTTTGAAACAATTATCTTGACTTATTAAAATCTCTATGTTCAAACTTTCACACTGTATCAATTATCATAAATATATTACAAACTGTCATATTGTATTTAAATGTATCTGTACAGAATAATTCTTTTAAAAATTTCCTTTTGAGGACAAGCAATCCCTGAAGTATTATTGGTTAAAACAAAAACTTACCAAAACTTATGGGATCATAGAAGTACAACATATTTTTCTTCACAACTTGTTTCACTTAATTTATGGCTTTCATTATTTATAATTGCAAATCAAATTTACTGAAGTAGCAGGTATTAAAATCGGATAAGTACTCCATTAAGATAAAAAAAAGTAACATACATTTTAAAAATAGATAGAAGACAAAACAAATTATCAAAATCGTAAAAAGTTTGTTGTTAATAAAGTCGCTATGGCATACAGTTAGATATAGCTAGTTTTGACGTCATCAGGAAAGCTAGCGTGAATAATTTTATTATTCATCTTTTTAAAATTTATGCATTAAATAAATCTTCAATTCATTTGAAAAGTTAATAAACAAGCCCTAGTTTAATTTTTCGATCACTTAAAATGAAAATCTCCCTTAAAAAAAGTTATTCTCCGTTGTAATGGTAGCAGTTAAGTTTTTAAAAAGTAAATAGCAAATCAACGTTATTAGTATTTCCAAAGGTACTTTCTAAGAGGATTTACGTATTGATTTATGTATTATTGGAAACTGATTTTCTTTTACATGCTATGAATCCTGTGTCTTTAGCAGTATTACAAATAAACTTGACATATTTTTCATAACTTTGTAGATTTTTGATAAATATATACGTGACAAATTTTAATATGTAATAGTACTAAGAATAAAATGTATTAATAAACATTAATATATCCATTTAGTAAATTGTATGACAATATAAAAAGGCATTATATAACTAAAATGTATGGCTTTATAGAAAATTGTAAATTCTCCAATTATTCAGTTTAATAAAATATTCCTACAGTCATTCATTTATTTCACTAAATTTTATGCATAAAAATAACTTTGCAAGAGCTATCTTTCACTTCTAAAAGTTACCAATAAAGAATAATTTGTGACATTGTCAGCATAAAAGAATAGTCTCACTTCGACCAAAAAAATAATTCAATATCAGTGGTTTTAATGTAATTGTCCTTTGAAATAAATTTTTAATAATTTGTTCTCGGTACAGACTCATGAAGGTATCCCACTCAAAACATTAAATCAGTGTCTTTTCATTTTGCCTGACCAAACATCAAAATGGTGCTACTATCAATTAGAAATATATATTTTTTAATTTCGTCTTTATTTCGACAAAAGATTGGAAAAAATTTAGCAGTCCACCATGGAATTAGCGAGGTTATTTTTATTAAGAAAGAAAACATGACGTGTGTATTTTCTAAAAGTATGGTAATGAAATTTTAAATAGTGGTTAAAAACAATATCCTTAGCAAAAATAAACATTTATAATGCTATAGTACATGAATAACTTTGGATCAAATATAATAATACTATATGCAATAAAAACCTTTATATAATTCAGCTATGTACATTTGACAAGTATTTACACATTTACTAATACAGTTACACTCGTATTAGAACTTCTTCTTGTACTGTTGTCAATGGTAACCAAGTGGAAATTTCTTTCCTGTCCTGGATTAAAATAAAATTAATAATTATTATTAATAATATCACTATCAGTTAAATAAAAATCATATATTAAATTATAGTTACTTTAACAGAAATTCCATAGTTTTCTAAAGAATTTCGTAGTTCATCACAAAAATTTAAAAGTTCAGGAATTTTCTTTTTCTTAATACCCGTAATATCACCTAAAACAAAAACACGAAAAAAAAGTTTTCTTTAAATAACTTTGGATTTAAAAATTATAATATATTCTTACGAGTTTATATGTATTAATAATAAAATACACATTAATACATTGAGATCTAAGCCGGAGCATTGCTTAATGTGGTGCTTTTGGTTAAAGAAACTAAGTCTGAGCATCATTAAGATAAATCTTTTAATCACCTGAGCTATAAAAATAGTGATTTTATAAAATATAATTTTTTAGATAGCATATCTATTAGTCTAGGATATTGAAATATGGCATTATTATAAGAAATTTAACTTTATGTCTTCAGTTTTTCTTTAATTATAAAATGCACCGAAAAACACACGCAACTAAGACGATCTTAGGGTAAAATAGCTCAAGTCTATACTATACTTTATAAGTTTATACATGCAAGTACAAACGTTAAAGCTCTACTCCTGGTATTCTATTTATTACTGTTTTTGTTTAAATATTTTAACTAGCATATAACATAGAGCTAAAACCTTTCAAATGGACTTCTATGTAATCATATTTGCCATGAAGTTTTAGAAACAGAACAACAATATATCAGGCATGAAAGTTTTCCGCCTTTCGGCGGAAATCCGCCTTTTTTAATCTCATTTTGGCTGATCCTGAGATCGATGCAGAACCGTTGAGAAATTGTTATCCATATATATAGGGGGGGGGGGGGGGGGGGGTCCTATCATCAAAAGAGGCAAGACATTACGATGCGTCGATGTTTTGTTTTTGTTGACCGATCCGTCCCGGAACTATAAAAATAACGGAACCTACTGCCATTTCGTCGCAAATAAGCGAGCAAAAATTGTGGCATCGAGGTTTGTTTCACTGATCCTTGAACTATTAAAAATAACAGACTGTAATGCGATTTTGCCGCAAAATAAGCACAAATTACGAGGCTTTGAATTTTGATTTGCAGGTCAGTTTGAACTAAAGCTATAAAAATAACGAGTCACTAGTCACTACTACTGCGATTTCGCTGCGAACTAATTCACTGAAACAGCGATGCAATTAACTAGAACTGCGATGCATTTTTTACTTTTTCTTCGCACCGTAATTCGGTGAAACTAAACTTAAATTTCAATAAACAATAAGTTCAAATAACAGGTTCTAATAATGAAAATAAAAAGTTTAATTAAAATGTGAAGATGAATTAAGATTAGATTATAGTAAGATTTCTTTAATTATCGGCTAGCAAACCAGCCAAATAGTTTCCTCCATTCTCGGTCCATATGAATGAAAACTAAACTTAAATTTCAATGAAGAACAAGATTAAATAATAAATTTTAATAATAAAGATAAGAAATATAATTAAAATTTGAAGATGAATTAAGATTAGATATCACTCAGATGTCTTCAAATATCGGTTACCGGCCAGTGCAATCCCCCATTAAAAGAGGATCCTCTTCACCTGACCAAAAATATGCAGTCCAATAATGCTTCCTGATTTACTTATTTAGCGACCTAGTAATTTTTACAATCTACCGATGACGTCACGTTGCACAGAATGATTGACAGTTCTCTGGCTCTGCGTGATCGGAAGTGTGTATCGTTATTTTTGTAGCTCCAGTTTAGGCCAAGTCGAGCAACCAGAATATTTTCTTATTGAGTGTATGAATCACGGTGTCCGTGAATCGGGATCACAAGAACAGCTTGAATGGAAAAATACTTTTTGTTTACGTTTGAACCTTTTTTTTCCTACTTCGGCCTATGCTGGGGTTTTTGATTTTAGACAATTTTTAGTTTTAAAAAAAAAAAGGAGTGTCCACTTATACACGCTTTATTATTATTTTATTTACGCTGAATTTCGTGTCCTTGAAATTTTTTGGAAAAGGCTTGAATTTTTTTCTAACTTTGAATGAACTATGTTACTAGGGATATGTATTGAAATACTAAAAGTTAGGGATTTCAATCCCAACGAGGCAAAAATAATTTCCAAGTCCCGGCGCCAAGATATTTAGCCTTATGGCGTACTGCCAACGACCAAAACTTGTTGGTAATACACCAAATGAACAGCTAAAAATGTTCACACACATAGACAATTCATAAAAAAAATATCAGTGTATTGTTAAGCTATGCTGCTAAACAAAATTAATCAACTGCAACTGATTTTATATTTATCTATTAAGAGTAATTCATTAGTTATCAGCTTTTTTTTAAATTAAATATGATTTAATATGGCATCGATATACAGATTTAAAGTAAAACTAAATTATATTATTCAAGCATTTTTTTTCTATGTATGCATTTTATAGGAACTAATGTAACTGAATTTTCGATTGGTTTGCACGTCGTTACGCTGATAGTGCAAAAAAAATGAATTCAGTGTTCAGCCTTTTTGGTTAGTTTGCACTTTCATGCCTGATATATCCAAGAAAGAAAATGAATAATAACTGCTTACTGTTTGAGCTGTAGTGAACTGCTATATATTTTGATGATTTATTGTACAGCAAATTAAGTGCATTAAGAATTTCTGTTACATTTGATAGAGATGCCTGAAAAACACAAAGTATAAGTTATGTAAGAGAATTCACATATTATATATAAAGAAAAAAGACAAGATTTGGCAACTAAAAAGTATAAAATGATTAAAACAAATAACTCACAATGCATTACATTCAATTTTATCATTATAAATTAGCCATTTAAAACATTTAACACGTTATACTACATCATGATATTGACTTTATTTGTTTAGTCATACACTGCATAAGTTACTGGCAAATAATAAAATCAAGGATTCATTGCAATCATGTAGGCAAAGTATATAATACTAATTATCAAGAATTATATTGTAAATGTCATTGTATTATTGCCAATATTAAAAAAAAATACTAATATATAACTAGTTATTATAAATCAATAATAACTAGTTAACTTTCATTATTGTTTAAAAGTGCATAATACTTAATAATTAGTATTAGATACTTTGCCTACGTTATCAGCATTCTGGATTTCATATACTTTACCATTAACACACACATACGTGGATAAAGTATTTGTTTCTAGGTATACGTGTGAAGTACATTACATAAATGGAACGTAGGAATTAGATCAATTGTTATTGTAATTTCATGTATTTCAACAAAGACATTCTTATACATTCAAGACATAATTACTTCTGAATATAAGACTACTTGTAGTTTATCATTACATTCAGCATAAGCTCTATTTATATAACTTGATGCTGTTGATACGTCCACTAAAACAAAAAAAAATAGTAATACGATTAGTATTTAATAAAAAGGATCATATGTAATATAATACAGCTAAAAACAGGTTAAGATACTCGTGTTTTAACTATGGTACATTTTATTAACTAATACCGACCTTTGTCATTATGATTAAGTGCCAACAGCCGTATCTGATTTCGGAAGTTTGTCACAGCATCAATTATTTCAATGAATTCTCTTTTCAACTTCTATCCAAAAAACAAAGAATTAAAATGACAAAATATTAAATCACATCCGGTTAAATAGATAAATAATAACTGTGTTTTTAGAAGGAACTTTTTACATTGTTTCACATTTAACTTTATTAAGTGAAGAACATAGTGGAAGAACATGCTATGTGACACGAAAGGGAAAAACAAGAAAATGAGCTTTGAAGTTTTTAGTTTGCACTTAGATCCTTTAAAAAAGGTACTTACAAACAGTAAAAAATTTATTTAACTTTAAGTTTATGGAAACGAAGAAACTTATTATTATTAAAGGAGGTAAATAACCTGTTCATTGACACAAAAATCTAACTTTTTTTTCAAAATTGTCACACAGCATGTTCTTTCCCCAAGCTCTTCAATTATGATTTAAGGACTTTTTTAATAAGAAATTAATGCTACGAAATTACCTTTTTACAAACAATATTTACACCCAGCATTGTAAGAGTTTTATCGATGTAGTCAGAGTACGCCTGCATCACTGTAAGGCAATTGTTCTGTGTTTCTGAGGCTGATGTCTTCAAACTTGAATTGAATTCATCAATTAGATCACCTAAGGCAAGTAGGGCTTGGGTAGTATTAAAATCATCAGAAAATGCTGAAACAACTTCTTCTTGAGTTTCTTTCAATCTGGACTTATAAAAAATTTTTTAGTAGATTTTAAAGAAACATTTTTACTTATAGTTTCATAAACATTTATGTATCTAGTACAGTACCAAAAAATAGTTAAAACCCTAAGGGATCTTAACTACAATTCATGCCTGCTTGCTCTATTTGAGACATTCAATTTTGAATAACAAATTCAGCTCTTTTTTTTTAATGTGATTTAGACTAGCTATACCAGAAGGCTGTCCAAAAACATTCATTCACCAAACTCATTTTTGTTAATTAAAAACACTTTTTGAATTTTGATACCTTGCATTTTTTAAAAACTCCTTAAATACTGATCTCAGAATTCAAAGCGTTTTAAAACGATTATCACAAATGAAGAGATCAGTGGAAGAATATGCTTATGTGACAAAATGTGCAAAACAAACTTTAAAATTTTAAGTTTACACTTAGATTCGTTAAAAATGGCACTTGCGAACGGTAAAGAATATGTGTCACTTAAAGTTTATGGAAAAAGGAGAAACTTGTAAACTTTAAAGGAAGGAATAACATATTCATTGACACAAAAATCTGATTTCTATAAAATGTCGGATAGCATGTTCTTCCACTACTCTTCAATTATAAAATATATATAGCTCTTTCACTACAACCATATCTTAACTAGAAAACCACAATTTATAACGACATGCATTTTTTAAAGTACAAATTGGAGAAATTATTAGTTTTTTAGAAATGCAGGAATTTTGAAATCTCAGAAAATGAAAAAAAAACTTCCAGAACCAAAACAGTGACATTCACATAATTTGAATTTTCTTTTTGCTATAAATAAAGCAATCCTGATTTAAGAGTTATGATGTTGTTGCAGTAAAGGATGTACATAGTATAATTAAATATTATTCTTAAGTAAATAAAACTTACTTTAGGAACAATTTATCTATATTGCAGATATAGAAGTTCATCTGACCACTAGTATACATTTCAATTTCATTAATGAAAATATGAAACTTTTTGTGTAGTCCTTTGGCCCCTGCTAAGGTTTCTGAGTTATATGAAATATCTAATCAATAAAGCAAAATACATGAAAATTTAAAAAAGTTTTAAAACATTTTCAACTGTCAAGAATAAGTAAGAAATTTAGCATTTTCTTATAAAATTAAAATATTTTACACAATGCCTCAGCTGTTATTGAAAAAAAAGGAATAAATCATAAAATTTTATGAAAAAAGATAAGTTTGTAAATGAAATAGTTTAAAAAATAGCAAAAATGTTCATTATAGAACATAACCATGCAAAAACTACTTACTTTTACGGTATAAGGATTGCAAGCACAATATACGAAAGTCATTTGCACTATTGTGTTTTAAAAACTCCTTAACTGAAATAGTATTTTTGACAGATTTTGACATTTTAACATCATTTCCAATCTGCAAAAGCCCTGAAAATTGAGTAATTTATTAAAAAAAGCAAATACAGATAATTGATGAATTAAAACTAGTTAATAAATGTAATTAATAGAAAATATATAGAGGACAATATATTATACAATTAAAAAGTATGCTACTCGTGAAACATTTGAAAACCTTAATTTTTGTAGAAATTATCTAACAGACATTTGGCAACGGATGGGGGCTTATCTGCCTGCCTACTGTTGTCTTATATATAGGGGGAGGGGGCATGCAAAATTGGCATGATACCCTCCCCTATATCATCATTACCTTTCCCTACTTTTTAAACCGAGTAATTGAACCCTTCATATATTTTGTCGTATTTAGCATACAGAGTAATGGTCTACACAGCCTACACTCTTCCCCTCTAGGGCACAATCTTTTTTTATATTATGTTATACATGCAACATTTTGTAAACATTGAATTTTTTGAAGACTCCCTAAATGACTGTTCTAAGAATTCAAAAAGTTTTTAAAAGATTATCATAATTGAACATATTAGTGGAAGAACATGGTAATTTGACAAAATGAAAACAAGCTTTAAAGTTTTAAGTTAGCACTTAGGTTCGTTAAAAACGGTACTTGCAAAATAAAAGTAAAAAGTATGCTCAACTTAAAGCTTATGAAAAAGGAGAAACTTGTAATCTTTAAAGGAAGGAATAACATTCTTTCAGAAAATCTTTTTTTATGTTATGTTATACATGCAACAGCAGTACACATGCAGTTTTTAAACCTTTAAATTTTCATAAAAATTATCCAACATATTAGTTTTTATGTATTATTTTTAGCTCTAGGGTAAAATTAATACATTACATAGTAATAACTAACCTGAATGCAACCAGTAATTCACCCACTGGGAGCATCCATGATATGCTTCCGACTGAGACTTTTCGTTACAGTGATGAGGGAACAAAAGGTCATATCCACCAGAATGGAGATCCAGTTCAGATCCAAAAACATTACTGAAACAGAATTAAGGTAAAACTTAGTTATAACATCTATGAATGGGTAAAACTTAGTTATAACATCTATGAATATTAGGTGAAATTTGGTAGTAATATTATGCTTTGATGGTTATGAATAAAGCATTGGTGTGGTATCACTATGATTATTATTAGTCTGGATAGTTATGGTATGTCCTGATGGTGTCAATGTGTTACTATACCTATTGATAATTTTCAGTCCTCTATTACGGTTGATATTTTTATCCGTTGTTGTTACCATTAAAATTACATTTGACAGTGCACATATTCACAACCAATTAAAAAATACTTAGTTTATAAGATTATTCAAAACAAAGAGATAAAAAGTATGTCTAAATAATTAATAGAATATGTAATACAAGTAAACTCATGTTTTTATACTTAAAAAAAGTATATATTCTACCAACCTTGCCATAACAGAACATTCAATATGCCAACCAGGTCTACCTTTACCCCATGGGGACAACCAGCTGAGTTCATTCTCTTTACTTGCTTTCCAGAG
Source organism: Oedothorax gibbosus (assembly GCA_019343175.1). Lineage (NCBI taxonomy): Eukaryota > Metazoa > Arthropoda > Arachnida > Araneae > Linyphiidae > Oedothorax > Oedothorax gibbosus. The sequence goes on from CM033270.1 coordinate 23,127,129, forward strand.
GGCAAAGTCTCTCCTGTCTTTCTTCAAGGGATCAATAGTGATGTTACTTTCTTCCGTCATTTCAAACAGTACGTCGGCAGAAACACTTTTAGACACCATAAAGTAAACATTGCCTGAATGTTTATAGTAAATATAAATAAAATCACTCAAAACCAACAGATGTGAAATATTAACAGCATATTTTTGGGGCAGGTACATGTTCAATCTGAATTTCGTACAAAGTCCTGATGTATATTCAGATTGCATTGGGTGCCAACACAGGTTAATAATTGACTAAAGTTCAAATTTGAAAGGGATAACTTTTATAATTCATATAAGATTTTAGTCCTTTGTTATAATTTAAGTATTTTTGTGCAATAATGTCAAATATTTTAATCTACCGTATATACTCGTGTATAAGCCGAGAAATTTTGGACAATTTCAGTGCCGTAAAAATCGGGGTCGACTTATACACGAGACATCAAATTTCCAAAAAAAAATCCCATGTCCTTAAAAAAAACTAAATTTCAATCAAACTTAAGGTTTAGATACTATCTATTAAAAATAAGGACCCAAAAGTGGTTAAATCTTGAAGATGAAATAAGATTGGTATCTATTCACGGTATCCACCATAATGATGTTTAATTGTTAGTTCTCGACGTGATGCGTATTTTGCACATGTAGCTCTGGCACAAGGTAGTCAGTCAACCAGTCTTTAAGGTGTAAAGAAAACAACATCGGTCCATGACCTTGGCATCATAGTCTTCACGCTTCACTGAACTTAGTTTCAACTAAGATTCTCCATTCAGGGTCGGCAATGTCATGGACACTCGGAGATGAAACCCGTTTTATTTTCATTGGGGTTGAAATTTAGCTTGCAAAATAAATAAAAATTACGATCCCGTTATGAACCGGTTTCTTCTTATTTTCTTCAGAAGGCTGGCCTTATTTCCTACCTCGACTTATACACGGGTTACCGATTTTGGAAGGATATTTGGTTTAAAAATGGGGGGTCGGGTTATACACGGAGTCGGGTATACACGAGTATATACGGTAATAATGAATTTTAATCTTAAATTTGACATAATTACATAGTTACGAAAATCATGTCGTCAATAATTAATTTTTTATTTGCCTAACATTTAAATTAGCCCTTGAATAATTTTTTTTTAATATTTTCATTTTTTATTCTTAAGTTACATACTACTTCTAAAAGCCATTTTAAACATATGAAAATTTAGAATAAAATACAATGATAGGTTTATCACCTTTACTCGTAACATATGCATAATTCTTTTCAATAAGCTTCTCACAAAAGGAAATAATTTGAGGAATATTTTCTGTTACACGAGACACTGAAGAAGGTGCCACTACTTGCATTTTAGCCATATCTTTGAAAAAATCCTCTTCGTATTTCTTTGAAATTTCGGAAGCTTCCAAACCTGTCTATAATTGAAAGGTTTGTAATATCACTTATAACTACTGTCTTGGTCTAATGACACAAAGAAAGTGTTTGAATTCTAACAAATATAAAAGAGCAATAGCTATTGAATTGTTTCAATTGCAAAATTTAAAGGAGAGGTAACAGTTTTAACAATAATTTGATAAACATTTTGGAAGTCTGAGAAGAGAATTATTTTTAAAAAAAGAATTAAATTAGAAGTTACCCGCAATAAAAATAAATTCAAGAAAATGTTGAGATCAGAAACATAATAACTGATTTTAAGAGGATTTATTGCCGGTGAAACCAAGTAAAATTTAATAATAGTTTATTTATTAGTAACAATATAGTGTTTATTTGGATATTGAATATTTTAAGTCAACGATCAGTAAATAATGGGTTTCTTATACTACCTCTAAAGATTTCTTTATAATTTTATCATCAATATCAGTTATGCCTAATAGCATAAACACCTTGATGTTGAAAACATTTTCCATTATTCTTATAATATTGTCAAACTTGATGTAACAACTAAAAACATTAAACATTTGACAAGAATAAATGAGAGAAAAAAACAATTCATACAACACCTAATATATGCTCTTTAATTAATTAACAATGAAATAAGTCTAAACAAAACTTATAATACGATAAAAAACCAGTAATAAAATAATAAGTATAGAAATTGATTACATAATACATCTCAATATAGTGAAGCTTGGACATAATGAACTAATTTACCAGATGTAAATAAAATAAAAAGCAAAATATACCTACACATTGAATATTTAAAAAAATTTAATTAATTTTTCTTACAGCTCATTAGATATTCATAATAGTGAGGTTATTTCCCTCTTTATAAAAATGAAAATATAAAAAAGTTTTTAAACTACCTTGCATGCCCAATATGTGACTCATCATATACAGTAGGACCACAAATATACCTGAAAAATATATATGAAAATTAAGCACGTTTAAATATGTATAGTTTTTATGCCACTTTATAGAGGTTCATTATAAAGTTCAGTTACATGATTACATCATTATAATAAATGATTATTCTAATAAATATTTACTTTTAAAATAAATTGAATTAGAACAAAATTGAAGTAGTACCAAAATTTGGTAAAAGTTTACTGTACGGTCACCCTTGGCAAATTTTCAAAAATCTCCCCAAAAGTCGGTATTTTGGTGACTTTTTTAGAAACCAAAGATTTAAAGAAAAGAATATACTGAAAAAGTTGACTGGGCGAGAAAATTGATAAAAAATCCCTGAAATCATAAATAAAGAAAAATAAACAATACTTTTATCCTAATTGGGCCAACTTGGAGAATGGTTGCCAGAAAAAATTATTTATTGCCAAATGTGAAAAAATCGTGCTTGGGGTGATAGTACAAGAAATCTCATCAGAATTGTTTACATTCATTTAAACTTTAAAGAAACAATTATTAAACTAATAATATAAGATTGGACAATATTTAATACTTAATTACCAAGTAGCAACATCTTTTTTCTTTAGAATTAAAGGTACTTTTTTGTTCACAGCAGAGTTATACACACTTATGGGTGTTGGATGTCCCTGAGGGAACTCCCATTTACCAAAATAACTTGAGTAGTTCTTTGAAATAAGTGAACATAAGGACAGTTGTAGTTTTGTATTTTTGGTAAATTGCAATCTGATATTTAACTTCAGAAACCAACTCATTGCATCTGTAAATGGAAAGTTTGTTAATAACCAGCTTATTGTATAACAAATAGATCTTCATATTTTCTAGTGTTCAATTATATTTATCAATATTTAATCCCAGTTTCTAAAGTTGTGCAAATAGTTTAATTTGTAATCTTTTTAAAGGGTGTTAAAGGAGTTAATGCTAGTGCATCTTAACATTTTAATACAAGCTTTTAATATATATTTTAAGTTCATGGTTAAAAACCAAACAAAAGAACTATCCCTTCACTGAACATTGACTAATAAACTTTTATAATAGAAAAAAGAATGGAAGAACCTAAAAAGTAGAGGGGAAAAAATGTAATAATAACAGCCTGAAACATTTAAACCTCTATGGTTCAAACTGAACCCTGAGTTGAATGGAATGAATGAAGTTAAAAGTGATTTTAATTATAGCATCAAATTGTGACATGAAAACATCTTCATAACCTTACAAAAAAACTAACATAGTAAAAAGCAGGGATTGGAAAGTTACTTTTAAAAAGTAACTGTGTTACAGTTACTTCATTAAAAAAGTAACTCTGTTACAGTTACTTAATATAAAAAGGAACGCGTTACAGTTACTTTTTACAAAAAGTAACGAATCACAGTTACTTTTTGAAATTTCAAGTTATAAGAAAAATTGAAATTTAGTCTTATAGCCATTATTCAAAGAGAATCACGATAAACAAAACATAAGCACAAACAAAACACTGTAATTTTAATTAATAAATTATTTTTTAATTTTAATCCTTTACCCTGATAATCACCCGACAAAGAGTCCATCAGTAAACGCTTGGTATTGACAGAAATAGGGGTAGCTCAAGAATGATTGTGCACTTTCTGTCTCCCCCATCCCCAACCCTTTTCCAGAAGAAGGACTTGTTGTTGGTCATTGTTCTCGAACGCATTCAGACAACACACAAAGGGGTTTGCATTGAGGGATCCAACCTGCTTGGCAGTTAGCGTGATTTATTTCAAAGCCCTTCTTTTCGGTAGATGCTTGTAATTGCAGGGCTTATTATGTGATACTTGGAAAGGTAAACACACACAAACAAGGAAAAAATTCGTACTTTGACAGTTCTGGCTGAAAGCCGCGTCACGCCTTTAGCAGCCATAGTGGACAATTCTATTATGCTTTACTTTTTAACTCCCAAGAAAAGCTTGTATTTCGGGAATGCGAAATGTTTCTTTTTTTTTAGGAGTGGGTATTTCAAATTATTCAGAAAGTAACAAATTTTCGTTACCCTAAAAGTAACCGAGTTACAGTTAAAGTACTGTTCTGCAATGTAAGTTTCGTTACTAAAAAAGTAACTACGTTCAGTACGCTACTCCAATCCTGTAAAAGGTATTGAAAACCAACGAGAACGTTACCAAATTCGCTGCTTCGTCTCTGCACACAAAAAGATCTATAATTTTTTAACATGAAAAAGTATAAACACATCAGAATCTTGCTTATGAAATTATATGCGAAATGAAAATCGATAGTTCTTTACACAGACCAGATGCTTTCGACACTATAAGTGTAACACGATTTCTCTTTAAAATTTAAAACCCCAAATCGATGTTCTTTTACAACGATTATTCCTTATTCTTTAACATATTGGATTAAATATATAACAATTTGTTATTACAACAAAAAATCCTCTGCCTTGGTTGATGAAACCTTTATTTTGATAAAAGTTGGTTGCCGTTATATGGATGTTGGGCCATTATAGTTGCCCATTTATTAGCCTAGGACGCTGCGATTGGGGTCCCCCAAATCCCATTATGAACATTCAACTAGATCCAACAACATAAAAAATCCATGATTCTCAGAGAAAAGATGAATTTTTACAATGCAAATAAAAAAAGTAATCGTAAACTCTCATGACTACAAGTACAAAAACAAAGTCATTTACAAATTAGTGAATGACTAAAAACTGCTAATTATACCAACTGACATATATGCAGAAACAAATGGCAATGTTCCACTGGATACTTATCACGTCGATTTATTAGGCCCACTCCCATTACCAAGAAGAACTACAAGTAAATATTTACCATTGTCGATACATTTGTCAAATTTCTATGGATTTATCCAGTAACGTCTACGGCAGCTAAAGATGCTATAGAAAAACTTTAAAACAAACTACCTTGAAATCTCTAAGATATTTCCATCGTATCTTTCATCGCATCAAAAATTTGTACAGTGGAAGTTTAAAATTCTTCATTGCGTAATATATACTATAAGTTGTCTTATTTTATAATATAATGGCTGTTATGTCCTTTTATGATATATTTATGCTTTTATTTATAATAATAATAAGGATTTTTTTTGTTTAATCTAGTCATATATTGATCGTTAACATGACCAATTCTTATACAGAGTCTATAATTTTTTTTGTACAGGAATCTGAAACTTCTATGAAACGTATGGATGATCACGATAATACTAAAATGATTCACACGCATACACTCACAAGAAAAACTCCATATCCTCTGCTCAGTCTCTAATCATTCCGATGATATGGACTTGTGGAAGGGTTTAAGCTAATAAAAATAATAAAAAGAGAACTAAATAGGGTTCTTTGAGGGAGATCTAAAGGGCAGACTGCCACAACGGAAAAAGGGAACATTGCACTTTTATCGTTGTTAACATGTTGCCGCGCTCATCAAACGCTCTCTTTGTTCTCAAAAGCAGTGGTTTTCCGATAATGGGACTCTGATAGCGAGTGTCAAAAGTGAGACATCGGAGAAGGAGGAGAAACAGATATAAAAAATCAGTTTGTGGGATTTAGAAATAAAAAAAACATACTTCTATTGAGTGCCTAATAATTAATAGAAGGGTAAGTGAATTTATTGTTATTTGGTAAGGATAATGTGCTATGCACGGAGAGTTTGGTGTAGACTTTAATTCGTTATAGGCATATGAAAATTTATTTACCCCTCTGCCTATTAAAGTTTAAAAGCGTTATTTAATAACTTATTGGCATTGTTTTATTATTTTCTCGTATTCCATTTATTTACTATCATTATGACTAAAAACTAAAATTAACCCAACCTCTCGTCAATAATTGAGTTTGATGAAAATAAATTCAATAAAATTTCCCATTTATTAGCTAAGCTGTCAGATCCCAAACAGAGGCAATTGGTTAAGTGAAGCAAAGCTCTCACTTAAAAATTAAAGTTATATTTTTTTATACAAAACGCAGAGAGGCGTTCGTGCAGTTAAGTGACATAGCACATTGGATAGATTATCCTGCTTCAAATATTTAGATAAAGCAATTTTATATGGAAACTAGCGGCCCAATGTTGTAGTGCTAATAATATTTTTGCTGTAGTGCTATATTGTCCATTTATGAAGGTGAGAAGGGTAGGGGCACACCGTTGTCTTTTTTAGGATGATTATTTTGCAAACGCGTTAAGATTTACGAGAAAGGATAAATTAAAAATAGATTTTAAAATTTCGCTGGTAGGACCGGATTTCTAAATAGGATAAGTAGGCTGTAGCATAGAGCGGCGAAGTTTTTGGGGCGGCAAATTTTACTACCAATTAAAGCGGCATACGACCGTTATTCCCAGGGGTATCCTGGGAATAAACACGTCCTCTCCCTTAGCTGATCCCGTCATCACGGTAGCCTCCAGCACCCTTGGCATCAGCTTCTTGATTGTCAGTCTTGTGCCGTTACAAAGCTTGGGTGGATCTAAGTTCCGCAGGAGTATGATTGGAGCTCCTACTTTTAGCTCTAATTTATGAGGAGGAAATCCTGGAGGATCCAAGCTGTTGAGGAACTCCACAGGATAGTTGACCACCTCGTCTTCGTCCGGCACGGTGTCGACAGATTTGTAGATGCATGTCTCTCCTGGAAGCTGGGCCAAAAGCTTGGTGTTAATGCTGTCAACTGCCACGTTCTTGGGAGCAAAAATGGCTCTTTCACTTAGCCAGCTTCGGTCTTGATAATGTAGGTGTAGGTTAGGGAAGACCTTTTCTGCCAGTTTAGACATGTCTTGTACCACATGACCAAAACGAAGAGTGACTCTTCCATTTTGATCTGCTGATAAGGTGCCATTCCTTACCTCTAGAAGCTGCTGGGCAAATATGGCTGCCCCTTGGTCGCCACTGAGCTGGGCCCTCATGTTGGTCTTCAGGCTAAAGCGTTTAACGCTTGGCCACATGTGTGATGTCTTAATACAGGCGTTGTATTGGTCGGCTCTCGTGCCTTTGGGAATGACGGGCAAAGTCTGTCGAAAGTCACCAGACAGCAAGACTGCAGTACCTCCCATTGTTGTTGCGCCTCAGGTCTTGTAAGAGGCGGTCAATAGCTTCAAAAGCCCCCTTGTGGCTCATCGTAGCTTCATCCCATATAATGAAATGGCACTCCGAGAGCATCCTGGCCTTGATGGAGCCACGGCTAATGTTGCAAGTGGGAGTTTCTTGCTTCATCAGGTTTAGGGGCAGCTTGAATGCAGAGTGGGCACTTCTACCCCCATCCAGTAAGGTTGCTGCTATCCCACTTGAGGCCACTGCCAAGGCGATCTTCTTGTGCTGCCTGAGCTTGGCCAGAAGCGAGTTTATTACGAATGTCTTGCCAGTACCGCCCGGGCATCGATAAAGAAGAGACCTCCTGCACCCTGTTCAATGCTGGAGATGATGGCGTTGTATGCAAGATTCTGATCCTCTATAAGACGTGGTTCATTTACTCTTACATGCGCAGCCATCTCTTCTGTATTGTAGCTTGTCTCGCGCTGATATTCGAGGGCAAGATCATTTTCGCTGCCCTCTGGCGTAGGCAAACCATAGGCAACGACTCCTTCTCCTCCCATTGATTGAATGAGCTTATGAAGCTCAAGGAGAGCTCCATTAAAGATGACATCATTGTAAGGAATATCTTCATCAGGGTGCTGTCTTTGAACTGTGTGGAAGATATCCTCAGCCATGCTGTTCCTGTGTTTTTCCCATAATTTGAGAGGCTCGGCCAAGCCGCAGGTCATCAGCATGATGGCAAAGAGCTGGCGCAGTTGCTTTGGTGCTCTTGAGAGGGCAGCCTCCTCCAGGGTCTTGTCCCAGAGATCGTCATCCTCTAAGAGACCGTGCTTGGCACATGCCTCTCTGTAGGTACCACAAACCTCCCCTTCAAAGGTTCGAAGGTCTTCGAAGCTACATGGTCCGGGCACAGTATGTAGCAGCAGGCGTAAATAGAAGCATTCCTGCTGGTTGGGGTGCACGGTGTAAACCCGGCCGATGGCATCAGACTTGAAGACAGCATCTTCCTCCCTGCCTTCCAGCTCGACCCCTTTCTTGCGCCTCATCCATGTCTTGTTAGTCCAGGTGTAAAAACTTGGCACGTCTGCATAAAACAGGGTCCTTGCAAAAGAGTCATTCCGACACAGCTTAAAGAAAGCTGTGAGGGTGGACTCCGGGTATTGTCGCAATACCCTTTCTGCATTTTCTTCATTGAAAAACACTCGCTGACCATTTTCCAAGTGGACAGCGAGGTTGATCACACTCGGATGACGTTCATGGATGTCGAAACCCAATATACGCCAGATGGCCTCATTCGATGATATGTAGCGGCCCACCTGGAAGCGGTGGATTTCGTCTCACCGCTGGTCACCCTCTTGCTCCACTCCAAAGACTGCCATGTCGGATCCTTTGTTCACATATTTGCAAATTTACTTGATGCTTTTGACTGATTGACAGCTTTCTACGTTGATATGAGCTCTAAATGTCTTGGATAGCATCTTGTTATAAGGGATAATCCAGCGGTTGTGGATCTCCACCTCTCGGCCTTGGACCTTGAGAAGAGCAGTGTGGCCACCGTCTTCTGGTTTCCGTCTTCTGTATAGTGGATATCCGTCTCGGTCGGTTTGAGTTTCTTCCAAAATCTGCTTGGGGAAGGGCTTCGAGCACTTGCCTTCTTCCATGCAAGGCGACTGTCGATTCAGACTCCCACAGGGACCATGAACCATCTGGGTTTTAATATTATTGTACAGATCAGGGTCTTCTGCGGGATCCAGGCAGCTCAGCGCAAATGATGTTGTCGATATCCTCGGGATGGATTTTGAACTTGCACCATATCAGAGTATGGGAATGGGGCAGGCCACGCTTCTGCCACTCTATGGTGTACACCCAGGCTTGCAGCTCGAAAAAGATTTTGCCATCCTTTAGCAGCCAAAGAAGCTTTTTCTGTTTCAGGTGGAAAATCCGGGCCACAATATCATGGCGATCATTTGGTTTCTGGCCATCAAACAAGTTCTGCCTAATGTCCTCCCACTTAGGGTTACAGGTGAATGTAATGAAGAGGTCGAGGCGACCGAACTTTGGTTTCTGGCCATCAAACAAGTTCTGCCTAATGTCCTCCCACTTAGGGTTACAGGTGAATGTAATGAAGAGGTCGGGGCGACCGAACTTCCTCACATATGACATGGCATCCTGAGTGCGCTGGTGCATATATCGTGGAGAACCAGTGAAACTGGAGGGCAGGATGACCTGCTGACCTATGTTGCTCGCATTCCCATCGGTAGCCATTGCATCCTGAAGACCACGGTACTGCTCAGCTCTTAGTGTCGTCTGGTTTAAACGGATATAGAGTAGCCGCTCAGTCTCGATTTTGGCATACATGTCAACCATCAGCTGACTGGTGAACTCCTTGAACCGTAGCAGCTGGTTGAAATGACCTTCTCTAACCATTAGTCTGTAGGCATAGAAGTCCTTGCAGCTTATTTTCTTTCCTGTCTGCTCTCCAGTGCTAGGCTTCACTTGGTAAAGGGCAAAATTATAGCCATCTTCACCTCGTGGAAACAGGAGTGGATACTGGAGGCTGTCGTGGGACCGGTGAGTCTCCTTGATGTTGATGAGCATGTTGTCTCTTTACTTCAGGACAATGTCGCGTGAGCCTGTGGCATGCTCATCGCCGACCATGAAAATGGCCACTTCATTTGTGAGCATTGAAGCGAAGGGCATGTTCCCCAACAGGTGTTCTGACAGCTCTGATGACCATCCGGTGTTCCGGCAAGACCATCTGCTCTAGGGCTGATTTGAAACTTTGTACGTATGGATGAGTCTCATGGAGCATGGTTTGGAGCTCTTGTGTGATGAGGCGATCCACACCCTGATTGAGTCTGCAGCGCTGATCAATCTGCTGGTCGCCACCCATGGAGTACACCTGGACGTACTTGGGCTCTTCGTCCGGTAGTGGTAGTAGACTTTTCATGCGGTGGTAGACCTGGCCCTGGATTTTGAATGTGGTGAAGAATCCTCTGTTTGTCAGGTTCTTGTCTGCACCAAAGGAGGTCATCATAAAAGCGGAATTGTATTTCCAAATGTTGGAGCGAAAGTGTTTGGCCTTTTGATCATCGTCGATGAGAAACTTACTTAAAACTTCCGGTGGAGGTTGCAGTGTCTGTAGCCTCACCTTGCCGTTAGTGCAACACATTCCTGGGGCCTCACCTGGCCATTTTCAAATGTACACACCTTATCCATCTTGCCGATAATGTCCTTACTGTTGGAACTGTATGCCTTGGTAGCATTGTAGGAGAAAGCCCCTTTAAGCCAGGAAATGTTTTCGGTTAAAACGGCCTGCGAATGTCGTCTACGATCCACTCGCAATCGGTGTACTCTTGTTTCTGGCGTCTCAATTATTCGTTGTTCGGCTCGAAAAGTTTCCATAGCCTCCCTGACGTGCTGCAGTCGAAGCTGTCGTGCCTCCTCCGACTCGGCAGCCCGGGATGTTGTTGCATTTTCTCGAAGCTGTAGCAGTCGCCGCTCTCGCTCTGTAGCCGTCTCATTTAACCGTAAAGCCTTTGCTTTTTTCTCCTTAGATTGGACTTGACCAATATGTTTGGGTTTTATTTTAGGCATTATCAATAATAGATTAAAATGTATCAATAATAGATTAAAATGGCCGAAAACGATCTGACATTAAACTGATCACTGTTGGTCTGCGTGCATAAAATAAAATATTCTTAATGAAAGCGAATTACATGATCTAATTGTTTAGATGTTATAAAACTACTCCAGCAAACAGCAAACGATTTTCATTTTTTATATTTATTTGTATTTTTCTTAACTGTGATAAAGATACTAAAACATACGATTTTTGTAGATAGAGCTACTACACAATTAATATAGCTACAAAAGTACAAACACACCCATTATACAGCTCTAACATAATGACCTTCGAACAACCGAAAATATTCTAAATTATTTATAAAAGAAATTGCCCATTTGGCGAGGTTTTACACTAATATGCAGCTCTAGTGCGATGGCCTTTATTAACCATCATAGTTCAGTAATAGCTTAATTATACATTTATTGCTTAAATATACATACATGCAGTCAACAGAAAATCAATAAAAAAATCATCAAATAAGCCCACAATAAAATCCGGGAATGGAGACTGGCGGAATTACGTCACTTGAAACATGTCAATTATTTTTCAAATAATGAATTTAGTTTCTGAAGGTAATGGCAACAGAATAAAATAAACATTTTCAATTTTAAATGTTTTCGTTAAAAGTTTTATTTAATTATTTCAGCCGATAAAAACCAGGAAAGTAAAAAAAGATCGGATTTGAGCCAAAGTGGTGTAGTTTTTTCACAAAATTCGAATAAAAACGTTCGAAAACTATAGAAGGAATGGTCCGATTCTAAAAATTCTTATCCTATGTTTGTTCCAGAGATGAGATGAATTTTTGTGCCAAATTTCGTGACGATCTGTTGCGTGGTTCTTTTGATCTCGTGTCTTATACAAACAAACACACAAACAAACAAACAAACGGAAGTTGCCTTTTATGTATATAGATATATACTAGCAAATTTATACCCGTTCTTCGCACGGAATAAAAAATATCAAATAGATTCCAAATATGTGTTCCATATAACCTGCTATAGGATCATAAACTTGTTATTGTTTCCGCTCGTTATAAATTATAAAATCCCGTTTTATTGCCTTAAAATTCCAAAATGAAAAATACGCTATAAAATGCACTCATAAATGTCATCACAATTCCCTCATAAATACATAAAACCTTTTAGCTCATTTGGCGCGTTTTGGGAAATAATTTGGCGAGAAAATGGTATAGCTACCCACACCTATTATACAGCTCTAACACAATGACCTTCGAACAACCGACCAGCTTATAAATTATAAAAGAAATTGCCTATTTGGCGAATTTTAGTTAATAATTTGGCGAGTTTGGCAACGTATTTGGCGAAAAAATAAAGACATAAAACACTAATAGCTCTAGTGCAATGGCCTTTATTAACCATCATAGTTCAGTAATAGCTTAACTATACACTTATTGCTTAAATATGCATACATGCAGTCAACAGAAAAATCAATGAAAAAATCATTAAATAAACCCACAATAAAATCCGGGAATGAAGACTGGCGGAATTACGTCACTTGAAACATGTCAATTATTTTTCAAATAATGAATTTAGTTTCTGAAAGTAATGGCAATAGAATAAAATAAGCATTTTGAATTTTAAATGTTTTCGTTAAAAGTTTTATTTAATTTTTTCAGCCGATGGCATCAGGAAAGGGAAAAAATGATCGGATTTGAGCGAAAATGGTGTATTTTTTTCAGAAAATTAAAATTTTCTCTAAAAATGGAACAAATATGAAAAATCTAAGCCTCAGGTGCACACGTTAATATTAAAGGGAATCTATCTTAAAAATTTCGAATATATATATATATATATATATATATATAAATATATATATATATATATATATATATATATATATATATATATATATATATATATATATATATATATATATATATATATATATATATATATATATAATATATATATATTATATATATATATATATATATATATATATATATATATATATATATAATATATATATATATATATATATATAAAATACGGAAGGGGAAGTCAATCTATGCAGCTAAATGATAGGCTGTTTGCAGCAATCTTTGTGCTTTTAGAGTTTTTCATATAGATTTGTCGGTCAATTATGGAAACTTCTCGAAACTACCGCTCCTTGTAACTAGATTTTCTCGCCAAATATGTAGATGATATCCCCAAAGTCACTCATTCTGTGCTTGATAAACCTGCGAGATTATCGCCAAAAACCGAGCCAAATGAGTGAAGTGAGTTTTATGGCTCGTAACATTTTTTGTTAGTTATGTGCCAACTGGACTAGGATTATGTGGATAATTTTAATGACGTTTTAAATAGTTTATGACCAGTATTTTCGTTTCTAGGTAGTTGTGTTGCATGTTATAACAGATTCTTGATTAAAATTTTTTAAATAGTTTAGATGCTCATGATATCCATTACCTTATCTAATGGAGCTGTAATGAGCTGCTTGTGAGCAATCTTCGGTCTTAGATCTTTTATATAATTCCATCCTTCAAGCATGTTCCATGTATCTTAACACAAGTTCAAACTTTTTATATAGATTTGGTGATTTTGGCCATCACATTTTAAACCATTCTGTATTCACCACACACATTTTGTGAAATAATAAATAAAACTTTTTCCATGTTCGAAAACTTCATATTCTTGCCAAATATATCGCCAAAGGGGCTAAATGTGATTTGTGGCTCCAAATCGAGGTTTTATTATTATTTTTTTTAAATACAAATTGTCTCCGCCCCTTATTTCTATCGATTGCCAACCCCGGCAAAGGACGGATATTTATTTGCTGATTTTAAATATTTAATGTTGTTACAAAATTAAAAAGTCTCAATTTTTATTGAAATATTATAGTAATTGTAAATTAATTTGAATGTTGACTAATTTTTTTTCCAGTAGGAAAAATTGAAAGTTAGCGTTGACCTAGTGTGGTGGGTTGTGTTGTGGTAACACGGAGGATGCCTTCGCAGGTTTTGTTCTCGTTTTAGCCATCCATGTATGTGGATAGTGCTAAATAAAAAAATCTCTCCCCTTCCTTCCTTTCAGCTTCTAGACAGACGGATGGTTAGTTAGAACTTTTATCCAACCTTTAGAATTTCAAATGTATTTTTATTATTTGAAAAGGGAGGCATCAGATATGTGGTTTTTAAATTTCTATTTGCCTTTCCGTCGGTACTCCCCTGTCTAACTTCGTCTGTTTTAATGATTTGATTTTAATTTTTTTTTTTTGAAAGGTAACATCATATCGTAGACCAATGCTTTATGCTTTTTGGTCGTTCGTCCGTACCCCCTTTAGCTTACAGACCGACGGGTGCTTAGAACTGCCTTTCTAACTGTCAGGTTTTCAAAATTATTTTTTCCGTTTAAAACGTTTAACATCAGTTCATATTTTATAGGTTTTTAATACGCAAATTCAAACAAAATGAATAATTATAAAATATTTTCTTAATATCTTATATAGAAGATTTTATTTAGACTTAGTCGATAATAACATATCGTTTTTTCCTAATCAAAGAATGGAAGGAAAAGTTCGCTACAATTATCATAGAAATTGTTTTATTTGGTTAACATTTATTAAATTAAAAACTTTTTTACGTCGAATTTAAAACTCATATATTTTTGGGAAAAGAACTTTTCATGATTCAACAATAATATATCAGTAATCTGTTCAGTACTTGATTCAATTGTACTCATTTCTTCAACTTTATCTGTATTGTCCTCTAATTTAATTTTAAATTAAAATTAACTGAGAAAGTGTGTATGCAAAAAAAAAATAATAACAATAATAATAGGGTAACAAATTACTTAAATGATTGGGGATTTCATCGAATAGTTTACCCACCGAATTAACTTATCTATCTAGCAAGAAAATATTCTTGAATAAAAATAAAATTCTAATACTAAAAAATAGTAGAATCTAAAAGATTAATTTGGCGATAATTTTTGCTTTGTGAGCCACGTTACAGCCGGTAAAAAGTAGCAATAATCTTGTTTTGTTTAATATAAAAATATTATGTTAATAAATTTATTTGATCTTTGTGTTAATTCATAAAAAAGTATATTCTACTCTTACAAAATAATTGTATTTACTTTATATTTTGCATCAAATTCATATAATTGCATTTATTTTTACACTTTGCATAACCTAACAACGTTATTTGGAAAAGGGACTATAATAAGAACGTATATACAATAAATAGTACTATGAGTGTTCTTTTTCTTACTTAAGTCATCCAATTAGTCCTTTAACTACACTACTATCATAGATTACAAAAATATTTTCTTTGGTTATCGTTTTTAAAAAATAAATTTTTAGGTAAAATAGAACAATTTTTTTTCTCGAGTTTATTTTCCAGTTAATATCCGATACTTCACTTACTCTTTTACGTTAGAATAAAACTTATAAAAAAAACACTTGATACACGAATAACCTGTAATTAAATTCAAAACTTCTTTTAAAAGACTTTCCAATTCCATGGAAAAATTGATTATTAATTTAATTTACTTCGCAGGAAAAGAAAACTATTTTCTTAACAATTATTTTTAATCACCAAACGATCGGTCCAATTTTGATTGTTGTCGTTTCTCCATTTTAGCTTCCACACTACGTTTATAACGTAAAAAGTGGAAGGTATTATAATCGTTCAGTCCGTCCGTCCGTCCGTCCGTCTGTCTGTCACCCACTTTCACAGAAAGAACCACAAGTCCCATAGACAAGTGGGATACGTCATTTTGAAGCAAAAAATCAGATTAGGCTACATTCCAAATTTCATTAAAAAATTAAATTAGAAATTTAGTTAAAATTTAAATAACTAAAAATTTAATCTACATTGAAATAACATACAAATTTCATTTTTATTCAATATTTTCACTGTTGCCATTTCGTTAAACGTACTAGAAACTTTAAAATAAAAATAAACACTTTTGAAAGAATATTTATTTATGCGTTATAATTCAGTTCGGATTGTTGTAATATCACAATAGAGTTCTTTTAATGGTTTATTATATATGTATGAAGAAGGATGCATAGAGAATTCTAACTTGGCATAAAAAATAAGCAAAGTTTCGCTTTTATTTTTAAAGCATCAATTGCACTAATTATACATTTTTCGAACTGTAAATTAATTTAACAAACGATAAATGACTGAATTTTCGAAAGAAATGTAAATAGTAAATTGTGGCGACACAAAGATATTTATTAAAAAAGATTACATTATTATTCTTCGAACTTCAAACAAATTAAGCAAACGATAAAGTCTAATTATTAAATCTGAGAAAGAAGATTAATGAAAATAATTAATTTTATCGTTTCTTTAGTTTAATTACAACTAGCTAAAGGCTCTGTTTGGCGAATTTCTTTCTGAGGTGTATAAATAGTTTGTTTCCTGTTGAGCAAAAATGTTGTGTGGAAGCGGTTTAAGTGACAGATTCTGTAACAAACCTACTTGTTTTATACGGTCCCCTATTTCAAAATACAAGCTTATTATCATCATAACTCAAATGTTATGCTAGTAGAATTACAAAATTTGGTACTTTTCATTAATTTTTGACACTGACTAAATTTCTGCAAAAAATTAATGGGTTTATATTCATATTTTTTCGAAAAAAATATTAATACTTTTTTGAAGATATTAAATATTTCTTAAATTATATAAAAGTATTTTAATTTTGTTTGGAAAGTTTGAAAGTAACACAGAAAAAGATATCGTCTTGCTAAGTATATTATTAACGGAGATATCAAAAGTTTGAAAATCTCACTTAACATTATGATCGATAAACTTTCTGTAACCATAACTCAACAACTATGAGGAGTCTGGCAACAAAACTTTATATTTGGTGTATTTTGATGATTCTTAATATGTCTAGGCCAAAAAAAATTGGGTTTTGCCATTGAAAATGTAAAAGTTTGTACTAATTTCAAATATGGAACCCCTTACGAAATTTTTATGCCGACCAATCCACTCAGAACGTTATTTCCGTTAAAATGACGTATCACAATTGTACCTCCGATAAACGGTGCCTCAACAGCGAGGTCTGTTCTCTTTTTTTTTGTCCTGGACTGTACTATGATTTCGTTTTGAAGTTAGTAAGATCTAACCACATTGGTTTAAGTCGAATAATTTAATTTTTTTTAATTATACACCGTTATAGTATATATTATCATATCACCAGACGCTCTAAAAGGGGATGGAACAGCTGATTTATTCTGAATATCCCGATATTACGGCCCCAGAGGATTACACAATTAATTCAAAATAAAAAAAAATTGACCACCGAAAAATATATATATTAGAGAAATGGAGGACACTGATATAACTATTTCTATTGGGCCTTGTTCAATCCTTCAAAAGACCTGTGCATCACAACGAATAAGATTCGGACGTCCAAAACTCCGGCCATGTCCAACAGTTTGGGATCTTATTTGCCTTTAGCAAACAAAATGGTAATCGACTTCGATTTCGAACTTCCGATGAAAGAAGGTGCGGTGACAAAATTACTCCATTGCGTAGGTATAACCAGATAATAACAATCATTAGGAGCCATCACAACTACGTCCTTCCCTTTTATCTGCAGTTCCGTAGATAGATAATGGAATAATATTTGCTATTCTTTTTTTTTCGTGTGCTCTCATTGATGATTCATATCAGATGAAATTGTCCAATTCGGTTGTCTGAGGACAATTCTAAAGCTTGGAATTCGAACTAAATAAATCTGTGCTTCAAACTTTATATGTACAATCTTGGTTTTTGTAGACGGTTTTAAAAAGAGTGTTCTGTCGAGATTGCGAATATCTTCCAGATGGAGGAGTTGAAGTTGATGTTATCAGGTATGTTTGATAAAAGTTACCTGTATACAAGGTTTTAGTGAATCTCGTAGTTAATAAATCTTCCAGAGTTTTAAAATGTTTAGATATTTTGAACAAATTATTATTTTTTCTTGAGCCAACTCATCAACAATTTATTATTATTAGAGATTACAAAACTCCGAAGTCCAGGAATGACCTCACGTCCTCAAGCTTCGCTCCTCTTGACGCTTTATGCAATTATGCTTTTTTTTTACCTTTTTGAATCAAGAAATTTAATTGAAAAGGTTTAATTTTGGTTTACATGAGGTGCATTAGATAATTTTGCATTCAAAAATTGTGCCAGAAGTTTATTTTAGTTTTGCTTCTGGCATAATCAGTTCTGAATTTTTTTTTGTTTCATGTATATTTATAATTGTATGCGTATATAATAATAATTTCAGTAATAATTTACTAAAAATAAATAAAAGAGATTTCTATTTCAGTAAAAAAAATCATTTTTTTACTCACACAAATGAATTTATTTATTAATGACTTTTACTATATTACCTTATTGATTTAAAAAAATATATAATAGTTAAAGAGTTAAAGATAATTTTTAATTAAGGTGTGGCGATACTCTGTGGCGATTGGGTCTGGCAGCACTGAGTGTGGCTAGATTCGATCGCCACAAAGGCAAACTAAAATAATCTAAGCATTTAAATTTGATTTGAAACTCGAAATTATTTTAAATCCTAACATTTAATCTCCATTTCTTTTACTCTCCACCCTACTACGCTCTTTTACATTCGTACTACTTGATTAGGACCTAAAATAAATGCTTTTATGACATTAACAATACGATATTATAGGAACATAAATTTCGAAATTAGTTATTTACTTGATTTACTCAAAAAATTAAATCATGAAATAACTAAATGAAATAATGAAAATATTTGAAATTATAGAGGTATATTTCGCGATAAGATTAAAAAAATATATTACGTAGTTATTTGTATTCACAAACAATTGATGCGCAAATAACTTGCATTATTTTGTGCCTGACCTAAAATTTAAAGTCCAGTACTAATTGAGAGGTGATTTTTAATTCTTTTTGTGTACACATAAAAGGAAAGACCAATTTTCTAAAAATTTAAAAACAACAAAATTATTGATACGCATATAAAGCATTGACTTTGTTTATGTAAATTGTATTATACCTCCGTTTTTTTGATCGAAATAAAACGAATGCAATTCAAACTTTACCTTCATTTCTGAAACTTTTATATGAAATATTATTAGTTTATAACCATTACTTTTTATTCATTCTTTTATAACAATTTACAGAATATTTACAGTCTCCATTCATGAGAAAAAAGAATTGTAAAAGTGACTTCTCAGATCATTAATTTCAGACCATTTCTATTCGATTTATATAAATCAACATTTGGTTTTTCTGATGTAACTCAAGCAAGGTCGTACAGGAAACCCCAAACTGACAGTTTGACGTAAAACTAGTTCGAGTGTCCCTTAATTCTTGTAGATCAAAAGTGTTTTAACATTAAATTTTCACAACCACATAGACGTAAAGTAAAATTGATAATCTTGTAGAAACTACGGGGATTTGGGCTCTGAAACGGAACTGGAAAATTATAATGTGCAGAAAACGTTCATAATTAATGGAAAACCAGTAATAGTAAAACTATGCTGAGCTAATTAATATTTACCTAATTTTATTTCCTTGTAAATAGGTTTTGTGCTGTTGTAATTTTATAAATGCTAACTTATTTTATGTTTTACGATTGGTTTAAATTAACGACGTTGTTCAGAAACAGAAAAGATTAGTTTGAATTTACGACTTTACAAATATGCCACGACCGTATGCCCCGAGTGAAACAACTTCAGAGCTCCTTTTTATGATTTTATCATTGAAAAATAAAAATTTTAATTCCCTTAAGCCAAGAAAAAAATCGATAAAAATTATACTAGCCTGGTTTGCTCTTAAAATAAAAGATTAGAAAAATAAGTTTCTGGTTCTATAAAACTTGGACCTATACTTTCTCATCAAGTTTGAAACCAAATAGAAAACGTTCGTTGCAACTAATTATTTAAAAAAGCGGCACGGTCACTTAATTAATCATAGATTTATATAATTAAGTACTACATCGATGTCAATAATCAACGATGGAACTTATTTTTAATTACCACTCATGACCTATAGTTGCATTTCTGCCACCTGAAATGGACCTCACCTCACCGTTTATCGGCTACTAATAAACGGAAAATTAAGCCTAATTAAAACATCGTTCCCTTGTCAATTATATCAAATGTATCTTCAAAAATATGCAACGATTAGTATATCTTGTTCTAAAACGGCTGCTGAAACCGGTTTTAATCTGGTTCATATTAAAAAATTCTGGTGAGGCCGTCAGTTATTAAAACTCAGCAGACGCATACCCACGGTATGTAGCTTATTATAAATGGCCTGTCTACAAGATTAACATCGACACGCCACTGGGTGAGAGAACTCCTTAAAATGAATGGGTAGGAATGCTTATGCACTCCCCATTGAAAATAGACAATTACCCATCTTTATAACTAATAATATAACATTACCATTGTCTTTTTATGTAAATGCGTAAAAGAAGTTCGACTGTCTCATTTGCCCCTGAACACGAATTGGAAATATATTTTAGTTCTTAAAACTGCCACATATTTACATGAGTTGTATAACTATATTTATATTTTGATACCTATCTGATACTTTTTATTTATATTTTTTCTTGGTATTATTGTAATATGATTTTCAATTTTAAGTTCCATCAGTTATCTTAAATGTAATCCCATAAAATTGCACCTCTGTAAACACAAATACAAAAATTGTCCACCAACAACAGGCCAGAGGCCAACACAGCAAAGTTGGTCCAAAAAATGGACCGCAAAAAATTTTCGATATATTCTTTTTTTATATAAGAGAAAATCTCAAATACAAGTTATTTAAAATCCCACAAACATTGGAAGCACTACCAAATTAATATTTTAGCTTACCACGTAATATATGTAAAAATGAAAATTGTTATTATCAACATAAGCAACCACTTCACAGAAATTACATACGAAATTATATGTCCTGTAACCAACATTTTGTATTTCGCCCTGATGATGATGTGGTTTCTCTTCCGTGCCCATTTCAGTGTTTAGAACTTTCGATTGTGTTTGACTTAACCAGACACAACGGTATGTGGGAAATTAATATTATTAAATACACTCCTTACACAGTGCATTCCTAAAGATGACGCAAAATTCCACTGTATGATTTTCCTTCCCTTTATTATGCGTATTTGAAATATTTTGGCCAGTGTTTACTCACGTTTTTCTTTAAAAAGATCTACGAGTTTCAAACGGAATGTCCAAAAATGTAAAACAGGCATAAATATAAATTTGCACTATGAACGTATCATTTACTGAGTAGGTTCTGCATTAAATATTCTTAAATCATGTTAAAAATGCTAGTATTCTCATTGACCACGCGAATTTTCTTTTCTATTGACGAATTCTATTTTCCATAATTATTTTATTAAAAAGGAATATAATTACGTTTATTCGTTTGGCTATGTTTTTTCCTATGTTTAATTGAAAAAAACATCAACAGTTTTTTTAGGAATATTTAACAATAATTAAATTATGAGAAAACTTGGTCTGTTGTCAAGGCTGAAAGTAATTTATTTCATCTGTTAAAACTATTCATTCATCAGTAAATACTACCTTGAAACAGTTAAATTAAATGTGCCTTATCAAATTTAGGCCACTACTACACGGATGCGAGATGCGACAGGTGCATCAATTTCATTTGCATTATATGTCCCGCTATTACTCTGAATTCTATTGACAGCAATGCAACTGAGATTTTTTATAAAATAACTTTGAAACTTTTTTTTATTGAAAGTTTTCTGAAAAATAAAACCAAATCTTATTAGGGGCCTTAAATAAAAAGGTAGGACTTTTTATATAATGTTCAATTTTAACGAAAAAAACTAATATTTTAACGTTGTTTTGTAACTAGACCATGCATGTGATGATACGATGCTCTGGAATGTTTGTCTGATTGTGAATAACAATGCGTTGAAAGATATTTATTTGTACATAACCGTTTAGATGAATCACATACATTTACTATATTACGCTAGTTATACTCGAACATGTGTGTTCTATTTCACTCATTACATTGTTTTAATTTAATTGAAATGTTTACATTTGGCCTGACTCCGGTTTATGAAAACTTACATGTACTAAAAAATTTGGAAACAAACTATGTAATGTGCACTGAAGTTTTGTATTGCTTCATATCTATTAATTCAAAACAATATTAAATTACTATTTGAGGATAATACCCTCATAAACGTAAAATTGCAGAATTTAAGCTGTAGTATTTTCCCAAGATTGGTTAAAAATGTGTAAACATATAATTGAAATTTAAATACACTGTAAAAATAGTTTCTGCAGAAAAAAAAAGCCGAGAAAAGTCATTATTTTAAAACGGAGAAAAACTGTTTGTTTTTAATTTTAACAGATAATTAATTAAACTGAACCTATTTTCTCTGCAAATTTTGTAATTTTTTGGCACGTCAACTTACAGTTTTTCTGTAAAATAAGAGATTTTTTTACAGTATGTGATATAAAGTTATTATTTTTATTTAAACACACGTGATTAAAAATAAATGTAAGAAAAACTATTTTTATAATCATAAAATTTACTTTTAAAGGAAACAATGCACCTTGAATATATCCGTATCATTTAAGGGGTTATATATAAGATCTATGGATAAAGATATATTTTTTAAGTGCTGTGGTATTAAAGTGATATCTCAATTTTTCCGCGGAAAACTATGAATTAGTACAATAGTAATTATTTATAAACGCGAGAAATTTTTCCACATAAGTGTCATTCATGGTCAAATATTTTCTATGCATTTATTCTAATGCTAACTTAACTCTGTGTACACAATCATTTTGGATTTTACAGCTATGATAATAAAATGTCAAATAATTACAGAAGACAAAGGTTTAGTGTACTTTTTTATTAATGACAAAGTGATTCCGTTGTTTGAACTACTTTCAGTCGATTAACGCTTCCTCTAGGCCACGTTTTTTACAACCAGTTGATGAAAGTGCAATCCAATTCCGCAAGTTGTTTTTATAAGCGCACCCCGTTTGACCGATTACTGTGATATAAATTGCTGTCGATTAATTTGCCGCCAAGCTGTCTGGCATGTACAATCTACTTAGTATAAGAAATGAGTCCAGTTTTGTAGTAAGAGAAAAATAAATCATTCTGGTTTTTTTCTGGCTCTTTCCGTTTTAATCGGCCTCAAAATCGTTAGGTAGTATTATTTTAAGTTATCACGATGAATTAATTTCTCACAATAACAAACTATATTAAGTTTTTTCTTAGATTTTTTTTTTATTCGTTTGAGCATTCAATAAACTAAAAAAATAGTCAAAGTCGGTTTAATTTTTCTATCTCTATCACAATCATCTTAATATGTTTTATTTGAAAATTGCTTTAATATTACATTGGTATTTTGATTAACATATTACTAAGTATAAACGTTTATCAATTTCGATTCTTAAGCACAATATATCGAAAGTCAGAACAAAAAACTTTTTAGTTACTTTATTTACACTTGACTTACAGTTTAGTTACATTTATTAATATATGATCTAATAATTGTTGGATTTTAGATAAATGTTTTATACAAAATAAAATATAAATAAATTTAAATTTGAGGAAGCGTTATTATTCCGATCCAAAGTTTCGCAAACCTGATAATATAAACCTCCAAATTTTCTTATGTAGTGACTTTTAATCGCATGTTTAGATGTACATAAATTACTGTTTAATTTTAGTTTCATAAAGTTTGTTATAGCCTTCTTTCAGGTGATGTAATTCCTTCCAACTTTCATTCCTCTCTTCCTTCGATCAGTGCTCTGTTCCCTCGTGACATTGATTCACCAAATCGGGGCTCGAGATAGAATTTATTTTCATTCAATATTTTTGTTGACACTAAAACATTCCCATTATACGTTATTTTATTTACTAGTAGTCAACTATTAACTGAATTGCTATTCTGGATTGAATCATTTATCTTTTACAAATTCAAAAGGAATTAAAGTTCCTTACTAATAAAGGAGTTTGATGTTTCATATTAAAAAATACTCTATATATTTCTTTAAAATTCTTCTCGATCTGCAACAAACGATAGATCCTCAACTTCAAAAACCTGATATGAGTTCGAAGTGGAAGAGCACTTCATCAAAACACCTGTTTTTCCGAATGTGTTGTTTGCACGCATCCCCACGCGGCTGATTGAGAGGGTCACCTGCAGTTTTTACCTGCTCATTTCGGATGACGCAAGGATGTAGCTTTGGAGAAACAGTTTTCTAAATGAAGACTGTGGTAAATAAGAGCAGACTGTACCTAATTGCATTGAAGGACTGTAAATGGAGGATGGTTTAGTTTGTAATGGTCATTCATCAATTAACCCTTTGAGGGATGAGCGAATTGGCTCAAGTGTGATAAGATTGTAATTTATTTTTTAAAAATAAGAATTTAATTTGTTTATATTTTTAAAAATTATATTTCTGTAGCGGATAAATGACTCATTCACACTACAAAATCTAAAATTTATTAAAACTATAAAATTTAGAATTTTTAAAAAAATTTATATATGTTGTTGGTAAACCGGATTATCAGGTGACGTTTGTATCCGTCAGAGGGTAAAAGCACTTGTATATTATAGAAATATTGGTGACACTTTAAGTGTTTTTAAGTGATTCTAACCGACTAAAGTGAATAATTTTTTTAAATAGAAAATTTTTTCTCGGGTTATTATTTTCATTAATGTTTTTTTCCCATAGCATAACGTTAAATTGAAACAAATATTAATAAATTCGAAAGATGTTTATTTATTTTAAAGATGCTTATTTTTCAAATAAATGAACATAAACATATTTCTAAATTATTTATATTTCTTTGAATTAAAATTTTGCTTGACAATACGTGCGGAAATAGGAATGGGACTATGGAAGATTAAAAACCTTAATAATAAGAAATTTTAACTATATATTAATAAATTCGAAAGATGTTTATTTATTTTAAAGATGCTTATTTTTCAAATAAATGAACATAAACATATTTCTAAATTATTTATATTTCTTTCAATTAAAATTTTGCTTGACAATACGTGCGGAAATAGGAATGGAACTATGGAAGATTAAAAACCTTAAGAATAAGAAATTGTAACTATTTTATTATATTTGAAATGAAAAAAACCTGAAGACAAGAACAGCAATTACAAACACAAAGGGGAAAAAGGAATATATTAAATTAATATATTACATACTTTTTTTGGTAAGTTTAAACATATTTGAATTGTTGATTTTTATTTCACAACACTGCTACGTAGTATTCGTATCTCAAATACAGATATAAATGCTGAAAAGAAAACTTAGATAAATTTACAATCGAATAATTTATGCACTGCATAATACCATATTAAACCACATTAAAATAACAATTATATATCAAGTCTTCGAATTTCCATTAAAAAATAAATCACCAATATTTAATACCCCGAGGAACCCCTTCAAAACAAGCCTCGCCATTGGCCCAAAGTTGCCGGTCCGCATCCAATGAAATGTGAAGAGAAAAGTTCTGTTTTAAAGTTTCTTTTTCTTTTCATTTGTGATCGGGATTTAAACGAGTCGGGATAGTATAGAATGAGCGATCGTGTTGGGGTCGGTATAATAACTGTGGAAATAGAAGAAGATTGATCTATTGCATTGTTGACATTTTGGATTATTATACAAGGCCGTTTATGGGGTGAGTCTGCGAATAGTTGTGTCATAATTTCATTTTTGTTGTAAAGATATAAAAAAGTTTCTTAAATATGTTAAATGTCTTTTCTAGTTATTTTTTAAAATAACATATATAATTTTTAAACCTTCTGTGCATTTTATTGTTCTGTTATAATAATTGTTTTATTTTGTTATTTAATTTAAAATTTAAATGTAATTTAAAAAATAAAAACATGCATTTAAATTTTGAAAAATCTTTTTCAAAACATGTTTGAGAAATTTAAATGAAGTCTTAAAATTTTAGTAATTTAAGTTTGAAAACAATTATAACAATTATGAATGTAAGTCAGAGGAATCATCGTATTTAAGTAATATTACCTGATTTGAAATTTTAAGAAAATTTGTTTTTAAATGATAGAACTCTATAAAAATACCATAACGAGGAAAAATATTATATATTCTTATATTACATATTATTTTGCATAAACTCATTTAAACATTTAATAACTTGAAAAAAGATTTTTAAAAAATATCGATAAAAAAAGATAGTAAAAAAAAGATCGAAAGACTAAAACTTCTAAAAAGTCTACTTTTTTAGCCTTACTGTAGGGCGAGGGAGAGATAGGCTCTTTTTTTGTAAAAAAAACCCCTCTTTTGAGAATATATTGAATGAGTATTTTTTTAAACTCTAAACAAATAATTTAATCAAAGCTTTAAAGATATGTTTTTTTGTTCATTTGGAAGAATATGTAGTATACCATAAAATGGGGTAAATCGGAACACTTTTCAACTTTGATAGTTTAAAAAGTAGCTTTTTTTTAGTTTGATAATTTGACTAGAAATTTCAGCCTTGTTTTGTTCTTTCAATTTTGAACAAATGCGTAAAGTTTTGAACAGATTTTACGTAGTATTAGTTAATGGTTATCTTGTGAATAGTTTTTTATCGTGGGATCTATTTTTGCCTTTGTCAACTGCAATAAACTAAATGGTGTGTTAATATTCACCCCGTTAATCTTAAACACATGATGTCACAAGAAATTATTCATTCTCAACAACCAAGTGTGATAAATACTTATTCTAATACGGTATATTCTTGTATTATAAGCATATGTCTAATAATAAAACCCTTAGGCATAGGATACGAAAAAGTTTGTACTTGCATACAAAGCTTCGTAGATGATGAAAATGGAAGATTATTCGGGGATGCCACTATATATATATATATATATATATATATATATATATATATATATATATATAATATATATATATATATATATATATATATATATATATATATATATATATATATATATATATATATATATATATATATATATATATATATATATATATATATAAAATCTCAATTCCTTATGTTATTACCTTCTTAATTAAAAAATGCAACTTTGAATATCCTAAGCATATTTATGGGGAGTCCATTTGTATGACCGGGAAGTTTCGTGCCAATTTACCCTATTTTACGGTACCACTAACACTGTCGTTTTTTTATGTATAACTTTCCGGTGACACTTGTCATTGATAACACATATATTAAATTAGTAACAGTAGGAAACGTATGAAAATCACCAGTTAATTTTTACTAAAGATTTTATTAAAAAATATTAGGAAACTTAGCAGATTGCCTTTAAAAAATATTGCAAACGCAAAGCAGCACGTGAATTATAATTGCATTTAATTTAAGGTTTCAGTGAAATATTTATTTTTTCTTATCGCTTGATCTTGTTTTTTCCCACTGTGTTATAACCAGGTTCAGTTTTATTATTTTAGGCAAAGATTTTCGCTTTAAAACTAATAAAACTTACTTTCTTTGTACGAAACATTAAAAAAACAATCTTTCTTTCTCACGGACCATGCTCAAACGTATCTTTTCTCACTATACTCACAATTAAAAGTTGAAGAAACGTAATCTAATAGTGCAATCAGATTAGGTGGGAACATAAATTCAAAATATGTTCCCGTTAATCTATCTACGAAGAGATCATTAACCTTAATGTTAAAAGACAAGTAAAACGATGATCAGATAAGAAGAAATGCGTTGAAAATGTCTCACAGAAGCTGCTAAAGAACAAATTTGCCAACGACGATGTGAAGACATCAAACCTAAACAAAATATCACCATTTTATCTATTTCATGAACTTATATCTAAAATATGAGAATCCTGAAGTATGTGGCTTTTATAATTGCCCATAAACATTGATAGGGGAAAATAAGACTGGTGGATTCATAAGCTAATTGTTTTATACACTCAGCTTTCAGATAAATTTTATTTATATTAAAGCAATATTTATGATACACAAAAGTATTTTCTGAAAAGTTTATTTTTAGATTAATCTCTTTTCATTAAGAAATGATAATGAATTTGTGTAGCTGGAAAATAATCTAAAATGTCTAAAAATATTTTAACTTAAACCAAGTTGTTATTAGGAGAGAGAAAAACCGATAATCTTGTTTCGTAAAATATTTCTATGTATATCTCTTGCAGTTACTTCCATTTACTGCCCAGGGTAGATATATCTGCAATAAAAAAAAGCTTAATTTGTTTTATGACATTACTGATAAATGTGTGATAAATGCATGATATTTAACAAACTACATTTTTTACATTTAACATAAATCAATTTTTTATTTAAAAAAATGCGGAATAATATTATTATGTGGAAAGGAAACTTCTTATAAATTTAAATTTATTTTGTTTGCAGTTAATAGTATAATTTGATTTTGACTATAACATACATCAATTAATTAATCGAACTTTAATAATATGTAAATTCGTTAGTCATCATAACTGAATTTTATTTTTTTTTAAAATTTGATAGCTGAATACAAATGGTTAAGAAATTATATTTTTTAAATATTTTATTAAGATTTTAAATAGAAATTAATTCGATGTGCTGTTAGAAAACTGGGATAGCCTAAATTTTATTATTACATTCTCTCTTTCTCTATCTCTTTCTATCTTGATCCTTCAGATGGTCATAAAGTTTTTCTCATAGCCTGTTTCTGCCTCACATAACAGTACATACTATGAAGTTCATTAGAAGGCCGAACGGAAGTTTCCATGCTAAACACACACGGCCTATGTGTACCCAGATACCATATTCTATCCACAATGGGCCTTTTGAAGATGGCCGCTTCTCTTCGCAGAATTAAATCCCTTTATGGGAGGCTCGGCCAGATAAAGTTCTTTTGAAGATCAGTTGTGCTCCGTTCCTGTTCTTTAATTCATTTTGTTTGACTTGTTTTGTTTCACTTCTAGTAAGACTTTTTAGTGTTTTAGACTTTTTTTAAATTTGAACTTTTTATTTGTGTGATGAAAATATAATATAAAATTTGATGGAATAAAAATAACAGATTCGGTAGTGACAAAGGAGTAGCTTTCGAATGTTACAGAGATTTAGCGACATTATTTTTTTTAGTCTTTTCTGTCTTTTAATAATAAAGTGGAATAGTGTTATAATCTACTTTGGGTTACCTTAAATAACAGTCTTGCCCTCGAAAAGTTGTCCTTATAGGCATAAACTAACATAGGGACCATGGACAAGAGCAGAAAACCTAACGTTGATTCGAGGCTTTCTTCTTGCAATATCGCAAGCTAATACATAACTAAGTTCTCCAATTATTGACTGAGGCTGGATAAAATTATTTTTGGATCATTTAAACTACTTCGGCTTAAATAAGAACAAAAAATCCCCCCCCCCCCCCCCCCCGACCCAATAAATAAACTTACTTATATGGTAAAACATTTTACCACACAGCCGTTATAGCCGCAAAGAACAATAGTTTTGATGAAACCGAACGACAAATTTTTAATAGTGTAGTGCACAGCACAAATAACAGGATGCTAGCGACAAAAGATCAGGCCGATCTTCTCTTGCCCATCCGTCTTGCTCCTCTAACTCATCCCCTCTGAGCCATGAAAGAGGCCCCTTTCAAGACGTCCGATCGGGTATCCGAGATGGGGGATCTGTTTACGTTTCTCACTTCCATCATGTTGATGCCGGAGAGAAAAGGCGTCTCTTTCTTTTCTGGATGTGAGAGAAAAGGATGACTCCCCTGGTGGAATGACGCGTGTGGCAAGGAATTAGCGGCCCATGGGGGTTTCTTTAGCATTTTAGCTGCTGGCATGATGAACGGATTAGGCAATGCTAATCGCATGACATGTTATGCAGCAACAAAAATCTTGGCGATGAAATTTGTTTATTTCTAAGAAACTTTATAAATTGTTACTGAAATTAGCTGGTAAAAATACAGCGGTGTGGTTGCGTAATTTTAAAATTAAAATAAATTATAAATACCTAAACGTTAATATCTACATATTTTATAAGAATAGATAAACTCTTTTTTATGTTTCCGTCTATATAATTAAAAATAGGAGGGATTAGGTTATAGTTATACTTCGAAAGTCGTGATATTCAGGCCTTAATTTCTATGTAGGCAAACGAAGAGGTTTTTCCCGAAAAGATATTAAAAACCATTTCTCAAGATAAAAGAAAAAAAATTACTATTAAATGTAATTCCCAATAAAGTAGTACGTGTTTTATTATTTTTAAATAAGGAACTGCAAAAAAAATCCCATAGTTAAAGGAAATTTTTTACTGTTTAAAAGATTTTAAAATAGCAGTTTTTGCAACAATAGACGTGTTTTAGGGTGTATTTGAATAATTGTCATGCAACCAAACAATAAACACTATATAAACAGTAAGTCTTTTTAAACAGCCGAACTGAAGGTTGTGATAAGTACAAATTAAATGAAAAGCTATAGATTGGATAGATGATTTTGTACCCGTCTGTGGACACGGTCTGAAACTCGTTGAAGGTCCTTAGTGGAACCACAATAAGAAACCCCTAACTTAACAAGGATTTCAAGAAAAACACATAAAGCGAGAAAAACTCAATGTGAGATGAATATCAGGAAGATCTCGTTTAAATGGAACCGGTCCTTTCTTTCAATTGAATCGCCTTCCCGCTGAGGCCTAAGCGGCCATTGAGGGTGGCACACCGCGCTTTGGCAATAATTAAAGATCGAGATGATCCAGAATTTTCTTAATTTTTTTGTTTAATGCAGCGAATTAACTCGTCGGCTCTTCTGTAGCCACGGGAGACCTCTGATGGGTGGGGGTGATAAAGAAGGCGATGGGCGAGTTGTCTTAAGGGCTTTATTTTGAAGCGCTTTCGTTAAAGGTCGTTGATTCTGCATGATTCAAGATGGCTGATGTGGGCCCTGCTTAATGTTAATGTTAAGCAGGGTGGCCCGCACAGAAAAAACATGTTTGTTGGGAGAACCCCTTTTTATGCTGACGTGTTTCGTTGACTAATTTTATTGACTTAACAATATTTTACTTGTCTCAACAAAGCGAGAAGTTTCATCTAAAAAAATCGTTTATGTGAGGTAAACTCGGCCTGATATTGTTTGTTTCTAGATGTGACGTCATGACCACTGTCAGCATCAGCAAATCGAAGAAGTAAAGTTATATTTTTTTTCGAAGTGAAGGTTAAAGGACCGATTGTGTCTCCTCCGTTTTATTGAGGCAATCTTGGCCACGGTGGATAATTGACAGAATTCTCACCGAAACGGTTCCCGGTTCGTATCACAGCTATACTATATGATCTCCGAGTACACTGGGAATCAAAAAAATAATTTGGTAAAAACGACTGAGCTTGGGTTGAACCATCAAAATCATTTAGCAAAACCTACTAAACTTTTGTTACATTAAATAAATAATTTTGTTGAACTAACAAAATAATTAAATAATAATTATAATTTGACAGAGAGAGAAAGGTACACCCAGGACGAAGACAGGAATCGAACCCGCACCCGTTAACGCGCGCAGACTGTTAGCGTAATGGGCTGCGATCCAACCCATTATGCACTAATTTTTGCAGGCGATATTGACCAAAATATTTTGTCGAATCAACAAAATTTCTGTTCATTCGACACAATATTTTTTTATGAACGCGGCTGAATTTCAAAAATTTCATGATAATGGGATTTTCACAAAGATGACAGGTGGTCTGGAATAAAAACTTTAAAAAAAAGTACTTGAAATTTAATATTTCTATAGTTTCTGCATAGATAGCACGATTACCAAAAATATATTTGGAAAATAAGTGTACAAAACCAAATAGCATAATGGGAGGATGAATGTTTTGGTTTAATGGCGTAAGGGCGTATCGAAGGCCATACTGCGGAAAGCACTAGGTTCTTTTAATTAAAAGGTTACATTAGATTGTAAAAGTGATACATGTAATTTAAAAACTTTTAGACATCTAAATCAGAGCATAGAAGTCAAAATAAATTAAAAAAGAAACAGTTTTTGATCCATTCATTTTAATATAAAAGGTCTTGTGAAATTGGGATCGTAGTTTATTAAATTAACGGCTCAGTGGCTGAGAGGTACTACGTGTCCGCCTCATACGCCCAAGTTTGCGGGTTCTTGTCCCGGCTGATTTTCTGGTTGGGAAAATGGCCGGCACGCATGTCATATGATTATGTGACATGTAAAAGATTCCTTTAGTACTCATTTGGCTTGTGTAGTCTCGGCATACTTTAACATCCTCCACAGAGAGCTCATATTCATTGTAATCTGAAAGTCTTAATCAATAACGAGAGACGCCTAGATGGTGCCACAAAAAAAAATGGCTTTCAGTTCTGGGAAATATGCCGAGTCTGAAAAAGGCCAAGCCGCCAATAGAACAGCCCCGTTGAAAAAAAAAGTTTATTAAATTCATTACTGTTTTGTTAACAGAAAAAAGAAGGTAATTCAAATACATAAGGCTTAGCAAGTACGTAACTACAAGAGTTTCAATATTCATTTCTTGTTCCCACGATCCACTCTACTAAACCACTTCCAAATTCCTATTCTTTTTATCTCAAAGAGGTTTAAGACATTGGCATTTCTTCCTCCTCTTCCTCGGAATAGAGCCCATTTCTTGAGATAAGACAGAAGTGATCATCGGATTTTCACTTAACGCTTTAAACGATACGTCTGCGATGGAGAAGAAACAGATACTATTTTCAAACCCCAGTCCCTTAAGGTATTTGATTTTGGCGTTATTTTAGGGAAACAGAACATGTCTTATTAATAATAAACTATTACTATTACATAATTGTTATTACATTATTTTTCAAGAAAATTGATTTTATTTAAATGTAAATATAGGAAGAGATCGAGGGTTGTCAGAACTTAATTTAATCTACAATAACAAGTACAAAATAAATCACACAGCGATTTTTTTAAAAAAATATTTTCAGTATTTGCAAGCTCATGCAAAATTCAAGTTGATAGAGTCATTTTTTCAAAAATCAATACATAGGGTAGACTGACCAGTGAGTGAACAGGCCCCAGTGAATGAACAGTTGGAAAATACATTTAAAAAATAAGGATTGAAAATCATTCCACTGGATGAATTGGAGAAACCTTTTTTCTAGTTGTCAGTAAGACTTGTAAAATAAATACTGAGCATGAAAATGTCAATGAATCTAGTTTTTAATTAAAATCCAACATGTTTATTGACTGGACATTTTTGTGTTCATTCACTGGTAAAGAACTGTTCATTCACTTGGCTTAAGCGTTCTTTCACTGGTTAGTCTACCCTACGTTTCCAAAAAAAAAGTTACAGAAGAAATTTTAATGAATTCAGAAATTTATAAATGTTTGCTAAAAATGACCAATGCCACCCAACAAAATGGATTGAAGTATTTTCCCATATACTTTGCGTGTAATTTATTTTCCCTCTGACATTGGCTCTTTTTATACTAATGTGACGAAATGCCATAAAATAGTTTTTTTTTGTTCATTTGGTTACTAGCATCCTATAATTTGTGCTGAGGACAACTTAACTAACCGTGTTTGTATTTAGTGACATATCTAAGAGCCAGTTCCCCATTTAAGGAGTAAGTTCGTGGAACTCAAATGTTATACCTACCCATTTTACCCATTTTCCAGAAGTCCACAAATTGAAGAAGACGTAATGACAAATTAGAATAATTTTTGATTTGAGAACATTGTTTATTGGTATTTTTGATGTTTTGTTGTTTTAATTAGAGTTATAATAGTTTGGTGTTTCACAAATACTTTTCTTTAAACTCAATCTACCATTTTACAAATCAAAAAGCTTTTTTAAAGCAATTTTTAAGAACGAGCGTGAAAGATCGCCTTGTTACCTCACATCCCCCAAATCCCCCTTCTCAAATGATCCACGAAAAGAATAAAAAAATACTCGAATCCCGTCTCCATAAAAAAAAAGGGTGAGGAAAAACTTGCACTTTTTAAGTGGCAAAAGATCTCTTCCGATTCCCACAGCTTGGCGGCGTGGGCGTCTTTTATTTCACTTTGCCAACTTATTCTGTGGGGTCAGGCATCGGGTCAAACAACTCATTACAAGCGACGGATGGGCATGTCCTTCCACCCTCCTTTCCTGATCGTTCTGAACTGCCGGACTGCTGTCAGAACCATCCATCTGATCGCTAATGCATTCGGTGACACGTTCGCTCGCTCCTGTCACGCGGAACGGAATAATCGTGGAAGATTCCTTTAAGTTGGGGCCACGTCCACCTGATTTATGATTGAAAATTCATTCTCTTTTAGAATATTTTTTGTAGTTTTTAGAAAAGATTTTCTAAGCAATTCAGAATATTTTCTTTGTTTCCATTTTTTTTTAAATTATGCCTAAAAAAACTAAACTTTTTTTTTAATTACAACGTGGAGTCAGTCGGAGAGACCATTTCCCTTCGTGCAGCCCAATAAAGATTTGCCTTTGAAAAAAAGTTGTCGAGGGGTAAAAGGTTAAAAACTGCGTTGGCTAAAGAAGCACAAGTCGTCAAATGAATAAAAGTCATGTCTTCTCCACTCGAGATCAAGGGACAAACAGGGCTATAAAAAAAAGGACGAGGCCCTACACCGAAGGATATTTTCTGCAAATTTTAGAACTTTAACTGGACACGACTACTTAAACGGACATCTCTGCAGAATCG
This sequence comes from Oedothorax gibbosus, assembly GCA_019343175.1. Taxonomy (NCBI): domain Eukaryota; kingdom Metazoa; phylum Arthropoda; class Arachnida; order Araneae; family Linyphiidae; genus Oedothorax; species Oedothorax gibbosus. The sequence goes on from CM033270.1 coordinate 23,161,777, forward strand.
GCATAAAAAAAACTCCACGGCGCAACAGCCCGTTAGCGGGCCAAGGCCTGCCGTGCCCATTTCAGCTACTTGACCAAGGGCTCTGGGGTGCTATAAGCATACGCATCAACGTCATGTAACCCTAATGTTTCGTTCCCAAGCATGCCTGGTCCTCATTTTATCGACCCACTTCAGGGACGAAAAGATGAGTCAACCTTGCCCAATCCGGGACTCGATCCCCGGACATGTGTCATGGCAATGCTAAGCCACTGGGCGGCTTTAAGAGGGACTGTCAGTCGCATAAAGCTTATGCATTAGTTTTGAAATCGCCACCTTTGCAAAAGAATTGCTTTGCCATGTTATTCCATTTTCACCAAGTGTCAGAATCACCATAACATCAATTGAAAAGAAAATAACATCCGATTTTTTAATTATTATTTGATGAAGTTGTAATGCAGTGTCGCCATCTGCTGTATATTTTTGGCATTTTAAAACTTCAAAAATATAGAATTAAATAACTAGATAACATTTTCGTTTCAAATTTGTATCATTTCGATATTATGTTGATTCCCATACCTGATGAAAAAGGGCTAACATGGCAAAGCAATACTTCTGCGGAAGTTGTGATTCCAAAACTAATGCATTAGCTCTATGGGACTATTTCAAATTATGGCCATCCTTGAGATTGCCCAGGACCCTGTGCATATTGAGGGAGATACTTATTGCATGACAGAAACTCTGTATCCATTATATTCTTTTTTCTTATTAATGACTTATCTCCCTATATCTTCTTACTTAATTTCATTATATCTCTATATTGCAAATCATCTTGATGATTAAAATTGTAGTTAAAGGGGAACGGGTCTCCAAACCGAAGTGTCTCTGTGGTAATCCAATGGAAAAAAATAATTTTCTGAGCCATATTACTCCGCCTATATTGATGTTTTTACAAAGTTTTTTATTTATATGATAAATGCAGATCACTCATGGGGCTCAATGATCCCAGCATTGGAAATTTGTTCGAATATTTTGTTGCAAAATTATTCATTGAAAATTAAAAAATATATTCAATACAGCCGAAGTGAAGTGGCTAAAATTATTTTTTCCTTTGGATTAGCACAGAGACACTTTGGTTTGGAGAACCTCTCCAATTCCTCCTTAAATTAAAGTTTACAATTCCATAACTAGTTTTAAATTTTTAATATACAAAATCGAATTTATAATGGCATTAAATTATAAGTAGGTATAGTGAAACGCAACGAAATGTGCAATTTGGAATTATTACATCGCATTGCTCAACTTCTTCAACGCCTAAAATACTACAATAGAGTTGAATTAAAAATCACAATATTGAGACCATTCATAATCAGAGTTATAAATAGTATTTATAATAACTACTTATAAAGTTTATTTTAATTAAATGTATAATTATGCATATTATTCTCGGTTGTTACATAAACTGTCATTAAGTAGTGGCTTCACAGTTTGTTAGCAAGAGTCCTCAGCAACTAAGTTATTTTCCAGCTACTGCGATAATTACAGCAATAATAATCATTTATTAAACAATAGAGGGAAGAAACAAAACTACATTTTATCTGATTCGACACGAAAGCACGTTCCTATTACAGTTACATCCAAAGATTGAGTCATTCTGCGACCTGCGTGTGTTTTTGTGTAGCCTACATTTGCCCTCGACTCCCTACTTTGAATCTGAAAATTTGGTTTTTCAATTTTTAAAAAACTTACAAAGATTTCAATGAAAAAATTCGTGCACATTTACGTTGTACATCATCCTCGTACATTTTTGATTACACAAATATTTGAATCAAAAATAACTTTACTAAAATGCTCAAGATATTCAGAAATTTATTAAATCTAAATCACTTTTGAAACTCATTGTATTTTTCATGTTTTATAAGCAAAACTTGAGGCTTATATTTTGTCCACAAATTGTATCAATTTTGTAACAAAACGAATTTGCCTTTTATGACAGCGACAGCCTAAACAATATTTAATTTTATTTCTCTATTTTTTATTATATTAGATACATAAAAACTTTTTGGGGTAAATTCAAATTTAAACACCATCTGAAGACAGAGAGCATAACAGGAAATACTCACAATGTAAAATGTAACGAAATTCCTTCGTTTCTGATACTATAATACACTAAAAACATATGATGAACTTAAGGGATTCAGCGGCAAGAACTGTTTTTAGAATATCGTCACACAACTAGGTTTCTGGCAAGTTTTAGGCATCGTAATCGTAGCTTCAACACCGACAACACACTCTTTTGAAAAATAAGTATGCATTCATTTTGATGATGTTTCTGTGACGTTATGTGAGTGAGACGGCCGATAACGTTCTTTACCATAAGAAAACCCCAGCTTTACCAAATCGGTTTTATTTTCATTTTGAGGTAAAGATTTGGAGTCAAGTGCTAATTAACTCCTGATTTTAATTTTCACACGACCGTTGTGGGAGACTAAAAGAACAGCTGCATTTGTCATAGACGTCCTTGATTCCGTCTCTGTGATTTCTATCAGAAATAACAGGAAAGAAGGATTGATGCGGAAAACGCACACTTGGTAACTTTTCTTAATCGATGCAGTCATCTAAAAAAATGTCCAATGGTTTTATCCAGTAATTCAACCTCGTGTGACAGCTTAATTCCGTTTCGTAAGTGACAACTGTTTCAACATGCGATGGACACCCAGAAAATTATAGAAGGCTCTTGTCAAAATATTGCTCCACGTCGAACGATCATGGAGATCGAGTTTCTCAAATGTCGTCTGGAATTCGAATTCAGCCCTTATTCAAAGAAGTTGGTAATTAAAAAAAGATTGGAATCGTTAATAGATGAAGGTAGAATTCTTAAATCAGATATTGGTGTTTTTTTGCATGAGTAAGAAGTTTGAATCATAATTGCAAAAAGTTTAGAAACAACAATAATTTTGACGCTTCAAAAGAAAAAAATGAAAAGTGAGTTTATAGTAGTGACGTATGTTTTTAAGTTTATGATTCCTTTTTTGTGTTTATTAGAGAGCCTAAAGAAATAAACGAATTACTAGTTCGTTCTTTTCTTTAGGCTCTTTAGTGTATATTGTTAAATCTGAAATGCATTTTATAGCTTATCTTTAGTTTTAACTGTTTGTAATCCTCTAAAGTTTAAAAGAATTCCAATCCTTGTGTGATTATCAGTGGTGGTTTCTATCCGTTACTTGATGATTAAGCAAACTAAAATGCTTTTAAGTTTGAAACGAAGTGTGATGATGTGATTGTAAGACAAACCTAGTTTTGTGTATCGCGTTGCACTTAGTATAGTTGAAGGGTGTATTTGTAAAAGTCACATTCTCCAAAGTATAACTAAGATGTAGGGTCCGGCCCGTTCATTTGCGGCTTTTAATTCAATTGGACGATTGTTAATAGAATGGGAAAAAGTCGCCAATGAACGGACAAGACCCTATATGATTATACTGAGAAGAATGTGGGTTTTGCAACTACACCTTTCAATTCTGTTCCTTGTTTGTTTCCGCACGTATTGGCACGTTAAATGCACATTGATTTTTGAAAAACAGATGTCTTTTTGTTACAAAAACGTACGTTCATGAAAAATCGTTTAACGTTTGTGTCATTTACATATAATGAAACATAAAAATAACACCTGCCCGACACAGATAAATAAAGACAATTATTTGGTATTCAATTTAGTATCCTTGCATACATTTTGTAAAGGTAACAAAATGTAAGGTAAAAATATGTAAGTTTTTGGTAATACAATTTTAATTTATCTTTAAACTAAAGAAAAAAGTTCCTAATGATTCATAAAATTCATTCCGGTTAAATTACTTCATAATTTCTTGTATTGAATCTTAATATTATGTGTACATTTTTTTTCCGATACACTCTCGATACTGCTTTTAAATAAGCGTGCGATGGTTTTATCCAGTAATTCAACCTCGTATATGACAGCCGCTATTATTTCAAAGACACCTATTTAAAAAAAACCAATTTCTTGTTTAAAATGTGGGTAATGGTATGGAGGAAATAATATATTGTCAAACTTTGTTATTGATATTTAAAATCAATATTAGATATTATACTTTTCCCACTTTCTTGAAACCTTTCACGTCTCCTCTTCACTAAAGGCCGTTATAACGTGTACTACAACGTACTACGTGTAAATTCCAAACATGGCTTGTAGTCTGCTTTTATTAATCATAGTTGTATTATTCGTAGTTGCATTATTCTTGTTTTAAGAATGTTCTGCATATTACTGACATGTTATATATAAGTAAACTCATTGACAAATGATCCGGACCTTCTCTGTTAGATCTCTTACAATCTTTGATTTTTCAGACCAATCATGTAACTCTTCCTGCTCCTCCAATGGAGAAGACTCCAAATCCGGCCAGTGGACCGTCCTGCGGTCAGTCTTCCGACGTCCGGCATCGAGCAAACCGGCCGACCTGGTCAGTCGACTGCGCACTCCGACCCCGACCCTGTACGCTGACCTGCACAAGTGTCTAAAGGATCCGGACTGGGCCCGGACCTTCGTCAAGGAGAACGGGTTCGACACACTGCTGGAAACCTTCAGGTAGGCCCTTACTAAAATTTAAGGTATTTTAGAGGCTTTTTTGAGGTTTAAACTAGGTATTAAAAGGTATTTTTGAGGTTTTCACTGATAATACCTCTTCGAATAATACTTGACCGAAGGTATTTTACATGTTTCGCGAGGTTTGTAATAAAAACCTATGATATTTTAAGGTATTCAGATGAATACCTTCTTAATACTACAGGTATTTTGAGGTTGATCCGAGATTGGGCCGGACCGTCCTGGAACTTTTGTTCCAGGGTTACCTAAAGGTTCCAAGTTACCTGAAGTTATTAATGCAATTGTTATGGATATAAAGATTTCCTAATTTGATCATACTTTACATAACTGACTTTCGTTATGATCAACCATTATTCTAAAATATTGAGAAAGACTTCAAATACGTTTTACTGTCATGTTGTGCATTCGATTTTCTTTTAACATCCTCAAAAATCTAATCTAAAAAAGTGAGCAGATGACTACGGACGTAGCAATCGAAGATTTTTCGCACAGTCAAAATTAAGCTAATTCCATCTATGCTCATTCCCATTTATGTTAGTTTCTACCGTAAAGCAAACATCAACAATTGCAATCTCTACGCGCTTTACCCAGCTAAGAAACGAAGAATGAAAACGTATATTATCAACTAATAGAAAACGTATATTATCAACTAATAGAAAACTTACTACTGTTATCTGTCAACTTGAATACATTTTTGTGTAGTCGGCAAGGTAGTATGGTGAATATGATATTTTTTTAATACGTTACCTAAGCAAGTTACATCAGTGGCCAGTTTACAGAAATTTAGTAAAGAAAAAGTGTAATCATTCGTATAGTTTAGTGTTTTGTTTTTAAATATATATATAGTAAAATATATTGAACTTAAAATAAAAGGTTCAAAAGATATTCAACTTTAAGAAGGATAACTATCCCTTTCCCTTCAGCTCGCTGCAGGGAAGGAACTTCGAGGAAGTGCAGCTGAAAGTGGAGTGTGGCCACTGCTTAAGGCTCATCATGGACTCGAGAGTAGGACTGGACTACATCATGGAGAATGCGGACTACACGCATAAGTTGGCAGCAGGTTAGTTTGCTAAACATTATACCTCTTTACAGCGAACGTGAAAAGAGTTATATTTTACAAAGGTCCTATACAGTATACAACTGAAGAGCTTAGTGGAAGAACGTGCTAAGTGACGTTTTCGAAAAATTGAGATTTTTGTGCCATTGAACATATTACTAACTTCTTTAACGATTACAAGTTTCCCCTTTTTCATGAACTTTAAATTTAGTATATTTTTTAAGCTTTACAAGTTCCGTTTTCAACAGATTTGATTGCAAACGAAAAATGTTAAAGCTCATTTTCTCTTTTTCACCTTTTTGTCACTAAGCACGTTCTTCCACTAAGCTATTCAACTGTCATTCAATTTTACAACTCCAATTAAATCCTTGATTGTTGAAAGAGGTCAGAAACACAGGGTATTTTCCCATCGAGCTCTTTTCTCAATACATTTTACTGGAAAAAAGCGTGTACAGAAATCTTCCTATCGACTTGATTCCTTTTTTACGTTTGCCGATTCAATTTCAAATGCCAAAGATAAAAAAAGATTTTTTACATTGTCGGTCAATTAGATTAGAATAATATGTTTTTCAAATTTTAACCAAAAAGGAAGAAAAGCGAATGAATTAATGTAAGAATTAAGGTAAGTCTACTAAAAGAAAAATTTGTACACAACATTCGCTTCAGCAAGGTAAGAAAATATTGTATTGTTCAAAACAAATGTAATTCCAAAAGTACCAAAAATGAAAACAATACCGCTGGAACTGTTGCCACTCACGACGTGAATCATGCCCATTTGTAAAGAAAATCGTAAAAAAAAATGTTAGCACATGAAAATATAAGTTAAATACATGCCAAAAGTGCAATTTTTTTTTAAAAATACGGCAGAGTTAGCCCGATAGTACAGAGCACTCTCGACATTTTAATAAACTAGTATTAATTCTGCAACAATTATAGTGCCATAATCTACCGAAAACCCGAAATATTACATGCATGTCATCCACATTCCAAATGTCGATACCTTTCATTTTGAAGTTCTAATATTGCATAATTGCACGAGTATTCATATAAATAATTTCTTTCTGGTCACATTTCACGATTTGACACTCATCAGACAGTAGAAACCGAGCATACTTTTGCAAATAAAAAAACAACATTCTTGTGACACTAACAAATTAGAACATCTCCATTAGGCTTCCTATCAGGAAACGCTCATCAAGGAAACGAGATTGCTCCATTATATTCCCGATGAGTATAACGACGTGCTCAGACTACAACCCGCTTTTAAATCTTGAAAAACTAAAAGAATGTATTTCGGAAACATGATGGAGGAAGTGGACTTGGTAGTAAATTTTATTCCATCGTTTAAATTTATTGAAATTTCGCATTGAAATTAGTTAATTTGATCATAAGTTCTTGGGAGTATAGTGTCATAATGACATCGAATCGCATGAAAGAATATCACGAAATGCAACGAAAATGTGCTATCATTAAATGCTTGGAATAAAAGGTGTTAATTATATGGATATAGCGATTAAAAATGTAATTATATTGGTGTTAGGTTCGGGACAAAAGTGTTTTTATGACTTTTTATATCTACTTGATAAATGTTCTGTTTTATCTGTACCTATTCTGCGTATTTTATAACCAATTTTTCAATTAAATAAGTTAAACAATTTAATGCTTTTTTAAATTTAAATTTTAACATTAGTATTAATTAAATAAGTTTGATTAAATTTTACTAGAGCTATAAGGAATACCAAAGCTACTGAAACTTGATGTAAAATCGCACTCAATGACGACATAACAAGTATGTTGTTTAAAAGTGTGAAATGTTTTATTAAAGATTTCGGACATAAGTATCGTCAGTTTATAAGGTAGTAAAAATACTATGAAAATCAAAAAATAAACACATTAGAAAGTAATGAATATATTCACAATTAAACACCTGCATTCATTATTAACTGCCTAATGTTCTACAACTCATCAGGACAACTTATATTATTTCCTCTTTCGTTACTTTTTAACCATAACAGATTTCCTGGTTAGCTGATTAATTGCAATCGTTAAGAATTCTGGACACGTTTAATTGATTAATGACAATAGAGATTTAATCAACGCTTTTGTATACATGTGCCATTTATCGATGCCAGGGGTGGCATGAATTATGATTTTTAATCCATTAAGTTTTCGCTTCAAAAAAGTTTTTTGGGAAGGTTATTCTAAATTTCTTAGCCATAGTAAATAACCAATGATAAATGCTAAAAACTCGGTTGATAGAGCGTCATCATCAACTTAAAACAAAAAAAATTGGGTATAGGGATTTGTTAAAATATTTTAAAAAAAAAAATTAAACTAAATGCTAAACATTAAATTTTTGGAAACCCTTATCATATAAATCCTATTAAAGGTGCTGGCTGTGGTGTACCTTCATTTCAAATTACCATTAAATAAGAAAAAAAAACATGCTAGTTTTATTCGAAAATTGTTTGTCAATATGTATAGCTTTTGCTAGGATTATTTAATGCATGATAGTATATTTAATTTATTTATTGGTGTTTATGTATCAAATCTAGAGTTAATTTTATATTCATGTAAAATTTTAAGAAAAAAGGGGGTGAGAGGAGCTTTTTAAACACTGCTTTAATAAGATGTTCCCAAATGCTTCCTTATTCTCTGTGCTCTTGCTGAATCTATTGTACTCAAATGTGCCCCCTACAAATCCCCCTCCCCTAACCTTTTTTTACAAAGTAATCACAACGTTTTTGATCTATAAAGGTAAAAAAGAACAAATAAGTAAAACCCCTATGAGGAAGTAGTAACAGTGCCCCAGGGAACCATGGCTCACAGTTTCGAAACCATAACTTAAAGTACATATTTCTTTTAAAAAATGTATTCTCTGTAGGCGATCGACTTTCCATTACAAAGTTTTCCTGCGTAAATTTAAAATTACCATAGATTAGATATTTATAATATTAACCTTACTATATTAATCCATCACAATTATTCATAGCCTTTTCTTAAATGTTCTTTCTCCACCAATCCTTGAAGAAATGAATAATAAAATAGTACTTCCTATATTATCGACGACTTTACTACTCCCTTCTTCTGAGATAATTACCACCTTCAATAGTTGTACATGCTGATTGCTGATTCGAAAAATAATAATTTTGACAACTTACTTAACTTTAAATAATGAAACAATGTGATTGCATTTGTTGCGGCAGGTTTTCTTTTTTTCCCCCGTTATTTCAAAATTAATATTTTGGTTTGAAAAAGAAGCGAGTGCGGTTTTTTAATGTTCTTGGAATCAAAAGTTGTATATTAATTTACTGTTTAAAGTTTTTTTTAAGGAAATACCAGAAAATCAAATCTCCGGAAAAATTAGGCATATTTTGATTACATTCGTCTGACTACAGATTGACGTACGCATTTCAAAATATATAGGCAGCTAAGCAAGAAGTTGCCAGGGACCAAATTTGTTGACCCAGCCTTAGAATCTTCAGTTGCCTATGACCGTTAGTATATAAAATCTTCGAGGGAAAATGACTAGACAAATGAATAGATCATTTAAAAACTTGTACTCTGTGACTTACCCAAGACAGTTGATTGTGTTTCATTTTACGTATAAATTTTAGACTAAGGAAGAGGGACACGGTTAGATTGAAAAAGTTTAAAATTATCCGCCACTAAAATATCAATATTGAGTTACTAGTATGTAGGTAAATTAAGAAAAGTAAGATTTCTGATGTGTTTTTTTCCAAAAAATAATTACATAAGTTGTTTGATTAAAACGAGCATTATTATATAATATAGATACAAATTAAAAACTTGTTTTTGACAAAAATTCATTTACACTTTCGTCGAACTAATGCGAGCAAATGAAAGTCCACTTTGTTGTTTCATTAATCAGTTTATTTTACTATTTTGATGTCAAGGTTCGCGAACTTGTTTATAAAACAGGTAACATGTTCGAAAGGATCACGACACCGCAACTTTCTTTTGTTTCAAGTGAAACAGAAGGTCTGATCATATCTTGGAATTATGTTTAATATATGAGGATTATGTTTCAATATTAAAGCCCAAGTGCTTACAATTGAGATCGTATTAGTTAGAAGAGTCTATGAAACAATAGAAAATATATAATTTGACGATAAATATAAGTCATTTGGTATTAGCGTATTTCTTTATTTATCAACGAAGTTCTGCTACTAGTTTAGAAAAAACATGGTTTTTGTTTATACTAATTTATATCAATCGATTTTTATAAATTGTTCAGAAAAGCCATTAAAATCGTGAATACAAAAATAACAAATCGATACATTTTCCTGGGAATCGCACAAATATGTTAAACTTGATGCGTCTTAATTTATTATTAAAATTTTATAATGAATGACGCGTTAAAACATCGCTATGTTTGATAAGTAAAAAAGATATTTCTGATTTGATTTGAAGTATTTACCTTATAGATGTAACATTCATATTTAAAAGATTTTCGGGGTAAAAAAATTCTTCCAATTTAATTTTTAAAACTAAATTATTTTTCTGGAAAGTTGTAATAGAGGTTAACTGTATTTATTTTTTTAATCCACATTAAATTGCATCAAAAAAAATTATACAGAAAGTTGTATATATTTTAAACAATATTTTCACGTATGCAAACCGCCCCCCCCCCCCCCCCCCCCCACTTTTTCAAAAATTCATTTTTGTACAAATGAACCCTCATTTAAGAGACAAATAATTATTTTCTTAAAATGCCAAGCAAAGCGAAAATTCGTTCGATGGTAACTAAAAATTATTAGCATAAACATACCCTGTAATAAATTGAGAAATATGTGATTTACCTTTTTATATAAGAAGAAAATACTGTTACTTCCCTTTCAATTACAATATTTGTAACGTGACCTTAAATGCGGTTCCTCCATAGTAATTTAGATTGAAATTAAGTATAGGTATTTTGTTTATTATGCATTTGAAGTTATAATTAGATGCTTTAAGATGCACGCAAGGCTCAGTTCCATTAAAAGTATTCATTTATTATAATATAAATAGATACGTATTTGGTTTATACAGCTTAAATCTAGTACGATTTTAACTTTGCATGACATCTTTTGAAAGGATCAACCGCTTTAATAAATAGAAGTATTCATGGTTTAAAAATCTAATATAAAATTAAGAAAATTATATGCTATTATTCAAGATCATAAAAATTATTTTCATTTGAACCACAATTATTTTGTATTTTCACATTATAAATCTCCTATTCCAGTTTGCTGTTGTTGTTTTTAAAATTATAATTACTGACCAAACATTATTTATTTTCGTTATACATTCAGACAAAACTTGTGTTGGCTTTCAATGCAAAATATTGTATTTACCACAGTTATTACAAGTTGATTTGAAACAATACCAAAATTGTATTGTTACCAAATAATAATGCATGGTTACCACAATAATTGTGTTGAAGGCACAGCACTCATGTATTCTTCCGAAATGTAGTTCGGCATCTGCCCTTCAATGTTTCGCATATATAGCTATGCTAAAGCTTTGAAAATGTATCTACTTTACTATAAGTGCAAAATTTGACCGTCAAAGTAAGAAGATCTAACAAATTTAAACTTTATATAAGCGAGACTTCTTTCTTCGATGAGAAATTATTTTCCACCATGGCTGTGATTAAAACATGAATGATGCACGTATTTTGCGAGTTGCAGCTGCTTTGCGTGAAGAACTTGACCTTGAATTGAACTTAAGTGGCAATTTGGGATATACCTGAAATTATAATCCGTATATCAGAAGTAAATTGTAGTAATTCCTGTGTTAAGTCTAGGAACAATTGTACACTTTCCCTCCGAGTCCCGGAAAAAAATAGAGATCACTCTGTACAACAAAAACAAGCGTAATTATTTATAATCCCCCCCCCCCCCCACACACACACAATAGACACTGATTTTAATATTTTTTTAAAAAGAACATTGAAAAAGAAAATGGAAGAAACAATTAATGATGCAATACGTTTGTAAAAAGTTTTTAGTGTGTGCATAAGTTTTTAAAACCTGAAGTGTGTTTTTATTGAAAATTATTTCAGTAGAATAGTATTTCACTTTAATATATTTTATTATTCCTTCTGTTTTGCATATGTTTTTTGAAGATCCTTTTTTGCATAAATAGTTTTGAAATTTGCTTTTTTTCCCTAACTTCGCGGATGATGTTCTAAAAAGGATTTAATTTTTGAAAAACAATAAAATTCCGCAAACAAAATTATTAACAAACGGTTGACAAACACCATGATATAACTGCACAAATTAATTTAAAAAAATATATCTAAATATATACCCCAGTATATATAAAAAAAATAAAGTGTCCAAAATTAAAATTAAGGATTTTTGAAAGAAAATAAATGTTTATAAATATTAGTGCTGATAATACTTTTACAAGATTAGTACTTAGGTTTAAATGCGTTAATTGTAAACTATTTTTAAAATTATTATTAGAATCATATTTTACAAGAGTAAAACAGTTTTCTTCATTTCAAAAATTTTCTCTAGTATTATCTATCATATTATCTGTAATTTATTAAATAATTAGCGATAATATACTAGATTTAATAAATTATACATTAATTGAAACTTCTAGACGATTATAAGGTAATGTATTGATGTATATATGTTTTTGTGCAAATCAATTGTTGAGTGTAATTAAGCTAACTTGTTAATGAAAATGAAACAGGGCATAGTTTAAACTAACAAATGATTATAATAAGCATCGAAATTAAGCAAATGAAAGATATGAAATCAGAGTATCTCAATTTGAAATACGTTGTGCGCCTGTTTCGCAGTTTTTTCCTTATTGCGGGGTAAAAAAAAAAGGAAACTACAAGTTTTATAAACCGCAAACTTATTATTCAGAAAAGATTCATCGTTTGTGGCACATGAAATAGGATGGGAACAAATAAAGGTATTTACATTGTCTAGTCTAGTGGTTTTGTACAAGGCCAGGCAGGTGTGTTATAGCCTTATGTTTCTCGGTAAATTTCTACGAGGTTCCTTTTTATACCTGTGGAAAACCCTCTCTTACTGTTAGTTGCCTCCTTAACTTATAGGATAATGTAAAATCTCAATTGCAGCCCAGGCCCCAACCCAATGGTCTTCTACACGTGGGGGAGATTACATAAAGCATAAAACAGTATCTAATTATGACAGGCATATGTTTTTAAAAAAGAATTTAAAAGTAAATTTTCATTGGATGTCTGACATTTTTTTCGCTTTATTACAACTTAAAGCAATAGCAAAAATATATTTTTAAAAAATCTTTATCTTTGATCTATGCTATACATATAGCTTAAAGTTTTTTTGTTTTTGTTTTGCTATAAGTGTCAAAGTTTTATAAAAATATATTTAAGTTATTTATAATTGTTTTAAAATGTAGAAATTGTAAACAACTTTGCCATTTTGATTTTAATAACTATGCTTATATAATAGTATATATAAACGACTTGTTTTTCTTTGCAATTAGAAGCTAAAGCCATAGTTTTATCTGTAATCAGCATTGTTGTACCGTCATTTTCATTACGCGGTTAAAAACTTCGTGCTTATAGTTTCACCATAATAATGTTTCCTAGTAGCTGCAACGATTGTGTGGTGATGTTTTCTACTATTTTCGGTGTTTGGTTAAACTATTTTTCAGGTTTGGGAAACAGAAACCTGAGAATTGGTTCAACCGAATACCGAAAATATGGTGAAACATTTCACCACACAGCCGTTGCAGCTACTATAGGAACCATATTTTCGTGAAACATGCGTAACATTTTTAACAGTGTATTTTGCAAATTCAATGGCGGTTTTTCTCACCCTGAAAACTTTTATTTTCGGTTTAGGGATCTGGGAAAAAGAGGGTCAATACGATAATAATAAGAATTCTCTTAATATGTAAAATTACCACCAAACATTGTATTAATATAATAAACCTAGATTTTTTTCATTCGAAAAGTATGCGTTACTTAAAAAAATAATAAATAAATACTGGTCTTCTGTAATTTATATACGATTCACTTCAAATATATTTTTATTTTGTCAAAAACCCTATGACTCTTACCAATAATATTGAGGGAGAAAAACAGTCTCGCTGAGACAACAAATTTCCTCGGCGGAAACTACGACACCGACTAAACATGTCTACATCATGCGTCACAAACAAAATAAACTTCTTTATTTATTTGCAACCATTCTTTTATACCCTCAGTATGATTTGTTATTTATCCAGCTTTCTTCTGGTACTCACAAGCACATGTGTAACGTTAGCTTGTCAGAACAATAGTTAATTTCAAAGCACTCACACAAAACTATTTATCTTAAAGACACTGGGTACCGAGAGTAATTATTATCCGTCAAATACAACTGTCTTGCGGTGACAACACGTATAAAACTTGAAGTATCAACTCAAATTTATGTTTCCCTTCAGTAGGATTAGCCCATATTTTAAGAGGGTCTTGTCAACTAAGTCATAAAATATAAAACTTCTGCTTTTCCTCGAACATTTTTTTCTTTACTCTATGCTATACGCACCACGCTTTTTCTCCTGATAAAAAGTGTTGGATAGTTTTTTTTAAATATCATTGTACACTCAGAAAAAAAAACTTGTGCGCAAACAGCACAAGTGAAACACAACTATTGTGTAAAAATGGCAACATTACAATATTGTGTTGTTTCAACTTAGGAATTGTGGTGGAAACAAACGTACACAAATATGTAATGTCAACTCTTTTTCTCTGCATCCATAAAAAAGTGTGCATAAACTATAAATCTAATACAAGCTAAAATTTTTAAATTGTGCTTGGCCCGATCACGGATTCTATGTAATCTGAAATCTCACTTTTCTGCTGACATCAAACTTTTTAAAATTTTATACCCTCAATAAAATATTTCATATATCTTTATTTCACTTTAAAATCTTCAATTTAAATAGTTTTCATGTGTTACTCATAGTGATATTCAAGTTAGTATTTGGTTGAACAATAAACCATCCATATAAATGGCTAACGATATTATTTAATTGAGCTGAGATAAGACTCAATCACATAACTCGAAGTGTTAAAATGTATTCTTAAAACAATGAACTATATGGCTTCGCCTTATAATCACCCTCTCTACACAACCATTTAACTTAATTACTTATTTTCAAACAAAAGATTTTTTTGCTATCATCTAACACTCAGGCGCTCAAAACATTGAAATTTAAGTTGCTATCTCAAGCGTGTAAATAGCACTAATCAGCATACAATGATTCTAAAAATGTATCGCATAAAATGCATAAGATAAAACAGGAAAGTGCAATTACTATGTCATATTCTCCCTATGAATAAAATAACTATGCGACTCCATCATTCATCATATTCGATTAGTTATATTAACCTTTTATTTTCATATGACGCCGCTGCAAGATAATGGCTAAAGAAGTCTGCCCATAATCGAGATCTTATCGGCACCTTGTGTACCTGGACCTACCTCAAGCGAAAAGCACCCAAATAAAACGAACGTTTGGTTTGACAAAAATTTAGCTGACATTTCTGTCAATAGTTATTTTTTTATATACAGTGTGAGTTTCGAATTATTTTTTTTAAATGGCTGTAAATTGGAAAAAATGTCCGAATGATATGAAATTGTATCACAACTTTTATGGGTCAGAAGAAATTTGTTATTTGGAGAACATCAATATATCAATGGAGTAACTAAAGCCATGGCCAAAAATCTAGTCGTTAGTATAGTATAGCTGACTTCATCATAGGTAAATAAGGCACACATTTCTCCCTAATCTTGCAGAAAAAGACTGGTTCCATTACCCCATCGTATTTCGATGAAATTCCAGTGAACACCGAATTCTCATCATTTTGACCAATAGTTCTTTACAACTATTTTGAATAAGAACTTCTATTATAAGTATCGTGTATAAGTTGGCACAATTTAGCATGTATTAAAATAAATTTGGTAGTTATATGTGTACATAGAATGTAGAAATTACAACTTTTTCTTTTCATAATCCACTAATAGAACTCTAGTCAAACATAATATACTCAATTATACTTCGTCTCAATATTCTCAATGTACATCGTCCCAATCTACTCAATAAACATTGTCTCACTATACTCAATATACGTCATCGAAATATACTCAATGTACATCGTCCCACTATACTCAATATGCATCGACCAAGTAGGTATACTAAATATATACATAGTCCCATTATACTAAGATACATACTCAATCATAACCAATCACTTACGCGTTTGTCAATTCTACACTGTCAGCCCGTCGAATTTCAAATTCAGCAAAAAGCAGCAGTCGGTCTCTCTGGCAAGAAAAGGTTATCGTCGATTGTCACCGTGTGTGACCTTATCTGAAGCACTAAATTACACAAAGAGTATCAAGATCTGCTCGTAATTCATAAGAGAGATGTTTGCTGTTGTCCCAGGGGAAATATGTTCGCTGGAAAACTATAAATACTGGGGTTGTTGTACGTGCAGGGAATGGGACATGGACCACATTGTTTGTTCCATTTCTGAAGATAAGATACCATATACTTCTTGCCACTCAATCTTGTTTTCTAATGCTTAATATTGGTATAATGTAGTGAGGTAATGCAACACTTTATTTCAAGGGAGAACTTCAAGGGGGTAACATGATATCAAATTACGATTTGTTATAGAATTTAATGCTATTTTTAATGGAATTCAAAATAATTTTAATGCGACCATAGTGTCAAAGTAGCAA
The DNA here is from genome assembly GCA_019343175.1 of Oedothorax gibbosus. Taxonomy (NCBI): domain Eukaryota; kingdom Metazoa; phylum Arthropoda; class Arachnida; order Araneae; family Linyphiidae; genus Oedothorax; species Oedothorax gibbosus. The sequence continues at coordinate 23,178,173 of CM033270.1, forward strand.
TGGGTTTTACTTAAAAATTTTTAAATGCTGATTAATTTATACTTTAAGTATTACCATCTCATTAGTACTTAACGACATTCACAATGAATGAGATTCAATGTGTAACAAAAAAATCAAGTAGACCAAGTAACAAAAAAAAAGCATTTAAAATGGTGACAAACTGTTCGTTAGTAAGAACTGCTGTATCCTCGGTTAAGTAATACAGAAACTTCCTCACAATGGTTTTAAATGTGAAAGTTTGCGATTCATAATTATTATGAAATTCAAGAAGACAACGCATGAAACTTGATCAAATAATCACTTCTTGACTTACCATTCAACATTTACTGATAAAAACTTATCAATATTAAAATATTAAAAGTAATATGCATCACTCAAACGCAAATTTTGAATGAAGTCCGAATATAAGTACATACCTAAGTATGAGAATATTTTCAAGTGTGTGCGTGCGTGTACGAGAAATATTTTCTATAACGCTACATTGAATAATTAATATCTTTATTGACGTCGATTGACGTATTCAGAACACAGTTTTCAACGATTACAACATTGTTTTCTTAAATTCAGCTGTCATCTCCTTTCATTGACATGCTTATCACGTATCCGTATTTAAATCAGTATATATATATATATATATTATATATATATATATATATATATATATATATATATATATTATATATATATATATATATATATATAATATATATATAATATATATATTATATATATATATATATATATATATATATATATTAAATATATAAATATATATTATAATATATTAATACTATGATTTTTTTTAAAATATAATACTTTGCTGCACTTGTGAAAAAAGGTATCAAGAGTTGCAATGTTAAAATTTTTGCTTGGTTTCACCATAACAATGGTTCATAGTAGCTGCAACGGTTGTATGGTAAAATTTTTCACCCCATGTTTGGTATTCGGTAGAACAATGTTTCAGGTTTTGGAAACAAAGCCTGAGAAGGGGTTCAACTGTTGGTTCAACCAATACCGGAATGCCGAAGATATTGCAAACATTTCACCACACTTGTTGCAGATACTAGGAACCATATTTTTGGTGAAATTAAGAGCCAAATTTTAACAGTATGCTTATTCCTAAGGTTACTTCATTTCATATTATTCACTATTAATATTTTTACAAGTAGTTCTTTAAAAATCAGTTATTGTGTGTAGGAAAGAAAATGGAGGAATTGCTACGACATTTTCTTAATCATGTCATGGCCTAGCGTAAAAAGGGGGTTGCGGTAAGGGGAATCTTTACAAAATTCTGTTTTCAGTTTGATTACGACGTTCATAAGGACATCCTTGGTTGCATCACTATATTGAAATAACACATTTACTCAAAACCCTTTTAACCACACACACCTTTAATAAGTTTACTCAGATCTTCAGCTGTAAACGTCTACTAAATAGGTTCTACTTAAATATGCTTTATCACCTTTGTTTCCTTTCGCATCAAGAAGTCATCTCTTTAAATTCACAAACCTTGCATATTGCCGCTTTCCCACCGCGTGGTATTGTTTAACGCGAGGTCACTCAGTAGGTTTTAATAATAATGCGGCCCAACCTTCGAATATTTATCGCATAGCCTCCTTGCTAAAAGTATTGTTGAGTGAGCCGACATGTGGTCATTCGGAACTGGGTCACTTTTTCATGTACCATTAGGCCCAGGTGATTGTTAAAGAGTCCCGCGCCCACATGTTAAAGGGTAAATGAATTTGTCAGGTAAAGACAATGTAAGTGAAATGTGTGAACAAGAGCTTCTTTTCCACCTGCTGCTTGACAAGAACAGAAGGCTAATTCCATCTAACTGAAGAGTTTTGTAGTGTAAGTCACAAGTTGAAAAAGATGTTCAAACTTGAAACAAAATCATATTAAATAAAAGAGGTCGCATTATTTAGTTGCAGTAAGTTTAGAATGTAGATCACCTACACTCTTAAAACAAAAGAGTGAAATCCCTATAGGGGAAGTGCATTTTCGGCATTGGAAAGGAGTGGAAATTAACTCAGACTGAGTTAAAACCGCTCATTTTAAGAGTGTAGGACGTAGATTGTTTTCTTTTATTTCTTTTACCCACTCCGCAAAGAGAGTGAAATCCACTCCTATAGGGGAAGTGCATTTTCGGCACGGAAAGGAGTGGAAATTAACTCAGACTGAGTTAAAACCGCTCGTTTGTTTTAAGAGTGTATTCTGCTAATTTTGTTTTTCATTTAATGTTAAATGCTATACATTTGTTTTCTCTAATGGGGCTGCAATATTGGCGGTTAAGCCTTTGCAGACTCGGCATACCCCAGAACTGAGAGCCATATGTTTGTGGCACCATCAAGGCGACTCTCGCTACCAATTTTGACGCGCAGATTACAGTGAATCTGAGCTCTCTGGTGGATGTTAAAGTATGCCGAGATTTAATTTTGCCGAAAGAACCCAAGCCAAATGGGCCAGCCAGGGATCTTTTACATGCCACGTAATCATATGACATGCGTGCCCAAGATTTTCCCATCCAGGGCCCGAACCCTCGAATCAGTTTTTAACACATGTGACTTACATTACAGAAAGAGAAATTTTACATGGAATCAGCCAGAAATTATATTTATTATATATTATGTTATTTCCTTCCATGTACATGCACATTTTAAAAAAAAGGGTCCTTCCTTTCAAAGTTGATTGGTATACAGCATGGTAAACTATAAAGCAATGTATTTAATCGCTATTCATTAAAAGAGCAACAGGCAAATAAATAATAATTATACCTGAATGACGACTTTGTGAATACCATTAACATTTTCATTTCCCAAATAAAAGTTAACTTTAAGTTTTTTATATTATTCTCTTTTGTGTAACTTAAAATTTGTTCTATATGTTGAGGATTATGGTCTTCATTTGTCTTATATTTTTATTTAAATAAACTTAAGCAGAAAGCTCATTATCGCGTGGTAAATTTTCTTGCCAATCGTCTTTAATAAGTTAATATATAATTTGTCCATGTATAAATATGTTATTATTACACGTAAAGATATGTAAAGATTCGTACACAGTACACATCATGTTCGTTGGATTACTTTTAGCTTCCACACTACGTTTATAACGTAAAAAGTGGAAGGTTTTATAAACGTTCAGTCCGTCTGTCCGTCCGTCCGTCTGTCTGTCTGTCACCCACTTTCACAGAAAGAACCACAAGTCCCACAGACAAGTGGGATACGTCATTTTAAAGCAAAAAATCAGATTAGGCTACATTCCAAATTTCATTAAAAAATTTAAATTAGAAGTTTATTTAAAATTTAAATAACTAAATTTTTTTTATCTACATTGAAATAACATGCAAATTCTATTTTTATTCATATTTTCACTGTTGTCATCCACAAGTCCCACAGACAAGTGGGATACGTCATTTTGAAGCAAAAAATCAGATTAGGCTACATGCCAAATTTCATTAAAAAATTTAAACTAGAAGCTTATTTAAAATTGAAATAACTAAAAATTTAATCTACATTGCAATAACATGCAAATTCCATTTTTATTCAATATTTTCACTGTTGCCATCTCGTTAAACGTACGAGAAACTTTTGTTAAAATAAAAATACACTTTTGAAAAAATATTTATTTATGTGATATAATTCGGTTTGGATTGTTGTATTATCACAATAGAGTTCTTTTAATGGTTCTATATATATGTATGTAGAAAGATGCATAGAGAATTCTAACTTAACATAAAAAAAATATGCTAAGTTTCGCTTTTATTTTTAAAGCATCAATTGTACAAATTATAAATTTTTTGAACTGTAAATTAATTTAACAAATTATAAATAAGTGAATTTTCGAAAGAAATGTAAATGGGAAATTGTGGCGACAAAAATATTTATTAAAAAAGATTACATCATTATTCTTCGAACTTCAAACAAATTTAGCAAACGATAAAGTCTAATTATTAAATCTGAGAAATTAGATTAATGAAAATAGTTAATTTTGGCGTTTAAAAGTTTGAATTACAAATAGCTAAAGGCCCTGTTTTTATTAGAATTAAATCACATTTGCCATTCGCAACAATCGCTCGAGAAACTTTAATTCTTTTAGACAATAAATTAAAATAAATTTATTTTTGCAACATCGATCAGTTTGAAATGACGTCAAATATATTTCACTACGGAATCCTTGTATGGTGATATGAAATGTTTTCATTCTATTTAAAAGCGAGGAATATGACATATTTATTCTTTAAAATATAAATTAATTTTTGCAAACGATAAGTAATAATTATTGAATTTTCGAAATAAAATAAATGAAACTAGCCAAATTTAGCTTGTAAATGTTAAATATAGAATTAATGTTGTGTTTGGCGCGTTTTTTCCTGTTAAACACAAATATGTGGAAGCGAGTTAAGTGACAGATTCTGTTACAAACCTACTTGTTTTTTAATATAATCACATTAATTAGTCCAAAGTTATATTTTTCCATCAGTACATTTTATATAGGATTTGTTATTGAAAGGAGTAGAATATTATTAAAAAATTGTTGAAATAAGTGTTTACTACCTAAATAATTTACGATATATTTTTATATGCAACGTTATTTAAAATTATAAACGAAGAGATTAATGAAGCATATAAAAATTTAAATCTAGTTAAACAGAAGTCAACCTAATATTTAAAGAAATATATTGAATAGAACAGAAAAAAGTAGCCTTTCTTAACGTAAGCCGTTTCTTAAAAATAACTTCGATATTCCATCACTGTTGTAAGTGAATGTTTTCTCACCTATTTGTCAGGTAGGATTGGTTCATTTTGGATAGTTAAACTACAGCAAAAAATTTCCTGGTAGAAGTTAAGTAATAAGCGTATAACATTAAATGTTCAGTTCCGGTTGTTGTAATTGATTTAATTTGTGTCGAGAAGAGTATATAAGTGATAAAGTGTGGGCGTTACGCTCTAAACGCTTTGTGATTGGCGGAAAGTAGGAATTATTTCGTTTCATTAATATTTTCAGGGTTTTGTCAAGGTTGAAAATTAATGATGGAAAATATTAGGTAACCTTTTACAAAGAGATGTTATTAATAACATTTCTTTGTTTTGGTAGAGGCTTATATACTTCTAAAATAAAACTTACTTTACTTAAAGTTTAATTACTTTTTTTCTTTTAATATTGTGAAATCATATAAATAAAAAAATAACAGATTCACACATTGATTTTTTGCTTGTGCGTTGCTAACATTTTTTATTGAAGCATAATATACTAGCAGTGAATTTAATAATGATAATTTGTTGATACGATCCTAATATGTATGCATCGCAGTTTTTTCTTCATTTCGGCATGAATCATATGTTTACTTTTTTAATACTATTTTTTAAGTTATTCTTGGTCGAACGGTATGTGCCGTGGGATCAATTCCATTTACAAACTAGACTTTAAAATTCTAGGTTTTGATTTTAAAAAAAAAACATGGTGGAAAGTAACCTTTTTTGTTAAGTTTTAAATAAAAGGAATTTCATAACTTTAGCTCAAAATTATTAAGATTTTTTTTCGTTAGAATAAGTTTGTGTTAATTTAAGGACGTATAGATTAAAATTCCACGATGAAAATAAATTCAGCTAATTATTCCGTTGAAGGATACAGACGTATAAAGCCGTCACCAGACTGCCAGGTTTTTCCAACAACAAGCATAATTTTAAAAAATTTATATAAATTATAATTTTAATAATTTTTTATATTTGAAGTATGAAGCATTAATTTCAACATCCACTACTGAAATATAATTTTAAAAAATGTAAAGAAATTAAATTTTCGTTTAAAAAATTATTTTTAATCTCATGCTGTGAAAAGAAGTTTACATTTCAGCCAATTAGCTTATAATTCAGAGGGTTATGGTGTCAATGGAACTCTGTATTAAAAATTATTTCTTTATCTAGTTTAGCAATCTATACTGTTTATGAATTGTTATTTATTTTTAAAATGTCAAGCAGTCTTTGTTCTCATCTTGATTTCTTCTTCAATCAATCTTCAACTGATACTATCAATCTTTCTATTTCAGCGCTGGACACAGATGATATTCCTGTGAAGAAACAAGTTTTCGAACTTCTATCTGCTGTTTGCGTGTACAGACCCGATGGCTACACAAAAGCATTAGAAACACTCGAACATTACAAGGTATGTAATTTCTAAGTAATTTTTAGATACCATTTGGTATATATAGGTAGCAAATTAACACTTTATATCAGAGTTGTTTGAAAAATTGTGTTAAAAATACAATTACAGAAATTGACGACCAACAACAGGCTAGAGACCCAGCGAGGTTGGTCCAAAAGTGTACTAAATTTTTTACCAATCTAGATTAACTATCAAGATTCTTCTTGAATTCTTCTACTCTCTTCCAATATACAATATGAAATGGTCAACCATTATACTCATTGATAACTCTATTGTAAAATTAATGTTTTCTTACCTCCCTTTTGAAGCAAGTTTTTTTTTCTGACCATGTCCTCAAGTTCGATTATTAAGTTCAAATCTAAACCCTCCCTGTATAAATTTTGATTTGGCTACTCCGGTGCCACAAACGTTTTTTTTTACGTAACTAAATAAAATTTAAGTAATTGAGTTGAATAAAAAAGGTTTGTTAGGAAATTACGTGAGTCCGTGAAGCAATTTTTTGATTCAATCTGCCGCTGTTTAAGTAAAGTCTAAACTGCCTTGCGCTAATTGGATTTTTTCGTACCTTTGTAACACGTCTATCAATTTTTGTAACATGAACTGTCATTATTTTAAAACTAAGTTTTTTAATAACAATAATAAGATGTGTATGTGTAAGTAATATTGATAATTATGTGTTTAAAATAACTAGAAACAAGTAGGTTTGTAACAGAATCTGTCACTTAACTCGCTTCCACATATTTGTGTTTAACAGGAAAAAACGCGCCAAACACAACATTAATTCTATATTTAACATTTACAAGCTAAATTTGGCTAGTTTCATTTATTTTATTTCGAAAATTCAATAATTATTACTTATCGTTTGCAAAAATTAATTTATATTTTAAAGAATAAATATGTCATATTCCTCGCTTTTAAATAGAATGAAAACATTTCATATCACCATACAAGGATTCCGTAGTGAAATATATTTGACGTCATTTCAAACTGATCGATGTTGCAAAAATAAATTTATTTTAATTTATTGTCTAAAAGAATTAAAGTTTCTCGAGCGATTGTTGCGAATGGCAAATGTGATTTAATTCTAATAAAAACAGGGCCTTTAGCTATTTGTAATTCAAACTTTTAAACGCCAAAATTAACTATTTTCATTAATCTTCTTTCTCAGATTTAATAATTAGACTTTATCGTTTGCTAAATTTGTTTGAAGTTCGAAGAATAATGATGTAATCTTTTTTAATAAATATTTTTGTCGCCACAATTTCCCATTTACATTTCTTTCGAAAATTCACTTATTTATAATTTGTTAAATTAATTTACAGTTCAAAAAATTTATAATTTGTACAATTGATGCTTTAAAAATAAAAGCGAAACTTAGCATATTTTTTTTATGTTAAGTTAGAATTCTCTATGCATCTTTCTACATACATATATATAGAACCATTAAAAGAACTCTATTGTGATAATACAACAATCCAAACCGAATTATATCACATAAATAAATATTTTTTCAAAAGTGTATTTTTATTTTAACAAAAGTTTCTCGTACGTTTAACGAAATGGCAACAGTGAAAATATTGAACAAAAATGGAATTTGCATGTTATTTCAATGTAGATTAAATTTTTAGTTATTTCAATTTTAAATAAGCTTCTAATTTAAATTTTTTAATGAAATTTGGCATGTAGCCTAATCTGATTTTTTGCTTCAAAATGACGTATCCCACTTGTCTGTGGGACTTGTGGATGACAACAGTGAAAATATGAATAAAAATAGAATTTGCATGTTATTTCAATGTAGATAAAAAAATTTAGTTATTTAAATTTTAAATAAACTTCTAATTTAAATTTTTTAATGAAATTTGGAATGTAGCCTAATCTGATTTTTTGCTTTAAAATGACGTATCCCACTTGTCTGTGGTACTTGTGGTTCTTTCTGTGAAAGTGGGTGACAGACAGACGGACGGACAGACGGACTGAACGATTATAATACCTTCCACTTTTTACGTTATAAACGTAGTGTGGAAGCTAAAAGTGTTGCAACTAGTTTTAAGTATGCCAGTTTGCAAGTAAAATATATGAATTTATACTTTATATAGTTAATTGTTACTTTATAAGCACTCCTAAGTTCAGTTAAAATAGTTCTCTGTCTTCTCTCGAGCAATAAATCTTTTTTCATTGAACCATGACAGATTTTTCTGAGACTAATTTATCTTCTATGCAATTAAGAATTCGTGTAAAAAATGACCGAGGACGACATTGAAGAAAAAATTACGTGACATATGAAGTAATCGCTTAAATGGCCATAATTGTTCCTTTCTAAAAAAAAAAGTAAGAATTTGACCTGAAATATAGCTCTAGGTCAAAAATCGCTCTGGTAATGGGGGATCTTCTTTGTAATGTTGTGAACAGATAAAGGTCCACTTAGTAACATCGTTCCGTTGTGTAATTAGATAATGTATTCAAATATTGAGAAAATTATAATGATTCGTGAAAATCCTTTTTTTCGTTGCTTCTTGGCCCGCAGTGTTCCAATTAATAAAGAAAAATCGAGTTTAAAAATACGCACATGAATAAAATAGGGTAAATTATACTAAATATTTAAAAAAAGGTTTTCAAAATTTGTTACATATTTTTACACTACCATTCTAAACTATCAATACAAGTAGTTAAGGTTTGTCTTAATCATACCAATATCTTGAAGAGGGGAAGGAATGGCGTTTAGTGTTGGAATATTCGTGTTTTTACACTAAAATTTTGTATAAAATGTTAAATATTTTTCTTACTTTGGGAACTACGAAATTTTTTTAAAAAATGTTTCGCTTCACTGTTACGTCATCTATTTTATAATTTTCTTGCAATTTATTTGTATGTATGTTTTATTTTAATCTTGATTAGAATGACATTAAATGCGTAACAAACTGTTAGAATCGTGTCTCGTGTCAGCCGTCTTCAACCGAATTCTATTGTGTAAGGTGCCGCTTGGTAGTTTTTATTAGATATTTTCGTAATTTTAATCGTTTCCGGCTATCTATATCAGTTTTTATTATTATATTTTCAGTTAGCGACAGTATTTTATATAAGTATAAGCAGTCAGTATTTTGGCATTGTTTTTTGGAGTTGTAAATATGGACTTTAACGCATAAAAGAGTTCTTGTTAATCTGCCTACTATCTTGCTCTCTTATGCATTTGACGACTAAACATTTTTTTCAACTTGATATTTTACTGTAATTTAGAATTATGTTTTTAATCAATTCTGACACAAACACCATGTCGAACTTACAAATACCATATATTTATCCTTCTTCAAATAAAGCGGTAGATAAAATACAGTAGGTTGTCGTTAACAATCTAAGCAGCTACAAGAATGTAATTTGTTTTAGTTCTATAAAGTACAAATAACAAATATCTTTCTGTTTAAGGGAATTTCAAATTATCTATATTTGTTCATAAATCCCAAACATGTAATTTGTTTTAGCTCTAGGAAGCAAGAATAATGAATGTCCTTCTGTTTAAAAGTTCAAATTATGCGCATTTTTTTCACTATTTTCGGAAAAGTCATTTCTAAATATTCTGCCAATTAACCAGAAACTTCAAGAAAATTATGTGGTTAGCTCCTCGTTAACGTATACTAAACTCAAGTAACGACAAATGTTTCGCAATTTCCATCAAGGAGAATGAGAGTGACCCTCTTCCCTCTAGATTACATGGGTCAGAGTGCTTCTTGAAAAAAGAAAGCACACGACAACAGCTATCAACCTTTGGCCCTTATGACAGAAAACTAATGATGATTGTTAAACTGGTTTCTTCTGTGCATTTTTTCATCGAATAACAAATGATTTTAATGCCATAATATGAAGTTAAGTACTTACAGTAAGTTTTTGAATTTTGAAATGCAACTGTTTTTTTAAATAATTTAATTAATTTTTTTCTCACTGTTGCCGTTTCATACATAGTGCAAATGGTGAAAAAAAGAGGTATTTGTATAGGAAAATGTTGCACAGTAAATCTGCTCCACGGTTTTGACGCATATTTAAGTTACTTTGGAAATAGGTTCTACTCAGTTATTTTTCTCTATGTCTGACTATGGTTCGAAAATACGCTACTCTGCTACCGTATCTTTTGTCGGAATAGACCCCTAACTATCATTAGTAAACCAAGGGAATCTCATAGTTTGACGATAACTGACAAAGAACTGAAGATCAATATTGAAATGGAATCGTTTTTGACTGCTGAGATAAACGTCATGCCAAATCTATAAAGATTATTGAAATTCTTCATCGTATTCAAAACTGTCCCTTATTTTTAAACAGTCATGCGCAAAATTTTCAACAAGGAAAATAGGTCTATGGGGCTAAGGGTTTAAGGGCGAATGAGCCCGATCGACCGTGTGTCTCTAAACCAAAGTGCCTATGTGATCCAATGTAAAAAAAACATATTATTTCATAAGCCACAGTTCTCCAGCTGCATTGAATATTTTTACAAACGGTGTTTTTATATGATAAAAAAATGTAGATGACTTACAGGTCCCTATAATGCCACTTTTTGAAATGTGTTCGAATACTTAAAAAAAATATTCGAACCAATTTCAAAAAGTGGGTTGGACGGGACCTGTAAGTCAGCTACATTTATCACGTAAAATATCCGTTTGTAAAAATATTCAATACAGCCGGAGAAATGTGGCTTAGGAAATAATATTTTCCATTGGATTAACTAACACAAAGGCACTTTGGTTTGGAGACCCGCAGTCGATCAGGCTCAATAGGCCCTTAACTGGCTATATAAATAGCTTTCGATTGAAATCGGTTTTCTAAATATTTTTAGAATGGAATGGAATGCATGGAATGGGTTAAACGACTAAGTATTGAGATAGGTCCTTCAACTTTCTTCCTATATGAGCTCATACAGTGTTTAAAAGTGGAAAATAAATAAAACATATCTGATGTTTATTCAAAAATAGAAATAAACATTCAGCAATTGTTTTGTAGAAAGAATTTTAAAATATTAAAACCCCAAAGCTATAAAGAAATATTTTCTCATTTACTACCATCATGAGTTCTCTTGACATAGTTAGCTTTGAAAATATTATAGTATGGAGATTATTAACCGCATTTTTGCATTATTAAGTAGCTTAAATTCTTAATTTGTCGTTTTTCCCCTTGCTTTTTTCACTTTTAAACAAGCAATCGAAAGTCTTTCTAAAAAAGAAGCATCGTATAAACAAGTTTACATCATTACTTTTAAAAAGAAGGGTAAAGAAATCGTGTAAACATATACAAAAATATATGCCTGTGTTTAATTCGTAAATTCCCCCCATCCAGTGAGCAAAAAGTAAATATTTAACATCGTTAGATAATAGGTTTTTTTTTTTACTTTCGCGAAACTCGCATAAAAATGTATAATTCCTGTTTTTAAACATCTACGTTATTGAACACAATAATTTTTTTTCATTAAGTTTTTAAATTCAGTAATAAACAAGAAGTTCATAAAGAACTAAAATAGCCTACTTTCCTGTTACTTAAATACTTACTGAAGTTCTAATCGGGAAAAAAAAACTAGGTTCCTAAAGTAAATATCATCAACAGCCGTTTCTACACTAGATTTATACTAATTAGAAAAAAAAATCGAAACACAGCACCCAGCTATAATTTAAACTTCTAAAAGCCAAAATCAACTATTTTCCTTAATATTCTTTCGCAAATTAATTAAATATTATTTATCATCTGCTCGTGATTTATTTGTAGTTCGAAGAATAATTAAATATTTATTAATAACAAAAGTTATGAAACTACTCCGAACTGCATTAAAAAAATAAGAAATGTAAATTAAAACTAAGCATAATTGCATGCAAAAGTATGCCTTGCCGCTTTCTTGGTAGATAAATAATGAATAATCAAAGAATAAAATTGTGCTACATTTTATGACGTCATTCCAAACTGATTCATGAAAATATTATTTTGCTTCAAATATGTTTAAATAAATAAAGTTTCTCATGCCATTGTTGATTTGGCAACAGTGATTTAAATGACTCAAAATTGAATTTCAATGCTAATTCAATGGGAAATTCGCCGAAAGATAGTAGATTTATGTCCGTCCGGACGTACAGACAGACGGACAAAAAGTATGAAAGTTGGGTATCTCAGGTCATAGCTTTCTAACAAAAAAAGAATTTTTAAGATAAGATGGATAGAACCGATTTTGGAAGGGGGGGGGGGGGTACGGACAGACAGACAGACGGACAGACTGACAGACGGAAAGACAGACAGACAGATGGACATCAACCGCATTTCAATACCTACGGCGATTTAAATGACTCAAAATTGAATTTCAATGCTAATTCAATGGGAAATTCGCCGACAGATAGTAGATTTATGTCCGTCCGGACGTACAGACAGACGCACAAAAAGTATGACAGTTGGGTATCTGAGGTCATAGCTTTCTAACAAAAAAAGAATTTTTAAGATCCGATGGATAGAACCGATTTTGGAAGGGGGGTACGGACAGACAGACAGACAGACGGACATCGACCGCATGTCAATACCTACTTTTTCATTTTTTTAATTCTTTCGAATTAAAAAAAGAAAAGTAGGCTAAAAATATATAGCAGATATATAATAAGACTTAACATTTTTGTTTACATGTAATGATAAAAGTTTGTACATACGACAGTCTTACTACAAAGTTAATATTCCAATAGAATTTGAAGATTTATAAAAGCATAAGTAAATAATAAACTACTTTGAGTTACAGAATAGAGAAATCAATTTGATTGTATTTAAAGGAAAGTTTATCTGTAGTTTGGACAAAAATAGTTGAGGTTACACAAAATTTTATTTTTTTAATTAACTTTTTCATGCGTAATATTTTCACACACAAACAAAAATCAAAATTTTTGAACTTGTTCACTTTCTACATGGTACACGTTACCTGACACAAGCCAATTGCAACCCTACATATTAAACTTACGTGCTTTTTTGTACTTATACTTAATGTTTGCTTGCGTTGAAATTTGTTTTAAATTTAAAATTGCAACCCGTTTGGGTTTGAATTTCGAAAAATGATGCATTTAATGCAGAAGACATAAGATCCTAACATTTGGTACTGTACCTCCAATAGTTTTGGCTGGGCGTTGATACGTGAGTCAGTCAATCGGTAGGACTTCTTCCTTTCTAGATATAGATAGTTATTTAAGAGATAAGGGGGTGGCCATAAATCACGTGATGCAGTTTGCCGATTTTTTTTAGTTCCGAAATTCGTATTTTTTATTTTAAATTTTTTTTTTATTTCGAAACTTTTGATTTGGACGTTTGATACCCGGAAAACTTTAAAGCCAAATTTAAGTTCAGAAACGAATTTTTCAGGAATTTAACTTCATTTTCTAACAATTTTAAGTTGATATTTTGTGGGGGAAAATTACGTGATATTTGACGAGACCCCCTCCTCTTCCCCGTGAGATTTGGTGTACTTGTAAAATAACATTGCAACGATCAACTTTGACTTGAGTGTGAAAATATAAAAAACGGCAAAAAATATCGAAAAGAAATGTTACATTGGTATTTACTATACATAACATTATATTTTAGTAAAAGTAATTTACTTATAAATCTAATGGCCATTTAATTTTTTACTCCGTTTTTGTGGTGTAAGGCTAATCAGATTTGGTGACTGTAAGTACTCCATTTTATACTGTAACGTTACTCCGTAAAGCTAGAACAAGCACATACAACCACTAGTTTCTCCATAAAATGGTACTTCCAACTCCCAATGGTTCTCCAGTGTTTACAGAAATTTGTATACTGTATTTTATGCTGTTACTTTTCTCCATAAAGCTGTAGGATGTACATGCCACCAACAGTTTTACGGAGTAACCTTACTCCGTAAAATGCTCCCCCAAACCTCTCAACTCGCAATCATTCTTCTGTATATCCGTAAAACTTTCCTAACAACTCCCAATCTTTACAGAAATTTTTATTCTGTAGCGTTTTTCCATAAAGCTATAGGAAGCACATGCCGCCACCAGTGTTACGGAGTTACGTTACTCCGTAAAACTTTCCTACCAACTCCCAATCCTTCTCCAGTGTTTACAGAAATTTTATTCTGTAGCTTTTCTCCATAAAGCTGAAGGAAGCACATGCCTCCACGCTCCACCAGTTTTATGGAAAAACGTTACTCCAAAACTACTCCGTAAAACTGATGGTGACATGTGCTTCCTACAGCTTTATGGAGAAACGCTACAGAACAAAAATTTCTGTAAAATGTTCCTACCAACTCGCAATCGTTCTCCGGTGTTTACATACATTTTTTACAGTGTCCAATGTATACTTCGATAGTGCAATTTCTTTAATACTGTTTGTAGGCTTCCACGAAGCAGCGCTACACAGCGCTGTTTACAGAAAGTTTTTACAGTGCCATATGCATACCTCTATAGTGCAATGTCTTTATATATATTGTTTGTAGGCTTCCAAGAAGCAGCGCTACACAGCGCTGTTACAGAAAGTTTTTACAGTGTCATATGCATACCTCTATAGTGCAATGTCTTTATATATATTGTTTGTAGGCTTCCAAGAAGCAGCGCTACACAGCGCTGTTTACAGAAAGTTTTTACAGTGTCTCATGCATACTTCTATAGTGCAAAGTCTTTATATTGTTTGTAGGCTTCCAAGAAGCAGCGCTACCGGTTCCAGCTGGTCGTGGACGAGCTGAGGGGCTCGCAAGTGGCCGAGTACACGACCGCCCTGGTGGCATTCGTCAACTGCGTCATCATCTCGCCGGCCGCCCTCAACGACAGGATACGCATCAGGAACGAAGTGCTAGGTGGGTGGCATTCGAACACCTCAATTTACTTGTTCGGTTTTTTTTGTTATCGTCTGTCTGCCTTTTTTGGGGAAGTGTCTGGTAGAGGGACACGGTTTTCTTGTTATTTTTAAGTATTGGTTGTTATCCATTTCTATTCTATTTTAAGATAGACGTTATGTCTATTAGGACCATTTGCAAAGTCGTCTACTAGTAGTGAGGGCAGTGAGGACCACCGCCCCTGCAAATTATGAAACCTAATGCCTGACTTTATTACCCCACACTTTCATTACCTTAATTTCACCCCCAAAGTTAAATCCAAAAGTTGAAGACCCATGTACTCATTTGTTAAGATTGATAGAGGTTGACTTTTTCGTTGGTTCGTGAGCACTTTGAATATATGTCGTCACAAATTGGAATTAAAGTGAATTTTATTTAATAGTACAGAAGTAACAGAAATTAATAAAATAGTCTGGCAAGTATTTTTTTAATAATAACTGCGTAATTAGTAGTAATACGCGCGAACAGCATTGAACTAAACTGATAAATAATATATAATCTATTCTAAGAGCAGGTTTGTGAGTTAAGAAAACCGACAGCGGTTTAAAGGAACATGTTAAAAATAACAAACGGGATGTTCTTTCGGTTCTTTACCTGGTGTGTTATTAACATGAGTCTGCTTTGTTGTCTTTCCTTGTAATGACCACTGTAACACAGTCGTTTCACTTATTTTCATATGATTATTTCCTGTGCTTTTTCATGCACACCCTTTTTAAAAGTGATATTATGCTTACGGAAAGCAATGCTACAACATCAATTGTAAGCCGAAATTGATTAAAAAGTGCAATAGTGTAGATTGCATGTGTTTTTAGAATTCACATATTTGAAGTTAAAAATTCAATTTGCTGTAAAGGTTTTTTTTTTACGATCATTAACTAGTTTTTGCATTGTAACTTTTTTTGGACTTGACAATTACTTTCGTTAGTGACGCTGTTATTAGTATTAATAAAAATGTTATCATTATTGTTTTTCTGATACTTTGTTTTGTAGTATATAAGAAAGGTTACTACAAAACAAAGGACGCTAAGTTAAGATTTTATTTTTTACAGCTCATGTTACGCGCATTAAACATGAATAATAATTATATAGAAAGCCATAAATAAACTTCGGGCATTATTTATAACTTTTACTTGTAAACACGATATAGAATAATGACTGTGAAGACTAAAACGCATAATTCGCAAAATTGCATTCACAGAACTACAAATTTTATGACAATTATTTCATTTAAAATTTCAAAACGCAAGATAATTTACAAATTGAATAAATGAAATCTACATGTCAATGAACTTCAGTAAAGAGTGCTGCTGCAAACTGCACTTAAGTTAATAAAAACAACTGACATTTCTTAGAAAATCCCCGGTTATGTTTTTTCAAAGTAATACATGCCACACTTCCTCATTTAAACTTGCCCAGGATGCGGATTTTTTTTTTTTTTTTTTTGGCTTTTGGGTTGATACCATGAAAGAACATGGTATACAATTATTCAATGACAGTAGAGATTAATGGTCTCTTTAATTTCGCTATCCTGCTGGATATGGATTTCAAGATAGACTTGTCAAGGTTAATAATAAAGGTTAATCAAAAGAAATTTTGAGTATTGTATGAGATGACTACTATTATTTTTATGTGTTTATTTCGATAAAGTATGCCAAAGAGATTAAATTTTATTCAAATGAATTCTGCGATTGAAGAGTTTACGCAATTTATCTTAATAAAACATTCATAACGTCTCTATAAAAATAAAGTGAAGATAGTTTATTATGAAAAGCAGACGGTTAATCAAATGATCTATTCCGGCAATTATAAATTCTGATGAATGAATTGGATTTGAAATTGGATAGGCGAGATGTTTAGTCTGTTCTTTTGCGCCACTAGACCCAGTGACTATTGCGTTTGATACTGTTTCATATCACCCACGTTAAATATTTTCTTTATAACCTTGATTTTTTTTATTAGTTCCATGTATATGTTAATCAATGAGTTTTGAAATTTTATTTCATGAGCTACACATAATTCATTTTTATTTTGATTAAAATGTGTTGAAAATTTAAGAATTAAACCAATTTTTGAATTTTCGGGGATTAAAACTTTTTACGCAATTTGAGGTTTTGTTTAATTTGTTTCTACTTGTTGAAAGTTAGTACAAAGTAAATTTTTTAAATTGCAGCAACAAAATGTAATAAAGGCATTAAAACTTTCCTCACGCATATAAATCATTCTAAATTTTCATGTTTAAAATAATTTATAAATACCAAAAATGAACTTGTATAAAATATCAATTTAAAAACTTGAATATTATGTATTCACAATAGATTAAAAAAATCAAAAAGTAAGCATTTAAAACATTTTTATAAATATGCTATTATCTTTGTAGGACTCAAAATACTTGAAGTTTTGGATAAATTCAGGTAAGAATACATTTTAAATGTCTTACATTGTGTTAGAAGGATTTTTTTTCGAAAGATTTCACAGTTTCAGCAAAATTTTAATTTTCAAATTGTTGTATTTCGCAAAAAAATGTAGACCCACTTTCACAAAAATTACAAGTAAAACTGAATAAATTTTTTAAACTTTTCTTTTTAGAATTGGATGACATATTGTTACCTTTAAAACTTTTGAACCTTCAATCTATATTTTTACATGTTATTTATTCCAATACCGTAAAAAAATTTGTCTGTTAAGTTTCATGCATCCTGAACAAATTTCAGAGTCAAATTAAATAAAGAAACGCGGCACTTTGATTCCTTTTGTTTAAATTTTTTCGTTAATTTCTTTTTGAAGGTTATTAATTTGAATCTGTATTTTACAGCTCAATATATGTTTTAAGTATGCTATCTTTTATCTAAATTATTGTAAATTCTTAAATGAATGTTCCGGCTAAAAAGAGGAAAGCTCTTCAACTGCATTGTTACTACACTAAAAGTTCCCAAATGCTTAAGAATCTAATTTATTGCCGAATTTGTCCGCTTTTCCTTTTTGTAAACAATTGCCATTTAATACCATGATTTATTTACATTGAGAGAGAATCAATAAACTTTATACTCTGTTTACATCTACCTTTACTTGTTTCCCCCCTTTGCATTCTTTCAGACGCACTAGAAGTTAGGTAAGAACTGGTTAAAGGGTAGAAAGGAGTTACACAATGTGATCTTAATTGATTTTGATGGACACGGTGTATAAAACATCACGAAAAACGTGTAACTTCCTGAAAAGAAAAATGTATTTCATTTATCAAAACGTGATGCTGCTTGAAACGAAATGTTTATGAAACGACGAAGGATATTTATAACACCTGATAAAAAGTTTATGTAAAATGAGAACACATTTTTAAATGAAGATTTGGTAAAGAATATCTTAGTACTTAAAAATTCCGAAATAAATATTAAAAAATACTATTCCACTTCAAATACGCTAACTTATAATGAATTACAAAATCAATTAGATTTGGTTGGCGTCGTGTGTTTCTTGTCTCGAATACATTGAAATGAACAACTAAAAAACATACGTTTTTGCTAGATATGTAGAAAGAATAACACCCTCAGAAAATAACACTCTCTAGTTTAAATTAATAGAAATGTACAAAAATTTAAATTTTAAATATTAGTTTTTTAAAAAAGAAATATAGAGAAAAATGAAGCGGAATTCAAAATTAATTAATTCTCTTATAAAATATTAACAACTATAAATACTTTAGGCATTTCTAATAATATTATTATTTTAAATTCATATTAAAGGAAGCAATGCAAGGAAGGTTTGAACTCCGATTTAGCAGTTCAGTTGGACGTATTTGATGAGCAGCGATCAACCGATGAAGGACAGTTTTCAGGTCCAGATGGTGTGGATCTCAGCTCACATATGGACGTTTTCTTTGCTATTCTACGTCAGGTATGGATGACACTTCATGTTAACCTTTATATTTGAGCAGAAAAACTTGATTTAGTATCTTTAGGTAACCATATTTTTATAGGAAAAATAGTTTTTAAATATTTTATATTTTGACGACAGTGACGCGTTTATGGATGTTGGGGCCATAGGCGGCCTCCGAATTTGGGGCCCCTTCCCTCCCCCCGAAAAAAAAAGAAATTAGAATTTAAAAAAAAATCTTAATACTCGTACAAATAAAAAAGCATGATGAAGGATTCTCTCCTCCCCTTTTTTGGAGCATGAAATGCTAGTGACGCAATCGGGGCTGAAAAAAAGAACCATGGTCTTGGCTAAATATTACAAGAGACAAGAATTTCACTTATACTTTTAATGCCCTTATCTTATATATACATACTTATTTTCCATTTACAACTTTTCTTTCTGCATTTTCTTTTTGCAAATTCGTTTATCACCTCGTCGAAATATTTTTTTTGTTTCATCTGATTCGATGTTCAGAATCGCTAAGGCGTTAAGGCGTATCTGTTCAATCATATTTCTCTGCACATTCTTTATTCTTTTTAGTGCAGAGAAAGTAACGGTCTCCAGTTGCATTGCTAATCGGAATTGTTAGAGATAAATACACAACAGCGTTTCCACACATGAAAAAGTCGATTTTAATTCGTGTTGCAGAAAGTTATACATTTCCGCTGGAGACCAAAGGTGTTCTTTTCTTGCAAGTATTAAAAAATGTTTTATTTCGTCTCAAACACTTTCGTTGCAGTCGTTGTTAGACTTAATATCCTCCCTTTACTTTGTTGTAAGTTTATCATGGATTTGACTTCGTCAGCTGAAACATCTTCTTTCTCCTCATCATTTAAAAAAACAATCCGAACAGACTATTGATTTCCTTATAGGACTTCAGTCTGTTATCGAGTTCAAAAATCAACTTATCACAAATAACATTAACGGTATTAATTTTGTTTTCTCGTCCATTAACAACAGTCTCATTCTCCACGTTTTCGTCGAAAAATACAGTGCGTTTCTACAGTGCGTTGAAAAATACAGTGCGTTCTGTTTACAATGCATTAAATCTCAATCAAAATTGAAAAAATCTCCAGTGTACCGTTACTATGCGATCGATTTACAAAAATGGATATCTGTATTGTCTTAAATCTCCCATCAAAAACAGATTTTGTAATTTTTATTACAATAAAAGTGTTTTTTTTTTTTTGGTTTACAAACAAATCGGGGGCCAACAAACCGTAGACAGACAGTATATAAATTTGAAAGAATTGGAAATTTTCAGAAATCCGTGACGTCACGCTTGTATAGTTCGGTAAAAGTAGACACGAAAAAGCGACAATTCGGCGGTCGGTCAATTATTATGTTGTATGCAAACAGTTGTAAGTCTAGGTATTTGTTATTAATTTTGAAATTTGGGGGCCCTCGCAATCTTGGGACCACAGGCGGCCGCCTCTAACGCCTATTGGTAAACGCGTCACTGTTTGACGATCTTCTCCACCTTCATGATTTAACTAAAGCATCAATTTAAAATACTTTAGAAAAGAAATATTAAAATATAGATGATTTATACGTTATACAGGGTGGCGCAAATAAAAGTGGCCCCGTCACGGAGATAAGAATACGATATAATTGTTGTCAAGTCAAAACCAATGCAAAAACAGGTTTGCTAAGTGAAGCTATTGTGATCGCTTCAATATAAAGCCTAAACATACGCTTGACGAATTATTTTCCGGCAACTATGCTATGGTTTGATAAGCTAATTAGAATGCAATTTAAACTGAAGGTTTGTACAGCTGTGCAAAAAGAGTCAGGGTTCCCACTGGTCCTTGAAAGTCCTTAAGAAGTCCTTAATTTTGATTTTCAATTTCAAGGACCCTTTAATACTCCTTGATTTTAACCAAAAATCGTTAAAAAGTCCTTAATTTTGGTTTTTGCTTTCAAGTACCCCTTTGTACTCCATGATTTTAACAAACAATCATTAAAAATTCATTAATTTTCTTCATTCGCGACTTCAAATTTCATGAAGCCATTTCTTAAAACATTGCCGATTCGGCACTTAATGGCGCCCATAGCATTTCAGCATTCTACAAAAAGATGCTTGTTTACCAGTTAAATTTTTGCCGAATTCTGTGTTTTCCTCTAACATGGTTGCCATAACGCCTGGCGTTGGCAATATTTCAAACGCTATTATATTTTAATGTTACTATTACAATTGCAAACACAGATTTTTTTCCCGATTCTTTGTTATGGATACAGCTTTTGTCAAATTTAAATATCTGTTTTTAAAATTACGATTTGCCGTTTCATTACACAGTTTCTCATCACTCCTTACGATTATTTAATGTATAATTTCTGCAAAAAATAAACAACTTGAATTCTTCATTGTTCTCGAATATCGTCCCGATTAGTTGAACAAATTAGCCGCCTATATTAACTTGGAGAAAAAAACACTTGAAACTCTTTTTTAAAAAAAATTATTAAAAAAGACAGTAGCTGCGATTTTGCCACAAATGAGCAAAAATTACGAGGCTTCAAGGTTTGGTTGACCGATCTGTTCCTAAATTATAACACTAACGGTTCTTGAAACAAATATTTATACATTGCTTATTTTGCGAAACTGTTACGTATTTAACTGAACTTTCTTATGCACTTATTTTTAACAAACGCGGAACTATGCTTAAGAAAAATAGTCTGTTATAAAGGATATAGAGGAAAATACATCTGACAAACAGCAGATTTAAACATGTTTTCTTAAATTTTGTTTGATTGTAAAATGAGTTCTATTATAATTTTTTTTAATACAATAGTTTTGTAGGGGTTTTTTTTTGGTAATTGTGAATTAACTTCTTATTGTTTAGAACACTTTGATTTCAACTAAGTCTTAAACATAAACATGTTGTTTAAACAAGTTTTAAAATAATAAATACAACTTTGTAATAATAAATGAACATAAAAGAATTTTTTTTGTTCATATGAGTTATTTTATGAATTTTGTCTTATTTGTTAAAATGGCGCATTCTGATTAAGGGTCCTTGAAAAAAATTGGGAGTCCTTGAAAGGTCCTTAAAAACTCAATAATTTTTATTTTGAAATAAGAGTGGGAACCCTGAGAGTTCCCACTAGTGATTATTTCGGCAGTTGTTTTTCCTAAAGAATCGGTCCTTTTTGTAATTGTTAATACAAAATATGCTAAATTGATTACAAGACACAAAATGTGGTGTTCAGGCCCTTTTCGGAATGTTTTTGGACTTCAAAACAGATCTTGTCTGCCGTCATTTCGTAACTAATCGTTGCATAGCACTCTTTTTATAGCTCTTTTACACCATTAAATTCTTTAACAAACAACTGGACATGTTTTTTCCACGAATTTTTCTAATAAAACTTTCTACAATGAACATCTTCTGCTGTACTGTGAGTATCATTTTCACCTGTGCATTGATCAACTCACACAGCCGCATTAAGATCTGAACTCTTCGAATAGTACATGAGTAGCTCTAATGTGATGCAAATCCAATCCAACCAATGCAAAAACAGGTTTGCCAATCGAAGCCATTGCACGCTTGAATAATCTTTTATTTCGAATTGAAGGCTTTCTGACGGCTTCAATAGTTTTTCTCGCCAAGCATTTCAATGCATTCCTATCTCTAAGCCGGGTCCACTTTTATTTGCGCCACGCTGTATTTATATATCTGCTTGTTTATCCAGATTACTTATTTTTAAATCAAATTTATTGACGATTGTTCGACATGCAGGTAGCTGAAACTCCCCAAGAAATGCCATTCCTCAGTATTCTACAACACCTGCTTCGAACCGATCTCAGTCAGCCACTGTCTGAGATAGTGTGGGAGAGCGCAGAGACCTTAGTTCACCGAGCCACCCTCATCGAAAGCAAGCAAGAAGCAGATCGTCTCCTCAGAGCATCCAACCTCGGCGGCTTGATGCGATGCCACTGTTCATGCCACTATCGCCAATCTAACACCGAAGACTGCGAAACAACCACCACGCCTGGTAAAAAGAACAGACCGAACCAACTGTCTTTCTGTTCTCCAGACGGAACTCGAACGCCTTCCTTGATTTTGTCGCCAAACCAGCAACAGTCATCGCCCTCGCCATATGATGTCGTCGTTTCTAGTCCCTTCTGCAACTCAAACGAAGTTGCCTTGAAGCCTCTCTGTAGTAAAGGTTCTTTCCAAAAAATCGTCCAAGAACAATCGTCAACGGAAAACCAAGATATGCCGCACAAAGACAGGACCGCAACAATTCGTGGTTTTCATGCACCTCAGAATGCGTCAAACACGCAGGTTTCCGATACGAAGCGTCTTCCCAACCATGTACAGTGTGACAATCCCATCAGCGTTTCGAAACTCGATAGCACGTCTTCTCTCAAAACATGTGATACTACTGAACCAACTAAACATGACCAACTAGTGCCTGAAAATTGCTCAACAAATAAACAGGTTGACAACAACCATAACCAATTAAAAAGTACAGTTCCTCCCCCACCTCCTCCTATGATAGGGGGTGGTCCACCTCCCCCACCCCCTCCTCCACCCCCGCCCCCTGCATCATTCCGAATTCCTGTCGAAGCCAAAAAGAATCCTACGATCACAACTCTTCCTCAGCAAGTCACGCCGAAGCCCAAAACAAAGATGAAGTCGTTCAACTGGAGTAAGATACCCACGTCGAAGGTCATTGGTAAAGACAATCTGTGGTCCAGAGTCGCAAAGGACCACACTGGAAGTCCGAATGACCTGGACTTCGAGGCCATGGAAAGGCTTTTTTGCCAGCAGGCTCTTATGAACGGGCATGTTTCGCAAAATTCGGGTGAGTCCCCAGAGGGTGTTGACAAGCGTCGAAAAGAAATACAAGAGGTAAGTTTTATTTTAACATTTTATTACACATCCTACACTCATATGCAGTAATAAAAAACATCAGCAAAACACGAAAACCATTGTCAAAGGTAGCCGTCCGTCGGCAGGTTTTTTTTCATCCTTCATCACATAGAGACAGAAAATAACATAGTAGTGTATTAAGGACGAGTTAACTAGACAAGTAAATTGGAAACAAATTCCTCTAAAACATTATGTAGAGTCATTCAGTTTCAGAAAAATAAACTTCGAACAATCTTTTGGTACGTGGAAAAAGAAGCGGTTCTTAAACAAACAAATATTGTTGAAAGATTTTTTAAAAAAATAATTCTTTTTCATTCCTTTTATTTTTTAATTTCAAGGATTTAATAAAAACTCCCTTTTCTCCTAAGAATTCCACATAATAAATTCATAAGTAAAAGTAAGTAATCAATGTGTACTTCAAATATTTAAAAGTAAAGCTAGGGATTGAACTTATATCTTAGCTAATTGTTCTATTGACATCACTGACTTTTATGCGTGATCCCAATATAAGGAGTGCAACACATACTTTACACATACCAATACTTTTGTTGTTGTTTTTAACTTAATTTTCTTTCAGATAAATCTTCTGGATGGTAAACGAAGTTTAAACATAAATATATTTTTGAAACAATTTCGTAGGTAGGTTCTATCTTTTTTTTTAAACTTTTATTTTAGTATTATTATTATAATTATTATTATTATTTTTTTTTTTGAAAATAAGTAACTAATGCAAATTTAATAAATATTTCCCTATCGAATAATTTTTGCTGCTTGACTTTATTTGTTCCTGTAGAACTCTCTTTTCCTTCAGTATACTATGTTTGCAGTGAAGTAGTATAAAAGGGGTTCTTTGGCTTGATATGTTATTGGCTTGGCATGCTGTTATGTTTACAGTGAATTCCTTATTTCCTTTCCAAATTTTTTATTTCGTATTGATTTTAAGTAATATGCGTCAATACAGCTGAAATCAAAGCATTGGCTTTTGATATTCTCAAATAAATTTTAATGAAATGTAATTCAAAAATGAAAGTATAATGAACACTATTTCGTTGCATGAGTTAATAATGTATCCTGATAAATTGGGATGTTTACTATTGCAGAGTTAAAAGGAAATTTTAGAGAATGAACCTAAGCACAAAAGCTACCTGACCTAGGTATTACAATAATAGTATTGTGCCTAGAGTCAATTAATTTGTTTTTAATCTTGTATTTCACCATATCAGCATTTAAAATAGTTCCAATAGGAAGTGAATGATGCCTGCCTAAAAGTTTTAAATTTTTAATCATCTGTGTATCAGACCGCACCTAGGCACACACATCACCCCGATGCAGTGGCGTATCCAGGATTTGTCTCTGGGGGGGGACCAACTAATAATGAGCATGGAACAGCGTGTGAGGGGGGGGGGGGGGGTTATGACATAACATTATTATTTTTTTAAGCGCAAAACCGCATTTTTTAATGGGCTAAGCAATACTTTTGCAATCATACGATTAATTTAAAATGCATGGTTTCAAATTTATTTTGCCTTAATTTAGTTTGTGATGTTGAAAAATTATACATGAAAACACTTATTTAAGAAATTTAAATTTGTTAAATAGGTTTTTTTTTCAGATTCTTTTGAATATAACTAACTAGAACATAATCTAATTCTACTCCTGGTAAAGTAAATTAAAACATTTGACCGTAAAATGAGTTTTCATTTAATAAATTTATTATAATACTTGAAACGTAAAATTACAAACATTTAAGATGCCGACACAATATTTTTGCTAAATTAAAGTTGAATTCGTCTTGATTTTTTTGCCATTTCGCTTAGGACTTCGTCCGGGGTCACGGGAATGTCTTTATGGATATAAAGCAGAGAGAGTCCATTAAGTCTTGTTTCACTAGTAGTATTTCTCAAATAGCTTTTTAAATATTTCAAAGTAGAGAATGACCTTTCTGCACTGCAAGAGGTCACTGGAAGAGTAACCAGTATTTGCAATAATTTGAAGACGGAAGGCAACATTTCTTTGTTGCAAAATGCGAGGGCTTCTATGGCAGTTACCTTTTTCAGCGGTTTTGATTTGCCATCCTTTTTGGTAGTCTCTGATTTTTCATAGTTGATTCGTTTAAGATTTGGTGCCATATTTTGATTTCCCCGTTCAATTGGGTTTCATCTATGGCTTCAAGCTTTTCTCCATACCGATTAAAAAGATAATCAATATGGATATCTTCCTTGGAATCGTCAATCAAAATCTCAAAAGATGAAAGAACCTTTTTATGACTAACAAATCGTTCATTCAGTTGATTTGCGAAGTGTTCAACAAATGGGATGAAGCAGGCTCTTCGATAATACGATTCTGGATTATCATGTGGGAAGTTTTCCCTTGTTGTTTGGAATTTAGCCAGCCTGGGAACTTTGATAGGAATGTCTTCTTTTAAACATATACCCTCGACATTCTTAAAGATTTTACCAAACTCGTTTTCAGCTTTGCTTCTAATATTTTCAATTTGAGCTGCAGTTTGCTCTGCATAACATACAGCACTGGTCAGGTCAATTTCCTTACTCTCTAGGTACTTTGTAAGGGGCAAAGTGTATGCAAATATTTCCTTGATAACGAATAAGGCTATGAGAAATTCGCATTTTGATGCAGCACATAGTAATAAGTTGGCATTTATTACTGTGTCTTTATGAGACCAGGAACTGATTTCCTCAAGTGATCTTAAGATCGGTTCATACAACTCACAAAATACATTCACCGCATCATGCCTTTGAATCCACCTAGTGGGGCTTGGTTGTTTAAGCTTTTTGCCTACTCCAATAACTTCTGAATGTTTATTCAAAACTGATTGGCGTTTCGGAGTATTGAAAAATTCACAAATTTTACCAACAGTGCCTAAACAGTTTGTAATCATAGAGGACGAACATGAGCTTGATACTGCCAAGTTTAGAGAGTGGCTGCTACAATGCACATAAAGTGCGTTTGGAGCTTGATCTTTTACAAACTTCTGTACTCCATTGTACACTCCACTCATTGCACTTGCTCCGTCATAACCTTGACCGTACACATAATCCGTATTGATTCCAAGTTCTCTCAATTTACCCATTATTGTTTCACTCAAGGCTTTACCTGTAAGATCAAAAACTGGAACAAATTGTAGGAAATCCTCTCTGATACACATTTTCTCCAAATCAACATACCGAGCACAGAGCGATAATTGCTCTATACATCCTACATCTGTTGTCTCGTCAGCTAAAATCGAGAAACATTCTGCTTTATTCACTCTAGCCACTAGCTTTCCCAGCATAACCTGGTTGCACGCAGAAATGATTTCATTCTGTGCAACGGAACTAGTGTAAGTAGCATTTTTTCCTGCGGTCAATAAGTGCTCTTTTAAATCAGAATCACCGCTTTCTACTCTCAGTTTCAGCAAGGCCCTAAAGTTTCCCTCATTTTTTTCAAATTCTTCCTCTTCAATATCGATGGGACCTCCATCTCGGTGGCCTCTCAAAGCCAAACCTTGCCTACCGCAAAAGATCACAGTTTTTATGACAGGGGTAAGTAAACGTCGATTTACTGCTATTTTGTCCTTGACACTCTTATCTAAGCTACAAATTATATCACTTGACTGCCCTGATTGAACCGAAGAAAGTTTTCTGCATCTACTTTGCAATTTCTGTGATACGTTGTTAACTGATGCTTGTTAAAGTCTTCCAAAGCATGTTTCCAGTTAGAATATTTAACTCGAACTAGCTTACCAAGAGGAAGACCCTGTTGCCCTGCTCCAGTTGGTGAAAAAGAAAACAATACTTGCAAAAAGCTCCATCTAAAACTTTTGAGTAGGTAAGCCATTCTCTAGTCTTGAACCAACTGAACTGGAATTTCAACTGTCTTTTACCAAATTCCGTTGATGGAAATGTGAAACTTTCTTCAGGCTTCCAAGAATTTTTCAGAAGCTGTTCCTTTTCGCTTGTAGTAAGCTGAAACAAAAGAAACACAATATAATTTTCGGCAAAAAATAATCTTTTTAATGAAGACTATTATAGAGTAGCCCACTTGCCGACAATTATTTTTCATGAAGCTCAAACACTTGAGTAAATGTCTATCCCAGAAGCTAAAACTTTTTCTTTAATTAAGATAAAACTTCTTAATTAAGATATAAACTAGAACAATACTTAAAAAAAAAACAATATTACGGCTACCCGAGTTTAAATTTCGACTTGGTATCCGTCCAGAAACAAATGATACCAAAATAATGTCAAGTTTTGAAACACACTATATATATAAATATAATTAAATTTAACAGAGCTACTTTATGCATGACAGACTTATAACAAGATAAAAATGAATTCATGTACTTGGAAATTATAAAAACTAAATGCTTTACAAAAATCAACTTAATTAGTTCAGTTACTTTTTATTAACAGTTTAGACTAAGTTTTATTTATCAAGGCCATATATAAACAGTTAATATGTTCCTTTAAATAATAAAATGTTTTACTTAAAATATTTATTGACTGAAATGGTACTAAAAATATGTAGAAATCTAGATTGAAGTAAATTAAACTTACCAGTTTGTCAACGTACAGGCCTATATCGTTTGGGCTAATAAATGATGCAGCACTTGTACTAGTAGCAGCTTCAGGTTTAATAGTCTCAACACTCTCAACGTCAACATCTATACTTGAGCCGTTCTCGGCTGTCTCCGAAGTTTCACTATCAATTTTTGTTACGGTTTGTTTTTTAAAAAAACTTAAAATCGAGGTTGGCGGTGTTTTACGTTTTTTGTCCATTTCAAACAAATATCGTGTCAAACATAACCCGCAATGCAAGTGGAAACGCTATAACAACAGTAATGAGTAATGCAAACTACAACGTGCTGTCTGTCTAGACAGAGCCGGCCAGCCAATCACAATTGCAATAGTCCATTGAGACGTTGAGGGGGTAAGGTAGATGAAGGTGATGGAAGATTTCTTCCCCTCGACTAGAGATGGGTGAGACCCGTTCTTTTAAAAGATTCGTCCCATCTTTCTCGTTAGTTTCAAAGATTCGTTCTTTTGAACGAATCTTTGAAACGAACCCTCCTCTGATTCGTTCTTTTTCTTTTCTCCCCCCCCCCCCCTCTCCCCCCAAACAATGAGTTGTACCATTTTTGGTCTGAAATAAAAATTCCGGTATGGTTATTTTTTAAAATTGTTTAGGAAATTGAGTGCTTGCAACAATGGTAACATTGCGTACATTTTTTTGTCGTCTGGGGGGGGTCCGGTCCCCTTCGTCCCCCCCCGTAAATACGCCCCTGCCCCGATGCACCTTTAAAAGTTCAGTATTTTCTTACTAAGAAGAAAGATTAAATTACAAATTTAAAATGTCAGAATATTAATTTATTTCAAAATACAATATATTGTTTGTGAAATTTTTACGTTAACATTATGAAAACATTACATTATGAAAAATGATAAATACACCAGAAACCTTTTTATCTTTGACAGTTTCAATTGAACTCGATATCAATTCCGTTTGATTGATGTTTACCGCCCTAAAACTTACATTTCACCACTTCAATCCTATCTTATATTTTGTAAATCTAACTTGACAAGTGATAAATGGCTTCCATCAATCATTCTGCAAACATTCGAATCCCGCCTTCTCTTCTTTTTTGTCCCTTTTGCGGCATGTGGTGACTCACATATCAAACAGTCGCGAGAAAAGTATTGAATGGAAGATAGGCCAAGGTCTACTTTATTATTATTATTTTTTTTAGTTCAAAGAGTTTTCCTTTCCATCTTTACTTTCGTTTAATATAATTTTTTTTAAGTTAATGCTACCATCTTTTTTTTTCTTAGAGAAAAAATAAAAACTCTGAATTTTCATTATTATACCATTCTTTTCGATACTTAGATTGTTTAATAGACAAAACTAATAAGTTATTTCGTTTTTTTTTAAAACAGAAGTGATAAAATTTTAATTTAATCCTGTTTCTGTGAATGTTTTCTTTTCTTAATTACTAATAGTCCGTTTTAAATCAAAGTTTTAAACAGTAGGAAAAGGGAATAATGTATTTCAATTTATAACGTTAGACCTTTACCCTTTTCCCACCTAAATACAGGTTTAAAAAAACACATGTAGATAATAGTTAAATTACTCAAGTGCTTGTAAAATTAATTTTAAGTATGTACAGTTTTAACCTTTTCAGTTCATAAACTTTTTTCTTTGCTATTTTTACATTAAAAATAAAATGTTAGTTAAGAACCTCTACTCTTAAAAAACTCTTTAGGTGTTTAGCACTAATACCCATGATTTTTTATTTAATCTGCTAGGGTTATAATCGGTTAAATAATAAGGTTAAATTTATAGCTTTGTAATGATATCCATTTTTTTTTAACAGTGTCTGCACCAGGTTAATTTTTTTATGTGTTTATACGCTTTAAAATGACATAAAATTGTTCATTTTTACTCTAATTATGTAAGTCATTTCTTTTAATTTTGTAAGAACTCCAAAAAATAGTTACTTTTGGAATTAAAAAATAAAAACTCTGAAATAATCTTCATTTATAAGAGTCAACATTATGAAAAGTGTTAATTTACTAATGTGATGAGGCGTTACAGATCTGACGACAAAATTAAATTATGATATTAATCGTATATTAAAACTTCAAAATATAGCGAAAAATTATGCTATTAAGGCTTAACATATGTTTGCGAAAAATGAAAAATCGGTAACCGAATCGTATTTCGGCAATTCATTCGAAGCAAGGCAATTTTTTCACTCAGGTTTTAGAAAGAGTTATTTTGGTTCGTTCTTTTATAAAACATTTTTTCTCCTTTTAAGTACTCACGAAAGCATCGCAAGAATACTTGAAGAAGGTGCCCATGAAGATCTCGGTGCAGAAAGGCTGAGAGGACTTCTGAAAATACTACCACAAAATGACGAGGTGATTTTTTTTAAACCACCTTTCAACTGTTTGGAACGGCCGTGTTACTTTCAATGACTTTTGCATTGCCCAGACGTGCGTTGTCTATATTTGTATTCTCAGCACGTTTTACAGTGCCGCTAAATGTTTAAAACGTTTGTTTCGGAATCTTACTTGTAATAGAATGTTCTAAATATGTTTTATAATGTCCTAATATTCAGTTATTTTTTGGTGGCTCTCAGTTGGTGTCTTGCCGATCCATCGAACAGTTCCCGCGTTCTAATATAATTCATTCAATTCTTGAATAAGTTCAATACATTCTTTCCCACAGAGATTGCAGACGCAGCAGACTTGGTTTTCACTCTTAATCCATTCTTCTCATAACCATTAAAAATATATGCACTTTTTAATTAGACCTCGAGATGTGAAGTTGTGTACTTTTAACACCCCAACAACACCCTATCGGCGACACTTGGTCGATTAGATCAATCGTTCCCACAGAAACTCTGCTAAGTCAGCACTTTTAACGTTGACCTTACACCTTACCCATCACTGATTCTAACTTCTAATTGGTTTAATCCATCATTCAACTTTATTATTTTAAATTGATTTGTTTTTTTTTATTTTTATATTATCCAATCAATTACCGATTTATTTGACATAAATTAAAGAGCATTAATTTGGAAAATAATAAGTTTATTAAGTTTTAAAGAAAAGTGAAATTAATGTTAGTAAAAGTCAATATTTAGTTGAGCCACCTTTAGCCGCTATCAAAGCAAGACTGTACTGTCTCCTGCATTTGAGGAGGATGATTCCACACATAAATAATCTTATAATAAATAATTAATATAAATATCTTAATCATAATTATCTTAAAATAAATACAAATATGTAGTCTACAACAATTCTTTTAAATAAAAATCAATAATATTGTAGTTTAAATATATCATTATTGCATAAAAACTCTTAGCGGCTCAGTGGCTGAGAGGTTAAACGTGTCCACCTCGTAAGCCCAAGATCGCGGGTTCGAGCCCCGGCTGAGTCGTCGGATTTTCTGGATGGGAAAATCTTGGGCGCGCATGTCATATGATTATGTGGCATGTAAAAGATCCCTGGAGGGTCCATTCGGCTTGGGTTCTCTCGGCAAAATTAAATCTCGGCATACTTTAACATCCACAGAGAGCTCAGATTCATTGTAATCTGGGCGTCAAAATTGGTAGCGAGAGTCGCCTATATGGTGCCACAAAGAAATGGCTCTCAGTTCTGGGGAATATGCCGAGTCTGCAAAAGGCTTGACCGCCAATATTGCAGCCCCATTAGAGAAAAAAAAAAATAAAACTCTTAAGAAACATAAAATTACTAAAAAAAAAATACAGTGCGTCTAATAATTTGTCCAGGGACTGTAGATCTAATAAAACAGACTTTTTAACTTCATCTAAGTTTCTCTGTCAACTTATTTTATATGCGTTTATCGAGTGATATCAAAGTTGGACACTTTTCCGTTTAACGGTCGCAAACGATAAGTCGCCAAAAATGTACAACCTCCGCCAAACGGAATATTTCCAATGGTAATCTTTAACTGTGTATAGTGTATACTGTGTTATTGCCTCCAAAAAATTTTGTTTGTCGCCAAAATTTCTGTTTGGTGATATTTTCGCCCAAGAAATGGAAAAGTACTCAAAGTAGTATTGGTAGTTTGCGTAAGTTATAACTTATGTTAATTTTCTTCTAATTTCGTTATCTTCTAGTTTTCATAACTTGGTAACTATTTGTTCTTAAGAATTTTTTTTTACATGTGTGTAGGTCTTTTTAAGAGCTTTTGTATGATATTTAACTGCATTAAACCATGTCGAAAAATTATTCGAGATCTTTCGTTTAAACTAAATAAATTGAATTTCTTTATTTCATCATTCACAGAATGCATCTTTTAGATAGAATAAGAAGTTAAAATGGTGTAACAATTTGGGATAATCATTCATATAATTCTTTTGACTTCGAAATGCTTCAAATACAAATACAAAAATTGTCGACCAACAACAGGGCAGAGGCCCAGCAAGGTTGGTCCAAAATAAATCTAATACTTTACCAGTTTCCAATGACTATCAAGATTCTTCTTAAAATCTTCTACTCTCTTCGAATACACCACATAATCTGGTAAAGCATTCCACTCATTGACAACTCTATTGTAAAAATAATGTTTTCTTACCTCCCTTCTAAAGCACGATTTATTCAATTCCTGATCATGTCCTCTGGTCCTGCTATTTAAGGTAAAACCTAAGGCCTCCATGTCTCCCTGTTTTATGAACTTGAATAACTGAATTAAATCACCCCTAGCTCTCCTACTTTCCAGGGAATACATGTTAAAGATCTTAATCTTAAGCGTCATTCTTATGTTGTTGTTTTTTTACTACTTCATGCTCTTTTTCAGTAGGACAAATTATTTTCGTCGTGCGAAAAAGACATCTTGTTGATATATACACGATCTTATCCGTTATGTCTCGCAATAATGAAAATAACTGGAAAATCTATTTTAGGTTGAGCTGCTGAAAAACTTCGATGGGGATAAAAATAAACTGGGAAATGCTGAAAGATTTTTAATGAAATTAATAGAAGTTCCAAGGTAAGTTATCTATGTTCTTTTTGAAAATTAAGGAATAAAATCATAAAAAGGTAGTTTAAGGTAAAGAAAAATTTTACTAGTAAAAATTTGTTAAGAATAATTTGACTAGTCATCAGGATTTCCTTTTTAAATAGAATTTTTCCCTTTACTTTGTTATCCATAGTCGTTTTGCAACGTCATGTTTAGTGCTTTTCATTGGATTATTTTATTTGTTTCCTTTTTCTAAAAAGTTATCAATGCGATTCTCTAAATGTATATCTACAAAATACTATTATTGTTCTAGAACGTATTAAAAATACTTAAACTGCAACAAAAAATTAAGTTACAATAAAATGGCTACATTATAAATTTTTAATTGTGTAATATGCAGGGTTTTTTTTAATGTCATATTATTCTTTAGCTATAAATTACGAATAGAAGGCATGCTTTTGAAGGAAGAATTCATGGTTAACCAAGAATTTCTGGAAAACAGCATTGAGACAATTCGTTGTGCAGCTCAAGGTAATTTCAATTCGATTTTTTAAATCATTCCTGTAATTAAAAACAACTTATAGGCTTTTGTAGTAATCTTTCCTAGACCTTTTTAAGCATGACACTACAGATTGAATGCAATGCATAACGTGTTAAATGTAAACTAAAATATTTGAAGGATATTTAAAAAAATAGGTAAATTTTTTTAAATTGATCTGAAAAGTAATAACTTAAAAAGAAGTTTCTAAACTTTCCTATCTCAATAGTTTTGCATTTTAAGAAGTACTGTTAGAGTGAATACTAATTAATACCTTTACTAATACTGATTACATTCATGTTTTGTTTTTAATAGAATTAGAGGAATGTAGAAAATTGCATGAAATATTATACATGGTGTTAGTTGCTGGTAACTTCTTGAATGCTGGAGGGTACGCAGGAAATGCAGCTGGCTTCAAAATGCTGTCTCTGCTCAAACTGACTGATATACGAGCTAATAAGCCAAGCATGACTTTGATACATTATGTGGCGGAGGTGGGTCAGCATATTCTGTTCAAAGTTCCTATTTTAAAAAAATAAGTCTTTTTAAGGATATCTTTTATTTTTGTTAAGGTAGTATTAACACAATTGCAACTAATATTCTAGATTTTTTTCCGCCTTTCCCTATTTTCGTTTATAAATAAATTTACTTTGACGTATGAAAGGGTATATGAATTTTCAAAAACGAAACTAACTTCTCTAATGTTAATCTATGGAGAAATTGGATCCACAACTTTCTACTTATTGTTTCCAAACTTGTTGGCATGCTTATAGGTATTGATAAGACACACGTTTGTATGTAGCAAAATCTTCAATATTGTTTTTGAAAATTATTTTAATCAACAGTAAAGCCTTATTTTTCTAGTCCGGATTATAAAAACCATTCTAATTAAATTAACAAAAATTTAAAAAGCACAAATGTGTGGCTTGTCGTTACCTAACATACCATTAAGTTTTGAAATAATAGATAAAAAATTGTGGATGCTAGTCATGAAAAACTCCATCCAATTTCTCAATAAGTTAACATTGGAGGAGTTCGTTTTGTTTTCGTAAATTCATGTCCCCTTATAAATGGTGTTCAATTGCCTTTTATTTAAGGATTTGACAAAATAAAATCAGTTTAGTTTTGACGTTTTTTTTTAGGGACTTCAAAGCAAATTTATAAGTTTTAGGTCTTTCTTATTTATTTTTTGAGGATCGTGTAATCTTATTATATACGTGGAAATACTATTTATGATGCAAAAAAAATTATTTTAATTATTTTATTAATATTTAGCAAGTTTTCAAAAAGAGACCGGATCTACTTGCCTTTCTGGAGGAAATTCAAAATCTAGAGGAAGCTTCTAAGTACGTATTGGGCGTTTAAATTTTTTAAAAAAAATTGGTCAAGTATTTTTTAACCAGAGTTTACCTTAAACTTGATTAATTATGAAAATATGTATTTGAGAAAGGGTTATATGTACTTTAATGTAATCTGATCTTACATAGGATTTCAATGGAAACCCTTAAGTCAGATGTATCATCGCTTTGTCAGAGAGTGTCGAATGTTTCGACTCAGGTGGCCGATTCTGAAGAACAAATAAGATCTCAAATGCAAGAATTTCTAGAAGTAAAAAAACTTATATCTTCGTACAATAATTTTCAAAATTCTACTGATAAATATTAATGACAAATATTTACTGTGTTTTAGTTTGCTGAAAGTAAAGTGGAAACAATTCAGAATGAAATAAACAACATGGAAAGCATAAGACAGGGACTTGGAGATTTTCTATGTGAAGATACAAGCTCTTTTAAGTTAGAGGACTGCTTTAAAGTCTTTCAGAATTTTTGTTCCCGGTTCAAATCTGCCCTTCAGGTGAAAAGATTGCATTATGCTTCATATTATGAGTGTTAAAATTTTATAATCTGTCAAGGATTATTTTTTAGTTCCCCTATTATATGTCTAAATATAGGTTACAGTATTAATTTTAGTACCCTTTCTTAGTTTACAAACACATTAAGCTTAAAAATAAACATTAACATTGTATTTCCGTACTTTACGGTCGATGCATGAATGCGGTTTATTTTCTTTTAGGAAAACGAAAAACGACATAAGCAAGAAAAGCTAGCTGAAGCAAGAAGAAAGCAAAGAGAACAACAAATAGCCTTAAAGAGAAGAAGCCTTGAGCGTGAGTATTAAGATTATTGTCAACTTTAATTAAAAGTTCGAACAAGGTTATGTATACATACAATAGCTTTGTAAATAAGCATATGTTTAAAAACTGTGGAAAAGTTTACCCTTTCTGGAAGGAAGTCTTCAAGTAATTTACTAATGAATGTGACAAATCGCAGATATTGATAAGAATATATAAGGCCCTACTTTTTTAAATTTTAAATCATAGATCATACTATTGTTAGCTTTACGATTAAACTTTTCTATTACTATCGGCCAACAACTTTGGCTTCCAGTAACAATAAAAGGCTTTCATTTTTCTTCTTAGTTTCTGACTGCCGCTCTGGCAACGATGCCGACCACATTATGGACCAGTTACTTGGCGATATTCGCAGTGGATTTCCGGAAAGGCGGCTGGGAGACGTATTAAGACGTAGCAGAAGGAGCTACGATCCAGAAGAAAGCTTCGGAAATGGAAAAGACAAAGTTGCGTTGAAGCGCCACAGTGATCCAGCAATGTTGGAGAAGTGCACAAGCAGCCAAGATGACAAAAATAGCACTTTCAAAAGTCGGAGAGCCAGATTTTTGGAAGAGACTAATGGCGAAGAAATACTAAGTTTTTTAAAGAATCCGGCCTCTTCAGACACAGAAGCGAAAGATCGACGATCGTTCGGAAGCGTGAATGATAGTTTGGAACGATCTTCGTTCAGACTTTCAGGTCGAAGAAAGAGAACAGAACTCTTGAATGGAGAAACTACTAGCAGGGAACGTTCGGGCTCATCGCCTCCACCTCTTTCTTCTTCAACTACTATTACGACAGACCCAGTCGTGGAGGAAAATACAAAACAAAAACTTAAAATTAAGATCAACGAATGGATGCTACAAAATGAAAGAGAACAGAAAAAGGACAGGTTGTTACAAGCAAAACTGCTTGAAGAACGTAAGAAGAGGCAAATGAATGGTTACGTGTCAACGAATGGAGATGCTTCTAAGTCAGAAAACGGCATTCTAGAAGAGATAAAGGAGGTAGATGTCAAACAGATATCTCGCGATATTTTGAAAACAAATAAAATCGATAAATCCTGTGAGAGTGAAAGCTTCACACAAAAAATTATCAAAGTAATTGATTCAGCTTCAGATGAATCGACGCAATTCGCAAAAACGCGTTTGTATCATAGCACCAGAGAGAAGAAAAATACCAAAGAAGATGTCAAGGAGTCTAAATCGAAAGACGATTCCCACATTTGTAATTCCAACGAAGTACAAAAGCCTATGCAAAACATGTCAAATCAGCGAATTTCTTTGTTTGACTTCGAAGAAAGCACTAAAGAAATTGAAGATAAAATGCTTGGAGTTGAAGGCAACTTTGATCGTTTTGCAGTAACCAGGAAAACCCAAAGACGTCTCAAACTTCGTGAAATGCGCCTTGAAGCAGAAAATGTAAATAAAATTACGAAAAAAGACGACAATTCCGTCTCAACATCCATAGTAGACAGTCCAGCACGTTCACCCAGTATTCCAACTACCGATGAAAGTAACTCATCAATAGTCAGTGAACTAAGCTCTCCTCAAAACGAGAACGGAAGCTTTGATGCTCAGAAAAATCTAGATGACTCACCTACTAAAAACGAACAATCTAACACCGAAACTACAACACCTCATGTTATTTATGAGAACAATATCGAGAATACCAACACGGTCAATTATAATTCAACATCGTTCCAAAATGGAAATGAATTCAACAGACAAAGGAATACTTCTCTCAGATCCCGTCAATCAAGACTTGCAAGGAGAATTAATTCTCTATCAACTGCAGTATCACCTCCAGAATTGACTAAAAACAATTCAACGTTATCAGAAAGTATAAATTCAGTTTGTAAGGAAACGGAACTGAATGGTTCTGAAACATTAGTTACCAATTTACCTTTGAAAGGGGATGGAACCAAAGGTAAAGAACATTTGGATCAGGATAATAAAGCAGACAATCGACCAGACAGTCATTCAAGCGAACCAAACAAACAGCCAGTCAAAGTTCCACAAAAAACTACTGTTAATGATTCACCCACAACGAATGGTGTTAAAAAGGACCCAAAAGAAGTTTCACCAAAGACATCGCAGAACAATATTCCAAAAGTAAATGGAAGGATATCACAAAAAGTTACTGTAAGCACTGAAACTAAAAGCAAAGTTATTCTCCCCAAATCAAGTCTCTTGAATCGTCAATCTTCTAGGGCTAGTACTACATCTTCGAAATCTCAAACAAATGCACAAAAAACAACAAGCATTCCAAGTGTAATAAAAACAACTCAGAATGTTAAAGTTCAGCAAACGATCCACAGACAACCGCAAACTAATGGTAAAACAGTGGTCCAAAAGGCCGAGATTAACAGTAGGCGAAATGTTCCGCCTCAACAGAAAAGTACTATGGGAAATTCGTCCCTAGCACCTACTAATAATGCAAAAATAACCCAAGCCATGAACAATGAGGAAAAATCTAACAGTTTAAGAAATGGCAAAGCAGACAGTCTAAGAAATGGAAGAGCCATTACTTCTAGTATTTCACAAACTTGTAGCCTAAGTACAAATGTCAAACTTATTAAGCAAGAAAAGGTTTTGAATGGCAAGCCTTACAATCCTGTACCCACCAAAAAAATCACAATAAATCAAAACGGAAATGTAAAATTCACTAAAGAAGGTGCTACACCTAACAGGACCATACAAAGAGAAAACATGTTAAATTATTCCAATTCTAATACATCCTATAAAAGTGATAAAAGTAATACAACATTAAGAAAAAGGGCATTTGTATAATTTAAATACTTTTATTAGATGCTATACTGATACTGCTGCTATTTTTCTAAGAGAAATAAATTCAAAGGAAACTTTTAGGAAAAAAATATTACAGGACTCTGAGAATAGAACTTATTCTTCAAAGGAAGAGGCCATTTTGAGTACTTACTATGATTAGCATGTATTTTTTTATTTTGTGTATCACCATATACTGATGATTCTTCTACGATGAAAGAAAATAAGGTTTAATAAATTTATGATCTAGTGAATATTAAAGTATAGAAAAACTAAAAGTGTAATTATGATTTTTAAAGAACATATTTTTTTACCCCAAAATCAAAGGATTTTTTAAAAAATAAGAAATAAAGGAAATGTCGAGTATATAAATTGTCATTTGAAAATTGTTGTTGTCATTTGTATTGTGGGTAAAGAAGCCAAAGATAAAGTGCCTTTGTATACATAATTTGTTGTAATGTATGAAATAAAGTTTTTGTATTTGCATTAAAATTTTGCTTCTTAGTTATTTGTTAAAATCGCTTGGGAGACATAGATAACTATTTGAAGAATACTTTTTAACCTCAACTATTTTGGTTTGAACTATTTCAAAATAACTTAATTGAAATACATTACTTTACTAGGAACAAATTAGATTGCAATAAGTTTTTCTACTATGAATCTTTACCATTAGTGTCAGTTCTTAAATTCAAATTTGATTTAAACAAAGTGCCAGTCATATTCTTCTTAGTTTAAAGTCATCAAAAGATTTTCGACTTTGCCTGCACTGTAAGAAAAAGTCTTGTTTTAACATCAAAAAACTTGGCTGATGTGCCAGAAAA
Organism: Oedothorax gibbosus; assembly: GCA_019343175.1. Taxonomy (NCBI): domain Eukaryota; kingdom Metazoa; phylum Arthropoda; class Arachnida; order Araneae; family Linyphiidae; genus Oedothorax; species Oedothorax gibbosus. Next base: position 23,217,770 of record CM033270.1, read on the forward strand.
ATACAGTAAAATCTGTTTTATACGAACAATTTGTAATTTTAACGCAAAAGCTGTTTTTTAATACACAAATTGTAAAGAAAAAACAAAAATCAACAACCTCTCAGAAATTCGAACCCCCAGTGACGCAATACTATGAAAGAATTATAAACTGCCAAACACAGGTTGGAACCACGGACCTTTAGATCCACAGTCCAACGCTGGCCCAACTAAGCTATTTCGTCACTCAGGAAATTCAGCAAACCGTTCAAATGCTTGCTCGGTTGCAGTCCAGTATTCTTCACATGGTTAAAAACAAAAAACTGTTTTATTTTTACTTTAAACAGCATATTTTTACAGAAAATACTGTTAAAAGAAAATAACAGTACTTTTTGTAAATATTTTTTTCTGTTAAATAACAGATTTATTTTACAGAGTGTAGCCTATTTTATTGGGCACTACATGGATACACTTTAATCCTCTGAGGAATAAGTATATAAGTGAAAATCTTAACTTGTTGACATTGATGCAAAAATTGACAGATGGTTAAAAAGGAATTATTTACAGTAACTTGATTCTTAACAACAAAATATATAATGAGACGAAACAATAAAGTTTTATAAACCATTTTATTTTGGAACCAAAATTTTAAATATTGAGTTAGGATATTACAATAAGTATTTTTAAAAAACCAATTTCATAATAAAGGGTATATTACTTGAATTTTTTTAAAACTTTTACCTAGTTTTTTACAATAGGCAATCCCAATTTTGACAAGGAAACTATTTTAAAGAGTTTTAGATTTCAAAATTGAAAGTTAACAAGAAAATTTCTTTCACAAATAAAGATATGCTGCATTTATTTTTCATTGCTATTAAAAGTCAAATGTTGTTAAACTGCTGGGCAAAAAAAGTAACTTTATTAATAAAAGTTAAAGACAGTTAAAATTATTTAGTATTCTTGAACACTCTAGAACTGAAATTAATATTAGTTTGTGATTATTCTTAAACCAAACTAGTTTACATAAATATTTCTATTTAGCTTATATTTACATTATTAAGAAAAACAGACTGAAGCTTGAATTTTTATTGGAGACAATTATTAGCTATTAAGTTTTATTTATGAAACGTAAAAAATCGCAAGTAGAGGAATTGAAAGAAAATAACTTTACTGCAATAATCAACGACTAAACTTGTGAAGCAGGTCTTAGAATCACAAAGAAAAAATTAACAAAAAAAACAATATTCATATTTTGCTATACTTTGTCGAGTTACGTTCAGCTTTGTTATCTAGGATAATTAAGATTGCATACAAGTTGTTTTCAAGGGTGATTATATTCATCGGAAAAACATGCTGGTGTGAGAATTTTAAATAAGGCTTTCGTAACCATTAAAAACAGACTACTAGTAGCGAGTTTTTTTTATGTCAAAATGATAAAGATAAAATTAAGATTGAGCTAATTTGATATTAGAAACTAAAAACTAATATCTCAAATAACTGAAGGATGCAAAAAATTTTAGTGTATAAATCTTTCATATACAAGTACGAAACCACCTGCTGATATGAAGTTTTAAAATATCTCAATTTTAAATAGTAAACTAAAGGTATAAGATAATTCTGAATTGCATTGAGTCTATGTACAGCAGGAGAAAAAAGAATGGTTTCCTGTTTAAAAGAAATTTTTTTTATTAAAACTACAGTAGAACCTCGAATATCCGTCCCTCTTTTATCCGGAACTCTGTCCGTCCTTAAGTCGACAAAAAATTTAGGAAATTCCAGCGTTTTTGAAATCATGAAGCGTTGGGGATTTTAACCTAGCAAAACTTTGGAAGCTCAATATTAAAATAGAATTCTACAATCCTAAATTTTTTGGAAACTTCGAGAATCTTCTAAAATCGTGAGACTACAAGAGAGACTGTAAAACGAAAAAAATAAGAAAAAATTAAAAAGAAAATAATAATTCTAAACACATTAATTTTTCTCAAGAACTCTATTTGATAGATAACTTAAAATTCACTTTTTACAGTTGCAAATCTAGCGCGGAATTTGGATATTGGTGGATGTTTGGTCTGCGGATTTTTGGTACTCCTTTGTATTATGAAGTTTACCATTGAATTGAAAATTCTCTATTACCCGGAATTTTCAATTATCCGAATATATCAGATAATCGAGGTTCTACTGTAGCTTAAATAATTCACTTGAAAGTTAGTACAATAGAACACATGTGTTTACACAGTAAGAACAATGGCACATTAATAACATATTAGTGTTTCACATGCATATTTTTAACTAAAGAAACAAGGACTCATGTTTTCAAAAACTAAAGACACAAGTATATTATCAACGTCTTTCATAGTAGTATTACAGGAGAGTTTTGATTTTTATCCTTTTAATGAGCATTAAATGCATTGATCCAATTCTTTAAATAGAACTAGAATAATGATTTTTGAAATTTATATTTTAGTGAATGTAGAAAGAGATATTTCTTTGCAACACAAATGTGGATAAAACAAAACATTAAAATGGAAGAGGAAGTTTTATACATATTTTTCTTAACAAGGATCATACATAGATACCAAGAAATGACACATTAATTTTTCAATATTATCATGAGAGAGAAGAATTTTGGTTAAAGCAAGTGTATAGAACAATTATAAAGTATTTTTTGATATCATAACTACAAATGCAAACTTAAAAAGTTGTTGTATGAAATGCAAGTCTTGTCGTAGAAATAAAATTAAAAAACAAAAATCACATATAAAGCTTACAGCTCAAAAATTACACATAAATACATAAAACAAAACTGTGTTAATAACCTTGCAGTTGCAAAGAGTTTCCCATTACAGCTTAGCATGGCCGATGATATAAATAATTTAATAGTTTATGTACATCTCACCCAATCAACATTGTACGTCATTTTGCGGTGGGGCTTCAGCAGGTGTGCTAGCTGGTTCTTCGACTTGTGGCTTTGGTTGGTTCAGTATTGGAAAGACTTCTTCCTTTAATTTCTAATACAACAAATAAGTAAAATATATGACATATTATAACTTAACACCCTCAAAAACTTATATTTTTAACCTCAATTAAACTTAATAACTTAAATTACCTTTTTCACATATCCTTAATATCCCTTATTAATGTCTTTAACATCCCAACCACACCTTGTTGGCGACACTTTGTCGATTATATCAATCGTTCCCACAGAAACTGTTGAGTCAGCATATTTAATGTTGACCTTCCACCTTTCCCCTAACTTCTAATTGGTCGATCAGAGAGCATCGCCATTTTTGTGAATCACTCCGCCACAACTCTTAAAGTAGGAAGATATAAAACCTTCCAGAATTGAATAAAACTGACTTTAATTTCATCTAAGTTTCTCTGTTGACTTATTTTACATATATAAGACACTTTTTTAAATAATAAAACACATATTGATAATAAAAAATTTAATTATGTTTATCTATTGATAAAAATTATACTATGGAAGAAGGAGTGACAAAAGAACAAGATAGAAACTAAATTAGCTTTTACTATTCTGCCATTCATAAATGAGATACAAAAAAGTAGAAAGAATACTCAAAGAGGACATCTTTTCAGGGAACATTTTTTATTAAATATAATCAGCCATAATTTATCTCATTAGAATGGATTACTTGAGGGCTTCAATTGTTTTCTAATACCAATAAATTTACTCATATTTTTTTTAAAAAATCTGCAATAGATTTTGATCTATACTCGATATAATAAACAAAAAAAGTTTTTGCCACAGAAATCAAAATTGTTTGATAATGATATCATTTGCAGCAACTGTACAATATGTGGGGAAGAGATGTTGAAAAAAAAACTTTAAATTAAAAAAAAACTTTGACTGAAATTTTAAAATGTAACAAATTGCCATTTATAAAGTATTATTAAAATAAAATCCTTTTACTATGTTTATTTTTGCTCACTTTTAACAAATCATAAAACAAGGAGGAAACATGCAAAGGAGTATAAAACATAAGCAGCTATAGTTATGGTTTTCAGATGCATATTTGTTTTTATGGTTTATTATTAAAGTTTTACTTGTGATTATGGTTATTTATTTAAATCTGCTAAGCTGAGTATTTTTGTTAGCTTGTTTTTTAATGAAAAACTACAGCTTAAAATACATGAAGGGTAATGTGATGAATACTTAGAAAAGTAAGAGGTTATCTAATTTACAAAAGGAAATAAAATATTTTTAAATAAGGATAAATAATTAAAAAGGTTACCTCTTTTTGATTGTACAAAAGTTCGCTTAAATTAGGTGGGCTCAGATGTACTTTAAGCTCCATATAGTCTTTAATCTGCTGCTGTAACCAGCCTTCGTTTTGATCTAGAATTCTTTGTACCTATAAATTATGATTATTTATAGTTTATCCTAATGTTTCTGTTTTAATTTTTTTTTTATTTTACTTGCAAATACTCAAAACTCTTCAAAACTTTAAAAAAAATAATATATGATTTTCTAATTTGAAACACTCTTAAAAAAAGTCTGAAATTCAAACATATTGCGCATAAATCTGATAAGGTCAAAATTTAGAATTGAATTTGAAAAATAAAACAAAAAATATATATTATCAAGTTAGGATAATTATGATTTAAAAGATGTATGGATTGCAGGCACTGTATAAATAATAATAATTTTGTGACAAATTTTAATTCCATATACCTGTTCCATGTCCTTAGCAGGGATGTGTGCATATCGTGGATCCCCTGATAAATATGCAGCCAAAATATTTTTAAGTTCAGAAATTATATTTTGAAATTCTGCAATCACTGCTAATCGTTGCTCATGCTCAAATTTCCTGCTAAGAATTGGATCTGCCATCAACTAAAAACAATATTGTTAACAAAAAATTATATTCAAGTAAATAATAATGAGATAGAAAATTTATTATTCAACTCAACTTTAATATTCAACCTTTAACCCAAAAATACTATAACATTATTTTAAATTCTATAGCAAAATTAGTTTATAATAAAAATATTTTGTACAGGATAATGATTAATGAATATAAATTTTCCTAATTTAGAAAGCCATTATGTGGTGTGAACATAAGTATATTAAAAAATATTTATGATGTGAACATAAGTATAATAAAAAATATTTATGATGGGCATTAATTCCAAGTTATATTGAGCCAGAAATTATTGGAATTTTTTCTGTTCACACACATCCAATCTTTTGCTTTCTGAAAATTGTTATTTAAAGAACTTAATTCAATAAAATATAATAACAATTCACATGTAGAAAAATTATAGCAGCTGACTTAAGATAGTCCTTAATAGAAAAATAAGTGTATCAGATATTCTGTGCATGTGCTGTTATAATAAGTTTTTCTTAATAATTTATTTGACCTTTTTTGCCTGATTCTCATATTTATTTTAATAAAATGTACATAGTTCACAAAATTGCATTAATTTGTTATATCTCAGCAATATACCAAGCAATTGTTGAGTAAATAAAAGCATAAAATATCTATTTTAATAAAGAACATTTGATAAACCTTATCCACACTCTTTCTTGTTAGGTATTCAAATCTATTAGAATTACTCCTCAGAGAGAAATAAATTATGCTACCTTCAGCTCAGAAAGTCTTTCTTTATAAGTTGCTTCATTCTGTTCTTCCTCGTATATCCATTCTTCAGTTTGGTTTAATTTGATAACAATATTATCATATTCCTATACAAAAAAAGAACAGAAGTGTAAAGAGCAATTTTGCATATTGGGAAATTAATATTCTAATTTTAATGAATAAATATTTAACCCTCTGAGATACAGAAATATAAACCCGTCACCTGTCCGGTTTTCCAGCAACACACATAAATTTTTAAAACTTTAAAATTTAATAATTTTATTCAACTTTAAAAATGCAGGAACCCTTTATAACCATCTATTACAGACATATATATATATTTAAAATTAAATTTTCAGTTAAAAATTACAATTTAAATTTCATGCAGTGAAAACAAATTTAAACTTCAGCTTATTTGCTTAACCCTCAGAGGGTAAATAAAGTAAAATTAAATTTAACCATTCAAAACTTACCGGACCATCTAAATATTGATTGAGGTCATCCGACAAACGATTCCGTAGCTCATATACATATTCTTCTAAAGAATTCTTTGCATTGATTCTCTTTTCTTCACTGCTATCTTGACAAATCATTCTCAACTGAATAAAATATTTTTAAAAAGTACTTATAAACCTTTAATTATAAATTTAATAATTATAATACTTTGGTTTAAAAAAAAACTTATTTCCAGGGATTTGAGTAATGCGTTACTTGTAACAGTTACTTTTTTTAGGTAACACCATTAGATTTTTTAGAAAGTAACTGCAACTTAGTTACTTTTAGAGGTAACGAAGTACCGGAAAATTGTGTTACTTCTCCATTACTTTCCAAACGCTGTCGCATGTCAATTTTGAAATGCAACTCCATTCCAAATTTAAATATGAAATACAATTTTTGTCTAATTGAAGTGTTTTGTTTGCGATTATGTTTCTTTAATCTTGGTTAATTTTAAAAAACGGTGAAATTATTATATTGTAAATTTTCTTAAAACTTGAAATTTCTAAAAGTAACTGTAATCAGTCATTTTAGAGTACCTGTAACTGTAACAAAGTTACCTTTTTAATAAAGTGACTGTAACAGAGTTACTTTTTAAAAGTAACTTTCCAACCCCTTGCTCATTTCATATGTAGAATTATAAAATTAAAGTTCAATGTTGAAAAATTCTTAGCATAAAGAGATCCCTACTTCAGTTTCCATGAAGGTTTTCACTTCACTTTCTGACAATTGAGGTACTTTAGGCTCAATTTGGAGTTCAATTTCTTGAGGAATTTTCTTGTGTTTCTTTAAGGAAAAAAAGGTTTTCTTTTCCTAAGATAAAAAAAGAATTTATTATTACTAGTTTTTATTTCAGTGATGGAAACTACTTACTATAGTCAGTTCACAAGATATATATTTTTTTTGCACATAAGCATGCATACCTGCCAACATTCCTCAGAGCCATGTCTGTAGTGTCCTAGGCGGGGACGGGAGGGGGGGGGGGGGGCATTTGGGCGTTAGCGATTGTTTACCAATCACTCAAAAATAATTGATGACCGGTTATTTTTTCTTTTCCATCGGCCGAATTTGTGTTTTTAATTGAAATTATAAAGTAATTGTCATTAGTTTCAATTAAAAACACAATAAAATTCACTCAGCAACAAAAAAAAAATCTTAAGTGGCGGGCCTTGAAATCACAGGCCATAGTAATTTTTTTTTAATTAACTAAGTATCTGAAAATTGGTTGACAGATTTGTCCTGAACTAAAACTAAAATATTAGGAGGAGTTGTTGTTTGTTAATCTGAAAGAAAACTAAAAAAAAAAAAAAAACGGGACCCTACTGCGATTACGCCTCTAACTAGCAAGATTAGGCACAGAGTAAATACTATAATGCAGAACAAATAAAGAGGCAATTTGGAAAATATTAAAACCATTTTTGCACACTTCGTAAAAATAAATTTGCTGTTTTTAAAGATCTTCAAAAAACATAAGCACCTCTTTTGAAGTAAAAACAAAACAAGCAAAAAATGCAAAGATTTTAAGGATCTTAACAATTTTTTTATATTTAAGGCTTTTCATGGGCTTTTATGACATGCGAAGCCAATAAAAAACATAAACATGATAATAAGGCCAACCTCATTGACAATAGGCTCTGATGGTCCATCACAATTTTTCGCTTTCATATCCATGAGATCTTCCGATTTTTGGTCCAAATTGGCATTTTCCTTGGCATCCTTGTCAGCAATAACAGCAGAGCAGACGCTGAAAATTCCATGGATGTTGACACGCAGCTTCACGATTATCTTTGCACTTTCCCCTGATTGCCCTTGGTTGACATTCTTAATGGTAAAAGAACCTAAAATTTATTCATGGAAAATTAAATAAAATGTGTTTTTAATAAATCTGAACAGAGCGGCTGACGTACTGTCTATTATTAAGGTAAGGGAGATATGTTTCTTCAATGATAAATTTAATTTAGTTTAAATAACTAAATGGATAAATTAAAGACTTATTCAACTGCTGATATTGTATTACAGTTAATGTAGGTCAAGTAAAAATTTATAACATAAGCTACTCAGTGACAATATATTTGAGTTCCTTAACAGCCATTTACAGATTAATTTTGAAAAACATTATTTGCCTTTGTAACAAATTTAATTCAAATAAAATCATTTTTAAAAAATTAGTATATGCTATACTAGCAAATTTATACCCGTTCTTCGCACGAAATAAAAAAAATATCAAATAGATTCCAAATATGTGTACCATATACCCTGTATTAGGAACATAAACTTATTATTTCCCCTCGTTATAAATTATAAAATCCCGTTTCATTGCCATAAAATTCCAAAATGAAAAATACGCTATAAAATGCACTCATAAATGTCATCACAATTCCCTCATAAATACATAAAACCTTCTAGCTCATTTGTGCCTTTTGAGAAATAATTTGGCGAGAAAATATAGCTACCCACACCCATTATACAGCTCTAACGCAATGACCTTCGAACAACGGACCAGCTTATAAACTATTTATAAAAGAAATTGCCTATTTGGCGAATTTTAGTTAATAATTTGGAGAGTTTGGCAACGTATTTGGCGAAAAAATAAAGACATAAAACACTAATAGCTCTAGTGCGATGGCCTTTATTAACCATCATAGTTCAGTAATAGCTTAACTATACATTTATTGCTTAAATATGCATACATGCAGTCAACAGAAAAATCAATTAAAAAATCATCAAATAAACCCACAATAAAATCCGGGAATGAAGACTGGCGGAATTACGTCACTTGAAACATGTCAAATATTTTTCAAATAATGAATTTAGTTTCTGAAAGTAATGGCAAAAGAATAAAATAAACATTTTGAATTTTAAATGTTTTCGTTAAAAGTTTTTTAATTTTTTCAGCCGATGGCATCAGGAAAGAGAAAAAATGATCGGATTTGAGCGAAAGTGGCGTATTTTTTTCAGAAAATTCGAATTTTCTCTAAAAATGGAACAAATATGAAAAAACTAAGCCTCAGGTGCACACGTTGGTATTAAAGGGAATCTATCTTAAAAATTTCGAATTTCTGAGGGCAGTATAAGTAGGTCTTTTACGATCCGAAGACAAACACACAGACTCTTTCTTTTATTATTATAGACAAGTAATAGTTTGTGCATATATAACCAGTATAATTTAATACGAACCAATGAAAAATTCACTATCATTTGCGTTTGAAGCATAATATGCATCTAAAGTAAAGTCTTCTTTTCTAAAGAATGTCAAAAGTTTTGAAAACGGCACAGGATGATTTCTTTTGAAAGCTTCAATGTCCCTGAAATTGAAATAAAGAATTAAGAAAAATAACCACAAGCACACCTGAAAACACATTTCAGTTTAATTTAAATTAATTCATTTTTTTATTTAAATGAGATTTGATTATAAGCATAAAGTGCAATGACTAAACTAACTTGTATTGACTAAATGAAATAAAATTAAATACTTTAAAGTATAATTATAATTCAATAAAAAATACACTAAAAAATTTATTTAGCTATTTATTTTACAGTATTGATTAATCATATACATTTAATTATTTTATGAATATTAAAAACTCCACATGCATAAATTCGACTTAACAATATATTTTAGCCAAAGCTTCAATGTATGTTTTCTTAAAATAAAAATTGTTTTGGTTGTTTTAACTTACCCACGCTCATTCTTTGATATTACCCAAACTAATTGTATTGAAAAAGGTTGAACATCCATAATGCTGAATTCTTTAACTTTTACATTTGGAGATAGCATAGCAGCCTATAAATAAAGGACCAAATTAAAAATAGATTTCCATCTCAACTCCAAAAAATAAATGGGATTAAACAAATGAAATTATGTAGAACTAATTGACATAATGAATTAATTCCATTCTAAAATTTTCATTAACAGTAATAAACAACAATAGGTGCCTTGGGGAATCAGTCTGTGACTGCGTGCCTTGAAAATATACTTCCTAATCAACATGACCCTGATTTTTTTTTTTACAAAATTATATATATATATATGGAAATTGTACATTTATTTTCTCCTGGAATAAACAGTTAAACAAATGGGCAGTAAAAAACTTATTTGGAAAGCAAAGCAAACAAATGTGCTTTTGTATTATTTCACTATGATATAATTAACTAAGTTCTATGACTAATGGGTTTTTGGCCATTACCAAATAGGACTTGATTTTTGTTATTAGTTGAACATTATTTTGTTAAAAATGTCTTTTAATTGTTGTAATATGTTGCATTGCAACCCCTACTATCTGTTGATTTATATTAAAACTTACAAAGAGCTGTTTCATCTTGCATAACTACCATCCATTTAATATATTTTAATTTTGCAACAAAGTTTTTTTTTTGTATGTAAATGGTCAAATTTAAACTGAACTTATTAGCATGGCAGCCTATAGTGGGCTAAGGCCTGCTGTGCCCATTTCAGCTTTATTTGTCCAAGGGTTGGGTGCGAAGCATCAGGTGGTCAACCTTAAGTGAAACACTCAGTGTTTAGTTCTCAAGCACGCTTAGTTCTCATTTATAGATGGATAGCATGAAAGGCCGAGTGAAACTTTAAAAAAAAAGTACTTTATTTCACACACAAAAAAACATACTTGAAGTGCACAGCCACGAGCAACTGCTTCATCTTGATTTAAAGTTGTGCTAGGCTCCATACCAAACACCTTTTTAATTATGTTTTTAACAGCAGGGATTCTTGTTGATCCACCGACCAGTTCAACTGCATTAATTTCGTTCAAAGGTAAATCTGTAACATCAAAATGACAATATTATTAGGAAATATATCATGTTTTGAATAAGGAAATAAACTTAATTTGATAAGCATAACATGCAAAAAGTTTTTGTTTTACTTACTAGCTTCAATAAGCAAATTTTTTAAAACAGCTTCTATTCGCTTAAATAAGTCAGCACATAGTTCTTCCAACTTTTCTCTTGAGAATTTAAAGGGGGAAAAAAACGATATCAGTGTTATGAAATGTGAATAAAAGGTACTATTCATTAGCATTAATTTTTAAAATGCATGCAATGAGCAAGATCAAAGTTAGCCTAGAGAATGTATATTTTCCAGATCAACTTTAATAACAAGATTGGAGCAATAATAGAAAATGGGGAAAGGGGGAATTTGCAACTATCAACTGATAGCTAACATTTTAATGAATCTAAAGTCGACATAAGTTTAAAAGATTAAATTAATACACATAAACACAGTGACATGACATTGCTAGTAATTTTAAGGCCCTCAAGACAAGAATAAGATTATGATGAAAATAAGTTAAGAGTATAGTCAGAATACATTTTTTTACAAATATCCAATTTCTTGAATTGTCAATACTCAAACAAAATAATTTAAAATGGCGAATTTGTTTGTGATTGTCAGCAATACTGACTTTGCTGCTATCTAGAATACAAGTTGCTATCAATCCTAACAAAAACAAAAGCGCTTTGGCAAAAAAAGGTGTTTTTTTTTACCGTTTTACACATTCTGACAAATAGTATATCATAACACGAGGGATTATAGGTAAAACTCACTTAAAAGATCAAGGTCACTTTCATAAGCGTGCATAGAAATAATTTGTTTTATCATACTGGAATTTCAAATCACTCAAACTTCTACACTATTAACTCTTGCATGCTTAAATAATACAAATTTAACGTAAAGAAATAATCTATAGCTTGTTTACTTGCAGTTTTGTTTCATTTTTGCCAAAAGCTATCCTTATAAGTTCAGAGAACTCAACATTGTTTATAGGTTACAAGATTTAAAAAATAAAAACCTTTGGAAAAACATGTTTGGAGGAAATAAATAAAATAACACTCAAAAATAAATTTACCTTCCCATACAGCTATTGACATCCTTATCTTCCATGAAACATTCAATATTTAATGGTAGTACTTGCGGGTTTGCACTTAGCTGCTTTTTCAATTTCTCACATTCCTGTAGCAAGCGTAGAATAGCCCGTTGGTTAGAAAAAACATCAAGGTTATATTTGGTTTTGAACTCTTGACTGAAATAACGCACCATGCAATTGTCTATATCACGACCACCAACGCAATAGTCCCAAGTGCTACATATAACCTGAAAGTAAAAAGAGTTTTATAGTGGGGAATACCAAGTGATTAACTGTAAACTATTAATATTTAAATATTACGATTTGTGAAAATGTTGGCCATTCATAAGATGATAAATTTGAAATGTATAATTATATGTTATGAAATAGTAGAAATTTAACTTTTTGCAAATCCTTTTTTATTGGTAACTCTCTTTTACTTGGTCAACTTTTTCTATAATTATTATCATCTCACAATCAATATTCACTATTATCTAAGAGTTTTATTTTGAAGTTGTTTGTTCTGAAAATATGAGCATTGATATGTCTATTTACTTGCATTTCTTGATTTCTTCATTAATTTGATAAAGATTTTACTTATAATGGTGCTGGGCAACAAAATCTTAATATTATTATTTTAAAAAGTTATATTGAAAAACTTTAAAAGCCTTTTGTCTAGGTTACAAGAAAACTTAAATAAGTTTTTAATAATTTATAAGATACACTTTATATACATTCTGATTCAATCTAAAATTTAAGTAGTCAAAATAGTCTATTGAATTTCTGTTGTATCAGAATAAGAGATAAACTAATATTTAAAATATAAATTCCTAACAAAATCAAGGGGACAAATTGACTAAAAAATTTACCCGCAATTTCCCTTGAAAAAATTCACACACTGAAGCTTGAATAGCAGAGTGTCCCATATCAACAAACACAACTTTCTGGGGTTTGCTGTCAGACAAACCCTGCCTGTAGAAGCCATATGTCAGAGCAACTGAAATTGCAGAAAAAGTAAATAAGAACCTTTTAAAAAGATAAATATTCTACATTTTCAAAAAGTTAAAAATTTTGAATTAACAGAAACTTTGTAAAAATTACCTGCAGTTGGCTCATTCATAAGTCTAAGTACATTTAAGTTAGCAATTCGGCACACATCTAACATAGCCCTTCTTTCTGCATCAGTAAAAAATATAGGAACCTAAAAAAATAATAAAAAGTAATTTCAGTAAACAATTTTGAAATAATGCTTCAGACTCAATTCAAAATAAGCAAAATGTTAAAATAAGTATATTTTGGCGAAAACTGTTGTATTTAACCTAAAATTTTTAAGCTGATAAAGAAAATTATTGTAAAAAAATTATAATTTCTTTAAAAAAATAAGAATTTTTTTTAAAAAAAAAGAAACTTGCTCTCGCCTAGACAGTTAGAGCTATATTTTTTAACCCTTTATGTACTGGCAGTACTTATAAGTACCACTTAAGAGGACGCCATTTGGAATCTCCAAGTCAAACCTCTAGATTTTCCGAAATCCAGATGGACCATAATATGCAGTTTATCGCCTTTCGCTGTAATGAATACGATTGACTGTGTCTATTCAGGCTAAATTGGCCCCCCACTATGACAGCGCTTCCCTGAAGGGGGTTTGAGGAGAGGGGGGTGAAAATCGCTGAAGGGGTTTTTGTCTGGAGCGTTGTGTTTCATGCGAAAGAAGAATCCAAGGCAATAAGGGAAAAAACTGCCTACTGAAGTGGGCTCTGACCACATGCATGTGTATGTTTCCAATTTCTTACCTTATCAGTAAATGACTTTTTCCCAATAGTAGAATATTGGATGCACAAGACGAATAGTAATATTGACTGTGAACTTTGAAAATTATTTAAAGAAGCTTCGCTAAACAAAAATAGCACACATAGGAATCGTGTGAAAACTTAGATATCAATAATAAATTGGATGGTATCCGAAAACTAAAAATGGAATTACACAGGAAATTCAAAGGCGTTTTGCACCAATCTTGATCGATAATAAAATGTAGCTTAATTAAAAATGACGTATTTTTACTTTCAATTACCAAAAAAGAAATATAAGGTAATGAAAGTAATTGTGATGAGGTCGCAAATTCGAAATACATATTTTGGTGTTTTCTACACGTTTTGGAGGTTGCTAATTCCGAAAAAGGGGTCATTGAAACGAGGATATTTTTTTTATAAGTGTCTTTTTTGTGTTATGCTCAATTGTCTTTTTTTTTAGTTGCCTTGGAGGGTTTGTGCCCCTGTCTATCTGAAACTACTTTTGGTGAAGGTTTTAGAAGGTTCTCCTGGTGTTGCTTTTTTTGCTTTTTTATTTTGTGCGCTTACCGTTGGCTCTATAATATTCCTATGTCTATTGGTTATTCAGATTCATTTCGCTCTCTTTCTTATTTTTTTAATTATCATTTTAGATCTGATAGTAATATTTATTAAAATTGAGTTTTAAAAGAAACTGAAGTTATAAAGGTTATTCTAAAACAAAAAAAAATGATTCTAAGAGGCCATTTGGAAGCTGCGAGGCCCGTTTGCTTTGCCTAATTGGTAATCCGGTCTTGTGTGTTTCCTATTAGATCGCTAAACTTGTCAATACATTACTTTTTCACAGTATTGGATACAAGAAAAGTAGCATTGGAGACAGAAATTAAAAAATATTTTTCTTACGCTGAATAAAAATTAGCACTCATAATAAAAAAATAAAAGCAATTGTTTGAAAACTTTAATATCAATAACAAAATTTTAAAAAAATAGGAAACAATTTTAAAAAATGGGTTTTTGAACACTTGTGCGTCTGTCAGGTCTGAAACACTTTACACCTGTTGGATGTCATAATAAGGTTTTCGTTAAAATCCCGTATGCGTAAAATGTTGCTTTTTGGTTTTAAAGTAATTAAAAGTCACTCATTTTTCACATCCCCAGTTTTTAATTAATCATCTTTTGAGAATGCTTGAAAATAACTAATTAACTAACCACAGATAAAATTATAAGACAACTAAAGGTTGTGCTGTTTTTCAATAAAGACAACATGATATGGTAACAAATGAAATGACATAGCCAAAAGGCTGACCAAAGAAATGAATCTAAATCTGTGTTGTTGTTATTGTTTTTTAAATATTTTTTTTTAATGTGTCCATTCAACTAACTAGCTTCTCTCAGTGCACCCTCTTTTCTCTATGTTCAGTGAATACTATGAAAAACCAGATAAGGTTAGGGGTCCCCTGGGTCCTATGACTACAAACAGGTGAAAATGGATGGACGATTTTTGAGCTGATTGCCTAAAAAAGACATGGTTGATGGTTGGGGTAATATATAAAGATAGAGACAATAGTTCTTGGGGTAGTTATAATCACGAATTTTGTTTGAATTATTTAAAACAGTTTGGTAACTCAGATTAATAATCTTTAATTAAGTGCTCGTATAATACTATTAAAAATTCAGATACCCTCACTCTTTAAAATATGTAATCAGTACTGCAACTATTACAACTAATTATAGTTATTTACCAGAACAACCATTTGTAGGATGTGTACTTTTATCTTAATAATGATGTATAAAAATTCGTAAGTGAGGACATGCATTCGAAGCGAAAATAGCACAGTAAATGTTATTGTAATTCTAAAGTCATTTCTGAATGCGTCACGAAGATGGAAAATACTTCAAAATTTTGTATATGATTTTCAAAGTTAATCTTTGATACGACTAATAGTTGAGTAAAAGGACTAATATTCAAAAGTAGGACTAATAGTCATAAAAATCTTAAAATATAATTTCCATAATGGATATACATGTTATGATATTGTATGACACCGTATTGGATCAGAGGCCCGAAAATCCAACACAATGGAGATCTCATATCCTCACAAAATTGTGAAAAGTAACATTAAAAACTTAATAAACCAAAACAAAAAATATATATCACAAGGCAACACCAAGTCTATAAGGATAACCGTAATTAATAGTTTATTTAAAAATGTCTTCGCTCAACGGATACAGAAGTTAATTTCAGCATCGGGGCCAAAAAAAAAAAAAATTAAAATGTCCATATTCTTATGCAGCCATGAACTATTTTTCTAATATTGCATACAATTTTTAAAGATAATGTGTCGAATTAATTAGAATGCCATAAAATACATCAAAGAACAATACTAGTGGTTATTCAGACGCGCGTTTATTCAGACTATTGGTTATTCAGACGAAATTTTTCTTATTTTTTTCTTAATTATCATTTTTGAAGTAATTTTTATTAAAATTGAGTTTTAAAAAAAACTTGGAAGTTAAAGGTTATTCTAAAACAAAAGAAAAATGATTCTAAGGGGCCACTTGGAAGCTGCAAGGCCCGTTTGCTTTGCCTAATTGGTAATCCGGCCTTGTGTGTTTCCTATTATATTGCTAAACTTATAAAAAAATATTTTTTTTCCCCAACATTGAATACAAGAAAAGTAGTATTGGCGACAAAACGAAATATATTTTTCTCACGCTAAATAAAAATTAGCACTCATAAAAAAAACACATAAAAGTAATTTTTTGAAAACTTCAATATCGATAACAAATTGGTTGGTACCCGAAAAACAAAAATGTAATTACACAGGAGAATAACAAGTAAGGTTTGCACTAATATTAATAAATAATGCAATAATGTAATACAGACAAATAAAAATTATATACAGTTTTTTTTATTAAAAACAATAACCCGTATAATCGAGTTTTGTTTTAGTTTGCGCGTTTTGCTTATAAGAAAGGTATTACGTATAATAGCTTTGTCCAAGAAGCACTAAACCTATGTCCTGTTTGGTATATAAATACTACTATGAAATTCCCCTATTGACCTTCTCGAAATACCAGCCGCCGAATGCGTTTCTTCAGAAGTCCTTTCATAAAACCCAGCCGAACTCATTGACAAAATGCAAAAATCTAGACCTGTAAGAAGATC
The DNA here is from genome assembly GCA_019343175.1 of Oedothorax gibbosus. Taxonomy (NCBI): domain Eukaryota; kingdom Metazoa; phylum Arthropoda; class Arachnida; order Araneae; family Linyphiidae; genus Oedothorax; species Oedothorax gibbosus. The sequence goes on from CM033270.1 coordinate 23,234,655, forward strand.
CCTGCCCCAAAAACCAGATGTTACACTCCACAGCCAAACTAAGCCCCAGGAGAAGTTCCCCCCTTTCTTAGAATCAGGGGCCAGCCACACCACGCTAATTGACCCCTGCAGAGCGACAGATAACAGCGTCATTAGGTCATAGGGTTGCTGTAAATGTACATTTCATTTCTGTGTAACTTTTCGTTGAAAATTTCTAAAAAATACAAATATTTACATAAAATTTTTTATAACAATTTAAATCGATGTGGAAAAGTATATTCTGTTTACGAGTGAAAGAATTTTTGCTCTATCTTTATTCGTTAGAGAGTTGTGTTACGTTAAAGTTAGAACTTAACGCGCACTCAATTTTTTACAAACTTCAAAAAATTATTAAAAATACTAAATATGTGATTTTCACAAAACAAATTACTGTTATGAAATCTACTCCTTTCGTTCTTTACAATGATACAAAAAACTAGTAACCTTTTATTAAAATTGTGTCGGTAATTGGCTTGCGAATATTCTCCATAGGAATAACATTACGATTTTCAAGATGTGAAATTCTGAATGGAGTCCTCTTAAAAGCCGCTGTTTCACTTTTCATTGGTCGATTGAGAGAAAACAAGAAAAGATGGAACATTTTTATTGACATGTTCGGTTTTAGCACTTTAAAGTCTACAAAGGTATAGTAAATTTTTCCTAAAACTTTAACTTTAGTTATCCTGCGCCAACTCGTGATGCCTCAACGGTACTTATTAGTACCACTTAAAAGGCAGTTGTTTTACTTTTCATTGTTCTTGCAAGGGAAAATAGATGGGGCATTTTTAATGCAGTATGTGGTTTCAACATATTAAAGACCAACAAGGTAACACTCATTCAACAAAACGTCATTTGAGTCAGTGTAATTTAGAAATTATAAGTAAAAAGGAGGAAAAAAAAAATTCGGGACATAAAGTACATTTTATGTCCCAACTATTTTTTACCCTTTTATATTCTAATTAATTGCAATAGCTATCATTAAAATGTTCAAAGACAAATAATTAAAATTTAACTTAATTCGGGGCATAAAGGGTTGAGACCCTTTTAGCTGTTAAACGATATTGTATAGAAAGTACAATAAAGCAAATAGAGAGATAAAGACAACTATGATACTTAAAAAAAAAGTTTCTTCATATAAAAATATTTATTAAAAATATCAAAAACAAGCACATACGTTTTTTGCATATATCCCTAGTAATATAACACAATAAAAATAAAAAAATTTATTCATTTTCTTGTTATACAGAAAAAAAATTGTCCTATAAACTATAAATTTTTAAAGTAAAAAACAAAACGATAAACTCAATGCGAGTCCGAATATGCAATTAACAAGTTTGACGTCTTAAAAATTGATTAGTTAAGGGGAAGCTAAAGACTCAGCATCTTTCTTCCACTTCCTATGCTAAGTCTATGGGACAAGTTTAGTAACACAGTGACTTTGCTTTTAAGTTTATTAATTAGCAATTTTTTGCATTAGGAAGTCCAGGAAGTTTTCTGATGATCCTCAAGCTCACTTTTTCAGTTTATTTAGCCAGAATTTTTAAAATTTGAAATAAAAAAATTATGTTATTTTGCTGTTTTTCCAACAAATTAAGACTTTTTACTGAAAAATAAGTGCCACAACTTAAAATTCAATTTTTAGCTTCCACACTACGTTTATAACGTAAAAAGTGGAAGGTTTTATAATCGTTCAGTCCGTCTGTCTGTCCGTCTGTCACCCACTTTCACAGAAAGAACCACAAGTCCCACAGACAAGTGGGATACGTCATTTTAAAGCAAAAAATCAGATTAGGCTACATTCCAAATTTCATTAAAAAATTTAAATTAGAAGTTTATTTAAAATTTAAATAACTAAATTTTTTTTATCTACATTGAAATAACATGCAAATTCTATTTTTATTCATATTTTCACTGTTGTCATCCACAAGTCCCACAGACAAGTGGGATACGTCATTTTGAAACAAAAAATCAGATTAGGCTACATGCCAAATTTCATTAAAAAATTTAAACTAGAAGCTTATTTAAAATTTAAATAACTAAAAATTTAATTTACATTGAAATAAAAATGCAAATTCCATTTTTATTCAATATTTTCACTGTTGCCATTTCGTTAAACGTACGAGAAACTTTTGTTAAAATAAAAATACACTTTTGAAAAAATATTTATTTATGTGATATAATTCGGTTTGGATTGTTGTATTATCACAATAGAGTTCTTTTAATGGTTCTATATATATGTATGTAGAAAGATGCATAGAGAATTCTAACTTAACATAAAAAAAAATATGCTAAGTTTCGCTTTTATTTTTAAAGCATCAATTGTACAAATTATAAATTTTTTTAACTGTAAATTAATTTAACAAATTATAAATAAGTGAATTTTCGAAAGAAATGTAAATGGGAAATTGTGGCGACAAAAATATTTATTAAAAAAGATTACATCATTATTCTTCGAACTTCAAACAAATTTAGCAAACGATAAAGTCTAATTATTAAATCTGAGAAAGAAGATTAATGAAAATAGTTAATTTTGGCGTTTAAAAGTTTGAATTACAAATAGCTAAAGGCCCTGTTTTTATTAGAATTAAATCACATTTGCCATTCGCAACAATCGCTCGAGAAACTTTAATTCTTTTAGACAATAAATTAAAATAAATTTATTTTTGCAACATCGATCAGTTTGAAATGACGTCAAATATATTTCACTACGGAATCCTTGTATGGTGATATGAAATGTTTTCATTCTAGTTAAAAGCGAGGAATATGACATATTTATTCTTTAAAATATAAATTAATTTTTGCAAACGATAAGTAATAATTATTGAATTTTCGAAATAAAATAAATGAAACTAGCCAAATTTAGCTTGTAAATGTTAAATATAGAATTAATGTTGTGTTTGGCGCGTTTTTTCCTGTTAAACACAAATATGTGGAAGCGAGTTAAGTGACAGATTCTGTTACAAACCTACTTGTTTTTTTTTTGTAATTTGCTGCAAATTCCATCGTAAAACTCTAAAACAGAGTGAAGATATGATTCTAAGAAGTTGTCTTGACGTTACAAAAAATTATCAGATTACTTTGCTAGTGTAGAGTCGGATGATCTATTTTTCTGCGGCACACGTGTGAGGGTTGTACCTTGACATGGACATGATTGTAGCTAATATTAAATTTTCGGTGCTACTGTTAGGGCGCGATAAACTGTTAAGAAAAGCTTTGTAGAGTAAAAGTGTGTGTACATGTTTTTTTTTTTTTGGTAATTTAATTTAATGCTCCGTGAGGTTTTTTTAGGGTCCGAGTTTTTTTTACTGAGAATAAAGGAGGGGATATAGAAAAGTGATCTTAATATTCTAATAGATTGTGTTAACTGTTAAATACTCTTAATTTTTATATAGCACAAATTTATTATTTATATTAATCTAATATGAAATATAACTCAACCTATATGAAATACTAGCAAATTTATACCCGTTCTTCGCACGGAATAAAAAAAATATCAAATAGATTTCCAAATATGTGTACCATATATACCCTGTTATAGGATCATAAACTTATTATTGTTTCCGCTCGTTATAAATTATAAAATCCCATTTCATTGCCTTAAAATTCCAAAATGAAAAATACGCTATAAAATACACTCATAAATGTCTTCACAATTCCCTCATAAATACATAAAACCTTTTAGCTCATTTGGCGCAATTTGGGAAATAATTTGGCGAGAAAACAGATATAGCTACCCACACCCATTATACAGCTCTAACACAATGAACTTCGAACAACCGACCAGCTTATAAATTATTTATAAAAGAAATGGCCTATTTGGCAAATTTTAGTTAATAATTTGGCGAGTTTATCAACGTATTTGGCGAAAAAATAAAGACATAAAACACTAATAGCTCTAGTGCGATGGCCTTTATTACCATCATAGTTCAGTAATAGCTTAACTATACATTTATTGCAGTCACCAGAAAAATCAATGAAAAAATCATCAAATAAACCCACAATAAAATCCGGGAATGAAGACTGGCGGAATTACGTCACTTGAAACATGTTAATTATTTTTCAAATAATGAATTTAGTTTCTGAAAGTGATTGCAAAAGAATAAAATAAACATTTTGAATTTTAAATGTTTTCGTTAAAAGTTTTATTTAATTTTTTCAGCCGATGGCATCAGGAAAGAGAAAAAATGATCGGATTTGAGCGAAAGTGGTGTATTTTTTTCAGAAAATTCGAATTTTCTCTAAAAATGGAACAAATATGAAAAAACGAAGCCTCAGGTGCACAAGTTGGTATTAAAGGGAATCTATCTTAAAAATTTTGAATTTCTGAGGGCAGTATAAGTAGGTATTTTATGATCCGAACACAAACAGACACACAGACTTTCTTTTATTATTATAGATAAGGCAATAAAAGTATTGTGATCTGTTTCGAAAATCCGAAAGAGATTGAAAATTCGGAGATTTTGTGTTTTCTACATGTTTGGGAGGGTGCTGATTCTAAAAAAAAGTGTTTTTTGAACATTGATCCGTGTGTCTGTCTGAAACCATTCTAAAGTTCAACTAAAAGAACAACGGATTTCAAATTTGGAGGAAATCGCGCATGCGCAAAGGACAACTGATATATAACTTTTTGGTTTTAAAGGTATATTGCTTATTGCTTATATATAAAAAAACTCACTACTTTGTCTGCGGGCCCAAAAAAAAATAAAGAACCATGCAGTCTGCGCTTGTTTTTCTCCCCAAGAGGCCCCACTTGGGGAGTGAGGGAATCGGAATTCGCCACCCCCTTTTTAGGATGGGGGGAAGTCTCGTTGGGATAAATGCTTCCTGCGTGTGGAGAATTTTATATTATCAGGGATTTTTTTTTCTTCACATTTTTCCCTAACTAACAAATTTCAGAGCTGCTATCTGTTGTTAAGAAGACAAAAGTCAAACTAACAGGGGGGTATTTAGTATCCCATTAAGTAACACTAAGAAAATTTTCTTTAAATAAGGTAGATTTTAATAAATAAAATTTAAATAGTTTAAACATAATTACAAATTAAATTCACCCTTCCCTTAATTAAAAAAAACTAATGAAAGCAATACAAATTTATACATACAGAGATCACACAATCTATCACTTTGCTTTGGCAAGCAGTTTCAGTAATATCTTTCAGTTTGGTCAACAGCATAGCTGCTATTTGTTGAATAGTAAAGATAGCATCTTTTCCTAAGTAAGACACCTAAAATTAAATAAGAGACCAAGAATTAATTATAATATTAATAAGATCTTACAATGGAAACTAGAAATAATTGTATTAATTTTTGAATTGCTTGGAAAAAAAGCTTCTAGTTCGAGGGATACAAACAAATGAACCTGTCACCTAATAGTAAGATTTTTTAGCAACACGCATAATTTTTAAAAAATTATAAATTTTATCCTATTACTAAATTTTAAAGTACATGGGGGATTTATTTATAATCAGCTGAATAAAATTAAAAATTTAAAGAAATTAAATTTTTAGCTAAAAATTAAAATTTCAATATGAATTTAGAAGTGAAAACAAGTTTACACTTCAAACAATTTGTTTACACCTCAGAAAGTTAAAATATAATAAAATTTCACTTCAGAAATTTTCTTAAGATGATTTTGAGTTAAAATTAATTCTTACTTTCACCCCAACATTTCCATTGGGTAGCTCTTGAAATGTATATGGCGAATAAGACTGCTCATGCTTTAATGTGCGATCCTGGAACCTTTTCCCCACCAAACGTTTGAATCCCGAAACTGTATTTTTAAGATTTGTTATGGCCTTATTTTTTGCTGAGGTGCCCAGGTCTCTGCTAGTAGGACCAAATGCAACATATGACCTGGTAAAAATATTTAAAATGAACAGAGATACAAAACTTGCAAAATATCCACATAAAAAATTTTTAGGTTAGAAAATGTTATAAGAAGATGATAAAGAGTTTAGTAAAGTAAAGTGGCAGGTACTAAAAGTTTTATTTCTGTTAACCATAAACAAACATATTTTGTAAAAGACTGTACAAGATATTTTTTCAGAACTAAAGGCAATATCATCCAATCAATGACATATAAAATGATATATGTGCCTACACATTTTAACTTTGCTTTATAATATATTAAAGCAAATCACTGTTTAACGTCAGAATATGTGTGTTTAATCACAGCATGTTTTAGAACAATAATTTAATTAAAATAGCAGACATATTAATAAGTAAAATTTTTCACTCTTTTACAAATCATGTTTAATAAAAGTAAGTTTGCAACAATCAGTAAAAGTTTTATGTCATTTCAAAGAAAAAATGTAACAGCACTTACTTAAAAAAAAAAAATGAATATGTTTTATTTCAATAGTACTGAGTTTTAGTACCACAGGCGATTGCCTCATCTTAAAGCTGCCAGTATAAACTCTTAGTGTGATGCCTCAAATTGTAGGAGTTTATTCAGTTTTCTAATTAATAAATTTTAATTTCATAACTCATGATTAATTTTAATGTGGCTATATAACTTGTGTTCAGGTTACAGAATTCATTTATAAGTTTTCCACTTTTAGCCAAAAGAGAGTTACTTTAGTATTTATTTAATGGTGTATAATGGGGATCTAATGTACAACTCGAATTTATTCATATTTTTGGGAGTTTTAATAAAGGAGATGGAAGGGAAATTATTTGAGTGCATAAAGTTTTGGTTCTTTTAAAAAAGATAGCATGTGATTCATCAGGCAAAGCATTTCAACTTATGGTAGAGATTTACTGTACGGTCCCCCTTGGTGAACTATTCAAAATCGCGCCAAAAGTCCGTATTTTGGCGACTTTAAAAAAAAACCACGATTCAAAGAAAAGATCGTATGGGAATATTTCTTATGACCAACGGTCCGATAGGGTTGCCAGAAAACGTCATTGGTGCGAAGTCATAGAATTCGAATCATCAGTCGAAGTTAGACAGGTTGTCAGAAAAAATTATTTATCGCCAAATCCGAAATAATCGCGCTAAGGGGGACCGTACAGTAAATCTGATCGCAACTTATTATTAATTTGTAATTTTTAGAGTTTATGCAACCCACAGTAATTGAAATATCATAGTTCGAAATCGCGATAAAATAAATCTTCTACTGCCTAAAAAGATTTAACGCTTAAGTAAAATGCCTGATTAGATTGTTTATTTAAAATTTTGACATGCTTACGGTGTTGCGCGCTGACTATAATCATTTGCCACTGTTTCTAATCCTCCAGCTCTTGCTACAGCAACATAACAGGTATCGTTTCCGAAATCAATTCCAACTGCCGACATAATGAAGACAAGAATATTAATTACTTATAAATAAAACAATATATTTTCGTAATAAAATTCGTTTATCAAAACTTTGGTTCCATGTGCAGAATCTAATAGAATTTTCTTTTCGGCACCCACAGAAAGAAATTTTGTTTTTGTTTTATTCTTGATGTCTTCATTTCCGTTTGTTTGTTTACGATATTTATATAAATCATAACTTGCGAAATTCATTAAAATAGTTTTTAATTATTTATTGACTTAAAGTTTATTTTTTAAATGACAAGCCATTTTTTTTCTTTAAACTCACTGTTTACAGAAACTTTTCTTATTCATCATTAATTTTAAACACTTCAATACATTTTTTACAAAGATGGCATCATTGCTATAGTCATTTTAAAAATAAATAAATGTGGCGCTAATTCGATTCTATCTGATTGAGACGCTTTGAATTTTGATTTTAATTTGCGTTATTATAAGAAAAATATTTGTTAAAAGAAAATCAAACGAGTTTCACAAATCATATTTTAAGTATTGCTCATATTAGTGACATCATTATACATTTTAAAACTTTTCCGATACAAGTGTCAAGACACATGGGAAATGCAGCTTGATACATCTGGAGTACCTCTCTCCTTTGGGGAAAGTTTCATTTTAGTATTTTAACAGTGCCTTATATTAATGACGAATGGCTCGAAAATATAGCATAAAGGTACTTAATTTTTTTTTATTATAATCGTTGAATGAAGATCATGGAAATATATAGCTGTACTACATTTTCTTTTACTTTTATCATTCAATCTAGTAATTTTTTTATAAATAAATAATTTCTGCTAGTTAATTCTTGTAATTTTCCGAAAATTGGTAAATAAAGTATACTAAGATTATGTGGGCCCATGAACTTTGGGTTCAACTTAAAATGCAAAAGTTCCAGGGAAAGTGGGTGCAAACTATTACCAAAATCTCATTATTTTTTTAAAAAAAGTTGTATGCAATAAAATGATTCGTGATGTAACACTTCTAGGAGGAAATCTCAGGGAAAATAACTGGGTTGATGGATTTAGAAACTAATTTACTGTGGTACAGATAGCTTTGATATTCTGGCCGGTCTTTTCATTGACGATTCTGAAAATTTAATGTAAGGGGAACATATTGAGTAGTATGAAATATGAAGTGGAAATTTTTGCCAGATTTGAGCATTAGTGTTGCTTGGAAACGTAACGCAAATTGAGACAAGCCATTATATCATAGCTGTTCCATTACTGCATAATCATTACTGTAACATTACCAAGCCCCTCTAAAATGGCTGCATTGTTCATATCATAATTTCTGCTAAAACAATTTTATTTGACATGAGCATCATCACATTAGAAAAAATGTAGAATATCAAATCTGTGACAATGTTACGAAAAGTCTTATGTGATAAAAAAAAAACAAATGTAAAAAAAATGCTAGCCCCGAAACTTAACCAGTATAAAAATCTTGTTCATTTTTCTCGGGCTTTGGAATTATACTTTTAAAAAGTAACTCTGTTACAGTTATTGAATGCAGTTGCAGCATAACTTAGCCATGGATGGTGCTCTGTATTCGCCGCTGCAATTATTTTCAATTCACGATTTTTTTTTAATGTACTGCTTTAAGTAACTGAATTACAGTTGCTTTCTGAAGAATCTAACAGTGTTACTTAAAAAAAGATGACTGTTACAAGAAATGTGTTACTCCAATGACTGGTATCACAGAGCTGTTTCTATAGAAGAAAACTGTTAGTATGTTCAAATAGGTTATTCTACACAATTTATACCATTTTTGCAGTTAAATTTGTTTAACTCCATTGGAATTGCATACAAATATCTATTGCCTGGCAAATTGTAGTTGAAAATTTAGACTTTGCTGATTTATTTAAAGATTGATTTATGCTTATAAAATTGCTAAAAATGATCACTGATCAGTATCCATTTTAATAAAAGTCAAATTGCCTGCTACTAGACATATCTCTAGACCTCCACTGGAATTGTAAACTAAGTAGTCTGACATAATTAATTTAATAATGATATTTTATATTAATTTTAAGTACTTTGTTTAATGTTAGGATTTTAAATTGGGAGAGGAGCCACTTGGTACAGGTGGATTTGCTTCTGTTTTTTGTGCAGACAGCTTAAAACTAGAGTTTCCTAAGAAAGTTGCTGTTAAAAAGGTAATATATTTTTATTTATATTTTAATTTTTGAATCAAAAATTTTATTTTATAATTAGTTATTATTATTTAACTTAAATAGTTTGCAGATGGTATCATCTGCAGTTTAAATGTTTTAAGTATTCTTGCTGTTTGGTATATAGTTCATTTTAATTTAACAAACTGATTTTATGTCCTGATAGCACAGAATTTTTAACTTGAAAAGTATTTAACCCGGCAGCACTCGCAAGGGGGTCTATCAGACCCCACGCACATTCATGTTTCGAATAACCCAACTTCTCACTTTTTAAAATGGGTCAAACCCAGAGTAGCTGCCTTCAATGCCACCCACTAAAATAAGGAATGATTATCTTTCACAATCCAAAAGCGGTTTTAGTGGAATTGTGGTTTTGGGGTGTGAAAGACCTGACACGAGTGCCCGCATTTCTTCATTCTAGTTAAAAAAATTGTCACGTAACTTTTTACAATGAGGAGACGGAAAATATGCGAAAATTGTTAGCAAAAGTTTCTTCTAATAATGATGAATCTATAAACGAACCAGGAAAAGAAGCTGATGATGATGATATGACAATTGATTGTCGTCCTTGTTCCGATAGTAAGTCTAATTAATTGTCGGAAAAAGAAAACATTACTGGTGATCCTGTGGAAGATGAAGTGAAGAATTATGTGGTTCAGAATTATAATTCCGATACCGTCACTTCTCCATAAATACTTTAAATATTTGTTAGAAAATAGCTTTTAAGTACAAATTTTGCAAGTTTTGAACGTAAAAGTGATATTTGGACGAAATTTAGTGCAGGCATCTAAAGTACCCTCTTGCGAGTGACTGTGTTAAACTTAGGAGCGTGAGTGCTGCCGGGTTAAATGTTTCCACTCACTATGACTAATTGTTTGAATACATCTCATTTGCTGATTAAAAATTGCATCAAGTAGACATTAAACCTTATTTGCCATGGGAAAAACAATTCGTTCCTGCATCCTCAATGTTTTTTTTTGGGGGGGGGAGGGGGTAAACTTTTTGCTGTGCAAATATATCTTATTTTGTTTAGTTATAACTATTTACTTACAATTTTGTGAACCAGTTTCTGAAGAATTTTTCAGAAACCTAAAAGGTTACAACAATTATCTTTTGTGATTTTAGACCTGTCTATGTATAAGGGAAACAAATTAAAACTTTTATTTGAACATATGTTATCATTATGTATACTGCTTTTATTAGTGTATTTCTTGTGTTAAGGTGGTGTTGTTGAATAAGCTTTTTGATAGTTTAAGGGACCATAGCATTGATGAATTAAGAGCAAAATACTCATAAAGCTAATGCTTGTTAATACTTTGACAGTAATTAGATTATTTCATAAATATCTGGAAAAGTAGTGATTAAGCTATTACATGATCAAATTTTTCAGTATTTAAGAATTTTTTAAAATATATCTATATTATATTGAAGTTATTACTGTAATTTTCATATCTCTTTAAATTTGGCTCTTTAGTTCTGTTTTAACTCTAATATTATTTTTTCAGATAGAAAAGGCTTTTATTAAACGTAAGAAAATTCAAGATCGAGTGATAAAAGAAAAGTATATTCACAAACGTGTTGATCATGCTAATATAGTTAAGGTAATAGTTTGTTACAATTTTTTTAAATAAATAAATTCATTTTCTTTTGAAACTATTTATGCCTGTTATTTTTTACTCCGTCTAGGTGTTTTATGATTGATATAGTTTTTAATATGAGTAAAAAGCATTCATGGTACCAACTGTGACTTGTAATAAACGTCTGATATTAATTTTGACAGCATTATTGGGATTGGGGTTAACAACGAGCACTGTCTCTGATTGGTCCAGAAATATTAGACTGTTTGTTACTTCTTTCATCTGTGACATAATTTTTGCATAATGCAAATGTCTTTGACTTAAAAAGGCTGCGTAGTGGTGCTTAAAGGTGCTTATTTTTAGTTTTTGATTTTAAGGGAACTTAAAGGTGCTTATTTTTACTTTGAGTTTGTAGAAGGTGCTTAGTTTTTACTTTAGGTGCTTATCTTATTTTTTTTTTTAAATTCAAGAAACGAAAAATTTTCTCTTGCATATTCCAAAGTTTCATATCAGGACCGAACTTTGTTCAACCAAACTTCAATGCTTCGTACTATATGGCAGTTCGCAGCGAAAGCGCTGTTGTCTCGAGTCTCGTTATTTTATAGTTTTAGTTCAGGGCCGATTGGTCAACCAAACCTTGATGCCTCGTAATATTTTCGTTTGCAGCGTTATCGCAGTGAAGTCTCTTTTTCACGCTGTTTCTCAGTTCAAAACAAATTGGAATATGACGCCCGTCGCCAACAGTCCTCGTGTAGCTCTAGTGCAACGATAATTCAAACTAAACTGAACTCAAAACAAATCAGTCAGTATCAAACCTATAGGTATTTTATTACTTTGGACAATGTTTGGTTCGCAACATTGTCATGGTCTGCTATTTACCCACCTGCCAACTCTTCAAATTTAGGTATATACTATGTTAGGAACTTATAAAATTATAATAAGTTAATTTTTTTTTTTGGTTGAACTCGTATGAAGTGACAGAATTTTGTATTTGAGTTTTTCATCGGCCGATGTAATGGAAAATTATCGATCGAAATATTTTTTGAGCAATCGGCCCATTTGCCAAAATGTGCCATCAGTTTAGCCCTTAGGGGTGCCAGACTTCCGCCGAACGTCCACATTCCTCGTTGCCGATTTTCTAAGAAAAATTCTGCTTTTTCCTGAGTTTTTCAAAAATTTATAAAACCCAGGTTACGTTATATCATATTTTTAAACATAGTCATAAATAAATACCTAAGATAATCGAGCAATTTCGATCCAAAATTGCGCTTTGAACTAGGGGGTTGGCTTTAACACCAAGACCTCAAATTTCCCAGAACATTAAAGCCACCAGAAAAAAAAATTTCCTTCATTCTCGATCTATATCGATGAAAACTAAACTTAAATTTTTGATAAATAACAAGCTTAAATAATAGATTTTAATAATAAAGATAAAATTTGTAATTAAAATTTGAGAATGAATTGAGATTAAATTACACTAAGATGTCTTCAAATATTGGCCAATGGCCAGCGCAATCCCCTATTAGAAAAGGATCATCTTCACCTGACCAAAAATATATAGTCCAATAATGCTTCCTGATTTGCTTATTTTTCTGCCTAGTAATTTTCAAGAAATCCCCGGATGAGGTCGCATTGCCTCATAGTGATTGACAGCTCTCTGGCTCTGTGTGATCAGAAGAGTCTTGTTACTTTTGTAGCTCTGGTTCAGGCCTATTGGACCAACCAGAATATTTTCTTCTGATTTAGTGTTCTTGCATCTTGACCTTTTGATCACAAGAACAGCTTGAACGTTAAAATAAATACTTTGAAACTTTTTTAGGCATTTTTTTCAACCCTTATACAATTTGGATTCGGTTGGGTTGATGATGATCGAAACTAGATCTACATCATCTCATGGCCCAACAATACATTGAGTAATTGATTAAAATATACCTTTTTTCCCGATCAACTCCAATTATCCGATTGCGGTTAGGTCCAAATTGCTTCGGATAATTGGAGTTCTATTGTAATTACTAAATAAACCCACACACAAATCCTACATTCATAATAAAATTACAGGGCCGTGGTTAAATAACTTTTTTTGTTTTCACATGAGATTTTGTATCTGATGTTTTTTCTCTGTTGGCTTTGGCCGTCGGGAAAAAATAATAGGTCCATCTGCCGATTTTAATTTTTTAACAATCAGCATCGGCCACAAGGCGCTGTCTGACGAGCCCTAGTTTTTATTATTAAGTTGTGCAATTGCGGATTGGTTGCATCATAAGTGCTTATTTTTTGGTTTTTGGTGAAATGGGTACTTAAAACAGGAGCGGCGGCGGCAGGGGGGATAGGGTGCGCTCAAGCCCTACTGTCGGGCAAGGACTAACTTATGATATCAGAAAAAATTTTAGTCGGGAAAAAACATAACCCTTTTATTCAAAATTCAACACTGTTTTGCATTTTCCAAAACTGTTGTCTCAGTCGTGGTTCGCACCCTTCTTCAATTGACCTTGAGGGACCACTAAGCAGAGAAATGTAAAACTTCTCTTTCATCGTCCCACCACCCCAAACAGTGGGGAAGTGTAGAAACCCCCTAAAAGCTAGGTAAAAACAAAAAAAGTATGTTCTTTTGAGTTTCCAGCTAGTATCATTTGTCACCATTGCTGAAAAATTTATGGCCCTGGGAACTTGTTGTGGGGTCGCATAGTTGACCTTTGCAGGAAAGTTCATTCAAAATCTCCTACTCCCCCAGTAGTAGGAGGTATTGGTTGTTGATTCATTACCACTAAGAGTTTTCTCCAGAACGGATTTACTAAGTGCACTTTGAAAAGATTTGCTTTTTTGTAAGAAAAATAGAATGTAAAGAAACAGGCTACTAGTGTAAAGGAAGAATAGAATGTAAAGGAACAAACTTTTATTGGATTTTTTGAAAGTTTTTTTTGAATATTTTAATTTTAAAAAATGATCTCCTCGATTATTGATATTTTTTGTGTTAAAATTTGAAAATAAAGCAGTAGAATTGTTTTATATGCTCGTCTCGGAACATACAATTGCTACGTGGTTTAAAACACCTTAAAATTTTGTTTTTAAAACTGCTTTCAAATCGTGCACATATTTTTTAAATGCAAAAATGTACTAGTATATCATAATTGTTTTTACTCCCAATTGTCAAATGTATAAATAATGAGTACCTTATGGCTATTTTTTCTAAACATTGAAAGAACATTCAGTTTATTGCCTTTTAATGACTTATGAATTAATCAAGCTTAAATAATACTCTATTTTGACAATAACCTTATTTTGGTGTATTACAGCCAAACTCAGCGTTAAGCGCATTGTGCTTGATCAAAGGATAAGGTTTACGTATTACTTAATATATCTTGGTAACTTTTAATTCAAAATGAAATTTTATTTTATGTTAAACGTTTTGCTGATGCTGTGTCTGAGAGATTTTATTATAAAATGCCTTTCCTCTATCCTTAAAACGTGACTAAAGTTTTTGAGTATGTATTTAACCGTTATGGTGCATATAATAACACCTTAAGTTTACAATATTTCATAATCTGTATTTCATTTTGAAATCCTGTTTAACCAGTTTAATTAAGAAGTGTTTTTCCCCCTTCAAATAGTGCTATACTACATTTGAGGATACAGATTTTACGTACTTAGTATTGGAATTGTGCCAATATACACTTGAAGAATACTTGAAAAAGGAAGGCAAAATTTGTGAAGTTTGGGGTTGGTTAATTTTTATTTTGTTATCATTAATTTTTAATGATGTTCAGGTAGATTTTGTAAAGATAATAGCCCTCTCCAAACGTTTGCTTTGATGTAAGACAGACTGAAACAGCTACAGTTTTCTTACCAAATAAATCACACACAAAAGTGACAATTCATACACACTTTAAAAAATAACTAATTTAACACTTCTACTATAATTTGATGGCCAAAATAGCCATTCTTTAGGAATTAGATTTTTCCTCTAAGTTAGTCACCTTAAAAAAATTTATTTCTGATCTTTTTGGAGAGATAAATATAAAACTGCTAAATAGGTCAATTGACTTGAAGGGCAGGAGCGGACTCATTATATAAAAGTATTAGATTTTTTTATTTATACTGTAAAACTTCTGCGCCAGACCATAATAAATTTTTAAATCCACATTTGGTAAAAGTTCTGCAGAATTCCAGTATTTATTTGAGATTATGTAGCATTTATTTTTATGTACTGTTCAATAGTTATAATACCTGTAATAATCCATAATGATTATAACATTACATTGATTTATTCTTTTTATCATTATTCCTTTTCTTAAAAAAGCATTAAAAAAGTAAAATAGAAAACAAATATTAAATACAGTTTGACAAATACTATTAAATATTACCTTATATTTGTATTTTAATCCCTCTTTATTTATCTGAAATTTTTTTTTTTTAATTTTTATTTCAGCTTTGGAAATCATTAAGCAAATAGTGTCTGGTTTGCATTATTTACATCACAATGGCATCATGCATCGAGACCTATCTCTTAGAAATATTTTGGTTACTGCAGACAACAAAGTTGTAAGAATCTTTATTTACTACTTTAAAAATGTGTAAAAAGGGCTTCATCATTAAATGACTTCATTTTTTCTTTTCTTTTTTTTCAGAAAATAACAGATTTTGGTTTATCAACTTTTAAAACCCCAAGTGAGCAACTCTATTCCATAGTAGGAACTCATAAATATCAAAGTCCGTAAGTAAGAGTTTGATTTCGATTAAAATTACAGTAAATTTCCATTACAACGAATTTCAAGAGACCAGAAAAGTTCTTTGTTATAGTGAATTGTTCGTTAAAACGGAATTGTTTTTAAAAAAATTAAATTTTGTTAAGTTTAAAATGCTAAAAAAGTCAATAAAACATGCAACTGTTTCATTTATATACACAACTTATAATATTTATATTTTCAAAAAATAAGTACTAAATAATTTAACTTAGTATTTATAGTTTGAAGACTGCTGTGTCCACATCTTGAAAACTGTATGCAGTCCGTAATATTCTTTTCCTACTCAGCTCGATCACCGACGATTGCAATTGCACTTGGATTTTATTTTGGTTCTTCAAAAAGGTTGATAAAATTGAAGGAGGGATTACAATTTTTTTGCAGCATCTGATATTTTTAATAAATTATTAACAACCGTTATTATGGTCATCTTTTCCTCTAAGGAAAACTGTTCTCATTTGGTTGCCATTTCTAGAATGAGATAGTCGAATGGGAATCTAAAGTAAGAAAATCTAGAATGAGTAAGACAACCAACGCTAGAGAGAATTGAAGTGAAGTAAACTGCAGAATGGACAAGTCTGTTCGTTCCCCTTTGGTTACGAAGGTTGAGTTTGGAATAAACCATTAGTCAATGTTAAGTAGAAGCGTCTTCAAGGAATAACTTTCTGTGACAGCAAAGCCAACGGTCTTGTTTATTCTTAAAAGATTTTCTTTGTGACAACAATAAAAGTAACTCCCATGCGCACATGTTTTCAAATTCCCAGGAATGCCATAATCTCAAAGTGTCATGACAGGCTATCATTAGAGAATTCTAAAAGGGATTGTACTGGTCACTACAGATGTTTGGGTTTGACCCATTGAATAGCAATTTCGGGATTTCTTGGGGAGGGGGGCAGATTAGCAAAAAATTTGGGGTACAGTGACCCCCCCCTCCTTCCATGTGACAATAATGATAAACAAACCTGTTTTAAACTTTAAACTTGTTTGGTGTCTTTTCAAAACAGTAGAAACAGAAAAATGCAAAGTTGTCAGAAAGAAAAAAATCCTTTGTTCTGATGAAACTTTGGTTTTTAGTAATTTCGTTAAAATGGAAATTTTAAACCGTTATTCTTATAGGATTTCAAAAGGAACTGGGGATTTATTTTGTTATACTGGATATATTGTTGTAATGATATTCGTTAAAAACAACTTTTTACTGTACACAGATCTAGCTTTTACTGGGATTCACTTTTAAACCCCTGTACATCATTCAATTAATCTAAATTATATTACTTGCATTTTAGAGAGATGCATAATCATAAATCATATGATTTGACATCAGATTGCTGGAGTTTAGGCATTGTAATATTGGCTGTTCTTGGAGGGGAAGTGCCATCTGACATCAAAAATATTGAAATTCCCGAAGAATTTTCCCCAGAAGCAAAGGAATTGGTATATGGGCTGTTACAAGAAGACCCTAAGGATAGATGGAGTCTAGAAGGTAAACACAATTCTTCAACAAGACAATTCTACATTATTTCTACTTTTCTTCTTCCTGCAAGATTTATTTAATTTTATTGAAAAAATACTTTCAACTGAATGGTTTTGATTTTGTGGACTTTTGTTATATTTTATTATTTATTTTTTGTAGATGTTATGGAATCCTCCTTCTTTAAGAAGTATAGTCCCCATCCAATGAAAGGCAATTCCAGAACAAAAGTATGTATTTATTTTTGGGTATTTGCAATTATTGGATTGGGGTCCCTTGCTCTTTCTTAGAGCTATTTAGAAAGAGCAGCTATCTCTTGATTGATACAGGTTTCTCTCTGGGATTTTAAGAGATCACTAGTGTTTGGATTTTTTTATTATATTAAATGCTAAAATACCTTTGATTTTTTACTAGGTTCTTTAATGCATTTTAGGATGCCTTTGTAAAATATTTTTTGTTCAAATTCGAATGTCAAGTAAGGACATTTTAGAGAGTAGTATTAGTATTGCCACTATATGCAAATGAAAATTGTGGGATAAGGCAGTCCTGGCATTCAATCAAAATTAGCAATTCTACCCCTGTAATTTTATTTGAAAAGTGACATAGTTTAAAAATGACACAATTTTTCAACCTAATTTTACTTGTAACTCTTTTGTAAGAGATAATGCAATGACCTTGTTTTTCAAGAATCTGTAAAACTTTTGATACGTATATGGTTAATGAAGTGATTTATCCCTTATTTAACTACATTTTTACAAAATTTGTGTTTTATATTGAAATTTGTTTATATTATTCTAGAATGGTTCATTTAGAGATAGTGGAATGGACTCAATTGGGACTTCCTATGCAACTACTGGAAAATCTAGTCATCAATCACAACAGCAATTAGATAGTGGCTTTGACTGCATCAGTAAATCAACAAAGAGCCGTAATAACCTTAAAATTTCTCCTTTGAGCACTATTCATTCTTCCGGACACTCATGTCAAAGTAACCACAGCAAAACTAGACTTAAACAAGATACTAATAATTATCTAATACCTTTGGAAAGAGACACAAAAAAGATTGCAACAATACCAAATACTTGGTAAGATGTTTTTCTGAATACTTATGATGACAAATAAAATGTATATACTATTACTTTAGTTACCTTTTGTTAGTAAATTTAGTTTTAGTAGCTTGATCAAATGTTATTTTGCAAAGTTAGCTTTGAAAAAAAATAATGAAATCTTGTTAATAACTTTTTCAAATTTAATAATTCAAAAAAAAAAAATTCTTTGTAGTAACCATTGTTTTGTTTGACCATTTAGTCTATTTTCCTTTTTTGAATTCAAAATCAAAAAATTATTTGTATATATATTTTTTTGTGTTAGAAAGATCCTATACTTATTTTTTATACTTTTGTCTATCTGTACTATAAGAGTTTCTGTGAAAGTAACAGGAAAAGTAGGTTATTCGGGTTCTTTCAGAACGTCTTGTTTTTACTAAGTTAAACATACCCTTCAGTCCTGGAAAGTCAACAGCAGTACCAAAAAATAATTAAAATGACTAGATAATTTTGTTCTGAAACTAGTCACTTCTTACACTTTATTATCCCTTGTACGCTTTCAGTGTTTTGAAAATAAAATCATTTGTTCTTGATACTGTTGTTGGTCTGCCCAAAGCAGGTTTGATATTATATAGAATTTTGTTCTTGAAATTTGTAATTGCACTTTGGCTAACCAACAATTTATAATTATAATTAAAATAATTGAACTCAAAATATTTTTGAATTTTTTAACTATTGATTATCATCCTAATTTACTTTTTTTTAATCTGCAGTGCGGATATATACCCTAACTTCTTAAAACACTCTTTTCAAACCTTGCCATCCAGACATACTCCTGCCATTGAAACTTTACCTTATGAATCCATTGGTTATACTGAATACACTAATGCTTTATCTAAAGAACACAATTTCCATGTTCCATTTCATCTTTCTGCAAACTCTGACAAAAGAGAACGCAGTGCATCAGAAGAACAACGAAAACAGGAGCGTCAACGAATACAATGTAAAATGAAAAAATCTTATTCCGGTCAAGCAAAGCATTCTTCTCATCATAGCAAGTAGGTTAAATGGAATTTCATTAATGCATAGTTTGAATAGTATTGTGATGGGATCACGAGTGCTGGCTTTAACTTAAATATTAAAACATAATGTTTAGTTTCCTATTATGAATAATAAGTCCTTTTTTGTAAGTAGTTTATGTAACTATTGGAAAATAGTCAATTGTTTAACCAGCAAACTCTTCCCCACACAAATTTTTGCCCAATTCAATTCCTGAGCTTTTAGTGTGATTTGCCCATAGCTGGATAGTCTGGCCACCTGTGACAGTGCATTTTTTTTATTTCTTCAGTCACTGATTTTTGATGCCAAACTTTTTTTTTTACCAACTGTAGTTAGTTATGACTGACTTGTCCTAATAATAAAATGTACTCTTAATTATATCCAAACTAGCAAATTTATACCCGTTCTTCGCACGGATTAAAAAAATATAAATAGATTCCAAATATGTGTACCATATACCCTGTTATAGGATCATAAACTTATTATTGTTTCCGCTCGTTATAAATTATAAAATCCCGTTTCATTGCCTTAAAATTCCAAAATGAAAAATACTCTATAAAATGCACTCATAAATGTCATCACAATTCCCTCATGAATACATAAAACCTTTTAGCTTATTTGGCGCGTTTTGGGAAATAATTTGGGGAGAAAATAGATATAGCTACCCACACCCATTATACAGCTCTAACACAATGACCTTCGAACAACCGACCAGCTTATAAATTATTTATAAAAGAAATTGCCTATTTGGCGAATTTTAGTTAATAATTTGGCGAGTTTGGCAACGTATTTGGCGAAAAAATAGACATAAAACACTAATAGCTCTAGTGTGATGGCCTTTATTAACCATCATAGTTCAGTAATAGCTTAACTATACATGTATTGCTTAATATGCATACATGCAGTCAACAGAAAAATGAATGAAAAAATCATCAAATAAACCCATAATAAAATCCGGGAATGAAGACTGGCGGAATTACATCACTTGAAACATGTCAATTATTTTTCAAATAATAAATTTAGTTTCTGAAAGTAATGGCAAAATAATAAAATAAACATTTTGAATTTTAAATAGAGATAAGAGGAAGAAGTCTCAAATAGAAAGTAGTGAAAAGAATTCTAAACACTCCTCATCTAATAGAGATCAATGTTTTTCATCTAGTAGAAGTAAAGTGCAAACAGAAAATATTGGTTCTAAATTTATCAATCTAAACCATCACTCTAAACAGTAAGTACAATACAAATGCCATTGCTATTTTAATATCATAGAAGTAAGAAAATCCATAATCTAATAATTTATTTTCCCATTCCCCTAAGTTTTACTCAATCTACAACAAATTTTGACACAAAAAAAATTTAAAAATTCTTCTGATTTGTGGGAGTAAAAAAGATGCTGTAACTCAAAAATATTGTTTTTTTTTTATGTTGTCATTTATTTTTTTAACAAGGTTTTAAAAATTTACTCTTTCTGCCATGGTAAAGAAATATATTTTTGTGCAGCGAAACCTATTTACATTACAATTGCGCAGAAGTTCACCGATTTTTCACTGAGCAAAGTTATTGAAAGCAGCTAAAACAAATAATCATAGCTAAGCATCTTGCCAACTTTACCTGCATAATATTTAACTTATATCAAGATGTATATTCTTTTATTACATGTCTTTTGCATGGACCAAATGCAAATTGGGTAATCTGATATTTTCATTATTTTTCAATTGAGTAATTTATTTCAGTATTTGTGAGTCATTTTAAGTTAAATAAAATTGACTTAACTTTGAATACTCTTTAAAAGAGTGATTTATATTTTTAATAGTGGAATTTATAGATATTTTTTACATTAAATACCAACTAATAAAAATACTTTAACTATTTACAAGTTTTACTAACCTTTTTTTTCTTGCCATACATTTGTTCAATTAATGTAGTTGAATATTTATATTTTTACAAACATATATTTTTCTGCAAAAAGTGTGTGGCATCCTTTTATAACGTTTGCAATAATTTATGATCTTACAATGTCAAATATTTGTCATATTATTTTGTTGCTTAAATTTACCAAGATTATTAAATTGCAGTAAAACTAAGTATGCATTTTTTTTTATGCAGTTCCTATCTTGAGGATACTAAAAATAATCTTCAACTGGGAAAAGTCCATGCAGAAACTAGTACTATTAAGCAAAAGCCTCTACCATTAAGTACTGAGCGACTTAGACCATGCAGATATCCAATGAAAAAAATTGCTGTTGTGAGTATTTGGAAAATTTATTAGCATAGTAAATAAAAAATATCATCCTTAAAACATGTAAACATTTTCCCCACTTCCTCACACTTTTGAAAATTTTATTATTTTGATTAATGTATTATAATTTATGACTTTGGAGGGGGGGCTCTGTGTGAGCCAAACACTGCGACCAGGGGTTATTGTACCATCACCAAGAAATAAATCCCTAAATAATATTAAAAGTTAAGAAAATTATGTGGGAAAATAAATTAAGCTTTTAACATATTTCCTGCTTCTATTTTGCTGTTTATATACTAACATAGTTTATCTTGTACAGCTAACATTTTCATATAAATGAATCAACCTACAACAATGACTCTAAAGTACTAAATGAGTTGAGTAAGTTTTGAAATAATTTTGTAAGTATGCTGTTTACAAAATATGTACATGTAATTTATTTTTGTTTCATAGGTGTCTATTTTGGAGAATGGAGAAGTTTGTGTTGAATGGTTAAAAACAAGAGAAGAAAAGCAATATGTTTCAGTTGTAGCCTTTATAAGTAGTAACGGCAAATGGGTAAAGGATACTTTCAATTTCATTATTTTTGTCATAAACTGAATATTTGAGACAATAAAATATTGAATATTCAGGGAACCGAGAACCCAACGATGCTGCAAAATATCGAATTTTTATTTTAATTAACTTTGTTACTAAAATGTGTATTTATATAAAAGCGGATATAATACACACATGAATATAGGGCTGTAATTGGCAAAGGTGTTAGTTAATTCCAACATAACTTAGTTGCCAGCTTCTAGTGTCCTAATTCCAAAACAACAATTTTCAGCCTTTAGGTACACTTTTCTCTTTTTCTATTGTATTTGGAGGCTTGAAATTTTCTAAGATTTTGTACGTATGTTTATTAAACAAACTAAACCCACAAATTGTAATAGGTTTTACCTATTGACCTTAAATGAAAATGAAATATAGGATTACCTTTTCAGTATGAATATATTTCAGAAATTTGATTTTAGTCAGCTCCTTTTTTTGTATAATTTTATAGCTAAATTTTAAATGCACTAAATCCAAGTTTCTTTATCACTGTTATATATCATGAAAACCAATTGCATTAGATTTTATATATTCAGGTTTGACTACATTTAATATTTTTTTAAGTTAGCTTAATGTAGTTGATGAACAAATATTTAATATGGTTGTATTTTGTGCTGTTTGAAGCTAAATTGAAATAGTTATGTTCTCATTTTCTGTGTTTCAGATTGATATCTTCAAACCTCATAACTGTCTTGTTGGTAATTCGCCACCTCCAAAACCAAATAACAATAAGGATATAAACAGCTTTCCATATGATGATCTTCCTTCAAGTTATTGGAAAATGTATAGAAAAGCCAAAGTCCTTGTAGATTTTGTGCGTGCTACAACTCCAAGAATTACATATTATGATAAGGACTCAAAGTGTGTTATGATGGAAAATTATCCTAATCCTGATTTTGAAATGGAGTTTTTCGATGGTAACTTTTTTCTTAGTTTGTCTCCTTTTGTTGCTATTTAAGTTATGTTATAAAGAAATTAATTATATATAATAATATATATATAAAATATATATATATATATATATATATATATATATATATATATATATATATATATATATATATATATATATATATATATATATATATATATATATGCTTTTTAATTTATAGTTATTTGTGCAGCATAAAGTAACTTTTTTTTAATTGAGAGGAATTATATATTTATAATATGTGATAATTATTTCCTTTAATTTAAAGAAGTTTAAATACCACATGTTGCATGCCATATAGTTTTTATAATCACATGCTAAAAATAGCTTTATAACATAAACAAGTTGCTTTTACTCACTTCTAATATTTGTGCACAGGCTTTTTAAAGCATGATCAATTGGTTAGGAAAAAGGGCATTTTTTGCCAGGGATTACAAAATATATATTTTTTAATTATTGACATGCTGGTAAATAAACTAAAATCCCAATTTATAAACTACCCCTTGCTTTGCTAAGTTCTAATCATACTTGACAGTTAGCAATTAGTTAGATTTACTTCTTGGCTACCTTTTGAGGATTTTGTTAAATGTTTATTAACCTCTCAAACAAACAGGAAATGGACAAATATGTATAGTTGTTTTCACTGCATAAATTTTGAATTTAATTTATTAAAAAAAATTAGAATCAGGTTTATTTTGAAAGAGATGATCTTGAAAACATTTCCAGATGAAAAAAATAGGGAAAAAGCCAAGTCTAAGGATCGGAGGGTTAAGTGTTTTCTTGCATTTTTAAAATTTCATAGCAATATAACTGAAAACTTCAATATCAAATTATCCTTTCCCCATTCTTCTGAATTTAATTATATGATTAAATAAAAAAAACATTAGAATTACTGCAAAAAAATTTAGAGTTTTATTTAAATAGACTTTATAAGTTAATTTAAACTGTAAATATTTGTAGGGTATTAAAAATATAATTTATTAAGTTTTAAAATAATGAGCGAAAGCCCTTTTTCAATAAGTTACCGAATTGTGTGCTTATTTATGTGTATTCTCATGGATTAAAATCTATGTAATAAGATATTTTATTAAATAGGTGGAAACATTACACAGAAGTCAAGTAAAATATCAATAACTGACGAATGGGGCCAAACTATTTCTGTTGCAGAATTAGATAGATCAGATAAACACTTTGCTGTTATGTGGGATAAATTCTGCAAAGTAAGATTCTTTATTATCTTCTACTAGTAGTGTACATGAAATAAAATGGCTGGAACCTCGGGGAGAAAACCTGCGATGATTGCTACTAATGATAATAAATTTCTTGACATTTTTTGTAAATAATGCTAGTGCCTACTGAAGCATTCTTGCTGTATAATTTATATTTAGAATTCTAATACTGTATTACAACTTATTTTTGAATATTTGTACCTACATTTTGTAAATAGTTATTAATTTCTAAGTGACTTACTGTTTTTTATTGAACCCATCAACATAAAATCTTTCTTTAATACTTCAAATTTAAAATTTAATTTTAGCAGATTTCATATTGGCAAAGTTACATATTGTCATTTGTTTTAACTACGTTGAAAAAGTTGATGTTCTAAAATCACATCTTAAATTTCCGATTTTAAATTGTTCTATGATATGTTTCTTTTTTTTGCAGATGAAAGAATGGTGTAAAAACATGGAGGCACAACTAGAAGCTATGAAATCAAATGGTAAAACAGAAATGTTGCCTTACCCAGTAATGTTTGGAAAGTAAGTGAACATTCATCATTATGCAATTGTGTTTGAATAAGTTAGTTACTGGGAATGTATATTTCCAACATAACACTATACTTAACTTCTTCAGGGTTCCCACGGTCCTTGAAAATCCTTGAAAAGTACTTGAATTTAATTTGATTAACTCAGGGCCCCGGAAAGTACTTGAAAAATGCGCGAAGTCCTTGAAAAGTACTTGATTTTTTTAAAACAAAACCAAACTTCAACGAATCTCCTTGCGCGCGCTGAAGAAAAATGAAAGAACTTCTCTTTGCGCCTTTTTTAATCCCATTTTGGCTGATCATGAGATCGATACAGAACCATTGATATATTGTGACCCATATATATATGGGGGGGGGGCTAAGATAAAACGCGGCGTCGATGTTTGGGAACCGACCCGCCTTGAACTATAAAACTAAAGGAATCTACTGCCAATTCGCCGCGAATAAGCGAGCAAAAATTACGAGGCATCGAGGTTTGGTTCACTGATACTTGAACTATAAAAATAACAGACTAGACTCAACTGCGATATTGCCGAAAATTAAACACAAATTATGAGGCGTCGAAGTTTGATTAACAGGTCCGTTTGAACTAAAACTATAAAAATAACGAGTCGCTACTACTGCGATTTTGATGCGAATTATAGTAAATATTACGATTCGTTGAAGTCTGGTTCAGCGATCCGTCTTAAACCAAAACTGTATTATAATATAACCCGACATTACTTCGATTATAAGAATCGGTAAATATTTAAAATGCGATCATCGTAACAAGCCTCTGAAAAAATCTCAGTTACGATCTCATTTAATTTGTGTTCAAAATTTTTTTTGTTTTTTCTTTAAAAAAAACACATCGGCTTCCAGCGGTATACCGATATATTTTTCAAAGCTGATGAACCGATTTCTCTTAACTTCGGGTGCGATGGCTAATTATTAAACAATAGGTGCATTCTTGCAACCAGAGACCGATTTGAGCGGTATCAAATCGCAATTTGCGATTAAAAATAGTCAACCGATTCGCTAGAACTGCTATGCTTTTTTTTTAACGATTGTCTATTTTTTCTTCGCACCGTAATTTTTGTGAAACTAAGTTTAAATTTTAATAAACAATAAGTTCAAATAACAGATTCTAATAATAAAGATATTAAAATTTAATTAAAATGTGAAGATTAATTAAGATTGGATTACACAAGTTTTCTTTAAATCTTGGTCAGCCAGTGCAATCTCCCATTAGAAGAGTAGTCCAATAATGCTTCCTGATTGACTTATTTAGCTGCCTAGTAATTTTCGCGAAATCTACCGTTGACGTCACACTGCATCAGAATGATTGACAGTTCTCTGGCTCTGCGTGATCAGAAGAGTGTCTCGATTTATTTTTGTAGCTCCGGTTCAGGCCAAGTCTGATCAACCAGAATATTTTCTTCTGATCAAGTGTCCAACTCACGGTGTCCGTGAGTCATAATTACATGAACACCGTGAATGAAATTTTTTTTTTGTTTATGGTTGAACCTTTTTTTCTACTTTGGCCTTTACTGGGATTTCTGGTTTTAGATAATTTTTAGTTTTAAAAAAATGCAGTGTCAGCATATACACCCTTTATATATTTAGGTTTCGAGTCCTTGAACTTTCTTTTGGAAAAGTGCTTCATTTTTTTTTTTTTTTTTGTAACTTTGTATGAACCATGTTAATAAGAACATGTATTGAAAGACCAAAATTTGGGGATTTCAATCCCAAAGGGGCAGTCAAGAATTTTTTTTGCCAAACCCGGCACCTAGATATTCCTTATGGAACTGCCAACGACTTTTTTTAAAAACTTTTTATCCTGTGTTGCTAGCAGTAATAAATTATTAAGTCCTAGAAAAAAAATATAAAGGTCCTTGAAAAGTCCTTGAATTTTTTTTAAGTGAAAAAGTGATAACCCTGTTCTTTGATACACTGCACTAGTAGAATTGAATTATGTTGAGGACAAATGCTAGTACTCTCTCTTCAAAAGTTATATATACTTTTCAAAAGTCAAAGTTACTTTTATCTACACACTTACAGTACTGCAATGTACTCAAGGTAAAGTAAAGATAGACATATATGGAGGGGCAGGACATGTGAACTTTCGCCAAATATCGCCACTCTTCTGCCTAGACGATGCCTGCAGTATTTTCACTCGTCAGTGATTGGTTTGACGTGTCACGTTGGTACATAAAACCAAACACAGACGAGTGAAAATGCTTTCGGTAACGTCTGTGGCAGAAAAGTAGCGATGTTTGACGAAAGTTCACGTTTGACGAAGTATTATTTGCAGCTTTAGAGTCTATATTAAAGTTTGAAAGAGGGTAGTTGAACTGATCTGGCAGCAAAAAGTAAACTTGAATTTTATTTTTAAAAGTGGCTTCAGCTTCATGCATGAAGTGGCATTATATGCACCAAGTTCATTTGAATTTGCAGGCAATTTATTATGAAATGTACACTAATTTAAAAATATCCTTGTTTGATTCCTTCATCATTGCAGCAAGGAAGATGAAAATTTGAAAAGCGCCGTTACAAGCAAGCTGTATGACAAACAAGATTTATTGGTGGTTTAAGAGAACACTTTAATGAGATTAATAAGTCCTTTAAAACATATTCGTTATAATGTGATTTGACTACATATATATATATATATTTTTTAATTTCAGTCCCCCATTGGCAAAGAAGTGCAATTCCACAAAAAAATACTTAAAGGAAAATATTAACTTGCACTCTTCTGGAGATAATGCAACAAGTAAAAATAAATATAGTGTAAGTTTTAAAAAGTGTTTAAAAGTTTTAAATCAAATTTTTTTCTGTTCCCTTGCACTTTCTATTCTTATTGCTAATGCATGAAATATAAAAATATTTAACTTCACAAATATTAAATTTCTTTTAATTGGGAGGAAGGAGTGTAATTTAAAATAGTTGATTAGGATTTTTTACTTAATTTTTTTTAAACTCATTCTTTATAATTTTTTCTATTTTAAATCCGAAAAGGATTAGTTATAGTGCACTTAAAGTATGTCTGCTACTCATTGAAAGGAGGACGTTTAAACAATTGATTCACTAATTTAAATTCAACTTTTTCAGTTATTTAAGCAATATCTTGTTATGATTGGCGTATTTCAATAGTGACTTGTATCTACGTTATGCAATAATATAGTTATTCCATGCATCACAAATCTGTTATCTTTTTTATGAATATCAGATTTCTAAGTTGCTTTTAGATCACCACTGAAGCACTCACTACAAAGACAAGCTATAACATTGAATCTTGTAGCAATCAAATGCTTTTATCTAAAAATGACTGAAAATGACCATTAACCAATATTACAAAACAGCCCCTATTACTATTTGTAAAGCCTATTTTTGCTAATCCGTTTAATTATCCCAACTTTAATTTGTGTAAAAAGGTTAATTTTTTATACCATTTCTCTTGATTTGCTTGTACACAGTACTCAAAATGTAATTTCCACATACATTATTAGTTTTGTTGTTAAGATGATTTTCATTGTGACTATTTTCTTTCAGTATAATTCTTATGAAAAACAAAAAAGAACTCCAAGCAACTCATCTAACAAACACAAGCTCAACTCATAATCAACCTATTCATGAAGCTTAATTGTAATCCCTAGGTATGCTTTTGACTTACGATTTTATAGCAATGACAGTTTTGTATCTAGATGACTTTTATTCATATAATATAATCAAAAAGAGGGGGTCAAAATATTGTATGTAAAAAAAATAAAATAACTAACAAATTAATTTAGTTTTATGTCATATGACAATATTTTTTTGTAATTATTTAAATAAAAAAAATCTAAGTAATTATTGATTATAAAACTTGTATCTTTTGCTTAGTTTAAATGTGGCTGCTTTAGTAAAATTAAAAAACCTCATAAAAAATGAGCGCAATTGCTGAGCTAAATAGGATAAATGTGACATCAATCATTGAAGAATTGAATCATTTCGGTATATCAGGATCCTTTGTGTTAAAAAAAAATACTTTATCTGCTTGTCGTAGCCAGCACACTAGCATATCCAAGGCTGGGGCAGTTAGACTTTACCCCTCCCTACCACCAAAAAAAACCACCTTATTGCAATAGATTTATTTTTTAATGAGTGATAAATTACTTAATAATAATGGGTAATAAATATATTTTTATTCATTATGGGCATAAATATATATCAATTCATTATATTTGAAAATATATAAATAGATTGTAATTGCTCCAAAAAATTAATTTTTGGGTACACGACTTTTAACCATAAAAAATTCAGAAAATAAATTAATTTTACATTATAAAACTGTGAAAAAAATTATTGAATGATATTGTACACTAAATCAAAGTTTTGGATTAAATATTGCTGTATTCCTTTTGTATCATTTTATTTAATCCCTTGCAGCGACCAATAAGTGTAATAATATGCTTGAATTTATAGTTTCAGTACCACTGTTCATATTTTATAAATAATTGCCCATAAACCTTTAATAATTAAAATGTATAATAGTTTCTAACGACTTTCAGAATTGATTCATTGATTGACATGACCCTTCAAGATTTGCCATTTTTTGTGCCTGTGGCCTTATTTTGTATCATAGAGACAGATGTTCCTTGAGTATGTGCTTTTGACGTGTTCACTTTGAAATAATTGTGAATGGCTTTGAATTTATAATTGTACAAATCATTTCTTTGAAACTGTTTCATGTGTATACTTTTCAAGCTTTCTACAGAAAAGTTATTAAAAGTTGTTGTTTATAAGTTTATGTACAGTACTTCATTTTCTTTTTAAGTAAGAAAATATGTTTGTGCTCTATTGTAAGATTATGAAAAAGCTGAACTTGGTAATGTTATTTTTTTATACAAATTTACCAAAACCTTAGCTTTTTTTTAGGTATGACCTACTGTTTAAATCATTTGTATCACATGTAAATACATTAAAAGAACATTTTATAAGTTATTTAATCATCTCTCTTTTATGGTCATCTACATATTATATAAGTTGATATATTTATATCAAAAGGTTCAAAAATATTTAATAAAATTATTTTATTTTGTATTTTTTGGCTGCAATTTACTGTAAAGTTCATTGCAAATAAAGTTATTATGTATAATAACAAAAAGGTTTTAAAAAATTTGTGACTTATATTTGTAGTATTTATTAATTGCCAAATTATGAGTGTTAGATTAGGGAACAGACTCGGCATATTCCTCAGAACTGAGAGGCATTTAGGGCTTAATCCAAAAAATAAGCCCTGTTTACAAAAAAATAAAAAATTATTGAACATAATAATTTTACACATACTTATCTAGTTATAGCCAAATTAATTAGCTTCATTTCACAACTTTAAAAAAAGTATAAAAGCATTCTTTAAAAAAGTCTGAGATAAAATTTTTAAAAAAGTAAAGTAAGTTGAAGGTCAGTTAAATCTTTTTTAAAAACACATAAAAACATAGTTATTAAAAGTAAAGGATATTTGAACTCTTTTAAAGATTTTTTCTATTTTAGATTATCCTATTGTAGATTGTTTGGAAGAAATGCAATGTGTCTTTTGATTTTTTTTTTAGACAAAAAATTACAATGTGTATTTTGATTTTTTTAGACAAAAAATAATTACTATAGGGTTCTAAAAATGACAGACTATTTCAAGAGAGCCATGGCAATATTTTCACCCCCTCCCTAGTAATTTTAAATCACTGTATCTAAATATACTAAATCTGTTTAGAGTTTTTGTGGTTTAAAATCATGAAGCTCACAACTAAAATCCCTCGGGTAATTCTAGAAATATGATAATTGATCAAACCAAAATAAAAAGAATTCCTTTGTCAATGCACCTATGTGTTGCCTTATTACGAGTAATCCAGCCACAACCAAAAGTGTATCCACTTACTTGGCCACTTTTTTTAGGTGGTTGGGTAAAAATATCTCCATTTCCTTCACATGACCAATCAATTTTGGAATGCCCTACTATAGATAAAATGCATTTATTCAGTAAATTTAACTGCGATTTTTTTTTAATGTTATGTTAATATACCTACAATATATTCCAAGAATATCCACAACTTTGTGCATGACAAAAACAACGTTGATTCTCTGAGCAAATACTTACTTTATTGTGTAAACGTTGACATTTATTACAATGAATGGAAGACCGGCTTCACTGTCACTTGTCAATTTTTGTTTTCAGTCAGATGTGTGTATTATTCTGATGTATCAGGACCTCCGTTCTTTGCAAAACATATCCTTTTTTACATAGTTAAACTATTGTGCCAAGAATCAACATTGTTTTCTTCATATGTAGCTTCACCTATAGAACACAGCTCAAAACAATTAGGGGAGCACTTTGCGTACTTTTGTTAACCCTTTCAGTTCCAACTTTTTATTTTTTATTTTAAAAATCTAAAATTTCTGAAATAGATTTATTATGAATCCAAAAGGAAATGGTAAAAAACAGTGCATATTTTTAAAAAGAATTTTAACTAAAATTTAAGGGTAAAAAAATTCGAATCTTAACTTTTGAATAAGATTTAACAATAATTTTTTCAAATTTTTATGTGTTAAAAAAAGTTAAAATAAATTTTTAATCATCTAAGAATGCAAGAGTGAAGAATTTAGGGCCAATTTATTTCTTAAAAGTTTTTTCGAGTGAATTTTATTTTACCATGTTTTTCATATTATTTTATTAAAACAAACATTTTTTAATTCTTCAAAAGACATGATTCTTCCATTTAACGATAAATTAGTGCAAGCTCAACTAAGTGAGAAAAAAAATCGGAAGCTGATGATTCCAAATGGGATCATTGGGGGTGAAAGGGTTTTAACCATGCATTCCCCTAATTCTTTTGAGCAGTGTAGTTAAAACAAGTAGGTTTGTAACAGAATCTGTCACTTAACCCGCTTCCACACAACAGTTGTAATTAACAGGAAAAAAGGCACCAAACAAACACAGCATTAATTCTATATTAAATATTTACATGCTAAATTTGGCTAGTTTATTTTATTTCGAAAATTCAATAATTATTACTTATCGTTTGCAAAAATTAATTGATATTTCAAAGAATAAATATATAATATTCCTCGCTTAATAGAATGAAAATATTTCATATCAACATACAAAGAATCTCGTAGTGAAATATATTTTACATCATTTCAAACTGATCGATGTCGCAAAAATAAATTTATTTTAATTTATTGTCTAAAAGAATTTTAAAGTTTCTTGAGTGATTGTTGTGAATGGCAATGGTGATTTGATTCTAATAAAAATGGCTTCTTATGCTTTTTAAATAAGCATTAAATGTTGCAGTTTTTTAAATAATTGAAGTACTTCTAATTTGAATTCTTCTCTGAAATTTTCAATGTATTCTAATTTCGATGCGCTTAATTTTTTGACGTATCACACTTGTCCGTAGCATTTGTAGTTTGGACTATGAAAGTGGGTGACGGACAGACAGACGGTCTGAATGATTATAATACCTTCCACTTTTTATGTTATAAACGTAGTGTGGAAGCTAATAAGAAATATGCTTAAACTAAGCAAACTGTCAAGTTGGCCTTTAAAAAATATCATTAAGATAACAATTAAACAAAGTTCTTGCCTTCCTTATTGATAACATATATATTTGTGGTTTTTTTTATTAACTTCTGGTTAGTTATTTCTAGCCTTTTATCAGAGATTTATCGCAGTCCATGCATGCCTTGTGTTTGTATAACAAAAAATATAATTTAATTACCAGCCAACTGAAAAAAGTGCTGAAGTTTACCTTCTTAAATAGCAGTATTTATTCTATGTTGAGCATCGAGAAGAAAACAAAGTTTGTTTAAAAAATCTTTATTAAAAACATAAACAGTTTCACCAGTCTAGATTACAATAAAAAAATAAAATAGGTAGTTTTATCCATAAATATATTTCAGTCTTTAAATAGTTCAGTCTTTTCCCAGTACCATGGAACGGGACTATACTACACAATGACAAATACGTTCTATACCTTAATAGAAAAAGGATTTAAAATCCTGTTTGATAAGATTTTTTTTAAAAAAACCTTTTTTTCTAGTAAGGTATAGATTTGAAAAGAACAATAACAGAACACATTTTTATTCATGCATACTAAGGCACCGGTATATGAAGTAAATAATACAATAGCTTAATCACACAAATTGTACCTAGACATTCATTTGAAATATATATGGGAATGGGTTTAAACAAAAACCTTTTATTAATAATTGAAATGCACTTTTTACTTTTCCAGTTTTTCTAATGTGGATATGTTTTATACATATAAAAATTATTAATGCTATTTATTAATATAAGGCAAGTGATGAGGCATTTTAATAAAATAGAGATAAGTATTCAGAGTATACATAAGTTACATATTCGAATTAAAATCTTAATATATATTTCTTTTAATAAAGATACTATAATGCATATTAATTTAAAATTCAGGCAATATATTAAATATTTACATTCTAAATTATAAAAACCACAATATTATGGGAATATAATCCTCAAAAAGCAAGATTATATGGCATGTTCAAATGTATAAAATAAATAAAATCATGAAAAATTAAAACATGTGGATTGTATTTTAAGGCATTCTCTTATATAATCAAATAGAAATCACCTGTGTTATTAAAATTCAGGTTAGTAAAATTTTCTCAAAGTTACAAAAATGCGGATTCCTCTTAACAAGATAATATGTCAAGAAAAAATTTGCGTGATCCACGAATTGCCAAGAAATTCTCAAGAAGGAAAATTCACCCCAATGAAATAGTAGTTTCAATAACCAAGTTTTGTAAATAAAAGATGTGGTTATTAAACATGGAAAACACGATTAGTGTTTTGTCTATGAACACAGTTTTAAAACCTTTATCTTTTCCCATAAAACTTTTCCTCCTTAAAAATCCCTTGGCTTATGTCCTAGAAGCGGTCTTTTGGTAAAGTTCCCATTTCGGAATCTTGCAAATACTGAAGTTCCTGTAAATCCTTAAACTTCTCATGGTCTTTGATTCTTGTGTAGTTGGCTGCCAGGCACATTATATAGTGAAGCTGAAATGTATAATGGATTTCAATGTTATTTCTAGTGAGCTAGTCTAGTAAGCTAGATTTTGTCAACAACTTCAAATTCAATTTAAATATTTTTTGTGGGAATCGATTCCCCTCAGATTTATTTACATACCATTCATTATATTTTGTTTATTAAAGTCATTTAGTCTGATTATCTATTAGTAATATTATCTAAAAAAAATTAAGATGTTCATAATTTGTAATGTTGTGTCGCATGACTGATATATTTTATTTGTTACACAATATTTCTTAGAATAAATTTGGTGAACACCAAAATGTAAGATCAAAGAAAATACTACCATTAATTTACTTTTTTATTATATAACAAAATACTTTTCATTGTGAATTATTATTAAATGATTTTTTTTTATTGTCTTAAAGAAAATCTTTCTAATAATTGCAATAACTAAAATTGAAATTAGGAGAAAGAACTGTACCCTAATCCATTACTATTTATTAACCTTTTTTAAAAACATTGTTTTACTGACATATTTAAATCTTGTTTATTTTTCTGTTTAATGTTACATTGAAAATTATTACTATAATAGTTAAAAAAAAAAGATAACTGGATTTTAAAAGTTACAATAAGTATATTGAATGTTAGCTTTTGAAATCCAGTTTTCAATTTCATTAAAATTTATTCTACAACTAGGTGGCACGCCCCCTGCTCGCTATCGCTCGCCAACCCCCCGGGAACTGCTTGTGCAGTTCCCTTTGGATCGCTTTGCGATCCAGGCTCGCTTCGCTCGCTCACCGTTCATTGAAATATTTTAGTCTAGCCTTTGGTATCAAAATAAAATAATAAAAATTTAATGTTTATAAAGTTATACGTCTGTGTTTTTTATTAACAATAGTGTTTGGTAATTCAGTCAATCGAAATTATAAGGTAAACCTAAAGAAGCATGGGTTAACCTAAAGAATCGTGCCCGGCAAATTTACGTCAAATCTGGTAGCCCCGAAAATTGGTGTTATGGCAACCTTTGGCCGAAATTAGCAATTGCATTGCCAATTTCTAAATGTTAATCCATTTAAATCTTAAATGTATATAATTTATTTTGAAGTTTTTTACACCAATCTTCTATCAATTATATGCTTAACGATTTTAAATAACTATTTACTTTTTTAAACAAATTCCTCGTCATTTTAACGTTCCACGTTTTCCATAAATCTGGTCTGCAATGTAATGAATTTTTCCTGTTACGTAAAGTTTATTTTCTTTTAAATTTTTCAAAAATTAAAAAGAAAATATTCATTTTCATTTTTGAAATTTCATTCGAGATGGCAACCATCTCGGCAATTGCCGGAGTTTGTTGTCATTTCGACTTGGTCGCCAAATCCGGGCACGATTCTTTTAGTTAACCGAAGCATGTCCGGCAATTTTTTTTGCCAAATCTGGTAACCCCGAAAGATCAATTTTATGGCAACCCTTGGCGTCAAATTTTAGACGCAATCGCCAACTATCGCATTTTGGGTGAAGTTGTGAAAAATATGACCACGCTTCGCCGCTACTTGTAAAATTTCAATCCTTTGCAATCTACTAATTTCGTAGTGTTTTTAGTAAAAAAAAGTAGGTTTGTTACAGAATCTGTCACTTAAACCGCTTCCACACAACATTTGTGCTCAACAGAAAACAAACTATTTATACACCTCAGAAAAAAATTCGCCAAACAGAGCCTTTAGCTAGTTGTAATTAAACATTTAAACGATAAAATTAATTATTTTCATTAATCTTCTTTCTCAGATTTAATAATTAGACTTTATCGTTTGCTTAATTTGTTTGAAGTTCGAAGAATAATAATGTAATCTTTTTTAATAAATATCTTTGTGTCGCCACAATTTACTATTTACATTTCTTTCGAAAATTCAGTCATTTATCGTTTGTTAAATTAATTTACAGTTCGAAAAATGTATAATTAGTGCAATTGATGCTTTAAAAATAAAAGCGAAACTTTGCTTATTTTTTATGCCAAGTTAGAATTCTCTATGCATCCTTCTTCATACATATATAATAAACCATTAAAAGAACTCTATTGTGATATTACAACAATCCAAACTGAATTATATCGCATAAATAAATATTATTTCAAAGTTTTTATTTTCATTTTCAAAAAAGTTTCTCGTACGTCTAACGAAATGGCAACAGTGAAAATATTGAATAAAAATGGAGTTTGCATGTTATTTCAATGTAGATTAAATTTTTAGTTATTTAAATTTTAAATAAACTTCTAATTGAAATTTTTTAATGAAATTTGGAATGTAGCCTATTCTGATTTTTTGCTTCAAAATGACGTATCCCACTTATCTGTGGGACTTGTGGTTCTTTCTGTGAAAGTGGGTGACAGACGGACGGACTGAACGATTATAATACCTTCCACTTTTTACGTTATAAACGTAGTGTGGAAGCTAAAAAGTATTTTCTATTTTACTGCCATATCGAACAACGTTTTGCACATAATATTTATGGTTATTTTTCATTTTTTGGACTTTTTACAGCTATTCCTAAAATTGCCAATTCTTCGTAATCCACTAATTTCGTAGTGCTTTAAAAAAATTTATTCAATGTTTTTCTGCTGTATCGAACTATGTTTTGGGCATAATATTTAAAGTTATTTTTTCCTTTTTCGCCTTTTTAAAACCATTCCTGAAAGTATACTTTTTTGTTGTTTTCAGTCGGCCATTTTGAAATTAGTAGTATTTTGGTTCATTTCGATTGTTGCCATTCCAGAGTTAGAAATATAAGGAAATTTGGGTGCCGTATAAGAGTATTATATATATAGAAGTTTGCTAACATCAAAAATTAATAAGACAAGGTCTTAAATAGTTCAAATCCTAAGTTTAAGATCCTAAAATTCAATACTTTTTTTTAACATTTATATTTAAAAAGGGACATCATAAATGTAACGTGTAAACTATGTTTGTAGCGAGGCCTCGTTTGTAGATAATTTAAAGTTTTAAAGAAAATGAACTTATGGACTTTAAATGTAAAAATATTAACTCACCAAGCTTATGATAACCAATATTGAAGAAGCAAATGCCAGTACAAAATATGGTCCTGCATACTGAACCTACAATTAAATGAATATGTTTGGTTTTAAAATAGTTGTCCTACAGTTTAAATTTTAAAAAAGCTTAATTTTTTATACTTATTATTATGCCTCCTGTCATGTCCTTCACGTTTTGTATTTAAGTGAAACACAAGCTTTTTTTATTGATGATTCTATTATTATATACTCTTTTACAGTAAGGCATTGTGTAATGCATGAGTATATTTTACTATTTAATTTCTGAAATATATTGAATTCAAGAGGATTTTTCCAAGACAGATCTTTGTTTTTACTTTTTCCCTCTTATTTGTTAGGAAATATTCAAATCAAAATGCGTGTTTGTTTTTTTTAAATTCTGTTGTATCTAAGTTTGAAATGAAATTGGGCTAAAAGCCAAAATGTAAAAATGTCTGCCATGAAAAGGCAGATGACATTTAAAACAGATTGAATAGTTAAAAATCGATAGTCTAATGCTTGATACGAGTTTCATATTTCTTCAAATTTTTACTTACAGTATCTGTGCAAAATATTTTCTTCTTTTCGCATATGTTAAGTGCGTTCACATCAGTCCCATTGGGAAATAGGAAATCTAGAAGTAAAACAAAGACAATTTTAGTTTATTTGCATATATTTACTCCTACAGTAAAATATCTGAGAACGAAATGTAGAATTAAACACTGAAACTTTATGATACTTACGAAACTGTTTTAGGTCTATGCATTCGGTTTGAGCTTCGCATAGCTTCTTCCATACATGAAAAACAAACACCACCACTACTAGGCAGCAAGCTATCCCCAACCATATCAAATTAAGAATGTAAAGTATGGTCATGCACTAAAAGAGAAAAATCCAAAATTAAATTTATGAAACGTAATTTCAATTTGAAGGCTCAGAAAAAAATGTTAAGTTAGTACTAATAAATTTTACCCAAAAATTTTAATACCGAAGATAGTATACGAATATTAAGAGTAAAATTCTGAAAATTTAAGTTTTCTCTTAGTTAATAATGAATTCTTAAAAATTTCGTTTTACATAGTCTGACAACCAAAGTAAAATAATAAATAAGTAATAAATTGAATAAGGACAGTTCAGAGTACCTCTATGATTTTTTATTTTATTTTGTTGAATTGTTGTTTAAACATAAAAAAGACTGTTACCAGGAAATACCACGGGAAACGCTATAAGTTACAATTTACAATAAAAGCTATGCAATAATAGTGGATACGATGCAAGTTTTTCAACAGCTCTTACCTTAATAAACTGTTTCTTAACCTTAAACAAATATACTTAACTAGTACCAAGTACCAACAAAAGCAATGAATTGCCAAATCTCTAGCCTTAAACCAAAAGCTTCTTTAGCTCACCTAAGTCGTTACCCCTTTTTGTTTTATGAGTGATGTTTGGACTCGTCTAAAACGCAGGTCTTAGGTACAGTGGCGGATCCACGGGGGGGAAAAGGGGGAAATTTCCCCCCCCCCCCAAATCTTAAAATTCATACTAGATAAAATCGACTTGTAAAGAAATGTTTTTATGTTTTACAAATATTTATATTTATACTACAACTCCTTGCATTCTCAACTTAGAACTAGAACATAGAAAAAAATATTACGGCTCGGGCGCTTTGGGGGAACAGGTTATCACGCAATGTTAAAAAAAGATGAAATACCCCCCCCCCCCCTCGGATTTATTTTTTAGCCAATCGCAATTTTGGCGGGAATAAGATTTTAGATACATTTTTTATGGCGACGGCTATCCTCTCGAATAGGAAGGAAGTATAAACAAAACATAGAAATAAAATATTGACAGATATATTTGAATTCGTTTTCAAGTATAATAGTGCAATTTGTTCGTTAATAAATCAAAGAAATTCCACTATGACTATTTTTTTAATTTCATTTTTAGGGTTTTTATTTTGCTTAATACAAGTGAAATAAGTATACTATAAGTTAGGAGTTTTTCGCGCTTTTTTCTATCGCAATTTCTACTGTAAAGTATCTGTAGCGAGTATGAATATGTGTATGTTTATTGTTACGCGTCAGACACAAATTAATGTAGTCAATTTAAAATTTTGTCAACAATAAAAATTTTCCAAAGAGCCCTAATATTAATAATATATGTTTTGACCATAAAGGTATAAAGACGGTTAACCGAAACCTTAAAGTTATTGCATACTTAAGAGGCTGGAGAGCCCAGTCGGTTAAGGCGTTCGCCTTGTATGCAGAAGGTCCCAGGTTCGGGTTCGGACATCGCCAAAATAACTGCCGACCTATAAACGGCCCGTGCAGCCAAAAATGTATGACGAATAATACCCCGTGTAGCGGAAGTACACGTTAAATCTGCTCCAAAGTCCCGACGCTGCGTACGATGTCTACCTTATCGGTTGCGTTGGGTGCCTACTCAGATGTCGGCTCCGTCACC
Organism: Oedothorax gibbosus; assembly: GCA_019343175.1. NCBI lineage: Eukaryota > Metazoa > Arthropoda > Arachnida > Araneae > Linyphiidae > Oedothorax > Oedothorax gibbosus. The sequence continues at coordinate 23,274,099 of CM033270.1, forward strand.
TTACTGTGGTTCTAAATTATGACGCCGGTCGCCAATAGCGCTCGTGTGGCTCTAGTGCGACGATATTTCAAACTAAACTATAGTATACTTAAAAAGCAAACTACCAATGACGAACGGTGGAGCCAACGTGACCAATATTATGAATTTCATTTAAAAATCGTTCTAAAAAAATGTCTAAACATTTGCAGCTGGCGTAATAAATCTTACGGCTTTTGCATAACACTTTTATTTTGTGTTTTTTTTTAAAGCTTGTGTTTTGAAGAAAACGGAAAAACGCGTCGAATCGGTTACAATAAGAATATCGTGTGGCGTCGATTTTTTTTCATTTGTACTTTTTTTTTTTATGAGTTGCTTGTTTCGTGCGAACAAGATTTTGATTTTTTTACTTGGATTTTTTAAACTGATAACCAAAGAGACCATATTACATGTGTTTTTTTTTTCTTTTGGAATAAATGTGGCGTCTAAGCAGGTGACTCAATGCTTCAATCGGAGTTTTTCGCGCCTTTTTGTCTCGTATGTCTCAATTACATTTATAGGATCAAAATAGATGTCATACGAGTAAGAGTAAGAAGAATAGTTTTTAGGTTTTTTTCATCTAATCAATGAGTAAGTTCCAATTTATAACATTTTCTGATATTTCCTGTACTCAATGATATTAAAATGATTCACGAGATTAATGATAATGCATCAAAACTACAATTTGTTGCACGATTAACATTTATTTCATTGAGATGTATTATGTATTTAATATTTATAATAAGCTTTCTGTTTTCATTACATTTTAATTGCTGTTTAAAATTTAAGTACATGTTTTATAAAAACTAGCTACTATTTTTATATAGTTTAACGACATAAATGATGAGGGTTATGTTGAATTATCGTCGTACTAGAGCTATAGGAGGGCTATTGGCGACAGGTTGCCATAGACATAGTTGTAGTTATTTAAAATGGATACATAAAAACTTCTTATGCAAATCAAGAAGGTTTTTTTTTATTTAGATAGAATATTGATTAATATTTTAATAATTACTATTTAATTAAATGTGTTCATTAACTACCAGTATAGTTAAATAATTAAGTTTTGAAATATGTTAAATATACTACTGTTTTTATAAACTAAATAAATGTTAACATTATTTATACACAAATCATTTTATAATTAAATTTAATATTAGAAGAAGCTTGTCGTTTAATTTCTGTACAACAAATCAGGTGATTTAAATTATCTAAGTAGTTAAATTTTAAATAAAAACATTCTATAATTAAATTTTTCTTAATTGTTACCCTTAAAGGGGTTGTTTCACGGAGGATCTGGCAATAGCTCTGCGGTTTTGTTTTCGTGTCTCTCAAATTACTTTTGTTGCTATTCGAGATTGAGATTTCTAAGTTTGTTATTTTTTTAAATTACAACTTCTTGCTGTACTGTTGGTTGTTTTAATCATTTGTCAAGGAAATCTTGCATTGAAAGAAGTTGGAATTTTAAAAAATTAACAACTAAAATATTCTCTTCGGAAACTCACTCCCGAATATCAAAACAACAGTAATTCGAGAGACATGAAAACAAAACCGCAGAGCTATTGCCAGATCCTCCGTGAAACAACCTCATTTTTATTCAAAAAATAAGACATTAATTATCTATTAAATAATACAAATATGAGTTATGTAAAATACAAACTAATTAATGTTTATAAAATGTAATTAGTAATACATACTAAATTAGTAAAAAACTGCATTTACAATGGAAAAATAAATTCAAAATTAATTTTAATTAAAACAATGTTAATTAAAAATAATTGTAATTAAAAATAATTGTAATTAAAAATAATTGTAATTAAAAATAATTGTAATTAAAAATAATTGTAATTAAAAATAATTTTAGCTAAAAATTATTTTTATTTATTTATTATAAGTTCCCCCCCCAAATTGTCACCCTGGATCCGCCCTTGCTTAGGTAACCAAAGTGATAAAAGGACACATTGGTGACGGTATTTGTATTAATATTTAATTACATAACGGAATTTTTATTTAAAATGAAATCTTACTATGGCTGAAGAAATCCTTCCTCCTACTCTGGATTTCCATCCTCGGTATATCTTGGTCCTCGTAGCACCGGTAGAAAATATTCCGACCACCAGAAGGGTGATTGCCAGAAGTCCCATGAAAGCACCAGTGATAATGAAAATGAGCTGTATGTCGTTTAGCCTGTATGGTAGTTGAGACACATTTTTATATTTCGTACTTATTCATAATCAAAATTAAGATTTTATGACAAAATGGTAAATATTGTAAAATATAAGGATTTTATATTTTATTTAGGAAGTCGTAGAAAAATATAGATGATTTCGTCTGCCACGCATGAACATACAGACAGGTAAAAACCTTAAACCACTTTATATGTTTATTGTTAGTTCAAAGCGAGATAAAACAAGTAGGTTTGTAACAGTATCTGTCATCTAGAACGATCCACACACGATATATAAATCTTAGAAAGGAAACGCCAAACACAGCATTTGGTTCTAAATTAAACTTTTAGTCACCATAATCTAAGTGTCTCACGTACCGTAAAATTTTTACTGCTTTCATTACAAGGTTTCATTAGTGGTTTCAGTAATTTTTAGTATGACATGTTCAGCCCCGTCCACTTAATAATCCAATCGAGACCTTATTTTCATTTCTGTAATGTTTTCTAATTTAATTTTTTTGAATGAAATTTGGGATATAGCCTTGTCTGATTTTTTGCTTGAATAAGATGTATCCCACTTGTCTGTGAAACTTGTGGTTCGTTCTGTGAAAGCGGGTGACGGACGAACTGAACGATTATGATACCTTCCAGTTTTTACGTTATAAACACATTGTAGAATTACTGATAGTCACTGAGAGACACGCCTTAAGCTCTAAAAATACAAATTTTTTGTGCTATAAATGCAAAAAAAGGCCGTATCACTAATTTGTAGTTAACAGTTTATTTTAACATTGTTTTTAATGCAAAATGCCTTTAAAATTAACAACTAAAATAACTTTTGGAAAAGGTTAAAGAAAGAACTAGTTTAAAGTTATTGTTTAAGAACTCTAATATATTGACCCTCGTTCAACTTCATTTTTTTTATAGAAATAAATGACTGATACATGTAATCGAAGGCTGAAAAGTGATTTTCGGATCTTCTTTCATCGGACCAGGTCAATTTCGAAACTAAAGTATCATGTTAATTATTTGTGGGGAGGCTTTAAAAATGTCCCCGAATGGGGACGCCAGGTCGCAAGAGGTTAACCATTTTACTCGATAAATCGACCCTATTCCCTATTTACCTTCGAAAAATTTAAAACTATACAAATTTTTAAAAAAAAAGGTTGGTGTTGTCTGATTTTATAACAAATCACCTGTGTAATTTTTACATAGGATCAGAAATATTGTTTCAAATCCATACCATTCTAAATTATATGTGAAGAGGTCTTCAAACATCCGCAGAGTCAGACGAACGGCTGGATATAGACTGATCAGGAATGCCAAAACCCCAGCACAACACAGGATTGTTGCTATCAATGTTCCATATGGAACTCTTGTCATACATCTTGCGCAACTGCCTGAAATAGTTAAGAAAATTGTAAGTATGTAAAAAAAAAATTGTACTTTTATTTTTTTAAAAATTTTATCTTCAACCCTGTGTCATCATTCAGAGCAATTCCTAACTACATAAAAGGAAAAGTTTTACTATGCTGGGAATAGTATATTTTATTTCTTTAATATCTTCATTTGATAAAATGCATATATCAGTTAGAGGACATTTTAATGTATTCAAAACAATGTCGGCAATTCAGTTAATTAAATTTCTTTGTGGCTTATTAGATTTAATATTACACGTTAATTTCCATACATAAGTTGGTATTTTGGACCAATCAACGCATTACTTTTTAATGTATTTGGTATTTTTAGTTAATAAAAGTATCAAAGTCTGATAATTTATTCATTTCATGAGCAAGTTTTTTATTTGATTGTTTTTATTTTTATCCTTCATCTTCTAAAAGTTTAACTTTTTTTATGGGGGCCTCAGAACCCTAAGCCCCATAGGATAGGTGCTTATATAATTCTTAAACCTGTACTGAAAATAATAAAAACTACCTTTTGTGATACTATAAATTAAAAGTAATTTCCTTAATTTTTTGTTTTTATTGTTCAGTTTCTTCCAGACTTTTTTTTCTTAAATTCGTAGAAAATGCTAGTGGTGTTTTCTTGGAGACCTACTACTGAAGGCGGTTGACACATAATCATTAGATAAATCCGAAAAAACTTCAAAACAAAAATACTTTTAAGAAATCATCCAAGCATCAGTAAATAAAACGGTCGAATAGCGAAGCCAACGAAATGTATCAACACTTTTTTTTTTTCATTTCTATTAAATAGTTTCCCTATTCTATCAAAACTAAACCAGAAATTAAAACAAAAAATTGATTTTAGATAATTTTTTCACGAAAAGATAGCTATTTATTTGGGTTATGAGAACAGTAACATCAAAAATTAATAAGTACTTTCCCTAACATTCCTAACCGTATTTTTATTATTTATTAAATTATTATTTTATGGTATAACACATTTTAAACTTTACATCTATTTCATTATCCATTCGTAGTATAAGACTAGGCATTCCCACTTTGTTTGATCACACAAGTTCAAAATAATAATTTTTGTGTTAATACAAGCTTTAAATGAAAAAAAAATCCCGGTTAATTCAGTAAATACAATTACAATCATATTTCTAGGCAGTCGAATGTAGCCGTCACCACAATAAATACAATATAACTTGCGTACAAAATAGTTATTTATGCAACAAGTGTGAAAAGTAACACTTTTTAAAACTAGTGGACTTTATTTCACGAGCGAGGTACGAGGGGTACGAGCGAGTGAAATATTGACACGTGTTTTAAAAAGTTTACTTTTCACACGTGTTTCATACACTATTTTTTATAATTACGTGAAAAAAATCAAATCTCATTGGTTCAAAAATAATTCACGTGCTAATTTTTTTACGTAAAGAAGATCGGCATAAATAAATCTCTGGAACTACAAAAGGCAAACTTATTTTTTAGTTTAAAGTCAAACATTTGAACATGGATACTGATTCAAAAATAAAAATAATAATAACATTCACGAGCATAATATTTATAAATAAAGATTTCTGGAATTTATGAATATTATGAAATAGAAATTTAACTTGAAATGTTGGCCTCTTATGAAAAGAGTGAAAAAAAATTACTTTTTTTCACTGCTTTTGGGTGAAAAAATAGTTATTTATGCAACAAGTGTGAAAAGTAACACTTTTTAAAACTAGTGGATTTTATTTCACGAGCGGGGTACGACGAGTGAAAATGACACGTGTTTTAAAAAGTTTACTTTTCACACGTGTTTCATACACTATTTTTTATAATTACGTGAAAAAAATCAAATCTCATTGGTTCAAAAATAATTCACGTGCTAATTTTTTACGTAAGGAAGATCGGCATCGATAAATCTCTGGAACTACAAAAGGAAAACTAATTTTTTAGTTTAAAGTCAAACATTTGAACATGGATACTGATTCAAAAATATAAAAAAAAATAATAAAATTCACGCGCATAATATTTATAAATAAAGCAGATCAATAAATTTCTGGATTTTATGAAGATTATGAAATAGAAATTGTACTTGAAATGTTGGCATCCTATGAAAAGAGTGAAAAAAAGTACTTTTTTTCACTGCTTTTGGGTGAAAAAAAGTAATTTTGTATCACTGTTTCTAAAAAGTATAACTTTTCGCACGCGTCTGATATTAAAATTATAGTGTACAAATCGGATTTTTTCACGCAATTATAAAATAGTTATTTAAGCAACTAGTGCCGAAAATAATACTTTATTAAGCGAGTGGAAATAATGACAAGAGCTTAATAAAGTATTATTTGGCACGTGCTTGCTTACAATTTTTTTATAATAACGTGCAAAAAAGTATTTCTACCAATGAGTGATTTCATTACATAATTTAGTTTCCATGGCGATATTCAAAAATTCAAAGTAGTAAAAGAAAAGTTGTAAAATAATTTTCTATTTTGAATCAAAATAGTATTGTTTGGCGTGAAATTTGTGTTCTTACTTTTGTCTTATTTATTTTCCTTTAATAATTTTTGTAGTACTTGTAGTTTCCATGGAGATATTAGAAAATGCAAAAGTAATGAACCAATAGAAATAAGTGAGTTTCATGACATCATTTAGTTTCCATGGAGATATTAATGACATCATTTTGTGTTTCTACCAATCAGATACTCTTATTACTTTACCGCACTAGTGCCGAAAGTATTCATTTTCGGAACGATTTATGAATGAATATGATATTAAAAAAAGTGAACTTTTTTGCACGTTGTTATAAAAAGATAAATTTTTTATCACTGTTTCTAAAAAGTATAACTTTTCGCACGCGTCTGATATTAAAATTATAGTGTAAAAATCGGATTTTTTTCACGCAATTATAAAAATATATTTTTCAAATCTTATATTGGGCTCAATCGTGCAAATAACCATAAATAAGGAATTTAAGATTTTAAACAAAAGAAATGGCCTTTACAGTCAGTAGTGCTAAAATACGTAGAACAAATGGATTTTTCGATCAATTGAAAAATAAATCATGGAAATTATTAGGATTTGAATAGATTGCATTTGTTAAGTATTGCACTCGTATATTTCAAGTTCCCACTTCCTAAATAATGACTAATTTTTCTCTAAATTGTAGATTTGTTTTACATTTTTTCCCTTATGAAAAACTATTAAAAAGGTAAAGATAAAATATTTTTATCGGGAGAAAAGTATTAAGCGGAAAATATATTCGGAACGATATTATCAGGGGTTAAAAAATTAAAAATTCTAATGCCTAAACTCTTTCATTAGGTCTATTGATTTAAACTGTATTTTAATTTACTGAAAATAGAAGTTTTGAAAATGTTGGTTGAGGTAGTGTTAAGTCGGTTTATTTATGTGACTTGCCTAAAAAACCTCAACTTTTATAAATAAAACTGTTTTATTGGCATTAAATTTTAGTGATAAAGGTTAAATACAAAAACTTGATTTTTTACCGAAGTGTAAAATAACTTAAAATGATTGGTATTTAAAATAGTTAATTTGTCAATTTATTTTTCCAATTAAAATCTTTCCATTTGTATACTTCTTGTTTTAACAGAATACAGTATTGACTTCATATTTTTCTAAGGTATAGCATATGGTTTTTTTTATAGTAAATATTTCGCAGAAGAATAAACAGAAATATATAGTATAAATATTAGATGACGTGTAAGTAGCTGACGGTAATTTTATGTATTTTAGATGCATCAAGAATGTTATTGGATTAAAAATTAAGTCCAAGGTTAGAATCCTAGCTGCACTGGATAAGGTCCACGCGACATTTCATCCTGTCCCTTAAGTGGATTAATAAACTGTAGGCTAAGCATGCTTTGGAACTAAACAATAGGAGCAAGGGTTTCCGTGTGAGGTTGACTACCTAACCAGTATATATGCTTCGCACCCCAGATCCCTTGGTCTCAAGAGCAGAAATGGACACAGCAGGCCTTGGCACATAATGAGCTTTCCCGTCACAAAATTTAATACGGAGAAGACCTAAAGGACAACACATTCCTTCGTCGCTAATTGGCAATTTGTGGCTGGAAGGCAGTATGAAATAAGGCATTGCGGACCCTGTTCACGGCTTTCACCTGAGAAAGGTCACCACCAAAAAAGCAGCAGAGATCCCACGAGTGTGACTAATTTTTAAAAAAAAGTCTCCTTCTCATTCTTCTTCTTCGATGTAAATGACCTATCTTTATGGTTAATGATTTTTGTTAAGCTCCTTTCACCGTGAGACCTGCATGCTCTGTTTGGTTTTGGAAATCAGCTTATTGGAGAGAGGTGGAATATAAAAAACGTCTTTGTGTTGGAAGATCTAATGAGATTATTGTTTTTGTTTGGTCAGCTATTGGATTCGATTTTATTGTTCTTTGAAAGTTGACCGTCAAAATAGAAATTTTATCAAAGACATTCATTCCAAAAAGGGGTTCATATTATTTGGTTATAATTCTTTTTTTTTTAACTGCAGACTTTTGAGTTTGTTACCTAATTTATATTTTGAAACTTTATAAATATACTGCGAAAAACAATATAAAAATAAGCAATAAACATATGTATTTCAAAATTTAGGGAAAAAAAGAAAAATTCTAATTTGCTGACATTAAGATCGAAAGCTAACCGATTACAATTCTTAAAACATAAGAGAGCAAATTTATTCAAATAATAAATATCTTGAAAAAAACGAATTTTTAATTAATACATCATAAAAAGCTGTATCAACTATCAGTAAATGAAGAAAAAATAATAATTTCTCACTTTTTTTATCTAATCTTATTGGAGGAAGTGAACGATCCGTAACAACACCTCTCGAAAACTCAGTGATAACTGAAATATATCCGGTTGGTCCATTTAAAAAATTCATTTGTTGGAAGATCCGTTTTTTTTTAAAACTTGCGATGCAAGAATCTTAGAAGCCAATTGAAGTATTTCACAAGGAGGATCTCACCACTTTATTACATCCAAGCAGCTCATTTATTAAATACGTTTTGAGATCAGAATGAAAATGGTGTAACTCGCCTTCTTGTAACTTACTTCTACTTCATTCTGCCTCATACCACCCGCTGTATAGTTGAGAGCGTTGCACAAAGCTATTGCACCGGCCATTCCCTGTAACTCTTTTATGTGAAGCCCTATATATTGCCTCCATTAGTCACGCTTTGATACACCAAGCGAGGCATTTTGTGCTCTTAAAAAAGGATAAAAAATCAAAAAATAATATTTTTGATCCACTCATACGAGAGGTTGCCAAGACCAACCGGTTTTGAAGAATAATATATATAAGTATGTGGCGGACATCAACTCTTTGTTATACTATAACTTCATTCCACGAAGTTTTTGTCTGTGTAAATTTCTTTGTCTGGAAGCATAGTATAGTTAGAAACTTTAATTTAAGTTTACATTCTAAACTATGCCCTTCGGTTAAGTGTAATGAAGATAATTATTTCGTTATTTTTTTTAATGGGTGGGGCTAGTTTTTTTCCTAAACTCTTTTATATGAAATTATTTAATAATAATGGGGGAATACTTGGGACCAGAGTATAGAATATTGAATTTGTTCTTACCGTATCATGAAATACTAATTGTAGAAATTAGTTTTAAGTAAAAATACTACAAATCTTGTCAAATTGGGCGGTAAAACATCGAATTACGAAATTATAATTTTAGTAGCTGTGAGAGGGAAAATACAATTTGCAGTAATAAAATTAATATTGAAAATTAAAAAAAAGTTAAGTTACACTCTAAGGGCATCTTTTTGATTGAAAATAATTTTCACCACTAAAATTAAGTTTTGAAAACGTCAATTAGTAAATTTTCTTTAATATTTCTTTTTAAAAATGCTCTTATGTCTAACATTTGAATCAAAACGTTGAAGTAGACTTAAGAAACAAAAAAAAAATTGATGTTTTTAAGAATTGTATATGAACGGTAAAAAATTTGCGTAGGTTACTATTCTTCTCAATGTCAAGGACACGGGGTTTCACATATAACATGACATTATTTTTATTTTTTGGTATCGAACAGGTTTATTTGAACTCTTGCACATTCTGGCTGCATCCTTCCCTGCTATAATAATACGGTTCCGAGTTTGTTCTTCTCATGCACTTTTTTAGTTGGAAGGGATAATATATTCATGCTTAAGAGCACCAATGCTCTCTTCAGATTTAGAGTATCTTCTAGTTTTTCGTCGAAATCGGGGACTGATTACAGATATAAAGCAATTTTTAAAATACTTTTTTTCTCTTTTAAAATACAAATTTTTGCATCGACAATTGCTAAACTTTCCACACCTGCCTTCGAACAAGGAGTGGTGGAGGAGATATTTTTTTTTAGTTTTCAATAAACAATTTTACACTAAATATTCGAACATTTCGAACCCATTTCCAAAAGTGAGATTATAGAAAACTGTTAGTCAGCTACATTTATCATAGAAAAAAAACTGTAAAAACATTCAATATAGGCGGATAAATGTGGCTTAGAAAATATTTTTTCTTCCATTTGATTAACACAGAGGCAATTTGGTTTGGAGACCCACGGTCGATCAGGTTCATTCGCCCTTAAAATACAAGTACGTCACTAGATTTTTAATCGTGGAAGAAACCATCAAGAAACAAACGATTTTAAAAGTGTAATTACCAATGCAATGCACAAACGTAACCATTCCAACGTAACCAAGTTGAGTCATTTCCTTGATTAAGCTCTATAAAAACAAGGAAGCTAGTTTTTAGTTAATTAAATAAGTTTATTCTTCTATGAACATTTGATTACTTAAATTTATTTTTTATTTTGGTTCGATTTGTCAGACGTATATTTAAAACGCATCAAGCGATTAACTTTTGTTGATTTTGAGTAAGGTGTAACCTAATTTTGAGATAAATTTTTATATACGTACGAACCAATTACAAGAACAAAATGGACAAACATTATTTAGGATTTAGCCACACACACAATTACAAAAATAACATAAAACAATATTTAGTAATATGTACGAGACTATAAAAGAAAAGCGAATGAATCGAAATTGCACTACGTTTCATGGTTTTTATTTTTAATGTTTTAATATAGATAAAATAATAGTAGATGACACGTTGCGAGAAACGTTAAAAATATTTGGTGTGTGTTGGTGTCGAATTCAAAAATAAAGTTTTAAAAAATTAAAATACTTTTTAAATTTTATGGTAGAGTAAATTTTATATGCTACCACCTATAATAACACTGGCAAAAATTAAATATTGATTGCAATCGAAAAAAAAAATAATATTGTAATGTAATTTTCAAAATATCTTATCTGCTAAGATAATTTTCGTAAATGCATAATAATTTTCTTTTCTGCCGGAATACTATACAAGTATACACTTTTCAAAGACATGTTGCGTTTTCATGAGTAATATTGGTGAGTCATTTTAATTCTTCATAAAATATTTTAGTTTGAAGAATGAGCGTTTCTTTACAAATAGTATAAATCAGTAATACATGATATCCGTAAACGATAACCCGAGTTTAATATCATCTTATCGTAGCTGAGCCATAAAACAAACATTGCTTGCATTTTGAATTATTCTGTTACTCGAGCATTAGTTGGACTTATTTTTTTAAACTTCGGTATATATTGCGAGCATAGAAATATAGATTTACGATGACATGCGGTAGATGTCCGTCTGTCTGTCCGTACCCCCCTTCCAAAATCGGTTCTATCATTCGGATCTTAAAAATTCTTTTTTTGTTAGAAAGCTATGACCTCGGGGACCCAACTTTCATACTTTTTGTCCGCCTGTCTGTACGTCCGGACGGACATAAATCTACTATCTGTCGGCGAATTTCGCATTGAATTAGCATTGAAGTTCAATTTTGAGTCATTTAAATCACTGTTGCCAAATCAACAATGGCATGAGAAACTTTATTTAAAAATATTTGAAGCAAAATAATTTTTTCATCATTCAATAATTTTGGAATTACGTCATGAAATGTAGCACAATGTGATTCTTTGATTTTTCATTAATTGTTTACCAAGAAAGAGCACCATGGCATATTTTTGCATACAATTCTGCTTAGTTTTAATTTACATTTATTTTTTAACTAGCAAATTTATACCCGTTCTTCGCACGGAATAAAAAAAAATATAAAATAGATTCCAAATATGTGTACCATATAACCTGTTATAGGATCATGAACTTATTATTGTTTCCGCTCGTTATAAATTATAAAATCCCGTTTCATTGCCTTAAAATTCCAAAATGAAAAATACGCTATAAAATGCACTCATGAATGTCATCACAATTCCCTCATAAATACATAAAACCTTTTAGCTCATTTGGCGCGATTTGGGAAATAATTTGGCGAGAAAATAGATATAGCTACCCACACCCATTATACAGCTCTAACAAAATGACCTTCGAACAACCGACCAGCTTATAAATTATTTATAAAAGAAATTGCCTATTTGGCAAATTTTAGTTAATAATTTGGCGAGTTTGACGAAAAAATAAAGACATAAAACACTAATAACTCTAGTGCGATGGCTTTTATTAACCATCATAGTTCAGTAATAGCTTAACTATATACATTTATTGCTTAAATATGCATACATGCAGTCAACAGAAAAATCAATGAAAAAAATCATCAAATAAACCCACAATAAAATCCGGGAATGAAGACTGGCGGAATTACGTCACTTGAAACATGTCAATTATTTTTCAAATAATGAATTTAGTTTCTGAAAGTAATGGCAAAAGAATAAAATAAACATTTTGAATTTTAAATGTTTTCGTTAAAAGTTTTATTTAATTTTTTCAGCCGATGGCATCAGGAAAGAGAAAAAATGATCGGATTTGAGCGAAAGTGGTGTATTTTTTTCAGAAAATTCGAATTTTCTCTAAAAATGGAACAAATATGAAAAAACTAAGCCTCAGGTGCACACGTTAGTATTAAAGGGAATCTATCTTAAAAATTTCGATATTCTGAGGGCAGTATAAGTAGGTCTTTTACGATCCGAATACAAACACACAGACACACACAGACTCTTTCTTTTATTATTATAGATGCAGTTTGGAGTAGTTTCGTTATTTTTGTTATTAATAAATATTTAATTATTCTTCGAACTACAAATAAATCCAGCAGACGCTAGATAATATTAAGTTATTTGTGAAAGAATAATAATTAAAATAGTTGATTTTGGCTTTTAGAAGTTTAAATTATAGCTGGATGCTGTGTTTAGCTTTTTTTAGCCTACTTTTTTTTTAATTCGAAAGAATTAAAAAAATGAAAAAGTAGGTATTGACATGCGGTCGATGTCCGTCTGTCTGTCTGTCCGTACCCCCCCCCCCCCCCCTTTCCAAAATCGGTTCTATCCATCGGATCTTAAAAATTCTTTTTTTGTTAGAAAGCTATGACCTCAGATACCCAACTTTCATACTTTTTGTCCGTCTGTCTGTACGTCCGGACGGACATAAATCTACTATCTGTCGGCGAATTTCCCATTGAATTAGCATTGAAATTCAATTTTGAGTCATTTAAATCACTGTAGGTATTGAAATGCGGTTGATGTCCATCTGTCTGTCTGTTCGTATGTCTGTCTGTCTTTCCGTCTGTCTGTCTATCCGTACCCCCCTTCCAAAATCGGTTCTATCCATCGGATCTTAAAAATTCTATTTTTGTTAGAAAGCTATGACCTCAGATACCCAACTTTCATACTTTTTGTCCGTCTGTCTGTACGTCCGGACGGACATAAATCTACTATCTTTCGGCGAATTTCCCATTGAATTAGCATTGAAATTCAATTTTGAGTCATTTAAATCACTGTTGCCAAATCAACAATGGCATGGGAAACTTTATTTATTTAAACATATTAGAAGCAAAATAATATTTTCATGAATCAGTTTGGAATGAGTCATAAAATGTAGCACAATTTGATTCTTTGATTATCCATTAATTATCTACCAAGAAAGCGGCAAGGCATACTTTTGCATGCAATTATGCTTAGTTTTAATTTACATTTCTTATTTTTTAATGCAGTTCGGAGTAGTTTCATTACTTTTGTTATTAATAAATATTTAATTATTCTTCGAACTACAAATAAATCACGAGCAGATGATAAATAATATTTAATTAATTTGCGAAAGAATATTAAGGAAAATAGTTGATTTTGGCTTTTAGAAGTTTAAATTATAGCTGGGTGCTGTGTTTCGATTTTTTTCCTAATGTGTATAAATCTAGTGTAGAAACGGCTGTTGATGATATTTACTTTAGGAAACTAGTTTTTTTCCCCCGATTAGATTATGAACTTCTTGTTTTCTTATTTGTGTAAATCTAGTGCAGAAACGATTGTTGATGAAATTTACTGTTATGAACCTAGTAGTTTTCTGATTAGAATTTCAGTAAGTATTTAAGTAACAGGAAAGTAGAATATTTTTTTAAGTTCTTTAAGAACTTCTTGTTAAACATGTATTCGCTGAAAAATAGGAGAACAAGAGGTGATTTAATTCAGTTATTCAAATTCATCAAGCCGTGACACATGGTGGGCTTAGGTTTCAACTTAAGTAGTCGAACCAGAGGACATGGTCAGAAATTAAAAAAATCCTACAAAAGGAGGTAAGAAACCATTGTTATTACAATAGAGTTGTCAATGAGTCGAATGGAAGGCTTTACCATATTATGTTGTTTATTCGAAGAGAGTAGAAGAATTCAAGAAGAATCTCGATAGTTATTGGAGACTGGAAAGAAAGAAAAGTTTTGGACCAAACTTGCTGGGCCTATGGTCAGTTGTAAATCGACAATTTTTGTATTTGTATCTCTATGATTGCGTGTTATATGTCCAAAGCTACAGAATGAACACATAGACTGATATACTGATAAACACTAGCGACAATCAGAATTTTGACAAAGATATTTTCACGCTTTATCAGAGCTGGGAGGCTCAAAGAAGAAAATAGGAAGAAAAACAATAAATTTCAAAAGACACTATTCCGATATCAGTTAAAAGCAAACGATCTGCTACAAAACCTAAAAAAACTGGATGGTCAGATACCATTGCAGTAAAAACACCGAAAGGGCACCGAATTCGTGTACAAAAGAATGTGCAAGGATGCGGAACGTTTTTAAAAAATGAAATAGACATTTGGTGGTGATAATGAAAGCCGAGGTCTTCTTCGAACGAAAATTTCATTAATCCCATTTATTATGTCATTTAAATGCGGGTGTTGGATTTTCCTCAAATAATATTTCAATGTCATTGAATTTAAAATGAAAAAACAAATAAATGCATTACTTCGACAAAAAGTATTACTGTGCGGTGATAAGAATTGTATGAGAAAAATTAAGGTAAAATGGTGAATATATTGATAAATCAAAGAATATATTGAATTTTTAAAAATTCAATATATTCTTTGGATCATGGATTCTTTAATTTATCTTTTTTATCCACAATTTGTTTAATTTGAATTTTTTAAAAATGGGCAGTGTGTATTAATTTAAGAATAAGTTTTCAAGAAATTGTCATTCATAGTTAATGCATTTTATTTTCGCTTATATTTTACATAAATTTTTTTTTTTAAAGACTTATTGCGATATTAGAATATTTTATCAGAATAAAATGTAACGGGGTATCATATATTAAATTACTTCACATAATATTGTTACAAATCTTCGTTTAGATTTTAGAATGATTGTATATACTACATTGTCGGATATTTGCAAACATAAGAATATTCATGACGAAAAGTTATAGGCACCAAAGCGTTGTACTTGTAGAAGAAACAGACGGAAATAAAATGTTTAGGTTTCTTTTTTTCTTTTTGAAGTTTCAAGATAGAATACAATCACTAAGACTACACGAACAGAAAGTTCTATTGATAAGGTAAAAACTGCACGAAGTTTCTTTCAAGTACACTCTCTAATCACAATGCTTCTTTGATTGTGAATTCGCACTGCGTCGCCCACAATAAGTAATTACGGAACAGTAGACAATAAGGCACGCGCAATTGCCCTTTTTCATAAGAATTCATTTTGCATGCTTGAGCCCGCCATGCCAACTAGTTTCATTAGGGAAAAAAATATTTTAAATGAACTGCAAAGGTCCTTAGTTAAATAGCGAATAATCTTGCTAAGTGCTGTTATTTTAGTAAGTAAATTATGATATAACATCAAACCAGTTTTAATCAATGACCTTTCAATGCATCAGATTAAAAGGACAGACGTTAAAATTGAATAAACTGCTTATTTAAATTAAAAATTGTTTAGTTTGGCTATCATATTTTCTTCAACATTAAGAGAAGAGTGGGGGGATAAAGTTCCTAAAAATTTGGGAATCATGTCGATTGTTAGGGGAACGGATAAGCAAGACTGAATTCTATTACCGATTGTAAAATATTCTTCAATAAAACGGTTATTTACATAACAATAGACTAATTAACTAAGAGTTGTTAAATATTCCGTCCATAGTTTATGTTCCCTGCCAAAACAGGTTTATCATTACACACAGAAGAGGAACAAATTAAAATTTATGACTGTAATTAGAAATTTTGATAGTTGTGCTTCAGCGTTCGAATTCAGCAGTTTAGATTTTTTATTAATAAAATTGTGAGTCTTATTATTTAAGCAATTTTGTCGCACTCTAAATATTATTTTAATTTTCATAATTTCTTTTAATGGTTATACAATATTACAAATATTATATTATATTTACAAAATAATAAATATATATTTTTTAAAGAAGGAATTCAATTTTTAAGCTATTTAAAATTTACTGGACTTGTAAAATAAGGCAAATTATATTGGATTCTCTGGTATCAAAATTTGTTTGAGAATTATTACATATTTTAATATTAGAGTTGTTCAGCGCAACTATGCTAATATATGAAAATACTATACTTTTTTTAATAAGAAACTTTTTTTGTAGAAAAGAAAAAAAGCTATATCTGCATCTTTAAAGAAAAAAAATCCAATATAGGGACAGGTGGATTTTCTAAACATTTTTTTTTTTTACATAATAAGGAGAATGCCCCCACGGGAAAGTGCCTGTTTGGTCTGCGAGCTAGGAAAATCGTACCTTTAACCCGGAATCGAACCCACAGATTGTAATAGTTGGATATTCTTTAGTATAAAAAAATATAATAAAATATTATGAATGTTCATCAAAGCAGAATTTCCAGTTAGTTAGAATATAATCATATGGTTTTATAATTTTTTTTAAATAAAATGTTTTTCATTTGTTTCTCAAGAGAAGCACAAAAATAAAACACATTGAAAAAAATTGCTTCAAATATAATTTGAAATTACAATAGCAGTTTAATTTTATTTTTTATCGAAAATATTGAAACAAAATTTTACTTTTAGATTTTGAAAAAAAATGCTTTAGAGCTCAGTTTAATCAAAAATGTACGTATCTGCTTCGGTTACGAATATCCCAGGCAAACAAGTGGTTACAATCGTCACTCCAATGTAAACAAGGCTATCAACAAAATATAGAAGAAACTATACATATGAAAAACAAATACTTACCCATGGTTGATTCTATTAACGTTAATTTCTTTTTCTTACTGGTAACAAATATTCCTTATCTACACCATATTCAATTCGAATTATTTATACGTGGTTAATTTGACGATTCCATGGGTAGACGCGCGTTCATAAGTCTTTCACTTTTTTGCCACACCTCTCTGTTGATCGCTTGTGCACACCTTGATCATATGGAAACACGCTACCTGACCCAGGTAAATGGTAAGTGGTTTTTTGGTTGGAATTGTTTTAGCTCAAAAGCGCCATCTGTTTTTGATACGCATAACTAAATAAGTGGTTTCGGTGTTCGTTCAAATTAACAATGCATCAGTGTGTTATGAATTTAATAACTCAGAGTAAGAGCAATTCAACTTAATTTTTCCAATTTTTGGAGAAAACCAATACAAAATAAACACACTCAATGTTTATCTTGCAACTAAAATGTGTAACTTTTTTGGTGTTTTTAAGAACTATATATATTTAAAATTTCAAGCAAATGTATTTTTCAGCAAGTTTAACTAAGTTTGGATCGATATCTAAAACTACAAAAAAAGTCGTCACTTGACTGTGGTTCTAAAATACGACCCCCGTCGCCAATAGCCCTCGTGTAGCTCTAGTGCGACGATAATTCAAACTAAATTAAATTAACAAAAAAAAGTCATTTCCAGGAAAAGTAAATGCTTCTATGATTTGAATGTATAGAACCATTCCACACAAGGAATTGTTCCCAATTACGTTAATTAATTTATTGTATATATTTTTTTTAAATAAAAATAACTATAAAACTATTATTGGTAATTGTGGTTAGTATCCAGTAAAATGAGTAAGATTGTGACATTTTTATGTTAAAAAAGGTAATTTTTATATTATATATAGTTTCACATGGGTTCATAAAAAAAGCATTGGCATATTTCGAATGTTTTATTGCTGCAATAGCGGAATAGCCCAAAATTTTGAACAAAATTAGGGAAGAGCGGGGCTATACCGTACACATAAGGGAGATTCGTCGATACATAGCAAATTAACCTTTACAAAGTAAAGGTTATATGATCAAAAGCAATATATAATTTGATTATTTGGCTACTGATCATACATAAACTTTTTGGAACTATTCCACTTTCTATATATAAAAATTGGAGATTAAAAAAAAGTTACCTTGTACGAAATAGCCCCGGGGGTCGGGGCTATACCATACAGTTTAAGAAATCATCTATTTAGGTAATTGTAATGCAATAGATTACTGTACAAAAACTTTGTTATTACTTATAAAGGTGGTAACTAAGAAACTATGTATTACAATTGTAAAATTTTAGAAGATTTTAGAAATTTAGAAAATTGTAGAAATTTTGATACTACTGTCGTTTTAGATAAATTGTTTTCTTGGGTTTAGGTTTCGCTTTGGTTTTACTTTTGAGTCCCATGTTCACCCGTTTTGAATTTTTCTGGCTTATCTTTTCAGCTTTTGTCTTTCCCTTTATTTGTTGAATTTTTTCCTTCAGCACTTTTACTTAAGTTGACTCTTCCAGTTATGCTTTATTCGGGGACTTTGAAAAAATTGTTAGGAAGAAATATAAAACTTAACATTTTTGGTAGGCCTACTTTCCTCGTAAGTTACAATCGATATAGGTATGTTGCCATAGCAAACCATTTGGGGCTAAACCGTACACTTCTGTACGGTTTAGCCCCAACCTGTACCTCACGGCAATATATTAAAATAATCTTGAATTGTACCACTTAACCAATCAGCGCTAACAACCAAAAGATAGCTTAATAGAAGTAGTTTGTTATCTTACAGTTACTAGCATACAAGAAAATATTCTTCACTTACCTTTTATTTAGTACTTGGCGAAAATTAGAAGAAAAAGAGTAAAAACAGTTTTTTTTTACTGAGATACTGATGATACTCATACGCATAGAGAAACGATATTTATACTGTAAACTTGCGTGATCTGCATCTAGACTATAGAGTACTTGGTAGGATCGTTTAGCTTGAAATCTAGGCCAAAAAATGGGTGTAGTGTACGGTTTAGCCCCGGCCCCGCTCTCTCCTAATCATCTAGATTTTCAATCAAATACATTAACATTTATAAAATAATGTTCACTCCCACCAAGTATTATTATGTCCCTACTACTTCTGCACGATTGTGAAGGAGGTTGTTTTTTCAGTAGTAATAAATACTCAACAGTAAAACAACTTTTACAGGTTTCTAGTGTAGCCTAAGAAAGCAAATACTCAAGTGGCATGGCATGAAACATCGAAAATATTAGATGTAAAGAAATATTTAACGATGTTTGAGATGTTATAAAGACGTTATTATACGTTAAAACATATATCAATTGAGTGATGTAATATCTGACATACCATTTTAAACATTTTTTTCTTAATTGCAACAAAATTTAATTTTTTAAAACTAAATTCAATTATTTAAAAAGGAATTGATATTTTTTGCTTTGTTTGCAAGGAAATATGTTGTTTCTTGTATTTTTACATTCAATTACCTAATATGATAGGCAAGGTAATGAAAGTATTGCGATGGAGTCGAAATGAAGATCTTGTGTTTGCTACACGTTATGGAGAGTACTAATTCCAGGGGAAAAAAAAGGTTTTTGGGTATTCGTCCGTCTGTCTGAAACCACCCTACATCTCGAACTAAAGAGCTACGGACTTCAATTTCGGTACACGAGTTTCTAGTATTTGTCGAACGTCATAATAAAGTTTTCGAGAAAATCACGGGTGCACAAATTGCTGCCATAGAACTTTTTAGATTTTGAAGTTATTGAAATTACCGTATAGGGTATATAACTACCTTTAAATGTGTGCATTATTTATGGAGCGGTTTCGATCCTGGGCTGTCAGGCCATTGAAGAATCGAAAGTCATGTAGTGTTATGCACCCTAGAGTTAAATTATTGTTTTTGATGTGCTCTTATATATGCAACTCATTTTCGCCGATCAAGGTTTTTTTCCTACTGTTTAAAGTATTATATATGCTTAAATCTCAGAGAATGCCAAACTACTGTGAGGTAAACTTTCAATTCCAAAACAAAATAACTGTAGTTTTAGTGATAAAAAATCTATTTTAAATTAAATTTAGCCTTGGAATTCCTTTGAAACTTTACAAGATAAAATTTAATCTACCAATATATGAGATACAAAAACTATAAATAAAATTATTTCGTCTCTATCAGATATTTCCTAAATAAGCTGTATTGAAATACTTCTAAATGAAGAGTTCTGAAAATGTGTTAATTATTATTATTAGAATAAATATGATAAAAACCTAACAGGAGGAAGATATATAGGACACAGAGTGTATCTAAAAAAAGATACTAGAACTAATAAATATTTTTAAAATATAGGGTACATAGCTTTTGAATGGTATATAATTTGGGAAAAATTGAGACAAAACTAATCCACAGAATAAACAAGTAGGTGTTTAATGAAAACTGTCACTTAGAAATGCTTCTACACAAAATTTATGCATAAAAAAAAGCGCCAAACACAGCATTTAGTTTTATTTATAAAAATGTCAAAATCAAACAATATATTTTTCATCGAAAATTCAATAATTACTTAGCAACATGACATACAACATTGAAATTGATCCATCACTTTCAAAACATAACTTAGATAATTGATTTTGAAATACTCTTTTAAAAAGACAATGAAAAAAATCTTGCAAAAAGGAATAGTTGGTATCAAGATGTCATTTTTAATCAATAAATGCTTAAATGTAAAACTACATCTGATTTTTAATATAAAATGCCTTGTACCTCTTTCTACAAATAATACAAACAATCAAAGAATTACATTGTTACAAATATTATGAATCCAAACTGATTTATATCATAAAAAAAATTATTAAATTTTAAGTTATTTTAAATAAAGTTTTCTGTGTAATTTTTGTGAATGGTTTTTGTGAATTCTTGTTAAATTCCATTAGAAATGGCTGCTTTTTAAATAAGCATTAAATTTCCCAAAGTTTGTTTCAGTAATTGAAGAAATTTGGTTTTAAAATTTAC
Organism: Oedothorax gibbosus; assembly: GCA_019343175.1. Lineage (NCBI taxonomy): Eukaryota > Metazoa > Arthropoda > Arachnida > Araneae > Linyphiidae > Oedothorax > Oedothorax gibbosus. Next base: position 23,295,245 of record CM033270.1, read on the forward strand.
CTAAGATTTCCAATGATTTCTATTTTTGATGCAAATAATTTTTTTATATGTGTGCGACCACACTTGTCAGTAGCATTTGAGGTTCAATCTGTGAAAGTGAGTGACGGACCGAGCCTTTATAAAAGCAGTCACTTTTTACATTATAAACATAGTGAAGGACATAAAATAAATTTTATCACAAAATTTAATTGTTGACAAAAGTTCCACATAAATTGAAATAAGTTAATTCTGTAAATCCATTTATAAAGTTACGTAAATTTAAAATTTTCAGCAAATATTCTTTTTAATTAACCATTACATAGAAAGAAAATAAAAACAATTTCATCATTTTATGACACACACAAACAATAGCCAAAACATTTATTATTTACTCTTCCTTACAAAATAAACCCATAACAGTTAAAATACATTTACAAGGACCACACTGATTATATATATTTTTTATTAAAGGCTATGTTTATTTATGTAAACTTAAGCAGAAAGCTCAATGTAGCATGGCAAATTTTCTTGTTAATTGCCTTTAAGTAATTAAATATCACAGTAGATTTTGAGAAAGGGAAAAGCAATTAAATGATTTATAAATTTAACTTCTTGATTGATATCTTAGTCATTTCAAATTTCTGTATTTTTCCAGACTGAGTCTTGGGAAATTCTTCTACAAACATGATATACCTTGGCACTTTGTAATGACTTATCTAAAAAAATAAAAAATTCTAGAGGTATGTACATAAAACATTCATTCATTCAAAGAATATTTGATAGACTATAAAGGAGAGAAAAAGTGAAAAAATCTTAACTCATAATTTTAAGAATTTTTTTTATTAATAATGTAAAAATAAATGTAATGTAAGTAACTTAAATATTTGTTGCAAGTTTTTTTTTTCTCTTTGTGTTCAAATATTAACAACAATAGTACTGTGAGTGTATTCCTCTCTTCTTTTGCAACACAATACAAGTTACACTCTTTTCTACAATAATATTTTTGAACTTTTTACTACAATATATTGTACATGGTATCTGAATTTCAAGCGTTTACAATCCTTTTTTTTTTAAAATAATATAAAAAGAGCAGTTTCTAGATATCAGTATGTTAATAAAAATATTTAGTACTAATTAAACAACTATTGTCAAAATTAGTTTCATGCTATTTTGAGAGAAGTTGAGCATATTCGTCTATATGTTTTACATCTACCAAGTATTTTTCCTGATTAGTGTAAACACACTTGAATATTATTATAGCTTAAAATAAAGTAACTTACCTGTCCTTTACAAAAAATCCTAATTTCTTCTTCAGAAAGTTTCATATCTTTCTTTACAGAAATCCAAACACATACTTCTTCTCCTAGTCTGTCATCTGGAACTCCACATGCCTAGGAAATTTTGAAATAAATACTACAAATACAAATAATTATTTTTAAAAATAATACGTTCTTTTACATCTGGCCTAAATAACTTATAGAAGAGTGTCAAAAACACACAAACTGTATCCTTTAAAGACCTTTGAACTTACATTTTTGATTAGTTTTTTTTTTTTTTAAATCTATACTGAATTTGGAAAACTAAACCATACAGACATTGAGTCACACATTAAGCTATTTAAAAGCAAAATGACTAAAAGAAGTTTTGATAATTATGTTTTCAAACAAAAGATAACATTAAATTAAAGTTAATTTTTTATGTCCTTTTAGTTCATAGAAAAAATAAAGTTTAAGAACAACATACAAAACAAATCTAACCACAAATTTTCAGAATTGTATAGCCATACTGTCACAAAGCCAAATTAATTATGCTCTATATTTTAATGGATACTATTTAACTTTGAAACTTACATGAACTTCAAGAATAGCTGTATGTGTATTCAAAAAGTTCTCAATCTCCAGTGGATAAATATTGACTCCACCTCGAATGATCAGATCACTTTTCCTGCCAACAATTTTCACACAGCCTTCGTCATTCATCACACCAATATCTCTAAAATAAAGATAAATACAAACAATCAATCTTTATAAAATAAAAAATAAAAGTTTTAAATTGTTCGATTTTTTGTGTGACTTTGAAGATGAAACAACTTTTTTACTTGATCTAATTTTTAACATTATTTATTGACAATAAAGAGTTCATTTTTAATGCAAGATATAACCTTTTAAATACGTACCCATGCAATTTAAAAAATGTTTTACACAAGTTTTAAAAAAAAATATTGCAAAATATAGTGTTTAAAAAAATTATTTCAAAATTTTATTTTGTTTAATTTTTTTTTATATATTTTAAGTTGTCTTTTTACCCTGTATGATACCATCGAGTTTCATCCAAAACTTTTGAAGTTTTCTCTGTGTCATTCCAGTAGCCAATAAATACATTATGCCCTCGAACACACAATTCTCCATCAGTATTGATTGGAACAAGATTGTTTTTGTCATCAATAACTTTAACCTACAACACAAAGTAATAAAGTATTAACAAATTCATTATCTTAAATGCAGTAAAATTATTTTAAAAAAATAAGCAAACTAAAAAAAAATCATTTTAATTATACAGTTTTTATTAAGGTCACTTGCGACCCAAATAGAAGACATACTTCAACATATTCAACTGGTTTCAAAATCCCTTTAGCAATGTTTTCAAACTCTTCATTTATTCCATTTAATGCAACAGCTGGGCTAGTTTCAGTAATACCGTACCCAACCTGTAAAGTTAAAAATGTTTTTAAAACTAATTAATGGTTACTATGTTAAGGTTACATTATAAGGATTTTAACTTCACCAATCTTAATACTTTTTTGCAATTGTTTTTAATAAATTTTTTAAAATTAAATTTCCTGTTTTCTGTCACAAAATCTTTTTATATACGAGGTTGTTGTTTTCATGGAATGTATATTTGAAAAGGCATATTTTAAATATATATATTAAGTACAAATTAAGATTTTTTTCATACCAAATAATTGTAAGTTTGTCAAATTAAAATTTATCATGAAAACTTATTTTATAGTTTTCAATACACTAAAATGCATAAAATGACACTTCAAAATGTAGAAAAACAGTTAGGTGTATAAAAAAAAATCATGCATACAAATCAGGATGAATAAAACTGATATATACACTATTGAAAAATTGTTTCATTACATTTACATTTTTTTTAATCGAAACTTCTAAATAATATTGCTAATTAAAAAAATATTTTATCAAAACACAAAAACTAAAGATTTTGCAGTCATTAGGTTTGTATTATTGAAACTCTTTCAAAGTTTGTAATTCTGCTAGAAACTAATAATAGCCAAATAAAAATTGCATTAATAATTAACCACATAACTTGTTGTCTTTCCGTTAATAAAAAGCAACAGAAAAATTTATTTCATGCGCTATTTTTTATCAAATCTGCATTGATCTTACATATTACTTAATAAATTCAGTTTAATGAAAACATGTTTTTAAAATTAGTGATAATTTAATTAAGTGTGTATAGAAAGATTTATTAAAAATACTTAAAAATGAATTTGTTTTTTTAATGAAATTATAAAAAAATTACATGAACTTGGGGAACTTTTAAAACTTTTTGGATATCTTTGATAAGCGTTTCATTAGCTGGAGCACCTCCCAAGCAAGCTACAAGAGAAAAATGTGCAGTTAAACAAAATAGCATTGGTTGAGTTTAAACAAGGTTTAATGCATAAAAATATATTTTGTTTGGAAAAATATAAAAAATTTAACATTTCACCCTTTTTTTATTTAAATAATAAGGAAGAGACGAGAGGGTCTTAGAATGATTTTTTTGGGCTGAAACTTTACATATTCTCTACCAAAAGACAGCTAGGTTGGTTTTGATACACCATCTACCAATGGAGATATACAACTTTTTTTTGTATAGGGCTAAATAGCTATATTATTCTCAAGAAGTCCAATTTAGTATCAAAACATAGGGATAATTGATTTACTTAAATCAATGAGTACAGTCAAACATCTTCAAAACAAATCCCAAGGGACCAACAAAATATGTTAGTTTTAAGCATATTAATTTTTCCCGTATGTGGCAGTTTTTTTCTTTATATCCGAAGGATTCAAAAGCGCCTCTGGGATTTTTGGAACATAATGAGTTCGTTATAACAGTAGTTAGGTTTAACCATGTTTGTTTTAACCAGCATTTAAAGTTTAAATACTTTTATTTTGAGTATAATGTACTGTAAGTATAATATCCAAGTATTATAATAAAAAATTTAAAATGAAAATTAAGTATACCCTGTTTCAAAGAACTAATATTAAAGTTGTGAGCTTCATAACTTCTCATCATATCAACAAACAAAGTTGGAGCTCCATAAACAACTGTACATCTGAAATACAAATACTGTTGAATCAAAAAGTTTTGTACCACCATATTTTGATTAAAACAACATTTACTGTTTAAGTGTCAAATCAATAAAATGATTATAATTTTCTTACTGTTTTCATTTTAGTAATTAAATGAAACTCGCTAATTTTTATGTGAATTTATGAAAGATAAAAAAAACTCTTAATGCCAAAAAAGTACATTAAAAAAAATTGATATGCAACAACAATAATGATATCGTCGGTCCCAAAGCAAAATATTGAATGTGCAAAAAACATGAATAAGGAACATTTGTGGTTAAATTGCCTGACTGCCCACTTTGTTCAACAGGCACTTACATGGATCTTACTCATTTGACGAATTGTGTCTTTTTTGATAATATTTGTATTATAGTATTTTACCTAATAGACAACTCGAGGCTGAGGAGCCCAGTCAGTGAGGTACTAACCTAGCATGAGAAAGGTCCCAAGTTCGGTTCCAGGCATTGCCAAAATAACTGCCAACATATAAACAGTCTGTGTAGCCAAAAAGTCTGAGCTTATAACACCCTGCGATGAGGGAGTGCACATTACATATGCTTCAAAGTGCAGGGTTGGGCCATTACTTGTTTAAATGTAACTCGTTACAATTACAATAACATTTCGTAAAATGTAACTAATTACCAGTAAAATTACTAATTTCCAAAAGTAACAAATTACAATTACTTTTAAGATTACTTTTTACAACAAAATTTTATATTTACAACCGTTTTGAAAAATAAAGTATAAATGAATAATTGATTTTTTTCTAAAATCGACTTTATTATACAGTTAGTAGAGAATCTACTTGTTGGGGTACAATAAAAGCTGCATCTCAATTTTTTTTCGCTTACACAGCTACGATTGGGTCCGGAGACACAAACCACCAGAACTAACCTTTCAACAGCCGTACTGGCTGATAACGGGATATAATATTTTATGAACATGCTTTTAACTGTTAGTAGGGTACAGAATACAGTCATGTTATAGTCGTTACTTTAGAAAGATGTAGACAACTAAAAATCGGCTTCGGCGGAAGGATGTCTAGTTTTTACATTCTCAAAAAATCAGCATCACTGCTAGATGAGTGTTTATAATTACTGCAATCAGTAGGGAACGTTTCATTTTTGTGGGAACAATATTTCTCCTCTAAGCAAAGAGTATGTGAAAGTTTTTTTTAGTTAGTTTTTTTAAAGAATTTTTTTTTGTTTTGGACATTTATTAGAGTGTTAATGATAAAATTAATGAAAGTAACGCGTTACTGTAACAAAGATTACTTTTTTGAAAATTATGTAACAAATTACCTGCAAAATTACTGGGTTCTCAAATGTAACGAATTACCTATAAGATTACTGTAAAAAGTAATTATTACAAGTAACGCCTTACCGCCCAGGCCTGCCAAAATTTAGATGCTGCATACGATGTCGCCCATAAAAGCTGAGTTGAGTATAATCGTTACTCAACTATCAGCTTGTCACTTGACTTTAGTTCAAAAATTAGACACCCTTAGCAACAGCCCTCGTGTAGCTCCAGTGTGGCGATATTCAGCATAACCCAAATCTAATGTCAATTTTAATTCAACGATTAGGTTTTATTGGGCAGCAAGAAGGGAAATGTCCCTTAAGGCCAGCTCTTTGATGAAATAAAAAAAAAACCTTTTATGTTTTTACCTTAGGCCGAAGGTATGAAATACAATATTTGTTTTAAAAATGCTTACTTGTGCTTCTCAATTGCTTTCAAACTTAAAACCGAATCATATCCAAGAGATGGGAAGACGCAAGTTCCTTTGTAAAATACTGATGCAATAGATCCATGCACACATCCAAATGAGTGAAATAAAGGAATATGACAGCAAACTACTGGTTTCTAAATATACCATAAAAATAGGACATACTACTTTAATACTTATACAAGATAGTTTTTTAATAATAAATTATTGCCTGTTAGGGGTTACAAAATCAATTTGTGGAATACAGGGCAGAGAAAGCAAGCCTAAATTATTATAAAATTGTTGCTGATGAAATATTATTTAACCCTCTGAGGGATACAGACATATAAACCTGTCAACACACTATTAGATTTTCGAACACAACTTTAAAAAATATATAGATTGAATTTGAATAATTTTTGAAATTTTAAGTATGAAAGAGGCATATTAAACATTTTACTACAGGAATAAAAAATTTAAATTAATAAAATTTGAAATTTAAACAGATGTGGTGAAAAGAAATTTTTACTTTTGCCAAATCGTGTATTATTCAGAGGGTTAAAACTATACTTACCAGCAAAAAAAACTTACTTACCCATAAATTAAAACCAATTCTGCGACCCATTACTAAGGAATTATTAATAACATTGTGATGAGACAGAGTTGCACCTTTGGGTGCTCCTGTGGTTCCCTATACAAAAATATAAAAGTATTAAATGATGCAATATGGAAAGAAGAGGAAACTAAGTAATGCAAGATGTTTTGAAGACAAAAAATAAAATAAAAAGTACTTACAGAAGTGAAAATAATGTTGACTGGATCATCAAACTGAATATTTTTTTCAATTGATGATAATTGTTCATCACTCTCTTTGTTTCCTGAATCAGCTAAATCTTTAAAATTGATAACACCTCTAAAAAGAGAAGTTATTAGTAATGGGACAGAAGATCTGTTAAGAATAGAAATAATGATATATATTGAAACTACTCATGAACAAATAAAAAAATTCGATAAAATTAATATGTACCTAAGCAAACAATAAACAAATATATTTAAGGGTGGTAGGAATGCATGTGTGTAAAATAAATATATAAGAGCAGATACTGCTAGAAAAGTGTAAACACCCCATGCAACAAAAATGGATAAAAGTACTATCCAATCGGTCAGTAGAACTGAATAGACTTAATTTTTATACAGATATATGTATAAACCAAACGAAAAGTGGTATGACACACTTTTAATTTTTAAATTATATAATACATTTTTCATGAAAAAGTGTTTTTTTCATATGAAACAAATGAAAAAGTAATAAATAAATACTATAGTATGTAAGAAACCAAAAAGTATTAAATTTGTTAGGCATAAAATTTAGTATGCTGTAAAACTTCACAAATAATACTTACTCGTGTTTTTGTTCAGAAATCAATATCACATTTTTAAGATTAGGTAAACTAAAAAGAAAAATAATTAATAATCATGAATTCATCCGAGTTTCAAAAGAAAAAAAATGAAATTATCTCTAGGAAAATGAATACCTTTTCGATTGAAGTTTGCCATATTTACTATTAGGTAACTCTGGAATTACATTGCACAGTATTTTGTAGAAATTTTGAGTTTTGAAAATATCCCATGATACGATAGCTCTGCAATCAACCTGCAAAACATTCAATTGTTTCATGTAAATCTAACTTGTACAACATTAAACTTTTTATAATATTAAACATACAAACATCATGACTTTTAATCACAAGTACCTACTAATCATAATTTATCTACAAAAGCTGAACAATTCATTTAAAGAAACACTTTTTTTTTCAAGGTAGCCATTACATTGGTTTATTTAACAATTGAGAGCAATACATTCTACTTTAATACGCCCTAGGGATAATCCAACAGGGCCTACCGCTTTAAGAAGATTCTGAATAGTTACAAACATCCATATGACTAAAGCAGGGTTAACTTGGTACTCAGGACCAAAGCTCTTTACCACTGTTAACCATTGTTTTGACTCATTGAATATTAACATATGCAGTTAAGTTTAGTTATCTTTAGTTAGCATAAAAATACATTTAAATACCATACTGCCGTGGGCAGGTAATTTGCAGTAACTTCTATAATGACTCGGACCATTGTTGCAAACACTAAATTACTCTAACAATTAGAAAACATGTCGGGAAAAAATTATTTCAGATCAAAAATGGTACAACTCATTGTTGCGATTACTGCAGTTTACCTGCCCGCGGCAGCATAATATTAATAACCTTAATCAGGCATGAAAGTGCAAACTAATCAAAAAGGCTGAACACTGAATTCAATTTTTTTGCACTATCGGCGTAACGACGTAAAACCAATTAGAAATTTAGTTATATTAGTTCCTATAAAATACACACATAGAAAAAAATGTAATTTAGTTTTACTTTAAAACTGTATATCGATGCCATATTAAATCATATTTAATAAAAAAAAATCTGATAACTAATGAATTACTCTTACTAGATAAATGTAAAATCATAACACAATTACCATTTAAGAGTTTAGATCATCCCATTACGTTGCAAGCAGGGTTCTATTTATAAAAAAAAATTCAAAACTTTCAAAAAAATTCTTGACTAGCTCTTTGGGATTGAAATCCCCAACTTTTGGTCTTTCAATACATATCCTTATTAACATGGTTCATACAAAGTTAGAAGAAAAAAAATTCAAACACTTTTCCAAAAAAAATTCAAGGACTCGAAATTCACTTACAACCTGAATATATAAAGCTTCTATAAGTGGACACTCCCATTTCTTTTAAAAATAAAAATTGTCTAAAATCAGAAACCACAGTATAGGCCGAAGTAGAAAAAAGTTCAAACGTAAACAAAAAGTATTTTTTAATTAGAGCCGTTCCTGTGATCACGACTCACGGACACCGAGTCAGACACTTGATCGAAAGAAAATATTCTGGTTGCTCGACTTGGCCTAAACTGGAGCTACAAAAGTAACGAGACACTCTTCCGATCAAACAGAGCCAGAGAACTGTCAATCATTCTGATGCAATGTGACGCTATCGGTAGGTGAAAATTACTAGGCAGCAAAATAAGTAAATCCGGAAGCTTTATCTGACTTCTCTTCTAATGGGAGATTGCAATGGCTGGCCGAGATTTAAAGAAAACTTAGTGTAATCTAATCTTAATTCATCCTCACATTTTAATTAAAATTTGTATCTTCATTATAAGAATCTGTTATTTGAACTTATTGTTCATTAAAATTTAAGTTAATTTTCACCTAATTACGGCGCAAAGAAAAAGTAAACAATCGCTATAAAAAATGCACCGCAATTATAGCGAATCGGTGGACTATTTGTATCGCTGTTTCAGTGAATTTGCATCGCAAATTGCGATGCAATACCGCTTTAATCGGACCCTGGTTTCAAAAATGCACCACTTGTTCAAAAAATTAGCCATCGGACTCCGAAGTTAACTTAGTGAGAAATCGGTTTATCGGCTTTTAAAATATCGGTATACCGATGGAAGCCGATGTTTTTTATAAGAAAAAATATTTCGAACTCAAATTAAATGAGATCGTAACTGAGTTTATTCAGAGACGTGTTACGATGATCGCATTTGAAATAGTTTCCAATTCTTAGCATAATTGCAGTTACGTCTAGTTATTTTTACAATATAGTTTTGGTTCAAGACGGATCATTGAACCAAAAAAACTTATACGAATCGTAATATTTACTAGTTCGCAGCGAAATCGCACTAGTAGTGACTCTTTATTATTTTTATAGTTTTAGTTCAAACAGACCTACCAATCAAACTTCAACACCTCGTAATTTCTGCTTATTTTGAGGTAAAATCGGAGTCTTATTTTTATAGTTCAAGGATCAGTGAACCAAACCAGACCTCGATGCCTCGTAATTTTTGCTCGATTAATTGCGGCGAAATGGCAATAGATATAGATTCCGTTATTTTTATAGTTTAAGACGGATCGGTCAACCAAACATTGACGTCTCGTAGTGTTTTGTTTTGTCTCGCCTTGTTTGATCTTAGCCCCCCCCCTCCCCCATATATATGGATCACAATTTCTCAACGGTTTGCATCGATCTCAGGATCAGCCAAAATGAGATTAAAAAAAGCGGATTTCCGCCGAAAGGCGGAAAACTTTCATGCCTGCTTAATAGAACTTTTTTTGTCCTTTATTTTAAGACAGGTTATAAATAATATAAAGTGCATACTTTGTTTATTTTTATAATTTACGATAAATTTAGAAACTGTTTGTAAGCAGTGTATCAACTGAACTTTTTCAGTAATTTCTTACTATTTTTCTAATATATAATTGCAGAAACCATATATTTGTCCCTGCATAAAATTACATTTAACTGGGCACTTAAAAGCTAGAACAAATAAATTTTGCAAAAAATATACCTTTCTCAAAAAGTATTCTAATTCTTTTGCTTGGGAAGCAGGATTTACATTCACCTGAAAAAGAATTTTTGTAATAACTAATCATCGACTTTAATATTCAATATGTTTTAATCTTTTTTAAACAATTAAAGGATGGGAAAATATTTAAAAATTAGGCATTAGTTATTACTTAAAAATTAATGTTAAAAGTGTAATAAAGTGTTTTTTTATTTTATTAAAAAGTGAATCATATTTTACCAATATTAAACCAGCCTTAGCAGCTGCAAATTGAGTCAAAGACCATTCATAGCAATTAGGACTACAAATTGCTATTCTATCTCCTTTTCTTAAACCTTGAGATACAAAACCAGATGCTAGTCTTTCAGCCTGCAATAACAGATTTAAAATATATAAACAAGAAACATATAAAACCTAAACTATATATTTGAGTAACTCATGTTAAATGTTCAAATTATTCATGAAATTATTGGATGGTATAAACTACTTCGAATCAAATATATTTTTCATTAGTTTTATAAAAAATTATTATAAACAATCAAGATTTATAGTTATACTTAATATTGAAAACTAAGTAATAAAATAAAACCTTCTACTAATGAATGTAGACTTCGAATAGTTGATATACTCTTAGTACATCTAAATAAATTAACTTTATAATTTCATTCCACAATGTTAAAAGTTTTTCGCCAGCCTACTACACATCTCCCTTCCTGTAGTCTTTGGCCTGAGGTGCTTATACTAGAATTTGATTATTAAATAAGGAAATAAACGTTTTAATCCCAGTGATTTTTATTGCAAAAAGTATACTTTCTTGAAAATTTTTTACAAAATTATGGGGAAAATTTTAAATGTGTGTTCTTTATTCTTAAAACACTTAAATTAATAGTTTAATAATATAACAAACTCTAAAAAAAATAAGTGTTTTTAATATGCTTATAGAAACTAGAAAAATGCAAAACAAAAACAACACAAAATTAAAATATAAATTTTCCTCACTTCATTTCTAAATTGTGAATAGTTTTTTGATATTCCTTGAAAATCAGATATGATAGCTGTACTATCTCCGGCTTCATCAGCACTGCGATCTAGAACTTGTCCTAGTGTTGAGCATGATAAAAGTACATCTCCATGCATAAAATAATAACTGTCTTTGATCTTTTGCTGCAGATAATTGATAGATCTATAAAATAAATAAGAAAAACAAAGTTTATAAATTCAGAATAAAGAGTAAATTACTATAATAATAAGGATAATAAGAATATTTTTTTTTATTTAAGCCAATCACATACTAACACCAGTGGTGGATCCAGAAATTGGTTTTTGTGGCTGAGACATATTTATTCAGCAATTTTAATTAATGGACTAATTACTTATTCATTAAAATTAATCCCTATTCATTGTCAATTATAATTAATGAAAATTCATTTATTATGCAATATGCATGTATTCATAGAAATTTTATTTATCTATGCGCAAATAGTTTCACTTTGGATGTGAAACCTCCCTGCTATACTGCTAACACCAAAACTCCACAAAATAACTTAATGCAGCCACACTAATAAATCACAGTTATGCTTTCATATTATGCACTTAGTAAGAATTAGGTATTACTTGCGGCTGAAAATACAAAAAAGAAAACATCTTAACAGCAAAAATCAAAATCTATTACTGAGCAGTGCACTTTTTTAGACCTGAAAAAATCAATAAACATACCTGAAATGTAGGTGATTGTGTTTGAATACAGATATTACTGATTTCCGAACGTTTAAAAAATTCATATTTGTGTTTATAGATTTTAATTGAATTGTCGTTTAAATAAATATGCAGACGTCAAGACTTCAAACGTCAAAAGGCTGTGTGCTGTGTCCTGACTACGACATCAAATGCCACAAATGCAACAAAACTTGGCGACTTGGCAAAGTCAGCCACATGCTATTGCATCGCATGGCGCCTTGGAGGTCGACAAGGTTTCTTGCATTTGATGTCGTAGTCAGGACCAGCCAAACAGCAATATGCCAGCAATATGCACGTGATTGTGGTTGTTTTGTTTGTTTGGTTTGATCGTTTCCGGCTACCCACTTCTAGTCTCCGTGAGGAACTACAACACAGCTAACTAAGCTTCGTAATCCTACAATAGGGTACTTGACTGTATCGCTAAAATACCATCCAATATTAAATTAATTATAGTTTGAACTCAAAAATAACAAACGTATATTTTTTTTGCAAAATAAATCTTTAAATAATTAGTAAAAATCAAAAATGGCTTACTTTTCATCGGTACGCACGTGATCAGAAACACGTCGATTTGGGACGTCACTTGTATATTTAAACCATAGATATTTATACGCCACAAAAGAAACAAAAACCGGACAATAACAACCGCAATTTGTACATGCATGCGCAACGAAAACATTGACGGACGGTTACTGCACCTCAACTGTGACGCACGGTGTTTTAGCTTATTAACGCAATACGCATGCCTCAAATGTCTACGAGAATACTCTGATTCGGTGTGTCTTGCGCTATGGTAACTTGAGAAAGAAAAACCGAATTTATCATTTGGAACTTTTCAAATAACCAAATCGGAAGCAACAACTTTGGCAACTTTGCAACTTTTTCTATTTAAAGCCATGTTAACTTGTTGTAGGGTTGCTATTGTCAATAAAAAAATAAAGAGAAAAAAATAATAAAAAAGGTAATTGAAGTAGAAGTACATAAACTATTTTTCAATCAATTAAATTAAAATTAAATTTTCAAGACTGTAAATTTCTGCATTTAGTTTGGGATTTGTGCAAAGTATTTTTGCTTGTGTTTTTATTAATCCTTTTTTTTTAAACTTATGCGTGACTTAAACGTTATTTTGTCAACAGCAGAGTTTTAAAATAATATTTAAAATTAGGTGGACAAATTTAGATTTTGAAATTTTTAAACATTTATTGATGATATTTTTTTTTAGATGGAGATAAAGGTTTCATTTTATTAGCATTAATATTTTTATGATAATGGAGTAGGGGTACTTTAAGTACATTTTTAGAAATCAATTTAATACACAATAATATAATAATGAACTATTATTGGTTATTGGTATAAATTATTAATAAACTTATTTACTAGTAAAGATTATTTATTTTTATTTTTTTATTAAAATATCATTTATATAATATTTTGAGTAATTGTCTTTTATTTTAAAAAAATGTAGCACTTTTTTATATGACCTTTATTGATTCTGTGCTTGCCTCAAAATGATTTTTTATTTAAAAAATCTAGCTGTAACACGCTCTTTTTATTATAAGGCTTTTCTTTTTTTATATATAGGAAAATTTTAATTTAACTCTTAATATTAAAATATTATGCACAATCACTCTGACGTAGTGGTCAGCGCTTCTTGCTCTTATTCCGTAGACCCGGGTTCGTATACGGGTCCAGTAGGTCATGAATATACTCAGCTCTTCATTCGACCACCTTCTACACAATGAGTACTAAGCTTGATTGATTGGAAAGTCAACTGAAGGTTCATAGTCGAACTAGCCACTTGGCATGGACAATCAATATCGCTCTTGTAAGCACAATGGCTATTAGGTTTGGGCACACTTTAATTAGAATGAAAAATATAAAAAATGAATAAAAAAACCTCGAAGTATTTCCAATTCAAATGTAATAAAAGTTAACAATCTATGTTATTAAAACCAACAATTAAATTTGTTACACTGAGTTTTAATATTACTAACCAAATTTAATTTTTTCATATCAATGTTGAAATCAAGGTCTCGCGCTAAAGCAAGCGATGAAATATTTTCATCCCATTCCACGTTTCTAGCACAACACCAGCATCGGTTTAAATGTCAAGATCAAAGAGATCCAGACGCATGCGTTTGAAAAAAAAACTACGATTTGGCGAAAAAACCGGCCGCTATTGCATCGCTTGGCGGTTGAAAAGTTTTGTTGCCTTTGTGGCGTTTGGCGTCGTAGTGAGGACATAGCCTATGATACCTTTCTATATCTATGATTTAAACAAACCTGTGTGATGTTTTTTTGCTTGCAATTAAACTGGATTTAATCTAATATACTATTGAAATAAGAATTATATAGATAATGGAAAGAGGTTTTACAGAAGTGGATAGTTCAAATTTGCTTAAAGCCAGTCCGGCTTCACGTGCCGTTTATATCTCCGCTATTATTGTGGTAATGCCCGGATTCGAACCAGGGACCTTTCGCATGCAAAGCGAACACAACTGGAGACCTCAGCCTCTACATTTAATTTGGACCCGATTTAAGTTTTCTAATCACATATTTCAATGCATGGTATACAAATTAAATCTTTTCGAGATTTTAATTACACGTATATTGATAATTTTTGCCTTCTTGCTTTTAAACTTCTAAAGATTTAAAACAAAAATTAAAAGTAGGTTTATTGACATTTTTAAAGTTTGTCTGTCAGGTCCGTACGCACCTCTCTCTCAACTTCCATTCTAACGATGGGGGTCAAAAATCCTAAATGGAGATTGGTCCATCTGGCTGAACCACTCGACAGATCGAACAAAAAGAGCTACGGGCTTCAAATTTGGTATACGAGTTCACAGAACCTGTTGGACGCCATAATGAAGTTTTAAATAAAATCGCGCATGCGCAAATGGTAGCTGCCGTAGAGCTTTTTAGCTTAAGTTATTTTAATGTAATTGCCTTAAAGGGTGTATAATAAATGTGTAATGATTTATTGAGTGGTAATTGAAAGTTTTTTAGCGTTACACATCCCTAGTTTGTACGCAAAATGCCTACAAATTAAATTAACTTTTTTTTTGAAGACGCCTGTCCTAATTTGCTGGACCCCCGTTCTGTGTCATTTTTATACGAATAAACGACTGATCCCTGCAATCAGTCGTAAGCTGCCATTTCATTTAACCAGCAAGGCTGTAATCTGTAATGAGTAGACGACTCTCTGTCTATTATAGTATTGTCAGTCTAGTGACTCTGTACAACATATCAACTGAAATTATCAATATCTCTCTTAAAATTATGATAAGTAAAAATCTATGTTTTGTGAGTTTTGAAATACCGTTTATCTCTTCCTCGTATCAGAGTTGATGACGCGTTTTCTGATGAAGTAAGAATTATGTTATCAGTAATTGTTACGTACGAAACACACACCCTTAAGTTCCAGATTATTTGAAAATGATTTAAAAAAATCTGTTTAAATTCTCAACGATTCCACAACCTTACCACAATTTAATATAGGGTAACGAGTACAGTGATTGGCCCCACTCACAGTGATTGGCCCCACTCACAGTGATTGGCCCCCTCATTCATTATTGAAAATAATAAGAGCCCAAATAATTAAAGCCCAAAATGTTGTTGCCAACATGACAAACGTTAATGGCGGGAATTTTAAAAACATTTGTCACACCTATTTTGGGCTTTAACATCTTATTATTTTCCATAAGAATGAGGTGCCAGGCCAATCACTGTGAGGGGGGCCCATCACTGTACTCGTTACCCTATATCGCGTTTGAGAAAGGGTAATCATAGAGAAGTAAAACCGTGCACTTTCACATTTCTAGAGGAGACATGGGCGGGGCGCATGCATTTAAAAAAAAAATCAGTTCGGTTTGGCGAAAATATCGGCCCCTATTGCATCGATTAGCGAAAATGTTGGGTCTTAAAAATTGTAATAATCACTAATCAGGACAATAGTAGTAGCTATCAGGACGCACCACAGATCTGCATGGAATGGATCATTATTTCCCATGATTGTTTATTTGTCTGTATAAATTTTGAGTATTGTCAGTATAAAAAAAATTCTTTTTAATCGTTAACATTAACTAATTAATTACACAAAATAAATTTCAAAAAAATTTCAAAAAATTTAAAGGAAAATTCTCACAAACTTAAAAAAAATGAATTTCCTTTTATCAAACAAAGTGACACAAAGATAGAAATTAAAGTATTAAAAAAACTAATTAATTTACTAATTAAAACTATTAAATTTCCATAAAGTATTAAAACAAATCATTGATATATTTTTAATGCATACAAATACTATTATTTTCATACATTTTTTTTTAAATAATAACTTTATTTAAAATAATAAAATTGTAGCTTATAACTAATGTTAAATTTCACAGTTCCTCCATATCGTGAAAAAAATCATTACACTAAAAAAATATTTTTTAAATACAAAACATCCAGCCATGTTCGCGAGTTTGAGTTTTTTTTTTAAAGGCAAGTTTCCCAAGAGTTATCATAGTGAGACGTAAATTTGGGGTTAACCTGCGAGAAAAATAGGACATCAATTCCTCGCCTAGCGGAAGGCGCTATTTGCGATCCGTTGAACCTAGAGCATAGTTTCAACTCAACTCCAGGCAGAGGGTGAGAACATTACATATCTTCTGAGGGCGAGTGAGCTAGTGTCGCGTCTCGGTCTCGGATCGGAGTCCTGCGATCGACTCGGTACCATGAAGACCTCCCGAGTATATGGAGTACGTGCTCGTAACGTTGGCGAAGTCCCTAAGTTCCCATACATCACCTGGGTGACAAGCATTCGGACCTCTAGGCCTCTCTCAAAATTGAGGCATTATGTGTGTTGTCTGTTGTCTGTTTACTTGACAAAGGGTATAGCGGTCTCTGACCAGCCACAAACTGAATATGTCTCCAACAACACATTTCTGGCGGGATAGCCTGGTAGTCTTGGACTGGATCCTGGGTTGCGAGTTCGAGCCGCTGCTTTGAAGACCCGTGTACGCTAATGTGACTGGTGCACGTAAATTCCGTCGTGGTCACAAAGTCTCCAAGTTCCATACCAAATCAATACCTCTGGGGGTGACAAGTCAATTCTGGGGATCCTCTAGTTGGCCTCTGTCTCTAAAAATTAGATGGATCCACTTACGTGTGTGTTGTGTCTGTCTTACTTGACGAAGGTTTATAAGCGGGTCTCTGACCAAGCACGCAAACCTGAATATATATGTCTACCAAACAACCAACCAACCAACATATCTTCTAGACAACTAACTCAATCTGCAGCCTAGCGCATCTAAAGTTTGATTACGAACTAATATATCATTAAAGTTGATTTAGTGTTTGGAATGTTTGTAACTTTCGATTGCAGCGCTATTCTTACATAGTAAAGTACTAATATAATGTCAATATTGATTGATGATTAAAATTTTCGATCTTAGCTCTACTTAATTTTTGAGAATGAACTAATGCAATGCGCATCGCCAGTAATTGATTTGTTGCTGGGTATATTCAGTTTCACCTTTCTAAATCTTTTCATTTATTAAAATAGAATTCTGGCAATCTGTACATTTCTGTTTGTTCCTTCTTCGTTCGTGTAATATTTTGTGTTTAAAAATAATTAACTTGAGGAATTTTTGAGCGATGGGCATGTTTAATTTCTTGAGTGGCAAGGCAACATGCGTTTATTCTTGGACTTACTGAAATTTCATTTGCTTTATTGTTCACGAAAGTGAGTTGCTTTCTAAGGTTCGAACTCATGGTTCATGTTTTAATGTTGTGTGCGAACTTTTCTTTTAGTAGAACTATGTATATAAAGCTTTTCTCTATTCGTGATTAACCTTAAGTGCAATAATAAAAAAATCCTAGTTCAGATAATATACGCTATAGGCAACAGCAATTTAAAAAATGTTTTTAATTGCTACTGCCTAGCTGCTTCAACTTCAAACGCAGTGGCGGCCCGTGGTCAAAAATGTTGGTGCAGCAAAGACAAAGCAACCCCCCCCCCCTCAACTTTTCTTAGCTAAGCGTATCATTAAAAAAGTATATAAAATTATTTTAAAAAAAACTTATCAAATTACTTTAAGCATATTTTATCATATCGGAGCTTCAGTTTTTAAAAAAAAAATATTAAATGAAATATTGAAAGTAAAAAATAAAAGTATTCCGTTAACAGTTTAGCATAGAAAAAGTATACTCGTTTCACGCAGTGGCGGATCTAGCCAGGGGGCGTTAGGCGTTAGTTTCTTAAAAACTAATTTTTGTGCAATTAGTTTTGTATTTAGTATATTTTTATCATTTAAATTTTTACAAATTAAATAAATGCTAAATTTAATATTCTAGGAGCTGATCGTTTCATTTCTGTACAACAAATAAGGTGATTTAAATTGTAGTTAAATTTTCAATAAAAACATGCTATAACAAATTGATTTTTTCTTATTTATCTCACTTAATTTTTATTTAAAAAAGCATTAATTATCTGTTTAACAATACAAACATTAGTATGTTAGGTTAGATTAATTTGAATTATCGTCGCACTAGAGTTACCCGAGTGCTATTGGCGACGGGCGTCATAATTTAGAACCACAATTAAGTGATGAGCCGCCACCTGAGTAGGCACCCAACGAAACCGTTAAGGATGACATCGTACGCAGCGTCGGTACTTTGGAGCATACTTAACATGCACCCCTTCAACACGAAGTATTATTCGTCGGACATTTTTGGCTGCACGGCCGTTTTATAGGTCGGTAGTTATTTTGACGATGCCCGGACCCGAACTTGGGACCTTTCGCGTGCAAGGCGAACGCCTTAATCGACTAAGCTTCCCAGATCAAAGCAAACAGTAGTATGTAAAATAAGAAGTAATGCAAGTTCATAAATAGTAATTAGTCAAAAAAAATAATAGTAAAAATATGTATTTACCAAGGAGAATTAAATGAAAAAATAATTTCAATAAAAAAATATTTTTAATTTCAAATAATTCTAATCAAAAATAATTAAAATTAAAACTAATTTTGATTCAAAATATTTTTAATTAGAAATAATTCTAATCAAAAATAATTAAAATTAACTAATTTTGATTAAAACTAATATTAATTGAAAATATTAAAAATTGACCCCCCCCCCTCAGAAAAATCCTAGATCCGCCACTGGTTTCACGATGAAGAGTTCAAATTTTTGATACCCAAATCCACCGCCACACGCACACATGGCTTAACACGTGTTTGGCAGCAGCCAATCATGTTTAAGAATTCCACAACTATACAGCCGAAGGACACAATTCCTTTCACGGACATACTGCTCACGGGCAAATCCCGCTCAAATAGTGGGATTGGTGCTGGATTCCATTTGCGCATCAAATGAGGTGCTGGCTTATAATCCAATACTACTGACTACAGCCAGATAAGATTATCGACAGACAAGCTGCAAGTGCTGCGACGCGAGCATGGTTACCATGTCGACGGTGACTAAGCATTCCCCGACGTCATGGCAACCAAATAACAATTGTACTTGATTATTGCAGTATCTCATATTATAATTTTTATAAAATATTTACAGTTATGTGCTTTACCGCCGTATTCACAAGTTCGAGTCAAGTAGCGAGATATCCCCAGAACATGAATCCTGCGAGGAAGGACAACTTGCGGGTTATTTCAAATTCGTATTCACAACCGCGAGATTTATCTGGGTTTCACCTTTCGGGTTTCTTCCTCAGGTTTCAATCAGATTTTGTAACAGGACATATCATTGGTCAAGCGGAATCACGTGACGTTGCTTACTGATAGATATATTTCTCACTTGTTCTATTTGCATCGTGAGACAGATCGCAATCGCCTCTGGGGAGTCGGATGGTTCTATCTCGCCCATGTTAATTTTATTAACTTTAGGAAAATTTTTCTCAGGAACTTGAATTGTTTTTTTAGTTTGTTCCTTACATATAGCTCTTTAATTTAAACTGAAGATATTTCACAGTATAAAAAATACTTTAAAAGTGAGTTTTTTAAAAATATGTATTTAAAAAAAACCCCAAAAATCCAATTTAAAGTTATATAACTTTTTTTGTAGCAGATATATTTAAAATTGAGCAGAGATATTTTAAAATTCCTCAGTTTAAATCAAATAGCTATTAATAGGGAAGAAATAATAAAACAAAACACGCTGATATATTTTATAGTTCCTGAGAAAATTTTTCCTAAGTGTTGAAAAACCTTATATTTCAGGAAACGCAAAAGAAAATTAAGGCATTGGTAAGAACTGATGTACATAGTTTCTGAAAAATGCTTATAAAAATAAAACTACTAAACAGAAATCGATAATCTTGGTTTTAATATGAAGCTATACATATGCATATTAAAAGTAAAAGAAAACACAGAAAATCGACATTTTTTACCCAAACACCCATCCGACTCCCTTTAAAAACTGGCTGAAGCGAAGAAAATAAACTTAATGCCAGATGATTCTGAAGTTTTAATAACTTTAATTTAAAAATGTAAAGGAATATTGGAAAATAAGAAAACTAATGCCTTTATAATTATCATTACGTATATGTATAAATCTTTAACCAAGAATATTAACCTGCTAATTATATTTTACAGTGGCAAATACTAGTATGGTTATAATATTCCTCTGTTATTTGTATTTTATTATTAAGTTTGTAACATTTTTGTGCATAACTACCGCAGCACACAACTTTTAAAACAGTTTTAGTCAATTTAAAGATACATTTTTAAATGCATTGTACAATAAAAATTATCATCGCATATCTCACGTAAGTCTCTACGTAGAAATTTAGTATCAATCTAAATCATGTTGAAAATATATTTATCTTTCTAATATGCTGTACTTCTACAATGAACAATCTTATAAAGATAAATTAAAATGGATTCGAACTAAATAATTATAATCACTAGTTTGGAAGAAGAACATGATAAGCTATGTTTGTTTTGATTTTGAGCATTTCTCAGAGATATCCCTCTGAAAACCCACCGATATTTGTGGGATAACCTGTAGAGCAGATTCGGCTCTTTATCTCCTCCCTTTTGGCATAACTCGCACTTGTGAATAAGGAATTTGACGAAACCTACGATCTATCCCCCAGACGGAGGAAACCTGCGGGTGACCCGAACTTGTGAATACGGCCGTAATGGGTCAAATCTGACCCGAGTCACGTGATTGCGACCTGACATTAAGGGGGTTACTTTTAAAGCCGTATCACACGAGCGTTTTTCTCCAATCCAACCGCCAACACAACTTTCTCCCCCCAATTTCGGCCCCCACAAAGTTGTTAAAGGGTTGCCAGAGTAGGGGAAGAATTCTCTTTTTCGACTGTCATAACTAAAACGGTATCTCTACAGTAGGCGACAATTTATTAAAAATCGGACCTTTGGATTGATTTGAGTTTTATTTTATCGCATGCGTAGGATTTCTCTTATAATTATTATTTTTTTTTCTTTCACCTTATTCTATAATAAAAAAAATAAACACTGAGAGATATAAGTTGAAAATTTTAATTTTCCCAACTAGATTGTTAAATTAACACACTTTTTTTAGAGATATTTTGAATGCTATAAATTGTTGGAATTTTGCATTAAAATTGCAATTTTTTTTTACAAATTTGAAATTAAAGCTGATATACAGTTTAGCTTTCACATTTAGAACAAAAGGGGAAATTTTACCCATCTACTTTACATATTATACTCTACAACTCTTACATATTAGACTATAGATAACTACGCGTTATCGTCAAGCGTAGTTCCAAACCAAACTACGGGAGCGCTAGTGTCGAAGTAAATTTCAATATCGAAAATCACCAATAGAAATCATATCAGAGTAGCATATCTATAAGTGTCTTTAATCTATTTGGTGAGGAGGAGACAAGTTGTTTAGTTGTCGACTTGCCTCTTGTCTTGTCGACCGGGTTTTGTGTTGATTTGATATTAGAGTTTTATCTTTCAGTGAAGAGAGTCTGCGGAGATTCATTATTTGCTTATAATATTCAGAAGTAAATGTGTGGAGTGGATTACTTTTGCAGCTTTAATAGAGACTTCAAAAACTCTTAATTTATTTTTAAAATGCCTAAACTCCTGCACAGTCTAAGCCGGTAAGTAGTAGCATTATAAACTTGGCATTTTTGCATTGCCCATGCTTAATTTATGTAGTAGAAAAATATTCAAACATTTATTCCGAGTTCTGATTATGCACGTTTAATTGGCATGTTTCGTTGAATATATTTGACTCTGGGTCTGAATGCATTATAAAATTATGTCTAAAATTATGTCTTTTGACTAACATTTATTATTGCAGTGTGGACTTGGTGACTTACTATTGATTAATTAAATGTGGAAATATTTAGGTTTTAAAATGTCTTTCAAATGTGGTTTGCAGAACACATTGTGGCCTAATGAAATCTAGAATGTTATGTTTATTTTATTCTGCTAATTTCTGAGCTGGAGAGCCTCTTCAGTAATAAGGGGTAAATGGGGTCTCAGATTCTCCCATATTTCAACCATATTTTGTATTGAAATTCTGTGCAAGTCGGGACATATCACACGAGCGAAAATTCTGCAACCCAATCCTCAACTCAACCCTTCTTCAGCGTAAACCTCAAAAGGTGGATACAATCTGCTGTGGAAGTTGAGGTTGAAGAAAAGATCTTCAACTTCGTCAACCCCACACGACCTGGTTGATGCAACCTAGTATTTGAACAAAAAAAAAATGCATAGATTGCAGTTTTCGTCACAGCAAAAGATTGCTGTTTTCATTATTATAAAGATGGCGTCTTTTTTTGCTTCTATTTTCTTTAATTTGCTGATCGTGCACATGTTTGATTCGGCCAACATTTGGAAAACAAACATAAATTTGCTCCAGACATATGAAGGAAATTCTGTTTATGACAGCCCGAAAATAGAATATGCAAACAACCTTTTATTCACAGTTTTCAACCTTATGTACAACTTCCTGAAGTCGAGATTGAGATAAAAGTGGAAGATCAAGTTTTGTTGAGGGTTGGGGGGGCGGTGAGCGTCCATATGATATGCCCTTTAGATGCAGACTTGGATATCAACCACTTTGCTAGACCACAGCTTAAAATAAAGTCCATTGCAAATAGCTATGTGGCTCTACATTTATTTTTTCATTACCTGTACAACATTTAACAAACCGTAACCGTTAAGTTGTTGATAGCAGTTACATTGCTTGTTTTAGTATGCTTTATTGCTTTAAACAGCCATGTTTTAGTATGACAATAAAAAAATGGAAATACAATTTTTTTTATTAAAGTAAAATTTAAGGAATTATATTATAAACAGTAAGAAGTAGTAAATAAAAAAAATGATAGGCTTTTCTTGTTTCTTAGCTTCCACAGTATGTGTATAATATAAAAAGTGTACATGATTTTATAAAAGCTCCTATCTCGTCTCTCATCCACTTTATAAACCAAACTACAAATGCTATAGAAAAGTGTGATATGTTAAAAAATTCAGCGCGTTAAAATTAGAAATCATTGAAGAGACGAAAAAATTTGAATTCAAATCAAAGTACTTCAATTATTTATAAACTTTAAAAATTACTATCCATTTAAAAAGTATAAATCCATTTTCTAATTCTTTCAAATCACTATTGCACCTCAATCATTATACGAGAAAATTTATTAATTTAAAATAAAAGGACAATTAATTTTTGTGGTATTAGTCTGTTTTGAATCATTCCATAATTTGTATCAAAATAGGATTCTTTGATAGGGGTTTGCATTATTTGTTTAGAAAGAGACGGAAGGCATTCTATTTTAGTTTGAAAACAATTTTTCATTGATATTTAAACATTTATTAATGACCTTCCATGCATTGTGGTCGAAAGGGGGTAGATAATCCCTTTGGGGAATTCCTTAAGTTTTGAAGCTGCGTGAATTTGCCCCGTTTCACTTTATTTTGAAAAACAAACCTATTTATTTTTAGAGACATGTTGAGGGAATTCTTTCAAAACGCAACTGAAGTTTAAGTGCTCAATGCTCTAATAACATTGGATTATTTGTTAGTATTTCACCTCAAGCCCTATTTTATGTAGCATTAAAGTAAGAGACGAGAAAAATTACATCAAAAAGGTTAAAAAACATAATTACAGCATTTTTTAAACTTAATTTAGTAATTTAGGGGCACGAACTTTCATTGAACAACTGGTTACAATGAGACAAATCAACCATTGGTGATCAACTTTTGAATCAATTTTTACCCCCACCTACCCTATAGGCGGCAATTTTTGGTTCAGCCTATAGGCGGCACATTTGGAAATCCGCCACTGACTACAGTCAAACTCGATTACAACAACCTCGTTCACAACGACAACTCGCTTTTAGCGCCTTAAATATTCGGTCCCTTGAATTACCCATAGACCTTAACGTTATAATATCCTGCTTATCACAATTTTTTTTTTATTAGCTCCTTGGTTATAACGCTTAAAATATATGCTTATGATATCCAAAATGACTTCTTAAAGAAATTCTTTTTTAAAATTCTTTTTCACAATTTAAACATTATTTTATTCTCCAAATGAAGCCTTAAGACGCCAAATTTGAAATTTATTTCCCATCTAAAACAATTATAGACCAGAGAAGGAGAGATTAAACTACTATTAATGGCTCCTAGGGCTAAAATTTATTCAATAGATGTTACTTGTTACTTTAATTCGTAATACGAGTATATAATACATGTTTTAATGCATGATTCACTAAACTTAATATTCAAACTTGGTTATGACGTTATTTACGTCATGAACATCAGTCCCTTGAATGGCACTATAAACAAGTTGTACTGTATTCCTTTAGAAGACGTCTTTTTTGGAGGCTTTTTGTTTTTTAGATGGTATTCAAATCATTCAATGTAGTTTTTCATCAACTTATTTTTAATCATTCAACATAATTTATTAACTACATACAAAAGGTTTTGAAGGTGATATATTGGTTTCAGGATATATGTTAATAATATGAAATGTTTTGCTTTTATTTACGAGCAATAATTATTCAATGTTTATTCGACAAAACATATTTAAATGTAGCAAACGTTAAGAAATAATTATTGAATTTTTAAACAAAAATAACTGAAATTTTGTATCTGAATTTTGACTGTAAATGGTTAATATAAAACTACATGCTGTGTTCGGTGTTTTTTTCCCCTTTTGCGCATAAAATGCGGCGAGGTGGAAGTGGTTTAAGTGACATTCTGTTAAAAATTACTTGTATATTCTCTGAATTCCATTCAAAGCTCATACTTAAAGGAACATGGTTGTGGTTAAGAGAAAGCTGAATATTTTTCTAACTGTCAATTTAAAGTAACAATGGGAATATTTCTTATGATGTCACGCTCTCCATACTGTGATTTCATTGGTGGTTATGTTTTTTCCTGCTACTTGAAACAAGCTCATTGGTTTTTTATAACGTCACACGCTCCAAACTGCGATTTCATTGGTTGTTTTGGTTTCTAGTGTGATTCTATGAATTTAAAAAATACTAGGCATTACTTATTAACTTTGTACAGATGTTAGAAATAATCACCCAAAGGTTTAATAAATCAAATGAAAAATTTTACAAAAATATTCATTAAAATCTTGCGTTTTGAAACAAGCCCATTAAAAAAATGATTTTCTTCGAATTGGAATTTTTTTATGTCTAGTTTAAATCTGTATGAATATCAAGAACTACTTTAAATCTTATCATGAAATATTTTGTTGTAAAAAAAATAAAGGTAGGCAGACTTGTCTCAATTCTGGCAATCATTTACGATTCCTATTCAACCAATCACTAATAGCACACGTGCAGCTCTAGTGTGACATTTATTATACCAACCAGTCAACCCATGCTAAAATGGTGTGTATAGCAACAAATTTTAATTACCACCGTTTTTAGAGAGTCGGTTTCAACTCTGAGATTAACTAAAATGTGATGCAAAACTAAATTATACTATGCCTGCAAAAATTTATTAATAACAATATGATGTCAGATTCCTTGATTTTCTTTTTCTGGAATGTATACATAACTAAACCTACTGCATTCTCAAAAAAGATGTTTTCAAACTTAAAATCAATGAGTTTTGATTAATCATTTTAGTTCATTTCTCCATTAAGACAAAAAAGTTAATTTCACTTAAACATTCCAACTTTTGAATTATGTATTTCTTTTAAATGAAAAAAAACTGCTTATAAATCATGTAGGATAATCCTACATGTCAAGAATATTTGTTAGTATTTCAAAACAAACAAGTGTGCCCAGAGCCAATTATTTACAGGACTGAATGTATTTATAATGTACTGTTAGAATTTTAAACCAAGTAAATAAGTATAGTGTAGTGTGATTCTATGAATTTAATACTAGGGCATTACAAATTAACTTTGTACAGATGTTAGAAATAATCACCCAAAGGTTTAATAAATCAAAAGTTTTACAAAATTATTTATCAAAATCTTGTGAAGTGATCGATTGCATGCAATATAGGATTTTTTACTATCTGGGTACTTAAAATACAAATTTTCAAAAATGTGTAGTTTCAATTCAGGCAAATTCACTCATTTAGTAACAATACCTTGTTTCTTGCTTTTATTTTCTTGCCATTACCTTCAGAAACTAAATTAATGATTTGGAAAATAATTGAACGTGCCAATGACTATGAGCTAAATGTTTTTTTTTTAACCCAGAATGGAGGTTTTGACGTGAAATAACATTGTTATACAATTATGGTTAAATTTGAATTTATCAGGAAAATTGCGATGACAGTAAGTTCATATTGAGGAAGGTTTTTGTGATGAGGATGTGCATTTTATAGTGATGTATTTTTATATTGGAATTTTAAAGCAAGATAAATAACGGGATTTATTCTTTATAATGAACGGGAACAAAGGCAAAGCTTATTATCCTACAGCAAATTAAATGACACATATACTTGGATCAATTTGATATTCTTTTAGTCTGTGCGAAGAACGGGCATTTATTTGCTAGTATATATATATATATATATATTATATATATATATATATATATATTATATATATATATATTAAAATATATATATATATATATATATATATATATATATATATATAAAGGCAAAGTCCTGACTGACTGATTCGCGTATCAACGCCCAGCCAAAACTACTGGAGGTACAGCTACCAAACTTTAGGAAAATATTCTTTTTATATCGTAGGCGTCATTTAAGAAGCGATTTTTCGAAATTCGAACCCGAACGGGTGTAGGAGTGCAAAACTTTCACCATTCGGGACGCGGTCATTTTTGGTTGCATGGGCCGTTTGTAGGTCGGCAGTTATTTTGACGATGGCGGGACCCGAATTTGGAACCTATCGCATGCAAAGCGAAGCCTTTACCGACTGGGCTCCCCAGCCCTGTCGAAAGCCCTCTAACTCCTAGAAGGGTCTGGATACAAACGGACTATTTTTTAAAAAAAAATTGATGCTGATATTAGAAGGGAAGGGAAATATAATATTCTGATTGAGTGTTGACCAGTGGAGAGGGGATTAATTGGTAAAAAAACATTCACCTTTAGTAAGGGTACACCCGTACAACGCCGGGTTTATAAAGCTAGTCTAATATATAATCTATCTAGAAAATACCTTATCAGGAGTAAAGCGTAAATCAACTATCTCTGACGTCGGTAGATGAATGTAGAAATCCTCTAGGGTCACTAGATGAGTGTTTTGTAACAAAATGGTTTAGCTTGTGTAACTGGATCTTGCTAAGCTTCTAGATGGTAAATTTCAATTGTCTATTGAAGACATTAATGGCATTCTGTATGTCTAGCCTTGCAAGATAAGTTGCAAAAGAGTTTGAATAATAATTTTTTTATGGGGTTTTCTGACTAAAACTGGTTATTACACCCAACAAAAAGTGTGACATTATCGTAGAATAAGAAGCCCCTTAAAAATAAGTTTTCGAAAATACTTAGTTGGCCTTGCAGATGAAAATTTTATTGAATTAGCACTATTTCCAAGCATAATTCTTGCTATACTTTTGATACATTATGATTTTAAGATTTTTTTAATGCACTCACTGTATTTGTATTATACAATTATGTATTACATTTTTTTTAAAATGTGAATTAGGATGTCTTAATATAGATTCTTTTTATCACAATGATCACTTGATAAAATTTTGTTGCATAAAATCGAAAAATTTCCGCTTATGGGGTTATGAGTAATAAAGTTTTGCAGGTTTTATATAATATTATAATGAACGTTATAATTTATAAATTTTTTTTATGAAAATTGCTGTAATTTTAAAAGTCTTTAGATTTCTGTTATATTTGGTCAATCTCTAACCGCCAAAGTGAATAACGTGATTATTTTTTTTTTTTAATTTAGAAATGATTATAATTTTTTTTAGTATTTCGTTCAATATTCGGGAGGGGGGGGGGGGGAATAAATCGAAAGCAATTCCTCCTATAATACTATTTCACTATTTGTTTAAGAGTTGATCGAAAACTATTAAGTTTATTTATGCGAGTGGAACCATTGAATATAACGCTTTGATTATGTACTACAAGAATAAAGAGGATTTTTGTTTTTAAATATATATAATATGTTAGTGTGAAAGAAATTGCATTAATATTCACCCTCGTGTATTTAATTTAATTACTATCCCTTGAAAGTTTTATTAACCCTATCAGAAACTTCATCTGTGTTGTTGTTTTCTGTAAAACCTGTGTGTACTAACGTAGAGTTTCTACTGGAAAGACGACATCGGTATCTGAAACGTGTATGGATTATATATAATTGTGTTTTTACTCCAATTTAATTTATTAAGAAAATACTATTTTTCATAATTATTTTTTTTATATTGCTTATGTTTTATTGAATCCCGGCCGTGATTGAAAATGAAATTTGTCGAATTACTCTATCGCTTTTTATCCCTTTAAGCAGTAATCTTAGTTTATCGACTCCTATGCGGTTGACAAAGTACAAAAAAAAAATAAAAATCTACCGTTAGCTGTCCTTGTCAAATTTTTCCAGCCAATGCTTGTGGATGTGTGACCTCGTCATTTCATTATTTTTCTTTTTGGCTAGATTCCAGTCTTTAATATTCTATCAAAAACAATCTATCTCGCTTGGGGTTTTAATGGTCGTTTCAAAGCGTTTCTTTTTTTTTATTCTTATACTTTTAAATTATCATTTATTTTTATGTATATTAACATAATTCGTTGATCAAATTATTTTATTTTATTGTATTGGGAGATGTTCTTTTGTGAATATGTTGCTTGCTAGTTGCTATTCGCGCTGTAAAATCTATTAATGATAAATTTAATATTTTGAAGGACAATAATTCTGACGGTAACTAAATCTGAACTAATCAACTCTATTTATAAAATTCTATATTTCGAAAGAGGAGTATATTTAAAAACATTCATTTCGGATTATTTTAATTTCGAAATTTACAACAAGCCAGGAACGCTGCTTCGTCGTGTTGATGACAATCGAAAATAGAAATTGAATTGACATTTCAAATTGTAATTAAATGAACTATTAAGTTTTGATTTTCTACCTTTTTAATTATTTATAGAACATAATTTTCTGCAATTTTAAGCCTTGACCTATTTTGTTGACCTATTTTTCTCTTTCCATTTGCATCTAATGAACTGGGTGAAAGTTAATTCGACTTGGGCTGATTCTAGGTTGTCAGAAGTGGAGTTTTTTTTTCTCTTGGTAACTAGCCAAAGGACGCTACGTGTCGATAAGGTCAAATTAAAAATTTATTTTGCATAATGTTAATGGAAGCTATAGTAATTTGCGGGTTTGATATATTTAAATATTTTCTTGGGTAATGAGCTCATCAAACTATTATATTGCATTGTCTCTACTATGTAAGTAGTGTACAAATTGTGGGTGGGAAGTGTTGACCCAATTTGTCTGAAGACTAGTAAATTCCCCGTTCAGAACTCTCAAAATGTAATAACTAATTTTACAACAAAATATTAGAAACAATTTCAAAAAGGGGGATTATAGAGACCTGTAAGCTACATTTATCATAAAAAAAAGTGTGCTAAAATATTCAATACAGCCGGAGAAATGTGGCTCAGAAAATCATGGTTTTTTTCATTGGATTAACACCGAAACACTTTGGCTTGGAGACCCGGTTCATTCCCCTTAAGACTGTTTGATATTGGTTTACTGCGCATAGTATTATAAATATAAAGAAAACGCCAAATTATTTATTTTAATGTACGAATTTTATGAATAATTAGCTCATCTAAGCTCTTTTCTCGTAATATCGCAATGTATTTGTCCGTGCACAATTGCACAGAGGCGCATGAGTTAAACTCATACAGGTTACACTTTTTCTCCGTTTTGATAAAGTTTAATGTAGAACATTACTGTGGAAATTCGTGCTTTTTTTTTTATCTGAGCTGTTATCTAGCATTGTGATAAGCCATGCATAAAGACCTTAACAAAATTTTTTACCGTTAAATAACAGTTGCAATAAATTTATTGCGTGTATTGTTTAGGTTTGGACATTTTCCAACGCAGTTTCTTCGAAATATAGGTTTCGTTGTTAGGCGAATGTGCCATCGACCTAGATTCAATATACTATTATGTTTTTCCTATCTAGAAAATAACTTATTTACTTTCAGGAACTTTTTTTCGTGGATATAGACAATTTTTTAAAAAAAAATTATGGTTTCTTTTGTCTGTCTAAGAATATATTATACGTATAATTTAAGTAAAAATAAATTGTGCCATAATTTTGAGTGATTTCGGTCACTTTGTTAATGTTACTTTGAAGTTTGCGTTGAAACTTATCGTAAAACGGTTGTGGTAAATTACTCAAACTTGTTAATCAAGTTATTAAGATGAATTTATTAAAAAAAATCTCAATTATTCGAATACTTCCGCATTTTTGAAAGTTATTGTTTTTTTTAAAGCCTGTTTAAAATGTTAACCTTTTAAATTTGCAGTTTGGTTTTCATTTGTTTTTAACGCAATTACCGATTAGTTTTTAATTAAAAGATTGACAGTTTTCTTCTTAATGTACTTAAGGTTAATATTTTTATTGAAATTATCTGTTTACATTTAATGAGAATATTTTTTATGATGTCACGCTCTTCATACTGCGATTTCCTTGGTTGTTTTGTTTTCTTTGACAAAGTGTTGAAACAAGCCCATTAACTAAATTTCGCTACTTTTGTCTTAGAATTTTAGTTTTCTTTTTTGATGTTGTAACAGCACAGTTTTTTTTGTAAAGGCTCTGTCGTATCTTCAGCAAATTCTATTCAAGAAATCGTCACTGGACCACGATTTAAAAATAATGCCGCCCATAGAACTCCATCGGCAACCTGCGGCCCTTTGAAGATTTTTGTGGACCATAGCACTTTTCAAAAAACCCTATATTATAAAAATTCTTTAAAATTCAAACACTTAACAAACAAAATTTTTAAATCAAGTTTTATCCTTGAGTTTGTTTTGTATAAGGATATATTACTACCAAATCAACATTTTAATTATAGTTAAATCATATGTTGCTACTTTTCTTAGCTTATTTCTATAGTTCCAAAAATGTTTAATATTTAAACAATGTTGTACATTTGGGTACTGCTTTTAACATCTTTAGAATGAATAATTCAATTCTCAATTTGATTTTTTGCGGAAAATCGTATTATTTTTGTTGTTTTAGTTCAGTACTGATCGGTCAACCACACTTCTGCGTCTTGTACTCTATATAATCGCACAGTAGGATTTTTGTTTTCTAGCTTAGGATAGATATCGGTTATTGGTCAATTAAACCTTTAGGCATTTTGTTACCTTGAAGTTTGAAAGATGATTATATCCGGTTCGCGACGTTATACTTCTTGGACAGCTACTTACGTTTGCAAAATTCCAAATTACTAATTGAACTAACGCACCGAGTCTAAAATAAAAATGCAATAGTAGAGGGTCTCGGTTAAATCGTTTTTTTTTTACATGAGATAACCGAAATTAGTATTTTATCTTCTATCGGCCGATGTACAGAAAAAAATAATCGGCCCTATAGCAAGTTTAATTTTAAACAATCGGCATCGGAAAGCGCAATCGGTCGACCTTTAATGAAAAAGACGCTTTCATAAAAGTTTCAGATTCAGGCGTTCACATTTCACAATGCATTGTGATTTACACGGCGAAAAAAATTGTCAAAACAACAAATTATAGGTACTTTGTGTAAAAGTCAAATTGTTTGCTTATTGTTTCTGCAGTATTTGTAATAAGAAGTTAAATTATAGAAGCAAAAAAAAAACTATATTTAAGCACCAATCAAGCAAATGGTACAATTAACCACGGATAGGGATTAATCTGTACTAACAATATTTTGTTTTAATGTTAATCTTTCTTTAATGAAAACAGTAAAAATGGTAATTAAAGAGTTTAAAATAACTAGGTTTAGTGGACGTACTTGTCAGAATATGTTACTTGTGGTTAGGACTACTTGTTCGCTAGTTCAGATAGCTTCCCTTTAAATATTTGCAAGAACTGTCCGTCTGTTCTACAATGTGTTTTCAAAACGGATCAGAGATATTTTAGAAGTTGTTCGGAATCTGTCTAATAAGAGTAAGAAGCAAAGGTGTGAATCTCCTCTTATAAATCCAGCGCACTCAAATAAAATAAGGAAAATAGTTCTTGCTTGCAAAAAGATTTTTGTAAATGGCTTTTACGAAAACGATTACCTGATGCAATGGGAGAAGCTTGTTACCTGTGGTCCATATATCAAACAGTGAAATAAACGTGCATAGTAAATTAGTACGAGCTTTGTACAGCATTCCTTCGTTGTTTGGTTGCAGAAATGCATGATACAGCTGTGTTCTATTTGTCGCGTTGGCCGTGATCTGACGACATTGGACATCGTAAGCAACACCTGCGTCAATTACGTCCTTCTGCGTTAGCTTCTTGACAAGTTTTTTTTAGTCGTTCTTTTCTTTGGTACAAAACATAGCATTATAACATGCCATAAACATTGAATGATTATATTCAAATACTTTCACGCTAATTTTTCATGCACTTTGAAGATATCTGATTTTTTACCTTATATGCTAATGGT
This sequence comes from Oedothorax gibbosus, assembly GCA_019343175.1. Lineage (NCBI taxonomy): Eukaryota > Metazoa > Arthropoda > Arachnida > Araneae > Linyphiidae > Oedothorax > Oedothorax gibbosus. Next base: position 23,328,482 of record CM033270.1, read on the forward strand.
ACTTCAAAGGTAATTCTTAAAATTATCGATTTCTTTCTTAAAAATTGTCCATTTGAGTTACATAATGTATTGTCTTAATTTCACTTTTTATTACAACATTATTCATTAACACGCCATAAAATTTGGTTCTAGTAACTAAGTTAAGGTGGTTGTTAGATCGTAATTTCGGTCACTGCAATTTAATGAACAGATATTGTTAAAATATTATATTAATGCCAAACTTAAAATATAACATTTTTTAAAAGTAGATATAAAATGCATTTGAAATTGAATTTTATCATATTAATCTGTTATACACTTCTACAATTTTAATGAACGATTTATGCACCTATTATTAATCGACCATTACAATCAATGGTTTCTTAATTAAAGCCATGACAATCAATGGTTTCTTCATTTATTTTCAGCCTACAGTCGAAGCCCGCAACCCCCTATTACGACAACGGGATACGATTCCCCAGTTGTTGCGTACCTTATTATAAATGGTTCCAACCACAATCCTATAATCATTAACGCATTTCAAAATGCTTATAATGATCACCAAATGCCAAAAAATCGGTATAGCGATCCAATTTTTTGTTGTACAGCTGCGGATAAAACCGTTTCGCCCATTGTTTCTTGGGTGCTATTGAAGAAAGTTTTCGAGTTGTCATTTTTCTCAAGGCAAAAAGTGTACACTTGTTTTTTGGTATCGAAATTTGCGGAAGGGGTCTTTCACATATTAAAATGAGCACCAACTTTAAAATATCCAATGCAACACCCATTTTTTTAGTGTGAAATTTACACAGCAATTAAGAAAGTAGTTAAAAACCCGGAATTACCGGCTTATATCAGGAGGTTGGGAGGTCTGTTATACATATAACCAAAAAACCTCTTGCCCCAATGACATTCCGTTTTGACCACGCAGCAAAATGACCTTACAAAATGCAAATTCAAGTGCAAATACATTTCAAATTAAGTTTAAAAAAAATCGCATGTGTAAAGGGTAGAACTTTTTTTTAAGGTATTGTTGATAAATGAAAAGAGCTTCATACTTGGTTTATGAATTCCTAATACCTGTCAGGTGTCATAATAAAATTTTCGAGAAAATTGTAAATGCGCAAATAGTTGCTGCCATAAAACTTTAATTTGTTAGCTTTTATAGTTATTGAAACTACATTATATAAGTTGTATAATTTTCTTTAAAGGCATTAATTTTATTGAGTGATAATTGAAAGTCTTGTGGTTACACACCCCTGATATTCGATATTCCCTAAAATACTCCAGCCACATACTTCTTTTTATCTGCATATTAAAGTTCTTCTATTCAAAATCAACTAATTTTGTGATCGGTTTTTCTGATAACAAATTTAAATAAAATTACTAATCGTTTTTAAATAGAATTGCGTAAAACATTAGATTTCTAATTAAAAATTAAATAAAAATACCAAGCGTGTGTAATATAATTATATAATTAGTTTATGCTTATTAAGACATTCGACTATATAATTGCCATTTTTTTTGTATAAAACTAATTGTAGTCTATTTTTTCTTTCGTTATTTGCTCGTTTTGCCAAATACTCTTTGCCTTGTTAAGCTATTTGTGCAACCTGTGTGTTTCCTGTGTTCTTCGTCCTCTGTATCCCTTTTTCTTGTCCAGTGGTCGAATTGGCGTTGTTGAATGATGCCCAACATGTCGAAGGGGTTATTGGAAGAACCTTCTTCGACTTCTCTGCCATGCCTTGAGTAAGAGTATTTATTTGTCATGTCAGCATGCGGTCTGCTTTGATGTTTGCTTTGTACTGGCATGCTTTAACTATTTTGAGTTCCTAACTTTGGTTTCAAAATTTTAAGTTCCAGCTTTCTTCTTTTTTAAAGTTAGTTATTTTTGTTTTTGATCTCTATTAAACATAATATTTTGTTATGATTTTTTAAAAAAAATAATTCAATAATGGTTATTTATAATTAGTTTTCCTTGTTATATTCTATAGATTACTTGGTTTTATGCGGGGCAAAAGGACACTTTAAAGTTTTTACTTACGGTTGCATCAAGAAATTTCTCGGGTTTCGCTTACTCTCCGCCAACCCACGTTAGGTCCTACCATTGTTAGAAAATGGATGGAAAAATTTAGGGTCAATTTGTGCTACTAACTTAAAAAAACAAACTAGGAGCAATATGCACATTGTCTGGGAGCATTTTTCAGAAAAATATTTGAAGAAAAAGGCTATTTCAGGGTTGCTAGTGGCGACTAAAAGGAGACCATTTGCTACTATTTTCGACCCCCAGCGACTATGACGACTTTTTTAGACAAAATCAAGCCAAAAGCAACTATTTTCAGCATTTTGTCAACTATTTTCAAGGCTGGGCGACTTTTTCAAATTTTTTCCGCGCGATCGTTGATATCCTTTATTTCGGTATTTCCCCCCCTTAAAATCGCTGGAAGGCCACATTTTGCAATCCCAGAATCGCCAAAATTCCCCTGTCGTAAAATCGCCGGAGTTCCCGATATTGCGATCGCCGAAATAGGAAATATAGAATAGCCTAACCAATTTTCTGGACAGTAGTAGTTTCAGGATAGTATGAACTCCGGAGTTTCGGGACAGTAGAATCGCCGGAGTTTCGGGACAGTAGAATCGCCGGAGTTTCGGGACAGTAGAATCGCCGGAGTTTCGGGACAGTAGAATCGCCGGAGTTTCGGGACAGTAGGATCGCCGGAGTTTCGGGACAGTAGGATCGCCGGAGTTTCGGGACAGTAGGATCGCCAGAGTTTCGGGACAGTAGGATCGCCAGAGTTTCGGGACAGTAGGATCGCCAGAGTTTCGGGACAGTAGGATCGCCAGAGTTTCGGGACAGTAGGATCGCCAGAGTTTCGGGACAGTAGGATCGCCAGAGTTTCGGGACAGTAGGATCGCCAGAGTTTCGGGACAGTAGGATCGCCAGAGTTTCGGGACAGTAGGATCGCCAGAGTTTCGGGACAGTAGGATCGCCAGAGTTTCGGGACAGTAGGATCGCCAGAGTTTCGGGACTGTAGGATCGCCAGAGTTTCGGGACTGTAGGATCGCCAGAGTTTCGGGACTGTAGGATCGCCAGAGTTTCGGGACTGTAGGATCGCCAGAGTTTCGGGACTGTAGGATCGCCAGAGTTTCGGGACTGTAGGATCGCCAGAGTTTCGGGACTGTAGGATCGCCAGAGTTTCGGGACTGTAGGATCGCCAGAGTTTCGGGACTGTAGGATCGCCAGAGTTTCGGGACTGTAGGATCGCCAGAGTTTCGGGACTGTAGGATCGCCAGAGTTTCGGGACTGTAGTCAGGTTCGGACGTAGATCGCCAGAGTTTCGGGACTAGTAGGATCGCCAGAGTTTCGGGACTGTAGGATCGCCAGAGTTTCGGGACTGTAGGATCGCCAGAGTTTCGGGCGACATGTAGGATCGCCAGAGTTTCGGGACGTAGGATCGCCAGAGTTTCGGGACTGTAGGATCGCCAGAGTTTCGGGACTGTAGGATCGCCAGAGTTTCGGGACTGTAGGATCGCCAGAGTTTCGGGACTGTAGGATCGCCAGAGTTTCGGGACTGTAGGATCGCCAGAGTTTCGGGACTGTAGGATCGCCAGAGTTTCGGGACTGTAGGATCGCCAGAGTTTCGGGACTGTAGGATCGCCAGAGACTTGCGCGATTACGTGGATAAAGTAGTTTTCTGATAATTAGAATTTATATTTTTAAGCTGTTGGTTGAACTTTGGCACATCTCAGAAGAACATTAGTCTTAGTAAATTAGTGAAACTAGTCCAATTAACTGAGAAAAACACAATTTCATCGTTTTGGGGTTCTTAGTTTTAGAATAATGATTTTAAAAATAAAATATTTTTTTTGTTAACCGTTTTTGATGGAGAAAGTAAAAAAAATCAAACTAAACATTTAAAAATGCTTTTTTAAATATTAAATTATTTAAGGTAATGCCAAGATGAATTAAAACATAAGTCGAAAATCGCAAAATGCGACCTTATCCTTCAATTTTGAGACAATAAAATAAATTCAGTCGCAGTTGCCGAGACTAGGTTATCAGAATAGTTAATACCAACTTTTTCATCATGATTTTCAACAATCTCGCCGAAAATAATCAGCTTGAACTTGCAAAAAATTGACAGTCTTAAAATCTTACAAGTGCAGCGATCTTAAAATTCAGAAACTCTGATTATTGTAAATTTTCAATGGTGATTCCTATATTTTGAAAATTGAGTTATCGAAACTTTGATGTTTCTAATCGCGAAACTTAGGCGATCTTAAAAATAAAATCTTCCAGTGGGAAACAGTAGACGTCAAAATATTGTAGATTAATTTTAAAATAAAAGCCTTTTTTATTAAATTTTTTATCTCAATAATGTCCCTATATAATGTACATTTGCTCCTAGTTCTTTAAGTTTAAATTTTCTTATCCAATTTCTATTTCTAACACTGATGTTTACTCATATAAATTTTAGCATAAACCTTGTTTAAAATCTATCAACTATCATAATCAAAAACCAGGCAACTAAAGCTTATTTTCTCCCTAAATTTGACTGGCGACCCTGCTATTTTTATGTAATTTATCCAGAAACTCTGAACGCCTGCAATGACTCGGTGTGATTTTTAAAGATGGTCGTAGTTGAGCACGTCTAGCGAATCACCCAAGTTTCGCAATTTTTCAGTTGTTGCAGTTCCAAAATTTTAGGAATTTACGATCGTTGAAGTTCATAGATTTTATGATGGGCCCCCCCCCCCCCCCCCTTCCCCAGAGTATCGCAATTTATGTATCGACAGAGTTTTGGGATTTTAGGATCACAGAAGAGAATTTTGACATTGAAGATCGTTGTGTGACAATTTGCGATTTTAAGATGGTTATTTTCGGCAAGATCTTTGGTAACCACCTTAAAATAAATTGTTAGTGACATTAAAAAAAAGTTATTCGTGATAACTATCAATACACATTTATTTTGAAGTCGCAAAATTGTAGGATTTGGCCGCATTTTATGACTAGCGACCATTAATTTCAAACTCTTCCCAACGAAAACGTATTTGCCTATATCGGCGTCAATTCCATTAAATTGCCGGGCACCAATAATTATTTTAAATTCCATTAGTTAGCCTTTATGACATACTGCTGGGTAGTCGTTTTCAAGTGCTTTCGTGGCATTTCTATAAAACTTATTATTTTTTTTGAAGAAAAACATCGAACATTTTAAAATTTGTCTAAGAATCGTATTATAAAATTAAAAAAAAAAAAAATGTTTTGTGTTCGATTACTATTTTGAGTCTTTGGAGGAAGTTTTGTTTTTCCAACGGCCTATACCGGCGTTATTGGTTTAGTTAAAGTTATTTTAAGACATTCTATAAGAAAATATTTTTAATTGTGTATTCAAAAGTATATGCAAAAATAAAGCATTTCTTTGTTGCCCTGTCTGAAATAACGAAAACTTATTTCGTTTTGCAAAGGTGGCTTAAGCGTTTCACAATTCAATATTGATTATTATATTCTTAATACTAAACTTGCTCGCAATAGCTACGCTTGTTCCTTTAAAAAATACATATTTCATATTTGCTTTTTCATTTCTTTACTTTGGGGATCCTTTATACATTAATTAAAATTTAGTTAAGTGTGGTAAGTTATGTTTTGCTGTGCCTTTTGTTTTTCTGCATTATATGTACAGGATATTATATTTAAAAGAGAACTCTGGCATCTCTACAACTATTAACTATTTAAAGGTTATATCTCCATGTCGTCTGTCTTGTGAATTTCAGCTTTTTGGGTCCTATACAAATCAGTCTTATTTCAAAAATTTTTAGGACAAACATATTAAGAATTGAAAAGCGGTTATGAATGAAATAGAGCCATTTTAATTCAAATAAATTTGTTAAGTTCTCAATCAATACCAATTTTAATAAATTTCTTGTTGATGCCTATTAGGGTAGGGTATTGTAAACTAATTTGGAGGTTTTTAATATTTTTAAAAATTGCATTTAACTATGATGTTTGCAAATTTTTTATAGGTGCAATAGTTTACAACACTTGCTCAAGATTTCATTATTTTATTAGTCTTTAAAAATCCCTTGAGTCCTTATTTCCCATGAAAACAAATGCATAAAACCTTGACCATACTTTTCATTCTCCAAGTAACTAATCATCAAACCCCTACTGGTTTCAGGTACGGCACCTTACTGGTGCGGAAGAATGCCCAGTGCCTTCCCTCCCTTTTATCCCAGTGCCGGCACTTGAGTGTGGTTCATGGGGACCTCAGTCGGCTGAATGAACGTGTGCGTGCCTACATAGAGGAAAAAGCCAGACTGTGCCAGCCAGACTCCCTGCACATTTGCGATGGGAGCGAGTCTGAAAACGACTACCTGCTCAATCTTATGCTCAAACAGGGCATGGTGACACCACTCACCAAATATGAAAACTGGTGAGGATAGTTTGTTGGAGTTTGGAAGGTGGGGAATGTAATTGTGATATTTTGATGAATTGTGTGTGGTTGGTACTTTATTAAAACAGTTACTGTGGTTGGTACTAAATTAAAACAGTTATGAACAAACTGAATATGAAGATTTTTTCATTCATTCCCATAAACTTTTTTTAAAAGATAATTTACTTTAAAATGTAATTTTAGATTCATTTAAATGAGTATATTTGCTTTCGTTTTTGTCTCAATTTGAATTGCTTTTATTTTACCTTTTTGAAAACAAAATTATATAAGATTATTTACCCAAGCCCCTTTTTTTAAAAGGGCAGCAACTTATTTTACGTAATGTTTTTTTTTACTATTAATGTACTCTTTGATAAATACTTTTGTTCTAAAAGTAAAACAACATTAAATAATAAAAGTGAATGCTTTTATAAAGGCCATGTCCATCGGTCTACCATTTTCATAGCCTAAACTACAAATATTACAGACAAGTTTGATACATCAAAAGACTTAGTACATCGAAACTAGAAGACATTAAATATCTTGGAATCAAATTCCAATTTTAAGTGCCTGAATTATTAAAAATACCCCCTGCAAAATTTAAGTCATTTAAAAGCATAACATCATTTTTAATTGAATTAAATCACTGTTGCCACTCACACCAATTGCACAAAAAACTGTTGAATAAAATTTAATTTTTATGATATAAATAAGTTTGGCTTGACCTCATAAAATGTGTCACAATAGGATTCTTTGATGGTTTGTATAGAAAGAGGCACAAGGGGTTTTAATTTCTTATTTTAACAAGAAGTTCTTAAAGAACTAATATAGCCTACTTTCCTGTTACTTAAATACTTATTGAAATTCTAATCGGGGAAACAACTAGGTTCCCAACAGTAAATATCAACAACCGTTTCTACACTAGATTTATACACATTGGAAAAAAAAATCGCTAAACACAGCATCCAGCTATAATGGGGTTGTTTCACAGAGGATCTGGCAATAGCTCTGCGGTTTTGTTTTCATGTCTCTCAAATTACTTTTGTTATTCGAAATGGAGTTTCCTAAGAATAAGTTATTTTAGTTATTAAAATTACAACTTCTTGCTTTGCTGTTGGTGGTTTTAATCATTTATCAAGGAAAACTTGCATTGAAAGAAGTTAGAATTTTAAATAAAAAAATTAACAACTAAAATATTTTCTTCGAAAACTTACTCCCGAATACCAAAACAACAGTAATTCGAGAGACATGAAAACAAAACCGCAGAGCTATTGCCAGATCCTCCGTGAAACAACCCCATTTTAACTTCTTAAAGCCAAAATCAACGATTTTCCTTTATATTTTTTCGTAAATGAACTTAATATTTATCGTCTGCTCAATGAATTTGTAGTTAGAAAAATAATTAAAAATATATTAATAACAAAAGTAATGAAACTACAAACTGCATTAAAAAATAAAAAATGTAAATTAAAACTAAGCATAATTGTATGCAAAAAATATGCCTTGCCACTTTTTTGGGAAAAAATTAATAAACAATCAAAGAATCACATTGTGCTACATTTTATGACATCATTCAAAACTGATTCATGAACAAATTATTTTGCTTAAAATATTTTTAAATAAAGTTTCTCACGCCATTGTTGATTTGGCAACAGTGATTTAAATGACTCAAAATTGAATTTCAATGCTAATTCAATGGGAAATTCGCCGACAGATAGTAGATTTATGTCCGTCCGGACGTACAGACAGGCGGACAAAAAGTATGAAAGTTGGGTTTCTGAGGTCATCAGCTTTTTAACAAAAAAGAATTTTTAAGATCCGATTGATAGAACTGATTTAGGAAGGGGGGTACGGACAGACAGACATCGACCGCATGTCAATACCTACTTTTTAATTTTTTTAATTCTTTCGAATTAAAAAAAAAGTAGGCTTAAAAGCAGATGTAATTTTACATTTAATCACTTATTAATGGATGACTTAAATTGGTGCAATATACTATTTATTTTTTGGGTCAAATAAAAAGTTAAACTTTTTGTTGAGTTGTAGCATGTCTATATTTATCCAATTAACGTGCAATACCACTATGAGGCTGGGTGGCTTCATCTTAAGGCTATTTTAACGTCATAATAACAAACTTCTTTTTATAGCTGGCTAGCCCGCACAGACCCAGCAGACGTGGCCCGTGTCGAGAGCCTCACGTTTATGTGCACCCAGAACAAGAGTGACACTGTACCCACTCCACGGGAAGGGGTCAAGGGAACTCTGGGCAACTGGCTCTCACCAGAGGACATGCAGAAAGCATTCGGGGAAAGGTTCCCAGGATGCATGAAAGGTAACATGCTTTGGATGTTCAAAGTGTCAAAACTCTCATTCCCAGAAGTATAACTATGGTATAGGGTCCTGGGGGACTTTGTCCAATTGAATTTATGATTATCAAATCTCCAATGAATGGACTGGACCCTATATATTAGTTATACTTTAGAGAATGCGAGTTTGACAACTAGACTCTTCATTTGTTTGTTTTTTTAGAGTTGAACTCGTGTATAAATTGAATCGGGTTTTTGAATAAATTCTTCATGATGTAAGTGAATACTAGGAAGTTTCAAGTTTCTACAAGTTTCTTTAAATAAACATTCTAAAGTTTTATGCTAAATTTTTTTTTGAATCTCATTATAAAAATACTGCTATATTTTGACAATAGGTAAGAGTATGCTAAAAACATATCTTAATTGAATAATTAACATACAGCTCATTACAATTGAATGATTTTTTTTTCGGGGGGGGGGGGGGGGGATAAAATATGTATGTATTTGAATACTTCATCACATATTCACTTGAGTTGTAATTTTGTTGACCCTCTTTCAAAAAGACTTCAGATATTTATCAAATTTATATTTAGAACGAGGTGTGAATTTTACTGGTTGGGTTGTTTGAGTGAAAACTGATCTTTAAAAATGCAGACAATTTTTATAAATTTTCAGTATCCTTAATTTATCATTTTTAATATTAACTGGTATGCAAGACACATTTCAGAAATTTTTTTGGAACAGTTAAGTGCATACTTTTTTGTGCAATGTATTGGAAAGCTTTTTTTTTCTTGCTAACATCAACATGTCTATTATTTTATTTTCCCCCCAAGTTGAAGTTAGAGTCAAATACATTTTTATACTTGTTTGTGATTATCAACCCCATGACTTAATCACAATATCCATATATGTCGACATGTATCTGGCTTGGAGTAGCTGGTATCTGCAACCAGCATAACAGCATTTGTACCAATGTGTAAAACATCATTTAAATAGATCCCTTTTAATTAACATTCAATTACTTCCAGGCCGCACCATGTATGTGATCCCATTCAGCATGGGACCCATCGGCTCTCCCTTATCCAAAATCGGTATCCAGCTCACCGACTCCCCCTATGTGGTTGCCTGCATGCGTATCATGACGCGTATGGGTGCCACAGTTCTCAAGGTGCTGGGGAAAGAAGAGTTTGTCAAGTGCCTGCATTCTGTAGGACAGCCCTTACCCACAAAGAGTAAGTTCAGTTTTAAACATCTATGTGAAGAAAGTTAAAAGAGTTTGTATTTACATATTTTGAATGATCCCAAATTTTTAAAAGATATCTGGATATTGCATTATTTATATCCCAAAACTTTCCAAAACTCAATAAAGCACATAATAACTCGCTCAATAAAGTGTACTGATTTGTTTTATCACCCTTAAACTCTTTGTACTCAATAAACACATATGAAATCATTTTGTAATTTTTATGAAAAGCATACAAAATAAAAATTAACCAATTCTATTTTAACTTCTGAGAGATATCTTCTGAGAATCTTGTTTCACACACTGTATGAGATAAAGAATTTAAAATTTTAACTGAAAATTAATTTCTTTAAGTTGTTTTAAATTTTATTTCTGTAGCAGATGATTATAAATGACATCTCTATACTATTTATGATCTATTTTAAATTAAGTAAAATTATAAAAATATGTTTTAAGTATGATGTGTGTTGCTGGAAAACCTGTGAGCCAGGCCCAAACCTTGCGAGTTTATACGTTTGTATCCTTCAGAATGTTAACATTTTACTTATTTGTATTGTTGGTTTTGTTAAATTTGGATTTAATTAACATTGACTTCTCTTCTAGAAAATCCTATCAACAACTGGCCATGTAATCCCCAGAAGACTATCATCGCACATATCCCGGAAAACAATGAGATCTGCTCATTTGGTAGTGGTTATGGTGGTAACTCCCTTCTGGGAAAGAAGTGCTTTGCCCTCAGGATAGGTTCCATTCTTGCCAAGAGAGAAGGTTGGCTGGCAGAACACATGCTGGTTAGTAACTCTATTCTGAATATGGATGAGCCCTTAGTTATAGCCTCTAAAGTGTAGTATAGTCTGTTCAGTTTAATAAAAATAATTTATATTAATTTAACTTATGAACATATATATTAAATTATATATTTTTACTTTATCTAAAAATTGTCAAATTTAGCTAGTTCATGAAAGATAATTTACCTATAAATGCTTAATAAAACAAAATGTCTATTTCCCTAACTGAAAAAGCCATCTACTTGCCTTACTTTTGCTCCACCCTGATCAAATCCAACAGCCCACATACACTTTAGTGTATCTTTAATCACACATTTCTGAGCATTTACCAAACCTGTGTTCTGTTTTTCTTTAATCATGGGCTTCATCACCTTTCAATGAGTAAAGGAGGGTGTCACTAAACTTTAACAGCTATTTAAAATTACTTTAAAAAACACATTTTGAACTTAATCAGTCTAGAATCTAAGCCAGAACCTTATTGATAAACAATACCTCAAAATTTCAATATTGATTGACTATGACCCGAGATAGGTGCAAATAAAGTTTTCAAAAAGTTTATATCAATCTATTCTAAGCATTTTCTATCGCTCCCCTTAGATATTGGGCATCACCAACCCGCAAGGTGTGAAGAAATACGTTGTAGCCGCTTTCCCTAGTGCTTGTGGCAAGACCAACCTTGCCATGATGAACCCTTCTCTGCCAGGATACAAAGTGGAATGTGTTGGAGACGACATATGTTGGATGAGATTTGACGAGAACGGACAACTGAGAGCCATCAATCCAGAGTATGGATTCTTTGGGGTTGCACCAGGTAAAAATGTCAATTTTGTAGATGTTTAAATTATTAGTTTTTGTCGACATTAAGGTTTTTTGTACTGTCACTCAGGGCAGGATTTAAAGATTTGCCGCTTGCAGGCTAGGATCGATTTGCCGCCAGATATAGTTTTCTTGACTATTTTTTTTCTTTCTACATATTAGAATCTATGTATCTTTAAACTATAAATCGAAAGCGAAATAATAGGCGAATTTTTTTAACTGTTGTACTATTTTTCTTTTATCTTCCAAATCTGGGGGAGAGTGTGAAATTGCCCTCGCAGATACTATGTTTACTACTAAATATTAGTTTTAGTACTATATATACGTTTGTGATTTACGCATTAATGTAAATTATTTGTTTTCTTTCTTAAAAATGTTAGTATCCTTATAATTTTTTTTATGCCGAATGCCGTTTTAATTGGTCGTAAAATTTGCCCCCAAAAATTTGCCGCTCTAGGCTACAGCTTACTTAGCCTATTTAGAAATCCGGCCCTGCTGTCACCATTAACTTGTGGGTGTTTGACGGTTAAAATCTTATTGCATCTGTGCATACGTAGCATCTTATTTATTGCAAAGGTCCCCCAATGAATATCGTATTTATTAGATTTGTCTTGAATAATTTATTAATTAGATTTGATTATATACCAATTATTTCCACTAGAAACAATTTTGCCTTTATATATATTTGTAAGTAAAGAGATAAAAGTACATAACATGTTAGTGAAACATAGTTGAAAACTGCCTTAAATTTTACCAATACAAGTTTATCATATAGATTGAAATTACATTTGTTGTCACTTTAATTCCTTTAGGCACGTCCATGAAGACCAATCCCAATGCCATGCTATCCATCCAGAAGAACACTGTGTTTACAAATGTGGCTGAAAGAAGCGATGGCGGCTTCTTCTGGGAGGGTTTAGAGGATGATTTGCCACAAGGAGTCAAGATCACTTCATGGCTGGGCATGGAAAACTGGACTCCCGCCGTGGGAAAACCCTCTGCACACCCTAACTCTCGGTAATTTCTTTGAGAGCACTGACTTAAGATTTAAAAAAAAAGCATTTAAAAAATTTTATTCGGATTTCTTGTGGAACTTGTGTTTATTCTTTTAAAACTTATGTCTATATTCTGGTGGTACTAGTTTGATTAGGAGTGGTGAGATTTTAGACTTAATGTTATATATTATTTCTCGATATAATAACAGCTTTTTATAATTGTGGTTTTGACGCCATTTGTTAAGCATTTTTAGATGTTAACTTTGTACTTCTTCCAAAGGGGTGTGGGGAGGCCTGTCAGTAAAGGCCTTGCTTTGCATGTAAAAGGTCCCTGGTTCAGACCCAGGCATTGTTAAAAATAAATGCCGACATATAAACGGACAGTATGTGCAGATAAAATGTTTAACGAATAATATCCCACATAGTTAGTACACATTAAATATGCTTCAAATTCTCAACGCTGTGTACAATTTTGTTCCTACAAGTTGGGATTGAGTGCCTGCTCAGGTGTCAGCTTGTCACTCGACTGTATTTCTAAATTACGATGCCCACTTGCAGTCCTAGTGTAGCTCTAGTGTGAGGATAATTCAACTCGACTCTTCCAAAATGGTTTAATTATTTCGCTTTACCTATATGCATGTTTAACATTTTCAAGTTAATGTTTTATCAGTATTGATGACAGTATTTTGATTTCTACTTTGCAGGTTCTGCTGTCCTGCCAAGCAGTGTCCCATCATGGATCCAGCATGGGAAGATCCCGCAGGTGTGCCTGTCAGTGCCATCATCTTTGGAGGCAGGCGGCCAAAAGGTATGTTGACGCACATTATGAAGGGTAGTTCTGAATACTTAATGGAAATGTTTTAAAAATCTACACTAGCTAGATTATTTTGTATTCATTGCATAGCATATTTGGAGATTTCATTATTTTGGAATAGCCTGTTTACTTCCTTTTTTTACATTGCTATATTTTAATTTCATTTATTTTAATGAAGCAATGGGAATTTATTAGGTATACACTTATTACTTCCAAAGTACCTTAAAGTATTTAAACATATGTGCCAAAAAATTATGTACATTGAGATAAATAATTCAATAAGTTTTCAATGATTCAAAATATAAATGTTTCTTGACCCAGAAAAATTGTTAAATATTTTTTTACAACAATCATTTTGAAACTTTGAAAATCATTAAAAGAATCTTTTTGTGTAGGTTAACAAAAAAAGTTTAAAAGTTTGATTAAAATATTTCCTTGAAGCATGGATCTCTATTGCTAGTTAAGTATTTATGTGCCCTCATCTTATCAAAATCAAATTTAAAAGCTCTATGTATTTGTGTGCTATGCTATGCTTTGTGTTATAGCCCCTAAATATTGTTTATCAAAAGTATCTAAGCTTCATAAAACAAGTTGCCAAACAGTTCTCTATCTAGTATCTGTATATTTTGAAACTATTGAAATCTTTTGTTTTCCATTTGAATATGTTTACTGATAAAGTTCAAATTGTGTTTTAGGAGTTCCTTTGATTTACGAATCCTTCAACTGGAGACATGGTGTCTTTATTGGAGCAGCCATGCGATCGGAAGCTACTGCTGCTGCTGAACACAAGGGTAAAGATATTTTTGAGTGCACCTTTTTTCAAACTTGTTAATGTTTTGTGATTCTGTGTATAATTTTCCTGCTTTGAAAGTATAGCAATATTATATGGTTCCATTTTTCTTTATTAATTTTTCTACTAGCTATGCATCTCAATTGAAGGGTGTAATGTAATTGCAAAACTTGCATTCTCCAAAGATATAACTGAGATATAGGGTCCGATACATTCATTTGCGAATTGGTCCAATTGAAATAACAATAGTCAAAAGTTGCCAATGTGAACAGGCCGAACCCTAAATATTAGTTATTATACTTTGGAGAATGCAAGTTTTTCAACTACACCCTTCAATTATTGTATACTTAATTATTTAAATAAATTCCTGTACATATAGTTTATGCATATTATTCCTAATTAAAAAATTTGATTACTTGGTTAAAGCCTATAAATATTTTAAAAACTTTATTAAACATTCTACTTTTTATTTGAATCAGCTATAAACTTTATTTGCAGATCCTTTTATATATTTTGTTGTTTTTGCAGTAAACTTTAATTCACATTTTCATTTATTTTAATTGTCATAAACCAATGAAATAAAAGTTAATAATTTTTAAAAAATCATTTCGTTTGCACTTAGTGTTAAAAGCCTTTTTAAAAACTCAAGGAATTTTATAAGAAAAAAAAGAGTAATTTATGACAGTATTCAACCCTTGTTTGCTTTTGATTATTTCACTCTGAAGGAGAAGGGTATCTTAAGACTCATTAATGATTTACATGTTATAGTTTAATGCACTCAATATTTTCTCTTGACTAATTTATATCAGTTTAAGATCTCTGCCACTACATAATGTTTCCTTCACTTATAGAAAAAGTGATAATGCACGATCCATTCGCCATGCGTCCGTTCTTTGGCTACAACTTTGGTCACTACCTGGACCACTGGCTGAGCTTTGGGAAAAAGCCCAACCTGCAGCTGCCCAAGGTGTTTCATGTCAACTGGTTCCGAAAAGATGAGAACAACAAGTTCCTGTGGCCGGGATTCGGAGACAACTCCCGAGTTCTCGACTGGATCTGCAAGAGGGTGGATGGAGAAGATGTTGCTCAGGTGAGGCCTGCTGTGTAGCTGTAGTTTTACTATGTCAAAGCAAAACAATCCTCATCGTATTAAAGTAATGTGACCTCTGGGCATGCGCTATGTGGACTGGACTACCATACTTTAATGAAAGTGTCATTCAGGCAACTGGCAGTGTAAATTTGGAATACAATAAAAAAGATTGTCTGTACTAGTCTTGCAGATTTCCATATTCAGAATCCACTTTTGGAAACTGAATCTGGAAATCTAAGTGTATCCAAGAAAAATTTAACTTTTTAAAACTCAATTTTAATTTAATTTATTTAACTTAGAGTATATAAGAAAAAAATTTTGCTATGTTGACTGTCAAATATTTTTTGTCAAATATTACAACATAGTATTAATAACTTTCTTTTCCTCCAGGAAACTGCAATTGGCTACATTCCCAAAGAAGGCGCTCTGAACCTCTCCGGCCTGTCGACCCCAGTAGATTCCCAGGCACTCTTCAGCCTGCCAAAGGACTTCTGGCTCCAGGAATGCAAAGAAATCCAGAAATACTTCAGCGACCAAGTTCCAAACGACCTCCCTAGTGAGCTAGCAGAAGAGCTCAAGTTGTTGGAGGAGAGAGTTAAAAAGATGTAATTGAAAAATATATATTTTTTATCTGGGTTTTAATAGCTAGCAAATTTTTTCCGTAAAAAAAGCAAATGGAAAAAGCTTAAAATTTTATTTTGGTAGATATTTTTTAAGTGTAGAGTATTTATTTTCTGTATGTGTAAATTTCTTGTATATGATCTCTGGAGTAGTTTTTTTAGAGGGAAAGGTTTGGTGTTTACTTATTTAAATTTGAAATAATAGGGTTTTCCTGCTAGACCTTTCAAAACCCTTTAAGTATAAAACTGTTTTAGAAATCCTTAAAAGCCTGTAATTTTATACTTGATCTTGAAAAATGTCCTTATTGTTAATTAGGCCTTAAAAAGAAAATTTCATGCAAGTCAATTGAGTCATTAGACAACTATCCCCAAATTGTAAGATTAATCTAATAAATTTATGTATTGCATTAATTTTATATTGATGCATTTAAATATAAACTGCATAAATAACAGCATTTTATAAACAGTAAATATGAGAAATTTTTTGAAGTGGGAACCCTAAATAACTTTAGGTTGGATTTTTTGGAATACTTTTCTCTTTATAATGTCCCTAGTCGTTTTGTATCTTAATTTTCAAACTTTAATTTTGAAAAATCTTTTTAAATAGTGCTGCCATATACTATTTAGTTATTCAAAGTTGATTGATTTGAATGTGTGTATAAGAGTTTATTTTAAATTTATTATACAACTTATGTTGGTATTGTTTAATTAGGGTAATTGACTGTAAAAAGTATTTTAAAAAAATGAGTTTTTGCTCAAGTGATGTGCTTGATATGATTGAAAGAAGCGTTAAAATATTTGAAAATGAATACTAAATTTGATTTTCTGATCATATTTTAGTTTGATTTACTTACCAATTATTTTATTGCATACCTAATTGAATTGTGTCAAATACATCTTTTTGACCCTTAAGTGGCAGATTAATTATGACTGTTTCTCAAACCTTGTTATTTTCTTAAATTTATGTTAAAAAAAAACTAAAGTGGTGCAATATTTTTGTCTTGTGCCAAATAAGTTTGTCTTCTAAAATTTAAACTTTTTTTAAAAGTAAAAATGAATTGATAATTAAGATTTGCTTTATTTACTTCTTGCCATTGGTAAGGCGTTTTAAGTCGGTTTCAAGTTGTTTCAAATAAATCTTTTAAAAGTAATTTTGATAACTTACTGAAAAACAATCTGTGATGCTTGTATATTCAATCAAAGTTAAATGGTTATTGACTAGGAATGTTGTGTATAAATATGTCTAATTAAAATGGCTTTTAAATATAAAAAATATCCTAATTTTTCTTTCCTAAAAAAACCCTCCAAAAGCATGTTTGAACTTTGTCAAAAGAAAACCATTGCTACAGTTCTTGAGATTGAGATTTGTTAAACGTTATTAAAAAAAATTAATAGATTTCATTTTAAGTATTTTATGCCAAAAAACTGTCCCAACTGTCAATTTGTGTTTTATACTGCCAATATATAAACTTAATAGTACCAGTTGTACTCACTCAAAAATGTGTAAACAATAGTTTAAGACTTAAATGTTTCTTGACAGCTAAAATGTTTTTTAATCATTAGCTATGCTGTTTGTATTACATAATATAGTTTTAATAGTTTAATAATTTTTGAATGATAAGAAACCTATATTAATATTGTTTGACTTTTTATCTGTGTAAACCCTCTTGATATATTTCATTTGTAAAATTGCCCTATTTTATTCTGAACTTCTTATTTCAATAAATTAAAACTTGTAATATTCAGCATTTTAGAATCTGCAGGTTATTCTTAAATTACCAGGGTAGAATTTAGATCATTCCGTTTTTTGTGTTTTATTGTTAAAGTGTGTTGCTTAAGTGTAAAATATTTGTTTTAAAGCCAATTATTTTCTTATTTATATTTTAAAATTTTAAAATTTAACAATCAAATGAGGTTGTGACTGCCAAATATTTTATGTAGTCTTTGTGATTTCAATGTGATCAGGAGAAAAATTTGGACTATTTATTAAATATTAGTAAAGTTGTCTTTGTTCCAACTATGATAAAATTTTCATTTAGGCAGTTATTGGAATATTATTAATTATTAAAACAATCTTTTTTTTTTATAATTTAATGGAAAATATTTGTATGTTATTCAATGTTATTTAATTTTTACTTTAAAAAGAAAGTTACTGCATTTTAGAGAATGTTTTGTTCTTCCAATATTCCTAATAGTTAAGAGAAAATAAAATATATATTGAAATATTGTTTTTAATTTTTACTTACAAATTGTGTCAAAAGCAATTAACATTGCATTTGTTGAATTTCCTATGATAGCCAAGTATTCACCTCAATTTAAACAATTTTTTTATTTGGTTCTAGCAAAGGCAATTGGTGATCATATCCACAATTGTAATTGGTTTGCATAAATTTTTACATTCCTCTGGAAACCAAATATTCTGAAAAAATTGAAACTAAAGTAGAGATAGAATGTAAGATGTTACTACTACAGAAATAAGACCAAAGTAAAAGTAATACGCATTTTATTTACAAACTTGAAAGTTATACAAACATGAATTAGTACAAAAACAATTTAAACATTGGTAAAAAAAAGATTGCAGATTATTTAATTATTTTTTAGTTTAACCAGGGATTGGAAAGTTACTTTTAAAAAGTAACACTGTTACAGTTACAGTTACTTAATTAAAAAGTAACTCTGTTACAGTTACAGTTACTTAATATGAAAAGTAACGCGTTACAGTTACTTTTAAAAAAAGTAACGAATCACAGTTACTTTTTGAAATTTCAAGTTATAAGAAAAATTTAAATTTAGCCATCTTACCATTTTTCAAAGAGAAGCACGATAAACGAAACAAGCTCAAACAAAATACTGAAATTATCATTAATAAACATTTTTTATAATTAATTTAATCCTATACCCTGATATATAATCAGAAGACAACGAGTCCATCTGTAAACGAGGGGTATCTCAAGAATGAACGCGAAATCTCCCCTCCCCACCCTTCTTCGAGGAGAAGGACTTTGTTGTTGGTCATTGTTGTAGAACCCAATACCCATTCAGGCAAAACACAAAGGGGTTTGGAGTGAGGGATCCAACCTGCTTGCAACCTGCGTGATTTATTTTAAAACCCTTCTTTTCCGTAGATGCCTGTAATTGTGCGGGTCTTATAATGTGATACTTAGAAATATAAACAGACAAGGAAAAACATTCGTACTGTAACAATTCTGTCTGAAAGCCGCCGTCACGCCTTTATCAGCCAAAGTGGACCATTCTATTATATGCTTTACGTTTTCCCTCCAAGAAAAGCTCGTTTTTCGGGAATGCGAAATGTTTCCTTTTTTTTTTTTTTTTTTTTTTTTAAGGAGTGGAATTTCAAATTGGCATCAGACAGTCTTCGTAAAGTAACGGAAAAGTAACGACATTTTTCGTTACTTCGTTACCGATAAAAGTAACTAAGTTACCGTTACAGTTACTTTCTGAAAAATGTAACCGCGTTACTCGGCGTTACCAAAAAAAGTAACTGTTACAAGTAACGCGCTACTCCAATCCCTGAGTTTAACATTTAAACTGGGAATATCATTCGTGTCACATTGGTCTTCAAATAATCACTTATTTATATTCACAAGTACCTTTTAATTAATTTAAGTACTTTACTAAATAGATTTTCCAACAAATAACTACATATTTGATTTTTAATTCTAACTAGAATGCTTTAAGTAGAATCATAAAATAGAATTATTTTGTAGATATAACATATTCAATAGTATTTAGTATTTCTATTTTGCCAAAAAATTTGCGATTCCAGCACATATCGGAAGCAAGAAATAATTTTTCATCGGATTAATTGACGATCAGTGGATTCATCCACATTTTCCAGTTAATGGAGCATTTTCCACTGTTATGTGACACATGTAATTTTTTCTCATAGTAATTTGCAGACAACAGTCATGCCGTTAACTATTAGCTCAAGTGAAGCTCTAGTGCGAGGTTTTCAACCAACAAATCTGTCATAGCATCAATATTAAGGTAGTATTTTTTCATTAGGAGTAAGGCATTATAATTGTATGTCATGTAGTTCTTGTGTTTTATTGGTTTTTTATTGTGCTTCATGATATTTTGAATAATTATATCTAGATCCCAATTTTGGCGACTGGAACCAGTTTTTGAAACGACTACAAACTAGTCAACATAGTCCTATGCTATCTAAACAACATCAATAAATTAGTTTTTTTTTTAATCTGATGTACGCATTTTCTAATTTTGTGAACCCTAGTTTAGTATTAATTGCTCAATTAAAATTTTAAAGTTGGAGCGTAATATTGAAAAAAAAAATATGCTTCACGATACCCCTGTCCCCTTAAATTTGGTTTAGTCGAATATACCTCACACTACAACAACAAACACACGGGCTACTATTAACACCAAGGCCGTTATTTCAAACCGCGGTCAAGTGACGTTTCGCCATCGGCTATTATTTTCTCAGAGGTAGGACTGCGCTCTCGGTCTATCCGGCTGGTAGGTGAGCGGTTGGAGGTGTCCGCAAGGGGGAGATATGGAGCAGAAGGCGGTGCAGATGGGGCCTCGCACCTCCATGCGATGCAGCCCGGACTGTCGGCTCCGCATCTCGTCAACCCCGACCGAGTAGTCCGGACCCGGACTCTTTCCCAGGTAGTCCGGCTTGCGGGGGTACATCTCGTCGCCTGAGGAAGATAAACGGGGATTAATTGTGTGGTCGGGCAAATTGGTTGGTTTTATGAAAGGAAGTGCGTGGAAGTGGATATTTTGCAAGGCGGTTGACGGTTGTCAAATACGTTATCTTATTTATATCTCTCTTATTAAGGTATCTTTATTCGTGGGGATAAAAGTGCGGTTTCCTTGTCGAAGTATGTATTGCAACCCTAAAATTTTCTAGCAATTTTCTTCTTGTGAAAGAAAATTATAGAAGAGATTTGGCTTAATTATTTGGTTGCATCTATAAGCATCATACATTAAAAAAAGGAACAGCAATAAATATTTAAACTTGTTATTGCTTATAGTAACAAGTTTAAATGTTTAAAACTTAGGTAGTTACAAATAACTTCCACCGTCCAAATGGCGTTCTTCTGGCATTAAATATCGTATGTTGTTTCAACAGAGTTATCACAAAACTGGAATTTGCAGTTTAATTTACCTATTTCTATCTGGCTCCTTTCAAGCAATATGTGAAGATACATTTGTCACTCCCTTATGTCATATGTATTTTATTAACGTAATGTAATAAAAAGTTTAAAACTCTATCCACATCAGGCTACCGATTACCTTCAAATGCACGTGTTTAATAACATTAAATTTTAAAGTGGAATTAATGACACTGAATATTTATTATACTTGTATACGTTGAATGGCTCAATGCACCGCACAAAGCTTTATTTATGCTACAAAAGATTTTTTCTATCCTAAGATATCACAACCAAACGTTTACCATTGACTGGCAGAATTACTATTTACTAAAAACTGAACTATGAGGGGAGTAACGAGCCAAAGTCCTATTAACATAAAAATGTCTGAAACCATTTGTAGTAGTAACTGTGTGTCGGGTCGCCTCTCTTACGTCGGAGGTCAAGTGCACTCAACCAGGAAAACAACTTCTTATTACCTTACCTACAGACTTACTTCCTCCTTCATTAACAAGGTAGGAAACATAAAATGAACGTTCTTTTCGAAGAGTAGCTATCTATAAATTTAACTAAGTGAAAGACAATGTCTACAGTGTGTGCTCGGTGAAATTTTTTTATGGAAGAAGTTTACTTGTATGATGTTTAGTTATTGCGAATTTCGATATGTTCCTTACGCGTCCCGGTCGGTCTCCGTAAAATAATTCATTTCGCCATATTATATCTTGATGAATGTGTAAAATAATCATGATCTAAATTGTTTCTGCTCGCATAAAATTAAATTAAAAAAAGTTAATTGAACTTCACCCAAGTTTCCTTCATCCAAGTTCACCATGCATATAGGAGATCGAAATATATCACATATAAAAAAAAATAAGGGATGGATTGAGACATCAGCCACTTTTTACCAAAGTAAACACATATAAACACATATAATGATCAATAAATAACAATAAAACTTCATTAAATAAGCCAATTTTTCTATATCTGGAAGCAAAAACATCCTCAAGTAATTAAATTAAATATGTACAATCGCCTTTTGTATCTCAGATACTTTTGAATTTTTTGTTTTATGAAATTTTGCGAAAAGTGTGCTAAAAATAAGTGTTTGAGGTTAATGAGCCAAAGAGTTTGAATAATGGTAAGGCGAATTTAAAAGGTATTTTTGGTTATAACATAAGTATTTAGGTAAGCCATGTTTGAAGTTTATACCTTTTCAAGATTGAAAAACTTATACAAATCAAAATAAGATTAAAGTTTTGCTTGATTGCATCTTTTGTTTTAGAGGTATTGAACTAAATTCGCCTTTGGTGTATTTCTTACATACGCTCGCATCCCCCTATAGTAAACCTTTCAAAGTGTTTGTGGGACTAATAATGTTACACTTGTTAAATTCTGTCCTGGCTTAGCCAAATGAAGCCAATCGCCATTTATATAGCCTTAGTTCTAAGGGGGCTCATTACTATAAAGCTTGTCCAAGCTGAGTGGCTCGTTAACATTCCAAGCAAAATAAGTACCCATTTTTAGTCTGCGGAAGGATAAAGGGCTGGGTTGAGCCATGACCAGCTATCCGACGAACCCGGGTCTATACTGATGTGGACAGGTAAACTGCAGTATCTACAGAGCCTGATTTCTGGCAGGGCAAACGGGGCACGTGCCCAGGGCCCACACTTCAAGAGGGCCCCCAAATTTGCTTAAAAGAATAATATTGGGTGAAAATAGTTGCCACAAAGAAAAAAATAATAATAAACACTCTTAAAACAAACGAGCGGTTTTAACTCAGTCTGAGTTAATTTCCACTCCTTTTCGTGCCGAAAATGCACTTATCTTATAGGAGTGAATTTCACTCTTTTGTTTTAAGAGTGAACATAATACAATTGAACCAAGTACTATTAACTTTTTTTATACGCAAGCCACTATTTTTTATTCTTTGTTAATTTTATAAATTAACTGCCTCAGCCATGTGATCAAGTGAATAAAAATTATGTATGTAGATAAAATGATTTGACATGATACAATAGGTATCTGGTATCATATCTTATGTATGTATTAAAATAATTGTATGTAAAAAAGCAATGCTTACATGCGTACTTATAATAAAGGTTATTTATTCGTACAATTTTAAAATGAAAAAAAAATCATTTTCATGGATGGATTAATGTATGTTTGGGGGGCCCCCAAACTGACTTGTGCCCTGGGCCCCTAAAGTTGTAAGTCGGGCCCTGAGTATCTAGACTCATTTCTGTAAGTACTCAATAACTGTAACCTTTAACCAAAGTATACTAAACAGACTGATTATTGCTGAGCTAAAATGGTCCGATTCAACGTTGTGGTTACTCCAGTTTACCTGCCTCCGACATTATAGTATGAGAATAGAGATTAGCTACCCTAACCACCACATACAGCAATAATAATGCAGCTGTATTATCCCATATACCTGGCAGCAAGGAGATAGCCCCGTCCGAGCATGTGATAATGACGGGCAGCCACCTCTCGACGCCCTTGTCGCCCCTGTCCCGGGCGAAGGTCCTCAGGGCCTGGAACGAGTTGAAGTGGATGAGGCGGGATAACTCGTACACCTGGGGCGGCGCCAGGAACACGGAGTTGGTCGAGTGCTCCTCTAGCATCTCCTCAGGGGTGCACCACTGCAAATAGAATTAGCTTTATTAGAAGATGAGAGATTTTGTGGCGTGTGATACCATATATTGTTATTGTTATGAAGAGGTACGGACGGGCGCAGTTTTGATCCAGCAACCTCTTGCGTGCGAGCTCAATGCTGAACCGTCTGCGACAAAGTAATTACTCAGTCACGAGGGCTAGTATTGGGTATTTGTGCTGACCGCCACAGTACTCCCCTTCCAGTGAGTCGGAAGAGGAATGATTAATGTGGGGGTGGTGATGCTGCATGATGTGAGTCTCAGGACTTTGCTGCCTGCTTTGAGTCTCAGGACTTTTGCTTTGGTTGCGTTAAGGTTGTCAGATGTGCGCCCTTAGATGGCGCCACGTCCGAAGTCACCACTGAATAGGTATGGATCGAGCCCAGTTTTGATCCAGGAACCTCTTGCGTTGCGTGCGAGCCTAATACTGAACCGTCTGCGACAAAGTAATTACGCGGTCACGAGGGCTAGTATTGGGTATTTGTGCTGACAGCCACAGTTACTTATCCTCGACTTTAAAAGATCTGACGTAACTCAGTATGTGCTCCGTAGAGGCTGGATGGTCACAGCATTTTTTTAAACTACCATAAGAGTGCTAGGAGATGTTCCGGTGTACCATTTATGTGCAGATGGAATTCGCCAAATTAAAATTAATTTAGATCTTTTATTTGAGTACAGTCTTAGTGAGTAAGCGAAGAGCCTTAGTAACCGTATCGTCTTCTCTGCCTTTTTTGGAACCTCGATGCGCAATATAAATAGCATTATCGAATCGTAAGTTCAGGGAGTTAGTAAAGTGTTTCTCCAGGATCTAATCAAGGGAAGTAATTAGGATTAACTTTATTAGATGAGATATTTTTTGTGTCGCGTGATGCGTCATCAGAATAGCATTTCCGAATGGTAAGTAAAGGGAGTTGGTGGAGTGTCCCCCCAGCCCCTTCTCAGGGGTGCATCGGCAGTGCTGCAAATTATAAGACTAAACTTTATTTCGATACGAGAAATTTTAGTGCCGCGTATTGCGTTTATGCGTCAAAGCAATGGTGTTATTGAATCGTATGTTACTACAGCTGAAGAAGAAATCCAAATATATCTATGGGGCAGGAGTTTCTCAGTTGGTACAGCAATGCTATCGGTGACCGTCGAGCATCCGATGACCTCGGATCGATTCTCGGTTGCGTACACTGCTTTTCTATTAACGGAAAATGCGCAGTCAAAATAAAACAAAAATACTCAGACTACACTGGGACACATGTGCTCTTTAAATCTGTAAAGTTCAAAGTCCTGGCGCCTCGTACGATGATGCTATGAGGTTGCGTTGGGTGCCATCTCGAGTGTCGGCCTCGTCACTCGACCGCGGTTCCTAATTTCGGGGACCGTTTTGCCAATATTCCTTATTAAACTCTGGAATGAAGTTAAATCAACGAAACCAAACTTAATGCATCTAGTGTGCTAGTAAAATCGCATTTTTCGAAAGCACTGCTTTTCTTTCCGAATTCAAGTGTCCTGCTTTTTTGTACAGTTATCATGTCTTATAAATAGATATAAATAGATATAGATACTTGTGCATTCAAGTTAATTAAATTCATAACCGACCGGACAGGATATCGCAAAAATAGTGTTATGCATAACAATCATTAAATGAATAGTTGATAAACCCAGTTTTATTAGGCCAAAAATAAATGTTGTCTTCATGACATCGCAGTCATTCAACTTGGAGAGGTCAAGAGTAGGTTTCTTTTAAAAAATGACAAATAAAAAAGAAAATGCTGTATATTAATAGTAGTTACAGAATGACAACATTTTGAGAAACGCTGTAACCTCGCGGAAATAAGGTTTGTTGAATGATTTCGTGTCATGAGAAGTTAAGGAATAAATTCGCTTTGGGCATATCATGCGGTAAAATGATGGGCTACTTCATTTCAAAATAAATGGAGCGAACTGAGTTGAATACAGAGGACTTAGCTTTGCTTTGGAAATTATTTTAAGAGTAGAAAAAAATATTTTGGTATCGATTAATTTATTTGTATTTTTGACATGGACATAAAAAGTTTCCTGATAGTGCGTCATTACATAGGAATATGGGTCTTTTGTTGTTATTGAGATGAATTTTTTGGTATTTTTTGATAAGGTAATACTTTTGGTGAATAATTTACTTTTGAAGAATTTTATTTTTATGACTCAACTTTTGAATACTTCTTCTGAATACTTTTGAAGTAGAAACTGTTGAAGGATTTGTTTTAAAAAATATAAATTTATTTTGCGGATCTCAAGTTCATTTTTTACTTCTTCTCGAGTGAGAAACATTAGGTTTCGAGTTTTGCTCCTTAGTTTGTTTCAAACTAATGCCTCCGTATAACTCGATTATAGTGAGTGGGTTTAAAATCTAAAATTTTTTACTTGTCGGTCGGGCAAATTGTTAAAAAAAACTTGCCCGTCCAAAAATTTTACTTGCCCCCAAATTTTTTTTAATAAGATATTAATTAAATATTTATCAAACATTAATAATGTCGTAACTATGCAGATTGTTGATTTGCCATATTCTAACTATGTGAAATAAGTACAATTAATCAACATAATCAATGAAATATTTTATTAAAAAATAGTTAGTTCTTAAAAAATTGAAAAGTAGAAAAGTCTACTTGCTCGTTTGGGCAAGTTGAAAAAAAAAATATATTTGCATAATTCGAAATTTTACTTGACTCGGGCAAGTAGGCCAATATTTTTTTTAAAAACTCTGGTTGGAAGCCCTTCCCGATGGAAAGGAACGCGAACAATTTTTCGTATTAATTCACTAAAAATAAATTACGATCACTTGTTGCAGTCACGTTTTATTTTTGTTCTCTGCGACGTAGGGCTACTAGTTCTTACTTAAATAGGTTTGAACTCCCGATGTGGGAATCCACGTTAAACCTAGTACGGGGTGTAATCTCACTGAGCTGCAGCGAATGCTATTACCGAACGGGTGTTTGGGCCACTGTATTTTAGGAGCATGTGTCATCTCAAATTTGAAATTTCTCCGTATTTGCTATTGAAAGTACTCTTAATAGTGTAAAACGGGAACATCATAGTACTCATATTTTAAGAGTTTTATTTTTTAAAGTGTACTCACCTTGAGCGTGATGACCTCTGTCTGGTCAAGCACCACCTCCGGTTGCTTCTCGAGACAGCACACGTAGAACATGGTGTCGTATCTCCTGTGGCCCACGGAGGTAGGGGTCAACCAGTCCCACCACTCATGCAGAGACCAGATGTCGGGGCAAACACCCAACTCCAGGCAGAAGTCCGGGAACAGGAGTGGGTCCTTCCGGATGCGCTCCTGCCACGCCACCAGATCCACGCCGCTGTACCAGGACCCGTTCCCGATCTGATGAGTTAAACAAATTTACTTTAAGAATTACACTGTAAGTCACGAAGGAACACAAGTTATATATTCGAATACAATATTTGATGTATTTTATACGTTTATGTGTATGCCTTAAATGGTTGAATGTTTGGGTTTTTTTTAGTTTTAGTTTGAATTATCGTCGCACTAGAGCTACACGAGGGCTATTGGCGACGGGCGTCGTATTTTAGAACCACAGTCAAGTGACGAGCCGACGTCTGAGTAGGCACCCAACGCAACCGTTAAGGGCGACATCGTACGCAGCGTTAGGACTTTGAAGGATATTTAACGTGCACTCCCGCAACACGGGGTGTTATTTGTCGGACATTTTGGCTGCACGGGCCGTTTATAGGTCGACAGTTATTTTGGCGATGCCCGGACCCGAACCTGGGACCTTCCGCATGCTAGGCGAATGTCTAACCGACTGGGCTCCCCAGCCCCTGAATTTTTGGGTTTATAGGCGCAAGGGCATCAAAAGCCCTACTGCGCTCAAATATGGTTATTTCAACATGTTACTTTAATTCAACCGGCCAGTTAATGTAGGTACCGTTGGCTCATTCAGTGCTACTCATAAGCTAATTATTGGAGGTTTATAGTTGTACTAGTTTATTTCTTTAACGACCTACTGAAAAGTTGTATTTATTTTCTCGACCGAATCAAACAACCAAATTTAAACGGCGATTTTTAAGTTTGGTAAATTGCTTTTTGATCCTAAACGGAAGTTCATTAGGCAGGCTACAAAATTAGAAAAGGTGTAATTATAGAAAAGATATGTAATGTGCAAAACACAATAAATCACAGTAAACCAAAAGCCGAATGTATACGACATGTAGTAGCAGGACTCGGACAAAACTGGTATATCGTTCAAGTACAGTATGTTCTGACTTTCTGATACACAAGATCAATTCAGGTTTCTCGAGCCAGTATATTAAAGACAAGTAAGCCTTTCTTTTGATGAAAAAAGGGTCTTTGTCCAATGATATAACATCAGGCTAAAATCTAACAGTATACAGAAACCTACCTGATGCTTCTGTTGCTCCAATGGTCTGGTCATCAGGAGGACACCTGTCTCCTCAAAGGTCTCCCGAATAGCGGCTATCCGGAGGGCTACATCGGACGGCAGCGGGTCCTGCCCTTCTGTGACACCTGCACAGCTCAGAGTCACGGACTCGGTTATCATGGCGGGTCTGGGTCCGGTAACTCTTTTCCCGAAAGCCTGGACCTCAGACCTGTCCACCCCGTGAGCAGCGAAGACGTCGTACCTGAAATATTGTCGATCGTTTGTTAATTTATGTTCTATATACATTATTAGTTAAGATTTTAAAAGGAGTTATTAACTGACTTCATTAAAAAGAACATAAAATGTATGACTTTAAAACTCATTTTTTAGCAAGTGAACTCATAAGTTTTCTGACTTCCCCAAGTTATTTTTTGAAAATTGGATGTGCATCTCATTAGTATAATATCTTCGATCCAATAACAAAACCACGAATGTGCCAAATTCTAGGGACAGGTGGTTCTTGAAAACGGTGGATTTAAATGTTTCCGGATTTTCATTCCTGTATTTTTGCATATTCGTGGTTATTATTTTACTGACAATATGAAGTTATATGTATTGATATATTATGATATTTCATTAATATATGTATATCGATGATAATATGTACTGAGTAAAATACATAGTGGAGTGCAGACTTCAAGTTTCCACCCGTTCCTAAACCGCATTACACTAGTTTTGATGAAGAGGTCAAACCAGCCTATTAGAGTTGGGTACCTAATCCGCACATTATATATTCTTTAGGTTTTGACCTCTTGCGCAATCTTCAACGGGAACGAAATTTCGTACAGGATAATATAGAAAGTCCTCACTCAACGGTGTTTTGAACTCATTGGTAATATGTTAATATGTCGTACCATCTTGGACTGTAGTCCTGGACCTCGACTAGTCCTCCCGGAAAGACATACGCGTTGGCCATGAATGAGGACAGCGAGCTGCGTTTGACCATCAGCAGCCGGTAGTCGCAGTGGTTCTTGCTGGGCAGCTGGCGTGGGCTGGACCGAGCCCTGTTCATCATGCTGGCAAGGTTGTTGCCCACCAGCTCTTGAAGAGTCGTACGAACTACGATCATCACGCTGGAGGCCTCGCGCCATGGGGGGATATTTTCCATTTCTGAAACAAACTCAATCAATTATAGTTTATGTAGGTGGTGGTTCTCAAATTTTTGAGGCTCACCCTAGATTTATCTTTGTTTACTGTGGCATTATGTAAGCTGTAATTAGCCTGACCATCCATACGTTTCAGTTTTTTTTTTCTATTGTGAAATCGTCATTAAATTTTTACAAATCATATTTAATTCACGTTGTTTTCGTTTGAATGAAACGAGACTATTTTCAAAAATAAGGCTATTTGCACAATTTTTATAGTTAGATAGTTGATTAACTAACTAAACTGTACTGCGAAATGCCTAGTACGTCTGATCACCATAACTATAAACATCATTTTTTACAACAATAAAAATCAAAAATTTTCTTTTTATGAAAAGTCAAGTAAAAGTTAATAGGGTATTTGTGCAAATGCCGTCGCAACAGCTTTCCCATTAATTTTTGTATTTACTATGCAATGATGTTCAGATTAGAGATACAGATTCTACGAATGCAGCGTCTCTAAGAACATAAATATGACGTGATTATTTTACTTGTTTTGGTCCAAAAGATGTAATTACAACAAAAAAAATTTTGCCTAAAAAATGCGTTCTATCTTTGACATTCAAACAAATTTTTAAAATAGAATTTATTTAATTTGTCTCTCGTTATTTCCAGGAACTATAAGTGGATGATTGTTTTGTTTAAAGATATTTATTAATTTAAAGTACTTAAAATAACGTTAAAAGAAAGGGTTTTTTTAAGTCAATCCTTTTGTTACAGAAACAATTTTGTCATTACTAACATTATTTACAATGTATTTTTTTTATTAAACTTCATTTAAAATATAGTATTTAGTCCTCGTCTCAAACAAAATACAATAACAAAAGTATTACCGCAGTAGTTATTTTCAACTTTTTAACGAAAACTTTTTATTACTTAAAAAAGGAACAGAAAAATTTAAGAATGCACTTTGAAGGATCGGATGTGATTTAGCAGCTTATGTGATTCTGTATTTTATATCCGGGATACAAATTGCATTGCGTAATACACCACTTACTGCAAAAGCTTTGACAAAAATCAATGGAGTATGAAAGAGTTTGAAGATACAATAATGCCTTTCACGTGTTTTGCCATTGTCATTTGTTGCTCAAAAATATTAAAAATGATGACTCTTCAAGAAAATTTTGTTTTGAAAATAAATTGAGTTTGAAATTGTGGTATGACTTAATTGAAGAGATTTTTTAATACATAGCATTATTTAATAACATATTTTCTGAAAGTTGCTTTTCCTGTTGTTATTATTCCAAAAATTTCCAGTTTTATAATAATATAATAACTTTTATTATCACAAAAAAATTAAACAAACGAACGCCAATTGGAAACATGAGAATCCTGTATTGGCGAAATAGATAATTGTTATTTAATTTAAACAGACACCCACAGAAATAACACAGAGAAGGGATGAAAAATAATAAATAATAAATAAATAAACAACAAACTGCTTAACAAAGTATACATGAAAGTTTGGCAATAAGCTGCATAACAAAAGAAAAAATATATATTATGAGCTTCAATAAAGTGAGAAATAAAGATCTAAGTCGTCGATAATGATTAGAAGATTGAAAAGTATACGTAAGTATACATAATAGAGTTTACAAATTTTAAACATCTATAGCTTTAAATTAAACTTGATTAAAAGTTTTGCTATTTTCAGTTCTCTCAAGTTTCCAATTACTGAATTATAGGAAGTAATCGCGTTTG
Source organism: Oedothorax gibbosus (assembly GCA_019343175.1). NCBI lineage: Eukaryota > Metazoa > Arthropoda > Arachnida > Araneae > Linyphiidae > Oedothorax > Oedothorax gibbosus. The sequence continues at coordinate 23,359,431 of CM033270.1, forward strand.
ACGATATTTTTTCAAATAAGTAACACTAATATATTTTAAAAAATAAGTATATTATTACAATTTATAATACGACGATTAAATTTAAGTTAAACATGCAATTGGATGTTTCATAAAATTGTATTAATGACAAACCATTGATATTTTTTTTTTAATTTCCTAAATCAAAAGTTAACTAACATCAATGGAAGCCCACCAATTACCTACTTCCCATTATGAAATTTTCGTGGTTTTGGTTAATAGGTTGTGAATTTAACGATATAATTTTTATTTAAAATGAAAATAAACTCTTGACGACGACCAAAATAAAAAAAAACAAGCTTTTAAAACATTTATTTTAGTTAATTTAGGGTGCTGTATTTTCGCTAAGAAATATAGATTTATATGTATCAAAAGACTTCAACTAAAAAGAATTATAAACTAAAATATGTTGATTAAATCCTCTAACTTCTCAATAGTTTTTTTTAATTAAAACTTGACCCGCCACATCAAATAAAACTGGATTAATAAAATTAAAAAGCAACAAAATAATTCTATAGCAACAATACATGGCAAAAATATCACGAAAAGACAAATTTTACAAACCACAATACCTGGTAACAGAAAAAGTTTCAAATTTCAACTTACTCTATACAATCGCAACTTATTCCCAAAGGTTATTCACTGCTCATGTCGCAATGGTATTCCAACTTTTAGCGACAGGCCGGTATTTGAGAGTATCTATCGCTATATTCACGGTCGCACAGTGGGCCCCACAACACTCCGGGTAATAGCACACGATTTCACGACCTGTTTCAGATATTCGGGCGAGATTCTTGTTCTTCCATCACTCCCTCTTCCTTCTCTTCCGTTGCCACGCAGAAGTTATTTGATGAGATTTGTTACTGCTGTTATTTGTTTCGTTGAGTGATCATAAAATATAAAACTTTAAGTTGAATAAGTTGGGAAGTTGAAGGCTTTTTGATGTTAAATGTATTTTTAGCCTACTTTTCTTTTCTTTTTTAAATCGAAAGAATTAAAAAAAATGTTGAAAAAATAGGTATTGATATGCTGAAGATGTCAGTCCGTCTGTCTGTCCATACCACCCTTCCAAAATCGGTTCTATCCGTCGGATCTTTAAAATTCTTTTTTTAATTCGAAAGGTATGACCTCAGAGCCCCAACTTTTATACTTGTCCGTATGTCTGTACGACTGTACGTTCGGACGAACATCATTTAAAAGGGATTTTTTCTTATGTGTATAAATCTAGTGTAGAAGTGGTTCTAGGGGCCAGTTACTGTTTCACACCTACTTGTTTTCTATAAGAAGTTCAGTAAGTATTTAAGTAACAGGAAAGTATTCTATTTTAGTTCTTTCGAAACTTCTTGTTGCATCATTGTATTTCGTTATTTACTCAACTGAAGATTAAACAAATATATGAAATTGCCAGATGCCTAAAATTCATAGTCAAAACGTTTTTAACGTTTGTTTTAATTTCTTATAATGTTTGAACATTTCATTTAAGATATCGGATGAATCAAAACAACATTTAAATAGCATCTGTAATGCTACGGAAATAATATGTGAATTGAATTTTCTCGTAACAAAGAAATGCAGAATATATTCATGCATGAAATATATTTTCAGTATTGCTGGGAGGGTACGTCAAAAAGCCAGGCGAGCTGACCATTGCCCCTTCTCAGCCATGGATGTAATTTGTACATTAAAATTTTCTAAGTGACTTGTTGTACTTTGATACCAAGAATTTCATAATCAAAACAAAATATATGGTCCTAACAGATTAAACAGTATTAGTGGTTCCGTATTTGATTTTTTTTGTGGAGAAATGTGTCTTTTGATAAAATGAGATGCAATTTTACGATTCATTTCTCTAGTTTTAGAAACAAAATTCTATCGGGTAAATAACAGGAATATTCTGTTTTCGAACAGATTTTGTTTAAAAAAAATGGACTTACTCGACTCGTATACGAACCTGGGTCATAGACGAATTTTCGAACAGATTTTTTTTACAGTGTATCTTAAAATAACCGATGTAAAAGAACACGTCTTTTCATCCGAAACGAGCGGTAGTTTCACTCTTACGTGCGGAGAGTGCAAAGCAGTTCTCTGTGACCCGTATTCGGCGCAATTTTGAGCGGGGAGAAATTCTTATTTGGTCTTGCATATTAACGTCCAGAGAAAATTGGGGCCCCTCCGTAGAATTTTGAGAATGCCGAAATATTTATCTCGGCCGGTCACGGATTTGAGGTTCCCTCAATCTAATTAATTATTTTTAGAGTTAGGGTGTAGTTATCGTATAGTTACAGTTGATAGTGATGTTAGTTAAGTAAGTGACAGGGAATTGACCTAAATGTTAAATTCCTTTAATTTTTGTCACAAAAAAAATAGTTTGAAGAAATGTAGACATTTAAAATTAAATAAAGTACTAAAACTGTCTAAAATATCAGCGTTATATCATGGTGTTCTAATTCAATCTTGTAGTTTCAATTGTTTGTTTAGTATAACACTGCAATTTGAAAAAACAATTAAGAGATTATTCATATTAGTTGTGAAAGGGGCGGGGGGGGGGAGAGGTTGAAGGGATGGGTGCAAGAACTCAACCACGGGTGGAGGAAAGACTGTTGAATTTAAATGAAATGGTAAAGTATAAATGTATAATCGCACAGAATTTTCTGGAAAAAATATTAATGAGTTTTTCGCTTCATACACTATCACCAAATTAATAAGTTAATGCTGAAGCTGAACTTAAATATTTACTTTCGAAAGATTACTGTTGCAGTATATGTGACAAAATGTTAATTTTTTAAGATAAAAACAAAAAATAATTTTTAACATAAGAAACGTGTACATTTCGTACATGCATTAGAAAGTTATGTCTACAAAACGCAAATTTTAAATAACTTTATGATAAATACTGTATTTTCCCTTTTATATAGACTTAAATATTTACATTTTTACACAAAATATTGAAATATTTTATAGTCTCTTAACACGTTAAAAATAATGGTGATTTTTGTTAGTTTCTATTTAAATTTCCTAGGTGTCACTACCAAAAATGAGGCTTTAAAATGCAAGATTACGTTTAACTTTAACGCAATATTATTTTTTTTTATTTATTAATTGGTAGTTTAAATTATTTTATACAAGAATTATATTAACTCAGTTAACTTTTTAAGTTTTAATTTAAGTAATAACATATTCCTCCAACAAGGTAATAAAAAATTTAAGAGTTGTGTTATTTCAATTTATAACTTCTAGGTGTCAGCACCAAAATTGGGACCTGCGGGTTCGTTTAAATTGATTATTTTGCAGTAGCGCCATCTATTAGTTTATCTGCCAAGTAAAAAATTAGGTCACAAATCCAGTTCCAGTTATTCCAGTTCCTGAGTTCAATTAAATTTAATTTAAATTACTGGTAAAGCACACTTATTTTTTATAAAAAATATCTTTAAATTATGTATTTTTTTATTCAATGCATTTATATTGTTTTTTATTTGTGAATCAAATTGATTCATTTTTGTTTTCGCACAATATAGAGGAGGAGGTTTTCACACGCTATAGTAAGGACGGAGTAAGATTAAAACTTGCAATAATGTAAGGATCAAATAATGTGCTTTCGATTATATAAAGTCAAAAATACTATTATGAAATGAAAAGTCTTACGTCTATACTAAATTAAGATTAATGGATTGTAATTTCGGGTTCGAATTTTTGTATAGTACGTATTTCGTTGTTTATGGATTGGAGTAAAGGCTTTAAAATCTTCCTTACAGCAAAAATACAGGCTTCTTCCGATAGTTATCAATTCAAGACGAAGCTTCAGAACTTTGTTAGATTTCAAATCGTTTACTTTTTGTCTGAACTCAATCATCCATTTAAGCACAGTATGTCCAGGTAAGGGCTTTTTTATTAAAGATTTACGCTTGGCTGCTTAACAACAATCTTCTCAATTTGACCGAGTATGTTCTTTATCTTTTTCCAGCCATTAACTACGCAAGATACGTGAAGTAACGAAATGGCCCAATTTGAAGGATGCCATTAACAGAAAGATTGTCATTGATTCAAGGGCGAATTAAGAATTGTAGTCTAGGAGAGGTGATACTATTATATTTCGAACAATATATTTAATTAGTTGCTGTCTGTCGAAAAAAAAGAAGACTCAAGGCCTAAACTGGACTGGATTTATATTTAACTTTAATGTTGTATGTGCCCGACGTTGCACGGTTTTACCCTTAACATCGGGGACTTGTATATTATGTAAAAAGTTTTGTTTTATTTCAATTATACCACCTCTCCACAAGATGATCAGGATATTCTTACCAACCCCCCTCCCCTATGACATCAGAATTTTTATTTTTATTTTAGATGTACAACTGGATCCCAGCCGAATGTGCAGAATTAGAATTTTTCATGCCCGTCAAGGGACATTGTAGCAAATCGTACCCAAATCTCTACAAGATATACCACAATTTATTCCATGTCTTCCTAAGTCATCAATTTTCCATGTTACGTCTATAAGATGGACTTTAATAAATTCAGAACTTTTGAACAAAAAGACGCGGAATCTTATAAAGTAGCGAAATAAATTCTCCGTTAAATTTCGCGAATTTTGACACCAATTTCATATCTCTAAGTTTTGTGGTTCATACGAAGATAGATTTCAGACACTCAGTCACACATTAATAGTATATATAGGAAAATCTTTGTACAGCTTCAGAAAAATGTGAATTTATCTGTGTTTTATTTTAAAGTTGAATGTGGATTCAGCTCAGTTACTAAAGTAGAGCAGCCTAATAGTTTATCGAGATATCTTCTATGGACAGCAATGGGCAACTTTGGATAATTACAAATGTTGCAATTTATTGACACGCAAACAATTAAGGAATGGAATACATGCATAGTTTTAAGTTTTCACAAACATTCAAAATTTACTTAAGTTTATTTAACCCTTTCAGTCCCAATGACAATTTGGCATTATCATTTTAGAATTTTTTTTTTCTGATCGTCTATAGCCATTTATGATATCAAAAAGCACATCATTCGATTCTTCAAACTTTTTTCTATTAGAAAATATTTTTTATTAATCTCAATAGATGTCAGCCCTACTATTTTTTTAAAAATTATGATCCGAAAAATGAGGATGCCAAATGGCATCACTGGGACTGAAAGGGTTAAGCCCATGTTGTTTTGGGATTAATCTTTGAATAGGAAGAAGTAGTACTCTAAAAATACTAAGTAGTATGCATTTTATGTCAAACGTAAATATTAAATAGTTAAAGTTAATTAAAGTTTTTAAATATATGCTTGTATTATTGGTAAGAGTGATGAGAAAGGGGTAATGGCATACAACTGTTGAGAGATATTCTATAAATTGTGTTGGTTTAGGGTACGGTAACTTAAATGTTGTTTACAGTTACACTAAATATTCGATTTTTTTTATTATGATTTCATGATTCGTTTTCTATAAATAAAATTGAATATTTTGTAACTAAATGATGATTATTCGAGAGAAAACGGAGAAAATAAGTTTAATAAGGTTAAACAAGTAAGTCAAAACGACAATTCACCTGTTTTTAATCAAAATGTTCATATGTTTAACAGATTAATCTTTTAAATACAAAAAGTTACCATAACAATTTAAACAGAAAAAAAAACTCAGAATAAAAGGTGAAACCAATATTAAGAAAGCCTCAAAGGGCTAAATATCGCATAGAAGGGTCAAGAGAATTCACTCACCTCAACAAGAGGGCCCTAGGAACATTCGATCAGAGAAATAATCAAAACCACTTTCACCAAGCACACCTGAAATCTTCTGATCCGGGCCCACCCTCCGTGATACAGTTTGCAATGGGGGATGGAGCAATTGGAGGCGACCTTCACCGCTCCACCGAAGAACGCAAGGACAATCAGTGGTGTCCAAAAGACAATCCGTTTTACCCCTGGATGTGACAACGATAAAGTAATGCCTCTGATACGTCTGAGTAGTTGCCGAAATGAGATGATGTTGACAAGACTTGCTTCATGAAATCGAGAAAAAAAGCGATTAAGGTTGGTTGATTGCAGTTTTATGGTACAAGCGCCAGATTTGCTAAGTTGTAGTAGGCATGAATCAATTTATTCATACCTTAATTTACTCATTAACGATGGTTGGGAAGAAAATTGCCAACAATTTTGAAAATTTGTTTTCTGTGTAAACCTTTAAAAATAAACAAAACATAAGACAAATGAAAACCGTTGTTCTGAACCATTTATGTGTGAAAAACAGCAGTACAAAGTAAAACAAAATAAGTACAACTTTAACTCTTTAGGGCGTTTTCTTAAAATAAATTTTAACTTTGCCATGCGTTAAAAATTAACCTACAAGTGTGGTTTACATCAATCAGGCTTAACTTATTAACTCTTAGCAAGGAAATACAATAAAATACAAGTATTTAATTATTCAAAATCAAAACTTGAAAAACTAATGCTTTGAGAGATACACGCATTGTCTACGCATCTAAATCAACAAAAACATATTAATCTAGGCAATTAAAATAGAATTGAATTTATAATTTACTTAAATAACACAATTTGTCTACGGATTTTTTTTGGAATAAACATTTTTTCTTAAAACTAATATGCAATGCTTCTTTTACATCTATTAATAAGGATGGAACACACATTTGCATTCCTGAAAGTCTTCGAAATAGTTTATTAAATTGAAGAATTAAAGGGTCTAGATGCAAAACTCCTATTCTCCAAGGCATTTGTCCTTTTTATTTTTTGACCAGTGTATAATAGATTGCCATTTTACAAACCTGGTTTTAGATGATTTCAGTAATGCGTTGTGAAATGTAATGAACCACTAGATCAATTCGTCCCTAACAGTCGGAATATTTACCTAGGTCCCGATTTCAGAATTCAGACTAAACAAATTGTTTTTTTATAATTGCGTGAAAAAAATCCGATTTTTACACTATAATTTTAATATCAGACGCGTGCGAAAAGTTATACTTTTTAGAAACAGTGATAAAAAATTACTTTTTTTCACCCAAAAGCAGTGAAAAAAAGTACTTTGTTTCACTCTTTTCTTAAGATGCCAACATTTCAAGTAAAATTTCTAGTTCATAATATTCATAAAATCCAGAAATTTATTGATCTGCTTTATTTATAAATATTTTGCGCGTGAATGTTATTATTATTTTTATTTTTGAATCAGTATCCATGTTCAAATGTTTGACTTTAAACTAAAAAATATGTTTGCCTTTTGTAGTTCCAGAGATTTACCGATGCCGATCTTCTTTACGTAAAAAAATTAGCAAGTGAATTATTTTTGAACCAATGAGATTTGATTTTTTTCACGTAATTATAAAAAATAGTGTATGAAACACGTGTGAAAAGTAAACTTTTTAAAACACGTGTCATTATTTCACTCGCTCGTACTTCGCTCGTGAAATAAAATCCACTAGTTTTAAAAAGTGTTACTTTTCACACTTGTTGCATAAATAACTATTATATTATTGGTTGGAATTCACTTCATTACAAAGGTATTGCTCATTATAAATTTCCTGTTGTAGATTGATTAATTTAATGTCTCCAAGATGTTCTTTGTAGGCAGGGTTGTGGCAACAGAGAGTTTGCAAGAAGATGGTTTATCGGGGGAAAAAAGATAGCGTTTGAATAAAGTTTTCGGTTTTCCATGGAGTACAATGACGATTTTGCTCCCAGTGCCACATTTTAAACATTTTTAAGCTATTGTTTCCTTTAAAAGCATATTTATTATTTTAAGTATTTAAAATGGTTTTAATAGAAAATGATTGGTCTAATAATTTCTGCCTAAAACATACAAACTTTACATTAGCTCAGCTTTTGGGGGTTTGAAAAATTCTGCTCTAAGTACCTGCATCTCGGCTGGCATTCTTATCAGAGGACATCGCTGCATCGAAACAGTAACAGAATCAATCAAAGTGGAAGGACAATCTTTCATTTTACGGGACATAAAACAATAACACTTTGTTTCCTCCCTGACCTTAACTTAGCGCAATTTTGTGTTGACCTTTCTAGAGTCTCAGTTGCCTTCCAGGTAAGAAGAAAAATAGTCAATGTTGCTGGAAGAATGGACAGTTAGTCGAGGTGCAACAGATTACTTTTGTGAAAGTCATGGTCACACCTTTAACTAGCTTAATTAATTGTGTTGATATATATAGTACTACGACCGTCTATGTTTGCAGTAATTTACCTTCGAGACAAGTTTAAATTCCACAGTTTTTGTTGGGGGCTTCATCAACGGTTTTTTTAAAAGAACAGTTTTACATAATTTACATATTTATATTTTAAAACAAGTTAACAAGGGGAAACACACCCCCAAAAATATATCTAAAAAAATATATGCTTAGATACATATAAAAACCATTTTTTACTATTTCATGAACACTTTTTAACAAGTCGAAAATTAATTTTCAGAAACTTTTTAAATAGTTCGTTAATTTCTCATTTTATGATTCTACTCACTCACACCATATTTATGGAGATGTATACTGGGTTAGCTTTATCCCACGTTTATTAAATATTTTAAAAATCACATAATACTCAGCGTTAAGGCATAAGGTGGTTTATTTTATTAATGGAACATGTGTCTGGTCTTCAATAGTAACAGAATGATATCAGAACTTCAATGGCATACTGAATGAAAATAAATTCTATTTCAAGCTTCAACTGGTGAACCAATGTCACATGGGAACGGACCACCAATCGTAGCACCGATCAATAGAAGGCAGGAACTAAAGCTGGAAGGAAAATTTGTCACCTGAAACTAGCCGATTGCATATTTTACAAAACTGATGTATAATCTTTCTACATTCTAATCTTATGTAATTAGACATCATCTGGAATATATGTCTTATTTTGCCGTTACTAAAACTTGTACCCACAAAAAATTATTTCCCAAATTCGAAAGTTTAAATTATCTTATTTATTATTTTTTGGAATTATAATTGATAATTTGAATTTAAAACTATATCTTCCGATGTGTTGTTAAAATTATGCATGCCGTCAACTGCCATTCCATAGACAGGTGACAGGTTTATACGTATGTATCTCTAGTTTTAAAGGCCAAAAGCATCCTCATTGGGGAAAATATGATTGATTTAAATTAAAACAAAAATTGGCTTGTTTCAGGTGACGAGCAATTCCAGCTTTCTTTCGTCCATTTCCTTCGATCGGTGTTCCGATCAGTACTCTGTTCCCACGTGACATTAATTTATCAATGGACTTGTTTCAACACTTTGTCAAAGAAAACAAAACAACCAATGATATCGCAATTCGGAGCGCGTGTCGTTATAAAAACCAATGATCTTGTTTCAAGGAGTAGGCAAAGAAAACAAAACAACCAATGAAAAAGCAGTAAGAGTGTGACATCAGAAGAAATATTCCCATTGAAGCTCAAAAAAATATTTTTTTTTCCATTCAGGATTTCTGTTGCAACTCAAAGAAATGAAACGTGCCCATTGCTTTACAAAATATATACGTGAAAAATTAAATTGAGTTAATATTTAATGATAAGAACTTTTAACTTGGCAACGTTATGTGATTTTGATGCAAATATGCACAGTTCTTTACATCCGCTTTTCGCAAATAAAAACACATTTTTTTATTTAAAAAACAGACGATTTTTGTAATAGTTATAAATTTAAAATTGCTGATCATTTTGAAAATATTCATTCTAATTTTTATGGACCAATAACAGGTAAGAGAAGCTTAACTGTTTATTAAAATGTTTAAAATTTGGGACTTATAGAACACTTATTAATATTAGCATTTATTGTAGAAAAATGTTGAAATTCTGTGCTTTTCTTATGAGAATTTAACGAAGTAATTAAAATAATTGAGTTCACTAAAATATACTTTATTTAGATATACTGCTATATACGATGTCTGACACTAGTTTAAAATGAACAGGTTATGTTGGAAGTTCTTTATAGATTTCAAAATTACAAAATAAGCCTAATTTATTCGTTCAAGATGACTGTGTGATCAATTTTATATTCTAAAATCTAATTTCTTCTAAGCAAAAATAATGGCTGTAGTTCGAAATAGCTTTTTTATTTCACAATTTTATTTCTGTTATACTTTTTAAAATCATGGTTATGAATGTATATTTTTGCATTATTTTATTCTAAAATTTAGCTTTGGCACTGAAAGTTAGAACAGAAGACTATTTCTGTATTAAAAAAGAAGTCTACTCCGCAAACACCATACTGATCGGAATCAAAGGCAGATAAATTATCTAGTGATTATTCTGTTGTAAATCTGAACAGTGATGAGCTCTTGACAAGTTAACCATTGCATACATAATTTTTTTTCTTATGATTTAAAAAAACCTTTTTGATTAAACACATTAATTTATATCAAATTACGGAATTCAAGGTCTTGAAAGCAATGTTCAAACACTTTTTATTGCTCGTATGCGAAAATTATGTTCTTAACTTTCGTATTAAGCTTTTACATTTAACTTTAATCCCTTAATAGTAAAAAATAAATGACACTTACAATTGCAACAAAAAATTTGAAAATATCTAAAAACAAGTTGGTTATTAACAGTAACTGTCACAAAAGAACCACTTTTCAATAACTGTCAGGTAAAAAATAGGTTTTAGTTTAAGTTCAGAAGTAGTAGTAGTAATTTGAGTTTACTTTTAATTCCAAAGCGGATATTTATGATTATTTTTTGTGCAAAATTAGATTAAAATTCATTATCGTTTGCTATTTTTTTTCAGTTATATAAGAATAGTAAAACAAAATAGGACGCTTTAAAGTGGGATAAAAACTTAGTATTTCACTTTTTTGTCGTATCTTTTTAATTCTTTCCATTTTCGAACATTTAATTTATAATACCTTATCAATTTAATGAGCAACTTTCAACAATCCGTCATCTTATAAAAAACCTGACAACGTTCATTTTCAAATACCTTCCGGAAACCGAGCATCACTAATATCTTATCTGTGAGTGAATAAATTATGTTAAAGAAAAAAGTGCGACATATTTTACTTGTATAATACCCTCGAATACAATTTTCCGTTATAAACTCTGATAGGTAACTAAATATATATTGTGTGTTAAAAATCGTCGTAATTTAGTTAGTAACTGCCATACAAAAAAGTTTAGCAAAAAATTACGCTATATTAAAAAATAGGTGTGAAAAATATAAATTGATATAGTTACATCTCCAAAAACAAGCAAGCGTAATTTAATCATAGTTTAGATTCATCTATTTTTTTCGACAAAATGAAAATGAAATGTAGGCCAGTATGACAAAGAATTTTTCTTTTCAAAACACTAATTGCTTAGTAGATTTAGTCATGGGTAAAAAAAATTCGCACGAAGATTAAAAGGAGTTTTTTTTTTTATTTTAACACTGTCGTTTATTAAAATGTTCTTTAAGCTACTAACCCAATGACAAGTATAGTGAAGGAAATCACAAATTTTTAAATTGAAATCTACCCCTTTAGAAAGTATATTTGTTAAGTCTTTTAAAATGTAAAAAAAATTAAGTGCAACATTTAACTTAAAAGGTAACACGATTTTGTCTGCAAAAAGCTTAAAATTAAGATTTCTTTCTTTGATTAGAATATTTGTACTTCTTTATAAATCCATCTATTTGGCGTTAAGAATTAAAGCGTTCTTAAAATAATGGTTCAAAACTTCGATATGATGTAATGAAGCAAAATTTGCTTTTCACTGAAGTGTTCAAGGTTTCGCGTTTTTGGACGACCTAATATTGCTTTTGTGAATAGTGTAAACTATATTTGCATGGAAAGGACGCAATGATCACAACGCTTAATAAATAATGAAAGTTTTAAAACTTAAATTTGAATTTTTTGAATTAAACCCAAATTATCTTCCGAAACGGGTTTTATTTAAAGGGATAGTGGATGGTATTTAAATTTACATTAAATATTATTTTCTTCAATGATAGCAGAAGTATAAGCCTAGAAATATCTTAGTTCAATCTGACCCTGAGCCAAATGTGTATCTAATAATAAAGACATGTCGAGCGTTTTTCGTGCATGACCGATGTGTTGTAAGACTGGGACATACTGTAGTGGGCTCAACAAGTTTTCGGACACAGGCTAATGGAAACGAATTGCTATGCATCATTGTTTGGATGAAAATGTTTCGGTAGAAAACAATTCATCTGAGAAAAAGGTTTTTTTCCACTTTAAATTGCTGTTTTTGCTCTTTTGTTTTAAATAAGCGTGTTTGCATAGTGAGTAGGTTTACACAACGTAATGATACAATGTCGTTAAGAAATTATTCTCAGAAAAAAACATTTTTTAACCCATGATATTCTTTAACATTATAATACAAAGTATATTCAATACTAGGCAATAAATAAACTTATTTTTTAAAAATTTGAAATATTTATGGTTTTATTTTTACCACAAATTTTAAACACATTTACCTTTAACTTCTAAGACTAAGATAATCGAAAACAAGACGTCATAATTTTTTAATACTAAAACTAAAGTAGCATATAACAAACACTCAGCCACTGGGTCTCTCGTTTTCGCTATATTAGAGGGATAATTTTACTAAGATCTACTATTAACAGCCGATTCTAAATGGCCCCGAATATCTTTGCCAGAATCTAGATTAAGACAAGAAGTAAAGTATATTACGTTAAAATTGTGAACAACTATAGTGAAACGACTTTATGTTAACTGATTTGTCGAAAAACACAACAACAGTAGTCGGTACATGTCTATCGATAATCGTTTACATTTCTAATTCAAGTTAAAACATGGAATTAATTTGTAATTTCTATAAGTTTCAAAGAAATTTGAGGGGAAAATATTTAAACTAAAAAGAGTTCTGTCTATACTTTCCCGATTATTTTAATTATGGTTTTGTTACCCAACTCGTTTGTTCGAAAATAAAATTCTTTTGGATTATGTGGCGATTTTTCGGAACTTTGGACATCCTGTTTTTTTTTATTCTCCTTACAACCATCATAAATCAATTGCCATAACTATTCATGAACTCACAACTCATTTTATAAGTGTCGCTGCTGCTACAATTTATGAATGTTTGAATATCTTTGGAATTACGCCTTTTATTCTAGTGATGCTATTGAGAACTTATGGCATATGAAAAATCATGTTTTTATGCATATCAAGTAAGATATAATTCTGGGTATAAATATTTTTGCTGACACATAACGCATCTTTAATAAGTTTACTTCACTTGCATACAAATTATAAATCTGTACGTGAGAGCTAGAGGGGGAATACCTTCTATGTTTATTTAATCAAAGGTACTCAAAGGCTAAAGGCTCTCACGTACAGAAATGCAAACCACCAAAATGCAATGCGATACGACTGGGACTTACCATTCTTGCCATCTGATCCTTTCTCGCTTTCCATGATCATGTTCACAAAGGGCATAACGGAAGGAAACATGACACGGGCAATGGTCGACAGCATCTTCCAAATCCTGCGCTCACCAACAGCACACGTTATCACATCGAAGCACTTATCCACATGTTCCCATCAACTTGCTGTTGTAATTCGCGACTAACGGAGGTGAATTCAGTGTTGCAATAGACTAGACCCTCTTGTGCTTCGAACTGACTTGGCAGCACACAACCGGCGATATTCCAAGGTCTCGGCCGTGTAAACACGAGTCCGATTCGGGTTCATCGGTCGAACCAGCCGGGCAAGTTTTTTTTTCCCAAGTAGTAAATACCCCTTTTTCTTCCGTGATGGGAAGTTAATAAAGGTGTTGTTCCTTTTCTTGCCTCTTTTAATCCCCGGCTGTGCTTGGATGAGAATGCTCCAGTTTTGTCTTCTTAATTGTTTGTCCGGATCGCATCGGTGGGAATGGGTTTCCTTCTATTTTCATTACCATCTTCTACTGCACTTTCTTAATCCAGGTGTGTCTGAGAATTAGGCTGAGACGTAAAGGGATGGGACTGAATCGCGGCTATTGATGGAAAGAATATTGCGAAAAGATTTTCGATTTTACGTTTGGTTGGTAGACTACGACTAAGTCGCAGTTTACTGCTATTTGTTAACATTGTTGTTAAGTTTTCTTACCGTATTCTTCTTAAATTCTGAATATAATCGATTGCTGATTTAATTTATCTATAAACAATTATAACATCAGTTATGCAGGTTATTTTAGGAGGAAGCAAATTTGGGATCAGTTTAAAAATCTCCAAAATAAATTACTTCTTTACTTAATCCCTTATGAGGCGTATTATTAAGTAAACAGCAAGATAGGAAATTTTTAAATGACAAAATAAGAACACGAATTCACCAAAACAACAGCAACTATAGAAGAATTAACAGAATACCAATTACAACAAACATATACTATTTTCAAAGACGATTATCCGCCAGCAAATCTTGACTAAGACTTATTTGCTTATGAAAAGTGGGAAGTGCATGCCCTGAAAGCTTAATAAAAAACATGTTGGTTTGTTACAGGAACTGTCACTTAGAATTACTTCCACACATTTCCCCTCTTCCCTCATGCGTTTAAAAAAAGCGATAAACATAGCATTTACTTCTATATTAAACTTTTAAACATAAACTAAGTATTCTTCTTCGAAAACTCAATAATTATTCCTTATCGTTTGCTAAATTTATTTGTATTTCGAAGAATAAAATAATGTAGTATTGCTCACACTGAAATAGAAGAAAAAAAATCCTATCTATCATCTTCAAAACATAACTCAACGAACTAATTTTTAAATGCCACTTAAAAACGAAAAACAACGAAAAACCTCACAAAAAGGAATAATTAATATTAAAGTTGGCATACATTTGGGGGACACCCTTGAACCTGACCGGAAGTATTTTTTATCTCCTTCTGGATTGTTGCCCTATGCCCGCGTGTTATGCAAGCTCCGCCAGCTACATTAGTTAAACCAAATAAGAAAAAGAAGAAACAAGAAGTTCATAAAGAACTAAAATAGCCTACTTTCCTGTTACTTAAATACTTACTGAAGTTCTAATCGGGAAAAAAACTAGGTTCCTAAAGTAAATATCATCCACAGCCGTTTCTACACTAGATTTATACACATTAGAAAAAAAAAATCGAAACAAAGCACCCAGCTATAATTTAAACTTCTAAAAGCCAAAATCAACTATTTTCCTTAATATTCTTTCGCAAATTAATTAAATATTATTTATCATCTGCTCGTGATTTATTTGTAGTTCGAAGAATAATTAAATATTTATTAATGACAAAAGTAATGAAACTACTCCGAACTGCATTAAAAAATAAGAAATGTAAATTAAAACTAAGCATAATTGCATGCAAAAGTATGCCTTACCGCTTTCTTGGTAGATAATTAATGAATAATCAAAGAATCAAATTGTGCTACATTTTATGACGTCATTCCAAACTGATTCATGAAAATATTATTTTGTTTCACATATGTTTAAATAAATAAAGTTTTCTCATGCCATGTTTTGATATTGGCAACAGGATTTAAATGACTCAAAATTGAGTAATTTAAAAAATTTCCAATGACTATTTCAACATGGGAAATTCGCCGACAATAGTAGATTAATATGTCCGTCCGGACGTACAGACAGACGGACAAAAAGTATGAAAGTTGGGTATTTGAGGTCATAGCTTTCTAACAAAAAAAGAATTTTTAAGATCCGATGGATAGAACCGATTTTGATCGGATAGAACCGTACGGACGTTCAGACGGACAGACAGACGGACAGACAGACAGACGGACAGACAGACGGACATACAAACAGACAGACAGATGGACATCAACCGCATTTCAATACCTACAGTGATTTAAATGACTCAAAATTGAATTTCAATGCTAATTCAATGGGAAATTCGCCGACAGATAGTAGATTTATGTCCGTCCGGACGTACAGACAGACGGACAAAAAGTATGAAAGTTGGGTATCTGAGGTCATAGCTTTCTAACAAAAAAGAATTTTAAGATCCGATGGATATAACCGATTTTGGAAGGGGGGTACGGACGGACATACGGACAGACAAACGGAACGGACAGACAGACAGAAAGGACATCGACCGCATGTCAATACCTACTTTTTCATTTTTTTAATTTTTCGAATTAAAAAAAGAAAAGTAGGCTAAAAATACTCCCGGTCAGGCTCAAGGGACCTGTTGTACAAGTCTGTCGACAAAATACAAAGTTTTAACTAAATTGCAGCAATAAGTTGCCATATGTTGCAACCCTCTCCTCAAATTAACGACATTAACGTCTAATAACGCCAATAACGTCTAATTCATACATTAACGTCTAATTTTACGCCAAATCTGGTTACAACGATAAATTGGTATTATGGCTACCTTTGGCGAAATTTGCAATTGCATTCCCAATTTTTAGCCTACTTTTCTTTTTTTAATTCGAAAGAATTAAAAAAATGAAAAAGTAGGTATTGACATGCGGTCGATGTCCGTCTGTCCGTCTGTCTATCCGTCTGTCTGTCTGTCCGTCTGTCCGTCCGTACCTCCCTTCCAAAATCGGTTCTATCCATCGGATCTTAAAAATTCTTTTTTTGTTAGAAAGCTATGACCTCAGATACCCAACTTTCATACTTTTTGTCCGTCTGTCTGTACGTCCGAACGGACATAAATCTACTATCTGTCGGCGAATTTCCCATTGAATTAGCATTGAAATTCAATTTTGAGTCATTTAAATCACTGTAGGTATTGAAATGCGGTTGATGTCCATCTGTCTGTTCGTATGTCTGTCTTTCCGTCTGTCTGTCTGTCCGTCTGTCCGTATCCCTCTTCCAAAATCGGTTCTATCCCTCGGATCTTAAAAATTCTTTTTTTGTTAGAAAGCTATGACCTCAGAGACCCAACTTTCATACTTTTTGTCCGTCTGTCTGTACGTCCGGACGGACATAAATTTACTATCTGTCGGCGAATTTCCCATTGAATTAGCATTGAAATTCAATTTTGAGTCATTTAAATCACTGTTGCCAAATCAACAATGGCATGAGAAACTTTATTTATTTAAACATATGTTGAAACAAAATAATATTTTCATGAATCAGTTTGGAATGACGTCATAAAATGTAGCACAATTTGATTCTTTGATTATTCATTAATTATCTACCAGAAAGCGGCAAGGCATACTTTTGCATGCAATTATGCTTAGTTTTAATTTACATTTCTTATTTTTTAATGCAGTTCGGAGTAGTTGCATTACTTTTGTTATTAATAAATATTTAATTATTCTTCGAACTACAAATAAATCACGAGCAGATGATAAATAATATTTAATTAATTTGCGAAAGAATATTAAGGAAAATAGTTGATTTTGGCTTTTAGAAGTTTAAATTATAGCTGGGTGCTGTGTTTCGATTTTTTTTCTATGTGTATAAATCTAGTGTAGAAACGGCGGTTGATGATATTTACTTTAGGAACCTAGTTTTTTTTCCCGATTAGAACTTCAGTAAGTATTTAAGTAACAGGAAAGTAGGCTATTTTTGTTCTTTATGAACTTCTTGTTAAATATTAAAATCCATTTAAATCTATTCTGAAGTGTTTTTATACTAATATTTTATTAATTATATGCTTAACGATTTTAAATAATTATTTACTTTTTTAAAATCAATTCTTCGGCATTTTAACGTTCCACGTTTTTTATAAATCGTTGTGTTTTATAGTCAAAATAAGTATATTTTCTGTTTTACTGCCGTATATCGAACAATGTTTTGCACATAATATTTATGGTTATTTTTCATTTTTTAGCCTTTTTGCAGCCATTCCTGAAATTGTCAATCCTTGTGTTATTTCGTATTGCTTTTCTCAAAAAAAAATACATTCAATGTTTTTCTGCCGTATCGAACTATGTTTTGTGCATAATATTTATAATTTTTCCCTTTTTCAATCCATTCCTGAAGAAACACTTTTTTGTTGTTTTCAGTCGGCCATAAATTAGTAGTATTTTTCTTCATTTCGATTGTTGCCATTCCAGAGATAGAAATATAAGGAAATTTGGGTGCCGTATAAGAGTATTATTATATATATATATATATATATATATATATATATATATATATATATATATATATATATATATATATATATATATATATATATATATATATATATATATATATTATATATATATATATATATATATTATATATATATATATATATATATATATATATAATATATTATATATATATATATATATATATATATATATATATATATATATATATATATATATATATATATATATATATATATATATATATATATATATATATATATATTATATATATATATATATATATATATATATATATATATATATATATATATATATATATATAATATATATATATATAATATAATATATATATATATATAATATATAATATAATTATATTTATTTCATGTAAAAAACTACAGTTTAAAATATATAGTAAAAAAAATAGATCTCTCATATATAACAGTTCCAAGTGCTGTATGAAACATATTGGTATACTAGAACTGAAGTTTTATTTTTAGAATTCAATACAATTCAATTCATTAAAGTTCATATAGAAATGAAATCGACTTTATATTTGCAATCAAACTATTTTTCAGATGTGTAAAAAAAAAAAAATGAAAAAAGCCTGCGTTGTCTTAATGTTTACAAAATATAATTACCTTAATAAATTGCCAAACAATGTATGGGTAAAACAAAAAAAAATAGTTTATTTACTCTGTAAAAACGGTGAAACAAGAAAAGTAAGATTAAGCTTTGTGCCTTGGCGTTCTATTATAAAACAAATATAAATTGCTAAAATTTCTCATAAATTAAGGGGCAAGAACACAATAAACAATATTTTGGATAAATTATATATGTTGTACATTACAAATTATGGCAAAGAATTTTATTTTAATTTAAAAATTTCCACTCAGGTGTTTAATTGCGAGAGTAATACCACAACCACAACGAACCGTTTATATATACTTTTACTGTAATAAAATAATAATAAAAATATTCTCAGAATAAATAAATAGAAGATAATCCCGCATAAAAATATGACAATAAACTTCTTCCAAGAATTTTTTAAAGAATTCGTAAAGAATAATTAAAAAAAAAACTCATTACAGAGGTAGTCATGCGGTAGAAATCGCTGTGACTAAAAACTGTTAATGTTGTGTTCCACCTATTTTTACACCAAACAGAAATTGTTTTTGCTATCCTAGAACAAAATATTAAAAAAACCTTATTGCTATGAATTTAATATTATTGTTATTAAAGTTTTAATTGTTTAAAAATATACATTGAAAAGTAAAAGTGTCTTATTTTTTAAATAAATATAAATTCTCAATTTAAAATAAATACTTTTTTTTAAGGAACTTGAACCATAAATCTCCTGAAAACTCGAATCTTCACTTTATACCCGATAGACATAATAACATTCGATTCAATGAAGACAAGTTTTAGTTCCACAACAATTCTTTATTGTTGTTTGATTCAAGTAAACATTGCCAGTGTGCTCAGTTTTGCGGCTGGCCGACTCTTGATGCCTCACAAGAGATTTATATCAACAGAACAGACAACCTCTAACATTGGTTTAGAAGCGAAGGATAAAGAAGAGCTACAAGAGGCCCTCCAGCTACTAAACATGGGGAAACAGTCTCTCAATTTGCCTACCGAAGACAATCAGCTCTTGATGCTACTTGTAGATACTTCAAACGCTACAGACAGATCGAACCAAATACAAAAAATTGTCGAAGAATCACTTAATGGCAGTTCCTTGGGCAATGAAAAGCAGTATATGGCTTTGTCTGGCGAAGAAGGTCGAGTGAACGTAAAGAACTACTCGGTTGAGACGCCATCTCCAAAGGAAGCATCATCCTCGGAGCAAAGCAACGAGATACAAGACGTTTTCAAAATGGTGGTCCGAAAGAAGATGCCAGGAGCAAAAGAACACAAGATTAGCATAATTGAAACGAATCAAATTGAACCTTTCACGACGGCTTTGGAAACACTGAAATCCAAGAGAAAAAGACACATTAGGTTACCGTTAAGTCCATTTAATGTACCAGTTTCTAGGCAGAAGAGAACCAATACAAAAGAAAATCCATTGTTTAAATTTCTGAATGGCGAGTCGCCTGAAAAAGAATTAGACGATTCGTTTTCTTACAAATTTAGTCCGGATGGACACCTAATGATACAAAATTCAAATGTGTTTGATGAAAACAAAAATGTCTACGATAACTATAAATCTGGCGATGCTGAATTCGATAACGGATTGAAAAGTCAGTTTAAAGGAGCCTCTTATCCATGGATTAAACCTAGTGCATTGAAACCTTCATACTTGCATCACAGAGTAATGTTTCAAACAAAGAGAGAACCAAATAATCGCAGAAATCAGATATATCCACTGAGTTATTCGAAGAATTGGCAGGATTCTGCGAAACACATGGCATGGGGAGATGAAGATAATAAATACTTCAATCGAAATGGCCGTGACATTGGCAATATTTTTTTACATGGTGTATATGATACTTCGGTTTCTTCGACATCTAATAGAAGAGCTTATCCAACCGCTGGGTTTGTTCGACCAAGTACGTCTGAAAAGAATCTTTTGAATACCTCGTTTTTAGACATTTTTAAACGCCAAGAAATGTCTACTATGAATACAATAATGGGCAAAACTTCAAAATCACCAGATGCAAAAAATAGTGCTACATCTGGTAAACAAAAGATTGATTATAATTTAGAAGTGACGAAGGATTACCCCGCAGACTTAAACGGCAGATACTCATTTGAGAAGCCATTATTGTATCCTTCAAACATAAATTTAAGAGAAACTTCAAACATAAATTCAAGAGAAACTTCAAACATAAATTTAAGAGAAACTTCTACAAGAACTCTAGAAACCACGACCATTGTGTTCGTATGCTTACTTTGTGTTTCCATTATCATCTTAGCATACAGGTAAGTCAATATTTTTCTTGCAATTATGCTTTATTGTAATTTATTTTCTTCTTCACTATAGTGTTTGAACAAGGAAGTCCCCACCCCCAAGTTATCTTATTTGGCATATATCTATCTTTAAATATCGACACGTGTTTATTCCGGGACAACTAATGTTTCAATTCAATGTAGTTGGTTGGTTGCTAGACATATATATTCAGGTTTGTGTGCTTGGTCAGCGACCCGCTTATAAACCTTCGTCAAGTAAGACAGACACAACAGACAACACACACATAAGTGGATCCATCTAATTTTTAGAGACAGAGGCCAACTAGAGGATCCCCAGAATTGGCTTGTCACCCCCAGAGGTATTGATTTGGTATGGGAACTTACGGCCGTATTCACAAGTTCGGGTTACCCGCAGGTTTCGCCCGTCTGGGGGATAGATCGGTAGGTTTCGTCAAATTCCTTATTCGCAAGTGCGAGTTATGCCAAAAGGGAGGAGATAGGGAGCCGAATCTGCTCTACGGGTTATCCCACCAATGTCGGTGGGTTTTCAGAGGGATATCTCTGAGAAATGTTCAAAATCAAAACAAACATAGCTTATCAGGTTCTTCTTTCAAACTAGTGATCATAATTATTTAGTTCTAATCCATTTTAATTGATCTTTATAAAGTCTGGCATAAAGTTTATTTTCTTCGCTTCAGCCATTTTTTTAAAGGGGAGTCGGATGGGTGTTTGGATCAAAAATGTCGATTTTCTGTGTTTCTTTTACTTTTAATCCGCATATGTATAGCTTTAATTTAAGACCAAGACTATCGATTTTTGTTTAGTAGTTTTATTTTTATAAGCATTTTTCAGAAACTATGTACATCAGTTCTTACCAGTAACTTAATTTTCTTTTGCGTTTTCTGAAATATAAGGTTTTTCAACACTTAGGAAAAAAATTATCAGGAACTATAAAATATATCAACGTGTTTCGTTTTATTATTTCTTCCCTATTAATATCTATTTGATTTAAACTGAGGAATTTTAAAATATCTCTGCTCAATTTTAAATATCTCTGCTACAAAAAAAGTTATATAACTTTAAATTGGATTTTGGGTTTTTTTTAAATACATATTTTTAAAAAACTCACTGTGAAAGTATTTTTTATGCTGTGAAATATCTTCAGTTTAAATTAAAGAGCTATATGTAAGGAACAAACTATAAAAACAATTCAAGTTCCTGAAAAAAATATTCCTAAAGTTAGTAAAATTAACATGGGCGAGATAGAACCATCCGACTCCCCAGAGGCGATTGCGATCTGTCTCACGATGCAAATAGAACAAGTGTGAAATATCTCTATCAGTAAACAACGTCACGTGATTCCGCTTAACCAATGATATGTCCTGTTACAAAATCTGATTGAAACCTGAGGAAGAAACCCGAAAGGTGAAACCCAGATAAATCTCGCGGTTGTGAATACGAATTTGAAATAACCCTCAAGTTGTCCCTTCCTCGCAGGATTCATGTTCTGGGGATATCTCGCTACTTGACTCGAACTTGTGAATACGGCGGTTAGAGGACTTTCGGACCCAACAGATTTAACGAGCACGTACTCCGCATATACTCGGTAGGTCTTCAGTGGTACCGGGACTCGATCGCAGGACCTTCCGATCCTGAGACCGAGACGCTGACCACTAGGCTCACTACGTCCCCAATTCAATGTATATTTTTGTTATTTGTATAGATTTTAGAGATAATATGGGTGTTAAAATATTTACTAGTTTCCAAGTAAAACTGGTTACTAAAAACCTTAAGCTAGAGCTGCCTCATTTTGCAAAGTTAAATTATTAAAGAGCAAATAATTATGGTAATAACTGCTTTTTGTATGCTTTATGGATTGCACTCTTTGAACTGCCAAGTATAAGGTAAATACAGAACTGTCTTTTATGTGTGTACTAGTGTCTCGCAAAATCTAATTTGAAAAGCCGTTTATTAAAATAAAACTCGTTTAATTAAGACACTTGTGAAAATTACCGAGAATCATTGAAATCTGGATCACTTAATTCAACTTAAATTGGAAAAGTTAAATGCATAATAACATCACATTAATCAAACGACGCGACTTTTCCTCAC
Source organism: Oedothorax gibbosus (assembly GCA_019343175.1). NCBI lineage: Eukaryota > Metazoa > Arthropoda > Arachnida > Araneae > Linyphiidae > Oedothorax > Oedothorax gibbosus. The sequence goes on from CM033270.1 coordinate 23,382,467, forward strand.
GCTTCACAACCCTAACTTGAAAAGAAATGCCACGTCCAATACTATCTGTTTAAATATATTATCATGCAAGTATTTTGATATAAAGAGTCCAGGGGGTAAAACCCTTCATCGACATGATATCTGTCTGTATCAGGCCTCTTTGGCTGCGTTTTCGAGTCAGCGCCTAAACTGGTGAAAGGAAACCGATTTCTCATACCCTCTCTCTCGCGGCAACCCTGATTCCGGGACAATAGTCCCACGTTTGTACCACGAGCGAATAACCAATGGAGAAACTGGTTTCCTGTCCACCAAGCAGACCTGAATACGGGATGATTCCTAGTTAATCAAGGGGTTATTCCCCTGGATTCTTCATATACCATTCTTCCTTCCAGCATTGCTTCGCGAACGAACCCACCCAGAAACACTTTTGAGCTACCGGGCGCTAACGTCATCTTAAACATGACGAGCAGTGAAAATACGCGGCGCCCTGGGAGGCATCTGCGCCCCTACAAATCTCATTCCGAAACCGTCTTCAGAAAGTTCGAAGAAGCAAACGTCGACGACGAAGTGATTGAGGACTTTCCCGAGTTGGAGTGGCAGTCTGAAGAGGGGGAGTGGCTTTTCGACCAGGGCAGCACTCGAAATACCACCGTCTTTGAGAAACTGTAGGTCTCTATCTCAGTAATTGTATTTCGATTAAAAATAAATATTTGTCAGTAAAAATAGTTTTTTTATTTCGAAGAAATTAACTCCTGCTTAACCGGTCACCGCTTTGAGTAAATGCTTTTTTTTTCTTTAACCGGTTCCATATATTTGCATTTAGTTCAAGATTTACAGATAACTAAAGACATTTTTGCTGACTCACTGATTTTTTTTAAAATTTCATCGCTTAAAAAAATGTTTTCTCCTTTTATATGTGACTAGCTGTTATACCCGACGTTGCACGGGTAGAGGTGGAAAAATAATTTAACACTCAATTTAACTATTTTTTTTCTTTCAATTTAGTTACATAAGATATGAAGATTACCCAGCAAATTTTCCATTTAATTATCCAACTTGGATATAGTAATGATTAATATTAATTTCAAAAATACCTTTGATAAGAAGCTCAAATTAAAAATAATACATATTTAAGTAAAAAATAATCAGTAATAATTAAAAATGGAAAAACATCTAAATCTTAAAAGGGTTTCAAACATTTATTTTAAAAAATGCACTCATAAATGTCATCACAATTCCCTCATAAATACATAAAACCTTTTAGCTCATTTGGCGCGTTTTGGGAAATAATTTGGCGAGAAAATAGATATAGCTACAAACACACCCATAAAACAGCTCTAACACAATGACCTTCGAAAACGACCAGCTTATAAATTATTTATAAAAGAAATTGCCTATTTGGCGAGTTTTAGTTAATAATTTAACGAGTTTGGCAACGTATTTGGCGAAAAAATAAATACATAAAAGACTAATATGCAGCTCTAGTGCGATGGTCTTTATCAACCATCATAGTTCAGTATAGCTTAACTATACATTTATTGCTTAAATATGCATACATGCAGTCAACAGAAAAATCATCAAATAAACCCACAATAAAATCCGGGAATGGATACTGGCGGAATTACGTCACTTGAAACATGTCAATTATTTTTCAAATAATGAAATTAGTTTCTGAAGGTGTGTAATGGCAACAGAATAAAATAAACATTTCCAATTTTAAATGTTTTCGTTAAAAGTTTTATTTAATTTTTTCAGCCGATGGCATCAGGAAAGTAAAAAAATGATCGGATTTGAGCCAAAGTGGTGTAGTTTTTTCAGAAAAACGTTCGAAAACGATAGAAGGAATGGTCTGATTCGAAAAATTCTTAGCCTATGTTTGTTCCGGAGATGAGATGAATTTTTGTGCCAAATTTCGTGACGATGTGTTGCGTGGTTCTTTAGATCTCGTGTCTTATACAAACAAACAGAAGTTGCCTTTTATGTATATAGATGACTAAAAAAACTTTTAAATTATTGTTGAGAGTTTATATTAAAGTAATTCTTCTTCAATTTAAAATACTTTCCACTATACGTTCTTAGAAGATTTTTCCCAGTTAAATTGAGGTAATTTCCTCTGAAATTGGTATATATTTGGAGTTATTAGCTAGAAAAATGACAGAAAATTAGTTCTATGCTAAACGTTTTACACATCAAGCTAATTTCTGAACGCTATAATAAATCCTCAATTACTTTCTTTCTTCAATTAGTACAATGTTTGCCGTTTACCTTTCTCTTTGGATATTTGTCAGAATATAACTAACACTTTGGGAATTTTTATTTCCATGTCTGAAACAGCTTATATGTTTTCGGAAGCATACAGTGACCTTTGATTGTGAATAATGGCATCATTTGTTGACTTAGTTGGATATTATACTAAAAAATAATTAATATTTTTACTTTATGTATTTTTTATAGGCAAATTTCACTTTGTGGAAAATAGTACCTATTAATAAAAGTTTTATAATGTGTACTTTTGGTGTGATTTTTACATATAAGGCTTTTTAAAAATATAATGCTATCTTCTTGAATAGTGTAATCATAAAAAGCATTCTATATATATGCCTATTTCACATATAACCTATAATTAATGTTTAACACCTCGTAGAATTGTAACCTATTCACAATAATTCATCAACCAACTTTTGACCAAACTATTAATCTTTATAAGATGTTGACTATACATCCAAAGAGCAAACCCTAGTACATCCCTTATGTACTTATTATGCGACTCTGCTATCTAACGCTCACCAACCATGAAAGTATTAAAGTAATTTGTGATAGTTTATTGACTACATAAAAAATAGTAATTCAGGTACCTAAGAATAAGCAACAACTACAATTCGAAATCACAGCAAAAAGTTAAAATTTAAAACTTTAAATGTACTTAGATTATTTTACACAGATGCAAAAGATGTTTCGACACAATAAAAATATCTTGCTACTTTTTTTAAAGAAGAAACAATATTAATTTTGAAAGAATAAATACAAACATTATCACACAAAACAACAATATTTATTTATCTGAAATCCATAAATCCGTAAGAGCCATAAACAGGGCATATACTTTAGGCATATTGGTACATCAATCCCACTGGAAGCGTAGATATGACGGGCTGTCTCTGCGGTGGGGTATAGTAGACTCGGTTGTTTCTCATCCCCTCTTGGTAGGCGTACCTCTGGGGGTACCCGTAGTTATACGTACCCGGTACGTTGTACTTGCCCCCGTACGCGTACCTGCTGATGTACGAAGAAGGGTAGTACTGGTCGTATCCCCTGTAAGCTGCCAGGCAGGTTGTGGCTAGGAGAACTAGCACAGTCAATAACTGCTGAAAAAAGCAAAGGGGTATCTTATATATATATTTCTCTTTTCTTAAAGAATATTATTCAATGCTTTTTGAAGTTAGAGTCACTAGATATTGACTCTACTTAAATTGCCATGTGCCAAATTTGGCGCTATGGCAACCCGCGTTTACCAAAATCATTATTTTGGTGAAAGCAAGAAGACCAAGATCACTATTGGCTTACAGTGCTCAGCGACATTAACAGAATGGACTGCAAATATAATTAAAAGCAGCTCCGAAAACGTCCTCAAGTTGAACCTCGCCAAATCACTAATTTGAGGAGTATTGATGCTTCACACATGGTAACTTAACGTTATCGTTTTGTTGGAAATATGCCAATGGGTATATTTCACGTCTTGAGTGGTAACAGTTTCATAAGAATAAAAATAAAGTCTTGATTTGCTAATCAATGTAGTTAGCGGAGCTTATATCGTGTCATACCACCAATCACCGAAACCACTAATATAATCCAGAAATGCTTTGTGTTACGTGAAACAAGCCAATTGTCAAAGGGTTTGAAAAACAGATAAGAATAGACTGGCAAACCAGAAAAGTTACCCACATCTACCCCCAAGTCACGTGTTTTCTTGAAACCACTTTGCGTATTTTATTAAAAGCTGGAAAGAATTATTAAAATAAAAAAAAAATCCTCCAAAATTTAGAACCCAAAAAAGCATAAGAAGTCCAGAATCCAATTATTTTAATCACATTGCCTTTTTATCTTCAATCATCAAACGGGAAACTTTATTTAAATGCATAAAAACGGAACATTTATTTTGTGATAAAAGTCAGTTTAGAATGACGCCATAATATGTATCAAAGTAATATTCTTTGATCACTTTCATTATTTGTTTAGAAAGAGGCAAAAGGCGTTCTATTTAGTTTCATTTTAAATGCAAACGCAATTTTTCATTTACCTTTAAGTCTTTTTAATGAATAATGACATTTAAAAAATATTATTCATTATATTGTTTTAATGTTGTTGTATGTTGATATGAAATGATTTGTTTCGATTTAAAGGCGAGGAACATTACATATTTATTGTTAGAAATATAAACAGAGTTAGCATCAGATTTTCAACAGTGAATAGAAGAAACTGTTAACTTTTGTTTTAAATTTTGGAGTATAAATGTTGTGTGGAAGCGGTCTAAGTGACAGATTGTGATACAATATAGTACTTGTTTGCTTCTATCGGCAATAAAAAAAATATTTGCTTCGTGCTTCCATTCGTTTCATTCCGGCCAGATGCCTAATTTTTGCACAATTTAAATGTAAGTTTACATATCCGTGACACTTCTCAGCTAAGATTGTTTAGATCGACATGTTTATAATAATTTTATTCTTTACAACTAATATTTTATAGAGGAAATTATTCTATAAGCTCTTTTTATAATTCAATTGGTTTTTTTTAATGATTAAGAGTACTCGGTAAAATTTCTAAGCCAAATTCACAGTTGTATAACAACAACAACAAAAAGAGTTGCACTAACTGCACAACAATTAAATTACATAGATCTTTATAAGACAAACAAATAAACTCGATCCCATAACTGCATAACAGTACAGTCGCACTACCATTACAAAAAGGAATGAAAATTTACATAACTTCTTATGTGTCAAACAAAACATTGTTACGTGTAGTCGCGTAACAAAAAAGAAGATACTTTAACTACATAACAGTAAATTCCCAAATACTCCTTAAGGGTAAAACAAATAAACTTTATTTTATAGCTTCATAACAGTACAGTCGCATAACGACTTCAATAATAAAGTTGAAACCAAACCGAAATCCCTTAAACTATGAAATGCATCGTCAAATTTTTCATGAAAATTACCTATTTTCTTAAAAATATGTAAATGGTATAGAAAAATTTATATTTTGGTTAGATTTACCATTACATGGCTAATTGCTCACAAAGAGCACTTTCTACCAAAACACAAAACCAATAAAAGATTTATTTTCTATATTAACTAAAAATATTAAATGGAAACTTAAAATTCAATTAGATTTGAATTTTTTTTGTACTTTATCCTTGTTGGTATTGATTTACATGACAAAAGACTTAAATAAACAAAAAGTTAAGCAGAAATTTCAAATGTAAATGTTTAAAAACCTTTTAGCCTTAGGGTAGCTCTTAATGAATTTTACCTTCAAGTTCCATTAAAATGTCATTAAAAATTAAATATTTACGCTATACTTACCAAGACTTTCATGATGACTAAGATGTTAGCAATTGTTCAATTTAAAAATAAACTTTTCCATGATCCTTTTCCCAGCTATATATACGCAGTGGTAACACAACCTTCAAATCCTCAAACTAAAACAAACTCTTAAAATTTATGAGAAAGGAAAGTAGGCACGCGTTGGTTGACAATACCGAAACAAACAACTTTTTTAATTGAGTTTCGACACTGTCATCACATCATCTGGGTTTCTATAACATTCCCTCCACGAATGAAAAATGTGTGTCTCTAAAATATTAAGTAGTTGATAAGTGTTTGTTTTCTGGTTACATTTTAAAGTCCACAGCTGGGTTGCAAAACAAGGCAGAAAAATTAAAACTTATACTTCCATCATATGTAAAACTAGCAAATTTATACCCGTTCTTCGCACGGAATAAAAAAAATCTCAAATAGATTCCAAATATGTGTACCATATACCCTGTTATAGGATCATAAACTTATTATTGTTTCCGCACGTTATAAATTATAAAATCCCGTTTCATTGCCTTAAAATTCCAAAATGAAAAATACGCTATAAAATGCACTCATAAATGTCATCACAATTCCCTCATAAATACATAAAACCTTTTAGCTCATTTAGCGCGTTTTGGGAAATAATTTGGCGAGAAAATAGATATAGCTACCCACACCCATTATACAGCTCTAACACAATGACCTTCAAACAACCGACCAGCTTATAAATTATTTATAAAAGAAATTGCCTATTTGGCGAATTTTAGTTAATAATTTGGCGAGTTTGGCAACGTATTTGGCGAAAAAATAAAGACATAAAACACTAACAGCTCTAGAGCGATGGCTTTATTAACCATCATAGTTCAGTAATAGCTTAACTATACATTTATTGCTTAAATATGCATACATGCAGTCAACAGAAAAATCCAATGAAAAAATCATCAAATAAACCCACAATAAAATCCGGGAATGAAGACTGGCGGAATTACGTCACTTGAAACATGTCAATTATTTTTCAAATAATGAATTTAGTTTCTGAAAGTAATGGCAAAAGAATAAAATAAACATTTTGAATTTTAAATGTTTTCGTTAAAAGTTTTATTTAATTTTTTCAGCCGATGGCATCAGGAAAGAGAAAAAATGATCAGATTTGAGCGAAAGTGGTGTATTTTTTCCAGAAAATTCGATTTTTCTCTAAAAATGGAACAAATATGAAAAATCTAAGCCTCAGGTGCACACGTTCATATTAAAGGGAATCTATCTTAAAAATTTCGAATTTCTGAGGGCAGTATAAGTAGGTCTTTTACGATCCGAAGACAGACACACAGACAGACTCTTTCTTTTATTATTATAGACTAGCAAATTTATACCCGTTCTTCGCACGGAATAAAAGTATCTCAAATAGATTCCAAATATGTGTACCATATAACCGGTTATAGGATCATAAACTTATTATTGTTTCCGCTCGTTATAAATATAAAATCCAGTTTCCTTGCCTTAAAATTCCAAAATGAAAAATACGCTGTAAAATGCACTCATAAATGCCATCACAATTCCCTCATAAATAATATAACCTTTTAGCTCATTTGGCGCGTTTTGGAAAATAATTTGGCGAGAAAATAGATATAGCTACCCACACCCATTATACAGCTCTAACACAATGACCTTCGAACAACCGACCAGCTTATAAATTATTCATAAAAGAAATTGCCTATTTGGCGAATTTTAGTTAATAATTTGGCGAGTTTGGCAACGTATTTGGCGAAAAATAAAGACATAACACACTAATAGCTCTAGTGCGATGGCCTTTATTAACCATCCTAGTTCGTAATAGCTTCAACTATACATTTATGCTTGTTGGTTGTAGACATATATATTCAGTTTGTGTGCTTGTCAGCGAACGCACATTTATTGCTTAATATGCATACAGCAGTCAACAGAAAAATCAATGAAAAAATCATCAAATAAACCCACAATAAAATCCGGGAATGAAGACTGGCGGAATTACGTCCCTTGAAACGTGTCAATTATTTTTCAAATAATAAATTTAGTTTCTGAAAGTAATGGCAAAAGAATAAAATAAACATTTTGAATTTTAAATGTTTTCGTTAAAAGTTTTATTTAATTTTTTCAGCCGATGGCATCAGGAAAGAGAAAAAATTATCGGATTTGAGCGAAAGTGGTGTATTTTTTTCAGAAAATTCGAATTTTCTCTAAAAATGGAACAAATATGAAAAAACTAAGCCTCAGGTGCACACGTTAGTATTAAAGGGAATCTATCTTTAAAATTTCGAATTCCTGTGGGCAGTATAAGTAGGTCTTTTACGATCCGAAGACAGACACACAGACAGACAGACTCTTTCTTTTATTATTATAGATGATAATATATAAAATTTTAGGAATTGAATATAAAATCTTTTTTAGTTGTCTTTACATATAGAAGAAGTAATAGCAACTTCAGCTAAAATAAATAAGAGAGTTTTTAATACGTTTAGATACGTTTTATTTATTTACTCTTCTTGTATTTTGATTCTGCTCAATCAAAGAATTTTGGAATTATGAAGTCTGATTACTTGTAATTATATCTATACAGTTATTTTGTTTATTTTTAACTATTCTAACTGTATAATACTTTTTTTTTTATCCAGAAGCACCACAAACTCAGAATAAAAATTATATATATATCACAAAATAGCAAAAGGATCTCCAAAACCTACGGTCTAACTAAAATGGATGATTATCTCTCGTGTAGCTCTAGTGCGACGATAATTCAAACTAAACTAAACTAAAAAAGACGCGGTAGTGTCTAATCAGAGATAGACACATAAAATTATCGGATTGACAAAAGTAATCTTAGTTGCAAACTGTTCAAACCGTTCTTGATGTTTAATAATAATAAGTATATTCTCAAGGATAAAGTTTGTTTTAATTACCTTTTTCTAATTACTCAACACCACGAAATCTCTAAATTATGCAAATTGTCCTTTGGTAAACCTTGGTTTTTGCCTTAAAAGTACGCATTTCCGTGTACAATAGTAGACTTTAGACCTCGATATTATGCCAACTGGAAAATGAGTTGGTTACGTTTTCTGCATGTAAGATGGTAGATATATATATCACTTGCGTAACAACGCCTTCAAAGAGAGTAAACATGAGGAAAGGATCCCCGTTTCAGACATTGGGTTAACATTTTGTTATTTCGGTTGTTCCTCGAAATGTTTTTGTTAAGTTGATTTTAAAATTAAAAAACCAATTTTATAACCACTGTAAAAAGTTTGGTGTAACGTTACTCCGTAAAACTAGTGGCAGCATGTGCTGCTTCCACTTTTACGAAGTAACGTTACAGTATAAAGTGGTTTAGACTACGATGAATAATTCAACTTACGACGAATTAACCTATCCCCTATTCTAATGAGTGGTGTGGGGAGGGTGTTTTCCCCCGCAGCTTGTACAATGTAAGATGAATACCCTTTTTGACGATGAGGTTCTGTACATGTGGTTTCTTTACGATGACAGTTATTCTACAGTGAAAGTCGTTTTTCCGCCAAAGTTGAGGAAATGTTTAATCAGTTAAAACAAAAAATATGAGTTTCTTTCCCAATTCCATTGCGCTGATTTATTTTATTTATTTATAGTAACATGGAAACCTAAAATGGGTTATATTGTTTTAGGGATTAGTAATTTCTTTGGTTTTTACTTAGGAATTAAGAAATTTTTACACTTCAATTTAATTCCTCTAAAACTTTCTAAAATGTGTTTTAAATTTTTAAGCTTAACACAGTATCGCCATTCATCTGACTTTTTTACACTTACGTTACAATTCTACCACTTATGTTTACTATTCTTTAATATTCTTTTGCTCAAATTTTTTTAAAAGTAACTTCAGTATTTTCAATGTTTTTCATGTTTATCGAATTTAACCGCAGTAGTTTTTAAATTCAAGACTTGTTTACATAATTTTTTTCAAAGTTCAAAGACAAGGATATTCTTGAAGAATACGCAACTGCGTTGTTAAGTTCTTATCTCTTAGAAACGTACAATGCTAACAATAAATTACCTTCTTTGCACTATCATATCGTGCAAAACACGAGAAATATTTACATGCGTCAGCTCCTTTTGAAAAACGTAATCTGAAACCTAAAGAAGCTCTTCATAACGATTTCATTAATTGATTAGTTCAAAATAGACCAAGAGTACAAGACCTTAAAACACACGAGGATTTAAACCTATGCTACTTATATAGAAAAGAGCTGGATCGAAACCAAGTGTTCAATCAAAGTTGAAAATAGGCGGATTGTATTAGGCTAATTTCATATATTCTCATTGGATTTATTAAATATATGTGAAGCCGTATTAATACAAACGCTATAAACTAAGAATTCAAGTTATGCCATTCTGAATCTATGAAAGCGATGTCTTATAATCATCAAGTTATATTGACGACAGACGAAAACCTCATTTTCACAAGTTTATATAGGAAAACCAAAATCTAACTATTAAAGACAAAAGCTAAAAATTGAAGTGACAAAACAGATTCAAGATGACGGACAGTTCGAAACATTATGTTCCATCAGTAGTTGGAGTGTACGTATTTGTGTTTTGTCTTCTGGAAGGTCTGCAAAGAGTTTCTGGTATTTTATTTCTGTTCGCTATGGAACTGCTTCAATTGAGTCGTGTGCAAGCGTCATTTCCTTTCCTGGTGAGCCGGACAACTGCTAATTTGACAGGTACCTTAATCTTAATTGTAATATCTTAAAATCTTAATAGACTTTTTGTATAAAAGGGTTTGAATTTATTATTAATAATGTAAATTTAAAATGTTAGAAAATACGTCTAACTTTACCCTAGAATTAGAGACCGGGGAAGATATTTACCCCAGGTAAATTTACAACCACGTTTCTAAGCTGGTCATTGACATCATAGACTAATATTCAACCGATTTTTTTACAAAATAAATTTATGCAAAACTGAACTTGCTCCCCAAAATTCTTTTCGGATGAAACATTCATGTTACTTTCAAATTGTTGCTTTCAGAACGATTTTACAAGCAAAAAATCCTAGGAGTTAATATTTACTCCAGTTTGTAGTTTAAGGGTAAAAAAAAAATGTTTGTATTTCTAGGGTAAATACGGCAATAACAATGAGCATATGCAATAATAGAATGGTAAGTTTCTTCTCCTAGACGAGTTGAAAATAAATATGTTTACCTCGCTGTTAGGCTACTATATTCCTCTTTGAGATTTGTTTAGCAACTACTTTTATATAGAAAATTTCATAATAACGATTTCTGAAAACAAAATTTGCGTAAAGACTCGTTTGTATTTTGAAAAATAGTACAGATTTTATAATTTCCAATAAAAATTAAGAATATTTTTTGCCTGTAAGTGTTGACCACGTTCAAAATACAGTAAATTTCAACTTACAATACGTTGAAGCAATACAAGTTGAGTTAACAAAGATTATTTGGTGAGTTAAGAAAGTTAAACAACCTCAATTTAAAACACTTCTTTTAAAAATATTTTTTCAAATCAATTATTAGACTAGAATTAAATCTTTTTCGAATTCTTCCAATCAGCATGTCATCAGATCAAACCTTGTTGTTAATTTGAATTTTTTTAACACACCTGATAACCTCAAAACCCCTACGATAGCCCTCTCTAGTACAAGGCCCAAACAAAATCCATGTTCATGTTATATTCAATGGCCATGTTTCAGGTCTTGAGTGGCAACAGAAATGCTGAATGAAAATAAGTTCTTTCTCGAGCCTCAATCGGTGAATCAATGTCATTAAGAACAGAGCACCAATCGGTGCTCCGATCGAAAGAAAGGCAGGAATGAAAGCTGGAGGGAAATACGTCACCTGGAGCAAGCCAATTTAGTGAAATTGATAACCTCAATAAACCTATAATCATCCTCTCGGATTAAAATGTCTCGGATTTAAATGTTTTTAGGAGTTCTGCTGCAGGTGTGTGACGGTCCCCGCCGTAGCCGTCGCACTTGGATCTGCTGGGGCCTGTTCGCAGCGTCTGCCGGAGTGTGCCTCTGCTTCCTCAACAACCAGATGGTGTGGATGACCGTCTTCTGGGGAATCGTCTTTGGTAAGTCATAATTTGAGTCACGCAATATCGACTTATACTAATACATACACAGCAGTCACGACAAGTAGTAATTTTGGCAAGTTGGTGCACTCTTCCGACACTCATGTGTCAATTAGATCTCTACGCCAATGAACAATTTTAACGGACGAAGCATGGTTTGATTGAGGGATAAAAGACAATGTTTGATGTATCTATGAGACACCATAGGCGCTCCCGTTTTAATTTGGACGAATTAGCTTCCGGGTGGTTTGTTTGGAGGTATAAGATAACGTTCGGCGTAGCTGTGATGTCACCGTAGACGTGGCAGTTCCAGTTGTCCTTTGCCGATACGCCGTGCTGTATTATCACCAGAAAAATAATCTTGGTAACCTCGGGACGCCATATCGCTAAGGTTGTCAGTACTCTACCTATCTAAGACATATAAATTTACAGTGAATCTAGTCACTATATCAAGAGACTGGATTTAACAATAGATACATTGATAGGTTACTGGAATGGTGAGGGATTTGGAAGAACAGTGACCATCCTCACATAGAGAATCGAGCAAAATTTTACGTTGTAGATTATATTCTTTCCTATAATTAGTCGTCCCTCCATTGCAATAACTTGATAGCATTAGTCAAAACGTCAAGTGTTTTGCATTATCGATTAGTTCAAGATAATAACTCTCGAATAGTACATTCAAATTTCATTTTAATTAAATCAATTTGTAGGCATTATAGATAACGGAATAATGGTTGGTTCTTGATGCTTGATTTGGTACCGCAGCTCATAATATTAAATGATTTTTTGTATATACTAATATATTATTATACACATAATCTTTGGTATGCATCTAAGAGTTTCAAAAATATTTGCCATTTTATGGTATAGATCCTTTTAATTTTTTTGTCGTGTGTATCTAAACTTCCTAGAGATTATAGTCTTAAAGTTCCATCTTAAGTCAATGTGCACAAGTGATCATGATTACACTTTTAAAACAGAATCTATGGAAAGACGAACGAGATTTTATTACAGATTTTCTTGCAATAGAGTCTCAAAATCCTAAAAATAGTCAAAAAAAATAATAAATGTGCAAAGTAAAAGATAATAGTGCCTCTCAAAGGTCCTACATATAATATCACTTCTTTAAAAAAAAAGTTCTACGTTTTACAATATTAAAATGAAATGCTTTACAATGACATAGCTAAAATTTAAAACTAATTTATATTACATTCATCAATATCTTACTCTTTATTTTTATAGGAGCTGGAATAGGTATATCGGTGCCTTTACTGATAACCGAACTTACTAAAGAAAATAAGCAAAGTAAAATGTCAGCCCTGTTTCCTGCAAGTCCCAGCTTTGGTTGCGTAGTTCTACCATTTCTATTGACTTCAAGTATTTCTAAGTATGGTTTGAATGGATGTTTCCTTATTTTAGCCGGCATCATTTTAAATTGCATTCCACTAATTTGTATTGCCACTTGCAAACTCCGCTTTCGCTTGCCGAAGCCGAAATGGCGTCTGCGTAAAAAAAGCAAACTATATCAAATGTCTGAGAAACAAAATGGTATTGACAACGTGGCATTTTATAAGCCAAAAGGACCACAAGATTTTTATAATGATAGTTTTTTAGAAAATTTGGAACCAGACGCACTACAGAAAGTCAGTGGCTCTGATAAATATTCTACCACTAAAAGCGAATTTATAGACATTTTGCAACCAATTATAGATGCAAAGCGAAAAATGAGCACTACAGTTGAAGATAAATTGAGTCATAAAAGTGATTCTTATAAACTTGATAACAACTTAACTAACAATTTATCGGATATACTTAGCGATATACAAAAGTACGAAAAGAATCAGAAGCCATTTGAAGAAAGTTTTAGTCATATGAACGTAGTATCAGAGGATTCAGACAACTCAATAGAGTCTATTAATGCTAACAAAACTGAATCTTTTTCTAATGAGAGTGATTCTACAAACTCGTCAATCGAGTCATCTGAAAAAATACAGGTCGATTGTTCAGACAATGAAAAGGCGGAAAGAAATCCAAAACAAAGTTTACCCACAGTTAACGCGGTATCCAATGCGACGTTCCACGTTAACAAATCCATGCCTGTTCAAATTAACCCAAAATGGAATAACATTCCAGTCCAAATAAAAGTTCACGTCGTCGAGTGCACAATCACCACGAACGCTGAATTCTTTGAAAAGTCTTTTGAAAAAAATATTTCCCCAGGAAAAAAAGCTTCCAGGAGGCATTCTAACTCCCTAATATCGGACTGTTACGACAATATAGATTTCAACCAACTGCTTCTGAACGACAAAGCGACATCTTTGCAAAGACGTCAATTGAACACAGCATCGAAGATGTTCCTGATAACTGAAGAAGACGAGACAGAATACGAGAGAAAGCAAGCTAGCTTTCGCAACGACGACATCGAAGCACAAAAGATGTCAAACAGAAAGTCCTGTAAGCCCAACAAGACCATCAAAAAATTCCAAAAACTTATAAACCCTCTTAGCATGGCAGTATTATACGCATTTGTCACATACGAACTTACTCTGGCTGTCCTTTTGACGATGTTCGCTGACTTTGCAAAAGACACCAGGGACGATTCCATGAGTTCGAACTGGGTGTTGGTTTCATTCGGAATCGGAGGATTCATCGGGCATTTGAGTTTTACTCATTGGGGAAACAGGATAATGGCGGATGGCAGCCATGCTTCAGCGGCCATTATTTTTATGTTGAACGGACTGACCGTGGCCGGAATCCTGTGGTCTGCCAACATTTGCTGGATGTGTGGATTTTACTTAACTCTGGGCTTTGTGGAGAGTGGCATTCTCCTCATCCTTCCAAGATTGGTTATGGATTATATTGAGGAGAAGAATATTGTTTTGCTGTCTTCGACTTGCAAGTGTATCAGTGGAATCTGTATATTGTTCCTGCCATTTGCAATAGGTAAGTTATTTTGAAAAAATGCTAGAATAGACTTTGAGAAATTAAAGTTATTTTTATTTTTATTGCTTGATTTAGTTCATTTGTTGTTCAGAGTATATTGATTATCAATTTAACGCAATTTCAAGGTACGGATAGGGGTAATTTTTAATGGTTATATGAAGCTATTTAACGTTACATCAGTGTACCAATTTTGTGGTTTTTGTCAATTTTCACTTTAGATTCGTTCTTCAGCTAGTGTAGCGAATCGCTAGTTTCCGTAAGTAATGACACTCTTCTGACAAGTTTTCCTGTGATTTGAATTTAATCTAATAATTCCATTACACCTATAGGGTGCTAGGGTATAAATTAATAACCATTTGACAAAACCTGCAAATCTTTTGTATTTAAGTTACTTTAGTTAATACAATATTATATAAAATGCAAAATTTAATTAATTAATTAATTTTAAACCATTTATAATTCAATTTTTAGTTATATTTATTCAATAACTTGTTCAATTTAAATTATTAAATTTGAATGAAGTAATTTATTTGAAATTATGTTTCATCAATCCTTCAGAAAACAGTTTTTGCAAACATGACATAGAAATTTACTCACGTCTCTTTCACAGGAATGTCTCGCGACGCAACCGACGACTATGATAGTCTTCTGCAAGTGACTAGCTGTATGTCTGTTGTGTGTGCTCTTCTATGCTATTTCCTGCCAAAGCTCAGAAAAAAGGGCAATGTAATCATGAAGTAATAGTCAATTGAGTTTAACATATTCGTACACGCAATGCTTCATGTGAGAGATGCTGAAATTTTGAAAATTCTAATGCTAATGAATGTTTAATAAAACTCTCAAACAACAGATTAAGAGACAAATTAAGTGTGGCTGGAGAGATATCTATATTTAAAATTCTTTATACTAAAAGTGTGTTGTGGGGAGCTGAAAAGCCTTTCACTCCCAAGCATCGCTAAGAAACTCGCTATTCCAAGAGTGGATCTAGCGAGGTATAAAAGGATGCAACTAACATTTAGATTTTTTTTAAAACTCTCAGAGGGATACGCGAATCAGTTGTCAACTTGTTTTTACTGAGTGATATTAAAATTTTCAACTAAAAAATTTTTTCTTTCAATTTTTTAAAATTGCACATCTGTTGCAAATGATAATAAATGACTCTTCCCTAATTCAAATTTTAAAATTAAGTAAAAATATGAAATTATAAATTTTTAAAAAATTATGTGTATTGCTGTAAAACCTGAAAGTCAGGTGTCGGGTTTATGCTTGTGTATTCCTCAGAAGGTTAACATACTATAATATAAAGCAATCAAAATATGTTATCTTGAATTTTGATATATATTCTACTTTTATAAATAAACAAGCATGTAAAAAAAGACTTTATTAATTTTATTTTATGCCTTAAAATTCTAAAAAAAGTTTTAAAGTTAACATTTGACACATTAATTGTCAATATTAATAATAATTTACTAGCTAATTGATACCTACCTAACCTAGGGTCGCTCGATGGACAACTCAACTCCGTCTAGTCCGCCGGACGGAGTTGAGTGGTTTTATTCAGCGTCCCTAACCTAACCTAGTGTTATATCGTTAATCATACATTTTAAATTCAAGTTTATTAGTTAGTCGACTGTTACCCAATCTGAAACCCACATTGTTAAAATGAAACTCTCAAACATACGTTCTAATATGTACTCATTTTATTGTAAAAAAAAAATGTTCTCAAAAGTAAATTTGTTGAATTCACCAATTTGAGTACATACATGTTCATAAATTTCAATATATTTAGTATCGGTTCACCACATAACAATTTGAAATAACCGAAACATTTCCTCGCTGCTGGTGATGGAAAGGCATAAATGAATTACACCCTGTATTTGGCTTTGATCCTCACGCCATGAGATCCTTGCCATGGATCCTCACGTCATTAGTTCGAACCCAGCCACCCGCTACTCTTCCGCTTCTGCAGGATTGTCACCCACTCCACACATAACCTGCTATTATCCAAGCGTTATTTTCTCAATCTTTCTCAAAAAATGAAAACCATGTATTCGGAACTATTATGAGTCAATGATGTTCTCGAAAATGAGAATACTTTTCTGAAATTGGATAACTCGTTTTTTTAACAGGGTACAGGCAAAATGTTTGATTCTGAGCAAAAATTTTGTACTAAGTATCTTCAGACTGCAGTGATTCAGTTCTATTGGTCACACAAAAAAAATAACGTCACGCTTGTGCAATCGAAGCGACGGAAGACGGAAGTTGTGATTAAGTGCGCTTACTTTCTCACCCCACATTAAAAACAAATGGCATGATTTTTTAGTAATTGTATGATTATATATGATTAAGGTAATATAGATTATTTTGTTTGAACTTTTATTCAATTGATATAGTCACTCGAATGCTTCGCATACAATAAAACTGATTAACTGAATTTCTTACAAATTAAGATATAATGGTAGAATACTTTAATTGGATACTTCAATTAAAAAAAAATCTGAAAAGGGATCTCAAAGTAAAATGGATAAAAAAATTATTTTTTGTAAGATTTAATTTAGTATCATGAATTAAGAAATCATGAAAGATTAGATAGATATTTTGTTTTTGAATTTTTTTTGTATTGGCAGAACATAAAAAAAGTTAGACCCTCCCTGTGTTTTAATCAAATATCTTAGACTGTAGAAATAAGTTTAGATGTGTCAAAGAGATGGCGCCACGAACTTTTATCCACTACAGTCCACATTTTTAGGAATGCATTCTAAAATCGATTAGAACTTCTAAACTTCTAAGCTCGGTCATCAAATTCATGATCTTTTCGATGAAAATTATACATTAATTAGATATATGATTTTATTTAAATGTTAAGAATTCATTACTTTGTAATTATTTCAATATTGATACCATAGTCGCTTTATGTATTGATAAAATAATTCTAGGTACCTTTCCTCTGGAAATAATAAGGAAAAGCTTATAAGTTTATGGCACGCCAAAAACTTCATTCTTATATCAAAACCGTATTTCATGGAGTTTCCGTATAAATATTCTTTTTAGAAAATTGTCTTCAAGTGTGGCGCTGATCTTAAAATTGCTAAATATTAAAACCTAGGCATGTAGAAGGAGTTTTAAGGAAGTTCTTTGAAAGTCTGTTACTTCGAAAAAAAAATTTGGTACTTATTTCATGAAAAATGAACAAAATTTCAAAAAGTATTACAAGGTTAAGTTAGTTTTTGAAACAATATTAAAATTTATGAGTGTTGGATGTGTACCCATGGTGTAGTGGTTATCACATCTGCCTAACACGCAGAAGGTCCCAGGTTCGAGACCTGGTGGGTACAGATGAATATTTTTAAAAAAACTTTTCTTATATTTCTTTATAATATTTACTTAAAATAAATATACTGGCTTTCGTTCCAAATTTTATTGACAGACTGATATAATTTTAATTTTAAAAAATAAAAGTTCAAGTAAATATTAATATTATGAAGCGAAACAGAAAATATTAAACAAATATCAATGACACCTTTTAATGGTCCTCTTTGAATCTCGTTTTCAGACAACTATTTTTCACATAATTTTACTTGCAACTTATTGATTGATAGCAATCTTCAAGTTTTACTAATAAAAAGATAATTTGATTCAAGTATCAATAAAAAATATGAGGTGTGAATGAATTTTTTTTAAATCTCTTAACGAAAGATGAAGTATAATAAATTATATATTTTAATTAGTTAAAACCCTAGCAATCAAAATTTATTCCTATAAATAATCTTAATTTAAAAAAAAGATGGTTGTCTTCACAACAAATCAGAAGTGAGTAAAAAAAATCAATCCTTCTAAAAATCATAAAGGTTTTCATTATAATAATTTATGTAATTATGTTTTTATTATACGTCATTTATACAATAATAATAATTTGTCAATACAATTAACGTAATGCTGAAATTTGACAGCTATAAATAGTAACTTTTTATTCTTCACAAAAAATATATTATGTGTTTTATCCGTTTTATCTATTTTGCCTTTAACTATAATAAGAAACACATAACGGTTAAAAACCTGTTTGATAAAAATCTTATAAATGCCTCCCTAAGTGAAAAGGAAAACACAATGATATTATATGTAAATATCGAATTATTTTCTTTTATAACGTTACCACGTCTCTACGGTTTTTTAATCGTAGTGGCTGACACACAAATGGTTTGATATAATTGTATTTTGGGCATCTATTTTTAAAAGCAGATATCAGTTGAGATGTAAAGAATACACAGCTTTCTCTTTTTTTTACTACTTCTTTTTAATTAACCAGTAACTTTATGATGCTGAACTAAAAGTAGCAAAGGAAACTGTTTTTAAAAAGTATTTATACATTTATTATCAAATTTTATTTCAATTTAAGAATTTTCGTAAAACTTAGTTTTGAAATCCTGAATTCGGATGAGTTTTCTTAACTGCATATTTTTTTAGTTTACTAGCTATTATTTATATTAGAATACGATTTTTTCCCCATGATTAAGGCAAAAATTGTTTCTTAATTTTATAACTTGTTCTAAAGTTACTATTTTTTGTTAAAGTTACTAATTTATTGTTAATGATAAAGTTACTTAAACTGTTTTACAATACATGCAATTTAAAAATTATTGTTACATATTCTAACGATTTGATATTTAATGAAGTATATGAAACATTTAATAAAAGACCATAGAAATATTTAGACAACGTTTTTATTTTTAAAAAAATATTTTTTTAATGTCTGTATACTTTTTTTTTACAGCATGCTTCAAAATAAATATTTTTTTCTAAAAAAAAAAAGCTTTTTGATAATGATCATTTTTAAATCACAAAAAGGGAAATAAGAGTAACCAGATAAATTTTTATGGATTTATATTTTCTGAACTAAGAACTGTGTCGAAAAGTGTTGAGAGTTGTTGAGAACAGTGTTCGAAATTGGATACAGAAATTGGAAGCAATTTATGCTACTAACTTAAAAAAAACTAGGAGCAAATGCACATTTCCTAGGAACCTTTTTTTTATTGTTTAAAAAAAGTACTTTAAAAAATTCTTTAAACTATGGTCTGGAATTCTGCATGCGATCTTAAAATCGTCAATCAATTTTAGGACTGCCTAATTTTTGTGATTATATGATCACGGCAATGGTTTGTCAAATTTAGGATAGTTGAAGATTTGTGATTTCAAGATAATTATTTTTATAGGGATTATTTGAAATTTACTGTAAAAATAAAAGGTTAGTATTAACGATTTTGGGAAACTAGTCGCGATAACTAAGACTAAATTTATAAAATTGAAAGATCTGGTCGCATTTTGCGACTAGCAACCGTTAATTTCGAACCCTGGATGAGAAAAATTCATGTAGGTCCTTTAGATAGACAGGATGTGTGAACAACTATTCTGTAAAAAGTATCTTTAAAAAGTATTCCAAATATCAGCAGCCATTACGGCCACTCTTCTTGTCTGGCATCTCGTCAAAGAGCCTCGATTTTCGAAAGAAGAAAAGGAAGCGAGTTGAAGAAACGAAAAACGCGTTCGTCATTAGTAACTCGAATGACGCTGAAGCGCTGAACTTGCTGCTTCAAAAATATATCTCCTCACTTCCGCACTCATTAAAAATAAACAGACAGATCAACGGAGTTTTCTTTAACCCCCTTAACGATCGGATAATTTTTAAGAAAACGGTCATAGAAGTACCTATTTTTTTATCCCTGAAAATTATACAAAAATATGTATATGACACTATATGTATATTCATATTTTTTATTTGTTTTCGGCTTGAAATTACACATTTGCAGTATGGACGGGATGTTTCAAACATACAACTCTCCCATTTCAAGCTTTATTAGTATGAACTATGACTCATAACTATTATTTACGGATTTTAATAAATGAGATAACAATTTTTTGTACTAGTAATGAGAGTTTATATTTTTTTACTGTAGAGTTTTTGCAATTATTACTATAAAAAGTAACTGGTCCATTAAAAAATAAACACCCAAAATAATCCTTAGGTGAATTTCAAATTTGCAGTAGTACTTGATGTTCCAAAAGCGTAACTAACTCATTTCAAGTTGTATTACCATGAAAACTATGACATAATTTTTTTAAGGATTTTAATAAATGGGATCACAATTATTTGTGTAAGTTAGAATAGTTTATATTTTCTTACTATAGTTAGAGTTTTTACAATTCTTATTATGAAAAGAGACTGGTTTGTAAAAAAAATGAGCAAAAAAAAAATCCTGAGTGACAGTAAAAGCAACCTTCATGCAATACGACAACAGTTTAAATACGACTGGTGTCAATCCTGCCTACGCATTTTTTCGTGGTTTTTTTTTAAATTGTGACACATTTTTCTTATCTATAAGTTTTTACATTTTTGTATTACTCTCAAAGTCAAACCTTTCAAATGATCTATTAAGCTTTAATAATAATCCCTCAACTGTGTTTTTATGACGTAGATGTGGCGTCTTAACCCTTATAAGTATTTGAATCGAACGCATTTGTTTTCCTGTGAATCAATTATATTAAGCCACACATTGAGTTAGTTCAATTAGTCGAATAGTTCTGGAGACATTTTCCAATTAATGGTAGATTCTTTAATTTTATTAGTAAAACCAACATTCAAAGCAAGACAAAGAAGTGGCATTATTGGCAGACATTAATGAAGACAATATTGATTCGTCCGCTCTTGAACCAATATTACTATCTGATTCTTTACTATCAATGCTTACCTTCTGAAAGTTTCGAAACACGTCTGAACTATTATAGATTTTCTAATGAAATTTCGAATAAAATGAAAAGATGGAAATAATGACAGTTTTTATTTCTGAGGTTAAGAATCGTTTAAGTTGTCAAAGAAGTATGTTAAAAAAATGTGAAATTTTTTCTTCTTCTTTTATCTTATCTGATAACATAAGCTGTAGATTTTGCTTTTATGAATTCTTACCTCATTTGCGGAAGATATCAAAGATTGAATATGTTTTACTACATGGAGATAATAGTATTTATATTTACTTTTCAGGAATTTCAATATCATGCCCCAACTCTAATATATCATAAAAGCCATATATTCGGTAACTATAATGAAATCATTTGATTATTTATAATTTTATTATGCATACCATTAAAATACGTTACTAAATTTATTAATATTCGGTATACACAAAATATTCGAGGGGGGATCTAACGACAATTTTAATGGCATTGACATGAACTTTTTCTTGGATATCTATTAGCTGTATCAGAATAAAATTACGCAATTGTAGTATACAATATTTTAATTAATACATAAACCTATATCAAATTAATCGAACAACATATTGGAGATTAAAAGTTTGGATGAAAAGAGCTTCAAACAAAATGGTGGAGAATTAAATACAAACTGGTACTTGAAATGTTACATTATTTTTTTAATCATATACTCTATTACATTTAACTTTCAACCCATCTTATTAGGAATTTCCTAGGTGATTATTAGCTGTCAATGTAGCAAATCAAAAAATACTTTTAAAACTAAATCAGATTTAAAAAACAAAACTTGAAGGCATAAAAATTAAAAATATTTAACAAATTCTTAAAACTTTTTTTAAAAATACAAAAATCCGTAATAGATAAACATTATATTATCAAGATGAAGATTAATCGATTATTTTAAAGATTAATTCGACAGACAATAGTTTTCAAACGATAAGAGTCGACTTTCAATGCTAATGAGTTATCTAAATTTACCTTCTTTTGATGTTCTCTATTGTTCTTTTGCCTTGTTTTTGATGTAAACGAAAAGAAATGAATAAAAACCTCTCGCATTTTCTATATTTTTTCATAATTCACACGAGCTTCTTAGGGCACGAATGTTTGCTTCCAATTCGGGAGAATATGCTGCCATTAAAGTAATAGGAGAACCAGAGGGTCTTGCTTCAACTATTGCAAATTCGTTTAAAGGTATTTTTTTGTACTTTTATGTGCTATAATTTTTAATTTCCACAAAAGGCAAAGTCCTGACTGACTGACTCACGTATCAACGCCCAGCCAAAACTACTGGAGGTACAGCTACCAAATTTTAGGAAAATATTATTTTTATATCGTAGGCGTCATTTAAGAAGCGATTTTTCGAAATTCAAACCCAAACGGGTGTAGGAGTGCAAAACGTGAGCCGATTTCTCCATAGGAATAGCATTGTAAGATAAGAATTTATGCTTTTTATTTCAATTTAAAAGAAATTTCAGCGCGTTCAGCGTGAACGTAAATTAAGTATAAACACGTAAGAGCACGTGAGTTTAATTTGTAGGATTGTTATTTGAATATTGTTATTTTATTTTATTTATTGAATTTAAATCTTTTGATTTTTTGTTAATCTGTTTGATTTAATAAATGTTTACAAATGGTAAGAAATGAAGATATTTTTACAATGTCTCATGACAGTAAAGGCAATAACTATTCTATATCTGATGAATACTTCTAAGAAGTGTCGATTTTCTGTAGAGCGTATGTATTTTATGTTTATGAAACAGGCAATTTGGTACAGCTATGATATAATAGCTGATTGAATTGTGGCACTGGCGGCTTTTGGCGAAGTTGAAAATTTAACGTAGGGTAGCTATTCCCATCCAGTTGTATGGGTTAGGGTTAGTTTGAATTATCGTCGCACTACAGCTACACACGAGGGCTATTGGAAACGGGAGTCGTAATTTAGAACCACAGTCAAGTTACGAGCCGACACATGAGTAGGTACCCAATGCAATTTTTAAGGGCGAGGTCGTACGCAGCGTTGGGAATATGGAGGATATTTAAAGTGTTCTTCCTCTACACGGGGTATTATTCTTCGGACATTTTTTGGTTGCACGAGCCCTTTATAGGTCGGCAGTTATTTTGGCGATGCCCGGACCTGAACCTGGGACCTAGTGCATGCAAGGTGAAAGTCTTTACCGACTGGGCCCCCCAGCCCTATCGAGTTGTATGAAATATGAAGTGGAATGGTTTACCACATTTAGGCAGTTTCGTTGCGCTAATCGTGAAATAGAAACAGACTATTATATCATAGCTGTTCTGGCAATTTGAACGGGGGGGAAAGCCCTCCCTTTATGGGAAAACCCTCTAACTCCTGGATACAATCCTGGCCTTTATACAATCAAACCCTCATATCAGAATAGGAGGAGATTATAATATCCTGATGGAGTGGACCAGTGGAGAGGGTATAAAATAAGTAATTGGTATAAAATAACAGTTTACATACAAAAACTACTAATTAGGGTTATTAAGGGTGCACCCGTGCAACGCCGGGTTTATAAAGCTAGTTATGTATAGATTAACAAACTCTATTACATTACTTTTTTAAAGCTTAAAACAAAAAAAAATGATATTGAAATCATACTTTTTAAACATAAATTTATAATCACACATGCGCAATTAACTCTTAAAAACTAAATAATTAATAGCTTCAAATTAAAATCTTACCAAAATAGCCCACCTGCTTATACTTAATATTAATTTGCCATCAAAACCAGAGAGGTATTTTTACTTTCCTTTCTGAGTATTTTGACATCTTTCCCATATCTCTCGTTATGCGGTTCAGACGGAGATAGACAATCTTTCAAACATACAAACAGATACACAGCCACCCACCACCCATTAGTATAGTGTAGATAATTTAAACTTTTAAACTTATTTAAAATGAATTACCATATTTCACGTGACGTAAAAACTCTGTTTTATTATTAGATTTAATTCCACTGATTCTTTCGGCTTAAAAAGTTTTAGAAATTCAAAGTAAAGTTTTAATAATCTAAAGATTATCTAAAATACACTGTTAAAAATTTTGTGATTGGTTTCACCATGATATTGGTTCCTTTCACCATGATATTGGTTCCTAGTAGCTGCAACGGCTGTATGGTGAAACGTTAAACCATATTTTTGGTATTCGGTTGAACCATTTCTCAGGTTTTTGTTTCCAAATCTAGAAAAATGGTTCAACCAAACACCGAAAAAAAGGTGAAACATTTCACCACACAGCCGTTGCAGCTACTAGTAACCAATATCATGGTGAAAGGAACCAATATCATGGTGAAACTAAGCACAAAATTTTTAACAGTGTACAGTTATTGGGGTAAACATCTTTAATAGCGTGCTTCTTTCTATATATCTGAACATCAAAATACTAAGCAGGAAATTGGCATTTATGAAACCTAGGGAGAAATTAATGCATTTGATTCCGTTAACAGAATACCACGAGTTTTTATGGGTAAAAAGTCTTTATTTTCATTTCCCTTGCCCTTTTTCCACTCTAGAAAAGAAACATTACGATGGATTTAAAAACTTCTATTAATTCATTTTATTTTAAAATTTTACTTTTTAAATAATATTGTGGCTGAAATATTTGTTTTCTAAAATATTTTTTTGGTCTAGCACGTGCGAGATAAAATCTTACTTGAGCTTGTTTCACGTCTTGAGTAGTAACAGAAATGTGGAATGCAAAAGTATCTTTTTCCTCAATTTTTTTTCTCCTACTCGATTGGTGAATCTATTTAGTGGGTTGAGCTAACCTTATCATGTTTACTTCGAGCACCAATCGATTAAGAGAGAAATTGAGAAAGAATTTATTTTCATTCCACATTTCTGTTGCCACTCAAACATGCCCAATACTTATTGTTGTTTCGAACACTTTAACTGTCTATAATATTTAATTCTAAATTTACAACCTCTGTAATAACTACATGTTTATTTATATTTTTGCGAACTTTAATATTTTTAAGGATTATTTTAAAACAGCTTAATTTGAACTTTAATTAAAGAACATCTAGAAACAAAATTATATTACTTTGAAAACGTTTTGCAATTTCTACAGTTCAACTATAACACCATTAAAAAAAGGTTAATTCAAGACTGCCGAAAAGTTTCCTCGATGTCGCCCTTAACCGTTGCGTTGGGTGCCTACTCAGGTGTCGGCTCGTCACTTGACTGTGGTTCTAAAATACGAGGCCCGTCGCCAATAGCCCTTGTGTAGCTCTAGTGCGACGATAATTCAAACTAAACTAAACAAGTTTCCTCCTTTTTTTTCGTATTGTTCTAAAATAATTTTGAAATTCAGATTTTTATTTCGATCAGTATACATTAAGTTTAAAACACATTTAGATTCATATCAATGGATTATTATTTATCAAAAACTATTACATACTTCCAAAATACACCAATAGACATGATGCAAAAGGTATTTCAAAATTGACTTATTTTAAATTTGAATGAATAAAAAACTGCGATAAATATTGATATAAGGTTTAAAAATGATTAGTTAT
Organism: Oedothorax gibbosus; assembly: GCA_019343175.1. Lineage (NCBI taxonomy): Eukaryota > Metazoa > Arthropoda > Arachnida > Araneae > Linyphiidae > Oedothorax > Oedothorax gibbosus. Next base: position 23,408,366 of record CM033270.1, read on the forward strand.
CAAGATATCTATAATAATAAAAGAAAGAGTCTGTCTGTGTGTTTGTCATCGGATCGTAAAAGACCTACTTATACTGCCCTCAGAAATTCGAAATTTTTAAGATAGATTCCCTTTAATATTAACGTGTGCACCTGAGGCTTAGTTTTTTCATATTTGTTCCATTTTTGAAGAAAATTCGAATTTTCTGAAAAAAATACACCACTTTCGCTCAAATCCGATCATTTTTTCTCTTTCCTGATGCCATCGGCTGAAAATATTAAATAAAACTTTTAACGAAAACATTTAAAATTCAAAATGTTTATTTTATTCTTTTGCCATTACTGTGGGTTTATTTGATGTTTTTTTTCATTGATTTTTCTGTTGACTGCATGTATGCATATTTAAGCAATAAATGTATAGTTAAGCTATTACTGAACTATGATGGTTAATAAAGGCCATCGCACTAGAGCTATTAGTGTTTTATGTCTTTATATTTTGCCAAATACGTTGCCAAACTCGCCAAATTATGAACTAAAATTCGCCAAATAGGCAATTTCTTTTATAAATAATTTATAATCTGGTCGTTGTTCGAAGGTCATTGTGTTAGAGCTGTATAATGGGTGTGGGTAGCTAGATCTATTTTCTCGCCAAATTATTTCCCAAAACGCGCCAAATGAGCTAAAAGGTTTTATGTATTTATGAGGGAATTGTGATGACATTTATGGGTGCATTTTATAGCGTATTTTTCATTTTGGAATTTTAAGGCAATGAAACGGGATTTTATAATTTATAACGAGTGGGAACAATAATAAGTTTATGATCCTATAACAGGGTATATGGTACACATATTTGGAATCTATTTGATATTTTTTTATTCCGTGCGAAGAACGGGTATAAATTTGCTAGTTTTAATATAAGAAAAGGTTGGTTAGGTAATTTTTAGAAATAGATCTTTAAAAAATTATCATTAGAGGGAAAAGCTGAACTTATTTGAAAGTGATTAAATAAAAAGCTATAATAGTAATAGAAAACTATACCTTTATGGAATTAGGATGCAAACTAACTATTTTCTTCGTATTTAAGAATAAGTATCCTATGCCCAGAAAAAGCTTTATTTTCCTTGAATAATGAGTTTTAATTCTTTTGTTACCTTTTCTTTTCTACAAATGAGTACCTCTGCAACCTTTTAATTGCTACTAAACCACATTTTCTATATTTTTTTAACAAAATTATTTTTTGCTTCTATTAAGGTTTTCTATGGTACATATTTATTTAATTTTCATTCAAAAGTAGTATGAATAACATTGTTTAAACGATTAAATAACAAATTAATGTGACGAATAGGGCTGGGATAGCCTGGTTGGTGTTGCATCACTTCAGGGATTTGGGGTCGGTACAAAATGCTTATAAGCAGAAGTGCCTCAGATAGCACAATACCCTTTACAGACAGACAATGTGATGAATCAAAATTGTGGATCATGAAACAAACAATAGATCAAAATGTTTACCATTTCGTAAAAATCAACAAGCATCGTGAAATGATTTTGCAATCATATGGAAATTTGATCGTAAAATTCAAAGTTCCTCTAAAAGAGGAACAATGTTTCGATATTGTATTCATTTATACTCTTTGATGTTAAATTAAAAATCATGAAAATGATCGAAGAATGGTAAGATTTAAACTCATTATATGGGCGTGTATTTTATTTATTTTGGTTAGAATATACCTTGATTTCTAGCTTCTACACAAATCAATAATTACATTTTAACCCTCATATTAGCAGTTTAATTTAATTACGAGTATCTAACTCTCTAGATAAAATTGCAGCTTTAAATTGCGAGGGTACATTTTATGTGTTAATCGGTTTTTTACAGTGAATTATTACAACAAGTTGGTTGTAATAGATTTTATTGCAATTTGTTAGTTTATCAACTTAAAAAAATAATCACACAAGTTCATTAATCATTTGGTCACAGACTAACTGTGCTTATAGCAATTTGGAGCGTCTTTGTTCCTTATAATACATGAAAAAATTGGTTTAATGAAATAATGAACGATATTGAGAGTTGACGAACGCAAAAAAATCTGTCACATGAAAATGAGCTTTCTGCTTAATTTCGTCTAAATAAACAATATGTAAAACACATAAGACCATTGTACTTAACAGTTCACGTACGACATATTAAGTTATATGAAAGACGAATTAAAAAAAAATCCTTTAAAGATAACGTTTTTAATTCACAAATGAAGGAGTTAAGGGGTTAATCGGAGCTTTATAGTTATAATACACCAGTACTTTGACTGACACTGATAATACCATTACCTATTACCTTCGAATTTTTTCAAGCTACTAATGATGTTGATTCATTGATTTTGCTCCACTCTGTCGTTGCACATGCACACTTCATTGATTTTACCCTTACGTGACCATCCCCACTTAACAGCCCTCGCAAAGAATCTGCAATTACTTACAGGGCTTGACTTAAGTCATTTGTGAGAAAAAAGCATAATGGATCAGTTTCAAACATCCATTTATTATTTTACACAGAACACATATTTTTAGTTTTCTATCTTAGATAAGTTAGCTTTTATGTAGTATCTGAATAATACTATTAAGAATAATGTTTTTCTTCTATTATTAGAAACCGATAAAATTTTACGGTTTGAAATACTGTTGAAATCGCTTTTTTATACTTGAGTATCGTTTTCGAAACTTATTCATATAAAGGTTTTTAGTGGCCTAATTGGAAGACCTCCAAGTATTTTTTGAATTTTTCTTGCCATTTCGTTAATACAAAGAACCTTTCGCTGCTGGATTGAATTAACTAAACCACAGTGCTTCCCTATAGAAAAGTTATATATATGGCAGTGTATATAATTATATCTTTTGTCAGAGCTTAAATTATATCTATAGCATACAACGATATATAAATAAATATTGGTTATTTTCTCAAGTCATTAACTTTTGCCAATTCAAAGTATGTAAACGTCATCACCTTCCCTAACTTAATCAGCACACAAAGGGACAGTAACTACATTATCAATACTTTTTTAATTTAAAATTTAAAATTGTTATTAATTTTGTTCTATTTAAGTTTAGCTTTTGGTGAAGTTGCTGATGATTAACAACACTGCATGAGGGGAGAGTAATGAAAGAGATAAGGTCTAATTGATAAAAAAAACCTATTACATTCCTTTTTTATTTTTATTCCCATTTTAAAAATATACAGTAGCGACAATAAGTATTTTGACAGAGAGATTTTTACGCTTTTTCATACTCTATGGGACGCTAAAGTGCACTTTTCCGAGTAACCCGTACATTTTTTATCACTCTACAGTAGAATACCTTCGTGTAAACATTTGCTTTGGTAGATTATTAAAATTTAAGTGAGTTTGAACGTGTCGGAAAATTAGCCATGGAACTCAATCTTTCTGCATATCTGTGGTAGCGCTGATTTTCGTATTTTCAGTTACGACTATTTTAAGAGTGTATTGTGAATATCAGAAATCTTTTAAAATGCGAAATCTTCAATATAGCTGCGGCCTGAGAAAGATCATGCAAAAACGGTTCAATAGAAGACTAACAAAAGCCATTAAACATTGCATATTTCTCCAAAAGCCAATATCGATGAAGATGTATAAAATGGTACGCACATCGACACTTATTATTGGCCCAGCATTGAAACTTGCATCAATGCAGAATGGATGCTCGTCTGCCACGTTAAAGGATTTTCGCCAGTCTTCGATGGATTCGTTTTTGCATGATCTTGCAGATTCCCTTGCACCATTATTTTTTATCATACAAAATACCATACATCTTCAAATGCTCCCATAAAAATTTCCCAATTATTCTAACCCTTACTTATAACTTTAAATCTCATTATAACCCTTCTGTATGATAGTTATGTAAAAAACATAATATATTTTTTTATTTAATTTTAATAAAAATTATTTAATGCAGTGAGACCCCGATTTTAAGTTTCTCATGGGACTGGGTAAAAAAATAAAATGCTTCAAAAGTAAAATACGGGAAATACATAGAATGCAAAAATCAAATAGAAAAAAAACATAAGGTAGTAAAGAGAACTCTTTCAAAAGATATAGAAAATACTATTATCTATATTTCGCGAAAAGAACATTATTATATCGTTCATATCATTTTAGGATCGTTTTAGCACGTTTATTTGCAAATACTGGTGTTTAGTTTAAAAATAGTCCGTAATTATGGATTATTTTTTAGTTATTGAGTTTATAGTGAATGCAGAATCTTCTAGGATTGAAATACGTACTTAGCAAATTTTTTTCCTAGTCTTCATAAGAAAGAAAATAGTCTTTCACTATTTGTAAGCTTTAAATAAGCACAAAAGAAAAAATATTGCTTATTTCAAATTTTTTTTTATTTTTTTACTTCCCAAGGAAAACGTAAAATACGGGAAACTCCAGAAATAACAAACTTAATATCCGGCTTAAATTAACATAACAGTGTATGGAAAACTGGGACCTGATAAAAAAAAACGTAAAATGCGGGAATAACGTAGATTCGGGGAACGTAAAATCGGAGTTTCACTGTACTTTAAAAAATGTGAATGGCATTTTTTTGTCCATAACTGTTTTGCAAATGTCCTTGTCGAGGAATAAAAGCGACTTTCACCAAGGATACAAACAGAAGCTCACTACTCCAATTGCATTGGTCAATTGTTACACTCATAAAACAATAAAAGTCTTTCATTGGCTGTTTTTCGTTTTGTAATCTGTTTTCAAGAAATAAAGAACTGAAGTGGATCGCTTTAAGTGCTCCTAAGGTTTTATTTCTCGTGACTGCATATTATTTTCACCGGATTCTGATAATGCTTTTTACAATCCTCTACCAGAGTTGTTTACCGTTTTATTCTCATTTAGCGCTATATGGACATTTAACTAAGAAAAAAGTCGAGTCTCTAGTATTTTTAAAAATGTCCTTTAAAAAATAAGCCGAGGCAAATTAACGAAATTTCAAATTCCGAAAAAAAAATCATGAACAAAAATTATCTTTCCCATATCACAATCAAAACATTTCCTATTTTGAAAAAATTGCTATATAGTACAGGTAAAAAGAAAACATTTTTGTTTTTATGAAAGTCATTTAAAAGATATGAAAAATCCTTCGTCACAGAACAAAATACTGACTGACAAAATAAACTTTATTTACCCAAAACCGGCTGGAAGATTGTTCCCCTTGAATTACATTGTTTTAATGTGAAATGGATTATCTTTAACACAGTACCTGACCTAGGTGATGATTTTCATATGTTTATTTTCAATTTCCTAATATGATATATCTAAGGTAATGAAGGTATTGAGATGGGGGTCGAAAATCCGAAATGGAGATTTTGGGTTTTCTACGCGGTTTGAAGGGTGTTTATTTTTAAAAAGTCATTTTAAAACATTGGTCAGTCTGTCTTTAACCCCTCTATAGCTCGAACTGTAAGAGCCGTAGACTTCAAATTTGGTTCACAAGTTCTTAGTACCTGTCTGATGTCTTAATAAGGTTTTGAGAAAATCTTGCAAGCGCAAAGGGTAGCTTCATTAGAACATTCTGGGTTTAAAAGGCATTGCGGACAAAAACGAGAAAAGCTACAGACTTCAAACTTGGTTCATGAGTTCCCAGTACCTATCGGACGTCACATAATAAGGTTTTTGAAAATTGCGCATGCGCAAATGAGGGCTAAAATATAACTTTTTGGTTTTCAAGTTATTGAAATTACTTTATAGTTTATATAATTAACTAACTTTAAATATGTTTTGATATTGAGTTGCAATTGAAAGTCGTGTAGTGTTATCCTCGTTTGCATTTGGTATTCGGTAATGGTTCCGACTGCCTATATCCAGCCTCTCCAGTAGAAACAATAAACGAATCACAATTTTAAACACCGTTTTAAAAACAAATTTATAAATTTTTAGCCTTATATACCAGGCGTTGCACGGGTGTACCCTTAACAATGAACCAAACAGCTATTAATACCGGCCTTAAATTTATGATTTACGTTTTAATGAAATGTTTGGTAATTTGATGTTGCAAAATTATGAAACCGATATTATAATATTCCACTTTTTAATTCCAATTTTTAAATTTTTAAAGCAAGGTTGCTTTAATTTTTCGCTACCTCCAAAATTAAATCATCAAAACTTTCAATCAAAAGAACACGCAAACTTTAAAATAGCAGAATAACTTTCTCGCTCCATTCTGCGAATTTTTACAACTTTCCTATATTTTTTAGTTTCGTGGTTCGAGATTTCAGACAGACACACAGTCACATACTACATTACTTTTATATAAAAAAAAGCCGTGTGAAACAGTAAACACAATTGTTAAGCCCATGTTAATGATTTTAGCTTTCACACTACATTTAAAAGTAAAAAGTGGAAGCTTAAATAAAGACTATGTTTGCCGTTACAAATGCTACAGACATGTGTGATGCATTAAAAAAACTGGGTTGTTACGCATCGGAACTGGAAGTCATTGAAAATCTCAGGAAAAAAATCTAATTTCAAGTACTTCAATTATTTTTTAAAAAAAACTGCAAAATTTAATGACCATTTAATCCCCCAAAAGCATAAGAAGGCAATTTTTCAATTAATTTAAACCACCGTTGCCACTCAATCATCATACGAAAAGCTTTATTTATGTAAATGTAACTGCTAAATTTCCCGTGTAAATGTGTAATATATAATTAAATGCTGCGGATGGCTCTTTTTTCCCCTGTTGAGTACAAATGTTATGTGGAAGCGGTTCAAGTAACAAATATAATGTGTCTAAATGTTTCAAAATGTATACAAGGTGTTTCACTAAATGGTTTACGAAATTCTACATGTGTGATGACACCTTTAATCTGATGGAGAGTGATGAAATGTCGTACGAGTTGCAGATTTATCATTCATGCTGTCGGACAACGATGATGTCCATGATCCTACTAGAATTTTCAGATTTCTAGCATATAAGTCGTATGTTTTGGCATTTTTGTATTTTATTATTTCTTGTTGTTGTTAATTATTTATAATTTATTAAAATATGTATTTAAAGTAGTCTAATAAACAGTGTTATGTTTTGTATGCTATTTGTTAATTTTATGATAATTTTTTCTTTTGAATATTTTTCTTATTTCTTATTTTTTATTTCCTTTCTTTTAATGGAACTCCTCAAATACTGCAATACTATAATATGTTCTACTCTAAAGTCTGTGCACTATATATAGCAACTCCAAGGTCATTGTTATCACCATAGCAATAAGTTTTGTCAGCTCTTTCTTGGATGACAGCCTATGCTTTTCTGAAATTTCACAATGAAACTAAGTCATAGAAATCTATCATAGAATAACACTTCATAATAGTTTTTTATAAAAAAAAAAGGAATTGTGCATCCCATACGAGATATTCCGTCATGTGAGACACCAATTTTCCAGTGGCCCGCAATATCCTTGATTCAAATTTTAGATCGAGAAATATTATTTTTAAGGAATTTTTTTTTATTGCGTTTTAATGAGTTTAAATTATTTATCGCATTTGCTTGACGTGATGCAAAAACTTATTCAGCATTGGTAACAAAACGAAACGAAGCTTTGAAAATCAGTTTGGTATAAGTCTGAAACAATGTGTGTGAATGGGATCTCGAATAGAAGACGCCCCCATGTGGTGAAGTCTAGATCAGGGTCTAATCTTGAAGTAAGTATGTATGTAGTAAAATATTCAACCAACTATACTACACACTAATTCCCAGTGGCTGGTTGGTATCACTTAGCGCAACCATAACACAAGTCCAACATTTTGAGTGATGAGAAGCTCAAATTAAAAATAATACACATTTAAGTAAAAGATAATCAGTAAGAATTAAAAATGGAAAAACATCCAAATCTTTAAATGGTCTCAAACATTTATTTTAAAAAATGCACTCATAAATGTCATCACAATTCCCTCATAAATACATAAAACCTTTTAGCTCATTTGGCGTGTTTTGGGAAATAATTTGGCGAGAAAATAGATATAGCTATAAACACACCCATTATACAGCTCTAACACAATGACTTTCGAACAACCGACCAGCTTATAAATTATTTATAAAAGAAATTGCCCATTTGGCGAGTTTTAGTTAATAATTTGGCGAATTTGGCAACGTATTTGGCGAAAAAATAAATACATAAAACACTAATATGCAGCTCTAGTGCGATGGCCTTTATTAACCATCATAGTTCAGTAATAGCTTAACTATACATTTATTGCTTAAATATGCATACATGCAGTCAACAGAAAAATCAATGAAAAAATCACATCAAATAAACCCACAATAAAATCCGGGAATGGAGACTGGCGGAATTACGTCACTTGAAACATGTCAATTATTTTTCAAATAATGAAATTAGTTTCTGAAGGTAATGGCAACGGAATAAAATAAACATTTTCAATTTTAAATGTTTTCGTTAAAAGTTTTATTTAATTTTTTCAGCTGATGGCATTAGAAAAGTAAAAAAAGATTGGATTTGAGCCAAAGTGGTGTAGTTTTTTCAGAAAATTCGAATAAAAACGTTCGAAAACGATAGAAGGAATGGTCTGATTCAAAAAATTCTTAGCCTATGTTTGTTCCGGAGATGAGATGAATTTTTGTGCCAAATTTCGTGACGATCTGTTGCGTAATTCTTTAGATCTCGTGTCTTATACAAACAAACGGAAGTTGCCTTTTATGTATAATAGATATATAAATTTTGCTTCCACATATTTTTAAACTAATAAAGTTTCTAATGCCATTGTTGACTTGGCAACATCGATTTAAATGACTCAAAATCGAATTTCAATGCTAATTCAATGGGAAATTGGCCGATAGATAGTTAATTTATGTCCGTCCGGACGTACAGACAGGCGGACTAGAAAAGTTCGAAATATCTCTAGAAGAATGTTCTGTTAAAAAATATTAAGCCTATGTCCGACGGATATGAACGATTTTTGAAGAATTTCGGACGATCTGTGCAGTAAAGTGTCCCTTTTTAATTCTTTTAATACAGAAACAAAGAAGTAGGCTCTTTTTATGTATATTTCGATATTTATAATTTTGCTTCACATATTTTTAAACTAATAAGTTTCTAATGCCATTGTTGACTGGCACACGATTTAATGACTCAAAATCGATTTCAATGCTATTCCATGGAATTTTCGATAGATATTTAATTTATGTCGTCGGACGTACAGAAGGCGGCAGAAGTATGAAAGTTGGATCTCTAGATCATAAACTTCTTAAAAAAATATTAAGATCCGACGGATGACCATTTGAAGGAGGTACGAAGAGGACTCTCACATGTCATACTACTTTTAATTCGTTTTAATTATTAGAATAAAAAAAGAGCTAAAATACTTTAATTGTAGTACTTTTCGAATTCTCTTAGAGTTTTTTTTGTTCAGTTAATTTCTGTATCTTAAAGCTATTTTTAGTTCCTCCAAATTTAAATATTGACTTTGCCGAGTTTAATTCGGATGTAAGGCAACGTTACATAATCGTTCGCTTTTTTTTTTTTTAAAATATTCGAAATATAGTTTCTGATTTATGTTACTTCTTATAGTTCAACATAAAATCTTCAATTATGTGTGATTCAACTTCCGAAAACAAAACCAAATGATATACTAGTAATATGTATTTTGTCGCAATTTCAGAATTATTCATTTATCGAGCAACGAATAAATGCCAATTCAAATTTCCCAGCTGCACAGCTTTCTTAGTAACCAAGTCCTGAATCATCGATGAATCACATTGTGATTCTTTGATTAATGTTCTGACGTCTTTCCAATTTGATTGATATGGCAAAATAATTTTCCTTCAAATATTCATTTTCAATAAATAAAGTTTCTTATGCTATTGTTGATGTGGCAAATTAAAAATTATAATTACATTTTAATGACATTGAAAACTGAAAAGAGTCGACAGACAGGTAGGCAGATGTGTCCATCCGTTCTGACAGACAAAAAGCGTAAAAGATACTGTCTGATGTCATACTTTTCTAAGAAAAAAAATCATTTTTAAAGTCCGAAGGATAGATTCTAATTTTTAGGTGGAGAACGACAGACGGACATCTTTAGCATGTCAATACCTTCTTTTCTAAAATTTTTAAAAAATTCTTTCGAATTAAAAAAATGAAAGTTGTCTAAAAAAACACATAAAATGTTTTGTGTTAAAACTATATATAAGTGCACTTACTAGTTTACTGTAAATCGTTGTGACGTGATGTACTACAAAGAACAAACATAACGACAGTATCGTTTGAACTAATGGTTTATATGACCATTAGAAACATCCATTTAGAAACATTCAATCATCCTAACAATATTAATGGTGTAGAAATTTTTCCAATGTATCAGGATATTTATAAAGGAAACGTTATAGTTTTTCTTTTGATGTTCGATTGTGTTCAAACGTTTTAACTGTAATGAAGCAAATAGAAAATATCTATTAAACACTAATATATTTTTACATTTCTTTAAGATGCCTTAAAAATTCAATTATATTTCTAAATGTTCTGTAGTTCTTATGTTGCTTAACTTTTACATAGAAGTGGTCGTATTCTAAGCTGACCGAATTTTAAGATATTTATACAGCTGGAAACTTATAAAATGATCTGTTGCGTGGTTCTGACGATGTTTATGTTGTTTTGAAAGTAAATGTTTTAGCCATCAATGTTTATTCTTAACTTCTTTTCTTTGTGAGGCGGCTAAATATCAGGTGAGTACTGCAAAATAAATGATTTTTATTATTTTTATTAGTTGTTAAAATTTGAATGCTTAGTAGGTATAGTTTGGCCAACGACTGCCAAATGCATTATTAGTTTTTTTTAATTAAAATAATTATATTTTGATAAATCTGTTGAATCAATCTGAAAATAAATAAATGTTTAAGTTTAGTATTTTTATTGACTAAATCTCCACCTGCCTATTCAAAGCCTTTAAAAGTTCCAGGCAGGAATAGAAGCTTTCGACCCATCGATAGCAACACAGAAAAAAAAATGTTGAAAGAAATAAAATTTTGTTGATTCAGCACACTATTTTGGTCAATGAAGCACCAACAAAAATTTTGATATCAGTATTATTTTTTTAAAAATTAATTTGTGGGTTAAGTAGGAGTAAGGTGTACATGTCATATACTTTATTTAAAAACAGAGGCCAAAGTTTCCCCATTAGAATTGTGTATAGAGATCTGTTACCATGCAATACCCTTAATAAGCTCACATAGCCGTACTGCATGGTACACCCTACAGGGCAATAACCCAGTTGACTATCGAAAAACGGTGATTGAGAAGTCTTTTAGCATCGAATATCTATCACACAATGACCATCGGCGAATTTTTCGTGTTAACGAAATCTTAGTGATTTTTGAATGCATTTGATAACTTACCTATAAATTTTATATCAAGTAAAGCTCTAAAGGATCTAAATTTTATTCAAAGGAAAGTTTTTGTTAGCTGAATCTGAATTAGAAATCTAACGACTTAAATTTTAAAAACAAAATCATAATGTGGATTTTATTGAAAGTAGTTTTAGTAAGAGTTTATTTTTAATTATAATTTTACATTTGTAAACTAAATATAAATTTCTCAAATTATTAATATTTTTTAATTAACAATATAAATAATAAAGTCGGCTTAGTGGCTATGAGGTATTACGTGCCGGCTTCATAAGCCCAATATCGCAGGTTCGAGTCCGGCAGATTTTCAGAATGGGAACATCGTCGTCACGCATGTTATATGATTATTGTGCACGTAAAAGATCCCTTGATGAGTATCCTTTTATATTGGGTTATCTCGGAACAATTAAATCTCTGCCTACTTTGGCATCCACTAAGAGGTCAGATTTGTAATCTGAGCGTCAAAATTAGTTGCGAGAGCCGTCTAGATGGTGACGCAAAAGTGGCTCTCAATTCTGGGGAATATGCCGGTCTTCAAAAGGCTTTATCCAGCTAAATAAGTAGCCCCGCATAGAAAAAAAAACAAGTAGGTTTGTTACAGAATCTGTCACTTAAACCGCTTCCACACAATATTTGTGCTCAACCAAAAAACACACTATTTATACACCTCAGAAAGAAATTCTCCAAACAGGGCCTTCAGCTTATAATTTATTTCTAATTCAAACTTTTAAACGCCAAAATTAACTATTTTCATTAATTTCTTTCGCAAATTAATAATTACTCATTATCGTTTGCTAAATTTGTTTGAAATTGGAAGAATAATGATTCAATATTTTTTTAATAAATATCTTTTAGTCGCCAAAATTTTCCATGTTCATTAACTTTCTTTCTAAAAAGAGAAGAATAAATAATTAGTAAAATTGATGCTTTAAAAATAAAAGCGAACTTTTGCATATTTTTTATTCAAAGTTAGAATTCGCTATGCATCTTTCTTTATACATATATAATGAACCATCAAAAGAACTCTATTGTGATATTACAACAATCCAAACTGAATCATATCACACAAATAAATATTTTTCAAGTGTTTTATTTTCATTTTAAATAACTAGGGGGCTCCGCCGCCTGCTCGCTATCGCTCGCAAAACCGTGAGCAATAGGGAGCAGGGGGCTACGTCCCCTGCTCACCAACCCTGTGGAATGTGGCCTAAAGCGATCTGTATAAATTATTTTTCGCTCTCCAAACCCTCGGGAAATGCTGCGCAATTCCCATTGGCCATTACGTTAGGAAAACGTAGTGTGGAAGCTAATATTGAATTAAAAATCTGATGTTTTTATGTATAATAATTATATTATTATTTTATATTAATTATATATATTATTTATTATTATTATTATTATTATTATTATTAATTTATATATTATTATTATTATTATTATTATTATTATTATTATTATTTATTATTATTATTTTATTATTATTATTATTATATTATATATTATATTATTAATTATTAGATTAGTATTTTAGTATATATTAATTATTTGCTTTTTTAACACTGTACTGCAACGGTGTTGAAAATCTCTTGTCAACCTCATACACAAACGGCCCAGGTGGCCTATAGTGGGTTTGATCGCAGCCCATTACGCTAATAGTCTGCACACTGTATCGGGTGCGGGTACTATTCCCGCCTTCGCCCTGGGTGTACTTTCTCTCTCTGTGTCAGTAAAAATTCTGTCTGTGTCTGTCTCACTTGTCGAAGGTTTATAAGCGGGTCTCTTATCAAGCACACAAACCTGAAAGCCGGATTTCGGCCTAGGCCTACAAGGCCCGGGCATAGGGGCCCAGTCAGGAAGGGGGCCCTTAAAAAGATAAAATCGCCTAAAAAAAATTTAAAAGTCGATTAAAAATTATATGTTCTATACTAGTGTATTTAATTTACTAAATTTCCAATATAGCTTCAAGATGGTGGGGGCCCCAAATGTCAAGTGACTAGGGCCGTGGGTATTTAAATCCGGCACCGCCTGAAAGTATACGAACCAACCTACCTGCCTAATACACAAACAATGACATACACATGAGAGGGTCGCTATCGAGTGTCGCAGCGTAGTGTCGCGTTCTATGCCGGAACGAGTTTTCCCTTGTTCTGAGGTGGGCATGCATATCAATGAGCCCGTGATGGCCTGGAGGGGCGAAAAGCGGGTGAACGGTCGCGCTGACCACTTGCAACAAGTTCACTTTCAAACTCGAAGCGCGTTTGATTTTCAGCTCTACAATAGACCATTAGTCAATCTAATCAATTTCAAATTCTTCGTTGAAAATATGCTCATAAAAAGAAATGACTATAAAATTAGTATTGACAAAATACTTATTTTAAAAGTCAGTAATTTTGATTATTGACACAAGGAAAAGTAAAGCTATACACTGTAAATTAAAAAATAAAGCAATCTTTTTGTATTTTATAACAGCTCCTTGTTATAGTTCCTAAAGTATTTAGATAAATGTATGTTATAATCAATTAAAATAGCTTCAAGTTATTTTCACTAGTATTTGTTTAGTGATAGTTCGTAAAATTAAATCTTTTATGTTTATGAGGTTTTGGAAAAGTGTCGAAAAAAATATTTCAAAAACACATAATTTAGTGTGGGGTAGAAGGTGAGGGTTATCATTGGTTAACAAAAACTTGCCAATTTATCACATTACAAATTATGCCATAATGATTTTGTTGCGGAATTCGTGAACTTCAATATTGCTCTTTATAGTGTTATTACAAGAAATACTCGGTGAATTACAGGTCCGACTCTAAAAAAATACCAATTTTTAAAGTACTTTTACAAGATGGCAGAAAAAGCAATGCGAAACCTTAGATCTACTCTTCAATGGTAATAAGAAACATATACAAATTAAGGCCATCCGAACTTTGATATGATATATCTTCTCTAATCACTAGACTAAATTGAATCCAAATCCATAATAAAGTTGTGTAAAATCTAAGATAGATAAAGGGCTTTGGCATAGTATGGTCAATGTACGACCATAGAAATAGTAAAACCGTGCGCTATCGCCCACTCTAACACAACTCCCCACTCCCACGCCCACCCAAACACACACACACACACAACTTCATTTTTAGCCTACTTTTCTTTTTTTAATTCGAAAGAATTAAAAAAAATGAAAAAGTAGGTATTGACATGCGGTCGATGCCCGTCTGTCTGTACGTCCTGTCTGTAAGCCTGTCTGTACGTCCGGACGGACATAAATTTACTATCTGTCGGCGAATTTCCCATTGAATTAGCATTGGAATTCAATTTTGAGTCATTTAAATCACTGTTGCCAAATCAACAATGACATGAGAAACTTTATTTATTTAAAAATATTTGAAGCAAAATAACTTTTATGAATCAGTTTGGAATGACGTCATAAAATTTAGCACAATGTGATCCTTTGATTGTTCATTAATAGTTTACCAAGAAAGCGGCAAGGCATATTTTTTGCATACAATTATGCTTAGTTTTAATTTACATTTCGTATTTTTTTAATGCAGTTTGGAGTGGTTTCATTATTTTTGTCATTAATAAATATTTCATTATTCTTCGAACTACAAATAAATCGAGCAGACGATAAATAATATTAAGTTAATTTGCGAAAGAAAATTAAGGCGGAATAGCCCCGAGGAGCCAACTAAACGTGTCCGAGGGCGACATCTGGTGAAGATATCGGAACTGTTATAGAGGGAGGTTCAGAGAATTTTGAGACCAGCAAATCACCATGTTCAATTCATTGATTGACGTTTTCATCCTGATTATCTCTGATTTCAATCGTTTTATAAATAACCGATTGGTCACTTTTAAACTACTTTTTCTAAGCCCCTCCCTTGTCAACGCATCTTTCACTACCTTCGAGAAATTCCCGCCTTCGCCCTGGGTGTAATTTCTCTCTCTCTGTGTCAGTAAAAATTCTGTCTCTGTCTGTCTTACTTGACGAAGGTTTATAAGCGGGTCTCTGATCAAGCACACAAGCCGGAAATACATGTACCAACCAACCACCTTCCCTTCGAGAAGACGGGATGACACACTTAGTTAGCAGGTTAATTGAATAACGTCGCACGAAAGCTACACTTGGGCTATAAACAACTGTAACTCACCACGTAACTTCCAGTTTCGGTCGTCATCAACCCAACCAAATCCAAATTATAAAGTGTCGTTTGGCTAATTGAGTTGTAGCTTTTGTAATAATTTTTCAATTTATAGTGAAATGTGTAGATTTCTTTTAGAAGCTATGGTGAATGATAGATATACAAAAATTTACTACATTATATATATTCAAAAAAGATAATTTGCATAAATAACAAATGAGTGCAAAAAAATCCAAGCAGTTACAGTTGGTTGAAAATTTTATGTGTGTCATATAAACTTTTATACCCGCCTACCTATTACTATTAGTCTCAGTAGGATGTCATGCTTAGTTGGCCCGTGCAGCCCAAAATGTCCGACGAATAATTCCCCGTGTAGAGGGAGTGCACGTTAAATATGCTACAAAGTCCCAATGCTGCGTACGATGTCGCCCTTAACGGTTGAGTTGGGTGCCTATTCAGTTGTCGGCTCGTCACTTGACAGTGGTTCTAAATTACGACACCCGTGGCCAATAGCCCTCGTGTAGCTTTAGTGCGACGATAATTCAAACTAAACTAAATCAATGATGTACTTGCGTTGCGTTTTCTTTCTTTTGTTCAATTGAAATCGGTTCAGTTTGTTCGGTGGAATTGTGGTGTTTGGAATCAAAAACATTTTAATGCATTATTTTTTTTCTTCTAAAAAATATTTTTAAATCCTTTTTCACACAATTTTCTTTAAGGGGAGTCGGATGGTTCTCTATCTCGCCATTGTTAATTTTATTTAAATAACTTTAGGAACATTTTTCTCAGAAGCTATATATGAGATATCATTATAAACTTTTTTTATATTTTGTTCCTTACATAAAGCTCTTTGATTTAAGTTTAGTTTAGTTTTAATTATCGTAGCACTACAGCTACACGAGGGCTATTGGCGACGGGCGTCGTATTTTAGAACCACAGTCAAGTGACGAGCCGACACCTGAGTAGGCACTCCCTGAATGTCTCCCTGAACGGTTGCGTTGGGTGCCTACTCTGATGTCTCGTCACTTGACCGTGGTTCTAAATTACGACGCCCGTCGCCAATAGCCCTCGTGTATCTCTAATGCTAAGATAATTTAAACTATCTTAACTAAACTATAATAGAACACGACAGATGAAAATACCTCGCATTGAGAGTGGAACCGAAACATCCATTGAAATCGCGAAAGGTCAAAAATGAAAAAACTGAAAGGAGTTACCTAATATAAAACTAAGCCAATACTGCTACCCAATGCCCAAACAGATTTAAAATGTAGTGCAAAATACTTTTTTGAGAGAAATGGAAAATTAAAACAAAAGCTTCAAGAAATACAAGTTTTTAGGATTTAAACTTAAATTAATATTTTAACAAAAATAAGTCCGAAATTTGTGCAATTAATCACACTTTGTATAATGCATTTTTATGAGCTTTAGGTCCCCAAAACATTTTTCATGTTCTTTTAAATAAATCATAGACTTGGAAGTAATTAAAAAAGAAGTTTTTACTAATTAGGAATTAGAATCAAATAGAATAAATCAATGCTACTTCAAATTTTTTAATACTTTTAAACCGGATGCGATAGTAAAAAATCCAATTACATTTTCGAAATCAGCGTCTAAAAACACACAGCGACAATGAATTGAAACTTATGTTTACAGACCAGAAGTTAAAATTCGCAGACTCTTGAAATTGAACTACACGTACCTTATCTTACCGGAGTTTCAGCTAATTAAAATACAAAGGGCGTTACCAGGGGAGGAGCTTAAGTTCTACTTCTAGGGGGCGCTACTTCCTGGATAAGAAATTTTTCTAATTTCTCTGCCAAATTTCGACCCGAAAAATGCAAATAATTTGTCACTCTTTTTTTCAATACGAAGGAAATTTAAAGTTTTACGTCCCTATAATCGCCGTTTTTCAAATTTTGATCTAGTTTATATTGTAAAACTATTTATTAATAATCAAAAAATTATTTTAATCAATTTTTAAAAAATGCGATTATAGGGACCTGCAAATCAGCTACATGTATCATATAAAAAAACCGTTTGTAAAAATACTCAATACAGCCGGAGAAATGTGGCAGACTTTTTATTTTTTTCCCCCATAGGATTAACACAGAGCGAAGCGTTCGCTTGAGTAGCCGATTCTCTGTCCTATTCCCCCTTAAGGAAAATAGTTGATTTTGGCTTTTAGAAGTTTATGTTATAGCTGGATGCTGTGTTTAACGATTTTTTTTCTAATGTGTATAAATCTAGGGTAGAAACGGTTGTTGATGATATTTACTGTTAAGAACCTAGTTGTATCCCGATTAGAATTTCAGTAAGTATTTAAGTAACAGGAAAGTAGGCTATTTTAGTTCTTTAAGAACTTCTTATTATTATTATTATAGATTGCTGTAAAATGAAAAGAGTTACAGACATCAAATTTGGTTTTTCCTGGTCTTGGTAGCAGTCGGACGTCATAAGGTTTTTGAGAAAATCGTACATGTGCAAAGGGTAGCTGCAATACAACTCTTTAGGTTTTAAAGGTATTGAAATTACCTTATAAGGTACAATATTTCGTTTAAATATATTGATTTATTAAGTGATCATTGTGAAAGTTCTGTGGTAAGTGTGCGGAAAGTCGTTACACACAGTTTTATTTTTAGTTTTATTTTTAAAAGCAGACGCAATTTTTAGCCTACTTATCTTTTTTTAATTCGAAAGAATTTAAAAAATGAAAAAGTAGGTATTGACATGCGGTCGATGTCCGTCTGTCTGTCTGTCCGTACCCCTTTCCAAAATCGGTTCTATCATTCAGATCTTAAAAATTCTTTTTTTGTTAGAAAGCTATGACCTCAGAGACCCAACTTTCATACTTTTTGTCCGCCTGTCTGTACTTCCGGACGGACATAAATTTACTATCTGTCGGCGAATTTCCCATTGAAATAGCATTGGAATTCAATTTTGAGTCATTTAAATCACTGTTGCCAAATCAACAATGGCATGAGAAACTTTATTTAAAAATATTTGAAGCAAAATAATTTTTTCATGAATCATTTTGGAATCTATAATAATAAAAGAAAGAGTATGTTTGTCTGTGGATCGTAAAAGACCTACTTATACTGTCCTCAGAAATTCGAAATTTTTAAGATAGATTCCCTTTAATACCAACGTGTACACCTGAAGCTTAGTTTTTTCATATTTGTTCCATTTTTAGAGAAAATTCGAATTTTCTGAAAAAAATACACCACTTTCGCTTAAATCCGATAATTTTTTCTCTTTCGTGTTGTCATTCGAGAGAAGAAATTAAAATGAGCACAAAAATTAATTAAAATTGAAATTGCTTTTATTTTCTTGCCATTACCTTCAGAAACTAAATTAATGATTTGAAAAATAATTGAACGTGCCAATGAGCTAATTTATTTTTTTTTTAAAAACCCAGAATGAAGGTTTTGACGTGAAATAACATTGTTATACATTTATGGTTAATTTTGAATTTATCAAGAAAATCGCTATGACAGTAAGTTCATGTTGAGGAAGATTTTTGTGATATGAGGATGTGCATTTTATAGTGGTGCATTTTTATTTTGGAATTTTAAAGAAATATAAGTAACGGGATTTTATTCTTTATAATGAACGGGAACAAAGGCAAAGTTTATTATCCTATAGCAAATCAAATGACACATATACTTGGATCGATTTGATATTCTTTTAGTCCGTGCGAAGAACGGGTATTTATTTGCTAGTACGTCATAAAATTTAGCACAATGTGATTCTTTGATTGTTCATTAATTGTTTATCAAGAAAGCGGCAAGGCATATTTTTTGCATACTATTCTGCTTAGTTTTAATTTATATTTATTTTTTAAATGCAGTTTGGAGTAGTTTCATTATTTTTGTTTTTAATAAATATTTAATTATTCTTCGAACTACAAATAAATCGAGCAGACGATAAATAATATTAAGTTACTTGCGAAAGAATATTAAGGAAAATAGTTGATTTTGGCTTTTAGAAGTTTAAATTATAGCTGGATGCTGTGTTTAGCGATTTTTTTTCTAACGTGTGTAAATCTAGTGTAGAAACGATTGTTGATGATATTTACTGTTATGATCCTAGTTGTTTCCCGATTAGAATTTCAGTAAGTATTTAAGTAACAGGAAAGTAGGCTATTTTAGTTCTTTAAGAACTTTTTGTTTCATTTGTATTTAACCGTTTATTAAGGAATAATGACGTCTTCATACAAAGTATTCCTATTGATGATGTTTTTTCGTTTGTTTTTTGTTTTTTAATATTATTTAAAAAATCTTTTTGTGTATTAGTTATGTTTTAAAGATGATAGATAGTTTTAATATTGTTGTACATTCATGTGAAATTTTTTGCATCTATTTAAAAGCAAGGAATATTGAACATTCATTCTTCGAAATATAAATAAATTTTGCAAACAATAGGTAATAACTATTGAATTAATACGCAAGGGAATGAAAACTTATAAGTCTGATGCAAAATAGACTCATTATGCATCCAGAATGAAATGGTGAAAAACAGGGGAAAAATCTTAATTTTTGTAACCAAAATGTAAGGAAAAAAATTTGGATCATAACTTTTTATAATAAATTATAACAATAATATTTCTAAACTTATTTTGTTAAAAATATGTTACAATTAAATGTTTATTTATTTAAACAAGTAGGTTTGTAACAGAATCTGTCACTCAGCCCGCTTCCACACAACATTTGTGTTCAACAGGAAAAAAAGTCGCCAAACACAATGTTAATCTATTATAAAAATTTACAATCTAAAATAGGCTAGTTTCACATTTATTTTATTTCGTAAATTCAATAATTATTTATTCAATAATTATTTATTCAATAATTATTATCGTTTGCAAAAATTAATTTATATTTCAAAGAATTAATATGTAATAATCCTCTCTTTTAAATATAGAACCGAAACATTTCATATCAACATACAAAAAAAGAATATCTTAGTGAAATATATTTGACGTCATTTCAAACTGATTGATGTCGCAAAAATAAATTTATTTTAATTTATTATTTAAAAGAATTAAAGTTTCTCGAGTGATTGTTGCAAATGGCAATGGTGATTTAATTCTAATTAAAATGGCTTCTTATGCATTTTTAAATGAGCATTAAATTTTGCAGTTTTTTTAAATAATTAAAGTACTTCGAAATCGAATTTCTTTCTGAGATTTTCAATGTCTTCTTATTTCGATGCGCTGAATTTTTTGACGTATCACACTTGCCTGTAGCATTTGTAGTTTGGTCTATAAAAGTGGGTAACGGACGTACGGACAGACAGAAGGACAGACACACGGACTGAAAGATTATAATACCTTCCACTATTTACGTTAAAAACGTAGTGTGGAAGCTAAAAATGAAAGCGTGAAGAATTTAGGGCCAATTTATATAATAAAATTATTCTAGAGTGATTTTTGTTTTTACCATATGTTTTTCATATTTTCATTTAACTACAACAAACATTATTTAATTCTTCAAAAGACCTGATTTTTCCATCTAACGATACAAAAAAATATATGTTTTTATAGAAAAATGTCTGCAGAATTTAATTAAAAAAAATTTACAATAAGTGCGAGTTTAACTTATTGAGAAAAAAATGACAACATTGATGATTCCAAATGGAATCATTCGAAGTTAAAGGGTTGAAAATACAATATAAAATTAAATTAAATGTTTGGCCTTTTTTTCCAAGAATTATGAGTATGCGCGTTTTTAAGTGATAGTTTCCGTTACAAACCAACTTGTTTTTATCCACAATTTCTGTTTTTTCTTTAGGAATAGCATGAAGCCGGCCGAGGACGGTCCAGACGGCCGTGCCAGCTGGGCCATCGTGGCCTGCTGCTGCTTTATCCACACCCTGCTGTACGGCATGACGAGGCTCAACGGGGTCCTCCTTGTCGAGTCTCGTTCCAGGTTCAACGTGAGCAGAGAGGCGGCATCCTTCCCCTACACATTCGCCAACTTCGTACGAAACACTTCGGGTGAGATTCTAGAATGAAGTCCAGTACCACCTGGACCGGAAGGAGGCCTGAGAACTGAGCAGTGGGACAATACATTTAGTCCAGGCAACGAAGGCTGAAAAAAGAGTAGAGAGGGAAAGTTTTGGAAAACAATTTTTGACTTCATAACTTTGTTTGGACTAGTTAGGAGGTGAACGTATCAAAAGTCCCCGCCCCTAGCCCCTGAGCCGAAGGGGGCAGAGGGGGTTGAATGTCCCATTTTTCGGTTTTTTGCTTATATCTCGAAAACTATGTGTCCTACCGATATAATTGTAATACACCAAATGAAAGCTGATTAAATTTGCTACAAGTTTCACCCCTCAAGTATTTTAATATCTTGTACATTTTTCGAGATATCCTCTCTTGAAAGTCTAATTTTGGAGAAAACATTTTTTCACATTTTTCCTCTTTTTTAACCGGAAAACTCTTCAAAAATGCACCGAAACACTAAATGTTGGCCTTAGAGTGGTAGAGAATTCAATTCTTTTCAATAATATATCTTACTTTACTATTTTATCTATTTTACTTCAAATTTTAAAGCAGTTTAGTGTAGAGCGAAAAGGGACTGCAGTCCCATAGAGCTAATGCATTAGCTTTGAAATTACTTTTGCACAGTGAGTTAGCAGTAGCATCTGACGATAATCTGAAAAATATTTTCTGCCGATGCATGAAAGACTGCCAGCTCAAAGTGTAGCCACAAAAAAGCAAGTATCAAAGGTTCCCCAGCATGCTAAAATTGGAATTGGAACTTCCTCAATGGGGTACCCCTCAAGTTGACTCCGAAAATGAAGTAGAACAGGAGAATCATCTGACCGTTTCCCTACGGGGGTCCGACGAATAAAATAAAATAGATAAAATATAATTGAAAATAAATAAAATATTAAAGTAACAGCGTGCCTACAAAATGAGTATCTGTGTTATTCAGACGTTCAGTACAGAATAAGTGTACATAAAAAGGATTATCATTTCCATAGAGCTAATGCATTAGTTTTGGAATCACAACTTCCGCAGAAGTATTGCTTTGCCATGTTAGCCCTTTTCCCCAGGTACAAGAATCAACATAACATCGAAATGAAACCAATTTGAAAGGAAAATGTTAACTAGTTATTTAAATAAATATTTTTGGAGTTTTAAAATGCCAAAAATATACAGCAGATGGCAACACTATTTTAAAACTTTATCAAATAATAATTAAATAACCTGATGTAATTTTCTTTTCAATTGTGTTTAAAATTGATATTATGATGATTCTCATACCTGGTGATACCTGGGATAACATGGCAAAGTAATTCTTTTGCAAAAGTTGTAATTTCAAAACTAATGCATTAGCTCTATGGGACTGACAGTCCCTTTTCGCTCACCACTGAAACTGCTTTAAAATTTGAAGGAAAATATAGATAAAATAGTAAAGTAAGATATATTATTGAAAAGAATTGAATTCTCTACCACTCTAGGGCCAACATTTAGTGTTTAGGTGTATTATTGAAGAATTATCCGGTTAAAAAAAATAGGAAAAATGTGAAAAAAGTTTTCTCCAAAATTAGACTTTCAAGAGCGGATATCTCGAAAACTGTACAAGATATTAAACTACTTGAGGGGTGAAACTTGTAGCAAATTTAATCAGCTTTCATTTTGTGTGCTACATTTATATCAGTAGGACGCATAGTTTTCGAGATATAAGTAAAAAAAAATGAAAAATGGTGCATTCAACCCCCTCTTCCCCCTTCGGCTCAGGGGCTGGGGGCGGGGACTTTTGAACTGTTCACCTCCTAACTAGTCCAAACAAAGTTATGAAGTCAAAAATTGTGTTTCAAAACTTTCCCTCCCTAACTTTCGTTGCCTGGACTAATTTAAGAGAAAATGAACAATGATTATTTAACCTTTTACTGATAGGTTCAACAACTTGCAAAGAGCCGACGCTTGCAGCTTACTCAACTTACAAGGCCAGAGAAATTTTTCCAAACACGTGCGTGGACGAAATGTTTGACGTCACTTCAAATATAAGTTGTTAACTAAGATGAAGAAACCTATTGGAAATCATTCGGAACCCTAAAAATAAAGTCAGCCGTAAACGAGTGACTCTGAAAAGGTTTCAAGTTCATGTTTCTTTGTCTTCGGAACAACGACACACGGAACAGTGACGTCAAGTTTTTCATCCACGCACGTGTTTGGAAGAGCTTCTCTGACTGTATAAGTTGAGCAGGCAATTCTAAAGCTCCGATTTATAGGTTGATTGCAACAAAAATTTAAATTCATCACATTGGTATCTAATTGGACGCACGTCTACATCCTTTTAAAGAACCTAGCAAACGGCAAAATTAAAATCCAAATCAATGTGATCGTTCTTTATCTAAGCACTCACAACAGAGTTTTATGCTAATCACCTCAAAAAGGATAAAAGATGAAGTCCTGAACGTACTAGTTGTTAAAAACACATCGAAATCCCTTCACAAATGAGACGGCATATCTGCTCAGTTTTAATTGCGATCTTAATCTTTAAGTGGGTAATTCTCAGAGTTAAAGGGGCACATTAACTCCAAGTATTTATGTATTCATCTACATGCACAGTTATGCCGGTTTGAATGACCGAAGATGGACTAGCAGGATTTTTCTTAACTATCAATACATATTCCTAACAACTCAACAAACTTTAAACTTTACGACCTATACACATATTATTAAAATCAAGCCATTCTCTGAAATACATAACTTAAATCCCCAACGCTATAGAGTCCAGTTCTCAATTTATTATAGTAAGAAGGAAATAATTACCATCATAAGTTTTTTTTATTATCCTAATGAGGCATTAACATGATCAAATCTTAATATAGAATAAAATAATGTTTTTTTTTCTAGGGAAATCTAATAATAAATTCCGACACTACTAATGAATCTAAATCTTTGCGTGGATTTTTCTAATATTAAAAATAGATTTCTTTTGTTTTGTTAAGGTCCATTGGTAGGATTTCTCGGTCAAAAATTCGGAGTTCGTACAGTGACAACTTTCGGAGGTCTGTTGGCTGCAATAGGCATAGGAACCTGCTTCCTAGCTGAAGGTCCTGAAACCATCACTATTCTTTGGGGAGTAGTCTACGGTTAGTTATTTAACATGAATAATATTTAATAAATCACCCACAAGAAAACGATTACGTAATAAAATTCAGCGTGAAAAGTTTTATTCCACGCCCGTCCCTGAGAATTTCAATCTTTATTGAAAGAAGAGGAAGTTGTATATGTGTTGAAAAAGAATGAAATGTATTTTGTGTATAATGAAAAGATAATGTGAAACTGCTAAAATGCCCTTCGAAATCCTGGTACTTGTACAAGATGTCGAGGATAAATTTACTGACTTCAAAGCTTTCTGTGTGACAAACCAATGGTTGGAATTACTAGAAGAGAGAATATTGACGGACGATACGGGAGGAGGGGGGGGGGGGGGGAGAGAGAGAGAGAAAACTCATACGAAAAGAGGTTACGAAAATTTTAAATTTGGAATATTTGTCGTTACTATGATGTTCCTAGAAGGGTTTTTTTATTGTTAATAAATTACTTTAAGGATTATTTTAGCTTGGAAGTGCCACATTCCCCTAAAGAAATTCTTTAACAAACCTTTTCTCTCTCCAATTGGCGGTCAAATGTCCTTGTCTTTTGCCTGCCTGCCAAATGAATAGTAATTCCGCCCATTAGTTTTTTGCTCGACATAAATACACCAGAACCATAGTTCAATTATAGACACCCTGTATTGTCTCTCCTATGACACTCTTTCTCCAATGAACTTTTGCAAAGAAGTGTATTGGGATTCTCTCCAATAAAGCCACAAAAATTTATTTCACGTATTTAGTGTTATTATTCGAAGGGCATATAAATAAAGCTTTTTTTTAATTAATCCTTTCGCTTCCATGTCACCACTTACGGTGACACACTATCTCAAGAGCAAATTCCCAGTGTCACCTTTAGTATCTGGTGTATGAAGAAGTTTTGCCTAACGATTCTAGGAGCCTAAGAGGTTATAATTGGTGCTTGCTTTATAACTAAAAGTATTGTAAAGATAGTCAATTTCATATTTTGCTTTAATTTTAGGCCTCGGGTTGGGATTAGGAAGCATCTTGATTCCAGTGAAAATAAACCAATATTTCGATAAGCACCGTGCCACAGCTATTGGCATCTCTTACTCTGGATCATGCCTCGGATCCTTCATACTCCCATCCATTGTGGAAATGCTTATTGATACCTACGGTTTGTCGGGAACCTTTCTGATATTATCAGGAATGGTCTTGCACTGCGTTCCAGCAGCTCTCCTTTTGCGAAACCCTAATTTTGTCATAGAATCTTCTAAGCAACATATTCATCAAAATTTTGAAAATGAGAGGCAAAGTATTATATCCGGCAAGGAAGTTAGACTCTACACCGTAAAGAGTCAAAGTGATCTTAAGATTAAAGCCGCGTCTGATCCGCTGAGAAGAAAATTTGGAAATACTTCGAAAAATAACCCGATGGTTCCAAATCAAATATTTAAGTGTCTTTCATGTTCTTATTTATCATATCAAATAAACACCTCTGACTTACCAAAAGGTGAACAAATGCTCAACAATGACAGTAAAGAGAAATGGCAAGGGAATCGAACGGAAAGCGAAGGTAAATGTGTAATAAACAACAAACTAAATCAAAATTCAGAATCGTCTAACTACTACAATTCTTCTGTTAAAATTAATCCGTTCATTTGGAAAACAGAAAGTGGTTATTCGTTGCCATTTTCATGTTCAAATATCAGTTCTACAAAACTTGTTCAAGATGATAAACGGTTGAACCAATTCAAGAATTTGGGGTATTTTAATAGTCAGTACATTAACAGCGAGTCAGACATTGCAGAAAACCAATGCAAAAATTCAGATCCAGCAACTGTTCAAGATCCCAAGAACAAATCTACCATCTTTAGCATGATATACGACCCAGTCTTCATCTTAATCACCGTGACCAACGCTTTATACAATTTCACGTTCGTATGCATGATATCGGTGATCGTGGATTTTGCTCGTGACATCGGTGTGGATGCCACCGGGGATAAATTTATCCTAATGTCTCTGAGTGTCGGAGACTTTATAGGAAGAGTTGGTCTGGGATGGGTAACAGACGGTGGATACATGAGCAAAACGGGATTCACTGCCTTCTGGTTTCTAAGTCAAGGAGCTATGGCCATAGCGATATATTGGTCGACGGGATTTGTCAGCATCGTAGCATTAGCAGCCTTTTACGGATTGTCAGAAGGTGCACTTATTGTCCTTTTCCCGCTCCTCATTGCTGAGTTCATAGATGGAGGTAAGCAGACTGTCGCCATTCCATCAGCTACTTTCTTAGCGGGTCCACTTTGCTTGACAGTGGCGCCTCTCATAGGTAAGCTTTCTAGGCACGCTATTTTCTAATGTTTCTAGTAAGTTCGATGTGAGCACATTTATTTTTAATAAATATACAAACCGAAGCCTTGAAAGACTTGAACAGCTAAGATATATACAATACTATATTTAGGAACAAAATAAACCCAGTGGGTTCGAGAGAGCAAAATGATAAAATTGTGCTCATTACAGCACACGATACCCGGTTTAATTTTAAGAATAATATTCTCATTTTTGAGAACATCTTTAGTTCATAATACTACCTCCAAATACATTGCTCTCAAATCTGAGAACATGTATGTTTTCATTTTAGCAGGAGTTTTCATATCTGTAGACGGCACCACTGAAATTCCGTCGATGGTTAGTTAACATTAAGGTTTTTTTTGCCGACCTGGGCTCGAACTGACCATTGAAAACCCACGCTATAGGCATAATCCAACTGTGCCAACCTATCGCCAGTAGCGAATGGGGAGTTTAGGCTATTTTTGAAGTCATTGAATTTTAAGAACATTTACTGTATGATCTAAATTTTGAGATTTCAAATAAAAGTTTGTTTTCCAAGAATATTTTTCATACAATAAGAAGAAAACGTCCTAGGACTCATTTTTGAGAGTTTCATCTGTAACAGTGCTTAAATTAGAGATTTCAACATATTTACTTTTAAGAATATTGTTCTCATAATAAAAGAACATCCTTGTACTCATTTTTGAGAGTTTTATTCTTAAGAGAGTGGTCAGTGAAGATCTCAGTGTTTCGTTCCCAATTCTACTTGGTCCTCTCCTCATTTTAAAAATCCTCGGAACGGAAGTACGGCTAGGTAAAATTTTGCCCAATTTGGGAGTTCTACCGCGCAACAGGTTCGGGGTTCCACTAGCCATTCCATTCTCTTCTCACGAGTTACCACTCAAACACCCCCTCACCTTATTTATTCAAATAGTTTCGTTAAATATAGAATTTAGAGCTGGGAATTTAAATGAAGTTTCGTTGGTTATTCATATGGAGAACTGACATTCATTCTTACTATTTATGAATTGCCACTATTACTTGTGCAAAATATTAAGCAGTTGGGGTTAATTCTGGTTAATCTAGTAATACAACTCAGATGGAGGTCGGAGACTCCAGGACGTAGAATTGAAAATCAAAATTTTTCAGTTTATCATAAATGCAAAAGTGTTCACACTACTAGGTGTGTAGATAAGTGTAAAATTAAACTATTACATCAGTCAACCTAAAATGATGAAATTTAGAATAAAGTAAAAAGTCGAGACTCTCAATTGAAAAATATCTGTGCAACTTGTAAAAGAAACGATCTTGTCAAATCGTTGAATTATTTTATTCAAAAATCTATTAAAATAAAGTGTGTAATTTTAGTATCATCTTGAAAATTAATTCAATAATTGTTCTGTTACAGGATACTTCCGAGATGGAAAAGGAAGTTACGAATACATCTTCTACGGGATAGGCGCTATTTCTGCTCTTTGTTCTTTTGCTTGGTTACTGACAACGTGTCTTGTGAAATTTAGAAGACGTACTGAAAATATCATAATTGATAGTTCACTTTAATTAATTTTAACTAGGAAATATATACCGTTTTCATTTTCATTTTTAAATGCCGAGATATCGAACTGTAAATCATTTTATCGTTGTGGAAAGTTATAAAGATACTCATTTTCGAAATGACGATGATGAAAATTTCTGAAATAGACTAACTCAAATAGCTAAATTTCAATGTAAGATGTTGCTTCAACATATTATTTGTTGTCCTGGGTTTCCAATCACGAAGGAAGGTCTTTTGGATCTTAAAAGGACAGCTTGTGTGTGTGTGTGCAGTTGAAGATGCCGAACAATTTATTAAAATACTTGTTGTTGTTGTTGTTTCTAATGCCACTCGGTAACCGAGCCCGGAGTAGAGAACTACCCGATTTTAAGGCGAAGTGGGGCGGCTTCCGTTTTTATTGAGCGCCACAAGGGAGGAAGTCCGACTTTTGCTCGCAGCATGACACATCCGTTTTACAGGAAGGTCCCTTTCACACATCCATTCTCACTCACATATCGGAATTTTGATCCAGATCATAGGCCGATAACGCCCTGATCTGTGGTACCCCTAGAGGTATTAATTTGGTATGGGAACATGGAGGACTTTGTGACCACGACATATTTAACGCGCCCCAGCCACCATTAGCAACACGGCGGTCTTTAGTCGAATACAAGCGCCGACCCAGCAGCCCTCAGAATTGGTTAAAATACTTGATTCGAGTTATCTGAGGAAATAAAGTTGTAATTAGTTTCACAACAAGAGCCCCTTCTGGTGTCAGCATTATTTTTTTTATTTGGATGTCCTAATAAACACTAGAGTTAAATCATCTTAAAACAACCTTATTGACATAAATCATTGACATAAATCCTAAGCTTACAGCAATAAACAATGCTATTCCAATGGAGAAATCGGCTCACGTTTGCCCTCTTTGACCCGTTTGGGTTAAAATTTCAAAAAGTCGCTTCTTGAATGGCGCTTTCTCTAAAAAAGGAAGCTCCTAAAATTTGAAATCTACCTCCAATATTGTTGGCTGGACGTTGATATATGAGTCAGTGAGTCAATCAGACCTATTATTCCTTTTGTAACGAATTACAAGACACGAACAAGAGAACATTCAAGATTCCAAGATTTATTTAAAAACACATTTTTTTTAAAGTTAGTTTACTTCAGCTTCTTTATTTTAAAGCATCTATTTAAAATGTTAAAAAGGTTCTTTTCAAATCAATCATTCCGATTTCGGACACAAGCATCTCTATTCGTCCATAACATCCAGTTCCAAAAATAGTTCTGTTCTCGTTCCGTTTCGGCGGGGAACTTCTGGAGTGGCCGCTAGAGGGCCACGGATCAGGTACGTTACAGGATTCCTCCTCCCCTGGGGAAACTTTCGAAGAATGAGAAAGTTTATGATTAGTGTTCATACAAGAGTTATGTAATTGTTCCAGGAACCTAGGCAAGTGCCAAACAAAAATTATCAATCCCCAGTGTCGAAAAAAACTAAATTTAAAATAAACACATGAAAAGCAATAAATGTAAGTATGAATAGAAATAAATGCAAAAAGCATTAAATTGGGCACATGCATACAATTTTTTTTTTTTTTAGAGAGTGTGGATCCGGCTCAATCCATCTGCATTTTGGTGCAGTTTTCCCCTTTCGATGAATAACTTCAAAATTAAAAGGTTGCAATATAACGTTAACGTTGCAATATAACGTTGCAATAAAGGTTGCAATATAATATAACGTAAACGTGCGTTAGAACTCGCGTGAGTATTCAGCCACACTAAAGGATTATGATCAGTCACAATTTGAAAGAAATTCCCATCGAGATAACACTTAAGTTTTGAAACTGCAAAGATGATGGCGGCACACTCTTTCTCACTGACACTATATCGTTTTTCAACACTAGTAAATTTCTTGCTTAGGTATATAATCGGGTGTTCTTCAGTTTCATTGTCTGCCAACTGGGACAAAACTACTCCCATTCCTTGATCTGACGCATCAGTTTCAACTATGAACGGTTTTTGGTAGTCTGGTGAGTACAGCACAGGATAGATACAAAGACAGTTCTTTAGCTTGTCAAATGCTTCCTCACATTCTTTAGTCCACGTAATAGGTCCTTTTCTAGCTTTCCCTTTTAAAGAATCAGTTAAAGGGGCAGCAATCGACGAAAACATTGGAATGTATCGGCTGTAGTAACCGGCTAACCCTAAAAAGGCACGAACTTCAGTTTTACTTTTAGGTGGGCTAAAGTTCTTGATCGCCTCAATTTTTAGTTCGGCTGGCTTCCTAAGACCTTGTCCAACAATATGTCCAAGATACTGCACTCGCGCTTGAGCAAATTTACATTTTGAAGGCTTGATGGTTAGACCCGCCTTTTCTATTCTTTTCAGCACTATATCGACTTGTTTTAGATGTTCAGCGAAACTGTTCGAAAAAATCGCTATGTCATCGAGGTATGGAACTGCGTACTCTTCGCATCCCTCTAGAAGTTGATATACCATCTTACTAAATTCGTAAGGAGCATTCTTTAGACCAAATGGCATCCTTAAGGGTTTATATGTGCCAAAGTTAGTCACAAATGCTGCCAGTCTTTGGGCTCGCTCAGTGAGGGGAATTTGCCAATAGCCTTTAGACAAATCCAGAACTGTTATGTACTGAGCAGAAGACACTATTTCAATTCTTTCTTCTATATTTGGAAGAGGAAAGAACTTTGTTTTTGTGATCTTGTTCAAGTTCCTATAGTCAATGCAAGGCCTCGGATCCTTACCAGGTGCTTCTACAAGAATCATTGGTGAAGTACAATCTGAAAAACCAATTTCTATGATTTTCAGATCCAGCATCTTCTGTATTTCGGTTTTCAGAATTGCATTTTGTCTTGGCGATGTTCGATAAGGCTTTGAAAGGATGGACTGTTCTTCGCTAAGTTCAATGTCATGCATGACAAGTTCGGTTTTTCCTGGGACGTTTGAAAAACACTTCATATATTTCCAAATTAGGTTCTTCATTTGAGCGATTTGGTCCTCATTCATGTTTGAACTTTCGCCGTAATCTTGAAACATCTCTTCAAGGTCCAATATATTTGGGTTAGAGTCCACACAAGGTATTTCCATTTGTTCCTCGTCATTTTCTCCTTCTAGATCACTTATCAAATAATTTATTTCTTCTGGTCGTTTATAATATGGCTTCAGCATATTCACATGGTACACCTTTGAAGTGGCTTTTTCACCAGGCAACTGCACAACGTAATTGGTTTCAGAGAGTTTTCTTAGGATTGTTCCAGGACCTGTCCAATGTGGGCTTAACTTGTTGCTTTTAAATGTAGCAAAAATCAGTACTAGGTCTCCTATTCGAAATTCTCTTTTTACTGCCCTCTTGTCGTACCAAGTCTTATTCTTTTGCTGGCATTCTTCCATCTTTGATATTGCTAGTTCTTGACAGCGCTTCATTCGATTAATCAAAGAGAAGACATATTCAGTCACTGGCTCACCTTCCGTTTCTTCCACGTCCAACCATTTTTCATACAGCAGAGTGAGAGGCGTTCGAAGATTCTTGCCATGCACCAGTTCAGCAGGAGTAAATCCAGTGCTTTCATGGGTAACAGTTCTTAGGGCAAACAGAGCTGGATATATTGCTTGCTCCCAATCACTCCCAGACTCCAAGCACAACACCTTTAAGACTCTTTTAACTGTTCGATGAAATCTTTCAATTGGATTACTTTGTGGATGATAGACAGAACTGTGAACTACTTTTATTCCGAATTTCTCGAGAAAAGATGTACTGAGTGCGCTGGTAAAAGAACTTCCTTGATCTAACTGCAAAACCTTTGGAAATCCCATCCTACTAAAGATTTGCAATAAGGCGTCAACAACAGTCACAGATGTTATATCTTCTACTGGGACGGCATCAGGATATTTGGATGATAGGCACATCGCAGTCAACAGATATCTTTTTCCACTTGGAGTGACTGGCAAAGGTCCACAAGCATCGACATTTATCTTGGAAAAGACTTCTTGAATCACTGGAACTATCTTCATAGGAGCCTTCTTTTTGTCAAAAGGTTTTCCAACGCGTTGACATCAGTCACAGCTTCGAACGTAGTCTTCGATTTCTTTATAACACTGGGCCAAAAGAAGTGTCTGGAAAAGATGTCTTTCGTTTTTGTCACTCCTAAATGTCCCGATGTCCCCTCATGACAAAAGGCTTTCAAGTCATTTCGATACTTTTTAGGCACAACCAGTAGCAGTCTCTCCACTCCTGTTTTGTCCATCTTTCTCTTCACGAGTATTCCATTTTCTAGCCTTTCCAATCCACCAACAGGTTCACCTGTATTTTCTTGCACTTTTTCCAAAAGTGATTTCAGCTCAGGGCATTCTTTTTGTTGATCTGAGAAAGTTTTAGAATCCACTTTCAACAACGCCAAGCCCTCATAGTTATCTTCTTTAGGTGGAAATGAAAACAGATCATCCTCATCAATTGTTATTTCATCATTCTCGTTTTCCTCTTCGTCCACGACTTCTTCAATTATGTCTCCGACAGCTTGCTCTTGTTCTGCTTTACGTTTTTGAGCTCTTGTTTCTATAGCGTTAATCTGGTGAGGAACATCTTCATTCTTCATTGTCTCCAACAAGGCTGCTGTTTGGTTCCCAAGCAGATACCTTCCTTTATCTAACTGGCATGGAACGACAGCTGCTTTAGTTATGACGTGTCCAAACTCTCCCTTCAGCTCCACTTCTGCCAACGGTAAGCAAACTGGAAATTCGTCCAATGGTTGTTGCACCCAAATGTTCTCTTCGGTTAACATTTCAGGAGTGATGCGGTTGCGGCACACAACATCGATGCTGGTTCCAGTATCTCGCAAAATAGGCATAGTGAATCCATTGACTTCAGCCATGAAGGTATATGGTGACATAACATCTTCGTCTCCTTTCTTTATAAGACGGTTGATGTCTGAAGTTCCTGCAGGTTTCTTCATCAAGGGACAGTCAGGCCTTAGATGTTCAGTAGAATTACAACGAAAACACCGCGGTTTCCTGCGTTTTTCGAAGGCTTCATTATTTTTACTTCTTTCATTTTCGCTCTTCTCAACCCTTGGTTCGTTTACAGGGGCCTTTGTTTCCGACTGATTTTTACCTCTCCATGGTTTGAAAGATTTTTCTTTTGATGGGAATGTCTTCTTTTTCATGAGCAGCCTTACGTTTTCGTATTCATCTAGTTTTTCTGCGACTCTTTCTGGATTTTTCATCTGGGTCCACTCATCGATGAAATGATTTTTAATTTCCAAACTGGTCTTCCGCTTCACTTGTTCGGACAAAATCAAATTGCACAAATCTTCAAAGGTGCCACTTCTAACCCTCTTATCCATTCATAGAAATAATTTTTCAACTCAAACAAAACGTCTTTCCAAGTTCCCTCTGGTCCTTTATTGTGATTATAAAAAAGTTGACGGAACTTTTCTGGGCTTAGTTTGTATCTGTTCAGAAGTACCTTCTTAACAGCCTCGTAATCTTCGTATGTTTCTTCCGATTCTCGAGCGATGAGTTGGGCCATTTCAATTGGCAAGAGTCCCGTTAGGCGAGACACCCATTGCTCTTCTGGAAGTCCTATTCTCTTGGCTGTTCTTTCGAAAAGGACTAAGTACAAGCTGATATCAGATTTAGAGTCATATTTTGTCATCAGATGGTGTATATCTTCTCTGTGTCTTGGAGCCTCTCTTGTTCCATTTTTCTCCAATCTTAATTTTTCGAGAAGAAATTTTTTTTCCGACTCTTGCTTTTCTAGAAACAATCTATGCTCTTCTAGTTGTCTCGCTCTGACCCTTTCATCTTCTTCCTTCTTCAATCTATGCTCTTCTAGTTGTCTCGCTCTGACCCTTTCATCTTCTTCTTGTGCCTGTCTTCTGGTCCTTTCGTCTGCTTCCTTCGTCAATCTTTCCTCGACAGTAGTTTGAAGAAACGACTCAACGAAGTCTAGTTCATAAAATTCACTACTTTTTATGGCTTCTTTCAAGGTTAAAACTGTCGCATTTGCATCTATTTCAATGTTCATCTCAGTGGCTAAGTTTAATAAGTCCACTTTTCGACACTTTCCCCAAATTGCCATATTTATAAACAAAGAATTAACTACCTTTACCTATCAAGATATTAAAAAGCTTTTTTAAATATTTGAGACAAATCCACACTCTCGTAATGGACTTCATATAATATTAACTTTTTTTAATAATATATCTTAATTCACAAATAAAAGTATAATTTTCTTAAACATGAACCTTTATAAATTAATAAATTTCTTTTTAAAGACAAATAACAAGGTTTAATTTGATTTAATACAAGCAATTTAACATAAGCCTTCTTAAACATAAACCCTTTTAATTTAGTCAATATCTTTTTTAAGACAAATAACAAGGTTTAATTTTATTTAATACAAGCAATTTAATAAAACCTATTACGCTATAAATTCGAAAAAATGTTTCGATTGCATAAATACACACTCGGGAATAAAGCGAAAATAAATAAATTTATTTGCGATAAATTTATTCTAAGAATATGTTCAATTTTATATTTTTAATGCAAGAAATATAAAAATCACTTTTAACAACATCCCTCTTTATGCATTCAATATTCAATAACAAAAGATAAATAAAATGAATACACGAAATTATTTTCCAATAAAATAAAAATAGAATATTTGTAAGCACACTCAACAGATGTTTTTCTTCTTACTTAAAAAAAACAGCATCAAAAATAAATACCATCTTTATTTTAACCACAGGAAATAATAAATTCGAAATACGAACACCTGTCAATAACCTAATAAAAAAAACCTTCGTAGCTTCGATATTTTTTTTAGTCAAACAGAAAGCTTTACTCAAGCTTTACTGTCCGCCATTTTTGTCCAGCGAACATATTTTTTTTCAAAACCAAAACTTGATTAACTCAAGATTTTTTAAACAGTATAATAGTTTATACAGACAAATATTTTGATAAGAAACAAATATTTTAATAAACACAAGTATTTTTTTCCCACGAATTTTGACAGTGTTGTCATTCAAAATAAAATTATTCTTGAATACACTAAAATTCTTAATTATTTGTTATACTCTATCAAAACTTGAAAAACACAATAATTTTTCAACAGTATAGTTATTTTATACCTTTCAAATGTATGCAAAAATATTTTTCCAAGAATTTTAAACCGTGCTATCATTCAGACTTTGAATACACAAAATTCTTAAATATTTTTTTCTTTTTCGATATCAAAATACATACTTCGCAACAAAAATATCTATTACGCTCAAAGTAACTAGATTTCAACAATTAGCTAGACTTAATGCTTAATATTTAACAATTAAAATAAATATTTTCCAAGCAAATAAAGTATTTTAGCATTCACAATTGTATCCAGAAATTTTTTGTTACCAAAAATGGCGTCTTCCAATAGAATTTTTACCCCGTTACGAAATATTAATATCATACATAATTGTTTTAGAGTAATTCATACAAAACTTTCTGTTTATCATATCAAAAACAACTCAAAACTTAATTTCCAAGGGATTAATTGCACCTTATTAAGTTTTTATAAGAGTTAAACGGGTTTATTTTTGTTAGAACCAAAACTATAATTTCATAAACAGAGTTTTGTATTGACATTTTATTTAATACAACTATTTTTTCGACACTGGAGAACGACAAAATTCATAGAGGCACTCACCCGCACCGACGAACTGATATTGTCGAAAATCCAACCGCAAAGCCACCAAATCAACATCTTGTAACGAATTACAAGACACGAACAAGAGAACATTCAAGATTCCAAGATTTATTTAAAAACACATTTTTTTTTAAAGTTAGTTTACTTCAGCTTCTTTATTTTAAAGCATCTATTTAAAATGTTAAAAAGGTTCTTTTCAAATCAATCATTCCGATTTCGGACACAAGCATCTCTATTCGTCCATAACATCCAGTTCCAAAAATAGTTCTGTTCTCGTTCCGTTTCGGCGGGGAACTTCTGGAGTGGCCGCTAGAGGGCCACGGATCAGGTACGTTACACTTTATAAAGATATAGATTTTAATGCATATTTGCTTTGGCATTCCGTCATGTGCGGCACTTTACAACAAAACATAAGTGTATTTAGTCACATTTTAAATGAAAATAGTATAAAATTTTGAATTAATATTTTGAATGAAGAAGGTATAAATGGTATCTTCAGTTGTCTGATAGTAATAATAAATTATTTAAGGGTTAATAAATAGTTATTTATTATTTCACAAATATTGTTTTATTTAAAAGAACTTATTGAAAACCATGATAAATAATAAACCAATATTGATACGCAATAAGTCACTGTGATATGTACACTGTGATTTAATACGCTATGATTTACTTAAGTGCGGTAGTCTAACAATCAATCGTATTATAAAAATCTCCGCCGAATTCGATATTATTTTTTCTATATTACTTGAAGGGTTGTCAGATTCTGTATAACTAATTAACACACCTATTAAAAAAATTCGAATTTATGTGGTTTCAACGAGTTTATGCAACTTGATGTACAAGTTATACAATTTATAAACCAGAAAATATAGCATCAAATAAAAACACTAAATTCAAGACGATCCCTACCACAAGTAACTTCAGCTAAGGTGCACTTTAAACGGCCCCTGAAATACATGGTACTCAAACTAAAAATGCACCTCTCTGTTATCACCGAACATCCAGTAATAAACTGCTTCAGATGCATTTCCCGCACCCACAAATGAAACACTTATGATAAAACTGAGACGGCTATCAGCGTGTAACGGCACCGAGGTGTAAGGTGAAAACATATTCCAAGTAAAATTTAGTTTATTCAGTATACACAACTTTAATATTCTGTCATTTGAAATTAGCATTTTCAAAATTGAAAAAGAAAAACATAAATTACTTTAAACTTTTAAAGACTTACGAGGCATGCACCAAATCAGCAATAAAAAAATGAATATGAATTTGTTCATCGTTGAAATATTGGAAAGAATTTTTATATACTGTATCATTGTAGTATAATAAAAGCCAATGACATTTTATGTATTGATAGTTTATTTAGTTACAGCTCTAAAAAGTCAGTAATTGTTCAATCACTTTATTAAATGCATATATTCTTTTGCCGTATTTCATATAAATAGATAAATAAATTTTTTGTGTAAGATCTGCTATTAAACATATTAGAGAAGTATTGCTCCACGTTATGTCATGAATTTTAATGATGCTAATTTTATGATTCGGATGCTAATTTAATGATTCGAATGCTAATTTATTAATTTCTTTTTATTTTGAGGACTTATATTTGGTAAGGCAAAACTTCAAGAACATATAGAATTTTTAAAATAGTAGAATTTTTGTGGCAAAAACGTAAAAAATTAATTTTATTAGTGGAGATACGGGTGACTTGATCCGTTTTTTATTTTCTTAAAAAGTATAAAAAGTAACTCTTGAAGGAGTTAGTCATTATTAAGAACTCTGATGTTTTTTTTATTGTTTTTTTAGTTTCGAAAAATCTTTTTAAAGATTATAATACTGCAGACACCCTCTGAAACCCGTTTTAAATGGGACCCGGACAATTTGGTTTAGTGAAAATCCGGTTTGTCAGAGAAGTGAAATTAATTAAGGTTTGGATATACTTTTGATAGCACATTTATACATAGTTATAGTACATTATATACACGGGCAATTCTACCATGATTTTTAGTTTTATGTCCCTTGGGCATAACTTTTGAAAAAAAATAATATTTATTTTTAATTTTTTCCTATTATACTAATAGACTGGTCCTTATATAATTGCAAAACGGAATTTTATAGCAAAGAAACTCCAAAAATGTTTTAGGAGATTTCTCTTATCAAAACTTCAAAATGTATTTCTCTTAAATTATTTTTGTCCCTGGGTTTTGGTATATTCAATGACCTGTTTGCTAAAGTTGTGAAGAGAAGAGAAGCACTGGATGGAGCAACAGTGATTCTTCAATCATGGAAACTGTATTGCAGAAAACTCACATTTCAGTTAGTATCTGCATTTTTTTGCTATTCTTTACCAATAAGGCTAAAAGTTTAAAAAAAAAAAAAAACCTCAGTAAAATGAGCTGCGTTGCTTTATTGCTTTCCTTACAGTCCCCCAGGGTTAAGGTTAATTTTTGCTTGATAATTGAAATTTTTTCTATAAATATGTTTAAGTGGAGTATATAAGGAGTAAAAAAATCAATTTTTATTAAACTGAAGTTAGTTTCAACACAAAAAAGACAGGAAAACATCGTGAATTTCCTTACCGTCCGTTCCTTACCTTCCTTTCCTTACCGTCGCAATGATCTAGGGATGGAAAACCGAAACCAGTTTTAAGACTAACTGGTTTTGTGTGACTTCGGTTTCATTGAAAAATAGTTCTTAAGGCTTGTTTCTTTAGCATCGTTTTTTTTTAAACTATATATATATATATTTTAGCCTACTTTTCTTTATTTAATTCGAAAGAGTTTTAAAAAATGAAAAAGTAGGTGTTGACATGCGGTCGATGTCCGTCTGTCTGTCGCCGTCCGTACCCCCTTTCCAATATCAATTCTATCATTCGGATCTTAAAAATTATTTTTTTGTTTGAAGGCTATGACCTCAGAGACCCAACTTTTAGAATTTTTTTCCGCCTGTCTGTACGTCCGGACGGTCATAAATTTACTATCTGTCGGCGAATTTTACATTGAATTAGCATTGAAATTCAATTTTTAGTCATTTAAATCACTGTTGCCAAACCAACAATGGTATGAGAAACTTTATTTAAAATATTTGAAGCAAAAATATTTTTTCATGAAAAATTTTGGAATGACGTCTAAAAATGAAGCATAATGTGATTCTTTGATTGTTTATTAATTGTTTACCAAGAAAGCAGCAAGGCATATTTTTTTGCATACAATTCTGCTTAGTTTTAATTTACATTTATTTTTTAATGCAGTTTGGAGTAGTTTCATTATTTTTTTTATTAATAAATATTTAATTATTCTTCGAACTACAAATATGAGCAGACTATAAATAATATTAAGTTATTTGTGAAAGAATATTAAGGAAAATAGTTGATTTTGGCTTTTAGAAGTTTAAATTATAGCTGGATGCTGCGTTTAGCGATGTTTTTCTAATGTGTGTAAATCTTGTATAGAAACGTTTGTTGATAATATTTACTGTTATGAACCTTGTTTCCCGATTAGAGTTTCAGTAAGTATTTAAGTAACAGTAAAGTAGGCTATTTTAGTTCTTTAAGAACTTCTTATCTAGTTTCATTTATTTTCTTTCGAAAATTCAATAATTATTTCTTATCGTTTGTTAAATTAATTTAGATTTCAAAGTATAAATATGTAATATTTCTCGCTTTTAAATAGAAAGAAAACATTTCATATTAACATAAAATCAAATAATCTCTTTGTTAAATATATTTGACATCATTTTAAGTTTAGTCTAGTTTGAATCATCGTTGCACTAGAGCTACACGAGTGTTCTATTTTGCCTACCAATTATCACAAATTAAAAGCCGATTCAAAAAAATTTATTTTAAATATTTAAAAAAAAAAACAATAAATAGTATTGCTTCGGAGACACATACAGTTAATATTGTAGCATCTATTTGTTGTGTTTTCTTAAGTACGATACAAATATAGATTGATTTCAAAGGTAAAATTTTTAAATTAACATTGCGTCTGCAATCCTTCTCCTTTCAATGAGCTTGTTTTAAGTGACGTACAAGCAAGCTTCTTTCCTTTTATCGGTGCTGCGATTGGTGTTCTGGTACAACGTGACATTGATTCACCAATCGAGAACTCAAAAAAGAATTTATTTTCCTTTCGACTTGCTGTTGCCATTTTAGACCAGAAAAATGCTCATTTACACAAATTTTCTGAGAATCATATGGGCCTTGGTCTTTTGTATGGCAACGTCATATTTACGATTGTTGTCGTTCTTGTCTGATAAATATTGCTGGAGATGTTCTTCTAAAATGCGGCTTTTCACGGCTATTTAAAGCCCAACCCACAGTATAGATATAGGTAAGATCCATATTCTTCACTTGAATCAATAATATTCTTTTAAATAAGTATTTGTATACATTTAGTCTGTTTTATAAGATGTGTCAGAAATGGCTTGTTTGGGCACCTGTTATGATATATAATATTAAACTTATGTTTTATTGGTATCGATTTTTGAGTGCTATTGAAAATATGCTTGAAAGTTTCCGGTCTTTGCTTCCGGTTTCTTTGCTCATGAGATTTGCTTTTCTGGAGTAGCTTTAGCAATTCCAGAACTTATATACTATTAGGTGCCGTCTCCAGTGTTCATATTGTAGTTCTCGTTTGTTATGCCTGGCGTAATAGTTACTTCTGCCTCCTAATCAAATAATTGTCGTGCATAATTGTCATAATTTGTTTATTCATTGTATGAGGTCAAAAAGAATCCTCAAATTTGAGAAGTTGGACGAGAAAAAATTAACGAAATTAAATTCGTCTGCTAATGAGAAAACAATATTGTTGTGGTTTTTCAGTGTTCTTAAAATAAAATAATTATCAATTATAGCTCTTTTAGTTTTAAAAAATCAATTATATACTGTGTTTTGCCGAATATATAAAGCTAGACAATTCTGAAATAAATCAAAATAAAGTCAATATCAATTTAACTCTAATTGTGTGTTAAATCCAAACAAAATATTGAGAAACAAATTTTGTGGATAGATGTCATAAGTATTTCTTATACACCAGTTGGATGCTAATCTCTTGGTGTATGTACATCATCAAAATCTGACACCTAAAAAGCTAGGTGAATATGTGTAGGTACAGATAATTTCTGCCATTAATTTAGCATAATTTAATCAAATCATTAGTAGTAACTCTAATCAGAATCATCCTGTCTATTTTTTGTTAAACTAAAAAGGAAATATAATATATATTGTTACAAATGGCTTTGGTTATCATTTGTAGACTGATTAAAAAGTTTTTTAAATTTTATACAATTTGAAGGATTAAATGAATTGCAGTGTACATCAACAGTTTACTTTTATATACTAATAATTCCTTAAACTATAATTAATGAAATATAACTTTTTTAATAACAAAAATAGTGTACCAAAACATAATTTCTATGCTTTGAGAATTCATAACAGTGTGTTGTCCTTATTAATAAGTGAATCACTAACCATATGTGCTGACTTTTGGCTTTGACAGTGTGTGGGGGGAGGGAATTAGAATAGATAGAAGTTTGGTATGTAAAAATAAGCACAGGGGCTGATAGCTGTAGGGACAGCTGCCCCAACTATGTCCTTGGAATCATTTCTTGTGTCAGCGTTCATCAGTATAAAATATAAAATTATATAGATTTTGAAACACAATAAATTGTATAGATATTAAAATACAATGTTTGAATTTATCTTCTTAGATTATTGCTGCAATTTTATTTTATTGAGTAATTTATTAATTCCATCAATTAACTGGTTTAATAATTGAGTCAGGGAGTTTAAATCAACCATTTTTTCAGAATTGCGTAAATATGTTATCCATAATAAAGCACAGTGGAAGGACATGCTAAGTGATAAAAAAAAGGTAAAAACAAGAAAAGGACCTTTCATGTTTTTAGTTTGCACTTAGATCTGTTAAAAGCGGTACTTGCAAACCATTAAAAATATACTAAACTTAAAGTTAATGAAAAAGCGGAAAGTTGTTACTTAAACAAGCTTAAAATATTTCCATTGGACATAAAAATCTCACATTTTTCAAAAATGTCACTTAACATGTTCTTCCACTAAGCTCTTCAATTTACCAATGACCATTTGAAATGTTAGTTTGTAATAATGTTGTTGTGCCATGAGTAATTATTTATGAAGTCAAACAGCAGTGAAGCTCCAGGGCCTCCGGACTATAAAGTTAAATAATAGTCAATTCGATCTTCAATGAACCCAGACCATTAACTAGATCTGTTTTGTTGCAGTTTGTCCCACCCCTGGTGTCATGGCGTAAGGTGGTATCGGTGCCCTGTGCAATGCTGTTCCCCCCTCAGTGCGAGGCGTAAAGGGGAGCCCAGTCGGCAGATTTGATGGTGGTGTACCGAAAAGAGCCCAACAACCTCGACCCTCTAACCGGAACTACGGCCGCTCCGTTGGTAGAGGAGACGACCAATGACGCTGGGAAGTGCATCACCCCCATTGCCTCTCAGATGGTACTCTTATCTCTTATTATGCACTTAGCAATGCTAGAGTAGTTATTTTAAAAAATGCAATACATTATGACCTTTTTCTTTGAGGTTAACTAACCTGCTTTCACGAAGGGAAACACAAGACTCACTAACAAATGGGGAAATGTAATATAGAAGCAAAATATCAGGCAATGCTATATTCCAAATTTCATTAGGAATATTTAATAAAAGTATATTTAAAATTTTAAAAGCTAAAAATTTTAATACCATTTAAATAACAAGAGAATTTTCATTTTGATTTGATATATTTTTTATTTGATACATTGTTGCCACTTTGTCAAAGTCATGAAAAACTTAATTTAAAATGAAAATTAAACATGAAGAATATTTATTTTTTGTGATATATAAATTAGTTTGGACTGGAATGGCGTAATAAGTATACAAAAAAGTTTAATAAGAACTAAATGTTGTATTTGACAATTTTATTTCTAAGCTTTATAAATTGTTTGTGGCAGGGTATTAGATGACAGCTACTGCTACAAACATAATTGTTTACTTAAGAATAATGAATCTGTTGCGGCTACATGCAAAGTTTGAATGTTTGGAATCATGATATCCAAAACGCACAGATATTCAACTTAAAAGCTACCATTCCTAAAGCAACTTATTTTGCGTTTCAGGTGCCTCGAGCCCTCCTGACCTCCCGTCCCAACTCTCACCCGTTCCAGGAGCGGCACTTATCGCTAGATCAGCCAGTCAAAGTGGGCCGCTCTGTACCCAGATGCAGGGCGTTCCACTACAACGCCATCTTCGACTGCAAGGTCCTCTCCCGGAACCATGCACTTCTGTGGTACGAGAATGGGAAGGTAAGGATTTGATCTTTATGCTAACTTGGCTTTTTAAACCGCTGTAAGAAAATTGTATTTGCTTAATATGTAATAACAATTAAAGTTTTTAAAAAATGGTAATTGTGGAGATTGAGAGCTATCTGTAGATTCCAATGATTTTAATTAGAAAAAAAAGTGAAACTGGTTAAAATGGAACACTGTCATGTGAATGGTCAGGGCTTGCCCATATGTTTGTTATTTCTGATTATTATCTCATCTTGTGATAGGCAAACTGATACCCGCCTGTCCCGCTTTGCCAGTTGTTGTTGTTGTCCTGTGCCTCCATTCTTTACCCTGGAAGGCAAGAGGGATGCAGTAGCATCCGTTGGCACAAGGCTTTGAGTACCCATGAGAAGGTGGTTGCCTGACTTCTAGTCGAAACCGCCATACTGCCTGGGCTACTCGCTTTGCCAGTGGACACTTAAAAAGCCTCACATATATTGGGGGGGGGGGGGGGTATTAAAATTTTCCTCTTTGCCCTAATTGCCAAAAAGAATTGGTACCTCAGCACATATTAGACTGCCTTGGTGCCATTTAGTGTCAGACTTCATCAATGTCAATGGATTCACGGATATTGTTTCACTTTGCCAAACAAATAGGAGATTAGAAATAACAACAATTATTCCATCCGATCATCTGTCAAACTATTTGTTTGCAATCAGTATAAAACAGAGTGCCTTCACAGTTCATTATGCCAAAAGTTGAACTTCCACAACCAGTAAAAAATTCTTTAGAATTTTTTTTTTAAATCTTCAATTACAACACATTTGAAATACCACAAGTTTAAAGTTTGTTTAACAATAG
Source organism: Oedothorax gibbosus (assembly GCA_019343175.1). NCBI lineage: Eukaryota > Metazoa > Arthropoda > Arachnida > Araneae > Linyphiidae > Oedothorax > Oedothorax gibbosus. The sequence goes on from CM033270.1 coordinate 23,452,699, forward strand.
TTTTTTAATGTTTGTGTTTTTACTAACAACTGTTGTATCATAGTTCTACCTGCAAGACACTAAGAGCAGCAATGGGACGTTTGTCAACAACCAGAGGCTCAGCAAGAGTTCGGAGGAATCTCCACCGAGGGAAGTTTGTTCCGGTGACATAGTTCAGTTTGGGGTAGACGTGGTGGAAAATTCCAGAAAAGGTATGCATAACACAACCCGGAACTAAGACATTCATCAAAAGTTCTTATTTGAGACTATTATAAATGTTTTTGCATGTATTTTACCCCTGCTTCTTAAGTTATTGTTGTCTTGCACAGAGGCATTTATTATTATGTTTGAAATGTCTTGTTTTGTTTTAAATTAGTTCTTAATATTAATTTATAGTAATATTATTCAACTAGGGGGCACGCCCCCTTCTCGCTATCGCTCGCCAACCCCCGGGAACTGCTTGCGCAGTTCCCTTTGGATCGCTTCGCGATCCAGGCTCGCTTCGCTCGCTCACCGTTGATTGAAATATTTTAGTCTAGCCTTAAGGATTAACCTTAAGGAACATGTCCGGCAATTTTTTCGCCAAATTCGTATTATGACAGCCATTGGCTACAAAAATCGCCAAAGATTGTATTTTGCTCGCTAAGATCCATTTGTAAATAAATTGGAAACCGTGGTAGCCGTCAACGCTTAGAAACTATATTTAACGCCAATTTGAATTTTTCCTATTTTATTAACAATTGTGTTTGGTAGTTCAGTCAATCGAAATTATAATTTAAATTTTCAAACATTAAACGTCCCTAATATTATGCATGTTTAAATTTAAACTTACTGATTCTATCCTAAAGTTTTTTTTAAACTAATAACCAATCTTATATAAAGCTTAGAGTAAATCAAAATCAACTTCTCTTTACCGTAGTCGAAAGTGTAAACAAACTCGATTGTGTCGCCATTGCAGAGTTAGAAATATAAGGACATTTGGGAGCCGTATAAGAGAATTATATATATAGATGTTTTTCTGCCGTATCGAACTATGTTTTGTACATAATATTTATAGTTATTTTTCCCTTTTTCATGCCATTCCTGAAGAAACAGTTTTTTGTTGTTTTCAGTCGGCCATTTTGAAATTAGTAGTATTTTTGTTTATTTCGATTGTTGCCATTCCAGAGATAGAAATATAAGGAAATTTGGGTTCTGTATAAGAGTATTATATATAGAGATTTTTAGAACTAAAATCTATCAAAATTTATCAAGGTAAGCAATTTTACAGTTTAAAAAGTCGATAATTTCATTTTTATTTTAAATTTAAATTATTTTTTTTTAATTTAAATCATTATGTAATTTTTAGAATTAAAATCTCATCATCAAGGTAAGAAGCTCTACATTTTTGTTATTTTCTTTAAAGCTCTAAAGAATGTAATTGATATAATAAACAATGAATTTTCAAATAACTTGTATTTAGCTAACGAAATATAAATGCATTCAGATATATTAACTCAATTTTATCTTGTTTGTATGTTAAAGGGTTTTTTCTTGTTCAATGTGAATTTTCCAATCTTGCTTTACAATGTATTTAAAAAAACATTCTTTATCTATAGTTGTTCATGGCTGCATTGTTGCAACTCTTAAACTATACTTACCTGATGGAAAAGAAGCCAAAGCTAGGTATGTATCAGTGATGATATATAAATAAATATAACTTAATGTTAAGCTTTTTATATAACTTCATTAGAACGTCTATTTTGCAACAACCTTTGCTATAAACTTTGCAACCTTTGCTATAAATACCGCTTCGGAAAGTCCATTTTTATATATATATATAATTGTAGTGTTGAAATAACTCTTTGAAAACAGAATTAAAAGTCAGCAGCAGTTCCTTGACATTGTCACCTAATAATTGTTAGAAATTCCTAAATAAAATGCAATTGCAAAATATTTATGAATTTATTTTACTAGCCTTTTTAAGTTACTATTTATTTTTCTAGCCCTACAACTGCAGTTGTACCACTATCACCTGAAACCTCAGTTTCCTCCCAAGAATTGTACCAGCTTTCTCAATACCTTCAAGTAAGATTTTCTATGTTTAGCCAAAATATACTTGTTTCATATTCCACTTTAATTAGACTTTTATATATTTCTGAAAGTATATTAGATTCCAAAAACTGAAAGGGGATATTTTGGGAAATTAACTTGTCATATTTTTTTTTCAGGAAGCACTCCATCGAGAGCAAGTTCTGGAAAATAAACTTGGCACTCTTCAAAAAGTTGTTGCTAATACTCAAGATGAATCAGACATAGGGTGGAAAGTAAGTACAGTATTTAATGGAATGACTATTTACTTTCAAATTAGTGGTTGCAAAAATCAAAATATTTTAGAAAACAATACTTTTGCATATTTTTTAAGGCTAACACACAGGAGATCAAATATTTTTAGTATTTTTATTTATTCCTATTTTTTTGCACTAGTTATTATTTGTAAAATTTAGCTCAATTGCGCCATGTTCAACTCTGGTAACATATTCTACATATTTTCTCCTATTTTATAGGCACTCATAGAAGAAGACAGGCTTTTAAGTAGAATAGAAACATTAGAAAGTCAATTACAAACTTGCGGAAAAGTAAGTATGAAACTTGTATAAAAGTACTTATTCAAAGCAAATACCAAAATGCATGTATATGCTTTGAAATTCATCTGTTTTCGAAGCATTTAATTTGATAAATTTTTTTAGAATGTTACTGACGAAAAGCTCAAAGATGATGTCGTTAAACTGCAAGAAGATAAAGACAAGTATCAAATAGCTGCGAAGGTGAGTATAAGAGTAATTAAGTTAATTATTTTGGAAAGGATATATATTATTCTTTATACAAAACTTTGTTTGTGACAATCCTGCCAGTTTAGTTAGCAGTTGTAGGAACCTATTTGTAAGATTTGCTTCTTTACAACAAATGTAATAGTTCTAATGTTTTTGGGGAAAAGGGAAATATTAGTTGGTTCTTGATTGTTTAAAATTAAGTGTTGAGGGAAGTTTGGACCTAGAAATACTTCACATAAATTTCAGAACATACATAACATTTTTTAAGCTTTTAGATTTACGAGTCATATGACAAATTTTCAATTGATATTCTACTGGATGTAATATTGTATATAATATTTGTCTGTAGTGTTTTCTTAGACTAATACTTTAATCAAAAAAATCTAGGAGTCCTTGAAGAAAGTTCTTCAAGAAAAGCTTGAAGCGGTCCAGAAAGTTCAAGATTTAGAAGTAAGGTTTCTCAAATCCACCAAAATATAGTTGTTTATTGTCTCCTTGTTTTATAACTTATGTATATTTTTTTCCTTAAGAATTCTCTAAGCAACACTGAGAATGAATGTTCACATTTGTTGGATGCAAATCAAAAGAAGGAACAAGAGATCCAACTTCTTTTAGAAAAGGCCACTGAAAATGAAAAAGAAATTTCTAATCTGACCAATAAACTGCAGGTAAATCTTTTTACTTTGTAATTTTGTTTATAGCCTACAAATCTATGTATTTTTTAATGTTTAGATACTATTTTTTAATACTTTGGAGAAGAGTTTTTAAAAAGGTAGGCAAAATATAAAAGTATTATCTCAGAGAAAAGCCCGAATGTACTTTTTTAATAATTAGCATTAACACAGTTAAACAGGCTTTACATCAGAAATCTTAAATGAATTTTAAATTATTTAAATTAGTTTTTTTATTTTGAACCATTTAAAAAAAAAGTTAAGATGCATTTCAGTGTTTTCACACTTGTTATTTAGGTTTTATTTGTTAAACTAAGACTATGACCTAAAAAAAAGTCACTGAAAATCAACATAATATTTCAGAGTATTTTTTTTATTTCTAAAATTGTGCATATTTATTAAAGATAAGTTTCAGTTTCTCTTAGTAGAAAAACATACTAATGATGAATAGTTTTTATTTTAAAATTTTATTAAGAAATTTAGTGTTTAAAGAGATTACTTCTGTGGGATCTCTAATTGAATTGAGGCAAACTAATGATCAGGGTTTTCTGACTTAAGTCCAAAAACCATTGACCTGCAGACCTAGGTGCTTTTGTTCAATTTTTGGCTCTTCTAACTTAGGAATCGGATCATGCCGACTTTGTTGATTGATATTGTATTCTCTAATTTTCAATGTGTTAGATTACTATGTTACAGCTCTTGGTGAAATGAGATATTGTCAAAAATATATTTTACCAAAGACCGAACCACAACAGATGAGGTTTTTAAAGGTTGCCTAAATTTTTATCATAGGAGGTTGAAGAAAAGTATCAAGACCTACTTAGTCAAAATGCAGAAGATAAGTTGGCTCAGGAAAACAATGCTGAAGAAATGAGGAAAGAAGAACAAATGCTCTCCACTAAGGTATTTTCCAAATACAGTATCATTAGCTTACATTTTTTTTGCATTGCTGTCTTTTTAGCTGTAAAATTCTTAGGTAACTAAATAACCCTCACTTTGGTAAACTGAATATATGTAATATTTGTAATAACTTTTAAAGATGTGGTTGGTACCAATTATGCACCATTTATAGTAATTAATATTTTTTTTAAGTTGTAAAAATATGTCACTGTCAAAGAACTTCCAAACTATGTGAATTTAATTTTCGTAAATGTAAAACTTGAAGTTTTCTATAAAATCTAGATTAGTAAACTAGCTTAAGTTAAAAACTTAGTATTTTTAATTAACTCCTTGTCAAACCTACGAACCATAAAAAAAAAAATAATGCACAAACACATAAAGTGTTAACAGTTTATATGCATAACCTATCTACATTTTTAATGTAATACTAATAGTTGTGAATGAAAATCTCTAAAATGCTGTTTAAAAGTATTTTTGCTAGTTAATAGCAGCTGTTTTGTCAAAATTTTGTTGATTATCGAGCATTCAAAGTGTTATTATTGCTGCTTTATTTTATAGATTGAAGAACTTAATGCAGAAAATGTCTTTGTGAAAGAACAGTTAAGTGCTATGAAAGGTAATTTAATATATTTTGAACTCTTAAGATTTTTAGTTACAAGAAAAACTTCAATGCATCTTATTCCTGTTCTAAAAAATGTATTTCATGTAAAATAGCAATTGGTTTAGTTAAATTACCAAATGCCACATATTTGTATAGTTTTAAAGATTATATATTTTTATTTCTTGTGTATTTTAAATTTTAATAATGCTTTTCAAAGAAATATTACATCATTTTTCAAAATTGCTAAGTTTGTTTACTTTAAAGTAATAGTTTTTCAACTCTAGTTGCCAAGATGTAAGTTTGTTATAAGGAAGAGCAAGAAACTTTATGCTAGGATTTTTATCACAAATGGTTTCTTTTTTTTATACTTCCTCTCAGGTAGTTATCAATATTCTATACTGTTTTATTTATATTCTTATTATTTTTTTATTCATACTTACAATTAATGGTTTACTCATTTTTTGCTGATGTTAACTAATATTAAAATATAAAACAGAATCCCACTTTAGCTAAACTAATGAAATATTCTAATTAGATAAATAAAATTTTGTACTAGGCATTTATAAGTTTTTTTACTGATTTTCAGCTCATTATGACATACTGAAAAAGGACCAAAACATTGACGAAAATGTTGAAACCAATGGAAACGTGTCATCACATGGTAATTATTATATGATAATTTGTTTAGACTTTATTTTGTTTTCAAATGCTTTTGTAATAGCCCTTGTGTATCTACAGTGCAACGCTGATTCAATCAAACCAAATGCTATTTTAATTATTGATAGACTTTCATAGCAGACCTTTTAACACCGAATTTAACCCAGCAATTTTGTATTTTTAACTACACTCTGAATTTGCGTGTCATGTATTAATTGCCGGATTTTTGAAAGGGAGGGGGGACATTGAAATTTTTCTTGGAGCCCAGGGAACGATTATTACCAGATATTTAAATACAAAATTTCGCTGGTTTGGTTAATTAAATATTGTTGAAGTAGAGCCGCGATTGGCAGGTCTGGCATAGATGCATGTGTTATTTTATGCAATAAATAACTGAGCTATTTGCTTCAAAAGTTATTACTGAATTTTACAAATTTATAAGCCTGTTTTGGGGTCAGTCTTTTATTTTGTTACATTTTAAATACTAACAAATTTTAATTTGATGTAGAATATATACATTATGAATCATTTGTGAATAAGCCCTTTAAATATTTAAAACTATCTTATTATTTTTTTTTAGTAGTATTTGGATTGCAATTCAAATCCTTCATTATGCAATTAGAATTATTATTTTTGGTGGTATTTATCCTTACTACTTGTGATCATAAGTTTCTATTTGTAATTATTTTTTATGTCATAGAATACATTCACAATGCTGGCCTTTAAAAAGAGTTTATATTTAAATGGAACTTATCTCCAAGCTAAATACAGTCTTTTATAAAACTGCAAAACCACTACAAATTTTGAGATATTTCATTGAAGAGACAACACTGATTAGAACTTCAAAGATGGCAATTGAAAGAATACAGCTAAAAATAGTTGATTAAGCTTGGGAACAAAAATTTTAGAAAAGAAAAATATAGCCCAAATAGATTTTTTTTTTTTTTAAAACATGTATTTTTATTTTTTATTTTGCTTTTTATATTTGAATTGATAACAGGGGTAATAAGGGGTCAAGTCCATTTGAGAATTTCTCAATGTGCTTTTTTCACTAATGAGGTGGGTGAAAGGAAGAAGACTATTTAAAATTCTGACGTCGATTTAACCCTTTTTCGCATTTAGTACCAATTCATTTATAAGAACACTTGGTTATTATTTGAAATGAAGTCAATTACATTGAATTTTAAAATTTAATTGCATCTGAAAATCTTTACTAACATAGCTTTGCTGAAAGGTGTTGCATAAAGGAGACATGGGGGATATCTGCTTTTTAAAATAAAAACATTTTTAAATTAATTTTATTTAATTCTAAATGCTATAGATTTTCATCAAAAAAGATACTACAAAAAATATATCTCGTATAATTATTATCAGGCAGGTAAACAGGTGTCTCATGCCAGTTCAACATGTTGGTAGTCTATTTGTTAATGTTACTTCATTAAGTAATAAGAACCACGGCTAATTAGACTTCTGAAAAGCAACTCTTAATTGGGTGTCTAATACCGTATTGAAAGATGAAAAATAGGTTCTTTTTATGATAATATATTGTTTAACTAGAATGTCTAAATTTCAATTTCTATATTTTATTTAGTAAAAATATATGTAACATATACTTTTCTGTTCAACTGATTAAGACCTCTAGTTTTGATTCTTTTATTGGCAACCTTTGAATTTATAGTATACTGTCTGTTTAGTACTGTCTTTGTTTTAAAAAAAAAAGTAGTGGTTTTACAATTTTGTCACAGTCTGTATCACATGTCACATTTTCTAGATGAGTTGGATACCACTGAAACAGTTGAACAGAACTTAGTACATGTACTCAGCTGTAAGTATCAGCATATGCGCAATAGCTTTGCTTGGCGAAAAGCTTTCAAATAAATCACTCTCTGCACAAATTTGTTCTTCAACTAGTGCTTAGTTAGCTTGTTACCTAACTCTTAAATTGAAACTCCCTAAGGTTCTGAAACTAACATGCATTCTACACTAACAAGATATTGAATTTGTTGTTCAATTTTGGCTTGAATTTTTACTTGGATTACATGGACTAATTTGAAATGTATTTATATTTTTAAATTCGTCATGCACTTGAAATCAATTTCCATGTTGCCTTAAAATAAAAAAAACTACAAAACTGCTGCAACTTTAACCTTCCGGATTGTAACAGTAAACCAGTTCCTTCTAACCCAAGATCTAAACCGAAACTTAAAAATGCAACTATTTACCACTAGTAGGATTTCATATTCTATAAGTATTTTATCGCTAAAATTTGTCAATTTTTGAAATTGTAAAGGTTTTGTAAGGCTTAAATAACTTAGAAGTACATCTATATCCTTGTACTGCATAAGATTATTAAACCTTGATTGATAATAACTTTTCCTCCTATAGGTTAATATGCTTTTTTATTTCAATACATAAGATAACGATTTTTAACACTGTATTTTATATGCTTGAAATGCCTTAGAAGACAACTTAGTTTTAAATATAAAATTGCCTAAATTTATAAACAGCATTTAAAAAATAAGGATGCATTTTGCTTTTTCATCTACCTAAATACATCAGCGATTGGTTGAATATGGAAATATTATGTTAAAGTGTTGCAGCATGTGGGCGAACTTTTGTATTTGGGCATGTGGAAAAACTAATGACATAAATGTGTTATGATTCAATCTATTATCATTCCATTAATCAAAACTAATACCTTTTACACACCTTAAAAAATAATAATCCTTCCATACATATATTAGATTCTTAAATAATCCTTCCTTACATATATTAGATTCTTAAATAATCCTTCCTTAATTTTTCTAACCAATGGAATGGTATTTGCAATTTATTAAATTTGATAAATCGTCAGCAAAAATACTATTTTCTTTATAAGAATTAGCAAAAAGTAATTATAAAAAAGTAACTTAAAAATTATGCTATTTATTAAAATATAAGAAACTCTTATACCATATTTGCATTAGCAATATTATCTGACAGAATCTTTTCTGGAGATACATGGATTTTTTTCTTTCTTTATGAACATTGATGATATATTTCCATTTTAAATAATAAATAATTGCATATTTGTGTTATTATTGATATTTTCAAATTTTAGTTGTTTAACGTTGTTTTGAGAAAATGGTTTGTAATCAAAGAATTGGTATAACTTTTTTTTTGCAGGTGAAGTGAATCGTTTAGAGCTAGAGCTGCAAAGGGTTCAAAATGAAAACTTAAAAAATGAATCGCATAGTTATACAGATAGTGCTGACTGTACATCCAATGGTGATACTAAACCAGCTGATTATGTAAATAAACTACAATCTGATATTCAGCATTTCAAAAGTAAGAATTATTATTATCTATTAGTGTGAAAAAGCAGTATAAGTCTAATAAAAATAAATGCTAAATTAAATACTATAAAGAAATTTTTAAAGTATAATGTGTAGGACTTCTTACTAATTAGTTTAATATATTTTAGAACTCCTGTCTAACAGTCAAGAAAACAAAAAAATTGTTGATTCAGAATTAGTACAAGCTAAAAGTAAGTAGAAACTTAGGCAAAAATTAAATTAGAAACATGTTATTAATGACTATTTTGATTCAAAATTTATCTTTTAGGTCAATTAGAAGAAAGTCAGCGCAATGTGAAGTCGGTAACTGTATGGCTCAATTTTGTCTTAGATGAAATGTACAAAGTCAAAGAAGAACTAAAAAATAAATCTAATCAAGTGGAGATCCTGCAAAGTAATTAGTATATGTTTATATTGTTAGTAAAATCTGTTGTGACCAGGATTTGGAAAGTTACTTTTAAAAAGTAACTCTGTTACAGTTACTCATACTTAATATAAAAAGTAACTAATTACAATTTTAGAAATTTCAAGTTATAAGAGAAATTGCAATTTAACCATCTTACTGTTTTTCAAAGAGAACTAAGATTAAAGAAACAAAACACTGCAATTGGAATTAACAAATTTTTTGTTTTTATTTTAAATGGAGTTGCATTTAAAAAAAATTGGCACCCGACCATAAAGAGCAGCATGTGAAGTAAAGTTAAATAAATAAAAAAATTTACTTTATTAACTCTAAAAGTAACTAAGTTAGTTGCTTTTTGAAAAATCTAACTGTTTTACCTAAAAAAAGTAATGGCATTACACATTACTCCAATCTTTGATTGCGACAACTATTTCTCTAAGTTACATTAATTATCCCGAAACTTTGCATTGACTGTTTGTTGTTGTAGTTCATAGCTCAGATTAATCCAAATATGTTTTTTTCTTTCCTAGTATAATATGTACAATGTACTTTAAAAAATTTTTATACACGAGCTTCTTAAAAACAGACACTTCTTCCAATATTTTAATTTATCGAATGATTTCACACTTCTGTATTGAATTGCAGAAATGAATATATATTTTAATGCCTTCATATCAGATTTTTTGTATTATTGTCCTCAATAAATAATAGTGTTTTTAACAACTTTAAGCTACTGGTTTAAAAAAAAATACAATAATATAATTACATTTTCCAGACCTTATACAATCTCTATCTACGGAAGACAATATTGAAAAGCAAAAAGAATTGGTTAGTAAAACATTAATGGAACTTGAAAATTCTTCGCATCCAGAATCTGTAAAAGAAACTAAAGGTGATTTTATTTTGTCTATATATGTGTATGTTATAGCTCGGGTGTTGAAAGAATGACTCCAAATACTTAGGTTGTAAAAATAGTAACAATTTTAATAAATTTAACAAGAGTAAACACTAATAAAAATAAATTATAATGCGTACGCGAAAGTACGTCAACAAAGAAAGAAGCAGCAAAGCAGCTTGTCAGAGCTGCTGTATATATATCATTCGGTCTTGCGCAGAAGACCTTGCGCGGTAGCAGAACACTGACCTGGCGATGCCACCACAGTACTCCCCCCCAGAAACGCCGTAACTAAATTTGAAATCGGACAGGCGGTTTCGATATACGACCAGATTTGGTCTGCACTAAAGGAGAGGAACTGTTTAAAGTGGGAGCATCACCAGAGTCAGCGCTCCGCTCCGGCAAAATGTAAGCCGGCTTGACTCTGTCAATTGACACAGTGGTTTCTTTATTACTGTCAAGCAAAATAGTGAAGACTTTATTAGTTCGTCTAGTAACCAAAAAAGGTCCTTGATAGGGAGACTCCAATGGTTTCTTTACTCGATCAGTCCTAAGAAACACGTGAGTACAGTTTTCCAAGTCTTTCTGCACAAAAGGTGAATGTTTCCCGTGATCAGTTGCTGGAGTCGGCCTCAAAGTTGCCATGTGAGTGCGCAGAAGGTGGACGAAATCTGCTTGGGGCACTCCAGAAAGCTTACGTCCTTGGAAAAGTTCACATGGCAGCCTTAAGGAACTGCCGTAGACAAGGTGCGAAGGAGATGCCTGTAAATCCTCTCTGATAGCGGTTCGAAGAGACAGCAAGACCATTGGTAAGGCCTCACTCCAGTGGATTGGATCGACGGACATCAGCGCAGACTTCAACACCCGGTGCCACCGCTCCACCATGCCGTTTGCCTGCGGGTGAAAAGAGGTCGTTCTTGTTTTAGTGACACCAAGTTGTTCAGACAGCGATCGGAATAGCGTCGACTCAAAGTTACTTCCACGATCTGTCGTCAGCACATCAGGCACGCCAAACCGGGAGATCCATTGACTGACGAATGCTGATGCGACCGTTTCAGCTTGCTGATTTTCGATGGGAACAGCCTCTGGCCACCTTGAGTACCTGTCAATCATAGTTAGTATATACCGGTTACCTTTAGATGGAGGTAATGGGCCAACCACATCGATGTGCACATGGGAGAACCGATCGGAGAGCTGAAACTGTCCTAGGGGAGACTTGACGTGTCTTGTTACCTTGTTCTTTTGACACTGCACACACTGCTTGACCCATGCTGAGCAGTCCTTTTGCATTGATGGCCAGACAAAGCGTTCTTTCAGCATCTTCAGCGTCGCTTTAGAGCCGGGATGCGAAATGTTGTGCACATTGTCGAAGACTTGTTTCCTAAATGCTGGGGTGATAAAAGGTCTAAAAGAGTCATTTTCAGTATCACACACAATCTTGCATTCAAGAGCAGGAAAAGACATGAATTTCAAATCAAGACCAGTTTCAACCTTATTATTCAAGAATTCATTTAACTCAGGATCAGTTAGCTGATCTTTAGCCAAATCCTCATAGTTAATGGATCCTGAAAAGTTAATAACATTAATTCTAGACAATGAATCCGCGATGACATTTTGATTGCCAGGAACGTGCCTTATATCAGTTGTGAATTGGCTAATAAATTCCAAATGTCTTATTTGTCTGGCAGATGCATTGTCTAGTTTTTTGTTGAACGAGAAGATCAGAGGCTTATGGTCTGTAAAGATGACTACCTCCCTGCCTTCCAAAAAGTGTCGAAAATGTTTTACAGCTTGGTAAACAGCCAAAAGTTCTCTGTCAAACGTACTGTACTTAAGCTGTGCGGGATTCAACTTTTTAGAGAAAAAACCCAAAGGCTGATTATTACCATTAATATTTTGAAACAATGTGGCACCTGTTGCCGTGTTGGAGGCGTCCACTGTCAAGGTTAATGGAACATTAGGCGCAGGAAAAGCCAGAGAAGTAGCATCAGCAATTGACTGTTTGCAGAGATCAAAAGCAGAATTGAAATCTTCCGTCCATTCAATCGGAGTTTTATCGTTCTTCTTCCTGTTTTTAACAAGTGCATGCAAGCACGCTTGTCTTTCTGCAGCACCCGTTAAAAATCTGTGATAGAAATTTAAAATCGCGAGAAAAGATCTAAGTTCTTTAACAGTTTTGGGTTTGGGGTAATCTTTGATAACCTGTACTTTTTCCGGCAGTGGTGAAACACCATTTTGCGAAATCAAAAAACCCAAAAATTCGATTTCAGTGGCACCAAATACACATTTTTTAAGGTTAATTACCAAGCCATAATCACTCAACCTCTGGATAATGGTCTCAATGTGATTTCTGTGCGATTCTTCGTCCTCAGAGAAAATGAACACATCGTCCAAATAAGATAAGCAGAAATCAAAATCTCTGAGAACACCATCCAGAAATCGCTGAAAAGTACTACCGGCATTACGTAACCCAAATGGCATTTTTATGTACTCGAAAAGTCCAATAGGGGTTGTGATTGCCGTCTTAACGATATCTTCAGGGGAAACCGGTATTTGGTAGTAGGCTCGAACAAGATCTAACTTTGAAAAATACTTCTTCCCATCCAAACTCATTACCACATCATGGATGTGAGGGAGCGGGTATCTATCAGGAAGGGTAACCTTGTTAAGAGCACGGAAATCTCCGCAGATCCTCCAAGTATTATCTTTCTTGGGGACGAAATGAATGGGGCTTGCCCATGGGCTTTTTGAGGGGCGCAATACTCCTTGTTCCATTAGAACCCTAAACTCATCTTTCAAAACGGCCAGCTTTTCAGGATTGAGTCGTCTGAACTTAGAAAAAACGGGTGGACCCGTCGTTTCGATGAAATGAAGTTTCCTGAAACTGGGGTTTGATATCGACGTCAGGATTCGAACCTAGAACCTTAGGGTACTTCGAAATAATCGCGTCATATGGCGAATTACCACTTACCAATGACAAGCGACTGACAGGACCAGAATCAACAGATCCTCGAGATATGAAGAGAGTTTCGTTATCGATAATGCACTTGTTTTTTATATCGACGAGTAGACCAAAATTTTGCAAGAAATCAGCACCTAAAATCGAAGTTGTTATATCCGCAACAACTAGGTTCCACGCAAAATTTCGACGCAATCCAAAATCCAGATCCAGTCTAATGTAACCATAAGTTTTAATAACCGATCCGTTAGCAGCAAATAATGTCAGATCTCCAGGGACTTTACGAGAAGTTAACCGCTTAGGAAAACAGCTAATTACAGCACCAGAATCCACTAAAAATCGCACTTTAGTTGAACGCTCAGGCAAAAAGAGTCGGCAACTTGCACAATCGAGGTCTGTGGCCGACGCAGCAGACGTGCAAATCAGTTTTTTGACCATTTACATGGTGGTCTGCACTGGTGTGCACGCTCGCGAAATTTGGTGTGGTACCAACAATATTCTCTTTGTTTCGAAGCGGACGGAGATCTAGATCTACCAAAAGAACGGTTACGACTTCTGTTACGGTGCGTTACTGATTTCGAGTGCATATCTGTCAAGGTTTTTTGAAGCTCCGCGATGCCTTTGTGTAACTCTTCAAAACCCGTGTTATCTGTACCAACAGTAGATAATTGTGCTGTTGATCCTTGAAACCCTTCGTAAACCTTATCGGCGATACGCGCCAATTTACTCAGCTCTCCAACCTCGTCCGAACAAACACTTAGTATTTGTTGTACACCGGTAGGCAACCGCTGCATCCAAAGAGCCATCAAAGCGTCCTTTTGCATTTTACCACTATTCAACGCTTCCATTTCATATAACAGCTGTGATGGACGACGGTCGCCTAACTGGAGGTCACTTAAAAGCAATTTGAGCTTAGAACCTTCGGTTTGTTCAAAGAAGTTTAACACGCGTTTCTTTAAAGCTCCATAAGCGTCTTTTGAAGGGGGTTTAATTACCAAGTCGCGCACACAATTTAACACTTTAGGGTCCAAGGCTGCTACTACCGCATGGAACCTTGTGGTATCCGATACCAATCCAGAAACTATAAACTGAGATTCTACTTGCCCAAACCAAAGGGCTGGATCAGATTCCCAAAAAAACTGGTGCTTTGAAAGCTACTCGACAAACAGACGTTGGGGGATCACCCGAATTTAATTTAGATTCAAGAGGCGTTCCAGTGCTTTCTTTGCTCTTTTCTTCCTCGTTATCGGACATTTTTCAAATAGGGTAAGTATTAAAAAAAATCTCCAAAAATACAAAATTTAAAGTTCAAATTAAATTTAAACTCTTAATTGTTTAACTAATGAAAACCAAATACAACCATTAACAATTGTACAATAATATGCAACACTTTAAATACACTAAAGCTGCAAGCACAATTAAATTGAAATTTCAAAATTTAATTTAAGAAGTGCGAGGTCCTATATACCCATGCAAACATAGCTTTTCCATACAATTCTTAACCAAATACGCAAAAAATTGTAAACTTTTAAATACTGGTCAAGAAATGAAATTCAAAATCTTTCCTACCTTGCCAGGGCTCGAACTGAAGCAAGTTCGTGAGCTAGGAACCAGGCGAGAACGATAACGGCGTAAGTCATCGACACGAAGACACTTGCCACACAGATGAGTCGAGCTTAAACATGGCGCTGGCGTGAAGATTCGAGTGTCGACAGCAGAGAGGTACCGTTATCCATGGCAACCTCGTCGTCACCGTAGTCCTCACAGAAAAAATTCTAGTCCATGCGGCCAGACCGGGCCAGGAAGATAACCGACGAAGGCTGTCCTGTGAGTGCAGGTCAACGTCGCGACGTAGTCGGTGGGCGTCACACACTGAAAGTCTCTTAAAACAAAGTCCCAGAAGGTTGCATTCTTACTTCAGCAGTCACCAATATAGCTCGGGTGTTGAAAGAATGACTCCAAATACTTAGGTTGTAAAAATAGTAACAATTTTAATAAATGTAACAAGAGTAAACACTAATAAAAATAAATTATAATGCGTACGCGAAAGTACGTCAACAAAGAAAGAAGCAGCAAAGCAGCTTGTCAGAGCTGCTGTATATATATCATTCGGTCTTGCGCAGAAGACCTTGCGCGGTAGCAGAACACTGACCTGGCGATGCCACCACAATGTTCTCTATTGTTGTTGGCTAAGAAAAATATAAATGGTAGTCATTATCCAAATTTGTGTGCTCTTCTTATTTATTTCTTCTAATCCTTGCACCTCAGGCAAATTAATTGAATGGGCCCTTTTTTTCTGTTTTTGAACATCTTGTTATTTCATAACTTTTGATGCTGCTTTAAATGCAGTTACAAAAGAAAAATCCAAGCTCTGAAAAAGTAAAACTTTTTCAACCAATCACTTTTCTATTGCTTTAGTTTATGCTGGCTGCTACTTTTTTTCTTGCTAACTTGCTTGCTTTTCTTGCTAAGTATTTCAAAACTCTAGTCATTTTTCCTTCAACTGGTATCCAAAGAAATCAACTTAACTAAAAACTAACTATCCCATCTCAGTTTTAATTTGAATAATTGACTAGTTAATTGTTAGGGGAAAAAATAAGCAGATAAGCACAGTTAATGCTTTTTGTTTGACAGAACTTAAAACAGTTGTCTAACAATTATTTTCTTCTCAATAACAAATTATATTTTTCAAAAAGGGTGTCTAAAATTTTATATGCATTTTGTTTTAAATGTAAAATTATAGTCGACTCAACTGATAATCGATTCCCAACATCAGCGAAATAATTTGTGTTGCCTATTGTGAGTTGATTTTTGTGTCTTTTTACAGAAACCCCTGCAATCCCTTCTTCCGAAACCGATTCCCTAATGAATGCATTAGCCAACACAATAGGTCCTCCTCCAATGTCGGATTTGGACAACAGCAGCGAAAGTGACCTGACAGAAAGCGAAAAGCTTAAGAAAGACTGTGCCATGTACAAAAACAAAGTGAAAGCTCTGGAAATGGACCTAATGCGGTGAGTATATTGATTACCATGAACATATATAAATTGTTGAAACCTCTTTAAATTAATGTCATTGGATTTTGTGGTAAGCTGGAATGCAAGATAATATTAATTTTGAAGAGCACAATTTGTTTTAATTGGAATTGTTATATTTAAAAAAAAAACTGGTAAATAGTACGGGTTTACTCTTATTTATATGATATTAACAAAAATATATTAATTGAAAGATTTCCTGTTTAGAAGTATTGTTTTATAACCATGATCTCTCTGTCTACTGTAGCCACATAATTGAAAGTACAAAAATAGAAGCTCAAAGCAGAATTTCCCGCGAATCATTTCCTCAGCCAGAATCAATCAAGTCCTATTTGGGAAAACAAGACAGTGAAAGGTCCGATGATCTCACATTTTCCACTGAATCGGAGTTGGATGAAAATACCAGGAAGGTAATTGTGGAAATTTAGCTTTTTAAAGAAAAAATACATTCCAGTTTTATTAATCCAGTTAATGAAAGTTTATTAATTTGTATATAAAGCGTAAATTGTTTGAAAACAATTTCCATCTTTGCTTGCCCTAAAAAAATTAAATAAATTACATGATCTCTTTTATTAGAATTTTGTCACTTTTATTTATGTGTTTATGTCACTTCCACAACAAGCAAGACATAGTTTTATGCACTATAAAAAAAACTATCAATGTGTCAACAAAGCATTTAAACATTGGTATGTTGTGCAAGAGAATAAAATCTACTAATAAACCTACATTTTTGCAACAGTTGCTGAATGCTCAAGAAGAGATTATCCTTGTGAAAGAGCGTTATGAAGAGTGCAACAAAGAAAAGTCCTATCTTCAAGGAGAGCTCACAGCATTGAAAGAACAGATGCAGGTCATGTCCGTGCAGGCCAAAACAGTGAGTAGTAAAGTGGTGGGACCAAATAGTTTGAACTTGGCTGATTGACACTTGATGGAAATAAATATAAATGAGAATCAAATCAATAGTCAGTTGTAAATAAAACTTCTTATTCATTTTTTTTTTCACTTAAGAGTCAAGAAGTCAAAATTACAAAACATTTTACAATCATTTACCAAAACCAGGTGCCGCTGTGTTTTAAACTAGAAAAGACACTTTATCGCCGGCCAATGAGAAATTCGAAGCCCTACAATAATTACCTTCACAGGGGACAGTTTCAAGTGATTTCCCATCTTGACTCATCTTCATCAAGTTATTAACAACAATTTAGAACTGGAGGTTTATGAGTTTATAGCTATCAACTTATATGTGGTTTTAACTGGTTTTCTTACAAAACTCAAGCTTACTACAGCCTTTGACATGGTTTTCGTAAAAGTACAGGAATTTAATAGATTGATATTTCTTTTTGCAACCAGATTACATGATTAAATATTTATCCTTTTGTTTGATTGTCCGCCCAAAAAATAAATTTTCATGATGCAAAATATCTTTTCCAAAAATTAATTTTAAACTGCATTCAAATAATAGTACTACAGGGTTCCCATGGTCCTTGAAAATCCTTGAAAAGTACTTGAATTTAATTTGATTAACTCAGGGCCCCGGAAAGCACTTGAAAAATGCGCGAAGTCCTTGAAAAGTACTTGATTTTTTTCCCCCTCAGGCGCGGATTCCTATAGAAACAAAACCAAACTTCAACGAATCTCCTTGCGCGCGCTGAAGAATAATGCATGAAAGTTTTCTGCCTTTCGTCGGAAAGGCGAAAATCCGCCTTTTTTAATCCCACTTTGGCTGATCCTGAGATCGATGCAGAACCATTGAGATATTGTGACCCATATATATATTTTTGTAACTTTGTATGAACCATGTTAATCAGAACATGTATTGAAAGACCAAAAGTTGGGGATTTCAATCCCAAAGCGGCGGTCAAGAAAATTTTTTTTGCCAAACCAGGCACCTAGATATTCCTTATGGAACTGCCAACGACTTTTTTAAAAAAAACTTTTGTCCTGTGTTTCTAGTAGTAATAAATTATTAAGTCCTTGAAAAAAAATAAAGGTCCTTGAAAAAGATATAAATGTCCTTGAAAAGTCCTTGAATTTTTTTTTAAGTGAAAGAGTGGGAACCCTGTACTAAAATTAATATGATTATTCAACATAGGTCGATGTATTGGCCCACGACCGAGCAAAAGCAGTGCGAAAGGGGAAGTAAACTGCAGCATTTGTTTTTCCCCCTTACATGCGAAATCAGTTTAGAAGCAAAAATATTTTTAAAAATATTTCCGTAGCACAATTCTAAATCAATAAAAACCACCCAACCTCGAATGTCAATGTTTCACTGGAGTTTTCGAAGTAAAAATATTCTTTATCCTTTAAAACATGTAGAAATCACAAAATCTCTTATTTCAAATTTTCAACCTTATCACAATACTTTCATTACCTTATATTTCATGTTAGGTAATTGAAAGTAAAAAAAATTCTCCTTGGGCCTTTTTCTAAAATACGAACCAGTAAAGAATAATACTGTGATATAAATTGTGACCTTCAAAACGGATTTATTTTACAAAAAAAAATCCTTCAAATACTTATTTTAAATAAATTTTCCTGTATGATTATTGAGTAACAATGATGATTAATTTTTGTACATGGGTATTATCATTTTTAAATTTGTTTGCATCTTTGTGCTTTGGCTTTTTTATTGCGTTTGTATAGTCTCGGTGTTTGTCTTTTCTTAGTAGTTTCCGTGATAAAAAAACAGTCCCAGACTTACTCCTTTATGCACTCGGAAAAATATTCAAAAAAAGCTTTTTATTAATGTTGACAAAAAAAATTAAAAAATTCAATCTATGGAAAAGTCACTTCTTGTAAAAGTCGTAGATGACAGGGAAAAAATCCAAAAATATGTCTTCACTCTTTAAGCAAATTAAAAGAAAATCCCTTTCACACACTAGGATTCAGAAAATCACCATTTTAAAAGTTCAAAAGTGTTGCAAATTAAATAACTATGATCCATATTTTTGATAAATAGAAAAATATACAGTCGAACCCCGCTATAGTGAACCCTCTACGGAACCAACACTTGGTTCACTATAACCCATGGTTAACTATAGCCAATTTTACTGGAACAAAATTATATACGAATAAGGTTTAAAAAATATGATAATGGATTTTTGTATCTTGAATCAGTTGAAACAATAAAGTTGAAAAACTATTTAAAATTTTATATATTAAAAGTTAATCATGAATTAGTGTTCAACATTATTTTTCTAAAATTAATAGTAATAGTCGAAAGGAGATTTTTCCATGAGTTAGAAACTGTGTTCTTGGATAAAGGATAAATATTTACATATCCTTAATTGACTGGTTATCTTTGATGATGAAAGCTTTTCTCTTTACATGAGTTGATTTTTTTATTCAAAACTGTTTTTTCCGATTCTAAATGTGTCTAAAATCTTTAGAAGAAAATGAGACTGCAAGAAGAGTATGTGTTAAATGACTTGGACATTCCACTTATGTGCAGTTTTCAAGGGGTAGTTGAAAAGAATAGTACTGTTGGGGGCTAAGATCTACTAGATATAAATATAGATAGAAAATATAGTACTGTTGGGGGCTTCATTGAATTCCGGACGGGGTAGGATAGGTTACAAAAGGAGTTTGAGCAGACACGCCCTCTAGAAATCGGAAAATGTGTGTGAGGCGAATGGTGAGTGGGGGAATGAATGGTTTGAAAAGAAAGAACTAGATCCTGTAACTTTTAGAGGTATAGAAGAAAATAATTTTCTTGTTTACTATGAAACCAGTCTAGTTTGAGGGAAATTTGACCCAGTGTGACAGATTGTCTTCTCGCTTGCCACTTGTATAACTTAAAAATATAGAGATATGAAGAAAAAAATATTAAGAAAGGGAATCTTGTAATAATTCCCATGATTTTAAGTTAAGTGGTATGTGTGCATATATACCATACATAACATGAGAATATTGCCAATATGTATGAAAATGTATGCTATCTACAAAATTAAATATGTTTTCCTCGTAAAAAATATATAATAAATATTATATGAGCAGTCTTGTATCTATATATGGTATATATTTATTAGTTTCTTCCATAGATATCATAGTTAAAGTATTTGATTGACAGATCACGTGACCTCCAATGCTCGACGGGACGCGCATGGAGGAAAATAAGAGGGCAAATGGGCCAGTGTTGCCACCACATTAAGGAAAAAAATACTACGAAAAAATACCGTTTAATTCTAAAGTTACAAAAAATACCATAAAAATACTAGCTTCCTTTTTAATCTTTTTAGTGACTTTAAAAAAAACGTGAAATGGGGGGGGGGGGGCTTTTTAGTATTTTTATGGGTTTTTTTTTTAAATTTTAGAATTAAACGGTATTTTTTCGTAGTATTTTTCTCCTTAATGTGGTGGCAACACCATGGCCATTTGCCCTCTTATTCTGGTCTCCATGCGCGTCCCGTCGATAGCATTGGAGGTCACGTGATCTGCCAATCTAATACTTTAACTATGATATCTATGGTTTCTTCCCAGATTTGAGATCTATTGAACATAGAGTATGTATTAAAATTCTTTAATTCCATTCTCTCTTCCAGGTGTCAGTGTGTTCCTTTATCCCTCTAATTGTTCTGGCCATTGCTATGCTTTTGGCCTTTTACCCTACGCTATCGTACCTCACTGCCACGTCTGACCAAATGTGAACTACCTGATGCCTTAGCTGTACAGAAGCAGCCGAACTTTAAGACTGGAGAGTAGTTCATTTTGATTTTGCTGTCGCCCTCTTGTGAGGGATACCAGTAATGTTTAGATTGTTTATAAATTTAATTTTTTTGTTGCTTATTTGTAATTAGTGTATTGTAATATTTTATTGGCACCGCCGAGAAGTGTCATTTTGTACAGTCAAGTAAAAAAACAGATTTTATTTGATCCATTCTTTTTTGAAATAAAAATGTATTGTTTCTGATCACACGTAATTTATAAGACACCAATTCATTAAATTATTAAAGTGAATTGTATATTGTCTCTGGGTTCTTTTTTTGTAGTCTATATTATAAGTCAAACCTTGGTGACTTGGATTCAATTTAAATATGAAATTTTGCTGGAGGGGAACTTAAAATTGTGTCTTTAATTTTGTTACCTGCAATTCAGTTGGGAAGTTAAGTTTGAGATAATATATACTTTCTTTTCATTATAAATATTTAAAATATATATTTTAATATAATGATGCCACAACATAAATATATTTTTTAAATAATAATTTAAACAAACTACATTTTATTTTGTAGTCAAATTTTGTTTTATAAATTTAACATATCGCTTGATTAAAATTTCAAATCTTTGTAACAATATTTCTAAACAATGTTTTGTGTTCAGCAGAATTTAAAATTTGCAATATCCTAAAAGAACAATCATTATTAACAAGATGCAGCATTACTTGAAAAGAAATAATTATAAATATTATAAATTGAATAATATTAGTTTATTTATATGAAATATCTTGTTATATTTTTATGTATCATAACTTACAAATTAAATACTCTAAAAACATTTCCAACGACTAACATGAAATATTTTGATATTACTCTTTAATTCATATTAACAAGTTCCCACTGTACCTCAAAGCCAGAAGATATATATCTAAATAAATTGGAGATAAACTTTTAGAAACTATTACCTTTATTTTAGAAAATCGAGTGTTTGTATACTGAAGTTTTTAAAAATTGCTTCTATCATGTCTACATGTTTAATTGTATAAAATATGTCTGGCTCATCATTCCTATTAGCTCTAGGCGACGATAATGCAATTTATCATTCTTATCTGAAACTATAATAGTAATATGTACTGGATATCTCCCCTTCTAGTAACTAATTTATTAAGCAACCAAGAAACTGTGACTCCTCTTACAATAGGACTAAAATTTCATGATCACTATCTGATTTTTTTTCTTATTTCATATATTGCCAAGCATCTCAACAAATACTGAATGCATCTGTGAATTCAAGAATATGAAGATCATACTTTAAAACTCATTCATCTATGAACGCAGGTTAAAGAAGTCATTTATGAAAACAAATCCAAACTCCCAGAAAGTTTGTCATTGTGTTGGTATGTATGATGTGCACATTTCAGGTCAAAATGGCAACAGAAATGTTAAAACATTTGTTTTTCTTGTGACTCAATTGGTGAAGGGCAAGAATGAAACTTGGAAGAAATTTTGTTACCCGAAACGACCAAATACAGCTGAATTCCCGCGGATTTTACAATTTTTAGAATTTCTTCCATGAAATTTTCCAAACCCTTCAGAAAAGTTTTAGAATGCAATGAATTGCATCACAAATAAAAATGTTTTAATAAAATGAACATAATTTATCATTTAGGTGAATTCATTTGAATAAAAACGTTTATATAAAACAAGCACGGCAAAACCTGATATTTTTACTGATAGCTTTTCCAGACGTTGGCTCTCGTTATTAAGGCGATCATGGTGGGTTTCTATTGTGCCTAGACGCAATAAATTACCTCGAGCGGTGAGTAGAAGCCTTAAACGACTCGCTAAAATGATGGTGCTGTAAAAGGTTAAGTTAGAAAGCCAGCTCAGGTGTCGGTCTTGTGGTCTTCTCGGTACAAAGAAATAGGAGGAGTGTATATGTTTATGAGGTTGCATGTAAAACCTAACCTTTGCCTCTAATTCAAAAGGTCCAACATGTTCCGATGTTAAATTTGTACTACTTCCAAAGCTGGGAGCCCTGTCGGTAAGGCGCTTGTCTGCGAAAGGACTTCCGAGATCGTGCCCGAGACCGAGAATTGCCAAAAAAAAACCTGCCAACCTATAAATGGTCTGGGCAGCTAAAAAGTCCGACAAATATCTACCCCGTGTAGAGAATGTGCACGTTAAATATGCTCCGAAGTTCCGCAACTGCGTACGGTGTCGCTTCTAAAAAGATTGTGTTAGATGCCTACTCAGGCGTTGGCTCGTCACTATTTTACTTTCAAAATTCACAGTCACTGAAAATTCACTGTAACTGTGTAATAGAATAATATTTGTTTGTTTTGGCTGAAAATCGTCAACTTTTGCTTTGCTCAATTTTCAAACTGGATTTCAAGCATTTTATTGCATTGGTATAAATCTTTGCTAAATATTTTGCTAAAATATTTCAAAATTTTGAAATAAGACGTTGTGAAGTCTGCAATATAAATTGATGCATTACTTATAACATTTATGTTGAAAGAATTTGGTCTAGCTGCATAAATCTTCGTAGTTGACAATTATTTCGGTCTTTCTCGTTCTTATTTTATAGTAAAACAATATCTGCAGGGGTACAGCTTAGTAATTGCTTTACAACCTTTATAATTACTATACCTTGTCTGTAAATGAGTTATTTACTCTTTGATGTATAGATAAATTCCACAATTTAAACAAAGTTCACGTTTCAGCATGATAAAATGTCTATTTTGAAATTAATCCGCATAAAGTCAAATATAGACTATTCGACATCGCAAACCATGGCAGAAAATCCCCAAATCTCTAAGCCACCGAGCTTTAAAATCGTGCCGGTTTGTCTCAACAAAGGCAGCTCTAATAAGACATTGACCGAATGTAAACCATCTAATTCTGGTGAGTTTCCTATTCGAACTATCTCGTCCAATCTTAGTAGTTCCATCGAAGAACCTAACACACCTTCAACAAAAGAACTCCATCCAACCGATTCAAATTCCTCATCTTTGACTGAACTTGAGTTAAATATGGATTGCAAAGAAAATGCAAAAACCGTTGAATCGTCAGATAAAACATCAGAGACAAAGAGTAATTCTAAATCTGATGAAGCAAAAGGTTTTGTGAGCGCCGATTCGGAAGATTCTTCAATTTCCAAATTGGCCACTGATGGTGATTCAACTGAAGTTGGTGGTTGTACGGATGACGTTTCAATGTCAACCACTTCCAATGGTGAATCTAAAGTGGTTGTTCAAGTGCTGTCCAATAATGGTTGTGGAAAAATTTCTGCCCTTGAACACTGCATTGATGTTAGTGAAGTTCCAATTGAATCTGAGACACTTGATTGTCTTAAAGAAAATGAGGATCAAGTACAACCTTCCATCATTGTAAATGAGGACAGACTGAATGGTGAGTAGCTATGTTTTAGCTTACTTTACGTAGGCCTTTTGAATTTTATGACCAGTAGTTCCATGGTAGTCTTTTCTTTGACAAATCTACGGAACAGCTATGATATAATAGCCGGTCTCGATTTGCGATACGTTGCCAGGCAACAAAAATGCCCTAATCTAGTAAACATTCTGCTTCATATTTCATGCAATTTGATAGGTATAGTAACCCCACATTAAATTTTCAAGCTCTCCAAAGAAAAGACTGGCCATTATATCATAGCTGCACCAAACCTACTGATATTCTTACGTATAGTTTGTACAAATGTATTGCATATAGTGGCTGGTTTGCTCATTAGTGATTTTTTCAAATACAAAAATAATATTATAGGGTTGCAATGTGTATTAAATTGTATTGAATTTGATCCTGTCAAATATGTATAGAGGGGCGGCACATATTGAATCCATCACGATAATCTCTGTGTCTGATGTCACTTTGAGGCTGCATTAGGTGGCTGCTCAAGAGTCTACCTTTTATTTACTTCTTATTAATTAAAATATATGTGAGGGGAATGATATATAATCCTTTGATAGAAATTTTATGCTGAAGAATCTTTAGAGTAGTGAGCAAGATTCTATATGAGAATAAATCCTGTTTTTGATTAATATTAAAGTATGAGATGCATTGTAATTTTGGGTGAAAGCTGTTCGACTGAAAAACTTTTTAAAAAATAAAAAGATCTTAAAACTTGAACTCAATTGTGCTCATTTCTTTAATAATTTTAAGAATATTTTTTATTAAAATGTTATTGCTATATTAAGTGTTTATTTATCAAAAGGAAAACTGCGGAGAACTCATCTGATGAAATTGCACATCAGACCTGGAAATGGCGTTCGGCTGAAGGATATTCCTCATGGTATGTATAGTCGCAAAGTTACTTTTACTACATTTAAAACATTATTTTGGCTGCAGAACATGATTTTCCTTTTGAATTTATGAGTGATTTCTGATTTATTATCATGTAATATGTTTATTGCAGTTGTGTCTAATATAGAAAAAGCTTCACCTCCTGTTGTTGGTTTTATACACAAGATGATGTTTGGATCTAATGGAAAGACTCAAGACGTTAGTTTGTTACACTTTTTGCTAGTTAATATACATTTATCATGTAAATGTGCCAAATTTGGTACTCAATTATTGAATATCTTGAGATGCATAATTTTTAAAAATTACATACATTTGTAAGTCTACTGTAAGCCGGTAGCATTGCTTTGCCTGCTTCAATCAACACATTCTTGGTTAACAAGTCTGTGGAACTATTTTCTGTCACCCCATATCAGAGCTAGGTCACATTACATTGGATTTCAAAAGTTTTCTCTCTCCATTGTGCTGAGTTTGTAATGGTTTCCACTCACTTTATTACTTAACATCACAGCTGTATTGAAATCAGATAATGTTGTTCAATAAACATGCTTTTTTTCAGCAGATTTCTTTTTTTAGATTTTAGTAGAGGTATTGCTTTTGGGGTATTCTAAACAAATTCAAATTAGCACCAAATATTTACATGATAAAAGTAAAAGATACTTAAGTTCAGGATTTTAGTTTACAGGATGCTGTAATGGTTTATTAGTGTTGTATCCTCTATTGAATTATAACTTATGGTGTGCTTAAATAGTATTTGCCATCCAATGGCATTATATGAATATAGATCTTCCTCTGTAGGGTAGTATAAAAGATGAAGTTTTGCAGAAACTGCAGGGCAGTCAAAAACATGATATGGTGTCGTGTAAGTTTTACGTCAGGACAGATGCCACATTTTTGATATTTTCTGGTCCCATCAGCAGAGATTTAATTTTTTTTTTAATGTTTTTCGTCCTTAATCTGATGAGTAGCTTTTTTCCTGTCAATGTCAAGATTTGGTATTTGATCTTGGGCTTTGATTTTAAAGGGGGTGATTAACCTTTTTATTAGAATAACTAGTGTTTGATTTAGATTTCTAATCGTTTTTAAATATTTTGTGTCACTTTTATGTACCATTTTAATCTATTAGAATAACCTAGTTTTTGGCGCAGTATGGCCTTTGATGCCCTTGCTCCATAAAACCTAACCATCTTGCAAAAGCATTTGCATCTACCAGTAAAGTTTGGGTTGTACTTTGATTGAGATCTCTAGCATTTTTATCCAAGGAATCAGCAATTTCATTGAACTCAAGGTTCACATGTGCAGGGATCCTCTGCAAAAAGTATTTTTTTTTGGAGACGTTAAAGTTATCCAAGTTTTAGTATATTCAAAATAATGCTTGAGGTACCCTTGCTGAGATTTTGTTATGCAGACCTGCAGTCGCTGAATATGGTGATACCATCTAGCTGCTCCGTAGGTACAAGGTTAATGTATATTTGGATTTCCGTGGAAATGGCTATCTGTTCACAGGTAAAATTATACATGATTTTTCTTCAGCAACTGGGATCTGTCGTCTTTGATCATCCGGTAGAAGCAATATCACTCCTGCACCTCCATTGGTGAAAGTAGTGTCAGAAGATCAATCTGTAAAAGTCCTGATGTGATTGAGACCAGATAGAGAGTTGATAGTTTTCATCCTAAGTTCCTTGAGTTTATTCTTAGGATCGTTTTTCGAGCAGGGTTCGACGGGTAATCGGGTGCTGCAATACAAACTTAATTAATTCTACAATTACACAGTCTCCACAGAAGTCTCCAACTATTGAAGTATTCAAAAATTATTGACATTAGCATTCTATTTAAGATTAGCTATTTTATTTTTTTAAAAATTAGTTGCTTGTGCTGTTCCTTCCTAATAAAAATTATTTTTATTGTGATTTCAGGATCCTTCTATATTGCAAACCAAACAGGACATTCTACATTTCAGTGGTTTTTCCTTTAATGAAGATTCTGACATTTTTCAAACTAAGCGGAAATATTTGCAAAAGTAAGGCATTATCCATTTTTTTAGTATAGAAAATTTTCCAAGTGAGGTTTCAGCAATATGTGTGTATGGAGCATCAATTTTTTTTTTTTTTGTAAAAAGAACACATCATTACCGGCCAGGCATTATGTTACTTAACTAGGTATGCTTTTTACTTGAAAAGCATTCTGTCTATAGCTTTTCTATTTGCCAATACTATTTAAAAAATAAATGCAGCTTTCAGTTAATTTTACATTTTTAGCCTACTTTTTTTTAATTTGAAAGAATTATAAAAAAGTGATAAAAGTAGGTATTGACATGCTGACAATGTCCGTCTATCTATCCGTACCCCTCTTTCAAAATCAGTTCTATCCATCGGATCTTAAAAATTCTTAAAAGGTATAACCTCGGAGACCCATCTTTCATACTTTTTGTCTGTCTTTGTCCAGATAGACATCTGCATATTGTTTGTCTGCAAATTACCAATAGAATTGGCATTGAAATTTAATTTTTACTCATTTAAATCGCTGTTACCACATCAACAAATACATGAGAAACTTTATTTATTTGGAAATATTATTTTAATCCAAATTTATTTGTCATAAACAGTTTGGAATGATGTCATAAAATGTAGCACAATATGATTCAATTGTTGATTATTTGTTTACTAAAAAAGTGGCAAAGCATTATATTACTTGCATAATAATTATTTTAACTTTTTGATAGTTATTAGAAGTTATTTTAGTTATAAGGAGCAATCTTGTTCTTCAAAGTTGTAGTTCGTTAATATTTTTCTTACAATTTGAATGTGTTTTAGAGTGCCTTATCAGATGCTTTGTGGAATGTGTAATGTACTGCTGGGTAAAGATCCCAGAACTAGATACGACTCTGTGGAAGATCTCCTTAATTTCATGTTGAAACCAACAAGTAAGAAACAATTAAATTTAGTCGTATTTTTGTGAATTGAAACTGTAATGGGCATTTTTTAGGTATTTAGTGGTAATAAAAATGCTGAATAGAAATAAATGTTTTCTTAAGCCTTGATTTGTTATTCAGTGTCACCTGGAAGCAGAGAACAAATCGGAGCACTGTTCGAAGGAAATACAGGAATGAAACCTTGAAGGATCTACGTCACTTAAAAAAAAGCCAATTCAAATTCCCTTTTTCCATCTGTTTTACACTAATTTGTAGAGGCAAATTTCTGAAAGAATTGTTCCTGTGTGGTTATTAAAGTTAATTAAAAATAAATATGCTTGTATTGTAATTGCAACTTAGTCATTAGACCAATCATTACTTAAAACCACTTCACACAAGATTTTAAGATCTTATGATTCTTATAAAATTGTTCACAAATTATATTATTTCAATTGATTTTGTTTGGCCCATTTACTTAGTATTTTATTTTAAATTATTTGCTGTATTCATTTTTTAAATCAATGAATATTCTGTATTTTTAAATCGTGCATTGGTAAGTAAAACATAACAAAATACATAAAATGGCTATTTAATATTTATTTCTTGCTTAAAAAAAATAAATAAAAAATTTTATTTGTAGATAACTCACCAGAAGGACAGCAGTTTACCACAGAACAAATGGTATGTTTTCCGTAGTATTAAAAACATATATTTAGATTAATACTAAATATAATAATTATATTAAGATAATTAAAATTTGTGTTACGTATTGGATACCAAGTCCTTTCTTTTAACCTTCATAACTCCTTATATTTAAAAAGTTTCTCTAGTTAAGGCGCATCAACAATCCCATACCTCAAATAAAGTCGATAATTGCTAATTGCAAGTCTATGGGGGAAAAAAAGGATTTTCTCCCCAAAGTAGTTAAAGGAATATCTTGATGCGTTATTTTTTAAATTCATAAAACTCCAATAAAATTTTAGTTGTCTTTTGATACTATTTTTGAAAAGTTATTTACTGTTTTTTAAATAGAAATTTTATTTACAGCATAATATTTAATATAGTTAAAAGGGGAAAACCTGAAAAATTTGAAATGTCATCCAAAGTTTAAATTTATTTTTTCTTCTTATGTAACATCTTGATATTTAAATTTGAGTTTTTCAAGTAGAGTTCAATATGGAAACGATTTCATGATTTTAGGCTCTTAAAAATTCTTTGTTTTGCTATTTTTAAACTAAGTCGGAATTATAAAAACTTAATATATAATACAAATTTGCTCAATGAGATGCCTCTTTTTATAAAAATAGTATTAAATTACATATTGAGTACATTATTACATATTGAGTATAGTTGCACAACCATACTCAATATGTGTATTTTGGAACTGTATGAAACAGCTCTTTTGATGGTTACTTGATTAATAAAAAAACATCCTAAAATAAGTTCTGTAGGGTTTTCAGAGCTTTTAGCAAGGATAAATCGACAGACGGACAAAAGATTGGTCTTTTATGTCATATCTTTCCGACCACAAAAAAAAAAACTAAATTAGATAGTTCAGTTAGAAGGAAAGCTAAGCTGAAATGAAGTATACAGGAAAGAATGAGCAGAAAAACGGACTTTTAGACATATGGACAAAAAGTATAAAACATTCTCTATAGGGAGACCCAGGGTAATTATTGAACATGGAAAATCAGGGTAATTATTGGACATTGCCCAATAATCATAATAAATCATAATTTATCGCATCTAACAAATCAAAATGTGTTAATTGCATATCCAGCAATGCTCTTATTAATTATTTGGATTAGTAGACATGAGCGAGCCTTAATATTGAAATTCTGGCCCAGTTTCGAATTGTTCACCAACATATATAATGCCCTTAAGAAAGCACCAATTGTATGTAATCCTTTTAGCTTCCACAATATGTTTATAACGTAAAAAGTGGAAGGTATTATAATCGTTCAGTCTGTCTGTCTGTCCGTCAACCACTTTCATAGCCCAAACTACAAATGCTATGGACAAGTGTAATACGTCAAAAAATTCAGCGCATCAAAATTAGAATACATTGAAAATTTCAGAAAAGAATTCAAATTCGAAGTATGTACTTCAAATATTTAAAAAACTGCAATATTCAATGCTCATTTAAAAAGCATAGGAAGCCATTTTAATTAGAATTAAATCACCATTGCCATTCGCAACAATCGCTCGTGAAACTTTAATTCTTTTAGACAATAAATTAAAATAAATTTATTTTTGCAACATCGATCAGTTTGAAATGACGTCAAATATATTTCACTAGGAGATTCTTTGTATGTTGATATGAAATGTTTTCATTCCATTTAAAAGCCAGGAATATTACACATTTAATCTTTGAAATATAAATTAATTTTTGCAAACGATAAGTAATAATTATTGAATTTTCGAAATAAAATAAATGAAACTAGCCAAAATTCGCATGTAAATGTTTAATATAGAATTAATGCTGTGTTTGGCGCCTTTTTACCTATTATACACAACTGTTGTGTGGAAGCGGGTTAAGTGACAGATTCTGTTACAAACCTACTTGTTTATTTTCAATTACCTAATATGAAATATATGGTAATGAAAGTATTGCAATGGGGTCGAAAATCCGAAATGAAGTTTTTGAACATTGGTCTGTCTGATTCCGCTCTACAGATAGAACTAAAATAGTTATAGACTTCACATTTGGTACACAAGTTCCCCTGTCAAACGTCATAATGCACTAAGGTTAGCTGCCATATAACTTTTTTGGTTTTAGAAAACAAAGCTTAAGGGAATTCTAACTTATCAAGTACATATCTATTAACTTATTGAGTGGTAATTAAAAGTGTATTTGTGTGTGTGCATGTGTTCCTAGGTGTAGTTTTTCCTCTAGGGTTTCCTTAAATTAAATTTTTAAGATAAATATTCAGCATTGGTTAATGATATCTAATTATGTAATGATGTGTTTTCACCTTTTTTTATTAAGGGATTTCTTGGAACTGAGTTATCAGACATGGAAAAAGAGGCAATGAAAGGTAATCATATCTTTTATATTTAAATATTATTTTTCCATTTGTTACTGATAGATGTTGTTTTGTGTTTTAAATCTGTTTTTAAACTTTGATAGATTCATTACCGATTGTCTTGGTCAAAAAGCTGGATGAAAATCTTGTCAACAAACTACTTCTTGGTGTAAGTATCATTATTCAGTTGTTTTTGATATATAAACTCTTATTTGCTTTTCTAAAACCATTTACTAAATTAACCTAATTTTTTACAGTTGGATCTTGATTCGCCAACCTTTAAAAAAGGTATTTTTTTAAGTTTGACCTAATTTTCTACATAATAATCTATTGAAAATGAATTTATAATCTTTAAAAGAAGTTGACAAAGTCCTTTTGTATATCTAATTACGCCATATTTACCTCCTTTTTAAATTTTATTTAAATATGTTTTTTTTCAGGATTTATAGCTCATGCTTAAAGATTTATTGTTTTTCAGTTTCTATCGAAAAAGTTCATAGAAAACCAAAATATATCAAAGTTACAGGACGGCCAAAATGTCAAGTTCAATTAAAATCTTTTCCCGAAGGTATGCAAGTATAGCAAATATTCAATTTCTAACTTCTGAACATTAATAGAAACTAATATCTTTAAGTAATAATATGATTAAAATTAACACCATTTTAATTTCCTAATATTAGAATAAAATAAATGAGGCATATTTTTTAATGGTCTGTTTTTAAGTCTTGTTGCTGTTGTTGTGGAAACAGTATTTTTGGAGTATGCAATGCATTTCTATATCCTTTAGGAATATATATTCCAGACTCTGTTCAGTTGACCCTTCTTTGTACTTTTATAAGCATTTAAAATTGCTGTAGAACTAGTTTCCTGTCAATTGTAAAATGCAATTTGTTTTTTAAAAGTATTAAAGGTGTTAAAGCTGTTGAAATTCATTGTAAGATCTCGCAAATTTAAGCAGAAAACCTTTCATAATATGGAACGAATGGTACAAACTCTTAACATAGAATATATCCTGCACAGATTTTTGATTATATTAATTTATTGATAAATATTAAGTATAGGTTTATGCATTTTTTATGTTTTGATTGTAATATACTCAAATTACTTTCCTATTACATTTTTTTTGTATTGATTGAAGAATTGCTTGTTCAAATTGTCGCTTATGGTCAGCAACCTAATAATAACCAATATGTGTTTATTTTATGCTAAAATTGTCTAACTCTGGCATTACTGTGTAGGGTTTGTCTTTTTCAGTATGGGAGCATAGTTATCGGGGGGGAAAATATATTAAAAACAGTTGGAGATTTTGCTAGAGCAAACACATGTAATCATATAATAAATAATGTGTGTGCGTGTGCCCTATGTTTAATTTAGGACCCAAAATTTTTAAACAAAGTCTTTTATATCATTTTTTGCATTGTCAGTTAACTATCAGTTTAGATAGAAAGTGACAGAATACAAATTCTAAAATTGTAAGATGTTTTCAGGTTTTATTTACAAATTTTGTAACTGTTAATTATGGCTTGAATGTTAACAGAATATATTTATATTTTTTTATAGTTGTTAACCGAGTACAGAATGCACGCAGAAGAATCATTAATCTTATGCATATTTTACTTTATGGCAGACCCGGAAGTGTAAGCCATTTTTATTTAATTGCCCATTGACTTTAGAAAGTTTTATAGTGTTTTGATAGTTATTATCAATAAAAATATTTTGCCATGTCTATCATATTGTTAGTAGTAACACCTTACATTAAATAAAAATATCCTTGATAAATTGGAACATATTATTCAAAGTTTTGAATCAATCAAACATCTAAATTATTTTGAATTTGAAAATAAAAGTAATTTATAAAAATTGAATGTTAATTTTGTTCTAAAAATAGGTATTAATGACACCTGTGCAAAACATAGTGTTTGATTATAGACAATTTGAATTTCTGTGGTAATGATTCTTGTAACATAAAGAAAACAGTTATCTAGTCTAAGTTAAAATTAGTGCATATTTTGTTCTTGTTTTAATTTTAAACCATATTGCATTGCATAAACATCATATATTTAAATTTTGTGATGTTAAGAAAAATTGAGTAACAATCTATTTTATTTATTTAATGTTTGGAAATTGTAAGACCTCTGATTGGTTATTGAAGCTGCACTGGACAATGTATGTCGTAAAATAGAACTGATGTTCTATTCAAATCTAACTTGATTTTAATGGAAGCTATCCTATGTACATAACGATTGCATTAATTGAATAGATATGGAATAGCTGCATAATGCTGAGTTGTTTTTACACAATCCCAATGTGCAGCACTACAACTCCGTAATTAAAATATAACTGAACTCCTTTAAATGTAAAAGTTTAGTAAACTAAGGTGATGATAAATTATATTTATTTAAATATGTTCCAGTAAATATTTATTCTTTTAAATGCAAATTTTTAAATCCCATATTTTAGGATGAAGTTAATCGCTTAAACATCTTAGAATTTGAAGGATTTTCTGGTGATAAAGAAAAAAATATCACAAGGAAAAGTGAATTTCTCAAAAAGTAATTACTTATTTATTTTGGCATAAAAATTGTCCTGAATTATCAAAATAAAGTGCTAAAAATACATTTTTACTATTTCTTCAGGTTGAAAATTGAGGAACTGAATCAATTGTGTCATATATTTTCTTTACGAATCAAAACAAGTACTAAACCTGAAAAAGTTATGAAATTCCTTAACAGTTTACAAGTACCAGATCTTAGAAGAAGATATAAAAGTAAGTAAAAAGTAAACTAAATTACTTTTAATTGAAAAAAAAATTTCAGATCAGTTTCTACATTAACATACAAACTGTTCTTTTTTTGCTTAAAATTCTTAGTTATAAAATTCCATCAGATTGACTATTTTTGAAGAAGTTTTTCTATTTTTCCTCAACCTCCATTTTCTGGTATTATGAAATATATAGGTAACGAAAGCTTTCCGCCGTTTCTGATATCAGCTTATTCATCAACCAGGCCACCATGTATGCCAATTTTATGAGGTGTATAGGGATTTTATTGGGAAATCTCTAACTTCCTCAAGTCATCACAAACAGACTCATCCATATCAGCAGTACAGCCAGATCTGGTTTCTTGAATGTCACGTGTGTCGATTTTGACTTTTTAATACCAAATCTTCACTGCACTGTGCCATATAATACATTAGTAGTATTCTAAAGCAATACACATGATTGGGTAACACACGACTTTTTTTTTAAGTAAAAGGTTTTTTAAGTAAAAGGTGGTTCTAATTTGTCAGTATTATAGCTCCAGGTACTTAATGGTAAATAATGACAGTATTTTTTATAAATTTCCCTAGTCGGTACAGTTAGTCTTTTTCTATCAAATGCCGAAAATCGTTTAACAAAATATGGTGAAACATGCTTACACAAGCAATTTGAACAGAAACACAATGTTTGTTATGATGTGAAACTTTTCTTAGAACCTGCTATATATTTTATTTAGTAATTCATATCAAGTGTAATTTTTAGAAGTAGTTTCAAATTGGTTCCTGAAATAAAAGTTGCTTGGAGTAAAGATATAATTTTCTGTGAAACTGAGAACAATCTTATAATCTGGTTTTTTTTTTATTGTCCTTGTTTTCTACTGCAATAATAAATGACAAAATTAATTTGAAATTTTAAAATGTGCTCCGATTCAGCTAACAGTTGTTTTGTGTGCAATTTTAACTTGCATTGCCAAAATAATTTTTTAAAAATATATTGATTTTATTATTATTCATTGATATAACAAAATTGGTAACTATCCTTAAAATGTGTAAAACTTACATTTTTTCTGCTACTTGAAAACACATTAAAAACAATTTTAATACCTACCGCATATTGTTGGTATAGCACCGAAATATACGAAATGCATAAACCTCTTTTAATCAAAATTGGGAAAAAAAACGATTATCTTTACCTACAGAAACCTGGCGCCCATGTATTTCTTTATAAAGACTTAAGGTGAAAAACATGCATTGAGTTAAAAAAAATCCCTCAGAAATATCACTATTTACTCGTTGATAGTACATCACGCTATCACACCCTGTTTGTTACAATGCCTCATAATTTAATTCATTTCTTAAATAAAAATAATCTTCCATCTTGAACTTTTTTATCAATAATTATGGGAGAAAGGAGCACATTTTGGCTCTTTTTTAATTTATTTGTACAATTCTACTCTTCCTTGTAAAATTCTCTCTGTATGGTAAAATACAGCATATAGCACTCTCAAACAAAACAAAAACTGCCGTGAAAGAGTAAAAATTCTTTTTTTACTGTTATGTGATCAGGGTTTCGACCTTAGTAGGTTTGAGTCTATTATTGAAAAAGAGCTACGGCCAAGCATGTCAGCAAATATTTTCGATTGCCAATGCACTTAAAAAAAAATTGATGCTAAGCCTACTGTATGATGGAAGGTATTGGGGATTTGCGAGTCCTTTTATCTGGCAAAACTTGTTGTTTTAATGCCAAATTAGACCGAATGATCGCTAGTCTTCAAACCAAAGTGCACTGTGTTAATCCAATGGAAAAAAGTATTTTCTAAACCACATTTCTCCAGCTGTATTGAATATTTTTACAAACTGTTTTTTAATATGATAAATGTAGCAGACTTACAGGTCACTATAATCCCACTTTTTGAAATTGGTTGGTTTATTTTTTAAATTTTCAATTGAATAATTTTACAACAAAATATTTGAATCAATTTCAAAAAGTGGGATAATAGAGACCTGTAAGTCAGCTACATTTATCATATAAAATATATATATAAAATATATATAAAAAAGGTGCAAAAATATTCAATACAGCCGTGGCCAATAAATGTGGCATAGAAAATAATTTTTTTTGCCATTGAATTAACACATCGACCCTTTGGTTTGGAGACTTGTGGTCATTTTGGGGTTCATTTACCCTTAATTTTTGGGTTTCATTTTAAGGTATCCCTGTACCTTACTTCGATTATTTGTTCTGAAAGCATAAAAAATTATTTATTAAAAAAATTCATACTTAAATCTTATGAGTCAATTTAAATTTTTAACTAATGTTTATTTCTTTTATTTAAGCAAAACAAAGGTCTCAATGTACAGGAAAAACTGATGTACAGCCAAAGAAAAAAATTCCTCATAGTGGTAAAAGCTTTAAAATTTACCTTTTCTAAAAAGAATATTATAATATTCTAACACAATGTGAAGTAAAATGACTGTCAATTTAACTATAAAATTTTTTTATTGGAAATATTAGTATAAAAATTATGCACAATGTTAAAAATAAATAAATGTTATCATAAACACAACAAATATTACATTCTATATATGGCAGTGGTAACCTTTTAAATGTAATAATTTTATTTTATAGAGCGGAAAAGGGATTCTATACTGCATATTAAAAAACTAAAAGACTTTGAAAATAGTGAGTATCTCC
Organism: Oedothorax gibbosus; assembly: GCA_019343175.1. Taxonomy (NCBI): domain Eukaryota; kingdom Metazoa; phylum Arthropoda; class Arachnida; order Araneae; family Linyphiidae; genus Oedothorax; species Oedothorax gibbosus. The sequence goes on from CM033270.1 coordinate 23,489,308, forward strand.
TTAAATGACTGTTGATATTTGTGTCATAATGTTTAGTTATTTACTATGTGCTGTTAAATGAAGTAACTTTGGCCCAAGCTTTTTCAATCTAATAACTTCTCAATTAATACACTCTTTAAAAAATGTACTTGTCTTTTACAATGAGTGGCAACTCACTCTTGACCTATGAGTAAAAAAATAGCCAAGAAGAAAGTGTGCTAGCGTTATATGCTTGGGCCAAATTTACCCTCCAGGGCCAAAGTTGCCTCAGTCGAGGGTACTGAAATAATTATCAAACTGTCTTTTACACATTGCATTAATTTATTCGTTTTTTTTATGTAGGTAAAACTGTTTAGATTTACTGTCACTGAAATAAATCACTTATGATAATAATTGATCTGATTTTCCATTTAGTTCGAAAAAATATTGAATGTGCTCCACCTGAAGAGCTTATTGAATTGAGTGATTTACTGTTTCTTATGCCCTGTGATGTAAGTTTTCATATTTTCCTAATTAACCAATTATATTTTACATATTAAACCCAAATCCCTCTCTATTCCTATTGCATGTCATGTTTGAGGGGTCGTTTTGTGCAGATTCCAAAATGGTCTTTCCTTTTGTTATAGAATTTAGAGGTTCATCAACGAATATTAGATTTCCCTTCCTCATCCTTCAAAGAAAATTCACCTGAATTTCATTCCCGTAGAACATTATTATATTAGTAAGTACTTATTTTAATATTACTTATTGTGCCAAAATGTCTTGCAATAACCTACACCGGTTAATAAATTGCAATTTAACTGTTAAACCTATATTTAGCTAATTTCATCTAACTGAAGATTTTTGTAGTGTAAGTCAAGTTAAAAAGCATTTAAATTAAAAAAAATTAATTTAAATTGAACAGGTTACAGTTGCAGTAAGTGTAGATCAACTATTCCACAATTTTTTTTTGTTCATTTAATGTTTAAAGTTGAAGTGAATAATCACTTTTTAACAAACTGACTTACACTACAGAAAAGGTGATTCGACATGGTTAGTCATTTACAAAATTTCATATTCTCGTGTAACTCTTTATAATATCTTTTTAACAATGCATTAAATTTTGATTTTTAATTTTGTTTACACACAATGCATTAAATTACTTAATGGTTAAAAAGTCTTATATCACATAATGTGTATTTGTAGGGCATCTATTTTATTTGAACAACAGGTTTTTTACATTTTGATATAAACATTTAAAATAACTACTATGTTAACTGTAGCTGTTGTTGGAGTTGGGCCTGCGCACCATAGAGCACGGAAACTCAGTGACAATTGACTTTAGGAGTGTAGTGTTTTATTAAAAGATGTGTAGATTTTAGTCTTGTGTTAGTTTTATTCCAGTAGTATTTATTTTAGAAGTGATTTTATTAGTATACAGCAGCTTCAGACATTAATCATGGGTGTCAGATGTGGGGTCTTTCCTGAAAACTATTTTTTGCCAGAATTTCTATGAAATCAGGATCATAATTAAAAATACTAGAACCCTCGATCAACTTCTTTAAATCAATAACTCGCACACCCGCCACACATTCCAGTCCAAGTTCATCCGTGAGGGATTTCAACTCATCCTTTCACAATTTTCTGTAACAATTCATAATCCCAACTTAAACAACACTCAAATAAATAAACTCCACAAACGCAACTTACCGCAAACATCCGGAACACAACAGAAACCAATTCAATTTCCCACACAGGTAACTAAACCAGTAAAATGTACCACACAAGTAAAACTCGGGACAGCAACAAAATAAAACACCTTGATATAAAATGAAACCACCTCCACGTACACAATGACTCCAGTCACCGCCCACAAAGCACAGCTCGAAAAAAAATTGATAACTCCACGCTTCGATTAAAAACACTTCTGACACCAATGATTAGTGCCTGAAGCCGTTGTATACTAATAAAATCACGTATAATATAAGTACTACTGGAATAAAACTAACGCAATGTTTTTTTTTACAATATTATAAAAACAAAAAATATTAATCATTAATATTTTAATGCAAATTTCTTATATTTGGAATAGCTGTAAATGTACTGTTAATCCATTAGAAATTTTTTTATTAAAGTATGGCAAGCAGTCTAAAAATTCTCTAAAAGTAATATTTTGATCATTTTATTGAAAATGGTTGCCCCTCATGTAACTATCCCCTGTATTTCCCCAACCTGTGGACTGTCTTTTTTAAAAAAAATAGATTATTATTTTTTTTATCTGAAGTCTAAACTATTTACTTGTTATTGAATGCTAACATTATAAAAAATTTATTAATTTATTCATTCAATTTTTTTTTCTCTCATTACAGCATGAACTTTGACATCATAAAAAAGATAGCATCCATTCTTGAAATTACAGACTGGGAAGTATATGCGCACCCTCAGGATCTTGCAACAACTTTGCTGAGATTCCTCATGGAAATGAAACCACCTGGTATGTGCAATAAAACCTTAAAATTAAATGATTTTTAAAATTTTTAAGTATAATTAATATGACCAGACGCCCACTAAAAAGCCCCGCTTTTCTGTCACAGTCCTGCAAAGTGCGGAAAAGCAGTTAAAATAAAATACAAATTTTGCAACTGTATTGTTTAATACCAGCATTATAAACCTTGAAATGACGCTTAAAAATATTGGTAATTTATTTTTATATTTTATTACTTGAGATAATGCTTATTTTTTATTATTCCCCAGTTATTAGTTTTTATTTATTACATTAATTTTACCATTATTTTAAATTTGGGGTAGGAGGATGTATAATATGAAAAATTATCTTGGAGTGGGGTAACAATTGAATATTCTGATTCTGTCTCTAGTCACTGTAAGCATAATATACAATGCTCAAAACAATTAGGGGAGCACTTTGCATACATTTTTTACCCTTTCAGCCAAACTTTTTATTTTTTACTAGCAAATAAATACTGTTCTTCGCACAGGCTAAAAAAAAAGTTGTAATTGATCCAAATATATGTACAATTTAATCCAATTACAGGATAATAAACTTATGTTATTATTCCCGCTTGTTATAAAGTATAAAATACTGTTACTGATATTACCTTAAAAATCCAAAATAAAAACATACGCTATAAAATGCACGCATAATAGTTATCGTAATTTTCCTCATAAACATATAAAACCTTTTAGCTCATTTGGCGCATTTTTGGTAAGATTTTGGCAAGAAAAGAGATATAGCTACAAACACACTTATTATACAGCTCTAGCACGACGACCTTCGAACCATCAACCAACATTATAATTTTTTTTAAAAATGGCTCATTTGGCACATTTAGGTAAGAATTTGGCGAGTTTCGCAACGTATTTGACGAAATAATGAAAACGTTAAACCCTAATATGCAGCTCTAGTACGTTAGGCTTTGAACATCCATCATAGTTATAATTCACGGAAATAGGTAGCTTAAATATACATATTTGCAAACAACAAAACCATCCATGAAAAAATCAATACCTAAGCCCAGAATAAAATCCTGTAATGGAGACTAAACGGAATTACGTCACTTGAAACATGTCAATTATTTTTCAAATAATGAATTTAGTTTCTGAAGGTATTGGCAGCAGAGTAAAATAAAATTTTTAATTTTAATTATTTTCCTAAAAGTTTAATTTAATTTCTTCTGACGAATGGCATCATGAAAGGAAAAAAATGATCGGATTTGAGCGAAAATGGTGTATTTTTTTCAGAATATTCAAATTTTCTCTAAAAATAGAACATTTTGAGCTCTGAAAATTCAAAATCTGTAACTTAAGTATGAACTGCACATTTGTGCCAAGTTACGAGTCAAACAAATGTCTAGTTTTAGAGTCTATATGGAACATACACACACACACGAAACTTCATTTTTATTATTATAGATTCTAAAAATTTAAAAAGTTGTGAAATGGACATTATGCATCCAGAATGAAATGGGGAAAATGGTGGGGGGGAGGGGGTATTAATTTTTTTAAACTAAAATTTAAGGAAAAGAAATTTGAATCATAACTTTTGAATAAATTATAACAATAATTTTTTCAAAAGTTTTATTTGTTAAATAAAGTTTAAATCAATTTTTAAACATCTAAAAATGCAAGAATGAAATGTAGAATTTAGTGTCAATTTATTTAATAAAATTGTTTCAGAGTGAATTTTATTTTACTATGTTTTTCTACCTTCTATCGATGCAAAAAGAAAATATAACTTTATAGAAAAAAAATCCCAAGCTGATGATTCCAAATGGAATCATTGGGGGTGAAAGGGTTTAAACCATGCACTCTCCTAATTGTTTTGAGCAGTGTATATGAAATAAATTTAAATATAAAAGACCGGATTTAAGTTATTCATTACTTATAGCTTTACCAGTTTATAGATGTTAACGCTTTCAAATTCGGATAGTACATAACCAAGGTCCTTTAGAATGTAATTTGAAATGTTTATGGACTTGCAGAAAATCAGAATCTGACGTTCTAGAATTCTAAATGTAGAAACTATTGTGGGGGAAATAAAAATGTAGTTTTTAAAAATAACTTTGTAATTTTAAAAATTTATTTAAGTTTGGGACCTTTAATTGTACTCTGGTGTAACTATTTTTATTGTATTTTTAGTATAACAATAATGTAGTGCACAAAATGTAGTAAATTATAGAAACTTGTTTTGAAAATTGAGACAGGTTCTAGCTTTGTTGATATACCATTAACAGCATTAGCTTTTCTAGGTATTCTATAAGATACACTTTTAGAGAATTCGTTATTGCTGAAGGATTTGTTCATAATCCTTAAGTTAGAGGTCAAAAGTTTTATGTTGTACCTTAGCACGTTGGATGGTACTGAATCTTTCCCATTTTGACAAGTATAGTCAGTATCAGTAGTAGAGTAAAACCCATGCACAATCCCCCCCCCCCCTCAAGTATCTTAATTTGGCAGCAGATTAATTAAGTTTATAGAAAAAGTTAATGTTGAATGCTGCTTTTCAACTTTTTGGCCAACTTTGATGATTGTATGCAAATGCTTCATACACATTAGGTTTATTTTCAATTTTCTCCGTCCTTGGGTTCAAATGTAAAATAACCTTGGTACATTTTGAGAGATCTCAAATTACCTATTCACTCTGTAGAACATCAACTACTGTTCCCTTTCACTTAAAAGTCACTAGAAATGCCTATCAAGCTAATTCAGAATAGGAAGTTGATTATTCTATAATAATATGAAATAATTTTATATTTTCAGCGAGTATTCGTCCAGAACCTATGCACACAGATGGTTTTCAAAGGAAGGAACCTTCTGGTACCAGAAACCGACCTCATTTGATGAGGGTATGTATTAAATTCATAAATGTTGAAATATTTTTCTTTAAATACTATATTCAGGGTTAATATAGAGCTTGAAAGCTCTAAAATGCCCTTAATTTTATACATAATTCTGGAATTATACCGAAATTCTGCTCATGGCAATACTTAAAAAAGTGCTTTTTTATTTTATTTTTAAATAACCCTGTTACAGTTTGATTCTAATTTTGTTTAAGTTAGTTTTATTAGGGAAAATATAGTTTATTAGTAATTTTTTCATTGTAGTATAAGTAATTATATTATAATGAAATAAACCGAGGAAAAATATTTAAACTGTAATTTGCAGAAAAAGTTCATTTTTTAAGATATAAAAATATCTTATTAGTAGTTTAAAGTATAGTTTTACAAGAAATCAAGCATTAGTCTATGCACTTTATTCATATGTTTTGTTGAGTGCCTTTGCCTTTATAATTTTTTTTTCTTGTGGTAGTTTAGAGGTTAATTTCAAAATTATATGCTTTTTAACCTATACATTTAAATTTACAAAATGTATAGAAAAATTTAAAAGCTAGGTGAAGTTTTCTGGGTTGTAGAGTAGTTCAAAGAGGTGCTGCTAGTGTTAGTGTAATGAAACTAATGCATGTAGTTGAAGAGTACAGGGGAAGAACCGATTAATTTCGTAGAAAACTTTCCTCATCAAGCATCTTTGGCGATGATAGCGAGTAATCGCCTAAACTGGTGTAAGGAAACCAGTTGCTCACTTTCTTGTGCATCTTCTCTCACTGCAAACCTGAAATTGAGTTCCGCGTTTTATTCAAAAGACTGTGTTCATCATCATGTTAAGCTTTAAAAATAAAGTACCATTGATTGAAAATCACGAATTTTTCTAAAACAATTAAGAGAAATTTTAAGATTCGCAAATTAATTAAAAAGTCCTAAACCACGACTTTTCTACCTACCAAGCCCACACAATGCACGATTCCGACGCTTGGACCAAGCGAAGAAGAAAGAGAGAAACCGGTTTTCTGCCGCCAATGTCCGCCAAGCAGACACAATTATGGTACTACTCTTAATAAATCGAGCGGTTCTTCTCCTGTACTCTTCAGTTATTAAGGGAAATATTGAAAAGACCAGGACTGGCATGTCCACAATGTTATGCTACATGTCTAAACTTAATCAACTTCATTACTACCACCCTACTCAAGCACAACACTTAGAAGTGCAACATGTTTACACGTTTTACTTGTTAACATGACTAAATTAATGTATTTTCCTTTGGTTCTAAAAATATTATTTAACATAGCTTCAAAAGGATGACTCTCTCCAGAGATGCAATTACACTGCAAGCCATCAAGGTATTTATTATTTTACACATTTAAAATACATTATAAGTTAAAATTTTAAAAACTTAAATATTTTTTTTGTACTCGTGAAATTTAATTAAGATGTATATTAACTAATACTTAATTACATTTTACTTTTAGCATTACATGACCATGGATCTGTAGAAAGTTTTCATGAAGTAAGTCTTTTCTTGAAGTTTGTATCTTATGCCAGCTTGTTGTAAAACTCTTAATTTACAAATTCATCTAGATACTCCAGTTTTTTTTTTATAAAAAAAAATAGCTATTTAACAATAAGCCTGTTTTTATAAAAATTTGCCTGTCAAACTTTTCCTTTCCTGCTTTAAACTAAAAGTTAAGTATTTTTCTTTAAATAATCTATAGATATACTTAATATTGTACACAACATTATTTACTTCGTAATGCAGAATGTTTTATATTCATTAACGTTTTTTTGTATTAGGGAAAGAATCAAGAAAACACGTCTGTTGTTGTACGGCGCATCACTGAATCGTCCTATTCTTTTACAGACCTCAAAAGTAATGGTAAGAATAAATTCTTGACACATTAACAGTAGCTTTCTTTGATTCTAGACTTGTGCATTACTTTCCATTTTCTGTGAACCAAACTTTGATAATGGACAATTACAGCGTTTTCCACAAACATATTTATTCGATTAAGCATATTAAAAAACCTCTAAAACTCAAGTATTTCTGGTTTTAAAGATGTATTTATTTTTAAATTCATTTTTAAAGTTAATGATACGTCACTCCTGTTAAACCTCTCTTAGCATAACAGATGACGTCACGGTTGGCTTTTTTTTTGTTCTTGGCGTGTTATTTCGTATCCCGTTTCACTGTATCCGTTTGAAACTGGACCAACCAAACTCGGAACAAGCTGTTTAACTTCCTTGATATGAACTGGTTACAAATAATATTGTCTTCTTTTAATGAGGTTTCGCAGAAATTGTAAGGTTTACTATTTTATAAAGTGTATTACAGCATAGATCGAAACATCGCCAAAAACATAACAGTTGACGTCAGAGCTGTTTTCAGTGACGTACATTTTCGGCAAATTTCAAATGCATTTTTTGTTGAAATTAAACATATTTGTGAATATTTAACCTTACATTCGGAATCTGCAGCTTCTAATGTACCAGAAAAACACATATATTATGAACTTCGCGTTTCATGCAACTTGTCCATTGCTTGTTTGATATTCATTCTCAGTACATTTAAGTAATAAAAAATAAACTCAGTGACGCAACAACCCATAGTGGGGCAAGATCAGCTGCGCAAATTTCAGCTTTCTTGACCAAGGGCTCTGGGGTGAAAAGCATATGTTCTGCTTAGGTGCTGGTCAAATGCAGAATCTCTAGATTGCCCCAGTTACATTTAAATACTTCCTGTGTTATGAGTAAAAACAGTATGTAAATAAATTCTTAAAATGCATCCAACTATCTAAAACAATTCGACGTATCAGAGGCAAAATATCCCGGACATATTTTGCTGGAACAAATTACTCTCCCAAATGCCTATTTAAAAAATTCTTCAATGTTATCGTTTTGTATTGTAATATAATGTAGGCCCTGTTTTCTAACTAAAACAGTGTGGCAGTTATTTTTACTTTGATTTTGTTATTGTCGGGTGAGTCAATTGATTTATATTTTTCTGGTGGTGTCAACCATTTTCATTTACTTTTTCAGAATGCCTCACATTTTAATATTAAAACGATTATGGGTTAAAATGTCCTGTTTAAGTGCATTTTCTTCATAAGTACTTTTGCATGCATTTTTATTATGCTTAAGATACATTATACAAGTTTAACCTTTTCAGATCCTGTTACCATTTCCGATTGCAAATCTGATGAATCTCTTTCTTTGTATTCATTTCTTCAACATCCATCAGTAAGTAAATATTTTGGATTAGCTCTTTATCATCTTTCAAGTTTTAGGATTCTGTATAAAAAAATAAATACAAGTTTTTATTTTTAATATTTTTTTGACATTTTTAGCTTTTAACAATCTATAACTGCTACCAGGCTTGAAAAATCTCAGAAATATTACCCGTCCCCGAGGACGGCTTGTTCCAAGAATGTACCCGTCCTCCTTTGAAACTAACCCGTCAAACTCAAACTATATAAATAGCATCTAAATAAATATATATAATTTTCCCTTATTTATTACAAACATTTATATAAATTGCACACTGTAATTATTACAATTATATTATACAGTAATAAAAGAAATACTAGGTTAGTAGATAACTAATACTAACCTAGTATTTCTTTTTAATAGCATATGTCATATTTGATTCATTTTCAAAACACACTCGGATAAATTTACATTCCAATTAACTTGACCTTCGTTATTGAAATTATTTCAGAAAAGAAATACTAGGTTATAGTAACCTAGTATTTCTTTTATGAAATAATTTCAATGACAAATGTCAAGTTATGTAGAATCCCAATTTATCCGAGTGCGTTTTGTAAATGAATCAAAAATGACGTTGCCAGTTCCAAAATCAAGGCCAATGATTTATAGAGGTTCCCAGCATTGATATCTGATAGGTTCAGTTTAGTAAATGTTCATGCTTTGCTGCCGTTTCACATTTGCCGTAAATTTTTGCAGAACGGTATACAGCATTGTCGGGCCGATTGTTTTCGATTTTAGTGAGAATGTAACAAACAAACTTTCGATAAGTGACTCATCGTTTTGAGCGAGGAATGCAGTCAGATTGAGGCCTGATTGGAGACAGCGGGAGACGTCAACATGAGTCACAGATGGTGGGGACACGTAATTTGATTTTAGATTTGTTAATGGGAATACTTCAACAATCAAAATTTGTAGTGACGTCGAGGAGGGATGGACGGCTCAAGGTTTTTTGGGAACCTATATGATGACAGCAAGGGATAAAAAAAGTCATGCGTAAGCATTGTGGGTACTTGTACTTGATGATTAGTTTCACAATAAAATATTTGGAAATTTGAGTTCAGATTTTCAACTTAACACTGAAAAGTATTTGGTAATGTATAATTTTCAATATTGTAATTTTTTGCAACATATTATTTATATTGCTATTTTTATTTTCTTTAAAGAAAAAACAATTGGAGGTGACAGTTCGAGAAATAGTTTCCACAAACTGCTGGTCCTCTACAATGGGTGAAATAATTAATAAGGTAAATTTTGTAAGCAATTTATGATTATTACTTTTATGAAACAAATAATTCTATAGAAGTGTTTCAACAGTCTAAAACATTTTTAGTAAAATAATATACTTTAAAAAAAATGTGTTCCATGTTCCAATTTAAGCATCTAAGTTATTATAATTTAAAATACATTTTTCTAATTTTCAGGTTTTTCAATGTTACCCAAAGTTTAACCTCACTTATAGGCTTGATTACATAAAATCAAAGGCAATAGACGTAAGTTCTGTATTTTTAGTAGTAGCATTGTATTTAGTAGTAAACATGCACATATGTTTTATCAATTATCAACCCTAAATGTTGTTATTTTTTTCTTTCCAAGGTTTTTATATTCAGGAAAATTTAAGTTTAAACGATAATAAGTGTAAATATACTATTATTTAACCAGTATAAATTCTAATATAAATAGATGGAGTTTGTCTCTAAGACTTTTGTAACGAAATATAAAAACTACAAATGTATACTAATATGTTACTTGAGTAATAGAAGTAAGAATTATTGTTTGAATCTATAATTTAGCAGAACACAACTTTATATTTGTTAGTAGTTTCATTATTTTACCTATATTAGTTTTAATGGGACCAGTCATGTTAGTAGTAGTTTGTACTTGGTATTTCAGAGTAAAATTTTAACTACATATGTTTATAGTTACATTAACAGTTTTATTGTATAGAGTTTGTATGTTTGTTAAACATTTGTTATTTAAAAAAATTATACAATATTATATCTACAATGATTTATTTGTAAAATTTGTATTTTTTAAGGTACTTCATGAACTACAATTCAAAAAACCTACATAAGAAAATGTGTGCATTTCATTGCTATAGTAGCAAGGAATGGAAGTTTTCAACAGTTAGTCGGCTTTCATAAAAAGCATGCACAATTATGTATATTGAATGTTAAGTTATGCTGTATATTTTCCACTTTTTTGGATGTAATTTTATATTAAACTAGCTTTATAAACCCGGCGTTGCACGAGTGTACCCTTAATAACCCAAATTAGTAGTTTTGTTTATGTAAACTTTTATTTTATACCAATTGATCCCTCCACTACTGGTCTACTCCATCAGGATATTATAATCTCCTTCCATTCTGATATAAGGGGTTGATTTTATCCAGGCCCTTCCAGGAGTTTGAGGTCTTTCCCATAGGCCCCTGTTCAAATTGCCCGAACAGCTACATGATATAATGGCCTGTTTCTACTTCACGATTAGCGCAAAACGAAACTGCCCAAATGTGGTAAACATTCCACTTCATATTTCATACAACTCGATAGGGTTGGGGGACCGAATCGGTAAAGACTTTCGTCTTGCATACGATTGTCCCATTTTCAGGTCCGGGCATCGCCAAAATAACTGACGACCTATAAACGGCTCGTACAGCCAAAAAATGTCCGACGAATAATAACCCGTGTAGAGGAAGGGCACTTTAAATATCCTCCAAATTCCCAACGCTGCGTACGATGTCGCCTTTAAAAGTTGCATTGGGTACCTACTCACGTGTCGGCTCGGTATGTAACTTGACTGTGGTTCTATATTACGACTCCCGTTTCCAATTGCACTCGTGTGTAGCTTTAATGCGACGATAATTCAAACTAACCCTAACCCATACAACTGGATGGGAATAGCTACCCTACGTTAAATTTTCAATTAGCCAAAAACCGCCAAAATTAAATCGACTATTACGCCATCTTAACATCAGAAAACAAAACACACATGCATCCTCTTGTATGGTTGGAAAAGTTTTATAAAGTACGAATTCCTTATTTATGCCGAATATATTCCGGTTAACCTAAAGAATCGTAAACGGCAATTTTACGCGAAATCTGGTAACCCTGATGGCAACCTTTGGCGAAATTAGCAATTGCATTGACAATTTCTAAATGTTAATCTATTTAAATCTATAAACGTCGTACAGCCAAAAATCTCGACGAATAATACCCGTGTAGAGGAAGCACTTTAATATCTCAATTCCCAACAATGCATATAAATTTATTTGAAGTTTTCTTATAAATATTTTATTAATTAAGTTCTGAATGATTTTAATAATTATTTAATTTTTTAATCAATTCTTCAGATTTTAAGTTTCCCCTTTTTTGTATATAATATGGTCTTGCGAATGAACCATTGGAATTCCGTTGTTTTAAGTCGGCCATTTTGAAATTGGTAGTATTTTTGGTCATTCGAGATGGCACATTTTTGAAAATTAAGCCTAATTCCGTCAGATTCTTTGGTTAAACCTTTTCCATCAATCTACATTTACCATTTGTAAATCAATAATTAATTGAACATAAAAATCTAGTTGAGGAAATCTGATCCACCATAAAAAAAATTAAGAGATTTAAAATCAACAAATAAAACACTGATATTCAAATAACAATCCAGCAAATTAAACCTACGTGCTCTTTTTCTTTCTTTTTTAATTTTTGTTCACGCTGGACGCGCTGAAATTTCTTTAAATTGAATTAAAAAGTATAAATTCTAATCTTACAATGCTATTCCTATGGGGTAATCAGCTCACGTTTTGCATTCCTACACCCTTTGGGTTCGAATAAAAAGTATCCTATAAGCCTATTCCTGGTTCTAAGCTACCTCCCCACCAATTTTCAGCCGTTCTTGAGTTATAAATGGTGTAACTAACACGACTTTCTTTTATATATATAGATAAATCTGTACAGTGCTTTAATTTGCTTCTTTTAGCACATAAGAAATTAAACAATTTATCGAAATTATGAAGACTTAACTTTTTTACACAGTGTAAAATACAACCTTTCAAGCATTGGACTATCTGAATAGAATGTCTTAAGTAAAAAAAGGATTTCACAGGCAAATAATAATGAGTTGCTTACCTCAATATGGAAAGGTCCTAGGTGATGAAGAGGTTTTTCCACAGGGCTATTTCAATTGAAATCTTTTAAAGATTCAATAATTTTATTCTGCCTTTCTATTTATAAAGCTCATAAATCGTACATTTTAAACGTTTTAATAGAAAAGCCAAATAAAGAAAGGCAGAAATTTACGATCAATAGCAAAGTGCAAATATGCTGTAAACTGCATTCTGAACTGAACTTTTTATTCGGTATTAAAAGTACTATTATAACATTTTTAGAATAAAAGAAGTTGAACTTTCCTTCATGTTCAATCATTTTTATTTGTTTGTCAAAACTTTTAGAGACTACAATTGAGCTCTGGGCTTGTATTTAGTTTTATGAAATAAATTTTCATTTTAAAGGTTATTAATTTTCCATAAACAATTTTTTTTTTAAACCGTAAAACAAAAATTTGTTGTAACTTGATAGTTTATTTTAATGGAACATATTAAAGTTACATAATATTAGGATTGCATATATCAATGATTTATAAATTTTCTAAAAATAATAAAAGTAAATATTTTAACAAATTATGTGAAAAGTAATAATTCACTTGAAAGGTAGTTTTGATGAACAATATTTTTAATTATTAAAAAAAATTATAAGGTCTGGAAAATTATTTTATATATTTTTTTTTAAAATCCTGAGAAAAATATTAATTTGCATATAATTAAAAAATAATTTAAAAGAAAGTTTAACACATTATTATTTTTAAAAACATTCCGAAATCATATAACTATTATAATATTATTTATAATAATACAGCCTTAATTTATTTCTCTTTCATAAATACTTTAAATAAGTATCATTTGAATACCAAAAAAATAAAGCATACAGGCTTTAGGAAAATTAAATGGACACATTTTCCTTAAAACCTAATTAAAAAATTTTACTCGCAAGTTCTGCAGTGAAAATTGGAAAGAATGCTAGTTGTCATCAGGTTGTATGCAAAATTTATAGCTTTTTGCCATGAAACAGGGTGATAAGACTGTGCTTTTTTTTAAGCTGCGACAATGGCAAAACTGAATGTGCAACTTTACTTTGAATTTATTGCAAAATAAAAAAATTAAACAAAGTTTGTTTCCATTTTCGTGGTGCCACTTAACCAGTAAATGTCAAATTTAAAATAGAAATGATGAGGTAAAGAATAAGTATTTTGATGAAACTACACAGTATTACCTTAAATGACCTGATATACAGGGTTGTCCAGAAATAAGTTGCCCAACTCAGAGGCCTGTGCAGGATGCTGTATTGGTCAGAATGTGATAAAATTTGAGATACAGACATTTCAGATCATGCGCTCGCGATTTATTACAACAAAAAATTAGTTCCAAAATTTGCCGATAGGTGGCGCTGCGCTGCAGATTCAAAAACGCATTCTACAGTAATTCTACATGAGATCCGTGGTTCTCCACAATTTTTCCCATTCTTATAGCTTTGTGTCTGATCTCACTCCATGTGATTTCTGGTTGTGTGCATACTTAAAGGATAAGGTCTACCGAGAACGTCCTGCAACCTTGGCGGATCTGAAAGCCTCAATTGTTCGGCAGGTTCAAGGAATTTCTGCAGATTTACTGCGTTCCGCTGTGGAACACACAACAATAAGAATGGAAAGTGTTATGGAGAACCACGGATCTCATGTAGAATTACTGTAGAATGCGTTTTTGTATCTGCAGCGCCACCTATCGCCAAATTTTTGAACTATTTTTTTTAATAAATCGAGAGCGCATCTGAAATGTCTGTATCTCAAACTTTATCACATTCTGACCAATACAGCATCCTGCACAGGCCTCCGAGTTGGACAACTTATTTCTGGACAACCCTGTACATATACTTACACAAGTTTAATGCAGGTGCTTTTGCAAGTAAATAAATAACTTGCTTGCTAAGTTAGTGTGCGAAACTAGCAATAATTTTCTATTAATTGAGGCATGGCATTTTATAAATAAAAAATGACAAGACATTTTGCTTTTGATTTTATTATGTAATAACTCAGGCAGAAATGGTATATACGCATTTGTACAAAAAACATTAAATAATTATTTCACAATGTAAAAAGTTTGGTTTTGTAAAAATTTTATAAGAGTTCTAAAGCGTCAAAAATACTGCCATTTTCCGAGAACTGCATCCTTGATTGCATCAACATACTGTGCAGGAACCCAATACAGCCAGTACCTTGAAGCTTCAGTAGTGCCCAATTGAATGCCCTGGTAAAAGTATATACATTCAGATATCAATACACATAGGTTAAGGGGAAAAAAACCTAAATTATCTATTTTTGCCAAAAATGAAGATGAAAATTTTATTTTGAATCTACAATTAGCATAGATAAAACTAATTATTGAAAAAAGTAACTATACATTACCATGATGTGATATTCTTCATGCCCTTCTATGGGTTCGCTTACAATTGTTTTAATAGAGTTCATAGGAATTTTATCTGTTCTTTCTTAAAAAGACAAAAGAAAAGTGTTTAATGGAACACTTTTAATACTAGATATCAAAAACAGATTAATAATAACAATACTCAACAGAGAGCGTATACAAGCAAAAATGAATTAATATCTGACTAGTCTGATTTTCACTAGTTGAAGATTAAAAGGAGTTTTTGAACGAAATAGTTTTATTTCAAAACCTTACATTGCCTATTTTTAGACCGTGGTTTAATACTACAAATAAGAATAAAAAGTTCATTATAAATGCCACACTGAAAATGAAATGTGCTGTATTGAAGCTAATATTGAGTCAACATTACTAGTAGCAGTAAAATCACAAATGAAAGTAACAAGGCTCGCCACAAATCCATAATTTGTAGTTTTACGTAGAGGCTTTACAATAGAACAACGAATTAGATTTGAGTTGTTTATTTGATTATTAAATAGAGTATAATATTTCATGAATATTAAGGTTAATTTACCTTTAGTACCAATCCAAACTTGATCGACCTCTAACTTAAAGGTTAGTCGCACTTTTCCACCAGACTTGTTTACCATGCCAGACAGAGGATAAGGTGGGAGGGCGTCCTGTCAAAAGGAGGAGGACAAACTCAGGTTAAAAATATGTAATTGTATAAAAAAAAAATAATATTACATTAAAACTAAAAATCAACAGAGAATGTTGGTGAAAAAATGTTAAGAATATTGAAGTATAAGAGTTTGATATCTTAGTGGCTTCTTTCCCTATGGGGTGGCGGGTATACGTAACAAATAGATGTATCTTTAACACATAAGCTTTCAAATTATAATTATTAAAATGCATAGTTTGAGATTAATTGAGGGAAAAGTCCAAAATTTTTGTGTGTTTTTCAAGAAGGCAGCATTTTTTGGAAGAAACTTTGTTGGCGACTTTAGCTTAACTTAAAATTAAAAAAATGTGCAAAGAAACATAAAAAAGTTTCTTTTTGAAAATAACTTACTTAGAATAAATGTCTCATATTTCTTTTATAAAAAATTGCAGCGAAGACTGTAATTCAGATTTTCACACGTAAACTTCTATTTAAATAAATTTACTTCTAATATTCCACTTAATATTTAAAATCGTTAACTAAGTATAATTGTTTAATTATTTAAACTTAAAAATAACATGTTAATTAAATTGTAATAATTAAAACAAACTTATTACTTTAGCATTTTTAATGCCAGGTTGAACATCTTCGGGTATTCCTTTGTCAAGAACTTTTTTATGCAGCTGAAAACAGAAATAACAATATTAGATAAGAATACAACTTATTGTCAGCTTACAAGTGAAACATTGCTAACAGATTTAGTGTTTTACTTATAAGCCAATGGCATAAAATGTTCAAATTTAAGAAATTGTCTAAATCTAACCTTTTGCTTGCAGAAGGCTTCTTTTGTAGCAGCTGAAAAAGAAATTGTTATTTTAAACTTAAACAATACCAAATATTAAAATTCTTAAAAGTAAATTATAAATGTAATGTTGTAGGTTTTCCCTAACCAAATAGGAAACAACTTATCCAAATCACTATTTTTTGACAATTTTATAAAATTGATTTTCAGATGAACAGATTATAATATACATAGATAAAAAATATTTTTATTTATTTGTATCAATATCCTGTATGTCAGTGGGTGGAATTTCATTTTTCAGAGTATTTTTGAGAGAGTAACTAAATTTCATTAGAAATTATGTTAAGTCAGCATTTAAAATTTAGAAATTTAATTACCACAGATTTCCTCTAATACATAAATAAATAGCAGATTAGAATTAAAAATAAAATCTTAAATTTACTAAACTAAGTTAACTCAAGAAAATCTAAATTAAAGATTTTTCACTGCCTAAATGTATCATGTAACATCACATTAAAAACTTTAAGTATTTTTATGAACATAGCAGTAAAAATAAATTTAAAAAAAATTATAGCAGTTCATTGAATAAAATTTATATAAAACATTTATCTAAATATCTTCATAATTTTAAAAATGGGTATACAGTATTCATAACTTGAGATTAAGCAAATTTTGTACCAGCCGCTTTTTCTTCTTTTATATCTTGTTCAGTGGGCGTGTTAACAGCTATGACATCACTAAGTGTTGAGCCCACAACCATGACTTTGGCTCCTTTGGTAACACCAACATCCCGTAGCGTTTTTTCATCTTTGCATAAGCCTGGAAACATTTGGTTTTATTATTCAAAAGATGAAATCGTTAAGGAAAGATGAAAGGTCTAGAATATTGAGTAGACATAGTGATTTACCTTTGAACATCACCTTTTGCATAGATACTGGTACACCTTGAAAAATATGAGGAAACAATAAGTAAAGTTATGCCTAATAGGTATATTTTAATGAAGTAAACATCTGCTAATGCAGAACTATTATTATTGCTATTATTACACATTAGAATATTACTTTTTTGTTGTATAAATACATAGTAATGTAACCAAAAATACAGAGGGAAATATTGTTAAAATAATTTGTTAAAAAATTGTGTTCTTTAATGGAAATTCTGTGTAAAAATCCTAAATTAACATTGCACAATGCTAAAAATGTTTTCGACTTTACACCACTATAAAGTATAAATATTTTGGTAAACATTAAAATAATAAACAGTTATGTTGGGGGGAAATGTAACATAAACTATCAAGGCAATTTTTAATATGAATAGTTATCATGAACCCATGTACAAAGTTAACAGCAAAAATAAAAATATTTAAAAAAAAATTATATACTTATTGGTAAAAAAAAATAATTTGTGCCAACAGTATGGACCTATTTTCTAAAGGCTATGTCTCATATACATTGAATGTGACTATAGTAAAAAAAATTTAAAAAGTTGGGGTTTACCAATGAGAGTTTCAAAGTGTTTCTTTAAAGCTAAAACCGTGTCATCCAAAGGAAAGCAAATGTCATGCTTCTTTTTGTTGAAAATTACTTTAAAATCTACGAGCTCTTTTGCTTCTTCAAATGATCCTACCGGAGTCCCATCTGTGGAGCCACAGGCACCTGAAAGAATAACAACATCTCAATGCAGGTAATTATTTTTTAAAACATTTGAAAAATTTAATTAGTAAATTAAATTTTCTGAAATTCAATTTTACTAAGAATATTGTTTGTCAGAATTTTTGGGAAACTTTACTTAAAATCAAAATTGCTTTAAAATCTGAAAATACCATTTATACAGATTTTTAACACCTCATACCAACTCTTTACAAAACATAAAATCAAAATTGTATTTCAAGATTTATAGTTCAATTGAATCCCTGAAAAAACAAATTGGCCTACATTAACTTAATAAATAGTTATTAACTTATTTATAGTTTATGATTGACTTCCTAAATTAGATTGGTTGATTTAGAATTGTTATCCGACTTAACTACACATCCACCAAGCAATAAAACACTGTCTCTTCCAATTACAACAGCAAGCAAACGTTACCTTGTAAAGAACTATCCGAACCAAGCTCCATGTCTGATGAGTTTTCAGGCTCGTCCCCTCCCCCAGTGTCGGGGACTTTAAAGCATTCCTTGCTGCTCACAATGATGCACTCATTGTTGGACTCTGTGGTGCAGGCTTCAAGGGTCTGTTCCGTACAAGCTGAAATAAAACAAAACTAGAAATGAGCCTTTTATAGTCAGTAAGATTAAAACGCAAGCCTGCTTTCCCTACCTTACGTTTGGTTTTCCAGGAAACGGCGCGAGGGGGGCTGTTTTCGTATTTTCCCCACCCTACTTGGGTTTGAAGAGCAGTTGCGATTTACCTCAATGCAGAGCATCAAACAATGTAGGTTTAGAACAGTGACGCTTGCATTGCTTCTTGTAAAACCACAAGATGTAGTGGGGGGGGAAGCCAAACTTGCATTGTAACCATACATACAAAACATATGGTCAAACCTCATTAAGGGCGAATAAGCTTGGTTTTCCAAACCAAGGTGGCTCTGTGTTAATCCAATGGGGGGAAAATAATTTTCTAAGACACATTTAAAAGGCTGTATTGAATATTTTGACAAACTTTTTATATGTTTGATAAATGTAGCTGACTAGCAGGGCTTTATAATCCCCCTTTATGAAATGGGCTAAAATATATATTTTTTAATTTTTTAATAATTTAACAACGAAATATTCTAACCAATTCCAAAAAGTAGTATTATAGATCAATGTAAGTCAGTTCATTTATCAGATTAAAAAAATATATATATGCAATTCAATAAATTTTCCCCCCTATAAGATTAACACAAAAGCACTTAGGTTTGGAGGCACATGGTCATTCGCCGTTAATTTGAACATAGATAATCTTAATTACCACCATAAAACTATATCGTGTTCCTTGTGTCTACCAATAATATGTTCGGATAAGTTGAATTACACTAAAGACAAACTAATTCTGAATGTTCTTTGGGGTTTTTAATTAATAAGGTTTGGCTATATAATATTGTGGTTCATTGTAGAATTTTATTCACAGTCAAAGAATTAATTGTCATAAAGTATATTGAGAGAAGTACAGAAGAGACTGTAATGTATGTACATTTGAGAAATGGCGAGTAATGCTTTTACTTCAGACTTAATTTACACAAAACTAGACAAGCCAATATAAAACTCTACCAGCAGTAGTTTGATAGCTCAGGGTAACATTTAATTTAAATAAATTTATGGTGTAACTGCAATAATTTGATTGAACAGCAATTGTTTTACACAAATGAACAAACAATTGCTGCCTAACTATTATTATTATTAAGAACTACGTAACTGTTGACTTTAAATTGAAGATTACGCAATTAGACTACTCTATACAAACAAAATTAAATACAATCGTACAAAATCTCGCGATTTACAATCGAGAAAAGTATAGTAGTTTCTTAACTTTTCTAAATTTTACAATGAGTCAAGTAGTAAACATAAAATTGTAAATAAATGTGCTATTTTAAAATCTAAATCACAATAACACCAGCTGTAATGACAAGAAATAAACTTTCATAATTACTAATCAAAATAAAACTATTTTTTTACACTGTTCAAAACTAAAGTCCATATAAATTTACTTTTGGTTTCTTTAATATTTTCCTCGCTTGCCATGTTATAAATATAGATAGTATAAACTTTTTTATTCAATAACTTTTCACTTTGGTTTTTTCGCTTTTTTTCTATTTTTTGCCGAGTAGTAAAGCCAGCCAGATAAATCGTTGCCATTCAGAAATGTGATATTCTTATATTCTCATGCACTCAACCTCAATCATGCATTAACTATTTCTTTACGTTTCCTGTATGTATAGACAAAACGAAGAACTAAAATGCAAATATATGTTTCAATTATGAAATAACAAATATATTTTTCTTTTTATTTATTTTTCAAATAAAAATACTTTAAGTTACTTTAACAAATAATCTGGAATTTGTTAAGCTGCAAACCAGTATATCAATCGCTCCGCTTTAGTTTCACTTTCATTATCATACTTAAATTTATTTAATACTAGCAAATAAATACCCATTCTTCGCACGGACTAAAAGAATATCAAATCGATCCAAGTATATGTGTCATTTAATTTGCTATCGGATAATAAGCTTTGCATTTTGTTCCCGTTCATTATAAAGAATAAAATCTCGTTACTTATATTGCTTTAAAATTCCAAAATAAAAATACATCACTATAAAATGCACATCCTCATATCACAAAAATCTTCCTCAATATGAACTTAATGTCATCGCAATTTTCCTGATAAATTCAAAATTAACTATAATTGTATAACAATGTTATTTCACGTCAAAACCTCCATTCTGGTTTTTTTATTAACTCATTGGCACGTTTAATTATTTTTCAAATTATTAATTTAGTTTCTGAAGGTAATGGCAAGAAAATAAAAGCAATTTCAATTTTAATTCGTTTTTGTGTTCATTTTAATTTCTTCTGTCGAATGGCAACACGAAAGGGGAAAATGATCGGATTTGAGCGAAAGTGGGTTTTTTTTTTCAGAAAATTAGAATTTTCTTTAAAAATGGAACAAATAGGGAAAAACTAAGCCTCAGGTGCACACGTTGGTATTAAAGGGAATCTATCTTAAAAATTTCGAATTTCTGAGGGCAGTATAAGTAGGTCTTTTACGATCCACAGACACACAGACAGACTCTTATTATTATAGATTATTTGCGTAGTAGTGCGTATACCACAAATATTATTGCATTTTAAAAGTTAAAATGAAATATACATTATTGAAAAAAATTTGTGCGCCTGTTAAACATTGAGAATACTCTGTCAAAGCTTTTCTGTTAAAGTTTTATAATGATAATCGTTCAAATCAGTTACATATTTTCAGTAGGTACAAAAATTAAAAAGACATTCAGCGTTTTTTCGTTTAATGTCTCTTTTAAAGAAATATACATTTTGAGTCATTCAAAACTATGACCTCTCAATTTGCATACTCTAACACCCATATTACCCATGAAACATATGGCTCCACAAGTGGATCGAGATCGAGCCATATCACATAAATCAGCTATTCCATGCAGATCAGTGGTATATATCAAATGTCAATACTAGTATGTTTTTTTTTATCGTTATTAGGGGGTGTCCATAAATCATGTGATGCGGTTTTGACTATTTTTTAATCAGATTTAAGGCCGGAAATAAATTTTACTAGAATTTAACTATAAATTTTCTGTTGATATTTTGCGGAAAAAATTACATAATACTTGACGAGACCTCCCCCCCCCCCCCATGTGAGATTTGGTGATATTCGGCTCCCCCTTCCCCCCGAACACGTCGCGTAATTCATGGACGCCCCTTTAAATTTTGTCTTTAAAGACTTCAGACTGTCTTTAAATTTAAAATATTCAAAACTTTCATATGAAAGAATGGTAAGCCAAACCAATTAGTGACGAGTGAAAGTACTTTAGGCGAGAAGGTTCACATATGCCATGTCCCTCCGTGTATGTCCCTCTTGCTTTACTGCCTTTACATGATCTCTGTGAAAATATGCACTGCAACTTCTTACTTCGCTTATTGCATAGTCTCATTGTTGATTGTTTTAGTTTGTTGTTCCAGGAAACTGCAAGATACAAAATGAAACTGATTTTACTCTTAAATCCTCTGTCCTGCAATATGCTGAAGGAAACCCAAATGTTTTCTGTTATGAAAACTGATTTTTGATGATGGATTTTACTTAAAAACGATAAATTTTGTAACCGCTGTCTTATAAGTAGAGATATTGTAAAAATAATGTTTATGATCGTTAGCAGTTGGTGCTCTTCGATATTTTCGTATATTCTTTCTTTAAAAATAGTAAAAGGATTCCTTAGAAGAATTTTGAAAGACTGTGAACTGCAGAGAATTTGCTATGGAGAAGAATCAGGATTCAATAGATCGAGTAAAATTGGTACGATTACTCGCCTTAGTAATTCAATGATTATTCATTGCTATCTATGATTACCAACGTACCATTTCGATAATTTAAATCCTCATATTTATTCTTTTTGTTTGTCAAAAAATTCCTTTTAGTAAAAGCATAGTTATTTCATTTACTAAATATTCTCGAAATGTCTAAACAGGTTTGTTTGTCAAAAAATTCCTTTTTGTAAAAGCATAGTTATTTCATTTACTAAATATTCTTGAAATATCTAAACAGGTTATTTCATGAATGCATTATAAATGTCAGAATATTATATAAAATGTGTAAGTCATAAAATTAAGTTTTAAAGTCAGCATAATTAGACCCCAAATATCAAATTTTTTTAAATTTAAAGCAGGAATGATCTTCATTAATTTTTAAATATTGTGATTCATTTGAAATACAACCCGACATTTAGTTAAAAAGATTTCAAACACAATAATAGTTATTTATTATACAATTTTAAGTTTCTTTTAATTTAGAGAATTCGCTCATTCAATCTCGCAACTCGGAAATCAAGAAAATGTTGGAACAACTGAACAATCAAGCTACACAAGGGAGATTCATTGGTAAATCAATGAAGAACTGTGTGGAATATGCAATTAAAGCCACCATTATTGTCAAAAATATTAATCATGTATTCCATAAAAAGTAAGTTTAAACATTTATTAAATTTTATGGTTCTTATCTTAATCTAATAAGTTATAAACCTAGCATTCTATATACTTCATTGGTTATTTAAGGTTGTTTAGATGTACAATATTTCTGAAAAAAAAAATTGTTTTTAAAGAATAATTTTTTTTTTCATAACCTTTATTAAAAAAATGGTATCTATAATTAGGACTGTTAACCATTGGGACCCATATATTGGGAGATCTCAGGTTTCTATGTTGTCTTTAAAAAAGTATAATGTTAGACATCTTTACAGAAAACAATCATTGAAGAAAGTAAACAATGGTAGTTCAAATGCTTTTCCCAACCTTGCCCATTCGAAGTGTGACATCAGATGTATGCAAACGATTTATTTCAGTGGAATGTAATTTTTTTTAATCATTCGTAATTCTCCCATTTCAAAGGCAAATCATTCGAGAAAATTTCACTTGCATTCGACTATTGGTTTCATAATCGATATTTTCTCCATTTATTTTGAAAATCCAGGTTAGTTTAATAAAGCTCTCAGGTCTAATAAGTCTAAGCTGGAACTGTCTATTATTATGTGTTTCTCGATAAAAGAACTTCTATAATGTTTCATTGAACATTCATAGATCAGTTAAATATTTCTTCATTATGGATTAGTTTTAAAGTTTATCATTTAAGTTTATCAAAAACAAACTATTATGCAAGATTAAATGTATATCCTTAATATTCAAACAGAATTACTAAAACCAGACAGATGTAGCTCAGACTTTAAACTTTCAAATCTAGTCCTTGAACATATTTATAAAAAAATTTTACTAATGTAACTTTTCCCATCTGAAATTTTATATTTTTTGTAGATTTGTAATTAGTTATCGTCGCTGCCTTTACCAAATATTTGGTTACAAGCAACTATTACATGAAATTGAAAATCTTAGGAAAACTCCATATTCATCAGAAAATGAAGAACACGAGGAAAAGCTACTTAATGTAGGTACAGAGGTTATTCATACATTTTTCTATATTTTATATTTCTTTTTATATATTTTATTTTTCTTAAGCAAATTTTTAGTTGATAAACTTATTATTTAGGCAATTGTGATTTTATGCTAATTTATAGGTATGTGTGTTAATTGTCAATTGCTTAGTTACTTATTATTTAAAAAACTCATGCAGTTTACTGAAAACTTATCCGGTTTTACTTTTTGTTGGTTTCTACCATAGATATCATAGTTAAAGTATTAGATTGGCAGATCACGTGACCTTTAATGCTACGACGGGACGTGCATGGAGACCAGAATAAGAGGGCAAATGGGCCAGTGTTGCCACGACATTAATGAGAATAATACTACGAAAAAATACCGTTTAATTCTAAAATTTAAAAAATACAATAAAAATACTAGCTGCATTTTGAAATCTTTTTAGTGACTTTAAAAAAATGTGAAACGCTTTTTTAGTATATTTATGGTATTTTTTTTGTAATTTTAGAATTAAACGGTATTTTTTCGTAGTATTTTTCTCCTTAATGTGATGGCAACACTAGCCCATTTGCCATCTTATTCTGGTCTCCATGCGCGTCCTGTCGTTAGCATTGGAGGTCACGTGATCTGCCAATCTAATACTTTAACTATGATATCTATGGTTTCTACAAAACCAGTGTTGCCTGTCAACATTGCAGCCATTGTTTTTGAAGTTTCGAACATTAGTTCTGTTGATAGTAAGCAAATAGTTTGAAGTGATAGCAATCAGTTGGAATTTCTTAAAAGTTTTTTTATTAATTTAATAATTGAATGTATACTCTTTCTTTTTGCAGTTATGGAATTTACTGAAGCCTGATACTCCATTGGAAAGTCGTGTATCCAAGCAGTGGGGAGATATTGGATTCCAAGGCGATGACCCTAAAACTGATTTTCGCGGAATGGGATTATTGGGTCTAGAAAATTTATTGTAAGTACTTAAAACTTTATGCTGAAGCCCATTGAAAAAAATATTATTTTCCATTCTCATGTTATGCATGGAATACTTATCCTAAAATCATGGCCATAATTAAAAATTATTTTGCTATTTTAACAAAGATATAGATCATAGTTTAAGTTATTTAATTTGTAATACTTTGAAAAATGCACAATGCTAATGCAATTAAAAAAATATTATTGTACATACAGGACATTTGGTGAGAATGGCCTATCAGTTAAATGTCAAACCTGTAAATATCGTAGATCATGCATCTATATGCAAACAATGTGGTTGATCAAATTTTTGTTCTGTGTTGTGTTGCTGAAAAAAAGCCCCCTATTTCAGTATTAATCACATACAGATATTTTTAATTTATGTGTGTCTAATTATTGCAATCAAACCATTATATCTTTTCAACTGATCTTTTTTTGCAGATATTTTGCCACTGAGCATTGTGAAGTTGCAAAACATGTACTTCTTCATTCCAGTCATCCAAAGTATGGGTAAGAAGAATTTCAAGAATAAAATTGAAAGGAAAAGAATTTTAAGAAATCTATGTTAAAATTTTGTGAATGTGGTGCAACGAAATCAAACCAATACTAAATAACTAATCTATAATAATAAAAGAAAGAGTCTGCTGTGTTCTGTCTTCGGATCGTAAAAGACCACCAAAAGTTTCGGATCGTAAAAGACCAAAAAATACACCACTTTCGCTCAAATCCGGTCATTTTTTTCTCTTTCCTGATGCCATCGGCTGAAAAAATTAAATAAAACTTTTAACGAAAACATTTAAAATTCAAAATGTTTATTTTATTCTTTTGCCATTACTTTCAGAAACTAAATTCATTATTTGAAAAATAAGTGACACGTTTCAAGTGACGTAATTCCGCCAGTCTTCATTCCCGGATTTTATTGTGGGTTTATTTGATGATTTTTTCATTGATTTTTCTGTTGACTGCATGTATGCATATTATAGCAATAAATGTATAGTTAAGCTATTACTGAACTATGATGGTTAATAAAGGCCATCGCACTAGAGCTATTAGTGTGTTATGTCTTTATTTTTTTGCCAAATACGTTGCCAAACTCGCCAAATTATTAACTAAAATTCGCCAAATAGGCAATTTCTTTTATAAATAATTTATAGGCTGGTCGGTTGTTCGAAGGTCATTGTGTTTGAGCTGTATAATGGGTTGGTGGGTAGCTATATCTATTTTCTCGCCAAATTATTTCCCCAAAACGCGCCAATTGAGCTAAAAGGTTTTATGTATTTATGAGGGAATTGTGATGGCATTTATGAGTGCATTTTACAGCGTATTTTTCATTTTGGAATTTTAAGGCAATGAAACGGGATTTTATAATTTATAACGAGCGGAAACAATAATAAGTTTATGATCCTATAACAGGTTATATGGTAAACATATTTGGAACGATCTGATATTTTTTAATCCGTGCGAAGAACGGGTATAAATTTGCTAGTCTATAAAAATAAAAGAAAGAGTCTGTCTGTGTGTCTGTCTTCGGATCGTAAAAGACCTACTTATACTGCCCACAGGAATTCGAAATTTTAAAGATAGATTCCCTTTAATACTAACGTGTGCACCTAAGGCTTAGTTTTTTCATATTTGTTCCATTTTTAGAGAAAATTCGAATTTTCTGAAAAAAATACACCACTTTCGCTCAAATCCGATAATTTTTTCTCTTTCCTGATGCCATCGGCTGAAAAAATTAAATAAAACTTTTAACGAAAACATTTAAAATTCAAAATGTTTATTTTATTCTTTTGCCATTACTTTCAGAAACTAAATTCATTATTTAAAAAATAATTGACATGTTTCAAGTGACGTAATTACGCCAGTCTTCATTCCCGGATTTTATTGTGGGTTTATTTGATGATTTTTTCATTGGATTTTTCTGTTGACTGCATGTATGCATATTTAAGCAATAAATGTACAGTTAAGCTATTACTGAACTATGATGGTTAATAAAGGCCATCACACTAGAGCTATTAGTGTTTTATGTCTTTATTTTTTCGCCAAATACGTTGCCAGTCTCGCCAACTTATTAACTAAAATTCGCCAAATAGGCAATTTCTTTTATAAATAATTTATAAGCTGGTCGGTTGTTCGAAGTCATTGTGTTAGAGCTGTATAATGAGTGTGTTTGTAGCTATATCTATTTTCTCGCCAAATTATTTCCCAAAACGCGCCAAATGAGCTAAAAGGTTTTATGTATTTATGAGGGAATTGTGATGACATTTATGAGTGCATTTTATAGCGTATTTTTCATTTTGGAATTTTAAGGCAATGAAACGGGATTTTATACTTTATAACGAGCGGGAACAATAACATAAGTTTATGATCCTATAACAGGTTATATGGTAAACATATTTGGAACGATTTGATATTTTTTTAATCCGTGCGAAGAACGGGTATAAATTTGCTAGTACAGAAATAACTCAATCATAGCCCATTTCCTAGAAAATAATGGTTCTTTTAATTTGGTTATTTCGTTAATCTGCTCTACACTATTACTTCATTGTAAAATGATTTCCTTGGACAAATTAAACATTTATAAATGTCCAAGGGAGTTAACTAATATGGAATGTACTCAGAAAGAACCTAAATATCAAATGTTTAGTTTTCCTAAAGTGTATGTAATATTTTTATGAATGTTTTCCTTGCAGGTACTCATTTGCTATTGTAGGGATCAACTTGACTAGTATGGCTTATCATATGCTAAAAGATCAGAAACTCAAAGTTCACTTTTATAACTTTGTTCAGAATGAACCGTCAATCAAAGATTTTCACTATGTATATAGTAAGTACATAATTTTATGTGTTTGGCTTAATGCCTAGATATTTAAAAAGAGAGGAAACCCGTTTTCCCCTTTCAAAATTTTCAGAATTTCCGTATTCAGAGCTCTTTGTTATCTAGGTTGGATACCTTCTAATTAAGGGACTTGTATGGTAATAGATCTCTATACAATTCCAATGGAGAATTTTTGGCCCCTTGTTTGATTTAAAGTATACGACATGTACTCACGAAAACTTACCAAAAAATACAGAAGAAAGTTATGTTGCCATTAAGATAAATAATAAATATAATTTTAAAGATATTAATTAGTTATAATTAAAACAAAATTTTAGCAATTTTTCACTAACTACAGATGGCAGCACTAACGGCATGTAAATATCTAAAAAAAATTTTTTGGTTTTAACTATAACTAATTAATATCTTTAAAATTATACTTAGTAGTTATTTTAAAGGCAACATAACTTTCTTCTGTATTTTTTGGTAAGTTTTCTTGAGTGCAGGTCATATACTTTATTTATAAACAGGGGCCAAAGTTTCCCCATTTTAATTGA
This sequence comes from Oedothorax gibbosus, assembly GCA_019343175.1. Taxonomy (NCBI): domain Eukaryota; kingdom Metazoa; phylum Arthropoda; class Arachnida; order Araneae; family Linyphiidae; genus Oedothorax; species Oedothorax gibbosus. The sequence goes on from CM033270.1 coordinate 23,517,810, forward strand.
ATAGAGATCTGTTACCATACAAGACCCTTAAAGGTTTGATAAATCAAAATTTTCACTTGAATAAAACCTCATATATTATAAAATAATCAAAGCTAATGTAAATAAAATGGCTTTTAAGAATTATTTACACAAAATTGAAATTAAAAACACTGTAAAAAATAAATTGGACTTCAACAACGAAATGTGATATATTTCAATCATATTAATTATTAATATTTTTGTGATTTCTTTTAAGAAATATTTTTTAAATATGTATTATATAGAATCAGACCTAATATTCTACAGACTAATAATATTAATATTCTTCTACTATTACTGCATACCTATAAGTGGTCTGTGCAGCCAAATTGTTTGACAAATAATACCTCATGTAGAAGGAGTGTATATTAAATATGCTCCATAAGTCTTGATGCTGTGTACTATGTCACCTACAATAGCCCTCTCATAGCTTTAGTGCGACAAGTCAATCTAACATTAACCATTATTATACATAGCAATTATGTATATATTTCTGTCCTTTTCATTGCACACAGGCTACCTTTTCTGCGAATTTGATAAACTCTGGCTGGCTGAGAAACCTCGAGACATCATGGAGTTCAGCAGGATTCGCACAAAGTTTGAGGAACAGATTTTGAAGAGGCTGGAAAATCCCTATGCGAAATTGAGGCTAAGTTCTTTGACTCAAATACTGTGATTCGGTAGAAGAGTTTTCTACTCTCTTTTATTGTGAATTATTTTTTATTTATTTCTGTATTTAGGATGTTTGGAGTACCTGCCAACGAGTGCCAGTAGTGTATAATTAAGATTATGTATAATTTATCTTTTCAAAAAAATTCCAGTTTTGTTTATATAGATGTGTATTTTTTTATGCAAATTTTTTTTGTTATTCACAGATATATCAGAAAAAATGGGTTAATTATTGTCTTAATTAATCAATTAAGTCTTATGGTGATTTTATATTGTAATAATCATGTGACTATTGATACATGTTGTATGTCTTACTGGTATATGAATATAAATTTTAATATTACCAATTTTTATACACACATATTTTGTAAAAATGTATTTATTTGGGTTTATGTTTTCTTAAATTCTACTCGAATGCAATCTTATTTAATTCAAAGCTTTCTATTCATTATTATTTTGTATGTATTTATGTTTTTCCAAAACATGCATCATTAGCTGCAAAATCTATAAGATGCCTTTGCTCACATCATTAAAAAAATAGAACTAAGTATATATATTTTTTGCTTTTTGCCAATTTTTGATAGCGCAGCTTTAATGTATCAAGTGTTGACAAGGTTACAAGTTAAAAAATTGTTTTTTTGTAACGAATTTTTTTAGACTGTAAATTCATATGGTATTTAGACTTGAACTGGTCAAATATAATAACATGTATGGCAAATGCAAAAAAATATTTTCATTTTGTTTAACTATGGCAAGATTTATTAAATTTATAATTTTGAAGTCAATTGATGAAATTTTGCAAAATACCAATTATGTATTTCTACTTACATCAATTCGTGTTTCTATGCACAAAACATTAAACTATTTCAATGCAATTGATGATTTCACTCTTAAATGTTAACCATAAAGGTTGCATTTTCAGATAAAAATATGCACTAGCACATTCACTACAAGAGTCTAGTATAAAAAACCAAAACTATAAATGCATGCTTACATGTTTTATAAGCTTCAAGTGCCCATAAAAAACAGTGGACACAAAATTTTCTTGAAAGTTTGACATTTAGAAGGTATTGAATAATTTTGTAGATCTTTTATTTAAATATAATTTTTGTTACTAAGGCAACTTGGTTATTTATTTGGTTTTGTATTTATGACTTAGTTATGATAGAGTGAATTTACCCTTAGGGAAACTATAAAGAGTTTTAAGGGAGCAAGTTTTTTTTTACTGAGCCATTGATGCTTTATACTTTGAAGGAATAAATTTTGAGTATTGCTAAGATGAGATCTAGAGGCCAAATGTTTTATTGTGTTTGAGATTAATTGTGGTTTTAACAAAGGTTAATAATTGAAGTTATTGTGTATGAATCATTGCTTTAAAGGTATTAGATTTTTTATTTCCGCATGTTTTTTATTGATGCAATATGTGTAAAACACTCATTATGTCAAGTTTACTGTTTTTAAGTATTATCAATAATATGTTATTTGTCATGAAGCTAGTCAATATAAATGCTCTGCACCTAAAAGTGTGTCTTTCTTTCATGGTACAGTCATGACAACAAAATCGGCACACTTACAATAGCTTTTAAACATGGCATATGAATCAACTAGCTTTATAAACCCGGCGTTGCACGGGTGAATCCTTACTAACGGTGTTTTTTTTTATGTAAACTTTTATTTCATACCAATTGATCCCCTCTTCACTGTTCAGCACTCCATCAGTATATTATAATTTCCTCCCATTCTGATATCAGCATTGATGATTTTTTTTAAAGAAGTCCGATTGTATCCAGGCCTTTCTAAGAATTAGAGGGCTTTCGTATATGCCATGTTAAAATTGCCAGAATAGCTATGATAAAATGGCCAGTTTCTATTTGCCCTCCTACACCCGAAAATGCCCAAAATGTGGTAAACATTCCACTCCATATTCGACAGGGCTGGGGACCCCAGTCGGTAAAGGCGTTCGCCTTTCATGCGATAGGTCCCAGATTCGAGTCCGGGCATCGTCAAAATAACTGCCGACCTATAAACGGCCCTTGCAGCCAAAAATGCCCTGTGTCCCGAATAATCCCCCATGTGGTGGAAGTGCACGTTAAATATTTTTCAAAGTCCCAACGCTGCGTACGATGTCGCTCTTAAAAGTTGCTGGTGTCGGCTCGTCACTTGACTATTGTTCTAAATTAATACGCGCATAGCCAATAGCCCTAGTGTGACGATATTTCAAACTATCTCTAACCCATTCAACTGGATGCTAATAGCTACTGTACGTTAAATTTTCAACTTCGTCAAAAGCCGCCAATGCCAAAATTCAATCGGCCATTGTATCATAGCTGTACCAAATTGCCAGTTTCATAAACATAAAGTACACTCGCTATTCGTAGAGAGAGTTGACATTTTTTAGAAGTATTCATCAGATCTAGAATACTTATTGCCTATACTGTCATGAGACCATTGTAAAAATATCTTCATTTCTTACCATTTGTAAACATCAATTAATTTAAATTCGGTAAAAAAAAATCAAGATTTAAACTCAATAAATAAAATAATGATATTCAAATAACAATCCTACAAATTAAACTCGCGTGGCTTACGTGTTTATACTTAATTTTCGTTCACGCTGAACGCGCAGAAATTTGTTTTAAATTGAAATAAAAAGTATAAATTCTAATCTTACCTCCTATGGAGAAATCGGTTCGCATTTTGCATTCCTACACCCGTTTGGGTTTGAATTTCGAAAAATCGCTTCTTAAATGACGCCTTCATTACAAAAAGAATATATTTTCCTAAAATTTGGTAGCTGTACCTCTAGTAGTTTGGGCTGGGCATTGATACGCGAGTGAGTCAGTCAGGACTTTGCCTTTTATATACATATAGATTTTAATAGTAAAGAATACTACATTGTTAATATATTTTGGTTTCAATTGATGTAAAATCAAGTATTAAAATCTCAAAGAAATACAAAACTAGATGCAAATAATGAGGCCCAATAGTATGGTGGTAATGCTTTGCATTGTTACACGAGGATCAAATCCCGAATCGCTTAAGTCTTAATAAAATGAGGCCCAAGCATGCTTGGGAACTAAAGACTGTGGGTTCAAAAGTGAGGCTGACTTCTTAACCGGGAAATATGCCTAGCATCCCAGAGCCCTTGGTCTCAAAAACTGAAATGGGCACCGCAGGCCTTGGACCACTAACGGGCTGTTGCTCCGAGGAGTTTAGTTTAGATGCAAATAATTTAGGTTGTACACTTTTCTGTTCAAAGCATCTACAAAATTGTACTTATCTAAATATCAAGTGTTAATATAAAAAAAATTTGTAGCAAATATGCTCTCCAAATAACTCATTATCTTAAACTTTTTAAAAAAGTGTATTAATCTTTGCATCAAAAAGCTATTAATGAACTAATTTTAAAATTGCCCGATAAAAAACCTTTTTAGTGTATTAAATTAAACAAAAAATATTTCCTTTATAATCTTTATTTACAAGTTTTAAATTTTTACAATCACACATTCACAGCAAGCTGTACAATATTTCAACAAAACGCTGTTATTTACATTAATCACTTTTTTTGATAACATTCATGCTTTAATTATTTAGTACTTTGTGCAGAGGTGAAATAAAAATTACTCGAAACATACTTAAATTATACAATAAAATATTAATGTGGTAGTATTATAAATTAAAGTAAAATTCAAATTAATCATTAAATGAACATTTGGAAATAAAACATGAAATGCCCATCAGAAAAAGAAAAAGCAATTTCAAAAAATTATAACTTGGATGGATATCTTCTTACATTTTTAAAAAACTCATATTAACACTGGAAATAAATAACTACACATTTTTATTAAGTTTCTTGTTATAAGGCTATCTCTAACTAGACTCATTGTATGACCAACAGTTTCTAGCTGACTAGAAGTATTATAATTAAAGATAAAATATCTCTACATAGAATTGTTGACATACCCAATAAATATATCTCTTATTCATCATTCCCAGGAACATTAATATTTCTTTCACATAAATTCTGTTTTCTTGTCTATTACATTAAGTTTAAAAAACATTCAGTAACATTCTTAGAATTACTAATCTAACAGCAAGAAATGCAGTTTTTCACCGGTTGATATAAACACATAAGTAGACATGGTAAAGAATTTTTAAGTGGAAACTTTGTTCTGTATCTTTTTAATTTAAATACCTTATTTTTTAAAGGTTATATTGTTTTTCTATTTAATACTTTTTAAGTGAAAAATACTATAAACTTTTATAATCCGATGGTATTTGAGAATATACTGATTAAAATATTAGATTTTTGAAGTTTCTTGTTAAGTAGACTTTTTTTATAATTAAAGTTATAACATCTCATTGAAAACATCGAAATGTATTAGAATAAAAATGTAGGTGCTTTTCTTTTGGCATGGGTATACATTTCATAGATTTCTGTATGCATCAAAGCTCATTCCACTATTCAGCTACATTTTTAAACATCAAATTTACATAGTTCTCCATCTGTTTTTCTCTTGGGACTCATCCATGCATTCCGAACCCTGCACTTTTTCAAACGAACAGCTAGAATGAGACAAAGAACTGTTCTGCGACACTTTCTCAACCACCATCGAAGCACCATTTTCTTGTGAAGAAATAACAATGGTCTTGGTCGACACAACCTCCACAGACCTTGTTTCCTGGCAAACTACTTCGCTACTCTCTACTATGGAATGTGTGACTTGTGCTGCATCAATATTTGCCTTGTTTCCTTCTTCAGCCTCCTTGAGAACAGGAAAAGTCATGTGGTAGTAAGTCTTCATGTCGGAGAAATCTGTGGAGCGCGTCATTTCTTCACCTTCAGATGTGGAAGTTGAACTTGGGGTAACTGGATCACTTCCGTTTTCATTTGGAGATTTGGTAAAACACACATTTTGTGTAATAGTAGCTTTAGTTTGTTCCGGAGACCCTTCAAGACTATTTGGTCGATACCATGTGGTTGAATCCCTATTTTTTAAAGATATTTGATCACCATTGCATTTGTTCTCATAAGGAATATCAATCAAGTCCTTGCTGCAGCTACCATTTTGAACAGATGCTTCTCCTGTGCATCCAACCTCATTATCCTTCTGACTAGGAATATCTTCAGTGGGACTTGCATCAAGAGGTTTGATAGTTTGTTGCTGTCCTGAATATTCTTGCATATCTTTCTGGCAATTCATTTCAACACTGGGCTCTACATCTGAAGCAATACATTTCCCATTTTGTTCAGAAGCAACCACCTGTCCCCCCATCTCTTCCATCTTGGTACCTTCACTGCAACCTTCCTCCCTCACAGGACTTTCCTCGTTTTCCTCCGAGCACCTCTGCTCGCGGAGGATCTCCAACGATTTCATGATCTCCTCTTTGTGTTCCTCCAGCATTTCTTCCTCCTTCTGGTCGAACACTGAGCACTCCGAGCCAACAGAGGACACCATGCTGCCTGCCATCGACTGGCTCTCGGTGCCAGCTCGCTGTCTCTGTTTCTTGGCGGATGGCACCCTCTTTGGGGTGCTCGCGGAGGAGGGTTGCATGGGCTCAGACAGCCCCCTGCCCCTGCGTGGGCTAGGTGCGGAGGACTTTGAGCCAGCCTTGTAGGCAGAGGAAAAGCCTGGGGTTATCTTCTTGTAGGGGGAGCGGGGGGAAGCGGCCTCCCGGTCGACAAAAGTGAAGAACACCGAGCGGGACATCTGGAGAGGAGACTTGGCCGGGGAGACCGGTCCGCTCCCTGGCTCTTCTTCTACGACTGCAAAGAGTTGGAAAAAACAGGTATTATTTTTAATTAAACTGAATAAAAGTAGGTGGAAATTATATAGTATAAATGATAATCTTTACTTTCAAATAATTTATATGTAATGTATCTAGTATTAATATTTATAAATTATCATTGTTAATTCAATTAAACTTATCTATAGTTCTAGATCTACACAAGGGCTAATTCTGAAGAGCCTCATATGTTTGAACTGCTGTTCACTAAAAAGGGTAATAACAAGAACACTAAATTATCATTAGAAAAGTTTCATAACTTGGTTGTGTAAAAACGAATTCTTATATCTAAAAACTATTTTGCATTTAATAGAAAATGTCTTGGTCTAAAACTTATAATGCATCCAATTCCAGGTTTGGTTAACATAAAATATTCCAAACCATTAATTGATTAAAAGTCAAATCTACTGGCCAATAAACCCAATATCCAATTATACCTTATTTAAATGGCTGAAAATGAAAAGGGAATAAATCCCATATAATCCCATAATCAATCACTGCCACTGAGTTTGAATGCTAATTGAAAAATAAATTTTAAAAAGATAGCAATTTCTCACCTTCTGAAAAAGAGGCAGTAATGAGCGACTGCTCTGCCTGCCTTAATCTCCACTGCAGTTCTTCGTTTTCCATGGAGAGACGCTTGTTGACCTTTGACTCCTTCTCATAAGTGTCTCTAATCGTCTGGTTCTGAGTTGACAGTGTTCTGAATTACAAAGGAAAGTGGTTAATACCATGGAACTATAAATTAAATATCATTTTATTATGACACCAATCTGTTGTACTATAAACAAGTTTCCTATGTTATTAAACGTTTATATGTTGGTTGTCATATTTATGGGGACGTACATAAATTACGTCACACAAAATTTTGACTTTTTACCCCTCCCCCTATGTCACGCTGCGTCACGTTTGATCGAACCCCTCCCCCAAAATTACGTCAGGTTGTTGCACCCCCCCCCCTTAAAGAAAGTTAATTTAAATATTTCCTTTTGTTTCTGAAATTCGAAAAAAATGCATATTTTTAGATTAAAAAAAAATTAACTTGGAAAGAAAAAAAATGTAAAGTTTATCTTGGTTAAATAATTTATTCATTTGAATATAGTACAACATTGTATTAATGTCTTCTAAAAAAGGGTGTCTGAGAGTAATCGGAACTGTCTAGGGGTTTGTCCAAGTAGCTGCCAGTCCTCTAATTAGTCAAGATAGTGTCGCAATTTTGCGTGTTACGAAGTACCCTTACGAAAAGGTCTGTAAAATATAGGAGACTAATAATGCCGACATTGATGAATATAATAATCACCCCATCCTCTTTCTGAAATAAAGTGTTTCTTATAAAAAAAAATTTTAAAAAAATTTCTCAAAAACTTTATTTTATGTAAAACAGATTTTCCTTGAAAAATTGGAAATTTTCGAATCATTACGTCACGCAAGCAATTACCCCTCCCTCCCTCCATGTCACGATCCGTCACGTTGGCACATACCCTCCCCCCCCCCTCTGAGCGTGACGTAATTTATGTACGTCCCCTATGTCTTAATCTCAATGATACAAGATAAGTTTTGTAATGAGTTTAAATTTATCTGTGCCATAGCAAATTTGTTCAGAGCGTTTTACAATTTGTATCCTAATGGTAAACTTTCTTTTAAAAAATCTTTCATTGACATAACTATTTAAATAGTTAAATTAAATTTTTAAATTAAAGTCAGAACATTAAACACTACAGGTGTGTTTTTTAAAATTTTTATAAATCCATTAACTGCTTTGATTTCTCCAAAGTTAAGATTATTTTTTGTGAAAAATAAATTTTAATCTTTTTTATTTATGCATATTAATTTCCTATTTAGTGCTTACCTCTCCCGCAATGTTTTCTCTGCCATCAAAGCTTCCAAATCCTCTGCCCTAGCTGTCAGCATTTTGATCTTTTCTCTGGCCAGGGGTAAGTCTTCCAGCTTTAAAAAATTTTAGAATTTATACTTAGCCAAATTTTATTCTCTAGGTATAACACTTCAATGTATTCTACAATCGAAACAACATTTGCATTTGACACTTGGTTTTAACTTTGCTTACTTCTTAGGTTAACTTTTTATTAAACAATGAAGTAATATAACTTATATTAGAACTTTAGGTTGAAAAAAGGTATAATTGCAAAAAACAGCAGTTAGGTATTCTATTAAAATTAAACTCCAAATAGGAAGTTTTTTTATGAACTATTTAACCCTAAACATAACCAATCATTGATTAGAGCACAGCCTGCTCTAAGATAACATGGACTATATAGGCACGCAAATGTTTGGGGACCCTATAAAAACTGTATGATTGCTCGTATAATGGTCAATGTTTGAATCAAAAGCTAGAGCTTAAATTTTTTTAAATAATCATTAATTTAAAATATTCTGCCGAACTTGTATATTTTATTGCTTTCCTCCTAGATTAAAAAGCAGTATGCAGGTCACCAAATGACACAATGTACTGAAGTTTCATGGGACAACACAATTTAGCCTCGAAATCACTAAAAATTAAGGTCACTAAAATTTGGGAAGATTAGGCTCTGAGTTAGAGATCACTTTTGGTGTGTGTGGGGTTCTGAAGGCCTCACCTGTTTCTCCATCTCCAAAGTCTGTACTCTGAGTGTATGGAGCTCCTTGTTTTTCATTTCCAGGACAGCCTTGAGGCTCTCGACTTCCTTCTCAAGATCACCTTTTCGGGAGGTCACCCACTGAAACAAAAAGAGTTCATTTAGATTTTATATCATAGAGTCACACATAAATGGAAAAATAAATTTAGATAATAAACTTAATGGAATATCAATAAGTTTAAAAATGCCTGATGACTTTACTGGGGTGGCAAGCTCAGTAACCCTTGTTCTATTGTACTAACCCCATCTTTGGACCTAAGTGAATTCAAATTGCCAACATAAACCTCAGCATTTCCTGTATTTATGTGTGTCACGTGCATCATTGCCTTTGAGAGCATGAGACATCTCTCCAAGGCCAACCCCACTCTAATGTGACATAGAAAGCTATTCTCTATATTTACCCTCAACTCTAATGTGCCACACTATTACCACTCTAATGTGACATAGAAAGCTATTCTCTATATTTACCCTCAGTTAACTAGTAACCGTGATTAAGACTTCTTTTGCTACAACACAGATGATCTCCAAACCCCAAGGGGACAGACCTTTGGGTCTTGCTCTCTCCCTCTGAAATATCATTCTTTGATTAGAACCCCTTCCGATGTCTCTCTCTTCTTAATGCCTAATGTAACTTCAGCGCCTAATAAAACTTAATTGTTCCTCCATTTATTTTAAGCTCATTAATCTTTTCTATATGATCATGTAGCTCTTCAAAGAACCTGGGGACTGACACACCTATTGAGTGTGTGGCATTAGTTCAACCTCCCAAGCATAACTGAGTATAAAACAGACATAACTATTTCGGTACACTCAGGGCCTGATCTAGGAAAACACAGACAATAGGCACAACGAATATTGGGGGCCTTTTTACGAAAATTTCTGTGTATAATTGTCCTTAATTATAGTACTAATAGGCTGATATATTAAGTTTTTTCTACCATCTCCTTTATTACATTGATCAGACCAATCATGTTGAGTCAATGCCAAGCTAGAAAAAAGTGAGGCCTAAAAAAAATTATAAAATTTACTGAAATTTTGGGGGTCCACAATATTTAGCCCAAAATAAACTGAAATTTAAGGGTCCTTAAAATTTGGGGGCTCTAGGTCTGGGCCTGACGGGCCTTATGGAAGACGGGGTGCACTGCTGTTGTAGTGTCAGTCAAGCCAGCACTACCCACCTGCAGCTTGGAGTCTGTGTCCTTCTTCATGGCATCCTCCATGCCCAAAGAGTGCTGCTTGAGCTCAGCACACTTCTTCTGGAGCTGCTCAATGTGCTCCTGGAGGGTCTTGGAGCTCTCACAATGCTTCTGCTCCAGCTCCTGCAGCTCCTTCTCATGGAACAGCTGCAGCTCTGAGCAATAGAAAAATTTAAACATTTAATGGTTTATGGAAGAGTTAATCTTGAAAATATTCAAAAATGCTGCATTTTTTGTTGTTTATTGCTAGGGACTTTTCTCTGAGCCAATGAAACATTTAAGGGCTAATGGAAGAGTTAATATTGAAAATATCTAAAAATGGTGCATTCTTATTGTGTATTGCTAGGAACATTTGTCCAAAATTTTAGGTTTGGTAGAGTTAACGTTGCACTAGGTCTATTGGAGACAGGCCTCATCATTTTAAACTGAAGTTGAGTGAGAACCAAAATTTTAGGCCGTTAATAAATTGTTTTGAAGTAAAAAATAATAAATTTAACTATAAAAATTTTAAATATTTTCATATTAAAAATGACATAATTCAGTTCTTTTTTAACTTTTAAACTTCTGCTTGCTTACCTTCTACTTTTTCGATTCTCTTAACATTTCTATTTATTACATAACATTTTAATCAATTAAAGAATAATAAGACTTAAAAGTAAACAAATTGATAGAAACATGTCTTAAAATATCATTAGGTGTTATCTTCTACATAAGATATATTAAAATCTATATAAGATGTATTTTAAAATTATATTTATGTTATATCATTATGTCATGTGTTTCATTGTTTGTACCTTCTCTTTGTATGATTAGCTCTTGTTCTATCTTTTTTATAGCTGCTTCATGAGAGGCCCGAGTCTCTTCATAACCGACTTTGTAAGTCTCTGATGTTGCTTGTAACTGTAAATAATTTTTATATTATTAAAAATAAAATTGTATTTTATTAATTTAAATTTCTTTTTTTTTTTCAAACAATTTTTTTTTCAAAAGTATGTAATGAAGTAATTTACCTGTAGTTCATGCTCCTGCTTCATGCGATTTATTTCTTCTTGATGTTTTGTACCCACTGGAATAATTTTTTAAAAAAAGTCCTCAATACCCAATCAAACACAATCGATTATTTATTTTGTTTTATAGATTTAATGTTAGTAAAAAAAATTAGTATTAATTTTTTGTGATTAAAAGGTATTTACATATTTATTATAGCAAAAATATAAACCTTATATGTAAGGTGTAGTTGCAAAACTCACATTCTTCCAAGTATAACTAAGATATAGGGTCAGGATCTTTTATAGGCAACTTTTGATGAACGAAAATTCAATTGGACAAAGTCCCCAATAAACAGGCAGAACGTTATATTCTAGTTGTAGTTTGAAGAATCGGAATTTTGCAACTACACCTTTCATGTACAAACTTACATTCAGTAACTTCCCCATGAAATACTTCAAAGAGCTTGTTTGAGAGATCATTTAACTCCTGGCAGTGGTGAGCTTTCATTTCTTCCACTTCCTTCTCATAGTATGCTGCACAAATGGAAAATTTTGTTTCAATAAAATGCTATCAAAACACTGTTGCATCAGGCAAATTTTGGTAGCTAGTAATTACACATTTTCATGTTAAATTACAGCCATTAATAAACTTACCTAAATCTTGTTTGGCCAACTCTAACTGTTTCAGTGTTTTTTCCAAGTCCTCTGAAAGCTTAGGAACAGACAAGCCATTTACCTGAATGAAACAAGATATTATAAGACACAAAATAACATTTAACAAAGGATGGATACAGCAAAGACAACTGTTGGTAAAGACAAGTGCATAAAAAGGTTCTTACTACACAAAATGAGGTAATACTAGTGGTCACAAGTAATAAAAAGAAAATTCTATTTAGAATCATTGAAGCTTTTAAATTACTAATCAGAATATTTTTAAACTTAAATTTCTATGCACCTGTATTGAAAATAAATGCCAAAGCAATGAACAATATCAATTTAATTTCCAAATACCAACATTTTTCAACATCTTACTTTAATTAGAAAAGACTACCAACATTCTCCAAAGTATTTACTAAGATATAAGGTTCGGTTTTTTTCATTGGAAACTTTTAACAAACATAAATTTTTAATTGGACGTAGTCGCCAATGAACGGACCGGACCCTAAAGTTTAGTTATATACTTTGTGTAATCTCACGCTAGACATATTAAAGTTTGTGCTAAAACCAATTATTGTAGTGGTGCATGATCACTTACGTCTTCCACCATGTACTTGAACAGGCTTGCAAAAGCATCAAACCCCAGCGTGACATGCCTTGTTTCCATCTTGAGCCTGTTGAGCTCCTTTGTCCTGGCCTCGCATAGTGTGCCCAGCCTCTGAATTTCCTGGCTGAGTTCGGCCTTGCTGAGCCACAGAGGCGGCCGTACTGGCTTGCTGGATGACAGCTGGCTGTTGTTCCTGCTGGTAACATGTTCTGGAAGAGAGAAATGCATTGTTAGAAAGATATGGCAGTAGTTAAAATTTTGTTGGTGTTAATATTCTTTTCCCATGATAAAGTTATTACTTTTTGGAAATAATTTGAGCTCTATTTTTTTTAGCATGGGAACAGGTATTAGTTTGCTAGTATGTTATTTAATTGTGTATCGATTGGATGCAAAAAGATTGAGCTATCCATTCTGAACCAACAATCGTATTGCTTGAAAATTTAAAATTGTTAGTCATACATAAATGTTAACTCTTTTTTACCTACTGCAGTAAATGTCAATCATGAAACTTTCTCACTAATAGTTAAAAAAATAACTATAAAAAAGAAATTTTATGTCAAAAGAATTGTTATAATACAAGAGTAATTTTAAATTATAGAATTAAAATATACAAGATACAAAAATAGTCAGATTTACAATTCTTTTAAAATAAATTAACCCATTAATAACAGTTATAGTGTTTTTTCCAAGTCCTCTTAAGTTTAGGAACATACACCTATCTACCTGAATGAAACAAGATATTATAATTTACAAGGAATTCATGATCTATAAAAAAACGATTACTTCTTGCTTACATGGTACCATAATATTACATAAAGCCATTAAATGATCTTGTGTAAATGATTTTCCATTTCTTTGTTTTAAAGGTATCATTTTTATTATAACCTTCTATATAATAGATCAATTTTTTCATCATAGATTACCAATTTCGACTTAGACAAAGAGTGACAAAACATTTCAAGAAAATCTTAATTTTCATACAGAAAATGGATTATTATTATTGTTTAATTAAATTTAAATACAAGAGGCTGTGAGTTCCGAAACCGAAGGTTACGAAATTTATTATAATGCTGGGCATTATAGTCATATGCTATCATATTGCTGCTAAAAATAAGAGCTTAAGTGTTAAGAATTAAAGATTTTTTTAAAATTCCTTTTTCTGTTTTTTATTCAAACTGTTGACCTCAAAATTGACATTTTCTTTATAAAAACAGATTAATTTATAATACTGTTTCCTAAGTATTACGGACTTTAAATTGCATATCACCTCTTTTGAGACAAATCAGATTTCAAACAGTTAGAGCCCATTTTAGAATCAAACCAAAAGTCTTTCAAATTCTCATCTATTTTCGAATTTTTTTTTTTTTTATTTTTCAAACAATGGTTAAATAAATTTAATCCGTTTCATTGCTAACAGTCTGTGGGGTGCCTGAAACACCCAGTCATACGAACATATTTTTGCCCTGTTAGCATCCTCCTAGCTTAGCGGCTCAGACTCAACAATATGCAGCACTTTCACCGGAGCGTAACCAAGCAACATCCCACACAGAATTGGATTCGAATCAAAGAACGATTGGAGCATGGAAGACCCCAGGGCCAGGAAGAAATGCAAAAGAAAAAAAAAAAGAACACACACCTGCCTTCTGCCCATCGCAGCAAAACTGTCATCATCTGCGCCCTTCATTAAAAAAAAATATTCGAAAATGGTTAAATTAGAATGGCCGTCTGAGTGATAATAACAGGGATCTGGACATCAGATATAGAACAAAAGATACGCCTTTTTTTACTTAACGATGAAACAAAAAAGAACCCCTGGGTTCAAAGACCCCCCCACCTCTGTTGTTTTGCAAGACGAGAAAAAGAACGCCGAATTAGTAACAAAAGACGAGAGTTGGATACATTTCAACTCTTGTCTTGACTCGAAATAATAGCGCAAAATTGGAGTTGCTAATGTTTTCAAAGTTGCTCGTAGCGGATCCCTAGGAAGCTGGCTTTATATATTTTGTCAACGCCTTTTACAACTGTTAATGTGCTTATAAATGTAAACTCGTTAAAATTTACATAGATATATGGCTTTAGATTTCAAAGCGCAACTCTATCCTCCACACCAAAACAGTTTGGGAATATCAGTGATCAGTGATATTTCAAAGCTTTAATATAAAAATCTTACCAGAAGAAAGACTAAGTTTTAATTTCTGTTAAAAATTAAAAAGCATACAATAATAGCAATTCTGGTCCACACTCTCTTATGCGACGGACATTAATCCGCCGTCCCCTTCTGACGACCTTGGTTGATATTCGTTTCATGAACTAGAACGTCATGTAACTACGAGCAATGTTATTTTGGAGGAAACGACTTATGATTCGAAAGAGTGGAGGAAAAAGAGCTCCGAGAAGGGTCTACAACAAATCCACAAGAAATATTCCGAGCCATCCTCAATATCTCAAGTAGTCTTTCGATAGCCCCGAAAAGATGACAGCACGGACATAGAACAGATACGCTGTAGTGCGATGTATTTTAAAGCTGACCAACCACTCTATTATTAGGCGCTTTCGGGAATCCGATGGGAACCAAATATGCCGGATAAGTGAAAGTGGATTTAATATTTTTAGCAAGCAGTAAAATATATATGAATTTCTCTTAATCGGTCTGAAAAGGAAGTAAGTGAAAAGTATGTAGTTCGATTACACAAATAACATATTTTTATTCAAAGGATTGGCTGATCAAATTTTTAATAACAAAAAGTAATTAAAAAAAACGAAGTAGATTACAACACTTGAAAAAAAATCCTAATTATTTTATTGAATTTCCAAATTGGGCAAGAAATTTAAGCATTCGAAATTTGCAAATTAAAAATTAGACAAGGTGGAAAAGCCAAAGCAAAAATGAAATGATTTGTCTTATGTTAAATCCAAAAACAAATTAGCCTCATAAGCAAAGACAAAGGAAGCTGGATTAACGCTTAGGAACTTTCACCAGATAGTCCCTTTAACAATAGAAAATGCCCACAACACTTTCTTTCTATAAAAAATACCAGTATAACTAGTAGCTCCTATTGTTCATATGTCACTGACATACAAGTTATCAAATAGGATTAGCGTCACATTAAAGTTACAGAATGGCTATTATAGATCAAGATAAAGGTTTATCGCAAAATATAAACCTTACTTTTAGCCGTAAAAGTGGAGTATCGATTCTCGAACCACTTTTTTATTATATAGGTACATTAATGATTTCTGCAAAATTAAAACTACATAGTAAAATCATCACATATGCAGACAATACTATAAATTTATATTCATGTACAAACTCTAAAATTGTAAGAGATTTTATTAATAAAGATCTTATGACTATTAAAAACTGTTTTGACGCTTATAAAATATCTATGAATATAAATAAAACGAAATTTATTAATTTTAGCATTTACTGTCCTTCTAATCCTCTTATTCTTTACTATCATTAAAACACATGAGACTTTTCAAATTGTAATTGCTCCTCGTTAAAACAAGTCTTAACTATCAAATATCTTGAACTAAATGATTATAATTATTTAAAATGGAAATATCACGTAAAATATTTAACTAATGAACTACGTTACATACTTTATAATTTTTTTTTAATATTGAAAAGTTTATCGATAAGAATTTTTTTTGTTAGATTTATATTATTCCTGAACCAATTCTATTATCTTTAACAGTATTATTATTAATCATGTTGTTAAACTTCAGAACAAAATGGTTAAAATGTTATCTTGCATTAATCGTACCACTAGTATTGATCATAACGAATTAAAAGAATGTTTTGTTTTTGGTTATTTTTTAAAAGCAGTATTACGTTTCGTTATTCCCGAAAATTTCGCCAGAAACACGAAATATAAACTAAAATTTACAGAAATAAAAATTGTACTAAGTTTCAAAACCTAAACAAGAAATGCTTCATAAAACTATCGTTTATTTATCACCTAAGCTTTACAACAGTTTGATTACCTGATTTCCGAAAGATCCCCATTGAATTAAAAAAAAAAAAAAATATTGAACATGTATTTTTTAGGAATCGATATTTAAAATTATTTCTAATATTACATATATTTATAGCTCTTAACTCTATGTTTCTATTTAAAATCTTTACTTTTCATTGGTTTATATCATCTTCATATTACTCAGTTTACTTTTTATACATATTTTCTTATTTGATTACCAGTAAGGATCTCGAACTTGAACTCCTCGGTAATTCATATGATTGATACATTTTTCCCCCTATATATTTTTCCTTTCTTTTTTTGTCTACATTTTCTGAGTTTTGTATGCATTGCAAAAACATAATACATATCTTTTTAATTTGTGGTGTTCGAATGTTTAAGCGACTTGCATACTTGCTTGGACATACGTGAGATAATGTATTCTCTTTACCATAAATTTAAATTTAGAAATTTGACGTAAGCATTGTAGAAGTATCTAAATTGTTTACAATAAAAACATCAAAGTCCCTGAACTAAATGTTATAATAAAAATAAATACAAAATTGAAAAAGTAAAATACACAGAAACGTAAAAACGAGACAAAGCCGTATGTATGCTAAAGAAAAAGAAAAAATCCATTGTGGTTACTGTAATCTTATCTTATATTTACGTTTAAAATCTAAGTAAATATAATAAAATATCACATTTTTCTTAGAGTCATAGTATTCAAGCGCCGTAATGGTATTTAGAAATAAGATAAGTTAGTAAAAAAAAAAATACTGACGAAATATTTATAGGCACTTGACATTACCAGTTGGACAAGTTGATGTAAAACAATAAACTTTTATTTAAGACTGTTCCAATTCCTAAATAAATACCACATTGTATAAAACTTCCCATATTTTATAAAAATAACAAGCAGTACTTAAAGAACAAGTAAAGCAATTCATAGCTTTAAATGAATCGATCATTCTGATTCAACAAGTCGATTGTTTGGATTATGAACACACGTCAATTCATCGAAAACTAGCGTAAAGTGTTGTACGCGTCTACCCTTAACAATGCCCCAAACAGTTATGTTATAAATACTGGTCTTAATTAGATGAGTTGCGTCACGTTGCTAAATAATGAAACCGGACAAATCAGAAGAAAAACCACTTCAGCAAAATTTAGTAAGATACATATAAGCAAGCTTACTTTAATTTTCTTATGATCACCAACAGTCGTCAATAAAAGATCCAATCCACACATTATTATAGATCTATATCCAAAAAGAGAAACAACTGCCAAATATTAAACTCGCAACCAAATGAAAATCGAATGGTAATAATACATCTTAACAGAATTTTGAATTTTTTTTACAAATTGGCATATTAAAAAACATCCATCACGTCACCTGGATAGTTAGTGGTATGAATTTAAGTTTTGTCAACGATCGGAAATAGTAAAGTGAAATATGTTGTGGCCAAACCCTATGTACAAAAGTAGGAATAACATTTTCCTAGAAAAAATCGGATTTTAAAACAACAAAAGAAAAAAACCTAAATTCAACTTAGTAAAATACGATTACAAATAAACGATAAAATAGCATTACAAACAGTTCTATGAGATCGACTTTAAAAACAAATCGGAACTTTCGAACGAAAGTACGCACAAACAAAATTAGCGGATAAATTCCCCGTTCCATTCTGCGTATTTTAGTACCTTTCCTACACCCATCATAAAAAGTCTGCGTACAGACTGATTCTAAAACATTTCAAATAAAATTATATAGGAAAAATAGGTCATTTTGCATCCAATTTTTTTTATTTGTGTACATTATACTATGATAATGAAAATATATAATGAGTAGACTTATACATAAAACATAAATATTTTTTAAAAAATCAAAAGTGAAGCAAGGATGCAAAACAGTGCAGAAAAAGTCTGCGTACAGTTCAGGTAATGTAATTTATTATTTTTTTCCAGTTAGAAGAAAACTACTTTAGTAGCTTGTCGAATGGCCTCTACGTTTAAGAACCTCTCTAAGTCGTTTTGGCATAGATAGTACTAATTTGGATGTCTCCTGGGGGGTTATTTTGTCCCATTCCTGGAGGATAACATCTTTTAGCATATTTTTGGACGTTATGTCATGCTGTCGAATCTTGCGCTCCAATAAGTCCCACAAATGTTCAATGGGGTTCAAGTCCGGTGACTGAGGTGGAGAATGCAACTGTGTTTTAGTGTGGTACAGTAACCACAGCCGGACCAAATGAGCAGTATGTTTCGGATCGTTATCTTGCTGGAAGCAAAAGTCCTTATTAAGACCCAATTTTTGAGAACTTTGTTTTAGATTGGTTTTTAATATGTCTAGATAGACCTTATGGTCCATTATACCGTCAATAAACACAAGATTACCAACGTCATTGGCAGCCATGCACCCCCAAACCATTACTCCACCACCACTATGTTTCACTGTTGGTAGTATATTCCGTGGGTCAAATGCTGTACCCTTCTTTCGCCACACCAACTTCTTGCCTTTCATACCAAAGATGCAAAATTGACTTTCATCAGAAAAAATAACCTTTTTCCAAAACTCTGGAGGTTTATTACATGCTGATTAGCAAATGCCATACGCTTTTTCTTATTATCAGATACGTATGGTTTCTTACGAGCGACTCGACAGTGCCATTCAGCTTTTTTTAGTATTTTACATACAGTGTCTCGTTGCAAAAATTTGCCAAAACTACTTTCTATGTAAGCTTTAATTTGTTTGGATGTAACACGAGGATTAATCTTCACGTACCTCATCACACTCCGTTTTTCTCGGCGGGTCAGCTTTGAGGGGCGTCCAGAACGGGGCTTTGATATAAGGGATCCACTTCTTTCGTAGTTTTTCACCACTTTTTGAACTGAAGAATGAGTTCTGCCAACTATTCGACCTATTTCACGAAATGATTTACCCTCGCTACGCAATTTTAGGATAATCTTTCTCTCGCTCGGAGATATTTCTTTATTCGTGGAATTCATCACACAATTATTACAGTTAAATTTCAGTTTTTTTTTAGAAAATATACTTTAAAGATCCTGAAGGTCTTACAAAGACACCAAAACTGCGAATTTAATGAACAACGTGTTAATTATCAATCCCTTTTAAAGGTGTATGCAGACTTTTTCTGACACGTGCCGCTGTCTGACCTTGGTTTTCATTGGCTAATCAAAGATCGAAAATCTGCGAGACTTTAAAACTGCATCTAAAATATGCATCTAGGTGTGCTTAACACAAATTCATGATTTAAAACTGTATCGATCAACATTTTGACAAATTTTTCAAGATAGAAAGTTTTTTATTGGCTTGTACGCAGACTTTTTATGATGGGTGTATATCTCTGCGTTTTGTGGTTCCAATAAAGATAGATTTCAGACATACACACACATTAATGGTATAGATACAACAAATGTATTTCTACTGTTGTTTGTGTTCAGTAACCCTAGTTGTTTACAAGAGGGAAAAAACTCCATCTACTTTTAGAAAATTTAAATCAAGCTGAATCGAATATCGCACAGATTGTGAAATTGCCATGAAAACATTCGAAATGAAACGATATATTATTTTTCGTGACTGGACTGCAAAGGCCATAAAAGCAAATATAATATTTTAATCTAATTTCATTTTTCATGTATTAAAAATAATAAGTTTAATTAAGATAGAAGCGCGAATACATCCTGTAATATAAAACAACCATAAAAATATGCCTCTTTCGTGTTAAAAAGAACACATTGTGGGCGGAAAACCATTAAATGAAACTTAAGATGCGTCTAAGTTTTTTTTTTTCTCATACTACACTATATTATGTGTCGCGTTTTCTGAGAATAAACATATAACTTAAGTAGCGTCCTAAGAATATTCTAAGCTTCATAACGGCTTTGTGTAATCCAAAGCAAAACTTTATATATTATGTAAAAAAATTACTATAAAGTTAGACTGTGATGAAAGAAAAATGCATGAATAACTTTGGGAATTAAAAATATTACATTTAATAACATTTTTAAATAGGCTGAAATAAAACTTCTTTTAAACGAAAAGTATTAAAATTAAATAATGGTTTTTTTTTACTGAGCCGTACATTTACACATTCCAATACATGCAACGTGTTCTGTAAAACTATCTTTTTTGCAAGGGTCAATACTCGACAGAGAAGCGATACTGTACTGGTTGAACAATAAGGATCTACCTGCTTTAACTTAAGATTTCTTGCTTCATATTCTGAGTCTTTTTATTGGTTACAACTGGGATTACTTGTGTGTTATGATTAGTACATAGATTGATATTTATTTTCCTAATATGAAATATAAGGTAATGAAAATATTGCGATGGGGTCGGAAATACAAAATAGGGATTTCGTGCTTTTTACACTTTTTGGAGAGTCATGATTAAAAAAAAACGTTTTTTAAACATTGGTCTGAAACCACTCTAAAGCTCGAACTAAAAGAGCTACGGATTTCAAATTTGGTACACGAGTTCCTAGTACCTGTCGTACGTCATCAGGTTTTCGAGAAAATCGTCATAAAGTCGTTGTTAATGGGTTAACATGCCGTCCTGGTTAAATATTATTTGGAGATTATAGCAACAAGCATTAATAATAATAAATTATTGCTGAAAAATTGTTTTTAAACGTTTTAACTTTAACAAGTTTTTTTTAAATATCCTGTGAATGCATTTGTAGAATATTGCAATTGTTCTCTCCTAAACGTAACCTGTTAGAAGAAAACTACACCTTTGAATGTTGTTCAAACAAAAAATGGATTGTTTTATTTTCGAATCCGTATATGCCAGTTAAAAAGTATCAAGCCTGTTTAACGGTATTTTAAAATACTAGTAGAAACATCGTCAATTCAAGGTAAGGCCAGAAAACTAACACGAAAAGACGAACGATTTTTTTTTTTTGAAGAAAGAAAAATGTATTCTTTTGTATTTGGAAGATATTCTTTACGAATCCTTGACTCCGTTTCAACCTTACACGCAAGGCTCTTCCAGAGTTTTGTTCAAAATCAAACTCTAAATCTAGGATCTGTCGGTGGAGGCATCTATCATCAAGAAGTTGGACAACCTCCAACGACCGGAATTAGAATTAGAAAGTAAAAAGACTGAGACGGATTAATGAAGTGAACTGGCGGTACTGTCCCTTCCAAACTCGTTATGAGATTTGACGCAGGAAAAAAACGGATTAGACCTTTTTTTTATGTATTGGAATGGCGTTTTGAGTAGTTTCTAATGACTTAAAATGCAATAAAGAGCGTTTATTGGTCTGGTTGTAATGTGTTTTAGAACATAAAAAGTGTGGATGAGTTGGTACTTAGACGTACCATCGATTTTGTAAGAAAAATGTCAGGGTTGTTATTGCCAATTGAAACAACTAATTTTACTTGGATTTTCTAAAGACAATTCCACTATAAAATATCTTGTTTGTTTCATTTATTAAAAGGGTTTTAAGTAAAAAATTTCTACAAAGAAAATAAATCAATTTTATCCATGTTTTTATCATGTTTAAGTTACTTTCGTTAAGTCAGATTTGTGGAGCGATGGCTATCAAAATGAAATTCAATTTTATTTTACAAAAAATATTACATATTTAAAACGTCAAAGTAAAAAAAAAAGCAAGCTGAAGATCATGGTATCTGTATCCATATACCATAATAAAAAGATTTATAAGATATTCTACTTTGACTTTCTATATCATTTGAGAGGCAAGTATGCATCAGTCGACGAGGTAACAAAATAACGAAAAATAAACGAAGTACTGCGAACAATATGCTCACATTTAAAATCAGAGTCGTCCGAAGACACTAAGTGAAATACAAACAGTTACATATAGCAAATAAATCAAGCAAACAATCCAGAGTACTTACACTAACACATACATCAAGTCTACGCCATTCTTATAGAATGGTATATTTCCTGGGTGCCCAAACAATGGGAAGATGTTTTTCCAAGGTTGCTTTTATAGGTGACTTGTTTATTCCTCGCAATGATGAGGGATCGGATGCACAAATGGTCAAAAGTGCAACGTGTTTTCACAGCATTAGGTTAAAATTTTCAACTCTTTTAATTAGAAAAGTATTTATTTAAAATTATATATTTGTAGTAAATGGTTTAAAATACCCAAAACTTAAAATCTAAAATTTGGCTTGCTTCACGTGACGTAGCCTCATTCTTGATTTCACTCCTGGATTCCAGTGGTAATTTCGGCGATTGGTGATATGAGACAGTAAGCTCCGCCCACTACATTGATAAACCATCCAATTTCATTTCTATGAAACTGTCGCCACTCAAGACGTGAAATATGCCCATTAAAAGGAAAATTGTAAAATGTTCAATTTTTAAAAACTTTCCCGTTGTTGGAAATACGAACAGTTAAGTGATGGGATTGTGCTTCTTTATCCCTCAGGTGGTGTACACAAACAGTTTCACAAATAAATAATGTAGTTTTATAGCCTTCAAGTTAGTTAAAAACAGTGTACTGCTTTTTACCGCCTAACTAAAACAGCCTTGCGAGAAGACGCAGATAGGCGGGTTTCGGACAAGAAAGTTGTTCGCTTTCAGAAAGCGGGCTGTAATCATACGCCTGGTATAAAATATAGTTAACAAGTGGTCTGATGATCACGTTTGAGACAGCTCTGTTGATTCGTATTCATAATCATGATTTAAAATTACTGCGCAGCTCTGGTAGGACGCTAAAGATAAAAACTGTGCTTCAGTAATGCAATGGTGCTGTAATTCTAATATCTATCTCCCCTCTCTTTTCCACCCAAAAGTATCAATAATTTTGCAAAAAGTTCTTTTAATTTTTCACTCGAGTACTGATGCATGTTACTCAACATATAAATTTGGCAAAAGAATAGGAAGTTTGGGAACTAAAAAAGTTCTTTTTTCAACAGGAAAACCTAAAGGTGATCTAAACGAAGAACATAGCGCAATTAAACTGTGTCACGCTTTAGTAAGAAACACCTGCCTCAACAGGTAAGCAGGACGAGCGTTAGATAGAAATAGATGCCGGGAAAGAAGTTTTTCATGGTGTGGATAATCTCTTGTGAATAAGTGGCGCACGACAATAATGCTATTAGTACTCTAGACGTGACCTTTAATGAGGTATTTGTTTACGAGAATGAATTAAACATTGTATGTTGAATGGAGAAAGTGATTATCATGTACTGCGAGTCATGTGAAAAATTAACTGACAATAGCACGCATCCGCAACATTTCATTAGCTGAGACTATTTGGCAAGAAAACTTGATATGCAAAATTAATCCTTTCTGCTTTTAGTTTATGGGCTATTCTCACAAAAATGTCATGTAAGTAACAAGCATAATATATTTTTTAATACATAAGCATGTCACATTTTTTTAAATTCTCAAAATTTAATAACTGTGATCCGTATCTTCGATAAAATAGCAAAATAATTAGCAATCATGTCTATAATTTTAGAATAAATAGTCCAGTGCATAACATGAGAATAAGCCTTATAAAAATAAACACACTAAAATAAGCCAATAAAGACCATAGTACTGAACAGTAAACAGTTTGTGTAGGGCAAAGTCACACGAAAAAAGAATTTAAAAAACTTAAAGTTAACGCTTTTATTCCATAAAAAGGTAATTAAGCAATTCTCAAATGGGTCTTTATTGGGTTAAAGAAACCTACATATAAAACTCAGTTTACAAAAAAAAAAACTATTCCATGAATCTAATATTTATAGTTCAAAAATCCTTCATCTTGTCTAATACAATACATACCCGACCGTTTAAGTTGGACATTTTAAATATGATTTTTTTTTTGTGTGTCAGTTGTTTTCCCAGTCAAAACAAATAAATCGTGATATGAAACTGAGCACAGGATGTTTTGAAAAGAGCAGAGAAATGAGATGAACCTCACTGGACAAACAGGTTCCTCCATCCTATAAGACAGACGGACAGAGGAAATTCTTCAGGATGAAAAGGAAACAATCTGATTATTAAGTTCTTTTTCTTATTCGAGACCCTGACCCTAAAGAAACCTTCTCGCTTTGCTGATCTCGCTTGTTTTTAAAACGTTCTTGAGGAAAGGGCCTAGCCAAGGCGATTTAGGGTGTCAAAAGCTCTGGGCCTTAACTTCTGATCCTTAATTTTTAGCAGAATAATGTTGCGCTAGAAGTTTACAATGAGCTATTGGCGAGTTTTTGATGTTAGCAACTAAGACGTCAAAAAACTCAATAGATGAACATTTTCAAAAGATAGTTTTAGGGGTCGTCCTTAGAAGGTGCCAGGTGCCCTGTGACAACTTAAATAAGTTAGCTATTTCCAAGTATTGTACAATAAAGATTGAAATTACCTTGCAAGTACAATAAAGAAAGTTGAAAACATTTTGTAATTACAATTAATGTCGATGTGTGGTTCGAAAAATATAAGTAAAAACGACATCAGCCAGTTATGCAAAATTTGACTTCGTTATCTGGTTTTACAAATGAACTATTTTTAAGCGGTATAAGTGTACATCGCGTTTTCCATCGACGTCATTTTTTTAAAAAACTTGTTGAGAATTAAATGAATTTATTTATTTGGATATACACCCCAATGTTAATAACAGGTTTAAATTTATGGTAATGGTACTATCTAAGAAAAATATGAATTATTTATTAAAAAAATAACAAAATAAACTTAATAGTTTTTTTTTATGCCAAGTTAGAGAGAGGCCACGTCCAAAGAACAAGACTAGGTGCGACGCACCTTTTGACACATCCGTAAGGGCGGTCCTGGCTAGTTTCAGATACAATATTAATTTTAGCCACATATTATCGGTGGATAGGGCACTAGGCGTGTGGCTATCAAAAGGCCTTGAAATTGCTAAAGCAGCCGATGATACCATATGAACGCTCTTCTTCGGAAGATGCGAGCCTAATCGTCATCCGCTCACATAGAGCTATATTTATAACGTTTTAATGGGTCGCAACAGGAAATAACAGTTAACGGAAAAGTGGGAAAATAACCGAAGTGGAATCTTTGTTTTAGATTGTTCCGTCAAAACATTAGAGCTCCTTGGGGGCTTAAAAAAAGGGAAATCTCACCAGCCGAGAATATCGGTTCGTATGGAAATTTTTTTATATCTAATGGTAAAAAGTAATTGTTGTGTTGCGTTCGAAATTTAGTATGCTATAAAACAATACTGATTTTTAGCTTAAAAGTGGCAGTTTTTATATAGGTCATGTCCGTCCGTCTGTCACACACTTTCATATAACAAACTACAAATGCTACAGACAAGTTTGTTGCATCAAAAAATTCAGCGCATCGAAACTAGAAGATATTTAAAATCTCAGAAAAAAAACAAATTCGAAGTACTTCGATTATGATGCAAAAATTTCAATGCTCCTTTAAAAAGCATAAAAAATGCTATATTCTATATCTTTTAAATCCCCTTTGCCACTCAATCATCACACGAGAAACTTTATTTAAAACAACAAAAAAAAAGGAAAATTTATTTTAATGATACAAGTCAGTTTAGAATGACAATATAATATGTATTAAAATATGATTCTTTGATAATTTGCATTACTTTTAAGAAAGAGGCGGGAGGCGTTCTATTTTATCTTCTTTTAAAAGCAAACGCAATTTTTCACTTACATTTGTCATTTGACTGTCACCGTGCACGCATGTTTTCTGCCACGATGCGATATAATATAATATATTACTACATCTATTTGCATCATTCGCGTAATATTACAGCAATCTACATAGTAGCAGACTTGTTTATTTATGTCATATCTAGCCCACATGTATGCTATTTTATGATCTCTACTCACTTGTTTGTTCAGCAGTAGTTTGGAATATGATAAAGTTTTAGACGCTTTTTACGGATAAACTCATAAGATATTTTTTTTATCGTCTAAAAGTTATGGGTAGGTATACGATTTCACTGCGCTAACACATGGAAAAGCATACCTTTACATAATAAAACGTTTGACATTGCAGTTATGCCTTTAATTTACGCTCCGTACTGAAGGCTAAATAAAGAGATAAGTAAATGAGAAGATGCGTGAGTTTTTTAATTTGAGAAAATCGCACGCAAGGTTTCAACTACTACTTTTTCTCGGATAAATCACATTTACCAGCTCAGTGTTAACATTCGTTCGTTATTTTTAACCGTGGTCTAAATGCACAAGGACAATTTACCAGATCTAAAAAACTGACTGTAACGCTGAAGGACTTCAAGTACAAAGGTCTTAAGTAGTATGTGATTTAGCCATACACACAAGACAAGAATCGAACATGCGATTGTTCTATAATATGTCCCTTTCTTTAATCTCATACTCATTAAAGGGCAATTACAACAGGCAAATAAACAATTAAGACAATTCGAAGTGAGTTGGAAGTAAGATTTAATACTAAAAGAACCGTTGAATGAAATTTCTCAATATTGTAATCTACAATACTTATACAAGTATATTGAAATTCATGGGCGGGTATCCGCATTCTCCGATTGTTTGGTTATATTTGTAAACAACTGTAATTGTCTGTTATTTGGTTACATTTTTAGATCATATAATTAAAATTATGATTGAAGAGTACAAGAAACGATGGCTAATATTTTGTAAGTGGAAGTTACTTTTGGTGGCAAAAAAAAAATAACTAAATGTAATTTTTTTTAATATAATCTCTTGACATACAATGTACCAATGAGTTTACTTTATATGTGGGTTAATACTAGGAAAATATAAAAATAAGAAGTTTTATTATTTAGTTTTATCGAACCCCGGATAACATTGATACAGAAAAGACATTGGAATAGGTGTAAAATTAAACGATGGACCAAAGTTATAAATATAAACAATATTCAAAAGAAACGAGTTAACTTTGTTTAACATTCAAAGACTTAAAAGACTTTATCCAGGAGGATGAATATGTATATATAATAAATTTCTAATGTCATACCTTTTTTTAAAAAACAAAATTTAAATATGGCAGTTAGAACGGAAGTTGAGGAGGGTACTAACAGTTTTTTTTAACAAGAATGAATAAAAAAAAAGAAGGCAGGTTTAAAAAATAATTAATTGCACTTTTATCTCTTGAATTCAAATAGAACTACTTTTAACCCTTCAGTCCCAGTGATGCCATTTGGCATCATCATTTTTCTGATAATAATTTTAAAAAAATAATAGGGCTGACATCTATTGGGATTAATAAAAAATATTTTCTAATAGAAAAAAGTTTGAAGAATCGAATCATGTGCTTTTTGAAATCATAAATGGCTATAGACGATCAGAAAAAAAAATTCCAAAATGAGGATGCCCAATTGCTCTTGGGACTGAAAGGGTTAATTGACGCCTCACGCGCTTTCTCTTGCGAAGGTGTAAACAGCTAATACGTTTTTTATTTTTAAAAACTATTTCTTATTGTACACGTAATTTCAAACGAAAAAATAGTTAACTTTGTTAGAAGTGCTGTTCCTGATAGTGCAAACGATAAAATTTGTTTTTTAAAGAATATTAAACGCATTTATTTTCTTCATAAAGGCGCTCTATTTTATCTCTTAAAACATCATCATGCAACTTACATTTGTAACATTTATATTAAAGGTATTCTTTAAGATTGCTATTAAGTTGGCAAATCAGATAAGAGGAATTATTCAAAATTTCTCCACACGCAGACGCAATTTGAATAGCTGTGAACCTACTTGAAACATGTTTTGTTAAGCTATTCTCTAATATAACTAAGAAACTGCTCAGACGGGTTATCGAAATGGACCATACGTAAAACCAAATAAACAAAAAGACCAAGGGACTCGAAATTATACAAATCGCAACTTACTTGTTGGTATACGAGTATTCCCCTTCCGGACAGTTGAATTATTATTCCATGTGGAAGACTCCTGAACTTGACCTATTACTAGAGGCAATGAACCTCTTCTCGACTGGAGATTACGAGGCGTTTTAAGTCCACTCACGGATGTATAATCTTCATCCAAAGGTGATTGGGAGGCCAGATCGGACTGCTGGTCTTCGATTCCGGAGGATTTATCCAAAGTTTCAAAGAAATCTGCTGTCGGTTCGAAAGCTGCGGCAGATGAGTACCTTCGGACTGAGGCCTTAGTTTTCGAGATGGGTGAAGGTGTAATAGAATTTAAAAGCAGCTCTTCTGATTGTGATCTTTCTGGATGTTCAGTTTTGTTAATTGGCTCTTTTTCAGAGATGGTGTGTTTTGGGATGATATCGTGATGAGATTCGATGGTATTCTTGGTGATGAGGTCGTTTGCCTGATCATTCTCTGAATTAAAATTTTTGTTATGAATTTCAGAAGATTGTTTTACTGGAAATTCAGAAGTGGAACTGGGATTTTCTACAGTAATGATATGTGTAGATAAATGATCTATATGAGATTCGATGGTTACAAAATGGTTTAGAATATCGGTATGTTTACAGTCTGAGTTAGATCTTAAATGTGTGCAATTTATTTTTGAATCATAATTATCCTTTTGTTCTTCTGATGTTGATCGTTTAAGAGTGGTACAGTGTTCTCCGTCATAGGAATATGGAAGAAGATCGCAGTTACTTTTATTGATTAGAATATTGGGCTGTCCGCAATCTGACTTTAAAGTTAGGGTTTCGTTCTGAATTTTAACGTTTTTATCAAACTGCGTTTTGGTTACAGCTTCAGATTTGTTTGATAATTTACCATTTGATAAGGATTTTATGACTCGGTGTTGAGATTCATTAGGAGTATGCTCCTTTTTATAAGTTTTTTCAGGAATATGTTGAGATCTACATTTCTGAGTTTGGTCTTTTTCTTTTGAAAATTGGTGGTGTGGGCTTTTAATGGCCACTGGTATACCTTTTTTTAGGCTCGGTATCATAGAAATTTTACCCTTTCCACAGTTTTTCTTTTGTTTCACTTTGTTTGAAGGAATTAATACAGATTTAGAATACGTGCATGCAGGCGATACATCAGAAGGACCATTTTCAAAAATCTTAATTTTATTTTTGACGCTTTCGTAAACTAAATTACCACCATCCTCATCGATGTTATTTTCCATCTTGGGTGCAGAAGATAGTGTTGAGTTTTCGGAGCAAGTACCAACTTTAACTGTTATTGAACAATTTTCATTTTCACTTTGACAATGTAAAATATCTGGTAATGTATCGATGCATTCATTAGATAAATCAATTTTCATTTCTGTATTAACATATTCATTGACTGGTAAGTCAGTGATGTGTTTTTCGGATACACAAGCATTCAGAGTTTTCGGACAAGATGGCACTGAGGTCTTTTCAATTTCTGGGAACTTTTCAGATATTTCAGAACTATTTTCACTAGAATAAAGTTCGCTTCCTACATCATTCTTTACAGATCCGTTCAACTTTTGCAGGCCACCTTCAACACCATTCTTATCACACCTTCCACCTGAGATAAGGCCCTCCTCGTAAATATCACAGATACTCTGAACGTCACAGAATGGTTGTAAAGACGTCTTTCCGACCCTACTCTCGGTATTGTCTTTTAATAAAGGAGAAACATTTCCACTACCACAATCGAAGTATTGAGGTGTGTCGGTGTGCAAATCGTGCTCGGTAACCGTGACGGTTGTAGGGATAAGAACAGGGCATCGCTCTGCCATAATTATACTTTTCCCATGGGACGTGGCAACTGGACAAACACACATGGAGTTTAGCAGGCTAGGGTCCGAATACCATCTTTTGGTGGAAAAAGGGTAAAATATATTCTTTTGGACTAAATAGTCATTGCGCGGGACAAATTCCGAGGATTGGATTCCATGGGATAAATTTCCAGAAATTGTAATTTTATTTATTTTACTTATACCACTTTTATGAGGCAGTGGAGAATTGATTTGAGTGCTATCTAAATTGTTTTGCAGAATTTGCGTATGAAAGTCCGATTTATTTCTGATTTTTACAAAATTCACTACATCTTTAGCTATTGAATGACCAACGCAAAGTAAGTTTTGTTGAAAAACAGATCCCGAAATCATACTTAAATCATTTAAACTGTAAATACTTCTTTTACGACGAAGATTATTAGTTATTTCTAGTGTTACGTTGTTATTCACCCTAAAACAGGAATCACATTTCAAAGTATGCAAGCTAGGATGATTAAGACATTTAGAGTATTCAGGAAATGGTTGTTTGCTTGTCACGACATCAGTACCCCAATTAGTACTTTGAATTTCAAGTGAGGCGTTGTAAAATTGCTTTTTAATGTCAGGATTTTTATCAGAAGATGGATTTTTATAAACATCATTTGAAACAAAATACGAATTAGGGGACAAATTCTTGTACTCTTCTTGCTTACATTCTCCGGTTAAAGAACTTTCAATATTCTCAATATCATTCAAGACAGAAATTGAACTCTCAAGTACAGCAATAGAAAAATTGCTTGAATTTAAAGATTTGTTTGCCAAATTTAAGTAATTTTTGTCTAAAACTGTTTGATCCAAGCATGAATCAGGTTTCCTAATATCTGCACTGAAAACACAGGGGGACTTTAACTCTTCATTACATACTGCCTTTGAAGGAATAGTGTATAACAAGATTCTTTCATCACAAGCACTGTCAAGTATATGCTTAGACTTTAACTTTTCTAATTTAATTTCGTCAACCCTAACAAGATCATCATTAGAAAATTCTTTTGATATATGGTTGCATACTTCAACATCGTTTTGGTCGTATTTGTCACTGATAAATCTAACTTCAGCAGAAACATCTTCGGTACACACAATGTCCTTATTTGATGAATTTATAGCCTGCGTTGACTGTGAAGTTGCTTTCGACGGTTTTTTACTGCACAAATTCTCAGAAAAAGTAATTTCTACGGAAGCTGGGTCCTCACATTTGTCATTCAAATTAATAGAGACTACTTTACAATCACCATAGCTACATACTTTTCCACTACACAGCTCGCTATTCGATTGTTTATCACATAATCCTACGCTGAAATGGTCACCGTTGCACTTAGAATTAGTTGAAGGACCACTAGAGCACACACTTTTGAGTTCATCGTGGTGTAAATCACCATTCTTCATGTTCACATAACTAGAAGTATTCCATGTATCACAGACGCCGGCAGCGTCAGAAAGCGCGTCCTCCTTGATGCCACCGAATCCAGAGACTGCATAGAAGGGTTCTGCAGAGTCATCAGATGTCAATTTACTTGTGCAAGATGGTTCGGGCGAGTGAGCAAGCCACTTCCTTTCGATGGCTTCCCCGGTGTTCACAGTCGGAGAGACACCGGCTTCTGCTACACAAGTCACGTCGTTCGGACTTAATGAGTTAGTAGCGAAGGAAACACTTTTCGTAGACCTCGTGTTTTTCGGGGCACACTTGAGTTGGTCGAGCGAATAAGAATTTTCCATGCGTAGACGTTCGAGTGATTTCAAATCGCCACTGTCTTTAACGGGAGAAATTGTCATCGATGAGCTATTTATATACTGTTTTCTTGTCTCTTTCAAAGAAGTTCCTTGATTTTCTAGAAAGTTATCAACCAAAGATGTTGATTTGGATACGTCTGTTGCGCTAGTATCTTGTTTATACTGTTCAAAAGAGTTGCCAATAACTTTAAATGAAGAGGAAGCAACTTGAACGGAAGGAGTCGATTTAGAAATTTCCATGTGGCTGTTATTGAGTATATCCATTTTCATCTGTACATCATTTGAAGAATTTTCAACAGATGGCGACGACTTGGATAAATCAGTCTGTCCCTTTATGTCAGCTTTCGCAAAGCAATTGGTACTAGAATGCTTTGGCAGGACGACTTCACTTCCTTGCCGTGGTCGAGCAGCATCTTTGACGGAAGGGGATGAACTGGACATCTGCCCCTCCAGCAGCTTCTCTGTCCTCCTCAGATCTGGACTAGAATAGCGACTGGGTTCCTTTTCCTGAAGGAACTCGGGATCAACAACATTCCTTTTCGACTTCTTCTTACTACCAGGAAAGTTAAGTCTGAAGCTGGAGAAGATGGATGTCGTCCTGTCCCGCTGGCACACTTCCGCGGTAGGCTGGCTGGCCACCGTGGCCACGGAACTGACCGAGGCACAGTCATCGTCATCTGCCGGTTCGGAGGGGGCAAAAGGAACACCAGGGAACACAGGGGCTTTCCTCTTCTTCCTACGGAAAAGCCGGAAGAGTTTTGGAGATTCCTTGTGTTCTTTGACAGCTTGCTGATTCGCCGCTTCCCTCGCTGCCTCTTCCTCGGCTTGCCTGCGTGCGAGGCTACCGTCCAATTGCCGGTTCCACTTGACACGCATGCTGATTCACAAATTACGTGACACCACACATGGAAAGGGTCACGGTCTAAAAAACGTAGCTTCCCCGACTAGGAGTGAACTAACAAGGGGTAAATAGAATGACGTTTAAATGAAGATAATCATTTGTAGTTTTTTTTTCAAAGGAAGCAATTTTTTGCGATATGGTGGTAGAACATGGATTAATAGGCAAATGAATTTCAATTATCACTTTTTGAATTTCATAAGATCACACAACTAATATTTTTGATATTCACTCACTGTGCAAAATTCGTTGTTTCCGGAATTGTTCACATCCGAATCATCATCTGTATATGATATGAACGAATGGCAGAGGTAATAATTGCAATAAATATCTAGGTTTATGTGCTTTGCAGAAAATATCCATTATGCCACGCAGCGGTAGTAAAATATCACAAGAAAAAAAATCGTAAACTACTCCACCAGCCGTTTACCATCGGAGTCACAATTCATAAGTGCGAAAAATAGCCCGGTCATTAATTGGCTATTTTCCAGTAAATATCTACAAAGCCACGTGAAAGTTCACAACTAAATCCTCCAGCTGATTCTTGTACACTCAGTAATCAATCCATCAAAGTGATGATCGTGTAGAAAAAAGGAAAACTTACGATAGATATTTCCGTCAGTGATTGCACACGTTTCAAAGTATAATTTGTTTACGTAGTAGATGCATGCGGAAGAAAACGTTGCTGATCAACAAGTGTGTCGTCTTCACTAAAAGATGAAAAGGTCAAGAGCGAGAAGCGAGTCGAGCTTGTTTCGATGTCGGAATGAGAAATGATGGAGAGTGAGAGAGATTCCGGTGGATTGGGATAGGATAAACGCCAAGCGGCCAATTCAGCGCGCCAAGAGAGATAGAGGGATGAAGAGAAAATTTCATTTTGTTTCGCCATGATAAGGGTAAATTCTTGAGAGTTTTCCCCCCTCCAACTTACATTTTTTGTGAAGTTAGGAAATAAAACATATTATACAGGTAAAATAATCGACATTAAACTCTTTTAAAAGAGTTAATGATATTGAAATTTTATTCTTTTAAATTTTTTAATGCGTCTAAAAAAACAAAGTATACAAACAATGGGCATTTTTCATGTCTTGAGTGGCAACACTGTTTCACAGGAATGAAACTAAAGTCTCAATTGGTTAATCAACGTAGTGGGTGGAGCTTACTGTGCTATACCACCATTCACCAAAACCCCCAATGAAATTCAGGAACGATGTACGTCACGAGAAACAAGCCAATTGCAGACTTAGGTAGAGTTTTTTTCTTACGAATTCTAAGCACGGAACATAAAGTATAAAAAAGTATTTTTAATGTATAAGCTGGAGGTTTTAAGCTATTTTTGTATCTTTGGGTGACTAGGTAATGATGTCACATTTATGATGTCAAAATACGTTATTTTCGTCTCAATTTTTTCACGATAACTGTAGAGATTTCGGATTGTATGATTGGTCCTGCCTTCCTCAACTATATTTGAAAACAAAAAAAGGCAATAAACTGAATTTTTCGGATTTTTAAATTGTAAATTTTTTACTTAACTTTAAAATTTAGATGTAGATACTTTTTAAGAAGTTGTTTTCACTGCATAGAATTTAAATTAAAAATTCAATTATTTCTAAATTTTCTTAAAAGAAATATATTTCGGTAATAATATGGTTATAAATGGTTCATACACGTTTTTAAATTTTTAAATTTAATAAAATCATAAAAACTATACATTTTTAAAAATTATGTAGTTGCTGGAAAACCTGATAGTCAGAAGGTTAAGTGGAATTTTTTTTTTCAGCAAAGAGTTCGAAACTTCAAAAAAACCCTTTTTTACAAATTCGTCGTATAAAGTTCCAGTACATAACAAACTCTTAAAATTACAATATCTGGCGTCATTCTGTAATGTAAATACGGTCCCAGTTATGAAACAAACTTAAAAAGAAATTAATTGGGATGTATGGCAGCCATTCTAGAGGTAAATCGCACATTCTATGTTCCTCCACACCTGCCACGGTTACGGGGGAACCAGTTTGTCGGGACAGTTCCCTGTCACGACCCGCGAACGGCCCGCTCGTGCCAACAGCACAAGACACCGAGGCGCGAAAATTGCCTGATTTATAACGTTATTCTAGAGCTATATTCTGCCGTAAGCAAGTAAAATGCAGTAACCACAACAATGAATTAGACCATTTTCGTCCTGAAATAATATACTTTCTTATAGGTTAGAATTATTGAGTGCTCGCAAGAAGGGCAACAATGGTCCAAGTCATTAGTCTAAATACTCCAGTTTACCTGCTTACCGCAGTATTATTAACAATAGTTCCGACAATATGGGAGTCGAAGCTTCTTTTTGAGCTGCTTTTCTTAACAATAAGCGACAGCGATATAGTTACAGCATAATTAGATTTTTCATCCCAATGTGAGTGTTTTACGCAAATGGAAATTAATATTTTAATTATGCATACTATTGTGTGCGTTGTACATCAGGTTAGTTTGAATTAACGTAGCATTAAAGTTTCACGAGTCCAATTTAATCATGTAACATTTAACCAGTTGGGGAATGTGTGTTTCCACAAAAATACTTCCGCTAATATAAAATAAAAATAGTTTTAAAAAATGCTGAACTTTACCCCGTTACTTAGGACTGTTAAGAAAGATAATAATTCAGTGATTTCCTTAAACCTCTTCGCTACAGAGGACCACATATCTGGACCTTAATAGAACTCACATTTACACTCATTAAAAAATTTTCTTCCTACTAACCTTTCTATTATAAGCTAGAAAGTTCAAGCTTTTTAAAATATTGCTACCGAAGCAGCTGATTTAGTAATTGTATATAAAAAAAGAAAGTAACAAAATGGTCAAGTAATTTTGGAGGACTTGCAAAAAAAACCTAAGTATTTTCAGCGGTAAATGTATAAGACATTTTGCATTCAAACGAATGTAAGAATGGACTATTAATTACAGAAAACTGACAAATCTTGTTTGCTTTTCATAGCACACAAAAAAATGTTTAATTTTACCTTTCAAAACCTCGAATTCCAGTAAATTGAAGTACCCCTCAGCAAATGTTAAACGTTATTATTATTATTTTTTAATTCCTTGCACAACATTCTTTTGAATATATAATTGTTTGAAAAAATATGTTTCGATAAAAATATGTGCAGGATTTTTTTCGGTATAGTAAAGTCAGATTTTAGCTTCCACACTACGTTTATAACGTAAAAAGTGGAAGGTATTATAATCGTTCAGTCTGTCTGTCTGTCCGCCCGTCCGTCCGTCCGTCACCCACTTTCATAGCTCAAACTACAAATGCTACGGACAAGTGTGATACGTCAAAAAATTCAGCGCATCGAAATTAGAATACATTGAAAATTTCAGAAAAGAATTCGAATGCGAAGTACTTCAATTATTTAAAAAAACTGCAAAATTTAATGCTCATTTAAAAAGCATAGGAAGCCATTTTTTAAAAAATTAAATCACCATTGCCATTCGCAACAATCGCTCGAGAAACTTTAACTCTTTTAGACAATAAATTAAAATAAATTTATTTTTGCGACATCGATCAGTTTGAAATGACGTCAAATATATTTCACTACGAGATTCTATGCATGTTTATATGAAATATTTTCATTCTATTTAAAAGCGAGGAATATTACATATTTATTCTTTGAAATATAAATTAATTTTTGCAAACGATAAGTAATAATTATTGAATTTTTGAAATAAAAAAGAAACTAGCCAAATTTAGCATGTAAATGTTTATTATAGAATTAATGCTGTGTTTGGCGCCTTTTTACCGGTTAAATACAACTGTTGTGTGGAAGCGGGTTAAGTGACAGATTCTGTTACAAACCTTTTTGTTTTGATTTAGTGCGAAGTATCGCAATCTTAAAACTAAATGGAAAACCGCGGTAAACGTTAACTTAAATTATTGAAGTGTAAACCCAAACTCGATCGCTGCCAACAAAAGGTTAATAATGTAATGAAATTTGGGTGTCATGCGAGTAAATTATATATAGATATATATACATGAGGGATAAACGAATAGCTAGAGTTAGAAAGTCAAACGTGATAACTATAAAAAAAACTCAATGGATCAAAATTTCGAAATTAAAATATTTCAAAAAATATATAAGAAACACTACTATACTTCATATTCGAAGTATTTTGAGATCAAGAATATAACGTATTCACTTCATAAAATTCTGTGACATGAAAGCATAAATTGAGATGCGAGTGCGCTGTAGTAGAAAATACATTAAAATTCAATCAACCTAACCAGGAAGCATATATTTTTTCCCAATGCCATCGATATGTATAAAAATACTTTATTGCGTTTTTATCGCGCCTAATCGCATTATCTCAAATGAGGAAAAATAAAAACGCACACACATTTTAAACAAAATGAGTGTTAAAATAACCTCGTATTTAAAACAAAAGTTATTGATTGGCAAGTAGAAAATCTCTATTGTAGAAAATAAGCCGTTTTCGTTCACATACTTATTTGTCGAGTTTCCCAATTTAGACTGGGTGGCAGTTTTATGAATTTTAAAATAAGTCTTAATCCGGAAGTTCGTTAACGTTCTCCAAGCTATAAAGTGTCATAATTAAAGCACATATTAGTTTTTTAAGCAACCTACTCTGGCTGCACGTCATAAATATTTCACAAAATATTTAAAACTGTTCTAATGATATCAAAGTTGTTTTGGGCGTCAAAACCCCCCTCAAAAGT
The DNA here is from genome assembly GCA_019343175.1 of Oedothorax gibbosus. NCBI lineage: Eukaryota > Metazoa > Arthropoda > Arachnida > Araneae > Linyphiidae > Oedothorax > Oedothorax gibbosus. The sequence continues at coordinate 23,555,329 of CM033270.1, forward strand.
AAGTTCTGTAACACAAGGCATACAACACAAGTTTGAAAGACAGTTCAAATTACTTTTAATAAAATTATGCGTATGTGACCTTATAGGATTACGCTGCTTTATTAAGCTTGATTAAGTTTATTTAAAACTGATATTTTGTGATAGCCAAGTTTCCGGGTTCGAGCCCCGGTTGAGTCGTCAGATTTTCTGGATGGGAAAATCGTGGGCACGCATGTCATATGATTATGTGGCATGTACAAAATCACTTGAGGGCCTATTTTGGCTTGGATTCTCTCGGCATACTTTAGCATGTTCAGAAAGCACAGATTCATTGTAATCTGAGCGGCGAAATTGGTAGCTAGAGTCGCCTAGATGGTGCCAGAATAAAATGGCTCTCAGTTTTGGGGAATATGCCGAGTCTGCAATGCTTAGCCGCCACTAAAGCAGCCCCGTGAGAAAAAAATGCGATAGAAACAGCGGAGTAAGGTTATTCCAGTAACATTCAAGTCACTGTAAACGCTCCACTTCTATTATTATTGATTTTAGAAACTCTTTAAAACAATTTGTTCAGCGACTTCTGTTCATCAATTTTAATTCCAAGCAAAAAACCAAACATTGTCGGCGGCAATCGAACAACTTTTAGATGTGCATCTCAAACCGATCTCGCCTACGTTTCTCTTGTAGCAACATCCACCAAACACAAGTGGGATTGAGCGGCCTTGTTGATCTTGGCAGAATTCTGTGCTGACCTGATATAGGTATGCCAGTAGAATTGATACTCTCGACAGGTGTTGGTGGCATCGGTGGGCTCACACCTCCACAGTTGTGAAGGTCGTGGCGACGGAAGATTGGCGACCAAAAGCGATGTGTCCATTGATAAAGAATCCGGCACGGGTCAAGATTGTCAATGTTTTTAGTTAACAGTCCCATCAGGTTTTCGGGAAATTAAACTGAATTGAAGAATAAGTGGTGTGCCTTATAGGGATGTATATCTCTATGATGTATATACGATAGTACGTAAAGATTACAGGCGACTAATTTAATGATATGTAGTCTGGTGAGGTTGTGTAAATTTACGTTTATCAAAAATGGACCGCGACTTTTAGGGATCCATAAGTAAGTTTTTGTTATCTATAATAATAAAAGAAAGAGTCTGTGTGTCTGTCTGTTTGTTTTCGGATCGTAAAAGACCTACTTATACTGCCCTCAGAAATTCGAAATTTTTAAGATAGATTCCCTTTAATACCAACGTGTGCACCTGAGGCTTAGTTTTTCATATTTGTTCCATTTTTAGAGAAAATTCGAATTTTCTGAAAAAAATACACCACTTTCGCTCAAATCCGATCATTTTTTCTCTTTCCTGATGCCATCGGCTGAAAAAATTAAATAAAACTTTTAACGAAAACATTTAAAATTCAAAATGTTTATTTTATTCTTTTGCCATTACTTTCAGAAACTAAATTCATTATTTGAGAAATAATTGACATGTTTCAAGTGTTCATTCCTGGATTTTATTGTGGGTTTATTTGATGATTTTTTCATTGATTTTTCTGTTGACTGCATGTATGCATATTTAAGCAATAAATGTATAGTTAAGCTATTACTGAACTATGATGGTTAATAAAGGCCATCGCACTAGAGCTATTAATGTTTTATGTCTTTATTTTTTCGCCAAAGACGTTGCCAAACTCGCCAAATTATCAACTAAAATTCGCCAAATAGGCGATTTCTTTTATAAATAATTTATAAGCTGGTCGGTTGTTCGAAGGTGTGTGTTAGAGCTGTATAATGGGTGTGGGTAGCTATATCTATTTTCTCGCCAAATTATTTCCCAAAACGCGCCAAAGGAGCTAAAAGGTTTTATGTATTTATGAGGGAATTGTGATGACATTTATGAGTGCATTTTATAGCGTATTTTTCATTTTGGAATTTTAAGGCAATGAAACGGGATTTTATAATTTATAACGAGTGGAAACAATATTAAGTTTATGATCCTGTAACAGGGTATATGGTACACATATTTGGAATCTATTTGATATTTTTTTATTCCGTGCGAAGAACGGGTATAAATTTGCTTGTTGGAAATAAAAACCAACGCACATACGGATATCAATTATTAATTTCGAAGCATCATCAAGTTTGATGACGATAGCTTAAAATTAAATATTTAGCAGTGTCATATAAGGAAGCAGAGAGTTCTTATACTAATTGTTACACAAAATCGGTAGATTTGATGATAACGGAGATGAGACTGTCAATTAACGTATAATTTTATTTTAATAATTTAATTAATAATTTTATTTTATAATTTTATTACCATTCTCATTAATTTTAGTGAATGTGTGCAATAAGGGGTTTCAAGATAAAAAATATTAAAAAATTTATTTGAGAGAACTAAAATCAGATTCCTACAGAATTCCCCAAATATGCAATCTGAATTTCCCCACTACTTCTTAGGAGAATGTACAGGGGACATAATCCAAAATATTACGTAGAATAGTTTATCTACATAAAAATGCAATAAATGTTATTTAATTATTATTAATTTATAAAAAAATCATTTTATAATTACTTATATCTTATTTTAATTGATACACAAATCAAATAATGGTGAATTTATAAAAAAAGCTTTTTTCTAAAAATTAGAAACGGTAAATAAATATTTTCTATTTACCACTTCGAGTAATAAAAGAACCTTTAATTTAAATTAAATTTTAAAGGTTTAAATGCCTTTTAAAACAAATGCATAAATTAGGAGCTTTAAAAAAGGCTTTTAACATCCACGCGAACCGTGTATTATTTACCAGGATATCTCAATATCTCTTCAATGTAAAAAAAAAAAAAATCGCAGAAATTCAACGCCTAACTTTTATTACACATAAAACAAAAGCTAATGTAAATAGTTGACTTCTCATTTGAATTCACAATATTTATGATAAGTTAGTCGAGATCCTACAAAAAAACTTCTAAGAAAAACTAATGTTATGGATAAATTTAATTGCGTCCTAGTAATACCCCTTGCACATTATATATGTGGTATATAAAAAACCGAACTAAAAACTTATTTCGACTTCGTCAAGTCTGATTAGTTATTCGAAAATTCATCGTATCCAGGATTGAGTTGAATATCGTCACACTAGAGCTACACGAGAGCACCCAACGCAAAGTTAAAGGGTGACTCGTACATTGCGTCGGGACCTAGGTTCATATTTAACGTGCACTCCTCTACACCGGGTATTATTCGTCGAACTTTTTGGTCGTACAGACCGTTTTTGGCTGCACAGAGCGACAGTAAATTTTTGGCAATGCCCTGGCCTGAACCTGGAACCTTTTACAAGAAAGGCAAGCTCTTTATCGAATGGGCTCCCCAGCTAATCGTACCCAAAATTAAATGAAAAGCTCACTTACCATCAAGTTGTACCTGAATCTTATTTCCATACTTGTCACGATCGGGAGTGGTAAAAAGGTATCGTATCCACTGGGTGAAAAATTTATGTAGCATCCTATTACATCGTAGCAAAATAGTAACGAAGTCAGTTGAGACCTAACACTTATGAAATGCTATAGCTTGACCAGTGGCGGATCCACGGGAGGGGAAAAGGGGGAAATTCCCCCCCCCCCCAATCTTAAAATTCATACTAGATAGAATCGACTTGTAAAGAAATGTTTTTATTTTTACAAATATTTATATTTATACTACGACTCGTTGCATTCTCAACTTAGAACTAGAAAATGGAAAAAAATATTACAGCTCGGGCGCTTTGGGGGAACAGGTTATTACGCAACGTTAAAAAAAAAAAACTACCCCCCCCCCTTCCCTTCGGATTTATTTTTAAGCCAATCGCAATTTTGGCGGGAATAAGATTTTAGATACATTTTTTATGGCGCCGATAAACGACGGCTATCCTCTCAAATAGGAAGGAAGTATAAAAAAAAACATAGAAATAAAATATTGACAGATATATTTGAATTCGTTTTCAAGTATAATAGTGCGATTTGTTCGTTAATAAATCAAAGAAATTCCACTATGACTATTTTTTTAATTTCATTTTTAGGGTTTTTATTTTGCTTAATACAAGTGAAATAAGTGTACTATAAGTTAGGAGATTTTCGCGCTTTTTTCTATCGTAATTTCTACTGTCAATCGTAATTTCTACAGACACAAATTAATGTTAAATTTAAAATTTTGTCAACAATAGAAATTTTCCAAAGAGCCCTAATAATATATGTTTTGACCATAAAGGTATAAAGACGGTTAACCGAAACCTTAAAGTTATTGCATACTTAAGGGGCTGGGGAGCCCAGTCGGTTAAGGCGTTCGCCTTGTATACAGAAGGTCCCCGGTTCGGGTCCGGACATCGCCAAAATATCTGCCGACCTATAAACGGCCTGCGCAGCCAAAAATGTCCGACGAATAATACCCCGTGTAGAGGGGGTACACGTTAAATATGCTCCAAAATCCCGACGCTGCGTACGATGTTTACCTTAACGGCTGCGTTGGGTGCCTACTCAGATGTCGGCTCCGTCACCTGACTGTGGTTCTAAATTATGACGCCGGTCGCCAATAGCGCTCGTGTAGCTCTAGTGTGACGATATTTCAAACTAAACTAAACTATAGTATACTTAAAAAGCAAACTACCGATGACGAACGGTGGAGCCAACATGACCAATATTATGAATTTCATTTAAAAATCGTTCTATAAAATTATAAAAATGTCTAAACATTTGCAGCTGGCGTAATAAATCTTACGGCTTTTGTATAACACTATAATTTTGTGTTTGTTTTAAAGCTTGTGTTTTGAAGAAAACGGAAAAACGCGTCGGATCGGTTACAATAAGAAAACGGTAAGTTTGAAAAAATATCGTTTGGTGTGGCGTCGATTTTTTTTTCATTTGTACTGTTTTTTTTTTATGAGTTACTTGTTTCGTGCGAACAAGATTTTGATTTTTTTACTTGGATTTTTTAAACTGATAACCAAAGAGATCATATTACGGGTGGCTGTTTTTTTTCTTTTGGAATAAATGTGGCGTCTAAGCAGGTGACTCAATGCTTCAATCGGAGTTTTTCGCGCCTTCGGTCTCGTATGTCTCAATTACATTTCATAGGAGCAAAATAGATGTCATGCGAGTAAGAGTAAGAAGAATAGTTTTTAGGGGGTTTCTTCATCTAATCAATGAGTAAGTTCCAATTTATAAAATTTTCTGACATTTCCTGTACTCAATGATATTAAAATGATTAACGAGATTAATGATAATGCATCAAAACTGCAATTTGTTGCACGATTAACATTTATTTCATTGAGATGTATTTGTATTTAATATTTATAATAAGCTTTCTGTTTTCATTACATTTTAATTGCTGTTTAAAATTTAAGTACATGTTTTATAAAAACTAGCTACTATTTTTATTATTTTAACGACATAAATGATTAGGGTTATGTTGAATTATCGTCGCACTAGAACTATAGGAGGGCTAGGGCTATTGGCGACTGGTTTCCATAGTTGTAGTTATTTAAAATGGATATATAAACTTCTCATACAAATCAAGAAGGTTTTTTTAAAAAATTTAGGTAGAATATTGATTAATATTTTAATTACTATTTAATTAAATGTGTTCATTAACTACCAGTATAGTTAAATAATTAAGTTTTGAAATATGTTAAATATACTACTGTTTTTATAAACTAAGTAAATGTAAAATGATTTATACACAAATCATTTTACAATTAAATTTAATAATAGAAGCTTGAGTTGTCGTTTAATTTCTGTACAACAAATCAGGTGATTTAAATTATCTAAGTAGTTAAATTTTAAATAAAAATATTCTATAATTAAATTTTTCTTAATTGCTACTATTAATGGGGTTGTTTCACGGAGGATCTGGCCATAGCTCTGCGGTTTTGTTTTCATGTCTCTCAAATTACTTTTGTTGCTATTCGAAATTGAGTTTTCTAAGTTTTGTTATTTTTTAAATTACAACTTCTTGCTGTACTGTTGGTTGTTTTAATCATTTATCAAGGAAAACTTGCATTGAAAGAAGTTGGAATTAAAAAAAATTAACAACTAAAATATTCTCTTCGGATACTCACTCCCGAATACCAAAACAACAGTAATTCGGGAGACATGAAAACAAAACCGCAGAGCTATTGCCAGATATTCTCCGTGAAACAACCCCATTTTTATTAAAAAAATAAGACATTAATTATCTATTAAATAATACAAATATGAGTTATGTAAAATACAAACTAATTAATGCTTATAAAAAGTAATTAGTAATACATACTAAATTAATAGTAAAAAACTGCATTTACAATGGAAAAATAAATTAAAAATTAATTTTAATCCAAACAATGTTAATTAAAAATAATTGTAATTAAACATAATTGTAATTAAAAATAATTGTAATTAAACATAATTGTAATTAAAAATAATTGTAATTAAAAATAATTGTAATTAAAAATTGTAATTAAAAATTGTAATTAAAAATAATTGTAATTAAAAATAATTTTAACTAAAAATAATTTTTATTTATTATAAGTTCCCCCCCCCCAAATTGTCACCCTGGATCCGCCCTTGAGCTTGACTGATGCGTGGTAACATCGTAAAAAAAGGTGTCTACCTATTAAGTTAACACAGAAAGGCTTGCCTATACCCATGTTTGAAAACAATTACCATGACTTAAAAAGTCATAAAGAGCGCGTTATAGGTAATACTAGTATGTAAATACATGCAACCAAGGCCATTTGCTTAGTAAAAGGCATTGAAGGTCATGGGAACAGCTCTTCCGCTGAGTTTAAAATATTAAACATTATTAATGACTTGGAAGATAAAAGCATTCTTTCTTAAAAACCTTTGAACATAAAGTGTATGAAAATTGAAAGGTACGTTTCTTTTGCAGTATTTTGGAAAGTTGCCATTCTTAATGGTCACTCTGGTTGTATAAAGTATATTACGAAATTTAATACCCTAGAGCAGGGGTTCCCAACCGGTGGTACGCGTACCACTGGTGGTACGCGAGAGAATTTCAGGTGGTACGCGTGAGTAACATGATGCTATAAATAGCTTCTGTAATACGCATGAGCAGTGAGCACGCAGACATATTACTCATTATTTTAAACATTAACATTATTTTAAAGAGAAATTTTTAACTTCTGGGTCGGATGTAAAACCTAGTACCCTTTGATATCCCGGCAAGCTCTGCTATTTTTGATGCTATTTGTTACGAGTTTTTTTTGTGTGAGAGTGTAATTCTGAACTCTTACAACAAGTTTCACACTAAAGACTATAAAAGTTATATTTGTATGATAATTAATTTTTTGCTGAGTTTGTGCTATTTTTTATTTGTATGTTTTTAGACCTATAAATAATAAATAAAACTGTAAATTAATACCAATTTAATTGTTTTATTTGTTCTTTATTATAAGCATGTTATAAATAAACAAATATATAACCATTAAATATGAAGTTTTCTCAGGAATTTAATTCAAAAACCTTTGAACACTTTTAGAAGAGTAAATAATATACGTTTAATAAAATATTTAGGTCTGGTGGTACGCCAAAATTTCTCAAAAGTCAAGTGGTACGCAGGTGCAAAAAGGTTGGGAACCCCTGCCCTAGAGCACTGGTTGTATACTTAAAAAAAAGGGGGAAGTATAATTTTGATTTAGCCTATTTAAAAATGGGATCATATTTCCAATCAACCACAAGTAAAAGTTCATATTTAACTTGTACGAGGAAAAATTGACTAAATTAGTTCTTTTTTCGTATGAAAATTTATATGAAGGTTTAGATTCAAAAATGTGACAAAAGTTGAAAAAGACTTTTGTAAACCGTCATCCATTCATAAAAACAACATTGATTTTTAAAAGAAATTTAAATTTCAAAAATATTGTTATGTATGGAAACATATAGGTTTTGTACCATTGTAAACATATTGCTATATGCAAAAAATTTCATAGCAATAGAGAAATTACACTAAAGAAGTTTTTAGGTCAAGCATTGTTTATTTCCAATATGAATTATACACATTCTAATGTTGACTCGAAGTTTGAATGTGTATAAAAAAATCATAATTAGAATGCAAACTTGTTTAAAAACGCACAAACAAATAACAGAACACGAATCCATAAACAAAAACATTCGAAAAAATTATATACCTTAACTTTCGCATTGTAAAATTTCACACACGAAAAACCTGAAGCATTTAACTTCACAGTTATGAATCCCTTTTAATGTTTCTTGAAAATCTAGGTTACGAAAAGATAAAGGTAAAGAGACAGAGAACGATATTTAAAACACGAAAAAGCGAGGAAAATAAAATTGAATTAACCCACTTATCTGTCGTTGACTGTTAATTGGATAGCATTCAACAAAAGGGTTACAATGTACAAATGACGATTGTTGACTTCAAGGTCATCACTCTCAAGTATCTGGAGACACATTTTCTACCCTATCCACTCGTGTGCCTTAACCCCATTAACGACGATTGGCAAGAAAATTTGCCACGAGAAAATTAGCTTTCTGCTTAAGTTTATTTAAATAATCAAAATATAATATAAATTAAGGCTATAGTGCTAAACAATTTATGCAGGACGAATAAAATTATACGAAAAACGAATTAAAAAAAATCTGAAATTAACCATTTTTTTTAGGAAACGAATGTGTTAATGGTAGTAGCAAAGAAATCGTTAAATGGGTTAATTTTACACACTGGAGCAGGTAAATTGTGAAATATCTTTAATATACAATTTTAAAGACAAAATAAAAATTGATCCATATAGTAGCAGATCACAAAAGTAATCGACCAATGAAAATGCGTTTGTTTTACGCACGAAAATTGGATCTCCAAAGATAAAGCAGAAACTATGCAATACATTTTGAAGTAATAAATGTCCGCAGGTAAACGATGTTTTAATAAAGTAAAGATTTCCAAATTTTCTATCTGCGCATTCCGTTTCCTAAAGGTTATGTAAGATTGTTCTTTTCCTCAAAATGAATGTAAAAATTGATAACAGAAAAAATCGGTAAGTTATACAAAATAAATTTAATTGACAAGCATTTTAAAATAAATTGGTTGGTATTTAAATAATAATATAATATCTTCATATAATTTAGAAATGTCTAAATCACACATATATGCATAAGAAGTCATTTTAGCCCTACAATTCGAACACTACTGTTGGAAAATCACTGTAGAAGATGACAGTTCTCTTATAAAAAAAAACTATAATTATTCGATGGCAATAGCTCACAAAATAATTTGTAATAAAATACGATTCAATGGTAAAACCTTCGATTTGAACATTTTAAAGAAATCTAAAAAGGGCGTTATGAACAGATTATCAATCTTTCGACTCTACAATTCCGCTGAGAAAGAAACTAATTTAAATATTGAAATTATAAAAAAAAAAATAATGTGACTCTCTAGAAAGCTCAAACAAATATTAAGTAATAAAAAAGAAAACCTTTCAAATAATTACATTAGCGTTAAGGGTTGTTGACAAAAGAATCAAACGTAACAAAAGATGACACACATTTTACCTAAGGAACATCCTCAGGTTAGTGAACATTTCAAATTTGATACACTAGATGTCGCCACCACAAATGTCTCGGCGGTGCCATTCAAACATTTTCTGGACGGGAATTTTCTACGTTTCATTAATAGATCAATAATGTCTTCCAATGCTTTAAATAAATCACTTTCGGGGGAAAATGTATCATTTTAATTATAGTTACTTTATTTTCCAAGCAGTTTAAATATTTTTTTTAAAAAAATAAACAGGAAACTTTGAATTAGCTGCTAAAAAAAAAAAAAAAAAAAGTTTAAATAGTCACTCGTAACCAAATGAACTTCTAAATTACAAAGTTAAACTACATAGAATACGCAAAAGCTAAGTAAGTCGCACGTAACCGATGAAGAAATATGCTCCGAAAATGATAAAGATCTCGTTTGTCACTACGATGCTCTATAGATTTTACCCAAAGGATGTTTTTTATAAGTCACTCGGTTAAAATTTATTTGATCACATCAAAATTAGTCAGTTTAGAAACAAATCTGGAGCAAATAAACTGTAGGACGACGGTACGTTTATCGTTCACGTTTTTGTTAGTTATATTATCGACAAAACATTTATTCTCAAATTATTATACATAGCAATATTAGGCGTGATAATGTATAAAATAATATTTCCTAAGCATATTTTTAAAACTCGGAACTGCATAAAAAACTCAAAATGATTAACTAAATCAGACTTCAGTGTTGAATTAATTTATTTTAACTTCTTATCTAAAAAAACCACCAAGAAAACTTTATTCCAAGATTATACAGCCGACCAATGAAACCCGTTATCTTCCAATCGACCTAAAAATACGAGACCACAGCACAGCCTAAAACGAGCAGCCCACCTTGTCAAATATTCAACAAACACAGGTGGAGAAATAGATCTGCATTGTAGTCGCTATATGAGGTTAGGGAACTTGTGGTGATTCCAGATCGAAGCAAATGAGCAGCTGTGAAACCTTTTCCCCAACAGATGTGTTTGGTTTAACTAGGATAATAGCCAGAAAAAGCTTCCGCGTATGAAGCATTCATTAGCCCTTTCAAAACGAGAAGAATTGAGGAATAAAATAGAAACTTAAAAAGTCATATTTAACTTTGTTATTTGGATTTAAGTATGAAGCAAAGGAAGGAAACATTAAAATTGAATAAATGTTATTGTATTAGGTTGATTGAAAGTGTCACCCTTTCGTGGGAAAAATCGTGTGCATATGATTATGTGGCATATAAAAGATCCCTTGAGTACCTATTTGACTTGGATTCTCAGCAAAATTATATCTCGGCATACTTTAACATCCACAGAAAGCTCAGATTCATTTTAATCTGAGCGTCAAAATTGGCAGCGAGAGTCGCCTAGGTGGTGCCACAAAAAATGGCTCAGTTCTAGGGAATATGCCGAGTCTGCAATAGTTTAGCCGCCAATAAAAGCAGCCCCGTTGGAAAAAAAGTATAAAGTAAAAGGGAGGAAACGTAAAAATTTGAGTAAATGCTATTGTATTAGGTTGATTGAAATGTCATCCTTTCCTTCTACTAAAATTTTCAAGCACCGAATGTTTCCATCGAATATTTTTGTTGAACATCTTATGAGCCTAATGCTTTTCTTTCAAAACATCTCTTGAGATTGATGTTCTGTCTATTCGCCTAGAGCCAAAATGATGCTAATGGTTGAAAAAGCGTCACACAAGAACGACACTTGAGTTATCAGGAATAGAATACGCTAAGGATAAGTAGAATGTGTACAAAAAAATATCCTTATCAATTCTGCATTGTTAAGTTTTTCTCAAGGGTATAACTAAGATACAGGGACCAGCCTAATCTTTGGAAATTTCGTCCATTTGAATTTACGATAGTCAAAAGTCGCCAATGAACGTACCGGATCCTATATCGCAGTTATACTTGGGAGAATGCGAGTTTTGCCACTTGACCCTTCAAATATGGGATATTATAAATAGAGTGTAATTGTATACTGTATTCATTTGTTTGAAACAAAAATAGATGTGTAGTATATTTTCAATGAAGACATTCAAATTAATTGCGGTTTCCTTTTTGAAATCGATATTATATGAAACAAAAATATGCGAATGGTATTTAAAGGTACCATGTATTTTCAATCCTCTTCACAAATAATTTGAACAATTGAATAACAAAAGTGCAAAGCCAAGTTCAAGATCATCTAACCTAATTTATGTAAAGTTTAGAAATTTAAACTATCGTTCTAATTTATCCTTTCTGAACATATATGCTATTATAACCCTAATGCAGTCATTATACGTCATTTTTAAGCAAATTATTTAAAATATGCCTTATCGTAAAGTAAAACATGTTTAATCTAGGTTATGTAAGACTGTTCTTTTCCTCAAAATGAATGTAAAAATTGATAACAGAAAAAATCGGTAAGTTATACAAAATAAATTTAATTGACAAGCATTTTAAAATAAATTGGTTGGTATTTAAAATCGAATCTTTTGATGATATTATTTATCGTCATCGTTTTCCCTAAGTAAATAGTCAATGAAAAAATGCGAAAACTTCCTTGAGCATGAGTTGGTACATTTTTTAATGACACTTACTAATTACAGTGATGTAAGCATGACATATCTTTTTAAGTATGAAAATAAACAAGATACAAGTAAAATGTTCAATGTTTCTTAAACAAATAGAAACTTAAATCCAGGGCTAATTTTTTTTTCTGCATTTTCTCCAAGACAACACAATTGAGTTTTAAATAGTTGATATAATTTTTCTAAGTATAATTTTGTTGAAAGTTTATAATATTTTAGTTCTTCGCACGGGTTGATAGCGATATGGGCTTGTGTTAGGGTTACTAACTTATAAAACCTTTTTAAAAAATTAACTCTTCGAAGTCGAATAATTTGCTGGTGACTTGCAAGTATCGCTGATAATTCAAATATGACTAATTAAATTTGGACTCTAGAATAACCTTTTAATCTTAGTACTAATGTTTTTCATTTTACTTTTAAGTCGGGTTTTTTTTTCAGTCAGCCTGAAATTCCGATATAGTTATATTGGTTTCATCAAGCTAACACCAATAAATATTTCATTTTTGCGCAACCAACCTTTTGAAGATCTCGTATGTCGCTTGGTCCTGTCGATCTTCTTGGGGGGAGCAGGAGACTGAGAGCGATCGCTGAATGTGATTCGAATTTTAGGAACTGCGGAACACAAAATTGTAAGCAAAATCTTCATGCAGCATGCAAAAAAAAAAAAGCTTTCGTGAGGCTATTTTCAAATTTATTGTGAAAGTGGTTTGACAAGACACAGTAGAAAGATAAGCATTTAAAATAACAATCGTTTGAATTGTGGCACCAGTGTTTAAATTTGGGCCATCGGGATGGATTCAGGACTGAATGTATCTTAATTATAAACTGAACTGTCTGGTAACCGTTACCACTGTGTCATAAAACAAGATATTTGAGCAACGACGAAATAGTTAACGTGGGTTAAATATTCTAAAATTCTATTCAATGTTAAGTGAATAACACAATAACTTTGATAATAGTAATTTAAAAATAGCCCCACTCTCTTATTAAAACCATTAATGAATTTATTTAAAAATATATATATAATGAAAATAAACTGGAAATGAATTCAGTACAAAAGCACTTTTGATAATAAATAATAAGTTGATTTGATAATAAATAATAAGTTGATATAAATAATAAGTTGATATAAATAATAAGTTGATATAAATAATAAGTTTCTTAAATATAAACCTTAAATATTTTCTTAAATAATATACCTACATGTTGAAAGAAAATAACAAGCACTAAATTTTCAACAACACAAAAATTAAATAAGTGGGCAGGGGAAAAAAACTAATATTGCGTCTGCATGCATTATTTAAATGTTTTATCCAGGAAATGAATTGTTTTAATGACAAAACCTGTGCCTTATTCCGATTTCTTTTGAACAGCCAATATTCAAATAGCTTAAAGTTGTATTGCGAATATTCAAGATCAGTGTTTTTTTTTAGTTATACCGATTTTAATAATAATACTTTTTATCGTTTCAAATGAAAGGAATTTGTAATTCCCCCTTCTTACTGGTTTGTAAAAACGAGTGTGCTAGAGTGATTCTCGAAATATTCATCGCGCTTACTAAGCAGCATTGAACTCAAATTTAAAACTAACTTTTGCTTTGTTATACATTTTCACCGATTCACCAGATGACCAGTCTATCTGCGGTCCTACTCGTAGTCTGTGAGATTGCAGGCTAAACCGTGAAAAAATAGGGCAGAATTGTGATAAAATAGGTAATTATTTGCGAAAATCCTAAATAGCAAGAATCCGGAATCCTAAATGGCAATAATCCTAAATCGTAAGAATCATATTGCAAGAATAATAATTTGTAAGAATCATATATTTCAAGAATCCTAAACTGTAAAAATTATATATTGCAAGAAACCTAAATTGTAAGAATTCTGAATATCTCACCTGTGGCTGGGGGTTTCTTGTTGATCGGCCTGGCAGCGGATGGCGTGGATCTAGTAGTAGAGGAGTTGGACTTGGTGGCAGAGAGGGGCGGAGGACGTTTGTTCGCTGGTGGAACAGACGAAGCTGTGGGGGAAACGAGGGAAATGTATGAGACTTGACAATGACTACATGCAAGCATACGACTAATCAAAATAGAAATAGGGAGTTTATCCTCTTCAATACACATATGAACCTTTGTGAACTTTACTTTACAACTTTATTTTACAGATTTTATTAATGCTTTTTTTTTCTATTTATATATAGGAAAAATCAAGTTTCCCCAAAATACTGATATAGAAGAAGCTAACATCAGTCTTGTATTCGTAACAGTAAAGACGTAGCACTAGGGTCAAGCACGATACCGAAGATCTAGCAAAAAATTAAGTTTCTATGTCTAGAACTAGAGTGCCATTAATGCGCAGTCGCATTACAGTCTATCCAGCGGTTTCTATAATGTCTAGTTTGTTTTACCCACCACTGCACTAGGACTATTACGGCGAAGGTTTAGAGTTAATCCATGGAAAGACGCAAAAGCAATGCCCGGTTTTTGAGCCCACGGCTAATGGTGTTTATACTTTTCGGACTAGATGTACCCTGGTATTTAGAACACGAGTTCACTTTATCCAGGGAAAAAACTTCACTGATTTCACGATTCTAATGGACTACATAGACTTATTTCACGACTTGAATTTTTTCAGAATTTTCTTGCCAATCGTTGCTAATGGGTTGATTGATGAATCACAGTGGTTGCTTACCGATGGTGCTGTTGGATCCCTTCCAATGTGAGGCCGTCTTCGACTTGGAGTTGTGCGAGAAGGAACGTAGGGAGGCGGAGGTGGAGCTCTCGGAGGCGGCCACATCGGGGGAGGCGCAGCGAGAGCTGGTCAATCGGCCACCAGGCCCTGCACAAAAGCAAAAAAGAAACTTGAGTGATGTGATTGGTTTAACGTCGTACGAGAGCTGCATAGGCGGTAGGAGTCAATTTTGAATTCTTCGAGATGTCTAGGCTGACATTCAAAGCTTTGGAGTTTCCTAAGAGTCCTAACTGTCATCGATCTCGATCAACGAACTGCTTGGGAAAAATAACCCAACTATGCATTTATGTGGATGTTTCTTTGACGTAATGAGAGTGTGACGGATGTGACCACAACAGATTCAAAATGCAAGAGCTATAGGTAGGTATACTATACAGAGGTATGTTCTATACGGATAGTTTTGCTATGTATTTTTAACTACAGAATTAATTTATAGGAGGAAGTCGGGAAGATTGATTCAAGCAGCTGCTTGATCTGATGATATTTTTAATCTGATGATTGCTATATTTATCATAAGGTCAACATTAATATATGTTCGAAATTAGACTCGCATCACTTACGCCGTGCTGCATACCATTCACTATACCATTAACAACTTCTTAGTATTTTTCGAAGTAATTTGATAAGGAATTAATGGTTCTGCAGTGATCAACTTTTTTTGACATTTTATTTACTAAAAAGTCGTACTTATAGACGTAGTAAAATAATTCTCAAACATTAAAATTGCACTTAAAATTCAACAAAAAAAACTACAAGAAGCAACTTTACTTTATATAATTCTCTCCTAAGATAAAATTAAAAAATAAGGAATGTGCTCTTTTTTCCCTTAACTTATTACACATTTATTGTAAAGCAAAAAAAAACGAAATTAAAATATAAACTTGAGCACAAAGGAATGAATAAAAACTATTGTAAATGCATCCTTTATTCATGCAGGAAAATAAGGGGAAAAAAGAATATTCAAAACAAATAATTAAGCATCATACAATTCAATTGACTTCCTGGACAGTCCTCCGTTTCGCAGAAAGTTGCAAACATTTGAAATTGCTTAATTAGTATAAAACACTGCCGTCCACAATACTGGTGTATTGAGTGTCCTTGCCTGATACGGCCTTACATAATCTTACTTACTCCGAAGGGGTCCATATTTATCCGATGGACAAAGTAGCCTATGTTCAGATAATATAGTAAACAGCCAAAATTTGGCAAACAAATTTGTGCTCATTAACTTCTGAATTGTAAACATTATTTCAATTTTACCTATACATTAAGAAAATAAAGGGCCACATAAATTACTTAGTTTTACGCATACAGTTCTACTTCCTATTACTATTGAATAAAATAGGATTAAAAAGCTAATGTTCTTCGAAAATCTGACAAAAACTTTCAAAACATGTACTCCAAATAGCACTTTGGCTAAGTTCGACACAAACAAGAGTATCATAATATATTCTTTGAAGTATGGAATAATATTACACGCACCAAAAGACAAAAAAAACAAAGGAAGGTACAATAATGGGGAATCCGTTAAAATATCATAAAGGATCTAAAGACAAATTTTAAAAGATGGCGCTTAGAGTCTATTTTGGAAATCCTATCATAAAACAGCCGATTCAGCAAAGCCAATTTTCACAGTAATGCCACGAGAGCAAATTATGGGGTTTACTTATTTAGTTTAGGTCATACACTTTTAGGTTATAGATAGTGAAGAATAGGGATGTAAGGATATAAAATATTTAAGAGTGATTGCATGCTGGGAGTTCTGCATTAAAGTAACATGATAGCCGAAGGGATGGATTTGCGGAGTTCTTGACTTAGCAAAGCCAAGTTTTAAAATTTTTTTAAAATTTAAGTAAAATACAAAACATTATAATGAAGTTCAATTAAATTATATTGTTCCACACATATTTTAGATCCATTGCAAACCAAGAATGTGTTTACAGAAAAGTTATGCATATGTCCATGGGAGAATTACTAATAAATATGTCCGAGCAAAGTTCATGTACACTCAAAGTTTCTTTTAGTAAAGATAGAGGATATTTTATATAGGCGATCAAATGCAGAGGATTCAGTGAATGAAAGTTGTATCAATTCACCAATATCGATGGTTTGATAAACAAAAACATGCATATTATAAATTTACCAATGATAAATGCATAGCTTAAAAATCGATAGTTGCCTCATTTTGACCCGCCACAGCAAAATTACGCCATAAAAAGCATCAAAACGCCTAGCACTAGCAAGCGATGAAAGGGATGCAAACAACGATAGTTGCACTGATGCATGGCGTACAGCTTACCTGGGGGTGTGGCAATGACATAGGTCATCCTGCAAACAGGTGCACATCCCGCCATGAGGGATAGCAGACGATGCAATTGTCCTGCAAACAGCAGGAGCCAATCGTTAGAGAAGGAAGCACCTTTATTGTGGGTGCCTTTACGGGAAAAGGAGTAGGGAAGAGGATGGGGGATACAAGCCACTAATAACTACGTAACTTAGACAAGCAAAATTGTGAATTAGGGTCAATTAATAACTATGCCTGAGTTGTGGAAATGTAGTTTTATTACGGAAAACTATATTGAATTCTTAGATTGCATTTAGTTCCAGAAATGGTTTAATTTCAAGCCTATTAAAACTCAAAGGCAATTTTTCTTGAACTTACAAAGTAAATAATCATTTTCAAATTTTATGTTCTTTTTAACTTCTTTTTAGGTACTTTCCGCAATTATTGTATTGGCATAAAATAGTTGTTTTAAGTCGAAAATATAATATTAAATATGGATAATATATTGGGAGCCAAAAGTAAATATAATCTAATTTGGGAACTGAACTTACTTGGACTCTTTGGCCTTTGCTTTGAATCCCTGGCCAGAGTTGATCGCGATTCCCTCAAAGAGTTCGGAGCACTACAAAAGAGAAAATATATTTTAACCAATTAGATTTTTTTAGCAGTTACTAACAAAGCAGCTTTATTGTACAAAGCCCGAGCAATAATTATTGCAGTTATAATTTTGTTTGCTTTTATGGGTTTTTTAATTAAAGCAAAATCCTACTGTATATTATTAAAAGGCAAAGTGAACAAAATTTGACTCCATATTGTACAGTTAAATTTAGTTCGATTGCTTCAAAATAGTAATTATTATCTGAAAGTACAATAATTCTGAGGCATATAAGGGTTAAGCACCTTAAATTTAATTTTCCCGATCAAAAGTTTACATAGCTTAAAATTGCCTGTTAAATTTCCTCTATGTATGGGTATATTTGGTTATATTTATGTGCATACCTTTTGGTCTCTACTAGAGCTCGTTTATCTCTGGAACAGACAGAAGCAGGAGACATAGTTCCATCACCGCAATTAGATGCTCTGCCGGAATCCAAGTTAGGAGCCTTGCAAGATCCTGGCTGCTGACGAACTGAAGTTAAATTCGTGTTCACGCGAGACTTTATCTCCCTCCTGGTTTTAGGTTTTGTCTTCTCTTCTGCTAGACTAGCAGCAATCTTCGACGTCACTGCATCCCATCTGCTTTTCTTGGGTGCAGAAGCTGTCCTCCTCGTACTAACTGTAGGTTCGACCTCATCCTTGCTGTTTTTACCAACATTCTTGCAAGAAGTTGCCTCAATCATCGCTTTGATCTTGGACATGACATTCTTCTTTGGGGATTTTGGCACCACGGCCTGTTGCTGCCTCTTTTTTTCAGCAACTTCATCTCTGGATGGCCTGGAGGTTCTGTTTAAAGTTGAAGTATTTTGAGTGGAAGTTACTAGTCTCGTCCTGGTAGTGTTTGATCTCCTCTCAGGGGTAGACTGAGCAGGGGAGTCAGCAGAAATTTTGGATTCGACACTATCTTGCTGTTTTACAATCTCTTTCATTGGCAGTTGTTGTTGGTCAGCAATAACTTCCATTTCGTTGGATCCAGACACTGGAGACTTTAGTGTTTTGTCCTCTGGAGACATCAAAAGCTCGTTGATTTCGGTGAGAGTAGAATCCTCCACCATGGTCTCACATAAAGCGTCGCTTGTGCTGTCTTTGTTGTCGACAGCAGTGACATTCTCGGTCGTGATATCGGAAGTCTCCATGTTAACCATATCGCCGTCTTGACCAAGGCTGTTCTCCTGAAATGAGAACGCATCCTCCGAGTCGCAGTGTTCCACCGAGTCCTGCACTTCCTCGTCCGTAAGAGGTTTACTCGATAGATCATCGCGATCGTTGCAGCACGAGTCGCTAAGACCGGTCGAATATCCGGACGTGCTGTTGCTCTCGGCAATCTTGTACACGTCCGCTTCATCCGACACGATAATACAGCTGTCCCTACTGGCCGATGAGAACCTCTTCGCTTCGTCTGTCGCCGAGTCGATTGAGGTGGTCATACCGACTTCCGATTCCCCGTCTTCATGGAATCCCGTGTCAGAACTGCCTATCGTGTACACAGATTCAGGTCTTTCAACGGGTTGAAAAATCTCGCTATCTCGAGATAAACAGTCTTCCCATGAAACTGTCAGCTTCTCTTTCAATGTTGTGTTGCTTTCCAGTTCGACAGAATGTAATGTATCCACTGTTTGGCATAACTTTATTTCATTTTCCAATATTTCCTTTGAATTTTTGTTATCACTTTGATTGGAAGAAGACATAGATTTTTGATCGATATCCATCATACTATGATCTGCTTCAGGAAGTTGTGCAATATTGACATTAGAATGAAGCTCTGAGCTGCTTTGCATACGTAAGACATTGGACGACTCTTCTTTGGAATACATATAATACTTTTCAGTTATTTGTTCGTCTGAATTTGAGGCCTTTTCAGAGCACAGAACGTTGGCAGTAGTGATATCTTTAACATTGTAAGTATGGGAAAAATTATCAATAGAATTAATACGAAATTCTTCTGAAGCGGTTGAAGTGAAACGAGGGTCGAAATTGAAATTTTCCACGTTATTCGGAGACTTACTACAAAGAAATTTGTCAGTGCCGCTCTTATGAACTTTTTCGGCAATTGCACCTTTGATATTTTTGTTGTAATGACTTGCACCATTTTGCTTACTAATTTGCAAAATGCGAGCTGTGGATGGTTCAGACACGCGAAATACCGACACATCGTGCACTTGCTCATCTTCAGGCAGGTCGTTGATATCATCGAACGATTCGGAACTGGGAAAGTCTAATCCTCTAATATCACTCAAAGAGGTCGGAAAATCTGAACCCATAGTCAGTTCCTTCATCTGACTGGGAGTGAGTATGCCAAGACTCTCATCATAGTCTACCGACATCTGGTCGTCATTATCAACCTCATCTTCGAAATCAGAAAAGTCGTTGGGCTGAAATGAGTTCAGGAAAGTGTCGGGCATCTTACCGTAATCGTATAATGGCATCTCGTTGAAACGTTTGCCCACTGGGTTTTCAGAAGAAGTAGGTGAAGCTTGGCCGGAATTGGTGGGAGTTTTCAGGAATTTTTCATACGGTTCCATTGTGTTAGTTAAACTTCCATTTTCATTATTATGCTTCTTAGACTGTATCTGACTTATATTATTACCTTGTGTTATCACATTGGAACGTAAATACTGATTTTTCTCGGAATACCCATACTTACTCAAGCTACGAGATGATGATGAATGTTTGACTGATGACTTTGCATATGTCTTAGATGATTCGACGAAGTCCCTCTTATCAAAGGAAAAACTCTCACTGCCTCGAGGTATCGCAGCCTTGACATTTCCCTGCATGAAAGTAGGGTCGCTAATACTGTTCTTAATGAATTTCTTTTCTGTAGACTCATCCAGATTGAATTCCCAATATTTCGGATCGCAAGATGGTTCTTTGCTTCTCCACGAAGAAGACGATGCAAGATCATTTTGGTCGTTCTCTGAGGGATCCGGTTTCCAGGCGTCATTCAGCCTAGAGACTTTCCCCACTGGTGCAAAGATACCATGATTGGGCCGGCATGCAAAGTACACCACCCCGGAAACTGTCCCGTCGTTCTTTCCAACAGGCTCGTCCAACTCGATTCCACACCAGTGTCCCTGGGCGAAGTTGGTGCGACCGAAATATCGCAGCGTGCCCTGCTTCACCCCACTGATGCAGACTCGCTGTCCAACCAGTTGACGCCAGGCCTTTTGCTCGTCGGTGTCGCCCAGATCCAGATGACCTGGGGGTGGTCCTCTGGAGGTTCCTGTTGTGGACTGGTGGTCCACCATCCCCTGTTGGTGGTCCCTCTGATGGGACCTCTGGATCTTCGATGGAGGAGGTTGGTGGTCACTCCTCTTCCTCTGGTGATACAAGTGGTCCTTGCAACTAATGTATTCCTTGGTATCCCTGGGGGAGACGAGGTGGTCCCTTAAGGGGCGTTGGTGGGTGTCTCGCGGGGATGCGAGTTGGTCGTCTCTTCTTAATGGTTGGGGTATGGCACATTCGGAGTATGCAGGGCTCTGTTGGAGAGAACCACGAGCCCTGGGGACCTTTGATTTGTAGCGCAAGCCACCACATTGATGGCGGCCTTCAAGAAGTTCAAAATGGCCATTTCCCTAAAACAAGTAAATAATAAAATTATACGGTATGCAGTGAAAAAACTACTTAATGGAACATAAATATGTATTAATAAGTTTTAGAGTTAAGTCACTTATCACAACAGATTCTTGAATATTACATTTGTTAAGGGGAGTCGGATGGGTATTTAGGTCAAAAATGTCGAATTTCTGTTTTTCTTTTAATCTGCATATCTGTAGCTTTAAATTTAGGACCAAGATTATCGATTTTTGTTTAGTGTTTCTTGTTGTAAGCATTTTTCAGAAACTCTGTACATCAGTTTTTACCTATGCCTTACTTTTCTTTTCCTGTTCCTGAAATATAAGGTTTTTTTTAACTAGGGTTTGTACTCTATGATAGTGAAATTCAGGACTTTCTAAGGAGTTTTTCCAGGAGTGTAGCGATGTAAGTTCAGAAGGTATCGCAGAATAAATTTGAATATGTTCGAACCCCTTCTTTTAAGTGCCTCTGTGTTAATCCAATAGAAAAAAGGCGATTGTCTAAGCCACATTCCTCCGGCTGTATTTCATATTTTTACAAACTGTATTTTATATATATTACTGTAGCTGACATACAGTTCTCAAAAATCCCACTTTTTGAAAAAATTTGGAATATTTCGTTGTAAAAATTATTTATTGAAAATTAAAGTATTCGAACCAAATTCAAAAAGTGGAATTACAAAGCCAGCGAGTCAGCTACATTTATAACGTAAAAAAATAGTTTGTAAAACTATTCAATACAGCCGGAGAAATGTGGCTATGAAAATCTTTTTTATTGGATTAACAAAGAGCGGGTCGCCAACTTTGGTTTGAAGACCCGCGGTCATTCAGTCTTATTTCCACTTAACATTCAAGCTATTCTTGTGATCACAAGGTCACGACTCACGGACACTTGATCAGAAAACAATATTCTGGTTGGTCCAACTTGAACTGAACTGGAGCTACAAAAATAAGACTCTTCGGATCACGCAGAGCCCAAGAACTGTCAATCATTATAATGCAATGCAACATCATCGGGGGGGGGGGGGGGGGATTTCGTGAAAATTACTAGGCAGCAAAAAGAGTGAACCAAGAAGCATGATTGGACTGCAAATCTTGGTCAGGTGAAGATGATCATCTTTTAGGGGGACATATTAGTGCAATCCAATCATATTTTCATCTTTAAATTTTAATTATTTTTTTATCTTTAGTATTAAAACTAGCGTTATAAACCCGGCGTTGCACGGGTGTACCCTTAATAACCCTAATTAGTAGTTTTTTATGTAAACTTTTATTTTATACCAATTGATCCCCTCTCCACTGGTCCACTCCATCTGGATATTATAATCTCCTCATTCTGATATGAGGGGTTGCTTATCCAGGAGTTTGAGGGCTTTCCCATAGGCCCCTGTTCACATTGCGAGAACAGCTACATGATATAAAGCCCTGTTTCTATTTCACGATTAGCGCAAAACGAAACTGCCCAAATGTGGTAAACATTACCACTTCATATTTCATACAACTCGATAGGGTTGGGGGACCCAGTCGGTAAAGAAAAAGAGAAGTCGGTAAAGGTCCCAGGTTCAGGTCCGGGCATCGCCAAAATAACTGCCGACCTATAAACGGCTCGTGCAGCCAAAAATATGTCCGACGAATAATACCCCGTGTAGAGGAAGGGCACTTTAAATATCCTTCAAATTCCCAACTCTGCGTACGATGTCGCCCTTAAAAGTTGCATTGGGTACCTACTCAAATGTCGGCTCGTAACTTGACTGTGGTTCTAAATTACGACTCCCGTTTCCAATGGCACTCGTGTGTAGCTTTAATGCGACGATTATTCAAACTAACCCATACAACTAAATGGGAATAGCTACCCTACGTTAAATTTTCAACTTCGCCAAAAGCCGCCAATGCCAAAATTCAATCGACCATTACAAAATTCAATGGACCATTTATTTATGTCGAATATATTCTGGTTAATCTAAAGAATCGTGACCGGCAATTTTACGCCAAATCTGGTAACGCCGATGGCAACCTTTGACGAAATTAGCAATTGCATTGACAATTTCTAAATGTTAATCTATATAAATCTTAAACGCATATAATTTATTCTGAAGTTTTCTTATACTAATATTTTATTAATTAGATTAACTTTTTTTAAAATCAATTCTTCGGCATTTCAAAGTTCAACATTTTTTTTATAAATCTGGTCTGCAATTTAACGAATTTTTCGTTGTTTTAAGTCGGTCATTTTAAAAATTAGGTAGTATTTTTGGTCATTTCGAGATGGCAACCATCTCGGCAAGTGGCGGGGTTTGTTATCAGTTCGACTTGGCGACATTTTTGAAAATTCGCCAAATCCGGCCACGATTCTTTAGGTTAACCTATTTTCCTCCATATCTTCATTTCTTACCATTTGTAAACATCAATTAAATTCGGAAACATAATTAAAATCTAGTTGAGGAAATCTGATCCACCATAAAAAAAATCAAAAGATTTAAAATCAAAAAACAAAATAAAATACTGATATTCAAATAACAATTCAGAAAATTAAACCCACGTGCTCTTTTTTTTTCTTTTCTTAATTTTCGTTCACGCTGAACGCGCTGAAATTTCTTTAAATTGAATTAAAAAGTATAAATTCTAATCTTACAATGCTATTCCTAAGGGGAAATCAGCTCACGTTTTGCACTCCTACACCCTTTGAGTTCGAATAAAAAGTATCCTATAGCCTATTCCTGATTCTAAGATACCTCCCCACCAATTTTCAGCCAAATGAGTTCAGCCGTTCTTGAGTTATAGTGTAACTAACACGACTTTCTTTTATATATATAGATTTATTATTTAAACTTGTTTCTTATTAAAATTTAAGATTAGTTTTTATGAATATAGACCGAGAATGAAGAAAACAAGGGTTGTAAATGTTGTGGAAAGTTTGAGGCTTCGGTGTAAAAGCTAAAGGCTAAACACCTTTTTCGAGAGGAAAAAAAATCGCCTTTTGGCGATTTTTAAAAAATTTCGTGACCTATGCTCTAATTTCATGACTCTTTCAACCGGTAAACACCCTGATAAAGTACGGGATAAAAATAGTTTTTGTCTTCAATTTTGTCAGGAGAGGAGGACAAAATATCAGGAGATGAGACAAATTTCAGGAGTTATAAGGGCCCTTAGAAAAAAAATGAAACTCGGGAGTTTTTCAGGAGGCGTACGAACCCTTTAACAGTTAGAAACATTTTTCTCAGGAACTATAAAAGACATCAACATGTATTGTTTTATTATTTCTTCCCCAATAATAGTTCTTTGATTTAAATTGTGGAATTTTAAATATCTGCTCAAAAAAAATTATATAATTTTAAATCGGATTTTTTTTAATAAATATTTTTAAAAAACCACTGTAAAAGTATTTTTTTATACTGTCAAATATCCTCAGCTTAAATCAAAGAGCTATATGTAAAAAAACAAACTATAAAAAAAATTCAGAATGATATTTCATATAGTTCCCGAGAAAAATGTTCCTTCACAAAATATTCTTATTCCGGACTAATGTGTACCCATTGCAATAATAGCGCGCATAACACTGTACAAAGTTTTAGTATTTAATTACAAAACACTCATGTAATAGTAACTAATTTAGTTTTGGAGTAATTAAAACATTTGTAACCACATTTGCCTTTTATACAAACGAATTGGACGAAATTAGACCAAGAGTTAAGGAATAAAGAAACTGAATTTCATAAACCATGATTATAAATATCAATCACAAAGCATATAATACACAAATTTACTATGGCCAAATCTCATAAATGAAAAAAAACTTTAATGAGTTTTCCTTAAATATTTATAATTATTATCCTCTTTCCGCATATTTATAAAAGAAATAAAGATATATAGATAAAGATACATTTGTATCTAGATGACCGCAAATTAAAACAGTATTTTAACACTTAAAAAAAAAATATTTTAAATATCCCGTGAGTGGATATGTACCAAAAGTAACTTTTTCAGTTACAACTAATAGTCATATAGATATAGAGAAAAGAATTTACGATATAAAAACCGGGTCGATTCTCTATCATTAAACATATTTTATGTATGTGAAGAAGATTTTATGTATGTGAACTGAACGGACCCATCTTTATTTATGACTAGCAAATTTATACCCGTTCTTCGCACGGAATAAAAAAAATATCAAATAGATTCCAAATATGTGTACCATATACCCTGTTATAGGATCATAAACTTATTATTGTTTCCGCTCGTTATAAATTATAAAATCCCGTTTCATTGCCTTAAAATTCCAAAATGAAAAATACGCTATAAAATGCACTCATAAATGTCATCACAATTCCCTCATAAATACATAAAACCTTTTAGCTCATTTGGCGCGTTTAGGGTAATAATTTGGCGAGGAAATAGATATAGCTACCCACACCCATTATACAGCTCTAACACAATGACCTTCGAACAACCGACCAGCTTATAAATTATTTATAAAAGAAATTGCCTATTTGACGAATTTTAGTTAATTTGGCGAGTTTGGCAACGTATTTGGCGAAAAATAGACATAAAACACTAATAGCTCTAGTGTGATTGCCTTTATTAACCATCATAGTTCAGTAATAGCTTAACTATATACATTTATTGCTTAAATATGCATACATGCAGTCAACAGAAAAATCATCAAATAAACCCACAATAAAATCCGGGAATAAAGACTGGCGGAATTACGTCACTTGAAACATGTCAATTATTTTTCAAATAATGAATTTAGTTTCTGAAAATAATGGCAAAAGAATAAAAAATAAACATTTTGAATTTTAAATGTTTTCGTTGTTGTTGTCTTGTCTATGGATAGGTTGAGGTATTAGATGTGACTGTGTGTGTTCCACACAGCCTCAGCAATCTGAAGGCAGTTTTGGGAATAAAGGTCATCTAGCGGAGAGTCACTAATCTGTTGCATTTTTGCAAGGATGGCTGGACATGAGAAAATGTGTGTTGGACTTAGTTCTATGTCGAGGCAAATGTTTTCGTTAAAAGTTTTATTTAATTTTTTCAGCCGATGGCATCAGGAAAGAGAAAAAATGATCGGATTTGAGCGAAAGCGGTGTATTTTTTTCAGAAAATTCGAATTTTCTCTAAAAAAGGAACAAATATGAAAAAACTAGGCCTCAGGTGCACACGTTGGTATTAAAGGGAATCTATCTTAAAAATTTCGAATTTCTGAGGGCAGTATAAGTAGGTCTTTTACGATCCGAAGACAAACACACAGACTCTTTCTTTTATTATTATAGATTCAATGCATTAAAGTTATGAATCGACAGAGTGGTCGTAGTTAAACTGACTCAAGGTTCTCTGTAGAGAAAACTAATAGGGTATTCATTCGGTAGAGAGGCTATTGTAGATATGCGAATCCTGCAAAATAAAAATTAGAAAAAAGTTCGAAAAACTTTCCTAAGGGGATATTTGGCGCCACTGATGCGTTTCCGAGGTTAAAATCATCATAAAATTAATTTATTATCATCATATTTGTTTTATTCTTCTGTAATATTATTGATTTTAATTTGAAGAATCGGAAATTGCAATTTTAAACTTTGGCATCAAACATTTTAGTTTTTCAAGTTTAAATTCGTTTTCGTATACAGTGGCTTAAAATAACAACAGTGGTATCGAATACTACGCATTGAAAAATTTGAGAATAAATTAAATAAAATTAAGGGCTCTAAAAATGAAAAATGAAATGAAAATTCATAATTCCATTCAATTCAATTATCATTAATTTGCTCTACAAACAGCCCTGAGTAATATCCATTTAATTACAACAAGCCTTTACATTAAAAAGTTTCACTTTCTATGCAGGTCACTAAAAGCATCTTTGGGAGGGGGGTGAAGATTTCTTATCCCGTCCTTGAAGAAAAGGATTGATAGAGGCAGTAGCTACTCGTATCCCCACTGAACATCTACTCTGTGTTGTCATGACAACGTTTATAAGGCAGACGGATAGGCGTCGAAGTAGTCGAAGCAGTTTGAAAAAATTGGTGTTTAATATGTGCTGAGGGTCAAAGCAAAAAATAGAACAAACATTGCAAAAAATGGCGTAAAGCTGGAAATTGGAATACCTGTTCTAATTGTTGAGATGAATAACATACGAGGAGGCCCACTTCCCCCGTCCCCCCACCAAAAAAAAAAAAAAAAACTTGTGTATTTTTGTTCGGAGTAATTTTTTTAAAGGGCGCGAACATCCCTAACCCCCTGAAGTAGTATTGTATAACACTTGTAATCCCTAGTGGTTGAAAATTAAAAAAAAATGTAATAAAGCCTCAAATTGGTAAACATACTTTTCTATGTCCTAAATTATGTGCGTAGTCTCTCTCTCTATATATTAAAAAAAAGTAAGCTTTTTTTTATCTGTACGACGCAATTTTTATAGTACAACTCCAATTTTTTTACTGAATGTCTCAATTGGTCTAAGTTTCATGTCCAAAAAATATTTTTTTAAAAATCTAATTAGTTTTTTAATTAAAAATTAAAAACTGCCGTTTTTTGCCGAAAATCGATATAAAAAAAATTTGGCTTGCCAAAGTTTCTGAATTTTAGTATTTAATAGATTTTTCATTTATCAACAAATAAAAAAAAAATTGGGGAAAATTTATATATCGGATTTTGAGTTATGGATTTTTGAATTTTATTTTTATTTTCTCCAAAGTCAGACTTTTTGATCTCTACGACACAATTTTTACCAATGTTCTCCAATTTTTTTACTGAATGTAGAAAAAGATTTAGATATCATGTCCACAAATTTTTAGAAAGAAATTCAAATTAGTTTTTTAATTAAAAATCGGAATGTGGAGCCACCACCAAAGCTTATCTCGCCAAGCAAACCAAAAACGAATCAAACCAAACTCTTTTGACGAGATTATTTGGAAAGTGTGCTGCGACGAGATTATAATGAGTTTATAATTTAAAATCTGGCATCAGTGAAAGGATGTTTTCAGTTTTGATTTAAAGCGAAAATAAATTATTGTTCTTTTGAAATAAGATATTTTAACGGAGTGAAAAAAAATTCCTACCCAAAACTCACAGATGAAGCCAGAAAAAGGGTTGCTTTAAACATTGCGCCAAAAGAAGATATTGGAAAAATACGCCAATAACCCAACATTAAGCATGGGTGATGTAACAGGTTGTTTGTGAATCGAAATTTGTTGATGTATTTTGTATATTTATTTTCTTCAAAATGCATACACTTCATAATGCAGCAACTAAACTATTTTTATCAAATATTAATATTTATTATTGGCACCGACTTCTATAGCACGGACCAACTGAACAGAATTGATTGCGATTACATTTGGCGATTTTAGAACTGACAATCTAGCGATCAATAGCCAAGCTTGCAACCTCGTGATAGTTGTTTGTACCGGTTTTGGGCAGGTACTTAGCCTCGGCGATATTTTAAATTACTCATTCCAACCCACTGAGATAAAGAAGGGGCCTAGGGGCGAAGCCCCTAGTAGTTTTAAAATTTTCGAAGTGTAGGTACCTTTTGAAAGGTATTTAATGCGGTAGAGTCTCCGAAGGGGTTTAATACTCTGTGGGCCTTTGAAGCAGTAGCGCAGAATTAAAATTCGACATAAATATACTATTTAGTATTTAGCACTCAAAATAACGGACAAAAAGTCCACAAAAAATCTCTTTGGACCCCATGCATTAAATGAATTTCAAAGGTGAGACAACCCAAGTGGGATTTAAAAAAAGGATTTGAAAAGCTGGAAATTGGTATACACATATTTTTTTTATGTCCTAAACAAAGTTGTATCAACTAACAATCCTTTAAAGAAACACTCCATACTGCCCACTAAAAGAGATACGCAGTGAATCCCCAGTTGCCATAGGTTATGGGTTTGGTGGAATTAACGTTACACCAGAACTACGCGAAAGCTATCGATGAGGTATCTTCTAATTTCGAACTGCGGTCAAGTGACGAACATTTTTATCACAGTTTATCTAAAAATCCTAAGAGCAGTCTATCATTTAACCCATTAACGACGATAGGCAAAAAAAAATTGCCCTGGCAAAACAAGCCTTCTGCTACAGTTTATCTAAATAAACAAAATGTAAGACACATGAAGACTGAAGAATATTTAAGACAAATGACGAAGTACTGGAAAATTTATGAAGGGCAAATAAAGTTATACGTTTATTTTTAAATACTTAAAGTTAACGTTTATATTCAGTAAAAAAGGTGTTATGAGAAAAAAAACATACAATGGGACTAGGAAACTTAAACAGTCCCAAAGGGTGTAACCCTATGTCTTATAAATTCTATATCCCCTACCTCGTTCACTACATTCTTTGTAAAATACTGTGACAAAATATAAACCTGCGACACAAGCAGAAAAGTTTAGTAAAATAAATATGTGTTTTCTTCAAAAACCCTCCCATTCACCTTCAAATATACGAGTTACGCAATGCCTACTTCCGACATACTTTATTTTAAATAGAAATTATAAAAAAAAGAACACAATACAGCAGTGAAAATTTCGTTTAACGATTTACAATTAAAAAACAACATTCTTTTATGTAAATAAAAACCTCTTCCTTTCATAAACTTACTTCCCACTTGGGAAAAAAATGTCCTTACTTCCAAACGAAACAATCCCAAATTATTCAATCGTATCCATAATGACACGTCTACCGCAACATTCTCCCGCCCTTGAACCTCAACTGTTGCGTGCTCAACAATGGGATGAAGGCAGGGCCCTAAAAATGATTTTTATGAAATGAAAGGCCCCTAGGAGTATGACTCATGTGGTCACAGTGAAGTGGCAGCACGATGGTCATTAGGTTGATTTGTTTGAGAGAAGAAATAGGTTATTTGGAGTGCAGTTGGTACAGGGCATCATAAAAATGAAGGAACCTCGATAATATATAAAGGAGTTTTTTTATACTACATAAACGGCCTGTATAGTATTGATAGAGTAAAAAACAATTTTATGCTTCTCTTAATTTTATTTTATCTGTTAGGGCTTTAGAATTAAATTTACAATAATATTCCGAAAGGAAATGAGAAATCTAGCTATCATGTTCAATTAATCGTTAACCGCATCTTTTAGCAAAAAGGTGTGATGCATATCTACTAGGTATTAAAAACAATTTTAAAAAATCCACTCTTTACAACCATTTCATATGCCACTCTTAAATTTTTTTTAACTATGCTATAATTTATTTTATTACAGAAATTAAGGATGTGTTGTATTTCATTGTTGAAGAGCCTAGCTAGGAAAAACAAAAATTAGTATAAATACGGAACCAAACTGAATACAAGTATAATATCCTAATCGAAACTTTGCAGTTCATTGACAGTTTTAATTGTCTGGGTATTTCCTTCAACACTTAGCACTATAAGATATGCAATTTATAAGCGAAAAAAGAATAGTAAATATTAGACTCCTGACTACAAACTACAAGCGATACTTTAACTTAACATGCAAATGATTGAGGGATAAGTTATATTTAGCAAAATATTTTTATTTTAAAAACAACACACAAGAAAAAAAAACTTGTCACGATATTACTATACAAATGAAGCATAGAGTTAACACCTGCTTCGTAAAGAGCATTTACATTCAACAATTAGGGAACCCCAAGCAGAAAATGCAAATATGTACGAATCAATGGATGCAGTATTACACGCAAATAGTTTGTGATACACACAGTAGTATTATTCAGAAAAGTAAGTTAATAAAAATAGATTAGTTTAACACATAATACATTTTTAAAGATTATTTTGCACATACAAAACCTTTTCTTAACAAGGATCATACACACGCGTAACCTATATTCAATATAAATTAAACAGATATAATCATGATATAATGAATGAATCAGACATTCTATTATCTGCCATATCAATAACATAATATTTAATCGAGTTTTACACCGAGTAAGGAGTCTTTTCTTAAGAAGACATCAATTAGTGTTAATTAGAACAAAATTAACGAGCTCATTGTACATGTTGCTATTTTATTATGCGATGATAGTCTCGTGTAACCTATTAAAAACACATTTAATAACCTTAAGACAACAGCTGTGCAGGAAGTGCGTAAAATTTGAGATAGGGTATCTTGGATTTAAGAAGTTAAAAACCGATTAATTTCAGTAATATGAAACGTATCGTAAACTAAATTTTTAATGACATTTTCAGCTCAAAATAATAAGATTGGAAAGATTTTTAATTTATTCTATATGCAGTCAAAAGTTCTCCACATAGTCCTTTTTACAGTCTTTTGGCGGCATATTCAAGATTAAGCATTAAAAAAAATGAATTTCTTAGCTTACGTAGTAATTTATTTTCTGACGACCATAATCCATCTTCTAGTGTCACACATGCGATTTTTAAAAAAATGGCTCATTTATCAAAATATTAAATTCCCTGAAATAAACTACGAAAAAAATAATCATTCGTAAAAAAATGCATCTTATTTACCACGACTCTTCCGTTACATTACGAGCCTTACCACAACAGATGTTAAAGGAAGCACCCGGTAACTTACACCTGCCCTAACCTTACCACCCTCTGTTGGGGCCTCTACCAGCATACATTACGCTAACTACCCAAGTCACGTACTAGAATTACACCACAGTGGGGAAAAAAATACTCCGACCTTATGTCAGTGACTTCCGTAACTGTGGGGTGGAACAGGAAGAGATCACTGCACCGTGACCACCAGAGATCGATAGTAATAAGAGCATAGGTATGTAATGATAGTCATACCTGTGCTGACACAGGTGGTTGGACGGTAGGTTTACATTTGGGTGCAATGCTTAGAAGAGAATGGAGTTGAATTAACGTCACACATTTTGACGATCTTGTTGACCACGACTAATGACGATCTAAAACTTTTGGTATTTATTAACCCTGGTGTATTCAGCAACTCGGGCAAACTGTATTCCGAGATTACTCCACCGATTTCTCGATTCTGATTGACCATGGACTTATTTCACGATTTATATTTTTCCTCGTTTAATCTTAATTGGTTATGGTTAGGTAGAAAAACGTGGCACTAGAACTACACTAAGGCTATTGGCGACGGGCGTCTTAATTTAGAACCAGAGTCTAGTGACGAGCCGACACCCGAAGATATGCTGCAACATTTGTTTAAGTGTGGCATCGCACGCGGCGTCGGGACTTTAAAGCATATTGCGTTAATACCTCTACACGGGGAATTATTCGTCTTTCGGCTACACAGACCGTTTATAGGACGGCAATTATTTTGGCATTGGCCGCATGTAAGGCAAGCGGCTTACCGATTGAGCTCTCCAACCCCAAAAGCAGAAAGATATTCTCAACGAGAGTCATACCTGACCCGCTAGCCCCGGAATTTTACGTAATACATGCACAAGTCTTTTAACGATAACCACAAATTTCAAAAAAATTTAAAATAATTTTTTTTATTGATAATTTACTCTTTTTCCATTTCGAAATTATTTTAAGAGAAGTTTTAATTTTGAAGGATTTTCTCTTTAAAATTATACCCAATTCTGATTTTCTAAACAAATACATTAAAAAATAAATTTTTAAATTTATGCAGATAAAACAACCATAAATTTTTTCAGATTTTCAAGCATGTAGGTCCCTTATATACTGTTTCATTAATAATGGAACATTGTATTAGAATGGTTAGTAAAATTATGAGCTAATCTTTTAAAGAGATTTTTTTAGCTGTAATTGATTGAAGTCCCATCATTTGAGAATTTTTGTTAATTCATGTTAATTCTCCATAGATAACATTTTCGAAATGAAAAAATTCACATTTTTCTATTTTCTTGTCTGTATTTCTAAGTACAATGTTTTCCTAAGTAATTAAAATTATTTCTATGAATTTATAATAAATACTTGAAAACATTTGTTAATTCATGTTAATTCTCCATAGATGGCGTTTAAAAAATGAAAAAATTCACATTTTTCTATTTTCTTGTCGGTATTTTTTAAGTATAGTGGCTTGTTAAGTAATTTAAATTGTTTGTATGACCTTATTAAAGAGCTTTATTAAAACTCGTGCGCGTCAACGTGTCACACACATATGCATGATAATGAATTAGGATCATAATTACGACACGTTGTACTACCGACAACTACACTGCTCAAAACAATTAGGGGAGCACACTTTGCATACTTTTGTTTACCCTTTCAGTTCCAACTTCTTATTTTTTATTATAAAAATCTAAAATTTGTGAAATAGATTCATTATGCATCCAGAATGAAATGGTAAAAAACAGGGTAAAAAATCTTAATTTTTAGCTAAAATTTAAGGGGGGAAAATTGGAATCATAACTTTTGAATTAATTATAACTATTTTTTTCAAAACTTTATTTGTAAAAAAAGGTAAAATCAATTTTTAAACAGAAAAAAAATCGGAAGCTGATACCAAATGAAATCATTGGGGGTTTTGGAAAGGGTTTAAACCATGAGTTACCCTAATTGTTGTGAGCAGTGTATAATGTAGAGATTGATAACACCCATGTTTCTGAAAAACCTTCCGGTTTTACAAATTGGCAGAGGAATCGAGGCCGTGGTTGTCATTGCAAAACATATAACCAAAGCGCACGAACTGTAGTAGACGCGACCATAAAAACGGAAAGCAAGGAAGCGTTGATGAAAGCAGTTTATAAAATTGTGTCGTTCTTTTCAGATGGAATAACGGAAATAAAAATGGATGAAATGCAAGGAATTTAAAAAAAAAAATCTAAGTTTTGCAATGCGGAACACAGCACGAAAGTTTAGTGCATTTGTTCAGGGTTTTTTTTTACTAAAAAATTTTTAGGCGAAACTCTAATCGTATGGCATATGCAGTTATTTTCTTTTTGCTAACAGCTAGCAGGCCTCACTTTTAATGAGAATTTTTTAATAAGTGGAATTATTTCCTTTTGATATTTAAATATGTTTCCTTTCCAATTTTAAATTAAAACTATCTCGTTCCATCCATAGTTTTGCAATTTTTTATATTCCTATTCATTTTTGCGTCAAGAACTGGCATCAGAAGTATAACGGGAGGTTAAAAAATATGTTTAAAAATACAAAAGGTTATCTAAGAAGATAGATGGAAAATTTTATATGAACATATTGTGATTTAACAAATACATAAAATACAATGATCTGTTAAGAAAACAAAAGAATAATATTTTTGTGTGCAAAAAACAGAAAATCATGCAATTTGCCCCCAGTTCTGCCCTGGTAGTGGGGCTAAAAACTGGGGGTAAATGTCCCTCCAAAGTTAGGTCATTTATAAAGTCATCGAAGGAAAGTAATTCAAATTCGATTGCAAATAAATAAAATTTAAATAACATTTAAGAGGCATCTTATACTGACACAATTTAAGGTAGATGGGGCTTTACAGTTTATTTTTCATAAAATATTTCTTATAAACAATTTCATGTATCCAAAAAAAAAGAAATATTTTCATAAACTTATCCACTTAATTAAACAGTTAACGTCATGACTATTCTTTGATATTATTAGTCAGTGTATAACTAAGATTTGGGATTAATAAATGTAGAAAATAGTAAAAGTATCAATAATACCCCGTGAGAATAATAGGCTTTATAAGTTGCCGCTTCGAACACACAATTTGGCATTGTCTTATAATAAATTAAATTGTTATTACAAACAGAAGGTAATGTTCTTTACAAGAGATTCAGATCTTGATACAAATGCCACTGACACTTTTTCTGAACTAATTACAGGAGTTTCTATCGATTAGTCCCGAAACCCAACAATCGATGATGTGGCCGCGAATAACTCCTAACCCATTCTCCAAGAAGACAATAGGCTCCTCATTACGTTCTCTAACAACACACAATAATGGAAGAACATGCATTCTCATCGAAAGCTTTCATGTAAGAGGCTACTCGTCCGTTATATGCTAATGGAGCAAACAAGCCGGTCTATTCCAGAATAGCACAGTCACACTCACACGCAAATACAACAATAAATAATAGTAAGAAAAAAAGTCAACAACTTCCTTCACCGTCTAGAACACTTGGCATTGTTTGAGAAGAATAAAAAAGAATTGTTTTTCCCGCCAAATTTCCTTGGTCGAACTTCTGAAAGTGGTGGCCTTGCGGAAAGAACAAAAGGCCCAGTGAACTGAAGGGCAGTGAGGCTAGCTATTCACGACGTATGGGCCTAAAATTTAATTTAAGAACCTTACGCACGAGGAGATCTAATCACTAAACATAGATAAAAAGCATCTGTCACCTTTGTAACTTCCAAATATTGATCGTCCGTCGTTGCATCTTTGCACTGGAAATGACTGTACCTTCTCTGTGCATTTTGCAGGCAACATTACATAAGTCGAGAGAAAATAAAAGAAATTACAAAAACTAGTTTCATGAAGACGATCCTTCCTAGACTCTCTACCTGCACTCGCAAATGAGAATTTTATATTAATTAATCTCTCAGTCATTTTATTCTATTTGTGCCTCTGGTTCTACAGGGTGGCAATTTTAAAAGAGGGATTAAAATGTAATCAGTTACTCGTTATGAGACCTCCTTTAAAATTGACACCCTGTAGTACATCCAAACTATTTTTGAAAAAAGAATCCCAAGCATTCGTTCCTCTTATCCATTAGATGGAGTAGAGGGAGAGGGATAACCTTCTCACGGGAACCGCGAGATTCAATCTGAACGATAAGGGGAAAGAGGCTAAAAAGTACAATGGAGAAAATAACTTTGTGTTGGTTTGACAAGACAGTACACTCAGAAAAAAAATCTTGTGTTGACTTGCAATAAAAAAAATTGTTTTTACAAATTAAATTGTGTTGAAACAAACAAGAATTGTATTGTATTGCAAGTAAATAATAATGAATGGTTAGCACAAAAATTGTGTTGAAGGCGCAGAACGCATGCATTCTTATGATAATTAGTTCCTCGTCTGCTCTTCAATGTTTCCGATAAATAGCTATACTACAAATTAAAAAATAAATATTACGCTAATTTAAAATGAATGTTTTAATTTTGTTATAAATATTTTAGAAGACAATAAAGTCATAAGTTTTTTGTCAATTGCACATGGATATAATAATAGTCTCCTCTTGCGTTCGTCAGTTACATTGAAACAACACAATATTGAAATGTTGCCATTTTTACACAATACTTATGTTTAAACAACACAAGGGGAACACTTTTTTCTGAGTGTAACTCAGCTGATATTAAGTCAAATTGACTTGAAAATAAAATACACAGCCAATATTGATTGACTATTGTATGCACAATTATTTCTGATGGCTCACTTTTACTTTTCTACATACGAATTTTTTTTGTGCTTAAAAGACGTATTATTTGTTTGTAAAAATGCGAAAACTTCATTCTCAAACACGTCTGTCATCTCCGGCGCATCAATGCGGCGAAGTGTATAACACTTTCTTTCCCCGAGGCAATTTTTTCGAATCCGATGCGAGAGGATGATTCGAAATGGAATTGACTTCCGGCATTCCTCAGGTTTTTCTTTTCTTCAGAAGAAAAAGAAAGAAATACCGCCCACACCTTTTCATTGTCGAGAAAGCAGACGAACCACTTTCTGCGTTCCGTACTCAGGATCCCCTGATCTTTTGAAGTTGAATAACACACCTGGGCACATTGAAGTGAAGAAACGTGCTCGGAATTTGAAAAGTTGGTCCCGAGAGCAACGCCAAGTTACATTTAGGTTAGCAGTATCTAATTTTAAAAGGCGAAATAGAATAATTAAGACTTCAAAGACAAACAGAAGTGTAGCCAAAAATGTAGTTACGATCGAATTTTTATTTAAGTTGATTTATTTTAACGTTTCCTGAATAAATTGCCCAAATGAGTGTGAATTTTTTAAGTCGATATTTTTATGGCTTCAAAATGAAGACTTCCAAGTCCACCAGCTCCAAAATTTTAAGTTTTTGTTAATTATAATTTTTTTTCAGGTATGAAATTTTCGTTTTCTCTTTAGTATGGCTATGGAAACTTCGAATTGATCTTGTTCAGTTTTTTATCACGTTACCATCCAAATTATTCCAAATATTTATAATTGAACCTTTTCCAACGTAACTGGGCATTTTCAGACATATTACTTAAATTTTGCTGTTATGAATAAATAATTGTCTCTAAATAATTGATTGTCTCTTGAAATAATTTTTTCTCATGGTAACCTAGTTCCATTATCGATAAAGCAACATTTTGCTTCTTTAACTAATTTAACTAATTACGTTTTTAGTTCACGTTAACCTTTTTTTGCAAGAAAGTCAATAGTGCCATAATGGTTTTATTCAATATTTTTTTACACTCTATCTACAATTATTTTATAACAATTTTGCACTGGACTAGTATATTTAAAAGATTAAAGGGAATTTAAACTATGTGCAAATAGTTATTTTTTAATTAATTTCATAAGCATTGAACCTTAAGCGCCATTCCTTTAACGGTCTTCGTATCATAAAATGATTTCAATAAATGTTTCGAATATTTTTTGGAACATAGAGAGAATGGGCCAATGAACCCATTGGCTTATAGTAAGCAATTTTGTCCCTCTTTATATTCACTTCAATAGGAAATACCATTTTATTGACTTTTAATGGTTTAAAATATCACAATATCTATACATTACATTCATATAAATGAATTGTAGCGGTAAACCACATTAAAATTCGTAATCATATAAACCGAACTCAATAAAAAGAAAAACTTTTTAGATTGAAAGATTTCTATGCTTCATTAAAGGTTAAAAACATAATAAATATATAAATGCATTATAGACATAAATGCATTTAGACTTGAAAAGCATTTCCATCAAGCATTTGCAATTCAATCAAAGTAATTCTAAGCCAATTTATGCGTTCCGATTCAATGCATTGTTTGAAATGCGCCATACAAACGTGCAAAACCCATTGCTTCAGCTTAAACAAATAGTGCAACATGCGAGTTTTGAAGGTATCAGATGTTACTGCAATGAGAGACAACATACTATACAGAATTTTATACTGAAGTAGATTAAACGAAAAAAGCAATTTTTTATTTAAAAAATTATATTGTGTTTTTATATATGTGCATTTGATAAAGTTTAATATAATTTTTTTTATCTTAATAAAAAGAATAAATGATTTTACTTAATTAGGAAAAAATTGGGAATGACTGACAAAATAACTTTTCTAGTTAATCAGAAGCAAAAATTTGATTTTTTTTTTTGTAAAATTTATTTGAAAAATTATAGGAATTTTTAGAGGCTCAAACCAGGCGCGCCGCCAGGGAGGGGGCTCGGGGGGCTCGAGAAAAATTTAGGGAAACCCAATCTGCTGAAACTGCCGAATCATATTACAGAATATCTTTATTTATTCCATACATTGACCAAATAATAAGGTTTGAAGGTAGTATGGCTACTTCATCAAAATTTCAGTATTTACTTCCATTATTACTGTATTAAGGCTACTTTTGATGATATAAGTGGGGCTGTGAAATTTTATTCGAGTGATTTGAGCAGCGATTAATTAATTATTATGAGTGAAGTTGATCTTTGGAAAAAAAGTGGAAAAGAATTGACGAATCTCAAAAGTCAACATCAGCGATTGAAACGGAGTGTTCCTGGTATCATATCCATTTCTATTTTGAAGCCCACAAAATAAATCACTTTCAGGCAAACAATTATATGTATTTATTTTGAATCATTAGTTATCGCTAAATAATAATAAAAATAAAAAGAAGAAACTGTTATTCTTTTATAAATTATTTAATTTGAAACTTGAAACATGCTTTTGAATTTAAATGTACTTTTTTGGACGAGGGTTTGTTTTTAACAATTAACGGAAATGGCAACGTGTAAAATTAGAAATTTTGATTTTTTATCCCATAGCATTTGGAATTCATTCGATTTTTAGGTAGATGAAAGAATTTTTAACCAACCTAACTTAGACATATTTTTAAAGAATCGCTGTTAAAAATTTCCTAATCGTATACGTAAAAACACGACACAGATATCAGAGAATAGTTTTAAAACATTTCACTCCTTTTCACCCCCTTTCACAAATTTTAATTTTTTTTTGTTGTGATAATTTTCCCTGGGATTCTAATTCCGGTGTAAGAACAATTTTTGTGCCATTTTCAGAATTCCGGTAGTTTTAGTTTCATTTGGGAATTTTTATCAGCCACTCACTGTCTTAAGCGTTTTTCCCAGCAGTCTAGTTTGTAAAACATGATTGTAAATTTGGTATATTTACATGTATTTCAAAAATAGCATTTTGGAAGATTAACATTTCAAAAATTTCCCGGACCCCCACACAAGCAATTCTGTAAAAGTGCCCTTCTGAAGTTCAGCCCCCTCCTTGAAAAAATCCTGGCTGCGCGCCTGGCTCAAACAATTTTATAATTTGAAAGGGTTTTTTAATTAGAAATTTTGGGGTTCTGAGCCTGTCAATTGAGACAGGAGAGTTAAAGATAAAAAAAAAATATTAGAGACATGTGAACAACCAAAGGTCGTAAATATAGATTGTAGTAACGGTGTTTTTAAACCTATAGCGCTATCGGTTTTATCTCATAAAAGTCAACGGATCGTTAAAGTACACAGGTAGAAGTCTACTTTTTTTTGTTAGGAAAAAGATATTTTGAGTGATCGACTGTGCAGTTTGACAATCCGCTTAGGTTGCGAAATAGGTTAAGTCGTATTATCTGCTTTTAAGTACTGTCGTATTTAGAAAGTTGTGATATTTGTAATTTTTTTTACGATGCTGGTTTTTATAAAACTGGTCAAACGTACACTTTAAAACTTTGGTGTAACGTTTATCCAGCTTCATGTAATAATTATACACCGTTTAAAGAGTTTACTACGTAAGATAGGTGGCAGATAATGCTGCCCCCAGTTTCACAGAGTAACGTCACACTAAGTTTATGGAGTAACGTTACAACGAAAAATTGGTAATTGTTTACACACTCATGTAACGTTACTCCGTAAATATTCTAAACGTTACTCCGTGAAACCGGAGGGAGCTAGGTTTCCACAGTTTTAAGAAGTAAAGTTACGCAGCGCGGTTTTACAGTATAATAAGCATAATGCTAATTATAAAAGGAGAGACGATGTTTAAATTGCAAAAGCAAAATAAATACAGCAATAACAGTTGCATTGCCACTTAGCATTTGTCATCGAAGAAAAACGTATTTAGAGAGAAAAAAAATTAAAATCGGGTTTTATTGCATTTTCATATTTAAAAAAAAAATTCTTCACAACTAAGTTTAGACGCATTGAGAAGTTACATCGTGATGGGAATTTCATTTTATTTTTTTTAGTTATATAACCCAAATTTTGCTGCAAGAACATGTTTAACTCTTTAGAAAAAAATTGGGAAAAGTGCTCAATAAATCCTCTATATGTAAAAGTCGAATAGTGTCGCTAAACTCTCACTGCAAAAGGCAAAAAAATCAAAAAAGCATGATGAATTCGTTACTTTTTTAAACAAATGGGCTATAATATTAAATCATTACAAATTGTTCCAAAAATAGATTATGGAATTTTTAAAAAAAAGTTTACGTAACTATATCATAAAAGGTGTTCATTTTAACGATTAGTACACGACCAACTAAACTTCATAGGAATAAACAAACTTCATAATTGCGAAATTATTCCCTCAAAAATCCGTTCCTAAAAAAGCTAAACATCAACAAAACCAACATAACTTTTACCTCTTCATGGTAAATCCAAATTCTCAAAAATCCGTACGCATCATCCCATCGAGAAAACACACCGCACAAAAACAAAACGAACAATCAACAGAGAACAACGCCTACTTCACACACACAACTCTTTCAATAGCTTCCCGTGAGTAGAGTATTACCTACACCATCCACTGGCAAGGCCGGTGTGTGGCGTACCTATCTCCAAAAAACCACGGGAATCAGATATTATGATGGCGTGACGGGGAATGAAAGGCTTCTAGTGGAAAGGTATCTTACAGGCGCGGAAAGGACATTGAAATTGGAGACTTTGATAAATTCAGAATTGAAGAGCTTAGTGACATTTTTTTGGATGGAAAATGAGATTTTTGTGTCAATGAACATGTTATTTTCTCCTTTAAAGTTAGCAAGACTCCCCCTTTTCAACTTAAATTAAAGTATATTTTTTACCTTTGGTAAGCGC
Source organism: Oedothorax gibbosus (assembly GCA_019343175.1). Classification (NCBI taxonomy): domain Eukaryota; kingdom Metazoa; phylum Arthropoda; class Arachnida; order Araneae; family Linyphiidae; genus Oedothorax; species Oedothorax gibbosus. The sequence goes on from CM033270.1 coordinate 23,596,808, forward strand.
CGTTTTTAACGTATATAAGGGCAAACGAAAAACTTTAAAGCTGATTTCCTCGTTTTCACCTTTTTGTTTTCACGTTCTGCCACTAAGCTCTTCAATTATGATGTCAGATAATTTCAATTAGTTATTAAGTCATTTATTAAAAGTTATGTTTGTTTCAAACAGTGAAAGTCCATCCACTGGCTAGACCGGTGTGTAGCGTACCTATCTCCGAAAAAACCACGAGAATCGGAGATATTACTCGTATAATGGCGTGACGGGGAAGGAAAGGCTTTTGGTGGAAAGGTATATTACAGGCGCGGAAAGGGCAGTGAAATTGGTTAGGTTAGTTTGAATTATCGTCGCACTAGAGCTACATTAGGGCTATTGGCGACGGGCGTCGTAATTTAGAACCACAGTCAATATTGTAATTGGTGACTTTGATGAATTCAGAATTGAAGAGCTTAGTGGAAGAACGTGCTAAATTACATTTTTGAAACAAAAAAAATGAGATTTTTGAGAGGATTTAAACGGAATTTCGTGTCCATAAACATGTTATTCCCTCCTTTAAAAAGAACAAGTTTCAGCTTTTTCATAAACTATATGTATATTTTTTACAGTTTGCAAGAACCGTTTTTAACGGAATTAGGTGCAAACTAAAAACTGTTACGCTCTTTTTTTCGTTTTCACCTTTTTGTCACTTAGCACGTTTTCCTCTAAACTCTTCAAATTTGCAGCAAAAAAAATCTTTAATCCTCCGAGGGATACAAGCGTATAAATTCGTCACCTGACAGTCAGGTTTTCCAGCAGCACACTATTTTAAAAAATGTATCCTTTTTATAAATGAAGTATGGCGGAATCATATAATCATTTGCTACAGAAATATATTTTTAATTTTTAAAATATAAAGAAATTAAGTTTTAGCTTCCACACTACGTTTATAACGTAAAAAGTGGAAGTTATTATAATCGTTCAGTCCGTCTGTCTGTCTATCCATCCGTCACCCACTTTCATAGCCCAAACTACAAATGCTACGGACAAGTGTGATACGTCAAAAAATTCAGCGCATCGAAATTAGAATACATTGAAAATTTCAGAAAAGAATTCGAATTCGAAGTACTTCAATTATTTAAAAAACTGCAAAATTTAATGTTCATTTAAAATACATAGGAAGCCATTTTTATTCGAATTAAAAACCATTGCCATCACAACAATCACTCGAGAAACTTTAATTATTTTAGACAATAAATTAAAATAAATTTATTTTTGCGACATCGATAAGTTTGAAATGACGTCAAATATATTTCACTACGAGATTCTTTGTATGCTGATATGAAATATTTTCATTCTATTTAAAAGCGAGGGAATATTACATATTTCTTCTTTCAAATTAATTTTTGCAAACGATAAGTAATAATTATTGAATTTTCGAAAGAAAATAAATGAACCTAGCCAATTTTCTTTTTATTTTTACAGCATCATTTTACTAAGTATTTATTTTTCGAACTGTAAATTAATTTAACAAACGATAAATAATAACTGAATTTTCGGAAGAAAGTTAATGTAAATGGGAAATTGTGGAGACTCGGATATTTATTAAAAAAAATACATCATTATTCTTCGAACTTCAAACAAATTTAGCAAACGATAAAGACTAATTGTTAAATCTGAGAAAGTAGATTAATGAAAATCGTTAATTTTGGCGTTTAAAAATGTGAATTAAACTAGCTAAAAGCCCTGTATGGCGAATTTCTTTCTGAGGTGTAAAAATAGTTTGTTTCCTGCTGAGCACAATTGTTGTGCGGAAGCGGTTTAAGTGACAGATTCTGTAACAAACCTACTTGTTTTTTTTATTAAAATTCAAATTTTATTTTCATAAAATGAAAACAAGTTTACACTTAAGCCAATGTTCTTATTTCTCAGAGGCTTAATCTTTATTGTTTGATTTTTCATATTACTATATTACTAGCAAGTGTTTTGCTAAGGGTTTTGATCTAAGTAACTGCTAAAAGTCTGTTTTTTTTCGTTTGAGTATACGTATTGGTATTAATGGCTGCTAACTTGTAAATGATTATTGATTATGCTTGATTATTATAAAAGGTGTATCTTCTGTAAAGGACACTTAATCCGTAAATTTTGATTTGGGTTGAAAGGGTAGTTAGTATCAGCCTAACAATTTACTGTTGATATTTTTTGATTATTAAAGAATAATTAATAATTATTATTAAAGATTCTAGATAGAAATCAAATTTATAATAAATTAAATGAGCATAATCTAAATGACAATGAAGAAAACCTTCCATATACCCCTATCTAAATCACCTTAAAAAATAATTACATAATATGAATACAATATCAATCTTTTCCTAAATATTCCTTATTTTCCCAAAAGTTTGGAAACATGCTTATTACAACTCAATCCTCTTTACGCTCAGCAACTTTAATCTCCAAGATACCTTCTCATAAAAAGCCATTCCATCTTTGAGATGCCAGAGAAAGAATGAAGATACTATGAGGAAGGGGAAAAGTATTAAAAAAATCAAAATGACAGAGTTGAATCAATGATCTAAATCGCTTAAGATGTGGAGAAAAGAGGGCAATTTCCTCGTTAAACCCGTTTTTTATTTTATCTTCTGTACTGCCGTGCGCTATCGTGACTTGATAGAAATATCTGCATACGAAATGAGCCGACATCAAAAGCAATTATCGTCATTTAAGCGCCTTAATGTTAGACATTACGGCGTGCAAAGGCGAAATGCATAAATTGCTTCGAAGTGGTAAATATGAATGGCATTGAACTTTGATGTGTCTATTAAATACTAGAATAGTATCATATAGAGTGTGTTAAAAACATGATATGTACAAAATCTAAAAAGGTTGTAGCGGATAAATACTTTGGTATCGAAGAATCAACATGCTAAAAACAATTGGTACTGAATACGAAGTTTCACTTTTTTTAAAACTTTACTGCTATTTCCTGTAGTTCTTTTACAATGTCTTTAAGGCTCTGTGCCGATCTCTATGATCCCGATACTAAACCAAACTCCAAATTATTACTCTTTGGCCAGAACGTTGTTATTTTTACTTAACCAGGGGTAGACTAGAAGAAAATCATATCTTTTCAAAAGAAACAACTCTAAATGAAAACGTTTAATCAATAGTCGACAAGGAACCCCTTTTGTGAAATTATAAGTTTATAAATAATTTATATTCAGTGGATGTTAAGAATAACAATTTTACTAAAACTGTGGATAAATAATTAAGTTTCAAACAAGAAAAAAACGCTGTACGTACGTGCCATGAATTTTAAAAAATCATTCTTATACGAAATAAAACATTTATGTCACAAAAAGTACTGAGCCCAATGTCAGTCGGATTAACAATAACGTATGCAAATGTTCTTATCGTTCCGGAGACAATCTACTAATTTCCTAAATATCCAATCCTATTACGTTCAAATCCCTTTCCCGTTCGTTCATACTTCGAGATCAATGAAACTGACCAACTGGAAAAGGTAAAAAGTGAAAGGGGTTTTAGAATGAAACCTATTAGGATTTGTTTGGAAAGAATAGCAATCAGTAAGTGCTTAACTCATTAACGGCGGTTGGCAAGAAAATTTGCCACGCGAAAATGAGCTTTCTGGTTAAGGTTATCGAAATGAACAAAATATAAGAGAAAAGAAGACCATAGTCCTGAATAATTTATGTAGAGAAAATTAAGTTAAACGAATTTAAAAAAAAACCTTAAAGCTAACATTTTCACTTGAAAATGAAGGAGTTAATGGTGTTCACAAAATCGTCGTTCATGGGTTAATATAAGTATTCCGTGTTCTGCAACTGCAATGTATGCTCGAAAAGTTAATACAAAAGTAAATTCCATTAATTTACTGTTTTTTTTTTTGTCGAAGAAAAGATTTTTACAGTTACACGTTTAGCAACCACCAAATTAAATTATTGTGAAAATTCACGGAGTCAAATGTTTCCAATCTTCGTGTACATAAACATCGCTAATGGTGTTGGTATTATTAAGATGTCTGGCTGGAAACATGTAACTTCAAAAGAAGCGACATTGAGGAACAGACCCGTGGAAATAGGTAAAAATGCATCAGCGAATACAAAAGAGAGGTTTTTGATCTTGAATTCAAAACTATCAAGTAAAGAACTATAAGCGGTAAAGAAAACTGCTTCATTTCTCATCAAACTCTCCATAATAAGGTTGGCGAAAGTGCGTCACCTCCTTCCAAACCATTGTTGCCTAACAAAGTTTCAAAGCAATATTTCAGTACAAAAACAAAGTTTAAAATTTTTGACTCATTAAGACACGTCGTTAATGTCCATTAGCCATCACCAGAAAAACGCCCCTAAGTAATTGTAAAGCCTCACTTGTAAGTGGGAAAATTTAAATATTGTGACAAATGCATGTGTTATAGTGTTCATAAGTTAGTCTGATGCTTAAATTCATTTTTTGTAGGATGATTCAAGAGAAGTAGCTTAGGAGACACAGATTTTAAAAGCAAATTTCAGAAGCTTCCACAGCGAGGCTATTGTATTTCAAATTACCGTAGTTTAAAATTAACTGAAAACTATCTTTTTAACGTTTTAAGAACTAAGCCAGTTATTTTTGAAAAATATTTTACTGTAATGGAAATGATAGTTGTACCATTTTAGAATGGGCAATGTTTCAGGTCTTGTGGGCAACAGAAATGCTGAATAAAAATAAATTAGTTATCGAGCCGTGATTGGTGAATCGTTATCACGTGGAACAGAGCACCGATCGAAAGAAATGCAGGAATGAAAACAAGAAGGAACTACACAGATTAATTAAAATATAGCAAATCAATAATTTGCATAGTACAAAACATTAGTAATGTTTCGCAAATATTTAAGTAATATTTTTATAAAACTATTTTGGGTAAGTAAAATTTTTAGCCGGCCAATTTTTTTTTTTTTGCCCGATTTTAACTTGCCCGACTTTGGTCAAGTAATAATTTTCAGATTTTTTTAAACCCTGGTACACAAATCGCATAAAATTGGATTTTCTCCAATCGAATTTTTAAAAAAAAAAACTTTCGAATGTGTGTTATAATTCTACGAAAACAAAAAAGCTCGAAAATGTAAAAGAAAAGAGTTGATGTAAGAACACAACTGTACAATGCCATCACAACCATGCAATGTTTGTGCAACTGTAGCTACCGAGTTATTTGGAAAAGTATTGTTTGGATGATATACAGCGATAAAACTTCAAACTGATAAATATAATAAAAAAGACTGAACGTAAGGTAAACAATACTGATGCAAGCAGAAGCACAATGAAGGTCGATAAAAAAATTGACGTAGGAAATGAGTTAATTTTACATTCTGCTTTCATTATAAATGAAACAAGCTATGTTTAGTTGCTAAACAATGGCCATCTTACCATGGTTCTTAAAACTGATCGAATAATATATTTATGTCTTCTATTCTAATTCAAACAAAATATTAAAAAAAAACTTTTTATTGTAAAGGAAAAGCGTCAGAAAAAAAAATTATTTAGCAAGTTTGATAATAGGAATATTGGCTTAATGAAAGTCTGCTTTTTGTATTTTAAGTTATAGTGCAGAAGAAACTACCTCACAAACAACCCACAATGATACAACAGCGTTAGCAATTATTCGTAATGAATTTTTGTTGTAACTAATAAAAATTTCGGTAAGTACTAGGGATTATAATACTATTTCCGATTCCTCTCTGAAGGCAACTCTCGGAAGTCACATCCATAGAGATAGGTCGCATCACCAATGCGGAAAAAGGTATCCGATTGCATTATTCATGGATATCCATGCGGGTGACATAACAACTACACGCAAGGATGGACAGTCATTAATAGTCAAAAGAGTAAAAAAGACTATACTATTTCAATAGAATTGATGTATATGCGTTAGCTTCAACTGCTCACTGAAGTTTTCTGTGAAACAATGTGGCGTGAATGGAACGTCTGGATTTCGGTCATAATTATTGAATTAGGAATGGAGCAGTTTCGCTGATGCCAAATGTTGGAATTAGGGCCAGAAGAAGAAGGAATCTATCGGTTTCGCGAAAAGATAACATAAAAAAAAGGTATGGTAAGTATGAGTTATCGTCGCACTAGATCTACACGAGGGCTCATGGCGACGGGCGACGTAATTTCGAATCACATTCAAGTGACGAGCCGACACCCGAGCAGGCACCCAGCGCAACAGTTAAGAGCGACCTCGTACGCAGCGTTGGGACTTTGAAGCATATTTAACGTGCACTCCTTCTACATGGGATATTATTCGTCGGACACTTTTGACTGCACGTGCCGTTTATAGGTTGGCAGTTATTTTGGCGATGCCCGGACTTGAACCTGGGACATTCCTCGTGCAAGGCGAACGCCTCAACTGACTGGTCTCCCCAGACCAATCGGTTTCATGAAAAGATAACATAAGAAAGGTTTAGGCTTTACATTTCTACAAAGTTCATAAATTTTCTATGAAACACATTTAATTTCCAATAATTTTCCCTTAATACTCTTCATTCCAGAAATACAAGCTTCAAGACAAAAATTATTATTTCAGATTATTCGAAATCACTTGCAGCCAAAATCTAAAAACTGTATTCTTGTTTCACTTATTGTTTTTTTAAGTATAAAATTCCTAAAAATAACTCTTAGAAAACAGTTCAGAGAAGAGGGGTGGTCAGTCAATTCGACGAAGGTGGGTCAACGTATTGAGAACTTGACTGGGTTGCTTAGCAACCGATCACAAACACACCATTTCTAGGAGGCTTGTCGTTCAAAATCAGACGGCATTTGGAGATTAATTAATGGATCATCCAACATTGGCGATTGCAAAGAATCACGAATCGCTACAAGTTTTAAGAAATTTAGCAAAAAAGGTCGATATCATTTTTAGCAACTGGTGTTTTTCAAGGTTAATTCCAAGTAAAAATATATTTTTACAACAACCGCAATATAATTGAAGGTGCACTTTTAGAAACTTATGAACAAGCTCGTTTATTCCTCTAGTTGTCATGTTAATTTTATTTGGCGTATTATACACAAGAAACTTTCTCGTTATAGAATTCATGGCGACCTTGCTGAATTGCTGAAATAAGAGTTAAATCAGGCTTTAGCGTAAACTATAAGTTCTAACAAGTATACTTTTTGGAACATGTTGAATAATACTTTTAGATGAGGTAACCTAAAATTCATAATAACTATTATTATAAAGATAAAACTATCTATGAACATTCTATATTCATTGAGTGTGTTAAGTTATTATATCCTTACAAAATAAATATTCAAGGTGCTAACTAAGATTGTTTGATCAACTTTTTTTAACACTATCTGAAATAATAATACAGGGACCTACTGCTTAAAGCCGATTTCGATTGGCTACAAAAGTCGGACCATTCCATGTCGTTAGCGGGATTCAAGCATATGGACTAAGATGTATCCGGAGACTGTCAAGGGGCAACCACCCATCCAAAAGGGTTAATATAATGAAAGTTAAATGACCTTCTGTGAAAAAAAAAGTCGACGACATGGCAACACAAATTAAAGAACATTATATTGTACTGTGCAGTTACCGTATCGGCGTAAGCACTTTTGGAGCGGAAATTCAAAGTATAAGCGCGTTTTGTTCACACGGTCCACAAGTCAATGGAGATTTAATAGATTTTACGGCCTTTTACCAATTTTGTTACAAATGTCGGTTTTAACGAAGAGTGAGGTTATTTTTGTCAATAAGTATAAATCTCGGAAAGCTCCACGTCAGTCATTCTGCAAATCCAAGATGGATAGGTTGGATTCGAAGAGCATCGTAGCATGAAAGAGTACAGCAACGGTATTTTTTGTTACAAAATATTTTTCTAAATTTTTTTATGCAACGAAATATTTCTCTTTCTTTTTTAGCCTACTTTTCTTTTTTTAAATCGAAAGAATTAAAAAAATGAAAAAGTAGGTATTGACATGCGGTCGATGTCCGTCTGTCTGTCTGTCCGTACCCCCCTTCCAAAATCGGTTCTATCCATCGGATCTTAAAAATTCTTTTTTTGTTATAAAGTTATGACCTCAGATACCCAACTTTCATACTTTTTGTCCGTCTGTCTGTATGTCCGGACGGACATAAATCTACTATCTGTCGGCGAATTTCCCATTGAATTAGCATTGAAATTCAATTTTGAGTCATTTAAATCACTGTAGGTATTGAAATGCGGTCGATGTCCGTCTGTCTGTCCGTACCCCCCTTCCAAAATCGGTTCTATCCCTCGGATCTTAAAAATTCTTTTTTTTGTTAGAAACCTATGACCTCAGATACCCAACTTTCATACTTTTTGTCCGTCTGTCTGTACGTATGGACGGACATAAATCTACTATCTTTCGGCGAATTTCCCATTGAATTAGCATTGAAATTCAATTTTGAGTCATTTAAATCACAGTTGCCAAATCAACAATGGCATGAGAAACTTTATTTATTTAAACATATTTGAAGCAAAATAATATTTTCATGAATCAGTTTGGAATGACGTCATAAAATGTAGCACAATTTGGTTCTTTGATTGTTCATTAATTATCTACCAAGAAAGCGGCAAGGCATACTTTTGCATACAATTATGCTTAGTTTTAATTTACATTTCTTATTTTTTAATGCAGTTTGGAGTGGTTTCATTACTTTTGTTATTAATAAATATTTAATTATTCTTCGAACTACAAATAAATCGCGAGCAGACGATAAATAATATTTAATTAATTTGCGAAAGTATATTAAGGAAAATAGTTGATTTTGGCTTTTAGAAGTTTAAATTATAGCTGGATGCTGTGTTTCGATTTTTTTTTCTAATGTGTATAAATCTAGTGTAGAAACGGCTGTTGATGATATTTACTTTAGGAACCTAGTTTTTTTTCCCGATTAGAACTTCAGTCAGTAAGTATTTAAGTAACAGGAAAGTAGGCTATTTTAGTTCTTTATGAACTTCTTGTTTTTATTTAAGAATTAAAATATTTTGTTAGGTAACAAACTATTTTTCTTTTCATGTAACAAACTATTTTTCTTTTTTATGTAACAAATATTTTTTTTATTCTGTATCACTTACTGTAATTCATTACTCAAAATTTTCAAAAACCCTCAGTAATGAAGTACAGTGAGTCAGTTTTCAAAAACATGACTTGTTTATGAGATTAATAATTTTTAGTATAAGTATACCAGCAACACAAAATAGTTGAGGGGAAATTCATACTTTTCAGACCACTTCAATAATTTTTTTAAAAAAATTTAATTTCTAATAAACTCATGTAATTTTTAAACTTCTGTGAAATAACGAATTCAAAAATTAATAAAAAACGACCTAATAATAATTGTTAAAAAAATTCCCTTTCAGTTTTTTTTTGTTCCTTGCATACAATGTCCATTAGTAAGGAAACAACATTAGAGTGATAACTTTTACAATATTCTTGGAGGGAAAACTAGAATAGTAAATACGTAAAAAAATTATATAATACATTTTTTGCAATTAATAATAAGTTAGTTTGATATTTGAAACAAGCTGGTAAAAATCCCCTCACCTCAATGTCGTTTCCTTACTGGATTACACAGTCTACAGCAAAAACAACTAAAATGGTTTTTATTCACGCCTAACATTTTTACTAGCATCTATGCTAGTTGCAAGCATACGCAATTTTTTTCATTTGTAACTTTATTCAAACGTAGCCGTTATGTTTGCAATCTCTATGTTGACTTAAAACTTTGCAAGTTACAGTTTACCATGCGGTGTTAAAAACACGGGATGTACGGGAATAATCTTTACGTGTGCAGTAAGCCAGTTAATTTTCGCCATACAATTTTTCTCAATTTAACTCCTAAAACTATACTACTCATCTAAAATATTTATTGCAATGTGCACTGTAATTTTTTTTTAATTTTACACAAAAATACTGTCATTCTCTTCAAACTTTTTTCAGTAAAAATATGCTGTTTACATAAAAACAGTTTTCTTCTCTTTTTAACCACGTAAAGCTTATTAGACTGAAACCGTCCAACTATTTGTTGAAACTGTGTGGCGGAATAGCTTAATTGGGAGGAGCATTAGACCGGAGATCGGTCCGTAGTTCGATCCCGGATTTCGATAGCCTGCAATTTTTCGATAGTATATGCAAAGCTCCTGTATATGTGTCCGTATCCCCGCTTGGCACACGGCAGACCGGGTAGACTTGTTTTTCTCTACAATTTGTCAGTTAAAAAACTGTTTTCGTGTGAAAATTAAATTGTTCGTAATAAAAAGATTTACTCTGAAAATAGTTTTTGTCTTGTAAAACTAGCAGAATTTTTCATAGTGTACGGTAACAGTAAGTTGTATCACCTTATCTATATTTTATTACTTTAAATAAAAGTAGGAAGTATTGCTAATAAAAATAATGTTGAAGGGAACAAACTTTTTCCCGCTATAAGCTAATTAAACAAATCAAGTGACGAAAATTCATATTTGCATCGAATTTATATTTTTGAACGTAGCAGAAAATGATAATCTTCCTCCAACTAGATTATAACATTTTTTTAAAAAAAAACTCCTAGAAGGTAACAATTAATTCATTTTCTGTTGATTTAGAATGCTGCTGATATTAACATACAGAACAGCCTCATGCTTCAAAATTTGTATCAAATTGTATATCCCATAACAAAAATTAATCTCCTCTATTAAATGCAGCAGAAAAAAAAGATGAAGGGTAAAACAATTATTTTATATTTATTTCTTAGTTGTGCCCAATTTAAATTCCACGACTGATTCATCAATAGAATTTCAATACATTGAATAATAGAATGAACGAGTCGAAAACGTGAGATGTAATAAAAAAATAGCTATCATTAAAACAATAGACATTCCATGGTTTTATAGCACAAAAAAGCTGCTTTTTAAGTACAATACAAAACTGTTACGGAAGAAATTTCCATTTCATCCCAAATGAGAGAAAAGGTACACGAATGAGAGAAAATGTACACTTTTATATTGAACCTTATTTTACCGAAAAGAACTAAACGCAAGAAACCTAATTTGGAAAAATCGAATTAATCCAAGTTTATAACCATGAACACAGTAGGAAACAAGAAGTTCTTAAAGAACTAATATAGCCTACTTTCCTGCTACTTAAATACTTACTGAAATTCTAATCGGGAAACAACTAGGTTCCTAACAGTAAATATCATCACAACCGTTTCTACACTAGATTTATACACATTCGAAAAAAAATCGCTAAACACAGCATCCAGCTATAATTTAAACTTCTAAAAGCCAAAATCGACTATTTTCCTCAATATTCTTTCGCAAATTAACTTAATATTATTTAGCGTCTGCTCGATTTATTTTGCTAATTCAATGGGAAATTCGTCGACAGATAGTAGATTTATGTCCGTCCGGACGTAGAGACAGGTGGACCAAAATTATGAAAGTTGGGTCTCTGAGGTCATAGCTTTTTAACAAAAAAAAAGAATTTTTAAGGTCTGATTGATAGAACTGATTTTGGAAGGGATGTACGGACAGACAGACGGACATCAGCCGCATGTCAATACCTACTTTTTCATTTTTTTTAATTCTTTCGAATTAAAAAAAAGAAAAGTAGGCTAAAAATGCACCAACCAATTTACTCCAATTAAAAAAGGCTCAAATTGAAGAGTGTAGTTACAAAACTCACATTCTCCAAAGTATAACTAAGATATAGTAGGGTATCGTATGATCATTGGCGACTTTTGACAATCGTACGTGCAATTGGACGAAGTCGTCAATGAATAGGCCAGACCCTATATCTTAGTTATACTTTGGAGAAAGTAAGTTTTGAGACCAACAGAATCTGCACTGAAAACGAAAAAAATATTCCAGTATGTTGCTATTATGCGACTGTTCCTAAAGAGATTGCTTATATCTAAATTCTCTTATTAAAATAGATTTTCATGCGACAAAAATAGCCAGTTTGCAGATAAATCAGAGATCCAAAAATACCCACCTATTATTGTTTATTTATACACGTTAAGAAGACGATCACAATTTAAACAATTTATAAAACTGCACTAAATACAAAAAAAAAATCCAACTTAACGCTACTAAACAGTCAATATGTCCTAAAAAAGTTTTTTAAAAGAGTTTTATTTCGACAAAAGTTGTTTGTTTACCAACAAAAGTTTGTTTACAAACAAAAGGTAATAAAACCTCAATACTTGTAAAAATGTCATTTAGTGCTTTTCTGTTAAATGCATTCCAATCTTCAGTCCGATCACGAACACACAGCACACCAGGTAGGCCGATCATAATCGTTCGAAAAGCGAAAAGGTGTTGCGTTCTCTTTCGTTCTTTTTTAATTAAATATCTCGTCCAGGTAGGTCACGTTTCGCCTGTCTGAGAATAATACGGGTGAATAGGTAAATGAAATCTTAAGAAAATCGTAAAAAATTCTCTTATTTTATCACAATTCAAGGGCATACCTAGTAGAATGCTACTTCCGTGTAGTTTGTTTCTTTGAATAGGAATGCTGCAATTCCATTTCATTGGACTTAATTACAAGTTAGTAATCAAAACTCTGCAGCATTCAAATTTCAACTATATCTTTCAATTATTTGTCACAGTTGAAAGAAATTTTGTAGAATGTTACTTCCGTGCAGTGCGTTCTAATCAATTCGAATAGTTTGAGGAGGGATGGGTTGACATTGAGTAAGCGTATATTTATAGTCATAAAATTTAATTTTTTCAATATTTTAAACAAAACAGAATTAGAAAAGTTGTTTTGAAATGTTTGGATTGTAAAAAAAACACTAAACATCGGAAGGAAAAGTTTTGTTTGAAACATTTACATTTTTGCAAGCAATCTTTTTTGATAGATTTAAAAAATTAAAAAAAGCAATAAGGGCCACAAAAAATTCTGTAAAGGGCCGCCAATGGAGAAACTACACCTTTTGTATTCACTATTCAGAGCTGATAGTGGTGATGTGCCACGCACAATTGCACTTTTACCGACAGCACTTTCTTCGCACATTCAAATATTTTATTTGTTACATCATAGAAATTTCTCACAAAACACAAAGAACACAGCCTTACCTTTACTTATTTCCATATAATATCTATCAATTTAAATCCACACGAAATTCATTAAAGTACTTCGCCGCCCGGCACATTGCATAGTTATCCATTGGTCTCCAATTATTTATTACAAACTTATTTTTGAATATTTGTAAGAAATTTAACTAATTTCTCTTTAGTTTACATTGTTATTTCTTTATACTATTCACTGGTATTAATAGTCTTGTTTTTTTTACACATTTACTAAGCATGCCATTACTCTATACAATGAGTTAATATTCTCTTCTTTGAATATACACCAACTTGTTACACACTTTGCATATTAACCAGTAAAAAGTTCTACTTTCTTTGCACAAATTACTCACAAGCCGAAATCGTAACGCATCTTCCTAAAGCCACTTTCTTGGTCCAAATAAACTAAATATATTTATAGCTCATCCATCGAAACAATCGTCTCACGTGGGGCAAGTTGGCGATAAAAAGAGAAGATCCCTTCTGAAATCGGTCGCCATACTTTATCTTACCCCTTAGAAACAAAGTCAAGAGTAAAGGTGAGTTAAAGCTGCTTCGGAGTAAATTGAAGTAACCCTCAACAAGAGTTACACCACTTTTATGCTTCTATGAAGTCTTAACTCATCAGAATCAATAGAAGAAATAACCTATTTGAAGAAAAGTGGTGCAACTTCTATGCGAGTCACTTCGTTCTGCTTTTTAGAACACCGCTTGGCACACCTCACCCCTTTGAGAGGCTTCTAAATATAATTCAAAACACACGGAAACGCTTTTCTGTCGCAAAAAGAAAACGATACTGATAATAGAAAAAAGACTGGAAAGCATAAGAGTACCCCACTTATTGATAGATTTTCAGAACACTAAGAGCCTCGAGACTATCTTACATACTTCACTTGCATTTTATAAAAATAAATATGTGGGCTTAATCAAATAAAAGGTTTCTTTCTTTATATGCCGCACGTGATTACACAGATCCACTTAGTTATAAGTCTCACCTGAAATTTCTAGATTAAACATTCAATTATTTTAATAATTATTTTTTCATAAATAATGTTGAAGGATTCTAGTCAAATAGTGTTACTCTCGAGTTACAATGTTTCTTCGTTATCTGTTTATTTTACGCCGCTTAGTCATTTGACAGTCCACAAAAGAAATGAAACAAGAAATGAAACATGTTATTTAAGGGACAATTATTTAGCTCCTTTGAAACATTTTTTTTTATTGAAAAGACACCTAAATTGTATTTTTCCTCCAAAGAAAAAGTAAACACACAATAATAAATGTTTAACTTTTTCTTTTTTCGAGTTAACCAAACAAAAATTTTGAAATAAATTCGCATTGTTTATGTGAGTTTGGATCTTCGCTGCGTCGACAGTGGGAAGGTTGGTTGGATGCGAGCCAATGAGTGGCGCAGTCTCAACGTCTGGAAGCTTCTGTGTTAGTAATCACAGGTGATGAAAGTGTCGCAATTAAATATTAAAAGATTGGTAGTGTGAATCAATGTTACACTAAAACTACTCAGCAAACTAAGAATTCATACCTATTACCCAGTCATTAGGGTTGCTTTTTTATTTCATATAGCAAGATAAGATAAGTTGTTCTCCATGCAACTAAATATTAGAATAAGCATGTGAACTTAATATTAGAATGAGCATATCGTCGCGTCGTTCAAATTACAAAACTTCGAATGTAAAAAAACACAGGGATGGAAAAATGGATGCTGTTAAGCCCACAGTTTTCAAAAACCGCTAATAGTTAAAGATTAAAGGATATTAAAAACCATGAATTGGTATCTTCGAATCTCAAATATATGCGTTACATTTATTTTATGCTTGTAACCATCTTATGCTTTTGGCTTACTACAAAGTTAATATTGTACTCATAAATTTATCAGTCCATTACTACATTTATAAACATTAATTCTTCTAAACAAATATAGCAATAATGTTTCGTTAGAGCAAACAAACTAAAAGGAATAATTTGTAAATTAAAGTTATTGTTATCACACCTAAGATTCAGCAAAAATTTTAAATTTTAATTTTGGGGATCTATGGAATACATTACAATTTTGACATTAGAAAAACTATTGACAAAAGTTTACTAATATTTCATCTTAATAAAACAAAGTTTATTTTTCCGAAATCTACGATCAGGCAAAAATAAACTGGCAGACGACCAACCTTCTCCGAGAAAAAGTTCGACAAAATTAGCATGCATAAAATAGTCTTTTGTTTGTTTCTATAAGGAGTCTGATGGATTTAGGGATCCGAACTACACGACAGGACCTGAACACTGCCAAGAATAGGTTGTCAGATATGCCAACAAATACAACTTGGAGCGGCTAGTAGTGAGCTTACAGTTTATATAAAGGTAAAGGATTAGAATTTTTAAGCACACTTTTCTCACATGGAAAAAGGATCACGGTGGCTCTGTGGTCGTAGTGTCTGTTGACAGGGGATCAAATATCCAAAACAGTCATTGATCTAACTAGAATAAAAAGTAATATCGATTTACAGTATAGCTCTCTTCTGTGCATTAAAGTTGTGTGACAGATTTTATACTGCCTTCTAAGTTGAAAACGGTTTAATAATCTTATTTTCTTTTTACTCATTTAGAAAAACAAAAGCTTAAAAAATTTAAATAAGTTACAATGAAACAACTTCAAGATCACAAATCATTTGCACTAACAAAATATGTATTTTAAACTCTCGTATTTGTAAGCTTTCGATATTATAATCTATGTATTTTAACTGAATATTTATTTAATAGTCATCAAAACTAATTCAGTTTAAATAAAAATAATTTTTAAGCGTTTTCATTTTAATATAACTAATCTAACTACTATAACTGTCTAATTTCCAATCAAAGAAAATTACTGTATTGAACAACTTTAAGAGTACAGAATTATAATTATATTAGTTACAATAATAACAGCTAAAAAATTTGGAATTCGTATCTAAAACATTTTGTAGTATGTGACCTTTGTAACAATTACATACCACATTTTTTAAACGACAAAGGGTGATTGGCGAATAAAGGAAATTTTTCGCTCTAATTATATCGAAAGCTACGCACAGTTACTCCCTTGGAATGTGCTAAGAGAAATACGTGATCTAAGGAAAAGAGCTGCCTTTTTTCAGGAAAAATAAGAAATCCCCGAACAGTATTTAATTTTTACATTATTTAGTTAAAATAATATGTCAGATTACATTACTAATTCAAAAGTGGCAATGCAAGGTTTGTGCTGTAAAAACGCTAACAATTATTTGGAAAATAGTTTAAAAAAATCAACCTTTAACTATTTTGACCCAGTACTTAACGAGTTTTTTTGTATCTACTAATGTCTAACCACACAAGACATACCTTAGTGGGGAAAATCGCCAAACACTGAATTTAGTTGTAATTTATACTCTTAAGTAGGCATTGTCATTAATTTTCTAAAATGTTTTAAGAATATTAATTGAATTTTCTTTCGCAAACTCAATTAATATTCTTTATCGTTTGCTAAATTCATTTGCAGTTTGAAGAATAGAATAATTATATAAAATTGCTTGGGTCAAATCCTAGCATCCGTTCCAACGGATCAGATTTTGGAAGTATATACGAACGGACATCTCCAGCATGTCTATACCTACTTTCCGATTTTGGTTCAATTATTTCTAATAAAAAAAGGTAAAGTTGACTTAAATATATAAAGGAAAACAGTCATGCTCTCTAACTACTGCCTGCGCGCAAATAAACAAATTAGCTGTCGACTAACTAACATTGTCTATAAATACGACTAGTAGTTATAACAAAACTTCTTTAAAAAAACTAATTAGAAGGAAAGGTAACTTCATCAGACTTCGAAGAAATAACAGATGACCCTATCATCACTTACAGCAATGTGAAGATATTGTAGCGTAACCGAATTAACATGCCAATAATAGTCATCCCCCTTACACGGGAGTTACTTAAAAAGACGCCGATGTATATTTTGCACCTCAGTAGAAAAATTATAAGAGAATTTAAAACGCAACCTACTCTGTATTCTTCTCGCATTCCGATCAAACCACCCTGTTCTAGAACCAAGGCCTTTTTAATTAATTAAAAACATTTCAATCTATCTCCACCGGGAACGGAACATTCGCAAAGAAAATTCTTAATGGAATCATTACTACGCAGCAGGCGGCCAAAGTTCTTGTTAAATAACTCGCACTTTTAAAAGCTCCAACCAACGCACAAGATGCATCCCAAGGTTTTGGGAGCGTTACTATGGCAATGCAATTAAATCGATTCACGTTTTCTTACTACGAAAGGAGGGGCATTTTCACGCAAGCATCACGCACGTGTATACCGTTCATGGAAAATCACGGAAATATCACGTGGAATAATTTGGGTTAACTTAGAGCATTCCATGATATTTGTTGTCCTAAAACAATGCATAAAAGTTCATAATGAATTACAAGGAACTCCAACTAACTGAACTCCAATTGTATCCTTCTGCTCCATCCAAAATTGTTTCGTATAAAATCCTTCAATTTTTTTTTAATTCCGTGCGCATGCACAGAAATTGATCTATTACTATATATGTAATAACCATATAATATATATGGTAAGATTATATGAATAGTATTTATGAACTAGAGGGTTACAGAATACACATTATACGAGTATTTTCTATGATTTGGACTCCTATTTATTCATAAAAAAAATAATAGGGACTATGCCGCAAAACCCATGCAGTCAAATGATGGGTCACATTTGGCAATCACAGTTTTAGCGAAGGGAACGATAATTTTCAAAAGTTGTCCAGCTAACCCTTTAATGGCTGACGCTCAAGCGTAATAGATTGGTTTTTAACTATATAAACAAACACTGACTTTTTAAACTAGTTCATGCTTATTCGGACTTGTTAACACGCTCTAAGAGCCGCGGTAGCTCAGTCAGATGAAGCGTCGTGCTCGCATCGGAAGGTTGTGGGTTCTATCCTCGGCGGTGCTCGCAATTCTGATGGTTGCTGGGTCGGCGCTTGTATTCGGCTAAAGACCGCCGTGTTGCTAATGGTGGCTGGGGCACGTTAAATTTGTCATGGTCACAAAGTCCGATGTGTGAGTGAGAATGGATGTGTGAAAGGGACCTTCCTGTAAAATGGATGTGCCATGCTGAAGAGCAAAAGTCGGACTTCCTCCCTTGTGGCGCTCAATAAAAACGGAAGCCGCCCCACTTCGCCTTAAATCGGGTAGTCCTCTACTCCGGGCTCGGTTACCGAGTGGCATTAGAAACAACAACAACAACAACACGCTCTACGCTTTTAATGATGTACAAATACAATTTTACAAACTGCCTAAATTGTTCTAAAACTAAATTAACTAAATTGTACAAATTCTAAAACTTAAAAATATTCCCCGCTGGCTCTGAAATTCAGATATTAGAGAACTAAAAGGAAATCATTTTGATAAATTCCGCACTCAAATCGACCTAAATTTTACCAATTCGTAAACGTTTTAAACATCATGATGTTTATAATAATGTTTAGTTTATAATGGTTATTTCTTATACATTGTAATAAACACATGACCGAGTGCTCCAGGACTTGTTTTACTTATCTACTACGTGGCTGAAAGTGTAACAACTTCATGGTTGAATGACTGTCCATAAACTGCTTAGTATAGACTGTTGTAGAATTTTTAAAAAATTCGATACTTTGAAAAGTAGCAACACATTTTTACACCATATTTTGCAATTCAAGGCTGTAATAGCTTAATTGGGTATACTTAATTGGGTAACTCACTTCATTTAATAAAGAATATAGACATATTTTATCTTGAACCCATCTATCCAAAATTCTTAATGATAACTCAGTTTTCATTTTCATAACAAAAAGTTACCTTTTCCTTCAGTCATGTGTATGAGACGTTGGTTGGTTGAAAACAAAACAGCGCACTAGAGCTACGCGAGGGCAATTGACGACGGACCTCGAAATTTCGAAAACAGATTTAGTAAATTTATAAATAAAATTCATTTAAAAACATCTATGATATACCTAAAGTGCAAAGCAATGTTAAAAGAAAGTTAAATAATATTAGTTGAAAATATAATACTTATTATCGAAAATGTTGATGTCAAAATTACCTCATAATATTCATTTCCCATTGGAGGTATTCCAAGTATAAAACTTAAGTTATACTTATTTGTAAAATTAAGCTAGGATTTTTTTTTTTAATTTTAACGATTTGGAAGAAAAAATAAAGTTGAATAGATAGATTCCTTAAAAAAATTTATTATTGAATAACATTATTGAATATCGTTGTTAATTAGAATAATTTGTACAACTTTAAAACAAAATGTTCGATCAGAACAAACGTGCTACAAGGTTATTCTCTAACATAATTTGGATCCATTCATAAAAAAAAATAGTTTCATACGAAGATGGTAGGTAGTATTTAGTTTAAAACAGACCTCTAAACGACGATGTGAAACCTTTATTTACTCAAAATGTATGTAAAGAGGATTCGATACTGGTTTTGAACTTAGGAATATAGAGATAATCTACTAATTGGCTGACTAAATAGCAATAACTGAAACCTCTTAGTAAAATTTGGAAACCTTTATATAAATAAACTATTAATATTAAAAATACATTTACAATGCGATAAAATTAATGATAAGTTTTTCAAGATGTAATATTTCTTTCTTAAATAACCGAGTTAATTTTGTTGTGATATGATAAAAAAAATTACAAATTATCAAAGAAATAGTTTCTACTAAAGGTCCAATGAAAAGATTCGGCATAATAAAGACATGAAATTTTCAAAATTAAAATTAAGGGAATGTTGCACCAACCCTTTTTTTTTCTGATCCTCCCACCCCCAAACCCCTAAAATAATTTATAATTTTGTAAAACCGGCCAAAGCCTTTTTTAATAAGGTAATTACAGCTAATTATAAATATAGGAAACTTCAACCCCTCATAATACAGTAGCTTGACATTTACGCAGCTCTACACGGCATCAACAACAATGTTTACCAATAGTACTAGCTACTAGGATCCCACCAGAACCTCGCCATTCCTTAACTAAATATGCACGCATATTTCGGAGAAAAACACAAAAAAAAGAACACTTACCTTTTCCATATTTTAATCCATGAGTATCCTGCTCACAATTTTTCTGTATTTCACCACAGAAAATTGACAAGAAATTAAGAAAAGAGCCTTCTTAAATGGCGCATACAGAGAACTCGAGTTCGAGTATTTTCACTATTGATCCGATAACAACAGCAGACGACATCGGCCACCGACTGCCAAAATGGATCTGGAAATGCATAACCACCGCGCCATCCCGCCACCGTTGTCATGGTTACCGGCAGAAGAATTCATTGTGTTTTTCCCGCATAGGGGTGCGGTGTTTCGAAGAATGCTTCCGGACGCGCACACAGGTAGGGCGAAGAGGGGAGAAAAACTATTTTTTTTATTCTATCGTGTGAATCCATGGATGATTCCGTCTAAATATATGCCGATTTCCGGCATTACATAAAAAAAAAATTTAAGCTTTGAGAGGTTTTTTATTTAAATTTTATTGTTGTATCAAAAAAAGAACATTAAGAACAATATTAATTCAATAAATTTAATTAACTAGAACAATTTGACAAAATTCGATGAATTGGTACGTCTTTTTTCCATTTTTTAAATCAGTTAGAAAAAGAGAAAATCGCTTTGAGATATTTCTTGAAATTAGGAATTAATTTTCAATGTATTAAACTTATGTAACTAGAATAAGTTCAACAAAATAATTGTAATAAGTAGAACTTCAATTATCCGAAGCGTTGCTGATTATCCGAATTTCAAAAAAAATATATACATCATCCGGGCATTTGTTTCTGTTTGTCTTTGTTGGATGTCATGCCTAGTAATTTTTTGGACTGACCAAAAAAATTACTAGGCATGATATCCCACAGAGACCAACAGTAAAAAAAATAGGCCGAGTATAAAAGTTTATATGTCGCATATAAACTTTTGTGGCCGACCCGGCGGCGCAACGGTTAGGGAGCTAGCCTTTGGAGCCTCTGGGCTCGGGTTCGAATCCCGATAAGGCATGGATGTTTGTGTTTGTCGAGTATATGCGGAGTACGTGCTCGTTAAATCTGTTGGGTCCGAAAGTCCTGTGGGCGGTCATTGCGCAGTTTCCCACGGGTACAGGTCACTGGAGACTATTTCAATCCCCTTCAGAGACATGTCTAAATTGAGGAGGTGGCGATAGATGGCAGCATCTGTCATATATGTGTGTGTATGTCTTGTCCATCCTTCTTGACGATGGTTTATAAACGGGTCTTTGTGACCAAGCACACAAGCCTGAAAATATATGTCTACCAACCAACCAACAAACTTTTGTGAAACCAACATTCTAACATAAGTTGAATAAAACTACTATTACAACAAGCTATACCTATAATTCAAACTACCAAAACAGCACCTTACATTTTGGGTTTGGTTGAGTTGATGACGACAGAAACTATATGATATCACAGCCCTACAATACATTGATTACTTTATTGAATATACCGTTTTTAACGATTAACTCCAATTATCCTAATTCCCCATTATCCTAATGCTGTTTAGGTCCCAATTACTTCGGATAATTGGAGTTCGCTACTGTTCGATCGTGTATATCGTTTCTTTTTCAGCATCAAGCTAAAATGTATTTCCTTAAAACTGATTTTTAAGGGTCTTGTATGGTAACATATCCATACAATTCCAATGGGGAAACTTCCGACCCTGTTTTTAAATAAAGTATACGACATGTACTCACGAAACTTACCAAAAAATACAGAAGAAAGTTATTTTGCCATAAAAATAATTAATAAGTATAATTTTAAAGATATGAATTAGTTATAATTAAAACAAAATTTTAGTAATTATTCTCCAAACTACAGATGGCAGCACTAACGGCAGGTAAATATCTAAACAAAAAAATAAAATTATAACTAATTAATATCTTCAAAAATTATACTTATTAATTATTTTAATGGCAAAATAACTTTCTTCTGTATTTTTTGGTAAGTTTTCGTGAGTACATGTCGTATACTTTATTTAAAAACAAGGTCAAAAGTTTCCCCATTGATATATGTTACCATATACAGTCCCTGGACAAATTATTAGACGCACTGCAAGATTTCATGTATCAATCTAGGAGGATATAAGAAGGAACAGGAGCCGTCGCGTGGATTCAAACGTACGGGAACCGAGTGAAGCGAGAGGTGGAGGGGAGGTGGGGGAAGGCAGACATCTTTGTCTACCTATTGTTCATATAGTCTTCTATGGGAGAATTTACGATTTTTCTTTTTAATAAAAAAATTTGATCACATTACGGAAAACGAATACACATATGTATATTTCTAATATGCTCAGTAGATATATATCAGTGTTGGGCAAATTTTAATTGCACAAACAATTAATGATTAACAACTAATTAATTGTTAATTGTTACTACTGCAATTAACAATTAATCAATTGTAATTGTGGAAAACTGCAATTAACAATTAATCAATTGTAATTGTGGAAAACTGCAATTAACAATTAATCAACTGTAATTGTGGAAATTATTGTTAATTGCAGTAGTAACAATTAACAATTCATTAATGTTAACTCCGACTATCCGACCGACCAACAACGACTACCCGACAGACCAACAACGACTACCCGATTGACCGACGAAGACCGTTTACCCGACTGACTGACCGACCGACCAATACCAACAACCCGACCAAGACCGACAACCCGACCAATCGACCAAGACCAACCACCCGACCGACCAATACCGGTCTTTCGGGTTGTCGGTCGATTGGTCGGGTTGTCAGTTTTGGTCGGTCGGGTTGTCGGTGTTGGTCGGGTTGTCGGTCTTGGTTGTGTTGTCGGTCTTGGTTGGGTTGTCGGTCTTGGTCGGGTTGTCGGTCTTGGTCGGGTTGTCGGTCTTGGTCGGGTTGTCGGTCTTGGTCGGTCGGTCGGCGAGTCGGTTTGGTTGATTCGTCGGGTTGTCGGTGTTGGTCGGGTGTCGGTCTTGGTCAGGTTGTCGGTCTTCGTCGGGTTGTCAGTCTTGGTCGGGTTGTCTGTCTTGGTCGGGTTGTCTGTCTTGGTCGGGTTGTCGATCGTGGTCGGTCGGGAATCGGTGTTGGCCTTGGTCGGGTTGTCGATCGTGGTCGGTCGGGTTCGGTGTTGGTCGGTCGGTCGGGTTGTCGGTATTTGTTTTATAAAACAACTAAAAAAGTTGAATGCAATTAATTTTATTGCAAGGTGCAATTAAAAGTTCAATTGCAATTAAAAGTTCAATTGCAATTAATTTAATTGGAAGGTGCAATTAATTTTATTGCAATTGCAATTACTTTTACAATTGATTAATTGAATGCCCAACACTGATATATATGCATTATTTAAAATACAATAACAAATAAACACTTCAAATTTGGCGATATTAAAATTGGTTCCTCTGGAAATCTTAAAATTAGTTTGTTTTAATTTGGGAGTTATTAACAACTCATATTTACAAAAACAAATACTATTTTTAATTTTAAGTAATGTGAGAATAACAAAAAACTACTTAAATTAATTCGCTTACCTCAAAATAATACAAGCCCATAGAGTTGACAAGCCAGAAATCGCAATGTTTTGCGTTTATCAATATGGCTGCCACGAACTGCGCATGCGCGTCTGAAAGGAAGAGGGGAAAGCTTTTTCGCTTCATGCTGAGGCCACATAACTACTCCTGTTCATTATATCCTCCTAGGTATCAATCAATGATGAACAAAATACTTTATCAGGCGCGCAGCCAGGATTTTTTCAAGGAGGGGGCTGAACTTCAGAAGGGCACTTTTACAGAATTCCTTGTGTGGGGGTCCGGGAAATTTTTGAAATGTTAATCTTTCAAAATTCTATTTTTGAAATACATGTAAATATACTAAATTAACAATCATGTTTTAAAAACTAGACTGCTGGGAAAAACGCTTAAGACAGTGAGTGGATGATAAAAATTCCCAAATGAAACTAAAATTACTGGAATTCTGAAAATGGCACAAAATGCTTTCTTACACCGGAATTAGAATACCAGGGAAAATTATCACAACAAAAAAAAATTCAAATTTGTGAAAAGGGGTGGAAAGGAGTGAAATGTTTTAAAACAATTCTCTGATATATGTGTCGTGTTTTGACGTATACGATTATGAAATTTTTAACAGCGATTCTTTAAAAATACGTCTATAAGTTAGGTTAGTTAAAAATACTTACATCTACCTAAAAATCGAATTAATTCCAAAAGCTATGGGATAAAAAACCAAAATTTCTAATTTTACACGTTGCCATTTCCGTTAATTGTTAAAAACAAACCCTCGTCCAAAAAGGTACATTTAAATTCAAAAGCATGTTTCAAGTTTCAAATTAAATAATTTATAAAAGATAAACAGTTTCTTCTTTTTATTTTTTATTATTATTTAACGATAACTAATGATTCAAAATAAATACATATAATTGTTTGCCTGAAAGTTATTTATTTTGTGGGCTTCAAAATAGAAATGGATGATACCAGGAACACTCAGTTTCAATCGCTGATGTTGACTTTTGAGATTCGTTAATTCTTTCCCACTTTTTTTCTAAAGATCAACTTCACTCATAATAATTAATTAATCGCTGCTCAAATCAATCGAATAAAATTTCACAACTTATATCATCAAAAGTAGCCTTATTACAGTAATATGGAAGTAAATACTGAAATTTTTTGATGAAGTAGCCATACTACCTTCAAACCTTATTATTTGGTCAATGTACGAAATAAATAAAGATATTCTGTAATATGATTCGGCAGTTTCAGAAGATTGGGTTTCCCTAAATTTTTGCCGTTTGGCCATTCGGAGAACATTGATTTTAAAATCGTGTTTTAAACTAAGGGCTTCTGCCTTTTTAAAGATAGATGAAAAGTGTGCTAATGCCTTTTCGCAGATGTCTAAAAAACACGCTTAAATCTTTCACTAGTTCTACAACCTGAATAAGTTCTAGAGACTTCAGTTGTAGAAACTTAGAAACAGGCAAAAGCAACTTTTTAAAGCTGTCGTCCGTTTAGTCAGTCGTTTGCATGGCAATCCGTAAAAAATAATTTATTTTGGAAAGTGATTATGAGCAACGTTTTTGGTTCCGTTTTTCAAGAATATTTTGCAAATTGGCTTTTTTGCATTAAAATACATTTTTGAGGATGTCAGTTTTTAAAATTGACAAATTTGGGCAAATGAATTTGGACGAAAGGGTATTTTGTCACAGTCAGGGGGGGGGGGGGCATTCTTAGTATTCCTAAATACATATTAAAATGCAAAACGACCAGACACTTAGCACAAATTTATCCGAAACTAACAATTTGGCCCTTTGATTGTAAAAAGTTGACGACCACTGTTCTTTGTAAATAACTTGAGTTCTTATTCTTCTATTTTTACAATGCACTAATAATTAAATTTGCAGGCATATTATTTGTTCTTTAAACAGTCAACATTAAAATTTATCGGTAAAAAAATTGCAAATACAGTTGAATGCAGATTCACTGTTAAAATCGGAAAAAAAATTAAGGAGAAAGTGTTTCGCACTAAAATTACTAGGAATGAACATACAAAAGTTAAAACAAGTGTAGTGCACTTCAAAATGTTAAAACTTTTTTTTAACTTTCAATTTACCCGATACGAATATATAAGGTAATGAAATTATTGCGATGGAGTCGAAAATCCGAAATGGAGATTTTGTATTTTTTAAAAGTTTTCGAGGGTACAGATTCTAAAAAAAGTGTTTGAACATGATGGGGTTTGTCTGAAACCACTCTACAGTCGAACTATAGGAGCTACGGACAACAAATTCGGTACAAGAGGTTCCTCTGTCAGTCGTCATAAGTTTTTAGACAAAATCGCGCATGAGCAAAGGGTAGCTGTCATAAAACTTTTTGGGTTTCAAATTTTTGATTCCTTTAAATATTGAGTGTCGTGAAAGGCGTGTAGTGATACCTAGTTTTTGTTACGTTATTTAATGCTGAATTTCACACATTGAGTAAACAAAAAATAATGGGTTTTACAGACCTTAGAATTCCAGAAATTAATTAAAAAAAATTTTTAAAAAAGAAGCCTTTTTAAATAGTTTTAAGGACAGTAAGCTTAGTTAAGTCATCCGAAAGCAAAATACCCAAATTTAAAGTGTAATAAAATGAAATTATTCTAGTGTCAATAAAAAGTATTTATTAGCAGTACAAAAAGTTACAGCGTGCATAAGAATATTGTACAGAACACATATACAAATATATTGCACACACTTTTGTTGCTTTCTTTTCATTTTAAAATGCAAACTCCAGAAAAAATAAAAATTACATGTATATCTTTCGCCAATAAAAACAAATTGCTTTTAAAATATGCATTATCATTTTACGACCTTAATAAAACATTTTTTTGCTTTAGTAGATTTTAAAATATTTAAATTATTATAGTTCGAGCAAGTTTTGGATAAAATCATTAGAAAAATGTATTAAAAATATTTCTGGGTTGATTTATTTTATTAGATTACTACAGTCAAACCTTGTTAAAAAGAACGGTTAAATCGTAATGTTTATTTTTCCTAAATGCTCTACATACAAATAACTTAGTGCAATGTGCATGTATATTATACTTTAAGTAAATGTAAAATTTCTACCAATTACAATCATTTAAGCACCTATGCAAAAAATATTTTTAAGCTCTATAAAAATGTTTTTGGCAAGTTGCCAAATTGCATATCTGCTATAAAATTGGCATCCCTGAATTAAGGCAAGCTTTAGAAGAATTAATGATGGACAATGGCACGGCACATATTTGTGCTTTGCATAGAACTGTTTGAGGAAATTCTCTCAAAAAAAATTTAGTTATTAATAAATTAAAGCAAAAAAAAAACTTAGTTATTATAAATTTAAGCAAAAAAAATTTAAATAGGCAATATATTAACAACTACTTATTGAATTTTAATACACATTTGTTTTAAAACAAATGGAATTTAATTGGCTGTAATTCGTTCAAAATTAAAACTATTGCATATTTTGAAAAAAACATTTCACATTTAAAGCACTTATATTACAATAAATAGTCACATTTATAATTTACATTGGAGAAAAACAGTGATTTTGTATATTTTGTAAGGCATTGATATAGTAGAAAATCTAAATTCTTTGCAAATGGATTGTTGAACCAGAGATTTTATACACAAAAAGACAATGGAGACAGTCATATCACAAAAGCACAACAAAACTAAAGCAACAAATCATAAAAATATATATGGCATTTACAAATTGCTCGAAGTAATGACCAGAGTCATGGAAAACAAAAGAAACAGTTGACCAGAAAGTAAAATTGGCGATAAGTTTGATTGTATTTGTGGACACCGAAATTACTTTCTTGCCATAACAAACAAGCATACAAGGAATAAACGAAACATGAGCATATATCAGGATAAAAAAACAATTAAAAACACATAAGTTGCATGAAAATATACATGAGAATTCTTAAAATACGTACATTATCCTTAAAAACATTCATTCCAAATTGTTCATTTTCTTTAAATGCACAACACATTCATTGATAAATTGCATGCAAAGCAAAATAGCCACATAACTTGATTAACATAAAATGACTACAGCACCATTGTTTCTAGAGAAACACTTGTATCTAGCCAAAATTAAGGACAACATAGCAAAAAAAAAAATGCAAAATAAGGCGATTGTTCAAGCTTAATTTTTACTTGGTCACAGCACACTAGCACAAAGAATCATTTTCTTGCCCATGCATTCTACTAATTTCCCGATTTCATTTTTCATAAAAACAATGAATTTTTCTGAAAACCGAATCTGAATCTATTTTAATATATATTATATATAACTTATTATAGTACATTAAGGTATATAGAATACTCAAAAAATATTGCTAGAAAATAAAATAAATCCCTAATGGAACAGAGAGAATTAATGTATCATGCACAATTCTAGATAAAATTTTAAATTATTTCAGAGCTTAAGAGTCATACAATTAAATGCGTAAAAGCAGAGATAAGATATTAATAAAATAACTAAATGAACTTATCAGTTAAACATTGGCATAAAATTTTATTAAATACACTTTTGAAGATAGGTGTACGAGACTATAAAAATTTTATTTGATAAATTTAAATAAAAATGCTATAGTACTTTAAACGTTAAAAAATCATTAAAAAAAACTATACTAAACGTTGAGGGAAATGTTCTTTTATAATGGGCAAATAATAGCTGACACTTTAATAACTATTAACACTATCAGAGTTGGAGATCAATACAATTCTAAATTAACTTCAATTTATAGTTGTAATTAACACTCATAATTTGGTTTTCAATTCACTAACACCATGCTTATTGCAACAAGCTACAGCAGAACATTATACCAAACACGGTAAACATCAAGGAAACAAATGCACCAAAAATTGAGTTGACATCACATAAAATTACTTATTGTACATGGTACGCAGGGTAGCCACAGCCTAGAAGTAATGAAATCGAAATATTCTTTTATTTCTAAAAGCAGAAACATATATATTTAAAAATACAAAGTTTTTGCTTCATAATTTGTCAAAACAAGAAACCTTATACAGAAAGAAAGCTTTTTTTTAAATAATTTTTCAACTACCTCAAGTTTTGAATTGCAACACTCCTGGCCGTCTATTTTAGCTTTGACATAGAAAAGCTTTAGGAAATTCCAAGCTGATTTACATTTCATTTGCAACCTAAACTTAAAACTAAAGGCTGTAAAAGCATAACTTTTAATATAAAAATGAATGCACAAGGTATTACGAAACTATAAACTAATCTTCTTTATACTTTTTGCTTCTTAAGAGACCAAACCAGCATTCATAACTCCAAATGACAGTCAATTAAAAACAAACAAGCCTTGAAACATTATTTACAGCTCAACATGAAGACCGAATGAAAGCATTTTACACAGCACAAAATACAGCTTAAAATCATTTACAATCAAGATAAGATAAATTATTAAATGAGGCAAAAAAAATTAAAAATTCACATAAAATCATTAATGAATCTCAGGAAAAGTATATAATCTCAACAAAAAATGAAGCTGCATACACATTATAAAAAGAAAGTTCTTACAACTCAGAATCTACTTTACATAAGTGATACAAGCACAACTTACACATATTTTTCTTATCCCAATCATGAATCTTGTTCAATATTTCAATGAGAAAGCTAATTGAATTTTGATTTAAAAGGCAAAAATATAGTTAAACAAAAGTGAACAAGGTAATACCGCACTGTGAACGGAAAAGAGATGATCTCCCTTGTTAAGATAATGGGAGATGTGTCACTTTCCATGAAAAAATAGGTATCTTCTTTCTCTAGCTTTTCCTATTGTAAATGAAACTCAAATCAAACAAATGCTATTCAATACCTTTATCTATAGATACCGCCCAACTTCTTATCTAATCTATAGATACTGCGAATCCTCGTCGCCAGTATTCTGATGTACGGTAGGCGAATAAAGAAGATGCCAGGTGAACAGGAACCGAACATAAGTATTTATTAGTGTGGAACATAATTATAATGTAAGTATAGTAACATAAGAGGGGCCGGTATAAATAATAGAAAACAGAACAGAACTCGAAAACTGTAGGATCTAGTCAGGCAGTTTCTTAAATATCACATCAACAGGCTCGGACCTGCGCAGACAGTTCAGGACATGTGTAGCTCCAGTTCATAACACAGGCACATACAAAAATAAAATATACTATTTCATAGAACATTAATGAAGTTAGTACATTGTACACTATGTGTTGAAAATGTAGTACAATATATGTTGAACATAAATCGGATTTTTAATGTTTCATATCTTTCAATTTGCACAAAATATTTTTTACTCCCTATAAACATGTTCAAATGAATATATATAAGAGTAACAGTTTTAAAGCACATGCAGAAGTGGTTACTTTTAAAAAAAATCCAACATAATAAAAAAAAAATATGAGTGCATAGCAACTCAGATTATTTTTAAAATCAGTTAAAATTGCCTTTTTTTAAAGAACATTAATTAAAAAGACAACTGTAAAGGAAAAAAACATTGAGAGAATATGTCATGGCACAGTATTTTGATATGGAAAAAAGATGAAATCATTAACAGAGAGAAATAAAAACATGCAAAAAAAAAAAGAATGATGCATACCGTATTTTATTAAAAATTGTGATGGGCAATGCTAGAGAATGGAAAAAAAAGGGAAATGGAATCATGACATTTTGATTTTAGACAACAAAATAATAATTGAACATCTAAAATAATTAACATTTTGGGAACTATACTGATAGGAAATATGCTGACAGAGGCATTTAATGATACATACTGACAAGTGCAGTGAATTGTGTCCACATTGTCAAATATGACAACACAGCAACAGGATTTTCACTCAAAATTTTAGCTTTTTTAAAATGTTTTTTAAAGCTATGTACAAGTATTATTCCAAGATGTAATTTTTTGTCTTTGTTAAGACCTTTAATATTAAAATTTATCCAAGGGATGAATACACAGTGTATGTGCCTAAAGATTGCTAATTTTTCTAACAACATAAATTTCACACACAAACCCAAACAAAAGTTAAATGGAATTTTAAGGAAACATTTGAAAAAATTAGGATCCATCTTTTGATTTATATAAAATTTAGGAGCTTTGAAGTGCTTCTAAAACCCTTTTCAAATAAAGGAATTACGATGTTTTTTAAGGTGCTTGGTAACACTGGAACAGTAGTGAATAATGGCTGTGCACTATCATGATCAAAACAACAATATGGACACTTTAAGCTGGCTATACAAAGAGATAGATGGTTAGATGAACGAACTGTCTCCAAGCTTCACCTCGCTCCCTACACAACGTCAATGAATATTGACAGTGACATGTGATCATGGATTCTTTATTGGTCCATGATTAAAAAAGTTTGTGAATGGATCTTAAACTGGCCATGCATGGGAAACTTTGGTCTTTCTAGCTACCAAGGATTTTCGCCATACATGGTCCACTGGAAATATTTTTCTACTAATTGATTGGTGCTCTGTGCCCATGTGACATGCAAGCAAATGCTATGCTTGTCCACTACATTGATTAGATGTCACGTGGATACAGGCAATCAAGGAGGAGAAAAATACTTACATCGTTTGGTCTGCATAGCATTTATGAACAACTTTATATGTCACAAGGGCACGCAACACCAATCACCGAGAAGTAAAAATAGAGAACTTATTACGGTTGACATCATTGCATGACGACAGTTCATATAACCATGTCTCTTCATGTATGGCCAGCTTTACTGCCACACACCATATAAATTGTGTATAAGCAGTGATTACATCAAGAAACAGAGGAGATGGGGTTGTGTGGGGACCCCATCTGTGTTAGCACTTTGTCCAACCACTGGAGTGGACCATGAAGATGGATCTCAATCCAGCAAGGGGTGGAAGTGACATCCTGGCGGTGGTACTCGGCTCCCCACCCTTTCACAAACGAGGTGCGGATTGTGCACATTTTGGTCAGCTCATACACCGCCTCGAAGCCGTGGTTTACTGCATCTGTAAGCAGGTGGGCGAATTCCTAGGGAGGGAAATAACAGAGACTTTAGATATAATGAAATTCCATGCCAGTGCTTCTCTCTACTAAGAACCAGGACCAGTATTCAAATCCCGGATAAGACAAGGTTAATTCAACTTTTTATCCTTTAAAAGGAATGCAAAAAAGAGAACCAAAGACGCTTGCAAAGTAGTCACAGGTGGTTCCACATGAGGTTCACCACCTAACCAGGATATGTGCTTAGTATCTCAGAGCCCTTAGTCAAGCAAGCTGCTGACTAAGGGCTCTGCAAGCACAACAGGCCTTGACCCATCATGGTCAGAAGAAGGTTTAGAGGTATATATTTTCTATGTTAACTTTGACTTGTGGAAGATATGAATTCAATTGTTTGGCTCCCAATGTACGAATTTGGTTTGGATAAAAAAAATATTATGCAAAACTTTCCTTGATATTTTTTATTTCATAAGTTTCTTCAAATTACAAGATGCAATTAAATTAATATTTTTTTTAAAAATATTTTATTGTTATTTAATTAGTAATATCATTTGTATGCCCAAACAGCATGTTTTTAGGGAAAATATATATGAATTCGATTCAATTTAAATTATAAAGGGATTTTGTTTGTAAAATTAAATCCACAAAAGAATTTAAGTATCCAGCGATTCCAGTGGTAGCCACAGCAACAACTGTAGCTAATAAAACAAAAATGCATTTTATTGAACTTTCTCTCTTTTCTATCAAAACCCTAAAACCTCTCACCTGATTGTTAAATATCTTGAGACTGCATCCTGGAGGTATCTTGCACACGGTGGTGGGGTGAAACCCATGGGAGTGGTTACAGTTCCTGCTCTGTACGAATATGGCACTATCACTCAAACACTCTGCATACACCTCGCCTCCCACATAGTATAGGTGGATTCCTGAAAAAAAGATTATTTAAACCAAACATTTCCTTGCCATATCTATGTAATACAAGAACAAACCTTCGGCCACAGTATAACAATCTTACCTACTTTTTTTAAAAAACCTATTTAAGTCTTGAACAATGGCGGAGCTAAATACTTGTTTTGTTGTGAAAACAAATTGATGCTGATTTAACAACTAACAAAAGCTGTCTGAATAAATAAGATTATAAAGTTATTGTCAAAGTACATAAAAAAGATTTGTTAGTTTGACAAATTAAAATAATTACAGAACTCTTGAGTTTTTAATCATGCAAAAATTTTGATAATCAAAGGTTTTTCATAAAATAGAGATGTGAAAATAATACTAGTGATTTGGACCAGGATACTAGTTGTACCAATCATAAAATAAACAAAATTGCATAAATATCACAATAAATATTTAAAACCACAATGCAGTTGAAATAAGTCAGGATTTAAAGTGTTAACCTTGCACAGTCTACTAAAGTAGTTAACACATTGATTAACAGCGACTCCAACCAAAATTCCTCACCTTTCCCTATGTGCCTCCTTGTATTCTCAATGGTGGAGTTTCTATTCACATTGGACAGCAGTCCCAGGCAGAACCGACTCTGGTTGTTGGAGGGGTCTGTGAAACCATCCACAACTATGCTGTGGTTCTGAGCATGGAACACTTCGCCAACACGAGAGTTCAGTTCGTAGTAGGCGATAGAGCACCAATACTGGGGCTCCTGGTACGTGACAGGAGCTACATCTGCTTCTAGGGAAAGGTCAACATGGCAGGATTTAGAGAGCAAGAAAGGGCATACATTTCAGTAAAACTATCAGATATGAATTCTTGATCTTTTGTCGTAAAAAGTTTATAAATTTTTAAAAACAGACTTCTTACATTTTACGGACATAATAGCCTACACAGAATTCAGAAAGGCTTTGAACTGTCTAGGTTAAAAAAGTTACATTTCATTTGTAGGAAAAATTCTGTCTTTTAAATCAAACATTAACACAGGTACAATCAAACTCGGTTATGATAACAACTCGTCTATAATGTGGTAAATGATCAGACCCTTGAATTACCCATAGACCTGAATGTTAGAATATCTTGCTTATAACGACAATTTTTAATTATCACACCTTGGTTCAACGCTAAAACTATATGTATATATACAGTAGCGCTCATAAGTATTTTGACAAAACAGTTTTCGCCACTAAAGGGCACAGTCTTGTGAAAGATCCGTCACATTTCAGTCTTGTGAGCAAAGCGCAGCAGTTGACATCTAACCCCCGCTGAAGAAAGCTGTCAAGGTAAGCACAGGTAGAAAAACCCTATTTTTTAGAAAACACTGGGTTCAAAAGTATTTTGACAAGTTTTGTGTTTTTGCTACCCAGTAAGTTAACAGCCATTTTGTTGTGTTTTCAGTGTGGTTTACGTTTGTGTTGACATCCCAGAATGTAAATAAAAACATGCCCAAGGTGAGAGAATACTCTACTGATCTCAAAGAGGCTGCAATTGCGGCATTACAAGATGGTCGGTCACAAGCAAGTGTAGCCAGAGACTTTAATCTCTCAAGACAAATTGTGAGTGTATGGAAGCGTCAATTTGAATACCGAGGCACAGTTAATAGTAAACAAAGGTCAGGCAGGCCTAAAAAACAACAGAAATGGTTGATAGGCTTATTCGACGGAGATCGGTTGCAAATCCACGCCTCACTGCTGTCGATATAACGCGCGATTTAAAAGCATCACATGGTGTAGATGTTCATGTATCCACCGTCAAACGTCGCCACTCGAACCACGGTTTGAATGGCCGACGTCCCATCAAGAAGCCATTAATTTCAGTAAAGAACCGAAAGGCCAGACTTGCATTTGCCGAAAAGCACAAGTTTTGGACTAAGAAGGATTGGGCGAAAGTTTTATTTAGCAATGAAATAAATTTAATATATTTTCGTCAGACGGTATACGGTATGTTAGACACCCTGTGAACACTCGGTACGATGTTCGTCACCAAGTCCCCACCGTAAAGCAAGATGGAGGCAATGTTATGGTCTGGGTTGCTTTTCACGGGCAGGTGTTCGTCCTTTGGTCCACATTGCAGGCATCATGGACCGCTCCAAATATGCTCAGATTCTAGAAGAAAACATGTTAAACCATGCTGAAGAACTTTTTGAGGGTGAATGGCTTTTTCAGCATGACAACGACCCAAAACATGCCTCCAAACATGTTAAAGGCTTTCTTGCTCAAAATAATGTTCTCATGTTGGATTGGCCAAGTCAAAGTCCCGACTTAAATCTAATTGAACACACGTAGAATCAGTTGGACAAGAGGATAAGGCGACGTGAAATCACCAGCAAAGCAGCCTTACTTCAAGCACTGCGTGAGGAATGGGCCCTAATTCCTCTCAGTGCCATTGAAAAACTGATTGACTCTATGCCAGCTCGATGCCAAGCTGTTCTTAGGTCTAAGGGTGCAACCAAGTATTAGCTACTCAGGTTACAAGGAGTAATAATTTGTTTTTGTTTTGTCAAAGGTTTACAAAAGAAAATGGGTTTTACCCTCGTTTATAGAAGTGTCGAATTACTTTTGAGCGCAGTAAGTTCCAATAAAATTCATTTTGTATGTTTGATACAAAAATATCTTCGTGTATTTTTTTCTAGCGACCTATTTAACGTCCCTTCACACATTATCTTACAGCTAAGAGTATGAAAAACTTTGTGACATTAACAAATCGTTTTAAAATAAGAAAATTGAGTTTGTCAAAATACTTATGAGCGCTACTGTAATATCCGAAATGCCTCCTTAAATATTTTTAAAATTGCTTATTTAAACTCAATATTGAAATTTTATTCGCCAAACAAACATTGTTCATATTGTTATTCATTTAAAAGGTTTAAAACATGGAGGACCCTTGAATGATGCTATAACTGGGTTCTACTATATTCATATTGCGCCTATTTTAACAAAATAATTTCTATTTAAAAAATTCCTTTCAAGATTTAAAGATTCTTTAAACAATAGATAAAATTCTTTAAAAACTAAGTCTCTATTAAACAAAGAACCCCAGCGTTTATTTGTTTTCAAAAACACAGAACTGCAGGCTTTAACGTACCTCCAGCGGGAATTGTGGATGTATCCATTGACTGATGATTGCTTTCAGATCCATGTTGGCTGTCATCTTGTGGACTGTAGGCAGGAGGGGGTGTTTCTGCTGAGAGAAAGCAAGGCATCAAACCAAGGGAAAATGTACACAGGCATTCAGATATTTCAAATTTGGGGATCCGATTATTTTAAGAAAACTTATGCATGGGTTTGATAACAGGGTTGAAAAAAAAACAGTTTTTAAAAAAAACAACCCAAAAACCAGGTTTTCTTTGGTTTAAACCAGGTTTTTTTGGTTTTAACCAGTTTTTTGTTTAACTTTTCTGTTATTTAACTAGTTTGTGTATTAGCAGGACTCTAATGATATTTATATAAATTTCAAACTTTAATTTAAGGTTTACTTTTCTAATAGGACTCCATATATTTTTTAAATTTGACATTTTATTAATATAAAAATAATTTTGGGGAAAAAATTTACTCCAATTATTTCAATTTCCACATAGTCATATATAACAGCCGTTAAAATTTAGAATGGATGTCAATTAAACCATTCACAGTATTATAATCTTAATTTAAATAACTAAAGTAATAATGAAGTAATAATTCCAAGCTTTTTAGATACAATTTATTATAATCAAGGATCACTACAATTCAACATAAAAAAAAACTAGCTTTGCAGCTTTTCAATCCCGAGTTTATTACGCAAAGACTGCACTAGACCAAAAAATGTGCTGAACGTTAGCTGTTGTTGCTTTAGTGGTCAGTATGAGTTCAACTTCACTAAAAACGTTACTGTTAAACTTTTTTATATCAACTGCTTGGACTCTCCACCATGATATTGCAGACACCTCTTTACATAATCACTCTCAAAAAGATATTTCTGAAAGGGGGAGCTCTTGGCACAATATTTCATAACAAGAGTAACCAAAGAGTTATTAGGGAACCTGTGTTTTGCATATTTTAATGCTTCGTTCTTTTCCTCAGCCGACAGTTAAAAATTATCCGCTTTGATCGTCGGATTGAGTAAATACGACAGAAGATGTGCCGGTGTTATTGCCATTTTGCAGTGTTTATATCCTTACTTACGGATAAATCCTGCAGAGTCTTTTGCAATTGTTTAAAAAATGAAGACAGTTTCTGCGATGGCACAATTCTTACCCTGAACTTTGTCTAAAGCTACAGCTATTGGCTTTAGTTGTTGCAAATAATGCTCTGCAATTATTTTCAAAGAAATGTTTGAGACTAAGTTTTGGACATGGTTGTTTATCATATCTTTATTACTTTCACATATTTTTACAAGCACCGCCCAAGACTTTAGATAATTTCCAACGCATCTGCAAGTTAGGAAGTTACTTTGGTTTAAACCATGCCAACCGTGTTTGATAATATGAATTTGTAGGCTAGGTACAGCTGTAATTTTAAATGTTACCACCTAAAATGGTAAATTCACTTTTTTACATGGAACAAAGCTTTCTAAATTGACATTTTAGATAAAAGTAGCAAATTATACTCAAGGTGTAGATGAGAGGGTTTGACTGGAAACATTATAAAAATACACTTATAAAACTAACTCTTTCTCAACAAAACCATTCAATATTGTTGTTACAAAAGTAAACTATATTTAAGGAAAATTTTACATATTACTTTGACCAGATCATACTTGAGTAAATTCCTTAAAAATAAGTAAAACTGTTTACTTGAATAAATAAAAACAGGCTGATTCCCCACATCATCCTGTTCTCTAAATACCAAAGCTACTAAACCCACCTTACTCATCCAAGGCTAACGTACCTGATAAACCAAAAGGGCTGTTTGGCGCCGAATTAACACTTGTGGTTGGTGACGGGACACTGATCTGAGATGAAACTGACAGTGAGCTGGATAGGGCATTGGGACTGGGAGAAGTGAAGCCCTGTGCAGAGAAGCTCACATTGTGTGGCATAGTGGTGTCTGCTACAGGGGTGAATGAATTCAGCATGGGATGCCCTGGGGGGTATTCACTGTGTCTGGGGACAAGCACTGGAGGAAGAACTGGAAGAAATAGAGGTAATATTAGTAGGAATAAAAACTTGAAAAGTTAGTTTTGCTTTTGAAAGATTTAGAATAATTTAGGAAGAATTTCAATAAAAATAATAATTGATACACTTGGAATAAAATATTAAAAAAAGATTTGGTAAAAATGATAATGATCTAAAATGAATAAAAATTTGTGAAGAAATATTTTTTATAATAGTGCAATTTGCAAATTTATAAATTTTTCAAGAAAAAATTCCAAACAGAAACAGGCTTCATTTTTAGAAAACTTCATTTTAACATGACAATTTGCAGATTACATTTTTAAATTTATTTTACATTAAATCCTGTACTGCATTTTGCTTTGTACTTTTCATTAGAAAAACAACTTTCATTCACTTCCAAAATAAATCCAAATATAAGGTTCAAATGTACCTGGGCTCTCCACCCTCTTGTAGTGGTATGGGTTGATGCAGACCTCCTTTTGCTTTGCAGAGAAGGGGTATTCGCAGAACTCCAGAGGCTTCAGCTCATGATGGGACTGGAGGTCAGGCCAACGCCACACTCGGCAGTAGATCACATGGGGGAGGCCTTTTCGGTGAGACACCTAAAATCAACACATGGTCATCAACACATGCTTACAACGAAATGGTCTGAACTTGGGTGCCTTGACAAAACCTTGTTCTTTGATTTTGCAAAAGTTCAAAAAGGGTTTCTTTAAAGCACTTTGTTATGTGCTTAAACGAAACCCTTTTTGGTGGACTTGAAAAAATAGAAAGACAAATCAGCTTATGATAGTTATGTTGCAAGGGTAAAGCGTCTAATAAAAGCACATCCTAAAATGTTCTCAATCAAACTGTTATACATTGGTTTAGGACAAAATGTTCCATTTCATTAAATTATTTAGGGGAATGACAAATATAAGCAAGGAAAGCAAAGTTATATCACTCAAGCCGAATGCTAACTATCTATAGCCAAAGATTGGGGATCGACCGATGCGTCAGCCTCGCCGAAGCATTGCCGCCGATTGTTAAAAAATTACCATCGGAGGTATATTTTTTGGTTTTTTATCGCATTACATAAACAAAAGTTGTATTAGATTTTTTCCATCAGCAATCGGCCGATGGAAAGAAAAAATAATTGTCCCATCAGCCGATTGTATTTTTAAACAATCGGCCAAAACACACCATCGGTTCATCCCTACTAAAGATGTAATAAATTCCTGCCATAAGGCTGACCTCATGGTTGTAATTTCTTTTGTTTTACTTCCACTTTTGTCATGGCTTTTAAATAGCCAGTTTTAGGCATTAGTTAGAACTTGTGCTTAAAAAACCAAACTCCTCACCTGCAACCTTCCATCTAAAGACCTTGGTATGGTGACACACTTAGAGGGCTGCCCAGGCATGGAGAGGGCTTTTTCTAGTTCCTCAATTGCCCCCTTTTTCTTCTTGAGCTTCTTGACCAAAGAGTCCACTGCTTTCTCTGCCCATTTCTCTTCTTCATCCCCTTGCTTCCACCCGAGCAGCTTTTTCACTGCCGGGCTTGTGAAAGAGAACAGGCTGTTGAGAGACGTCATGGCTAGCTGAAAGAAAATGGGTTGAAATTATTCAAAGGTTTCCGATTTTGAAGAGGAATTTAACCATCTGAGGTATAAGCAAATGGGCTGAAGTGTAACTTGTATACACTGCACAATTTTGAAATTTTGATTTTAAACTGAAAGTTTAACTTCTTTAAATTTTTTTAAATAATATTTCTGTAGCAGATAACCATAAATGACTTCTCCATACTTTAAATTTTCAAATTTAGTTAAATTATAAAATTTATCATTTTTAAAAAAAATTTATATTGCTGGAATACCTGAAAGTCAGGTGTCGGGTAATATACTTCTTTATCCTTCAAAGGGTTTAACAAAATTGGTTGAGTAAAATAAACTTACCTGTAGTTTTTATTGCTAATAATCTTTTACACAATAAAATTGGTGAGTAGAGTAGCAATCATTTTAAGCAGCAAACCTATAGGAACAAATGCAAGAATATAATATATGTGATAATAATAAATCATAAATTGTTTTTATTAAATTTTTCAACTTTGATTTTCAATAAGAGTATAAGTGGTAACACAAATTTTAAAAGAATAATAGGAGTAACATAGTAAGATACTATTGGAAAAAATAGATATTTGTAAAAAAACAAAAAGGTCTTAAGTGTGGCTTGTGCTTTAAGTATAGTTAAATTACAAAAATATCAAGAAAAAAAATCTCTAAAGCATACTAGACAATTCCACGACATATATTATTTAATGTTAATGTTTTCAAATTTAAAAAACTTTTGAGATAGCAAGCCTCAAATAACCCATTATTATGTTCTACTTTAAATATTAACTTGTAATTTTTATTATTTTTTTAGGAAGAAAAAAACAATCTAACCATTGACTCTGTACCTATAGAAGGAAATTTTCACATAATTTAATAGCTTAATTGTCAGACATCTCTTAAACAATGGGTATAAAATCAGAAAACAAAAACTGCAAGGTAAATCCCTTTAAACATTAAATTAAGTTTTCACTAACTGTTCAATTATGGAAATACTCTACTTCTACAAGCAAACCAGCTTTATACGTAGATATCAAAATCAATTAATCAAATCTTGAAATGTGGATATCAATATCAATTTATAAATATGATAATAAAGAACAGACATGTATTGATAACTGTTCTATACTTTTAACTGAATCTAACTATGGATGGTTTATATGTTATTAAACTTAAATTTAATACCATTCATAACACAGGAACTTAAAAAAGTCAAGTAAACATTGAAAATTTAAAATATTACATTTATTATACAGTTTGATCAAAATAATAATTTAAAATCTTGTAGCCCATTTGTAAAATTGGAAATAATTTTGAATGTAAGAATTTTCCAGTTACAAGTCACAGAAATTAGCACTGATTATTAGCATAATTATACCAAACCATCACACTCTAATCAATAAAATTAAGGCATAAAATTAATACAATCATGTATCGTAATCAAATTAGAAGTTAAATATGCATTTGAATTTTCGACATAAATATTTTACAATTTAAAACTCCTAAGCACGTTTATACCATATATTCAAAAGCAAAACACATCTAAAACAATATCAAGGTTGACGTCATGCAGGACCTTATTACTCATGTATTCAGAACAAGGGTAATATTGTGACACATTTTTTTTTTTTTTACTTTTAATGAATCAGAAGAAAGTCATACTGTAAATAGGACCTTCCGCTTTGGAAAAAAACGTAAACAACCAATTTATGGACAGATTGATGACAATGTAAAATTTTAGGAAACATGTATCTCTAACATGTAGTATAAAATTTAAGTTTTATTAATAATAAAATTTAATTAAACAATAAAAATTTACTTTACCCTTTATTCAGCGTCTAAATGTTTCACTGGCGACAGCAAGACTGATGGTTGCCAGATGAAATTTCCAAAAAAATAGCTAAGCTCGCCAAGTTGAGGCTCAAAATAACCAAAATTAGCCAAATATAACTTTTTATTGCATCACTTCTGGTGAGACAGTACTTCCGGTATGTCACTTTTGGAAAAATTAACCAAATATAAATATTATTGAATTTTGATTTAAATATACAAGTAGGAAGTTTACAAACATTCAAAAGCAAAAACAAACTACCAAAATGCTACTTAAAACTCAATATTGAACCAAAAATAACAATCTGATGGCTATTCAAAATTAGCCGAATTACTAACCAAAACAGTTTTGGCTAATTATTTAAATATTTATTATCCTAAATTACAAGAGGACTTAAATTTAGCCAAACTGGCTAATTTTAGCCAAGTCTGGCACTCCTGGCGATTTCCCCTTTCATTAGAAGGAGTTGCCACTTGTATTAATAAAAACATTGTTTATGTAGCGTTTAATGAAATTTTAATATATGAACAATGATGGTTAAGTCTTTTTGTGTTAAGATTATCGACTTTAAATTTTTTATGCAATTAAATTCAGATCGTTTAAATACTTTTTCATTATTTTTAAAAATACATTACTATGTAGTCTAGACATGACGTTTTGGTAGTCACCCTTTTCTTGACCACGCATGCACTAGCACTCTGTTTCGTGGAACAGGCTGCGCTACCTTAAAACTAGCTGACTGAAACGCATGCGTTATAATGAATAAAGGCATGCTCAGTAAGATTAATTGCTGAAACCCAAAGCATGGTTTGGACTCAGTGGTTGTGGAGTGTGGACTGATGCATATTTCATGCCCAAAATTTTAACTGTAATCGTAATCCCTTAAAAATTTGCAAAATATTTTGTTTCGGATTCCATGTGTGTCTGCGTGGTGCGTAGATGATTAATTGGATTACAAATAAGTGTTTATTGTTATGTAATTAGCTTTTAAAAAGTATTTCATTTTATTGTATCGTTTTGTTGCAGAACTTCCCAAAATGCCTAAAGTTAAAAGCGCCAAAAAATCGCGCCAACACGAGGAAGTACAGAAG
Organism: Oedothorax gibbosus; assembly: GCA_019343175.1. Lineage (NCBI taxonomy): Eukaryota > Metazoa > Arthropoda > Arachnida > Araneae > Linyphiidae > Oedothorax > Oedothorax gibbosus. Next base: position 23,639,001 of record CM033270.1, read on the forward strand.
CAAGGTATCCGCTTCAACACTACCCTCGGACAACACATTCTGAAAAATCCCCTTGTCATCAACAGTATCATTGAAAAAGCAGCCTTAAGATCGACAGACGTCGCTTTGGAAGTCGGACCTGGAACAGGCAACATGACTGTCAAAATACTTGATAAGGTAAAGAAAGTCATCGCTTGCGAAGTCGACACTCGACTGGTGGCCGAACTTCAAAAGCGAGTCCAGTGCACTCCAATGCAACACAAACTCCAAATCCTTGTAGGGGACGTTCTCAAAACAGAGCTCCCTTTTTTTGATGTATGTGTTGCCAATCTTCCGTACCAAATTTCATCCCCCTTTGTCTTCAAACTGCTGCTCCACCGCCCTTTCTTCCGCTGTGCTGTTCTGATGTTCCAGAAAGAGTTTGCTGATCGTCTGGTGGCCAAGCCGGGCAGCAAAGTCTACTGCCGCCTGTCAGTTAATGTCCAGCTGTTGTCACGAGTGGACATACTGATGAAGGTCAACAAAAACAACTTCCGGCCCCCACCCAAGGTTGAGTCGAGTGTGGTGAGGCTTGAACCCCGGAACCCACCTCCCCCTATCAACTTTAAAGAGTGGGACGGACTCCTTAGGTAATTAAACTTGTCATTAAGTAATATGCAATTTCATTTAACTATATCAGCTCAAACAAAACATAGGTTCCATAATAGCGCTAGCACCTCTAAGTCTTGGAAGCAGTCCTTCATTAATTACTACCTGACTAGAATCCATAGGAGAGATAAGCCCCTGTCTTAAGTTTAGGGATCAACCGATGGTGCTTTTTGGCTGATGCCGATTCGGAATTTAGAATGTTTGTATTAACAAAAACAGAAAGATCCGGTTCTTTAGGATAAATAACGTCCAAAATAATCACTAGTGGGAACTTTTTTTTTGCACAGCTGTACAAACCTTCAGTTTATATTGCATTCCTCTAAGATTGTGAAACAATAGCATAGTTGCAGGCAAATAATTCGCCAAACGTATGGGCTTAATATTAAAGCGATCAATAGCTTCACTTAGCAAACCTGTTTTTCATTGGTTTTCGACTTAGCAACAATTCTATCTTATTCCTATCTCCATGACGGGCTGCTTTTATTTGCGCCACCCTGTATTTAAAGGTTTGATTGACTGAAATCTTTCCGGAACAATAAAAAAAGACCTTACTACAAGAACGCATCGCGAATTAGAATACGAGGCGTTAAGGTTTAATTGGCCAATCCGTCCGAAACTATAAAAACCATTGGAACCACAGCAATTTCGCCAGAAATAAGCAAAAATTACGAGGCGTCTAGGATTGATTGAGCGATCCGTCATAAACTATTTAAAACTAATAAAGGACTCTACTGGAATTCTATCGCAAATAACCAAAAATTAAGAGGCGTTGAAGTTTGTGGTTGACAAATTTGTCGTCAATTAAAACTATAAATGTAACGAGACCAGATGACCAGACCTTCTATTGCGACTTTCGCCACGAACTAGCAAATGTTATGAGGCGTTGAAGTTTGGTTGAACGATCTGTTCTGAACTAAACAATACCAACTAACAATAGCTATATTGTGGCATAACGCGGTTTCGTATTTTAAGTCTTCCGTTATGAGGTTTTGATAATCAAAATATTTTATTCATTATTAGTAAAATCCATTTCAATCACGCCCTAATTTGAAATCCTAACCTTCGACTAGATAAATTAAAAATGGTTAGCTTTGGCCACTATCGATCCATTTTTACAAACTTGTCAGTATCTTTCCTACCAATAAAGCATTTCTTGAACAACAAAACTAATATGTAACTGCTTATGGTGTCTAGTAAAAAGAATAATTTAAAAGGGACAGACAAATAAGAGACAAAAGAAATATGGCGTGGTGGACTAACTTCAGTACTAGAGGGACACCTTATTTAACTGGAAGCCCCAGTAGTCAGTTGGATTGAACGGATGGCAAACTGGTGCTCGGTTTACACTAGCGTACCTAGGCCGGCTAGTTTACACAAAAAATGCTGAAAGGCTCTCCAGTGGTCGCAACTCGTGAATTCAGGAAAGTGAAATTGGACCGGAGGCGAATTCCTCTGCTTTCAAGTCTAAATTAGTGAAGATCTCCCGCAGGGTTGATGAATATGCTTGAAACGAGCCACTGTCCATGCATTATCGTTTTGATACCAGGAATTGGATTACTTAATTATTACTAGGATTTAGATCTAATTTTAGCTTCCACACTACGTTTATAACGTAAAAAGTGGAAGGTTTTATAATCGTTCAGTCCGTCTGTCCGTCCGTCACCCACTTTCACAGAAAGAACCACAAGTCCCACAGACAAGTGGAATACGTCATTTTGAAGCAAAAAATCAGATTAGGCTACATTCCAAATTTCATTAAAAAATTTAAATTAGAAGTTTATTTAAAATTTAAATAACTAAATTTTTTTTATCTACATTGAAATAACATGCAAATTCCATTTTTATTCATATTTTCAATGTTGCCATTCCGTTAAACGTACGAGAAATTTTATTAAAAAAAATACAAACATTTGAAAGAATATTTATTTATGTGATATGATTCAGTTTGGATTGTTGTAATATCACAATAGAGTTCTTTTGATGGTTCATTATATATGTATGAAGAAAGATGCAAAGAGAATTCTAACTTGGCATAAAAAATTTGCAAAGTTTCGCTTTTATTTTTAAAGCATCATTTGTACTAATTATATATTTTTCGAACTGTAATTTAATTAAATCTAATTATTAAATCTGAGAAAGAAGATTAATGAAAATAGTTAATTTTGGCGTTTAAAAGTTTGAATTACAAATAGCTAAAGGCCCTGTTTGTTATTAGAATTAAATCACCATTGCTATTCGCAACAATCGCCCGAAAACTTAATTCTTTTAGACAATAAATTAAAATAAATTCATTTTGCGACGTTGATCAGTTTGAAATGACGTCAAATATATTTCACTACGAAATTCTTTGTATGTTGATATGAAATATTTTCATTCTATTTAAAAGCGAGGAATAGTACATATTTATTCTTTGAAATACAAATTAATTTTTGCAAACGATAAGTAATAATTATTGAACTTTCGAAATAAAATTAATAAAACTAGCCAAATTTAGCATGTAAATGTTTAATATAGAATTAATGCAGTGTTTGGCGCCTTTTTACCTGCTTAACACAACTTTTGTGTGGAAGCGGGTTAAGTGACAGATTCTGTTACAAACCTACTTGTTTTTTTAAACATCGGCATGCCGATGTTTTTTAGGCCGTTGGACCGATTTTTTCCTTTAGTAACATCGGCCTTTCCTTTAGTAACTTCCTTTAGTAACATCGGCCACCGATGGCAAGGCCGATAGTAAACATTTTTAACAATAGGCGCTGAGGCCAGTCGATCCCTACTTAAGTTAATAAAAAAATTTAATGATTGAAACAAAAAAAAGTTAACATTTTTAATGGACTCGTGTTAAATGTTTTTGGAACTCCCCTTAAGTGTAACTACTCAGTTATTAAGACAAACATAGATTTGCAATTGAGGCAAGCAAAAAAGGACATGAAAAGTTGTCGAACATACTTGTGTTGTAAGATTCTAAGTTATAAACTATTTTAACACAGACTTAAATATTTTATCTTTGTTAATAGCACAAGCTGTTAAATTCTGCAAAATCATTCAAGTAATTTTTTTTTATATAAATTCATTCTATACAATTTATCTACCCTTATATTAATTGGGGTTCCTTTTATTTTGTAAATTATATTTGTTAACCAAAATGAGAAATATAATTCTATGGGATTTTATCTTTCATAAAATTTTTAATGATTCAGTTTCTTATGTATACCTGAATGATTTTTTTAAAAATCATTCTATCTTTATTTCCAGGGTGCTGTTTGTGAGAAAGAACAAGACCGTAAGTGCAGCCTTCAAGCACACTTCCACTCTTGAAATGATGGAGAAAAACTACAAAGTATATTGCTCCCTCAAAAATACTGAGGTGCCCAAGGACTTTGACATTAAAAAGAAAATTGAGGAAGTGCTGCAAGAGAAAGATTTTGAGAAGATGAGGGCCAGGACTATGGATGTTGATGACTTTCTCATGTTGTTGCATGAATTTAATTCAAAAGGCCTGCATTTTTCCTAGATCAGGCAGTAATAAAAAAATAAATACGTACAGTGTTGTAAAAGTTCTTTCAAAATGCTATTTTCTCTTTTTTTTCAGGGATAGGTATATTGTAAATAATTATTAGTACTTAGTTGACTTATTGTAGACATGCTATGACAATTATAAATAGCCAGCAAAATTTATCTAGTATGTTATAGCTCAGCGGTTCCCAACCTGGGGGCGATCGCCCCCAAGTGGGCGATTTGTGTTATCGAGGGGGCAAAAAATACTTGAGGGGCGATGAGTATTCAAAGGGGGGAAATTAAAATAATGTACCTTTGTACAGTAAAACCATTCTCCAACCATAACCAAACCAGCCAATTTTTACTTTAAACTCTCTTAAATTTTCTAGAAACCACTAAAAATATCTTAATTATTTCACTTCTGTTCTTTAAAAATATGTGTTTTATGTTTTTTCTATTTTATTTAAAAGTGGCCGGATAAAGCTTCTTTGGTTGCTTTTATAAACGGTTAGTAAGTGTTATAAAACTGTTTTATAGTTACACTTTAACTCAAATTATGATTAGACATAACATGAAAATTAAAAAGGGGCGATGGATGTTGATCAACCTAAAATACGAGGCGATGGTCCAGAAAAGGTTGGGAACCACTGTTATAGCTTAACACCTTGACTGCCATATAAGTTACATTCAACTTATACTTTTTGCATCCAAGGTTGAGTTAAATATAACTCCTGTCACAATCCTCAAAATTTGTTCAGCAAGTTATCTATATTTCGCAAATACAATGTTATTCTAATATAGGCATATTTTGTATGACCAAGCAGACAAAAAAAATAACTTTGCTTAGATTTGCACTTTTGACCTTTTTATATGGCAGCTAATGAGTTAAATTAAAAGGTATCACTTGTTAAGCTATTACAACTGTGCTTTAGCATTATAAAAAAAAATGGTATATCTGTCAGATTTAATGTACACTAGCTTCTTGTACTTTTTTTATAGACAGTGTTTGAATTTCAAGAGGAAAATATCTACAAAATGCAAATATCTAATATAAAACAATGGTGCTAAAAAACACATGTTTGTGTTAAACCAATATAACTAGATGATAGAACCCATGAACAAGAGAGAACCATCTAAATAGTTTGCAAACTTTTCCTAAAGAGTGCAACTTTTGTGTCTACAGTTTCTTTGATTAAATTATAGGATAAAATGTCCTTAAATTGCAGTAAAGCAAGTTTATATTGGCTATAACATAAAAGTTTGTTCGGTCAACCTACTATGACCTTTAATTAACTCATATTTTATATGTACATGAACCCAAAAATCTAATACATACTTTATTAAATAAAAAACTTACAAACATATAAATATTTTTCATAGCTTAATTGCATATTTTAACAAATGAAACAGGGTAAAGAAGTTTCAACAAAACACCGTTGAGATACATTACTTTTTCTTAACTGGTAGAAATTATAAATATAAAGTTATAAATTTTTATTGATACACAAAAATTATACTTGAAATAACATACAAGTGAGCTGAGGCAAAGCTAATATTTTTATTTATGTATGCAGTCAAACCCCGCCGTTGCAATCCTGAGATATAACGACCCGTGGTTTGTGTGAACCTTTCAAATAGTATACCAACTAAAACTCTACAGTATTGATGCATTTGAAAACGCTTTTTACATCAGAGGATCGGGTATAGGAATCTCGATTCCTTTTTTAACCTCTTGTCCCAGCAGTAAAATTACGAATTCTCTTAATGAAAACAAACTTTTATCAGTGGCATTTTTTACCTTGACCCCTAGCAAATCGATGTTTCAAAACTTCACACCATTTCTCTAAAATAAACACATACAATAGTACAAATTCCTCAAACATGATCAGACAATTTTCATACTTCTGTTCCACTGGCGAAATAGCTTATATTGTGAAAAGGAGGAGGGGACTCTGAAATCGATGTTTCACTGTTCTGGACAAATGACATTGCCACATGTTGCTCTCAAAATTCTTGATTTCAATTGCCTGCATTCTGTGTCTGGTGAATATCGAAGTCACTATGAGTACAGGCAAGCCAAAAGCTTTATTGAAGACAAAATCAAATTCATTCATAAATAAGAAAGTGGTGAAAGCAAAGATTACTTCCTATTTTCAGACTAAAGTTAAATAATAAGACTCTGAATTTTAGTAAACTGAATTTCTGAAAATATTATATCTAACTAATTTACTTTATTAAAATTAATGAAATTTCTAGTAATGTAAGCGGTTAGTATACATTTTATAACTTGCTTGTAAATTTTTCTGGAATTTGGATGTAGCAATCTCCTGAGAATTAGGTTGAGCACGGCAGGGATACAGCCTATCCCCCCCCCCCCAAATAAACGAATTCAACCGTATTTTAAACTTTACCTACTCTTAGAATAAGTTAATTAATATAGATAGTGTATCACCTAAACTTGTGGCGTGGTGTTATCGGTGGTAAAATAGGTGTTATCTTTTACCAATTTATAGACAGTACTACATGCCTATACTGCTACATTCATTGAAATACATAATAGAATGAACAATATAATTACATGATGAACAATTATTGTGCATGCAATCCAATTTATTGAAACGTAAATTGCTTTGCATACATCAAACGCTTAAAATTCATGGTTAACTTTGGAAATCCTCCTTTTCTATATTTTTTTTGTTACATTCTTGAAAAAGTCTTCTTATTCTTGTATTCTTGAAAAAGATGTTAATTGAAATGTTTATCAACCATTTTTATGCTTCATATACTTAAAAATATTTTGAATTTTTAAAAAAAAAAGTCATTTCAAGCAGAGTGTATAGACAGCATTTCTTCACAAAAATTGGTGGGCAAAGCTGAATCTTCTGGGAAAACTAAGCATTCTTGGCAGTCAGAGTCCTCCACATCCAAAGCACAAAGTAAGTTGTCATTTTCAAAAGTGGAGAAGTAATACCTTAGTAATAAACAATATTTACAAATATTATTTCATTGCCATGATATTAGGAAAAAAATTATATAAATCGTATAAAAAAAACATAAAAGTTAACAAAGAAAAGATTTAAAGAATTAAAAAAAAAGCTTAAACTCAAAATAAAATGATAAATTATTAACGAAAATATTCATGATACATATAAGTGTTTCATTAAATGTTTTGGGGAGAGTAGAAAGCTCACCCAAGATAATCTTTTCATTCTAAATACAGTTCAAAACAATTTTAACATTAAAAAAAATTGTGTTTGCACAAAATGTCGTAGTGTAATTTGCCTAATACTCAATGATCTTACTACCAAAATGTTTCCATTCAGTGTATCAAAAAAATATCCGTTTGTAGCCTATTTTTAATTTATTATTGGGAAGTTTACCCTCTTAATATATATCAAGTAAACATAAAGTGGTTATTTAAAGGGGAATACTATGCATCAGTATTCTGTCGAATATTAAGTGTCAAAATAATATATTTAAATAGAATTGTCCGTACAATTAATAATTAATGAATGGTGACTAAAACCATGCACTAGTAAGTGCATACAAGATCTGGCAAATGCTGCAACAAAAAAACATCTCAATAATCAACTGGTGCATTAGTGTGTAATAGAGATGTGTCTGAACGCCAATTAACATTAATAGAAATAGCCTAATATTTTTGTTTCTGCTTAGGCTACTAATATAATTAAAGATGGTGTTGGTATTGTGTATATGTGTGCTTATGCATCTAGATTGAACTTACGATGGCTGATCCCAGTCACCCTTTTCGGGTAGCGATGCTGCATGTCCAGACTCTGCCATATGCCTCAGCAAATCAACTTGGAAATTAAATTTCAGGTCGCAGGATATACACTCTTTTTCATGAACCTATAAATTAACGAATGAAGCAAATATTACCATAAACTGTAAAATTATTAAGTAAAACCTTTTTACCTCTATGATGAACATGTGAAAAGTACAAAAAAAATTTATTATAAAGTATTCTGATATTGTAGACGTAAATCTTTTCAAAACCAACAAACTCCAGTTTTACAAGAAATTTTTTAAGAAAATGAGGTTACTCAAAGTAATATTGACATTGGAATTATTCAACATTTGTTTGAAGGGAAGTTTTTATATGGTTTTGAACAACTAATGAAAAAAGCTGGAAGATTTTGAGTATCTAGGCTAATGGTGCTAATAGAGAGCTGTTAGTACTGTAATAGATACATTTTAACAGTAAAAGAGTTTTTTTTTTTTTTTGAAAATCAGCACCTTGAAAAGTTGTGCATAAGTAGAAGTGGTATCTCATAGAAGTTTTAGAGCAATAAAATGTTTAAGCACATAAACTCTTTTTTTTTTGTAAATGAATAACTTAAATAAAACTATAGAAATGTAACATGCATGCCAATCGAATTGAATTGGAAAAGAAACAAATTAATACAAACCTTTTTTCTAATGTAATTAATCAGCTTAATTTGATGATAAAAGTTGAGTTTATGAGTTTCTTTTAGCTGTTTGAAATCAAACATATGGTCATTCTAAAATAAAGAAAAGGCATGAATACAGTATATGATTAATAAATAGCATGAGGCATTTTTTTCACTACCATAAAAATGTTTAGTTATTCTGTTACTTTTATTTTAAAAAGTTCGGAATGGGAGATTTATTATATTTTCTTACAATTTTTTTTATATTCAATTATGTATATATATATTTTTATTCATAAAATTGTTGTTCAAACTACCAACCTTTTAAGTGGCATTTAGTTACCATAGGAGTTAACAATGTATGGTAATTTAGATGGTTGATCATAAATATTGTGCTCATTATTAATTGTAGAGTAAAATTTAGCTTACAGACTTTTTCGGTATACTAAAAATTATTACCTTCATGTGAAGAAACATTTTGTCACTGTCACTTTCCTTAAATTCACAGAAAAGGCAAACAAATACAAGATCCTCATCTTCGAAGTCCATCATTTCTCTAGAAATATTAAAAACACAAATAATATTTCGTAAAATTAAATACATGTATATACGAGGGCTGTCTTTTTTTCAACCTCTGATGGGCTGTAACAAAAAGACGGGTCAAAATACAAAAAAGATTTTTTAACCAAAAGTAATGTAGAATACTGCTTATTTCTCCACATAATCACCTTGACGATTAAAGCATTTGTCATATCTGTAAACAAGCTTTGAAATACCCTCTTCATAAAATGTAACCAGAAAAGATGGACGATCTGCCCACTATCCTAGATGCCCTGCTGACCCTAAAGACTTCAATTGCCGAAGTTTTCGGAGATGTCTCTTAATTCCTCGGCAAAGTTGCGAAAGTCAGCGCAGCCACCGACAAGGCCGCCAAGATGGCAGCCATACTTGAGCTGTTCTCCGTAGAGCACCAATTGACGACCCCAAGTTGGAGGCCGCAACTTCTCAGCCTATTCAGAGTTTTTGCTCATTTTTTTAACTACTAACGTTATTGCCTTATAGGACTATTTCGATGTGCAGAAAGGACGCTCCGCGTCGAAGTTGCAAATGTTCATTTCGATATCCGATAAACTAAGCTTTTCCTTCCCACCTAACTGTGTGTGGTGTTGTCTTTTTGTGTGTATCCTTACAGGTGTTGCTGATGATGAGACTCCACTGCAAGGTATGTTAACTTTTGTTGTATATATTCAATGTATTGAGTATTTTAGTATACTATGCAAATAACTTCTAGTTTTGATGAGCTGAATATTTTGACGCATTACACTTGTCTATAGCATTTGTCATTTGGTCTAAGAAAGTGGTAGAAAGACATAGCCTTTATAAAAGCTTTCACTTTTAAATTATAAACGTAGAGTGGAAGCTTAAATAAGAAAGATCATATATAATGTTTTTGTCTACTTTTAGAAGAATTTCAAATTTTGTCAGTTTAAGTTCACAACTTACTTTTCATCTTCTTCTTGTGAAACTCCATATTCTTCTTCTTGCACTTCTTTCCAAGTTTTTCCTAACTCCTGTAATAAAACAATTTTCTGTATTAAATATATTATTGAGTATACTACTAATGTTTTTATATTATCTTTATCAGTGCTCTTTTTCGGTCAATGTAATTATTATAACAAATACTAAAAACAATTAATATTTTAAAATATATTATAAACATATTTATATTATTTCCCTTTATGATATTAATCTAGAGTTTAGCAGTTCTTAAATAATAAAGTTCTGAAGGGGTATTAAATAATTATTTTTTCTACTCATATAATTAATAACTATTAATTTTGAAAATTTCTTGATTAACAAATGCAAGATTTAAGATTCTATACCCTACACTGATAAACCTGCAAATGGGTTAAAAAATAATTTTTAAATGAACTATTTACAGCCTTAAAGATATAAAAATTGTTATTTAACTTACTAGGTAGTTTATAAGATAGAACCTATCATAAGTCTTGTTTTGTGGATTTATTCTTTTGTGCTGTTTCTTTCTCATGTGTTCCTTTAGGATGGTTTGGTCTCTAAATACCTTCTCACAGTACAGGCATTTCAGGCTGCAACAAAAAACATTCAATACAGGCATGATTGCAAAATTAACTTTAAAAATCAAGCAAGTAGTGTAAAAAGCTAAATATTTTTGCTATTTCTGTGTAAGGTATCTTTATTAAAGAATTTGTTGCCTTAAAATAAAACAAAGAATACTTATTCATACATTTAATATACCTGGAGACTAAGTTATACATATTATTTATAAGAAAACAACACAATAACAGTTTTTAAAAAAAATACTAATTAATTTTGTAAATTATACATTTAGATTTCCTTCAAAATTCTAATGATGGTCAAACTCAAATGCCAATTACTTGTTCCTTAACCTAATAAATAAACTTGTGTATGTATAGGTAAGGTTTGAGGTTATTAATGGTTTTAAGGCTATTACTCTAAAGGTTGTTGGGTTGTTTACATAAGTGAAAGTTAAATGGTACATACTCTTTAAGCATCTGCTCCAGGTGGTCCAGAAGCTCATTTATAAATACTGTGGATGAAATAAAGAAAACTCATTTTTATTAGTTTCAGTTCTTAAGTAATTGTGGAACAATAAAGCTTTAATTGGAAGGATCTGTACTTACACTTATGAGCTAAAATTTGTATCACATATTGAATTTTTATAAAAAAAATTATATTTTAAAAAGTACAACCCATAGATCATGCCATATTTGACATACCAATGTTATCAGGAGCACCAATCAAGAAATTATGTTGCTCCATCATGTGATCAAGCAATACAGATCTGAAAAAGAAAACTTTATTCAAAACACAATGACATAAAATTTATTATTTAAAAAGAAAAAGATAGATTCAGGCTTTATATGGAAATAAGCAAAACTGCTTATGTTTAAAATGCAGTATTTCAAATACTTTATGATCCTCATTAAAGATAACAATATTTATTAATAAAGATACAAGTTTTTCAAATGATTTATTGATTTTTAAATATTTCAATGTTATAATACAAAAAAATATTATCTAATGTATGTACACATACTGTAAAGGTATGTATTGTCTGCATTCAAAAATAATTTTATATAAATCTATAGATAATGGCTGCACATAATAACAAATTCTGCATATCTACTAACATTTTTCAGAAAGAATCAAATTGTCATCTCACTTAGTAAAACTTTTGAAACATTTAAAAATGTCCAAGTCAGTAGGAATGAAATATACTTCTATGAAGTTTTTCTATGATTTCTAAATACAAAAGGCATAGAATTCAGTGATTAATAGACAAACCTATTTCCAGTAAAAGGTTTTTTGCAAAAAATACAATCCCTGGAAAAATGTATGTCCTCTCTTTCACGTTGCAGTTGACATAACACATATCGCTGAAATGCATAGAAAAAAGACAACTGAATTACTGCATCATGGTTTTTTTTAACTATAACTAGGGGCTGCGCCCCTAGGCGAGCAAGCTCGCAAATTAGTGGATGAATAATCAGTGGATAAATCTCTCCGACCTCCTCAGGAATTGCTACCCAATTAACTTTTGACCACTTTGTTCGACAACCCCCCCGCCCACTTCGCGGTACTTGACTCCCAGGATGATTACATTTTGACCACTTTGCACCCACTTCACTGCCCTCTCCGACCTCCTCAGGAATTGCTACCCGATTAACTTTTGACCACTTTGCTTGACAAACCCCCGCCCACCCCCCAAACTAAAATTGCTATATGCTATTGGAAATTTGAAAAAAAGACAATTTCGTCCTGAGATACAAGCGAGATACACATTCCAGAAAAAGAAAGGAGTTCTAATATCAATATTTCATCCTGTTATGGCCTGACACGTTTTAAAAGAGCTTACTTTTTTTAATATAGAGAGATAAATAACTAAGTGTATAAATATTGTAATAACTATTTTCTTTCTTCCGGGATACCATAACAAAAAGTTCAGATGCCATTCTATTGAGATGACTTTGTTAAGGGCAGAAAAAAATTATAAATTATCATTTGTAAACAAACTATTTATAACCATAAAAACAATTAAAAAAATATTTACCAGTCTTTCTTCTTGCAGCTTTTCTTTATCAGCACTGTTTGTATCAAGTAATGCATAGCACTGTTCAGAATTACCTACACAAAACCAAAAGTGTACTTAAAAACTTCGATTAACAGGAAAATTAAAATTGATAACATACGTAATAGACTGTTCCAAAAGAAATCAATTCTGAACATTTGTCACACACACCCTCAATATTGGGAAAAATGATAAATCAAAGATATGCTGAAAACTATTTGAAATTGTATTCATTAATCATATTAACAGATAGCTCAAGAGCTTTGCAAATTCATAAAAAAATCATCTGCGTTTTTAAAGATCTATTTTCCTTCAACCTTTCCAGATGATTACCTAACAAGTTAAAATTTACTACTTGTTACACTAAAACAGTATAAATGAACTATAAACTATCTTGATAGATAGGTGAAGTCTATACAAAGGAAGTACAATAAAATAACTGATTACAAGATTAAATATAGGCTGCGTTAAACATCTCTTTGTCAGAAGCTAGAATGGCGTTTCAGATAATGTAACTCTACTGTTTTCATAAGAAAAAGAAAGGGTGTGACCTGGGTTGTTTTGATTTCATTCTTAAAACGAGCACAGTTCTTTTAGCATCTGTTGTAATCTATTTTAGATTTCTTTACATGCAACTTGTATTTATTCCTGCTATTGATAAACTTTTTTGGTTTTAATTTAAATAAAATTCCAAGTATGCAAGATATTACCAAAATGTCAATGTTGTTGGAAAACTTTGGTCTAGATGATATTTTGAATTTGGCAGAGAAAAAGTGAAATTGTGGGACAGCAATTTATTGTGATTCACAAACAGAGAAAATCTTTAGTTCTACTGGAAGAATTTTTTTACGGTTCAAAACAAATGTAATAAAGGACCAAAAAAATGAAAACAATACCACTGGAACTGTTGCCACTCACGATGTGAAACATGCCCATTTAGTAGTTGGGAGAGTTCATTAAACTAATCATAATCAGGTTAATATTTAATTCCAGAATTCGTTGCACTTGAATCATATACCACTCTTCAAAAATCCACATTTCTTTAAAATTATTCAACTCTAATGAGCTGTCTGTTAATGATTCACTTTTTAAAAAACGGAGTGTCTACGTGCACGGGCACCATACACGAATTGCGCATACGGTAGTAACTGCGCATGACCGAGGCTTATTAACAGTTTTAGTTCAATTCATCCTTGACCACTGTAGCTCAGTGGTATCATAAGAGGTTCGTATTCAATAGGTCTCGGGTTCAGAACACGCTCTCGGCTGAATTAAAAAAAAAAATTATAAGATTTTTTTCACCCTGAAAGATCATCGTTTCAAATTTGTTTTGGAAAAGTTTACTTTCATTTTTTACGTTTTCATGAAGTATTTAAATTTCTCTAATTTTTTTTAACTTTCATTGCAAATGGCTAGAATTGATTTTTTTTTAGAGTAAACAAAATTCCCGGGGCCCCAAATGAGTGTTTAGGCGGTAAATAATAAGTTGACGGTGCTTCTGTCGCCAAGGGATTTCGCCTAAAAAACAACAACTTGGCGAAACTCGCGTGTTTCCCCATTGCCAGATTCCTTTACGTCGATGCAGTAACCCTAGTTACTTTCGAAAAAATAAACCAGACTCGGAGTTTTGGTTTGCTTTGGGCAACACGAAACAAACTTTATTCTACACAATGGGCTAGTACTTGCAATCCAGTTTAGTTTTGTTTGAATTTTCGTCGCACTAGAGTTACACGAGTGGCAATCCAGTTTAGTTTCGTTTGAAAATTTTCGCACTAGAGCTACACGAGTGGGAATCCAGTTTAATATCGTTTGAAAAATCGTCGCACTAAGGCTACAGGAATGGTTATCCAGTACGCACGCGTTTGAGCTACGGGCAATTTAGTTTAGTTTAAATTATCGTCGCACTAGAGCTACAAGAGTGAGTGGAAATCCAGTACGCACGCGTTCGGGGCTCCGGGCAATGTTTTTTTCTCTAAAAAAACATCAGTATCCTACATGGGGCAGTACTGTTGGGCCCATTGAAAGCCTAAACACTCGTTTGGGGCTCCGGGCAATGTTTTTTTCTCTAAAAAAACATCAGTATCCTACATGGGGCAGTACTGTAGGGCCCATTGAAAGCCTAAACACTCGTTTGGGGCCTTGGGTAATTTTTAATTTACAAAGTAAATCAAAAATAAATTTATTCAGTTTAGCAAAAAATTCCGAATTTAAATAAGCACCATCCACAATAATCGGATGTTCAAAAGCCAAACGCAAACGAAACCTCACGAAATGACGATAGAACAAAAAGTAATTTATAGAATACAAATAAATCTCACGCGCATATCATCCGCGCAACCTAAATTCCGCGCAAATATCACCAGCGCCAGCGATTGGGCAATAATTAATTTAGAACAAAAAATCCCACGCGCCTAACATCCGCTCAAGTATAACCAGCGCCACCTAGCCACAACAAAGATTCCACAACGTATTTCACCAGAAAATGCCGCATCACCAAAAAAAATTGTTTATCGCTCCCAACAAAAGCGCCAAATCCCTTGGCGACAGAAGCACCGTCAACTTAAAATTAACCGTTTAGGCTTTCAATGCACCCTACAGTACTGCCCATGTTGGATACTGATGGTTTTATAGAGAAAACAAAATTGCCCGGGGCCCAAAAAAAAGAGTAATCTCAACTTTCAAGTGTATCATGTTCGTGCTCACATGCATGCACAGTTCCAGTAAGCCCCGACTTGAGCATGCGCGTTAATACCCGTATACGTAATACGTGAACGGCGCACGTGCGCGTAGCCTCTGCCTTTAAAAAAAATCCGCTGAAACTCTTCTTGACCTATAGTCATAAAATGGCAAGGTGTGTGAAATAAAATTCCAAAATTATGTTATGAATATAGAAATTTGGAACAGCCCAATACCTAACAAACCCATATAGCTTTTTAATAGGTTCAATTTATAAGTATCTTTCATATTATGAGTCGTAAGAAAAAATCTTACAAGGAATTTCAGCTGATGGACTGTGTTGTCTGTGTGCATCTAGTGTCAATACTCTGACTCTTTCTTCTGAAAAAGGAAAATGTTCCATCAGCTTTTGCAAACATATTATTCTGTAGAATAGCATAAATTACCCTGACTAATAATATCACCTTAGATTTCTTTAATTAACAATGAAAATACAAACAAATCATAACAGACAATTTGAATGCTTGTCCCTGAAAATCTAATACATAAAATTCGACTACAAACTACCTTTTTTAAAACATTTTAAAATCAACTTTTCTGTCTGAACACAAAAAATAAGATTCTTCCATCCAAACTAACAATAAAATCAATTAAACTAATTACAAAATCTTTAGGTTGTGTTCTTCTGCTCCAACAAAGTCAGGTGATAATAACAATCTTATAAGAGCAGTTTAGTAAGAACAATGTACAGGAAAAATTAAAATTGGCAGAATTTTATTCACCCAATGCAATGTGTTTATCTGAAAAAGTACTTGGTCTAACAAGAAAATTTAACATGCACCAGCCTCTTATATTTTAGAAGTATTACTGCTTAAATTACTAGAGATGGGTCTTGACCTAATGGTTTCCAGCATTGTATGATCTGCATTTTATTTACAGACGCCCATTAAACCACCTAACTAAATTAATTCCAAATACTAACACAGTGTTGAAATTGGTACTCAATAGAGAAAATTGAAAATAATAAACATCTGTTACACTTCAATTTTGTTCATAATAATTTCCACTTACACTTCTTAAACGTAAGAAAACGAATATTAGAGTTAAGAGGTTTGAACATTTATTTGTGACAATTTTTTTTTTTAACTAAAAGGGTGAAGCACTAACAAATATTGACATTTGGCAGATAAATATAGTAGTTATTTGCCATTATTGAATATATAAGTCCCACATTACCAACATCCTCAACCTCCATGACTGAATGTTTAGTAAATAATTTATAAATGCAAAATGTTATATACTGAAGTGTTTACAGATTTTAATCAGTATTAATACAGAAAAATATTTTTTGTGAAGAAAACGGATTGCATGAAATGTAAACCAAAACAAACTATTGGTTTTCTGGTTGGGAGCAAAACGTGAACGAGTCTGTAGTTTTATTTTGAATTCGTATTATACAACTCTTGTTATATTTCATTTCAGGTTACAATATCAAACCTCCGATTTTTTTTCTATGTAATCAATTATTTATAGGAATTAAATTTTTAAATTAAACAGTGATTTTAACAGAAAAAAATTACAAAGATCCGAATTAGTCACCGGTGTCCGGTTTTGTGTTCATTCTTGTGGCATCACTTTCAGCTCTTCCAAATCCAAATCAAACTCTATCATTTTATTTTTAATATTCAAGTTTTTTTCTTTGAAATAAACTAATAATTTAAGGTAAGAGAAATATTTTCACACTTTTTATAATTTGTTTCGTTTTCTTCATGTTACATGAGCTAAATATAGATGCTGTTAGTTCTAGTTGGTTAATATGAAGTTCCGGAGCAGAGCAACCTAAAGCCATGTGCGTGGCAATGTAAAATAAGCTTCATTGGTTTAACATATAAATTCTTTGCGATTAACTTCATAAAAATAACTAAAACAAGATTATTTGCACTCATTTGTACAGTATAGATTTAACACATGATCCCAAACTAGATAATTTTGTTAAGATGAATTAGAAAATTACACGTGGTTAAACAGACGAATTCGCACGCCATTAGCGCTTTATTTATATTATGACGCGTCTGTTTTTCCGAAAGAATTAATAATATTGGCGCTTTATTGCTAAACCGTAATTGAGATCTGTAGTGGTACCATTTACAAATGGTCAATTAATTTTAAATTTTCAAAATCTTTCTTCGTAGCTAAATTTGGCATTTTGTCTCCATGCCATGGAACTAGGATTTTTCCTTGCTGGATAAAATCATACCCAATGGTCGGATGACAAATTTAACTTTTTTTACTTTTCAATCTAAGCCGGAAAGATCAGGCTATAAATAATTATAGACTTGTACACTAATCTGAAGGTTAGAATCAAAAGCTACTGTTGCATGCATCCCAACTAGTTTTAAAGCTACTCAAAATCCTATAAAAGCAATATGCGGAGGTTGTGGGAAATCACATGATTTTCAGCAAGTCTTCAACCTCTCAATCACTGACATTTTTTTTATTTAAGCGTTAGCACTAATCCAATTTTTGTTTTCCAGTGTGTTTTGCACCAAATTTTAGCATTACAAGGCATTGTTTTCCTTTCTATATATACTGTTAACCATTATTTATATCCCAGATGTCACATGAAATGTTTATATTGATTACTTAACTTAGAACAGGCAAAATATATCATTTTCTAATATTATTTCTCTCAACAGAATGGCAGATAATCCAGGAGAAGGCGGTGGTGGGCGTGGCGGATTCCGAGGAGGATTTGGCGGTGGCGGCAGGGGGGGCCGAGGAGGGAGGGGTGGCAGGGGGCGTGGCCGCGGCAGAGGTCGTGGGAGGGGCAAGGAAGAGAAGGAGTGGGTGCCCGTCACCAAGCTCGGCAGATTGGTCAAGGATGGAAAGATCAAGACGATCGAGGACATTTATCTCTTTTCTTTGCCTATCAAAGTGAGTATTAAGTGTGTGGAGCCTTAAAATTTTATGTTTTTATTTGTGTGTGGTTCTAAATCAAAAAAGCTTAAATAAAAGTTAAATATGTCTGATTTTTTTTAACACACCTGATCAAATCACATATTAAATTTATTATGTCACTCTTGTGGCACTTTCCAGTCCACAGCACTAAACGGTGCTCTTCAAACCTACAATAAAATGAACTTAAACTACATAATGGTCTTTATTACATATACATGTGTCTATATAAATGTCTGTTAACATAGTATTCGTACAAGAAATGCCTTCTAATATTGGTTTGAAGATGTTGCAGTCAGATAAATTGCTCCTAGCTTTTAATTTGGTACACAGGTTGATGTTAATTTTTTATTATTTTCTAACACTGATCCATTCTTGTTGATTGAAATCTTATTTTAAGAGGTGGGAATCCATCTTACTTCATCAAATATTTTCTTTAAAAGAAATATTTTGTTTTTAGGAATGTGAAGTTGTCGATTTCTTCCTTGGAAGTACTTTGAAAGATGATGTGATGAAAATCATGCCTGTACAGAAACAGACGAGTGCAGGGCAGAGGACAAGGTTTAAGGCCATCGTAGCCATGGGTGACCACAATGGTCATGTGGGACTTGGTGTGAAGTGCTCCAAAGAAGTAGCAACTGCAATTCGAGGTGCCATCATGCTTGCCAAGCTGACAATCATTCCCGTCCGAAGAGGATACTGGGGAAACAAAATTGGTAACCCCCACACTGTGCCTTGCAAAGTAAGTTTATTCCTTGTTTTATGCACTAAAACATTGGTATTCTGCTGAAAGTATGTTAAAGTATTGTTGTAAAATATATTAGTGCTTAACTGGTGCTTTTTGGCTTATGGTTTTTTCTCTCCACTAAAGAGAAAATCATATACAAAATTGTTTCTTACGTGAAAACAACCATATAATAAATACAATTTAACCTTGTTCCTCTACTTTTTTTAATTGAGTATTTGTGAGTTAGTTCATTCAATAATTAAATTAAGGAAGTTCGTCAAGTATAAGGTTGTCATAATGTCGCTGAACCACATTATCATCTTTCAAACTGCGAAGTACCTAAAGGTTCTAGAATACCAGGCATCTAGGTTTGGTTGACTGATTCTCCCTGAACTAAAACTATAATAATAATTGGCACTACTGGACGATTGCCAGGAACTAGTAAATATTATGATGTGTAAAAAGTTTAGTTGAATGATCATTCTCCAACAAGACTTTATCTTAACACCCTTCTTGGAAAAATTTGTTACGGTCTCATCAGCATTTTTATGTTTTCGCAGATAATGGAACGATTTTTTTCTCTAAGGTAACATCAGCAGCTGATGCCAATGTCAATGGGGAATTTTATATATTTTTAAGCTGTTTAATTAGTTGCAGTACATTTTTATTAGGCAAATTGCTCATCAGGTATATTTTTAGTGGTGTAAGACACTTCTTACGATAACTGTGCTAAATCACTGACCTCCTTTATTGTAATTTTTTTTTAAATATTTACTTTTTGAATGACAATTTGTGTAATAAGATGTTAAAACAAAGTTTTGTGAATTTCAGTTTTGTAAGTTTTTTCTTAGAAATGAAACCTAGGTGTAAAAACTATTTGAATAAATAATATTTCAACTTGTAGGTGACTGGCAAATGTGGCAGTGTTATCATGAGACTTATCCCTGCCCCCAGAGGTACTGGTATTGTTTCAGCCCCTGTTCCGAAAAAACTTCTTACCATGGCTGGCATTGAAGATTGCTACACATCTGCAAGAGGTTCCACTTGCACCCTAGGAAATTTTGGTATGTTTTCATCTGATGCTTTCCTCCACTTTTTGTATTCTGTAGTTAAAATGCATGACAGCATTTTTGTAAACTGAGGCCCAGTGCCTGAGTGGTTCAGCTTAGACAGCCTAAATAAAAGAACAAACTAGTACTTCGTACAAGTGCATAAGAGTGCCACCAACATCGAGAGACTCAACCGGATCTACAAGCTCCTTCCTAGTTTGTGGCAAACATTAATCGTTATCGCTGAACAGGGCCCTTAACTAAACTGAAAATGAAGCTAATATATATGACCGGGCTACTCGCCAGAGTAAAATTGCTTGTATAAATGTTTTGAATTCCATAGACATAACTGAGTGACACTCAATGCCTTCAGCTTTTATACCTTTCAGTTGAACACCAACTATTGACATCAGCAATCGCCAAAGTAGCCAAATATCGTCTGCAGTGCTATTGCAGGAAAGCACCTTTTCCACTTAAATTAATACATTTACTTTATACGAATGTAGATTCCTTAATCAAAGGTAGTAGTGCAATAAAAAGTAATTAAAAATCTAAATTTTTATGATCATTATTAGTGAAAACCCCAATAAAATTGACAAAGCAAGATGTAACATTTTTGAAAAAACATAATACACACCTTTTATAAACTTGCTCAATGCAAAAATTATTCTGCTGGTCGGCCAATGAGATTGCAGCTGCTTTCTTCACCTGTCGCCACTCTCTCTCCAGAGGAGGAATTTGAGCCACTCTAGTTTAGCTCCAGTAGTATTAAATACTTTACAATGATGTGAAATAATAAAAATATACGCCTAATGCTTCTACACATTGTTTTATAACTACATTCAATGATATTTACTTTAAAGTACGACTTTCCACCAAGGACTTCTCTATTTTAAATTTTTATGTACAGTCAAACCTCATTAACGTGAACTCGCTTAACACAAAATATTGCTTAAGATGAACTGAAAGAGCATTTCCCCGGCCTATAGAGCTATGAGCAAATGCTACAAAATCTCTTAAGACGAAACCGCTTTCGTCGAAATCCCGCTTAACCCGAATTCGAAGAACCAATTAAAACCTTTATTTAAAAAAAGCGTCAAGTGAACATAAGAATAAATTGTCTTCTACTTCTGAGATAATTACGATGATGAGAGGTTTATTCTCCCATGATTCGACAGTATTATTTAAATTGGAATTCCCAAAAAAAATTCTTGATTTATTTATAGTATGTACTACTTAAAATGAACTTTATTAATTAAATTACTAATTGTCTGTATTACATTATGATTATAAAATTGTAATAATTTTTTAGATGTTATTTTTAAAAAAAAAACTATTCAAGGGTTCAATTGTAAAAAAATTCCCTGCGGTTAACACTAAATGTTTCGTTGCTCCCTTCGAGTTCGTGTTAACAAGGTTCGACTGTATTTATTTGCCATATATTATGTTCTTGTCATCACTTCCTTTGCTTTTCTTGCAGCCAAAGCCACCTACTTGGCCATCCAAAAGACCTACAGTTACTTGACCCCTGACCTGTGGAAGGAACAAGCTTTGGTCAAGTCCCCCTACCAAGAGTACTCTGACTATCTTATGATGGCACACAGGTCTCTGGGTCAAAGACAACGCACAGAAGCAACTGTGGTATCATGAGTATTTTTAGAAATCAATAAAGAATGATTTTTTCAACTTTTGGTTTGAAATTATTTGGTATGATTAGGGTTTTGAAGTGGTACTTGAATGTGACAGTGTCTTTAAGTTCTAATCAGTTTTAAATGTTGAGTTTTAAATTAAGTTACTTCCTTTTCATGCTTTTTAAAAACCCTTGATTTTTTTTTGCATAATTGGCAAATTTGAATGTTTAAAGTATTTCAATTTTAAACTATGTACTATGCATGAGATGTAATTTTGATTAATAGATGGGGGGGGGTCTTCATAAAAACCTTCTCAGATTTCAGCCTTGTCACTTGACAAAGGTGCAGAACTCACTTTTTCACATGTGTAGCTATGGTCTAACAATAATCCAATTATCTAGTATATTGGTTCACTAGTTTTTTTTTTATCAACAAAAATAAGGATTGCTATGGTATTGGTAACATAAATATATATATTAAAACACGTCAAATTGTAAGAAATTTATTTTGTTTTGGGTACTTTTTTTTTTTTTTAAAATTAAGTGTACAAGCTTATATACAATAAAATTTTTACAGTGATTATAACAACCAGCACAAATGAAATTACAACGATGGTTTCACAGCTCTTGCTTTGATCCTTGATACAACTTCTTGTGTCTGAAAAAGAAAAAATAAAGCTATTTCATTTTTAAAAAATTGACCCTACGATTACAGAACTGAATTTATTATTGGGTCTATTGATTGTACTATTTGGGTCGCTCATTCTAATTATGAAATTAAATTTTCTATCTTTTAGATCTCGTTTTTTGTGTCTAGGAAATTTTTGAAATGAAAATTTAGTTTTGAACAACTTTTATGTGTCTGTTTTCGAACGAATCTGGTTTCCGTATTTCTCTACCTCTAACGGTTTTGTCACAATACGGCTTTTTATCTGAAAGTTGCACCATATCCTTACTTCCAGGTAAAAAGTTATTGTGACAAGACCATTAGAGGTACAAAAACGGAAACCAGATCTGTATTCAGCATCAAGAACCACATAATATTTTTTTTTTACTTCGAGCATTTTTTTGACACATTAAACATCAAAATTCTGATTTCATATTTAGAATCAGCGACCCAAAAATAACTAAAATCAGTTCTAAAATCCAAGAGATTCCGTCGTCAATATCCGATAACTCACGAGGCGGGCAAACGTAACTTTGAAGAGGATGTAGAAAAGTATTGTAGTCAATTTTATGGAAATTTTCTGACAAAAAAAAAAAGTTGCGGCTTAATTTTTTTGCCCTTATCGGAGTACAGGGCACTGTAACATGACGTTAGTGGATCGGTGTCAGAAAATGTTTGATACCGTCAATGCCGTTTTCGCAAATGGAATATCAGGTTTTGGACAGTCATTGAACACAATCGGATACTAACTAATGGGATATTTTTAAGGAAAAAATTAGTTCCTATTATGTTATGGTATGCATTAAAAACATCTTACAGTCCTGAACCACTTTGATCCAGGCTGGAAGAGAATGCTGGCCTTGATAGAGAGATCGTCCGCTGGCGCTATTGCGTGTAAGTGCAAGTGGCTCACAGAGATGAAAGGAGGCCAATGGTAGCCAATCCTGAAAATAAAATAAAACATAGATTATGCACGTGTACTCTTTCATTGGAGAACTGCATTCGAAATAACCAATGTCTGAAGTCCTGATTGAATTAATCGCGTATCAACGCGCAACCAAAATTATTGAAGGTACAGATTCCAAATTTTAGGATCTTATTCCTTTTGTACTGAAGGCGTCATTTAAAAAGTGATTTTTCGAAATTCGAACTCAAACGGGTCTAGGAAGGCAAAACGTGAGCCGATTTCTTCATAGGATAAGCATTGTGCATTGTAAATTATTTATAGAATTTTTTTCATTTGAAAGAATTTTCACTAACCGAGCGCAGCGATTATTCAGGAAATTATTAACTACCCATGATTCATAAGCGGCATCAGATGTAAAAGGTGAGCTTAGTTAAGTTTTTCAAACTTTGTAGAATGCTATCGGAGAGTTTTATTTTCATTCAATTTTTTTCTTCAAATTGAGGTCGTAGTATAACTTTTAGAATACTAAGGATTTCCATTTATATATTAATTACTTGTGATTCACGATTATTGCAACGAAGTTGTATAAATTAGTCTGTTATACAATGTACCGTCAAATTAATGATTAATCAGAGGTAGATTTCCCCTGAAAAGGAGTCTTAGGTATACGATTTTTCAAAAAAAAATTCGAAGTTAAGCCATTGGGCAACAAAAAACTAATTTAACCCTATTGTTTTTATTGAAGATAACTTGCACCATTCATTAGTTTTCACCATAACATTTGATAATGGGCGCTAGCGTAAATAAATACCTTACCTGGCAGTTCTAGAGTCGCCACCAAGTTGAGTTAGTACATCGTTAGCGATAGCTTCCATCTCATCGACTAAAAGAAAAGCATAGAATTTGATTTGAATTTTTTTTCTTTTAAAAGTAGCTATACTTTTTCTGACCGTTACAGAAAAAAATACAAAACATATAGTGTATATCCAAAAATTAAGAGTTTCCCATAATAATTAACTTACGCATTGGCACGTGTTGAGCTCCGAGTCCAACGGCATCTTTTATATGACTCTTAGGAATTATTAGATAGTGGTGAGAAGCAGCTGGTCTTATACTGCGGAAGGCCACGTAGTTGTCATCCTGTTATATATTAAAAAAACACTAAAGAGTTAACCCATTATTTTCCGTTTTTTAATAGCTTTTTTTAAAAGAACAATTTATTAACTACCTGGAAAAATTGCATTTAAGTAGGTTTATTGGTTGCTTGAAAAGTTTTCTAAATAAAAATATTATTATATTAAGTTTAATGAGTATAGGAGAGGCGGAATGGTCTCTAATAGAAAACCATAATACAACGTCTGGGATAAACCAATCATTCATAAATATATATTGAACCTGTTATTAAAGTTCTTGGAATTCAATCTAATTACGTCAGCAGTGAATATATTGTCATTTTAATGGTTATTGTTGATGCTTATGAATAACAACGTATACGTTAAAAATCCTCCTAAAACTGAAATTATGTAGTTTCTAGTAAACTGAATAATTCCACAAGCCGAAATAACGACGACTTCCTTATTGGCGATTGCATGAATGACACTTAAATCACGCCAGGAAAGCTTTGAGCGGATGAGTTCCCTTTCGTGAAGATCTTTGAAAACACCAACCATCGACTGAGTTTGAATATGTATGTTGGACGCCGCCACAGACATAGACAGCAAGTAGCATGTGGCAGAAATCAACAAGAACGCATTCTCTCCTATGTAGGCTTCGATCAATTGGTCTTGATTCAGAATCAAGAAACTAGCGGTGCCAGTGAACATAGACAGTAGGTGCATGATCGTCACCACGAAGATTGGAGTTGAAAGAACTTTGTTGAATTCTTGAACCATTCCAATTAACTTCGAGTATTCTTTAACGAAATGCATCAAGGAATCGTTATTTAACTTGTCAAGCTTTTCTTTGTAACTCCGTAGTAAGCTATTAAAGTGCATCAGCATAGCGCAAATGAGGATGGTTACGAATCCTTGAAATGCTGACGTTTGTAAGACATATGCCATATTGAAGAAGAGTCGTGCAACGTTGCCCGGAATGCCGTATTCTGTGTCGTATCCCAGGCTCCATACATCATTGTCAGGACGCTTAAACAAGTTCTGGATGTAAACCGCGGCTACGACATACGTGAGGTTTATGACGATATATACCGACAAAATTATGTTAAATGTATAGCGTCTTACAAAGATTCTGAATCGGTGCTGGGCGGAAAACTCTGTTGCCATCATGAGGCAAGTTCTAATGGTTGATCTTCGACGGAACATTAAAAACCACAGAATGTTGGACAAAAAGCATGTTATCAGACTAGGACCGACGGTTCTAATTTCTAAGTGAGATTTGTAAATTGTTGTAATAAGAAGCATTGAATTATACACACTCGATGCCATAAATAAAATAAACGGCAATTTAAATAGCATTCGACCAAAACTCAAATACTTATTCGATTTTGTTGGATATTTTTTTAAATCTATACCGAACAGAGAAAATACATTCCATAAATGTCCGTAACCGGGAAAGTACATACTAGTTAAACTTTTAGGTTTAAATGCATTTAACTTATTGGGAAATAGTTGCACACTTTCTGTAAAAGTTGCGTCAAACAGGAGATGTAAGATGTTCTTCATTTTTGATGATTGTATGTGAAACAACTGAAAGTCTCAGCATAAAAAAATAAGTAATAACTTAAGAGCATCTTGTTTTGCTATATATTTGATATAAATATTCCCAAGTAACCTAAGTAATCTTAACAATAGGAGTTTGTATTAAACTGACTTCAAAATACAAAGTCAGAATTGATCATTTTTTAATGATTTTGTAAGTCAGAACTAGAGGGGTACATCTGCCATGAAATAATCTTCGAAGATGTACCAATAAGGCTCTGAAATACACACTCTCTTTTCGTGAATTAAAATGCAGGAAAGGAGAGTGAAGCCCATTTACAAAACCCATTAGCAATTATTAACTTCATAGTAAACAGTGATAAAACTGTTTTCCACATAAAATACAAAACATTACTTATTGATTGATATAAAAATTGGATAGGTTAATACCACAAATCGATGTTGCTAAGAAACTGATGATACAATAAAATATCACCAGTTTTCTTATTCCTGATTTAATTAATAAATAATATGTAAAAAATGAATTAAAGTGATTATTTGAATTAAAAACTTCGCTTTAATTTATAATTAAACACCTAAATAGCTTAATATTTAATTATCTATTTTAATTAAAAAAAATTGTGATGATTTTATGTAAAAAAGCTATTGTTTAAATAACAATGATAATTAAAATTTCATTGATATTAAAAAAAAGCTTCTAAAAGCATTATTCTTTACCCGTCTTGGACGTAAATAAGAAGTCATGCCCTACTCTCTAACAGCATAATAGATGCAAAAGGTCTCCAAAATGCCGATGGAATTGAGAATGATTGAATAAAAAAGTCAATTTATACATCTAAAAGACGCCGATTTATTACGTAACAACCACTTAAAAGTAAATTATACGGGGCATTTCAAAGGACATTTTACAATCGCAAAATCAAAAATGGAATCGTTCGAATTAGTTTTTATTTAATCTACAATAAATGGGGTTTATTCAGATGATTTAAATATCCTGCTTTCACTATTGCCCTTCGTTCGATTTCATTGATTGTTTCGATTTATATATCGAAATGCCTGCTATTTCTTAAACTTTATCGGTTTTAACTCGATTAAATTTCAAGTATAAAAAGCTTTACAAAAACGTCAATATTGTTGTTTCGACGATATTTTGTCTTAAGCAGAGAAAGGAAGCGAAAGTGTGGGACAGCAAAGCAGTTTCACGCGATTCATGAACAGAGCTAAGCTTTAGTTCTACTGAAAGAATTTTTTTACACAACATTCGTTTTAGTAAGGTAAGAGAATATTGTATTGTTCAAAACAAATGTAATTCCAGAAGGACCAAAAATGAAAAAAAAAAACCTGGAACACTTGTCACTCAAGACGTGAAACTGCTGAATGTAAAAAAAAAAAAATCTTTCTCGAGCCTCGATTGGCGATGTGATAACAGAGCACTAATTGGAGAACCAATCGACGGAAGGGCAAGCATAAAAGCTGGAAAGAACTACTAACCTGCAACAAACTTGTTAAGTGATATAAATAAAAAAATTAATTGAATTTATCTTTGTTAATTGGCTTTTTTCATGTGATGTAGAATCATTTCTGCTTTGATTCCTGAATTTCATTGGTGATTTATGTAATTGGTGCATGGAATGACACGAAAAAGTACTTCCCACTTCATTGATTAACCAATCGATACTTTATTTTATTCCTGTGGAACTGTTGCCATTTAAAACGTAAAAAATTTCAATTAATTGGTAATTTAATTAATTTTTTCTGATGGCGTAATTTTTCCAACTTTCATCCCAGAATTCCTTCGATCGGTGCTATGTTCCCACGTGACATTAATTCGCCAATCGAGGCTTAAGAAAGAAATTATTTTCATTCAGCATTTCTATTGCCACTCAAAACCTGAAAGATGCCCATTGAATTCCCCAATTGAATATTTTTTCCTTTAAGTTCGAGTACTGTCACTGTCAGGTTAGCAGCGGCGAACCGTTGTCAAAAATGTTGGTGCAGCCAAGACAAAGCAACGCCCCCCCCCCCCCCCCCCGCCACTTTTTTTAGCTAAGCATATCATTAAAAAAGTATATAAAATTATTTTTAAAAAAAACTTATAATATTACTTTAAGCATACTTTATCATAGCGGGGCTCCATTAAAAAAATATTAATGAAATATTGAAAGTACGAAACAAAAGTATTCCGTAATTCCGTTAACAGTTCAACACAAAAAAAGTATAATCGTTTCACGATGAGGAGTTCAAATTCTTCCAATACCACACTTCAACCCACCGCCACACGCACACATTGCCTAACACGTGTTTGGCAGTAGCCAATCATATCTACGAATTTCACAACTCAGCCGAAAGACACAATTCCTTTACGGGCATACTCCTCACGGGCAAATCCTCCTGCTCAAATAGTGAGATTGGTGCAGGATACCATTTGCGTATCAAATGAGTTGCTGGCTTATAATCGAAACTTACTGACTACAGCCAGAGAAGAGTATCGACAGAAGGGCTGCTATGCGAGCCTGGTTGCCATGACGACGGGGAATGCTAGTCCCCGTCGTCATGGCACCCATGCTCGCTTCGCAGCCCGTCTGTCGATACTCTTCTCTGGCTGTAGTCAGTAGGATTGGATTATAAGCCAGCAACTCATTTGACACGCAAATGCTATCCTGCACCAATCCCACTATTTGAGCGGGATTTTTATGTCTGGCGTGAAACTGAAAGCGTTGAATTAAAAATTGCGCTTCTTTGGCAAAATACAGTAATGAATAAAAAAAATTGATCAAAAATGTTGGGATTTTGTTTTTCTGAATATTTAGGTTCAGCCCGGCTTTACTTGCTGTATACCATGATCCGCCACTACAGAGTACAGGTTAGGTTAAACACTTCCGGCTATCTATTTCTAGCATTCAAGGAGCTCTGTCATCAACAACCAGCATTTCGCTCGCATGAATATTTTGGTGCTGCCATCTGTTAGTATATATCTTAAATAAAGTAAATATTGATGAATTGCTTTGGAAACTAGTAAATTTAATCAAAATATATGATACTTTTTTTTAATCTGTGAAAACACTTAATGAGCTCAATTTACTTGAGGTCCTCCTAGAAAAGACTACTGGTTGAAAAACTGAAAATCAAAGGTTGTGTGCCTTAAAAACTACATCTTCGTCTTAACATGGGAAGTAGGAGAAGTTGTTTGATTTCCCTGTTCTTAAACTAAATAAACAACGATTCAAAAATACCATTTTCAAATTATTACACATCAACGTCATTTTAGGTCTGTATAATGACGACCAGTTTTTGCTCCGAAAGGACGTTATGTTGACGTCATAACAATATAAGGTATTCCAGAAACCATGAAAAATGTCTCCCTTTGTGTGAGAATTTCTCCTATTTTGGTTATTGACCTTTTATAAATTAATTGTTTTTTACAACTTACATAAAAAATTCTATTGAAAATTCTATTGTTAAAATACGTCACTGTTATTTTTGATGTAAATAATGGAACTTATGCGCTCTTACAACTACGTAAATCCAAGTTCCTGGATGGATATTTGAATAAATGCACCTTTAAAAGATGGTAAACGAAGAGAGAATATGAGAATGAACAGCATAAGAAGTTGCATGAGAAAATTATTAATTTTTTATTATATATATAATATATTTTTCAAAAGGTAGAATTCAATAATGAACATGAAACCAAACACCAAACCAATTTGGTGCTGCCATCTATTTATCATCTTTTCAAATAAGTATAAAGTCATGAAATGTAATACCTACTACAGTACAAAATTAAAAATTGTATATAAAAAAACTCACACTTTTAATTGAAATTACGAGAAAAAGAACTTTAATTACAAAAATCAATAAATAAAATAATAATAAATCAATAATAATTAAATTACTTTCTTAAAATTAAAAAAAATTAAGATATGGCGATTAAAAAATTATATTTATATGATAATAAAACTTACTGCACAATATTTTGAAAGTCTGAAAACAAATTTTTTAGCATTTTATAAATGCATAAAAATATTGATGTATGAGCATTACAAATAATTTACCTTGTAAAGCAAATCTGTTGAAGGATCTTCTCCATGAGCGATGTTACAGAAAACACAGTTTCTTTCTCTGAGTGGTTCTTGAGCTATGTTTAAAAAATTTCCAGAATCAATAAAATAATCTATGAAGTCAGGCGCAGCAGCGTGTGCATGAGAGAGCTCTGGGTTTTTCATCTTTCCGTGTCTGAGATGGGTATACTATAAAATGGTTTTTTGATTGAGATACTTTTTTAAATAGGCAACGACCGGTTCTCGCCTTTGATTGGCTGCAGAGCTCCCGCGTAAACTACGTCACGTCACTTATTGTTGTTTTTTCATGTTATTGCATCTCCTGTGGGAATTTTCCTAAATCTCTTTTTAATTTAATTTGATTCCGTAATCCGTGATAGGTTATAATTTTGGGGTTTATTATAAAGTTTTTTTCTAATTACCTGTGAAATAAATTATGTGGGGTGCCGGTGGTAAGTTATTTTTATTCGTGAAACTTTTTAAACCTCTCATTTTGAAATTGATGTAAAATACTTTTCTTGCTTGTTTACTTTTATATTAAGACTTTAGGTAGTATCGCTTTATTTGTATTTTTATTTAGTTAAATGCTATTAATTTAGATCTTTGTAAAATCTCAAGTTTATATTATGTACGACGTGAAGGTATTTTAGTGTAAAATACGAATTCTGTTTAAACCAAAAGTAGCTCAGAATGAAGTATTTTAGTACGTATGTAGTTTTTAATGAAGTTACTTGACTGTCTAGATTTAAATATTTGTAGACTGTCCAGATTTAAATATTTGTAGACTGTCCAGATTTAAATATTTGTAGACTGTCCAGATTTAAATATTTGTAGACTGTCCAGATTTAAATATTTGTAGACTGTCCAGATTTAAATATTTGTAGACTGTCCAGATTTAAATATTTGTACACTGTCTAGATTTAAATATTTGTTAATAGAAGGTAATATGGTTTTGGATAGAATTTTCCTAAAACTTTGCTGAAGCCATAAATTTTCCCAGCAGTCAGTATAGGAATGGTCTTATATTTGCATGAGTATCAACAAAATATACAATTTGTTCAAATCCTAGTTCCAAACTCAAAAATTGTTGCCAGTATGGATACTCTTACAGTTTCTCATTAGGATCATCAGAAACTTTCAATTGCATTTCTATTGGGAAAATAGTAGAACTGATTATATAATAGTTTAAAACTATTGTTGTTAAAACTAAAGTAAAAGTTCTTGCCTTGTATCGATCAAACCATCTAACTTGAAATGCTGCATGGTTTAATTTTGTTAAAAAATTAAATTGCTAGTTATGTATCTGTTTTCTGAATATAATGGAAAAATCTCTGCAATTCACATGGGAAGTTACCAATTGTTGAATATCACACACTAACACACTTTAATGTCTAGTTATTAATTTTTTATTGATTTTTATTATTTGTTCACCAACGGACCACCTCTATTAAGCGACTACCTCTGCAAACAGGCAATTTATCAAGGCACCGCTTTTTTCCCCTATACGCTTAATGTTAAAATTACCTCTCGAACGGACCAGACCATACCTCCGGTTACGACCAGATTCCAGGTCTCCTCCGGGGGTCACTTTTACAAAAAGTAATTCTTGCTCTCCCGCTGCTACAGTACATTGTTTGCCTTTTCGTCCTTTGAATTACTGAATCCATATTAGCGCGCGGAATAGTTCACCAGCCTGAAAAGTTGGAACAAATCCAGCCCCCCTCCCTTTTGCTGTTAAAAGGGTCCTTTCGAAAGACCCTTCCATGAATTGTCCGAGTTGTCAATAGGAAGCTTCTTTCACTTTACTGCAGTTAACAATTGCAAGGTAGGGCCATCGTTTATGTACGCTGACATCCCTAGCCAAGGTAACGCTTAAACATGCCCTTCCAAAAACAAATCACTAGGGTTGTCAGTTATCACACAAGCAAGGGGCGCCAGTGACAAGGCGTTCGAGAAACTCACAGAATGGAGGAATACCAGCAAATGTTAAATTTGCAAAACACAAAAGACGTTTCGGTAAATTTTAATTTCACGGTGCTGCTTGGCGCGGTTTCAAAAACAACAACAACTTGGCGAAACTCGCGTGTTTCCCCATTGACAGATTCTTTTCCGCCGATGCAGTAACCCTAGTTACTTTTGACAAAAAAAAAACAGACTCAGGGTTTTGGTTTGCTTTGGGCAACACAAAACAAACTTTACACTACACAATGGGCTAGTAATGGCAATCCAGTTCAGTTTCGTTTGAATTTTCGTCGCACTAGAGTTACACGAGTGGCAATCCAGTTTAGTTTATTTTGAATTATCGTTGCACTAGAGCTACACGAGTGGCAATCCAGTTTAGTTTTAATTATTGTCGCACTAGAGCTACACGAGTGGCAATCCAGTACGCACGCGTTTGGGGCTCCGGGCAATTTTGTTTTCTCTAAAAAACATCAGTATCCAACATGGGCAGTATTGTAGGGCCCATTGAAAGCCTAAATACTCGTTTGGGGCTCCGGGCAATTTTGTTTTCTCTGAAAAACATCAGTATCCAACATGGGGCAGTATTGTAGGGCCCATTGAAAGCCTAAATACTCGTTTGGGGCCCCGGGCAATTTTGTTTTCTCTGAAAAACATCAGTATCCAACATGGGGCAGTATTGTAGGGCCCATTGAAAGCCTAAATATTGGTTTGGGGCCCCGGGCAGTTTTGTTTTACAAAGCAAAACAAAAAAAAATTTAGTTTTATTTGTGAACAAAACCAAAAAAAAGTTAGTTTTGTTAGTCCTTCAAAACTGAATGACAGCTAACTGTGCAGCCCTCTTCAAATCGATTAAAAATTCAGAATTTAAATACGCACCAACACCATCCTAATAATCGGATGTTCAAAAGCCAAACGTAACCACAAAACGAAACCTCACGAAATGACGATAGAACAAAAAGTAATGTAATAGAATAAAAATAATTCTGTGCGCACATCATCCGCGCAACCTAAATTCCACGCAAGTATTACCAGCGCCGGCGATTGGACAAAAATTAACAAAACATCTAATTGGACAATTAGAACAAAATAAATCCCACGCGCATAACATCCGCGCAAGTATAACCAGCGCCACCTAGCCACAACAAAGACGCCATAACGCATTTCACCAGAAAATGCCGTATCACCAAAAAAAATTGTTTATCGCTTTCTACAAAAGCGCCAAATCCCTTGGCGACAGAAGCACCGCGTCAAATTAAAATTAACCGGCGTTTCAATAAAGTCTTTTTACAGAACTTAAAAACAAATTGAAATATGAAGTACTTGTTTAATTTTAAAAAATTAAACAAGTAGAAATTTCTTCTTATTTTAAAAGATTGTAACTTAAATATGTATGGTAAAAAAATAGGTCCTTGTTTTTGGATCTAATTAAAATAAATAAATAAAATGATGAAAATTGTATGCTTTTCTTAATTTTTAATACTAAACCATGGCATTGATTATAAAATTGATTTGAACATTTAAGCAGCTCAGTGATGATACTTCTCAAAGATACCACCCTCCCTCAACGACCGATTTTCCTCAGAACGGAGGGTGGTCGCTCCCGAGAAGTTTTTCTGTATGTCAACATATTGAAGTTCAGGAGTCAAACTTATTTTTATAAATCTTTAATTCTTATATTTTGAATTCCTGGTGTTTTTTTGTTTTTTTTTTAGAATTTTTGTTTTGGACAGTTTAAATCTGGATTACAAATGTTATATTAGCTAATATTTTTAATTGTTGGACTCGCCTGCGTAAATGTGCACTAATCAGCTCAGGATAAACAAGGAGTTCTAAAAGAATTATGATTGCTTTCTAAATTCTTTCCTGTTACTTTAGCTTCATTTCTCACTTATGTTCTTAAAGTACAGTACAGATATACAGAGAGACGGACACAAAGCATAAGAGTTAGTTGGAAGTAAGTTTAAAGAAAAAATTAAATTGAACCGCCAGTACTAAGATCATAAAGCACAGATGAGCATAAGTGTACATACAGATAAAAAGTATGAAAGATAGGTCTCTGATGTCATACCTTCCTTCCTAACACTGAATGTTTAGATGTAATCCATTTATCCACGTGAATTATGTTATCTTTTGTACTCTTAGGTAAGAATCTTAGATGGTAACAATTTGTAACAGTTATTGTCACTTAGAACTGCTTTCACATAAGATTTCTACACATCTTAGAAGAAATGTTCCCCAGGCACAGAATTAAATTATATTTTAAACTTTTTAAGTGCAGAAATAAGCAAATTTTTTAGAATTTTCTTTCTCAAATGTTATTAATTTAAATTACCATTTGCGAATTTTATTTGGTGTTCATAGAATACACATGTAAAATAGCTTCTTCAAATGTAAAGGCTTAACTTACCCACATGTTGTTGACCCCCTGAATAAGCCATCACTGTTGTTAATTTAATTGTGTGTGACTATCTATAATAGTAAAAATGTGTTTCCGTGTGGTGTGTATGTGTGTCCCATCATTGTAACTTTAATTTTTATTATGTCACATTATCAGAGACTAAATTCGGGTATTTGGGAATTAATTTTTAAAAAAATGGTTCGAAGATCATCTCTCTCCTTTGCAATTGGCCATTTGTGGCGATTGTCATTTTCTTCCAAAATATGTTGCCAAGCTCACCAAATTTGCCAAAAAATGAGCAAAATGATTATGTGGGGTGTTTTTTCTCTTTTACTTTGAAATTGACTTGAGCGTTTTGCAATCTCCACTTTCTCGCCATATATGTCAGCGATCTCACTGAATTAGTGCTAAAGCAAAGCTCATCAAATGAGCGATCCCCCTCCCTCTTATAATTAAGATTTTGACAAGTGGTGATCTGATTTTCTTGTTAACTAGTTGCCAGGTTCACCAAAGTACTCAATTGATTAAAGTGTTTTTTTTTATTTGCTGGTTGGTCAATTTGTTTCCTATAGAGCTTAGTTTGTGGCAATCTCCACTTTTTCCCAAAACTTGCCAAATGAGCAAAATGTTTTTTTTTACCTCATAATCAAGATTCACAGTCACTTCTACACAATATTAAAAACCTATATTTAGAAAAAAAAATGGTTAAACACAGCATTTAGTTGTGTAATGTACCAGCCTTTTATGCATGAAAGATTATAGAATGCTGTGTTTCGCGTTCTTAATAAAAAAACTAATGAACAATCAAATCAGCACATTATGCTCCTATAGATTATGATGTCATTCCAAACTGAAACTGATTTATATGACAAAAGTAAATTTCCCTTCAAATATTCATTTTTAAAAAAAAATAGTCCCCCCCCCCCTGACTATGACAAAGTGCCCTTTCGTCCAAATTAATTTTCCCAAATTTTTTTAATTTTAAAAAATGAAATCTACGAACATTTTTGAAAATCGACAAAAATGTTTTTTAACATAATATATTTATTGAAATGTTACCTGCACTAATTTTGGCATTTGGAAAAATGTTACAAGACAAAAAGACAATTCCCAGAAAGCATTTTCCTAACTCTGTGAAGCCCTTTATGATTGCCCTTTTGTGCATATCATGTTTAGTTCTTTGCTTTTGCTTGTATCTAGGCTTCTACAACTGAAGTCTCTAGATTCAGGCTGTAGAACTAGTGAAAGATTTATGAACATGTTTTTTAGATGTGCGCGAAAAGGCATTAAAACACTTTTCATCTATCTTTAAAAAGGCAGAAGCTAAAGAATCGCTGATAAAAATTTCATGAACGACAGATATCAAAGAATGTTTTAAAAATTTTACTCCTTATCACCCCTTGTCACAAATTTGAATTTTTTTGGTTTTGATAATTTTCCCTGGGGGTTCCAATTCCAATGTAAGAACTATTTTTGTGCCAATTTTCAGAATTCCAGTAATTTTAGTTTACTCCAATCATTCACTGTCTTAAGCGTTTTTCCCAGCAGTCCAGTTTATAAATCATGTTTGTAAACTTAGTATATTCTCAGTATACTTAGTATATTATACACTTAGTATATTTTATTATTTCAAAAATCTTTTTTTTTCTTCAAAAATGTCCACTTAGCCTCGTCTCCTACTTAGCTCTCCAATTATATAAAACTTTTCACTTCTTATTCTATAAAAAAAAGGATGAAAGCATAAATTGCAATTTTTTTAGTATAGGTGCAGTTCCAAAATTTTAATATTGAAATTTACGATAGCCCGGGCATTTTGGATTTTACGATTCTTGGAGTTTTTTGCAATTTTAGATCACATCCTAAAAGGGTTTAACAAACTAAACTTTTTTTTATTGTTGCAAACTTGAAGAATTTAATCGCTTTTTGCGACTTGCTATAGCGACCGTTAATTTCGGACCGTGCTTGCGATTTAAATGTGTTTGGGTTGATTAAATGAATGTTCTCCTTTCACTAGAGCAGCGGCTCTCGTAATTTGGAACCGTGGGCAAGTGACGAGGCTACACCTGAGCTGGCACCTAATGCAATCTTATAGAATAGCGACATATATCTTACGCGGAGTGAGGACTTTAAACTCCAAATGTTTAATGTGCACACGTGTTCCAGTGTTCGGAGTATTTTGTTGGATTTTTGCAGCATTTCCGTACATAGAAAAGCAATCTGGGTAACCTTGAATCGATTAGAGGTTAAAGGATGTTTGATTAGTTTATAGCCGTGATAGAGGATAAGAGCTCTTTTTTTAGCATTACATATTTTTTTAAAAATGAGACGCAAGTTTATTTTTGTTTGAAGAATATTCTCCATATATTTATAGTAGTAATATAATTTTTGATATTGAAAAATAGGTTAAGGTATTTTTTTAGCGACTTAATAGATTTCAAACTTTCCCAATTAAAAATTTGTATTCTGTATCTGAACTTGAAAAGTAGACACTAGTTTTATTTTTAAGTTTAAAAAAAACTGCCAGGGAAATTTAAAGGACATACCAGATAATTGTAAAAGCTTTTCCTATGATAGAAAACTGCAAAATCTTCTAGACTGTAGGACGAATTAAGGAGTTTTAGTTAATGCGAAATATTTCAAATTACTTTCTTTGCGAATTATATCAAATATCCTTTATTAAATTTTAGTCATTATTTTGCTTACGAAAACGGAAATCCGCATAGGGTCTTCCCAAGTTTTGCAGATTTTTAACATCTCCGTGTGTTTGCGGTCAGTTTTTTCTTGCGTGCCCTTGAAAGTTCTTTGTAAGTACCTTGAACGATTTTAGAATTTTAAGTACAAACAGGGCCTGATCTAAGAAAATGCAGGCTATAATAACAAATTTAGGGAAGGGGGTCCTTTACGGAAAATGTTGCGTATGGTTGGTCGATGTATCGTATTTTTTTAATACTATTTTATCGACTTTCTTATAACATCGATCAGACCAATCACGTTCGGTCAAAGTCTAGCTAAAAACAAAGTGGTGCCACAAAATTTTTAATTTTACAGAAATTTCGGAGCCCGTACTATGAGATGTACTACGTAATTTATAACCAATGTAATACGAGAGGTAAAATACAAATTAATAATAATTTTATGTAGATATTTTCATCCCCATCATTCTACTAAACTCAGGTGGACTGATATCCATAAATCAATGACTTCAGTAGAGTAGTCAAAAAATCAAAAATCTATTTTTTTGTATTCTTTAGTCTTTTCGTCGTGATATGAAATTTCTGCCTTGGAAATGTAATAAAAAGAACCAGGAGTAATAAGGTTATTACGTTAACTTAACTCGCTGTTAAAAAATTCAACAATCGGCTTGGTACAAAATTCATTGACTTCCTCTTTTTTTTGCCTTAAAGTAGAACTAAGTTGCTGAATATTCACAACTAAAGTATCTTTTGAAATAAGAACAGTAAACAGGCTTAAATCCTTGTCTAATATATGTGTACCATTTCGACCCATTTAAAATTCTATCCTTTTATTAATCCACTTCCGGAAAATTCGTAAGTGAAATGTCGACTTACGAACGTTTTTACTTTTCTTTAACAACTCTTCCGGTCCATTTTCAACAATTGAATTTTCGATAACACATCTTCTGCTTGTTCTAAATTGATATTCCACCGCTCCCCGTTGCTGACTGTTCCGAGTTGATGGACAAGCTACCACATGGGGGAATGATTAAATTCCCTTTTATTGGTTCTTCCTGACCCATTTTTGTGGTATTATATTAAGAAAATAAACAATGCAAATATTGAAACTTTCGCCTTTTGTTGTTTCCGCTTAAGATTCTATATCGAGATATCTCTAAAAGCAAAATAGCGATAGCGAAATTTTAATAAAACTGTTTTATAATTTTCTTGCAAGGTATTACCCTTTCTTCGCATGGGCTAAGAGAATGCTAAGCTGAAATTTTATTATTTACTCTTTATTAGGTTTATTTC
This sequence comes from Oedothorax gibbosus, assembly GCA_019343175.1. NCBI lineage: Eukaryota > Metazoa > Arthropoda > Arachnida > Araneae > Linyphiidae > Oedothorax > Oedothorax gibbosus. The sequence continues at coordinate 23,677,360 of CM033270.1, forward strand.
TGGTCTTAGGTAAGGTTAGGTCAGTTATTTTCCCAGTTAATCCAAGTTAACCTAATTAAATCAGAATTCTAAAATAATATTATTTCTATTCTAAATATCATAAGGAGTGCAAAAGAAAACCCACACATTTCCCTCATTTGGTGAAAAAATGAAGATTACTACAAGCCCATTACAGCTCATTAAAGCTTGAAAATTTTACTTTTTACATTTAAACTTAAAGAAAAATCCAAGATCCTGCTTTTATATATATATATATATATAAAATATATATATATATATATATATATATATATATATATATATATATATATATTATATATATATATATATATCATTCTTTTAACGTTTGCTATTCGAGGTCAATGTGAAGCAACGAGTTTTCTATCCATTGTATTGAACTCGTGATATGATACACATAATAATCTATTTGTTTGTTAAACGTTTCTTATGTAAGGATGGCTGAGGAAAATAGCTTTTCAATTACGTTTGTATTTGAGTGTATTTTTTATAAATATTTCCTCTTTTTTCGTGAAAAAACATGCAAATCCATTCGTTTTCATCGTGAAAGGTCGTTTCAATCATTAACATATTACATTTAACATATTTGTGCATTCATTTTATTTAGCTTTATCTTAAAAAATGTTTTTTTAATGTTATTTGGTTGGGTTGAATTAACGTTGCACTGGAGCTACACTAGGGAATGGCTATTGACCTAGTTATTTTTTAAGTACAACGAATAATCGGATTTTCTACAAATTGAAATAGGAAGGTTTCGTTTAAAATTCATGTCAACAAATTAAATGCCCATTTAATCTTTTATAAAACACATGATTTTTTTTTAACTTATAGATTTAAATGGACAAATATTTCCAAAGGTTCACAAAAGGTAGTTTTTATTTTATTGTTAATGAATTTTTAGCTAAGTTTCTTTTTTTAATTAAAAAGAATGGAAGGTTGGTTATTGATATGGGGACGATTTCTGTTAGTCACTTCCGTTTTACCGTCCTAATTGATTTTTGAAAAGTAGAGTTTCACACAGTCGGATGGCGGAGTTTCGAAATTTTTGAATCCCCGGAGTTTTGCCTTTTCCGATAGCCGAAGTTTCGTGATTTTCGGATCGTTGCGATTTATGATGGTAGAAAATCGCAGTTCAGTGATTATAAATTCGCTAAATATTCCGGTGATAGAGAGGATTTTACAACAAGTAGTCTTAATTTTAACCTATTGTTTAAACATACTTTTTATGTCGATAGTCTTGCATATAAGCCCTTCTGTAATTTTGGTTTAACCTGTGTTTTTTAATGCAAGCGTAACCAATTATTAGAAAAAGTGGGAATGCAATTGTAGGGTACACATATTATAGAACAAGACAAAAAAAAAAAATCAGGGAATAATAATCAAAAAAAGCATTACTTTTCCACATTTGGTTTACATAAACGAAGAAATATTTTTTTCACTTTATTAATATAAAACATTTTGAAATCATTTCATGGTACAATAATTTATTTTTAAAATAAATTATTGTACAATGATTTATTTTGTAAATATATTATTGAACTTGTACATCTTATTTTGTCCGTACTTCTTTCCTCGGAACAGAGTTTGAAATAACGATCTAGTCGCAAAATGCGATTGAATATTTCAATAATGCGGAAACATAATAAATTTCGTCGTAGTTATCGCGACTAGTTTTTTTTTCATATTCGTCAATTCTAACATTAATTGCATTAATATAATTTTAAAAAAAGCGCCAAATTTTGGATTGAGGAGGTATAAAAATCTTGTGATTGAATTAGTGTTGTGATCTATCAAATCAATTTAAAATAGAGAATGCATGCTTGTCAATTATTTTTATTGTTTTGTTGTTGGCAATTAAAAACATTTATTGGTATTCTTCAGTTTTTATAATTTTTTATGATCCAAACTCAAGCACATCAATGCATGCTTGCTTGATGTTTTTATCCAGCAGTTTTCCCGCAATGTTGGTGCTGTACATATACTTTGGCAATTCTTCTAAATATTCATTTTGTGATTTATCTGTGCTTGAACATTTAATTCTGTTTGTTTAAAGTACCAATATATTGTTTTTCTTTTTAAAGGTGATGGAGGCTTTGGAGGCAAGGGTAATTTTGAACAATCAGGAGGTGGCTTTTTAAACACAACTGTTAGCTCCCCAAGCACTTCTGATAAAAAGAAGGTTTGTATATTTTTGCAGGTTTGCAATAGCAAGGTTCACCAAATTTAAAATTTTACTTAAACTTGAAAAAAAAATTAAGTTTTATTTGGTTCAAAACTCAATTGCATAATACAGCAATGAAAATATTTAAAATGAATTTGACTTGCTTTTTATGTATAAGTTATTAAATTTTGTTTTTAATTGATAAAAAATACTAAGTTTACAAATGGATTCTGGCTAAAAGTAAAGAATCTGTTATTAATGGTTTTTTCTTATTATTGGTTTGTGTAAATATTATATATTTAATCCTTATTAATAACTTAGTATGTTATTTTTTTCTATCTTTTTTTAGCCTGAAAGATTGACGAATGTGATGCCTATTACTATTGCACAAATCCATTTAATGCAAGAGTCTGATGAACATTTGAGTGTTGGATCAGTTTCTGCTAAAATAGTGAGAATTTTTTTAATACATCTGCATTAATAACTAATTACATTGATTTGATAGTAATTAGTTTTTGACATTCTCTTTAAGTGTTTAATTTTTCCATTTATTTCATTCTTACTGAATGTATTGTTAAGGAGTACAGTGGTACACAAAAATGTCTTATTTTTTGTCGATTGTGTTTTACTAGAAAGCAATGTGTGAATTGTTGAACTTTGTAACTTTCGATCCTGTCCTGTGTTCAATTTTCAATTCCTTTCTCTCTATAGAAGTTCACATTCAGTTTTTACTTTTTTTTACTCTGTGTGCTACTAACATAATTTGATATCAGATCTATAAAATATTTTGTAAGAATAAAAAAAAAGCTTTCAAAAAATATTTTTTTTAAACAAAATTTATTGTTTAAGTAATTACCATGTGCCATGTAATATGTTGATAATATAGGTTATGGAAATGGAGACTGTGAATCTATTAAATTGGTCAGTTGACTACATTTTTAAAACTCCTTACTTTTAAAAGAAATTTGTAATAAAAAAATGCAAAGTTATTCCCAACTAAACATTTTATTTAAAATCTGCAATTCATTTCAGGTAACTTTTGTTGCACTAGTGCAGACTGTGGATGTCCAGACCACTAAAGTGACGTATGTTGTTTCCGACTTCACTTCACCCAGCATAGAAGTTCATCTATGGATTGGAGAGAGCGATGTAAGAACAAAATAAATTTATATCAAAAAAGTTTTTCAATTATGAAAAACAAATAATTATTATGTAATAAAATTTACAAGGTGTCATGCTTTCAGAAATTGTTTGAAATCGGTATTGTCTGATGATTCAACTATCAAACAACACCTTCATTTTATAGAATCGTCAGTAACTATTGCTTAATGTTACTTTGGAACACCTTTTTTACAGTTTTATATACATGTAGGAATTCAAAAATAAGATGCCATTTGCCAACCTTTTGATGCCGTTACTTGGGCAGTCAATTTGACCTTCTTTTAACTTGGAGGTATCCTTCACAACACAGTGATTGTATAAAACGGCCTTGTTGACGTCACAATTTCTCTTAGACATTAAAACTAACACACTCTTGCTGACCTCTGAAGAGGAGAGAAGCACTTTATTGTGTGATGAGACAGTTGAGACCCTTGTCTGCGAGTCTAAGAAAATTTTATATAATTTAAATTGTTGTATCATGAAGATGCACTTTTCCTTGCTTGTTATTGACTTATCCTCATTCTGTCTGATGGAGTCAGACAAGACCATTAGATCAGTAACCTTTTAAAAATCCAGTACTAGAAGGGTAGTAGAGTAAATATCCTCCTTTGAAAGTCCCAAGCAGTCCAAGACATGATCATGAGAGACCTGCTGATTCTGACACTAAGTGCTTGAAGCATAAGCACTTTATTGTGGCCATTATTTCGAATCGAAAAATTGCTGTTTGAGAGGCTCTTAGGCATTGAAGAGGTAGTGAAGATCATGGGTGTTTGCTTTTATACAAGTGATGTTGGGCGTTCCACTTCCTTGAAATTTCATAATTTATTTTTTCCATGCTTGTTTTAAAGGCTACTCAATCTGCTGCTACTTATAGCTCTTAGTCTTATTTATAATAAATAAAATATATTCACTCAACACGCCCATTATTACTGGGGTTCACATTCTTCATACACCATTTACATATTTCAAAGCCTATGAATATTTTTGTAAGTAGTTTACAACCTTATATCTTACAATATAATAGGTAATACAATCCCAAACTTTTTTCCAGGACCAGAGCAAGTTGAACATCATGCAAGAGAACACATATGCCCGGGTGACTGGTGCTGTGCGCTCCATGAAGGGCAAGCGCCATGTGATGGCTTTTAACATCCGGCCGCTCACTGACCTCAGTGAGCTCACTATGCACATGGCAGAGGTCATACATTCATCCATGGCTATACAAATCAGGGATAAGGAGGTGAGTTTATTCGGCTATTCTGCCTCTGGAAGAAAAGACTATCTGCAAACACTGAGTTTTGAGAAAATGAAGTAAAATGGCTTCATGAAACGCCAAGATAAAGTAAAAAGTGTTGATGTTAATGAAGTTCTAATGTAGTAACGCCTACTGACTTTCAAAATAAGATAGATTATCTCTTTTATGTGTATTTATGCTAATAACTCAATAATGCCAAAAATGCAGATACATTACAGTCTTTCTTGCAGCGGCAGTATTACATGTACCATATTTAGGTCTAGTAGCTGAGCTGTATCTCTTTGTACCATGCCACATGTTGGCAGATAAACTGTGGTGTTTTTCTTGAAAATTGTATTGCAATGTTTCGTGTTGTTTAAGATAATGTTGCTTCTCGTCTTCATCTTCTAAGGCAGCGCTGTCTGTGACGTCATAAACTTGAAAACAAATGGGTTTAGGACAGTGTCCGTCATTGAGGGTGTTGCCAGTTATAATGTGTTATCTATTTGGGGTAACTCGGAAATATTTAAGCTATATGGTTTTTAAGTTGAGGAGGACTGCATAATGTTTTCTGTTGTGATGTTATAGACGCCCCCTAAAAAGTTTAAGTGGCTGTGAAAAACTCCTAAACAGAATTTGCATTTAGCAGGAACCCTGAAAGTCTTAGTGATTAAAGAACTCACTATGTGATACAACTTATCACCGTAGTTCTAGGGTTCAAATTTAAGATTGTCCTATGTTAACTCAGCCTTTCTTCCTGTCAGTAGGTCGATAAAACGAAGATTAAGTTTGCTTAGAAAATAAACTGTGTGGTTTTCATGTTATTCTAACCAACTGAAGGGAACATCAGCTGCAAATCACCGTTGCTCCCAGTCTTGTATGCTGGAATAAACAAAGCAAGCTTTGTGGCTCTATGACCTTTGTGCCACTGATTTTTGTTTAGCATTCTATTAATAAAGTGTTACAAAAATTGCTTGACATTAAGCAATCCTACTTCTACTGTCAGTTAATACTATAAAATATCTCCCAATTGACCAGTTTAACTTAAGTCTGCCAATGTCAACCTAGGGTGAATATCTGATGCATTAAGAAAAAAAGTACGACCTTTGAACACTTAAATGTCAATGTCACAGGCATTCAAATACATTTTGGTACCTTACTTTAAATTATTAAGTTTATAACAAGTTAAAACTTTAAAATAACACTATTTACTAATTCATTTCAGAATGCTACAGCTTCTACTGCAACTGGATTTGGTTCAACTTCAATGCTCACTTCTGGAATGGACACTTCAGACACTTTTGCCAGTAACACTTCATCCAAACTCTCGAAACCACAACAGTTGGTGAGTTATGTTGCAGGTTAATTTTGGGGGGGACAGGACTGTGGGTAGAAGTATTTGTTGCAATTGTTTTATAACTTGAGTATTTTTGTGAGAGAATGTGTGGAGAAAGTCATTTTCAATTATTTCTTGTTTAAAATTGGTGGGTTTAAATCCTGGTTTATCAGATTGTTTGAACATTAAGTGTAATTAAATATTATTTAATTAATGTGTTATAAATTGTTAAATAAAATGCTTAGAAGTGTAAATCTAGATGTATGAAAATATATAGCATTAGTGTTTAAATTCTTGTATTTGTTAAATATGTTTGAAAGCTTTTAATTCTGGTTTTTAAAAAAGTGCAATACAGTACTTTCAAAAGGGTATATAGGATTGTTATTTTATTTATTATTTTCATTTTATTCTTAACTCATTTAGTTTATCAGTATTGTTTTCGTTTATAGGTGAGACAAGCTATCATAAACTGTAAAGATGAACAAGGCATTGCAGTTTCGGAGTTGTACAATAGTCTGAAGTCTCTCAGCCGTCAGTCAATTCAGTAAGTTTTTATTTTCTATGTATGTTTTGTTGTCTGCCATAGTTGATTGTAGACCATTTTTTAGATTAATTTATAAAATTGATGTGATTGAGATGAGAACTATGTCAAGAAAGGAACTGACATCATTGTACTACAAACTACAGTGGCAGTCATAATTGATTATACACCTGGGAAATCTTGGTATTTTAAAAAGTTCTTAAAAACTACTAAAAAAATTTTTTTAATGCTTTTGATGAATTATAACATGTATTAAGCTACACATTTTGTTTTATAAATTCTGTCTCTAATGTAGTTAGGTGAGGTGGTATGAACCCTGCAAGTAATATTGGTTTTTTTCTTCTATATTCTTCTTGAGAAGGGTTATTAATTTAAATAACTGCTCTTTTTGTGTTTTGCAGGGAAGCTTTGGACTTTCTTAGTAATGAAGGTCACATTTACTCAACAATTGATGAAGACCACTATAAATCCACTGATTGTGTTTAAAATGTCTGGGACATTTTGTTTAAACATCCTTTTGTATCTTCGTATGTAATAAAAATATTTGTGTATAATCATTTTATTCTTTATTTACGACAATTAGTATAATATTATGGTATTTTTGTATAAACTTATTTCATAGAAAGGTTCTCAAACTATGCAATGCAGCTCATTTGTGTGGCACAAGAAAAACAGTAGGACTCCAATTATTCAAAGTTCAGAAAAAAATTCCTCCAGGCCATTTGTTACTGTTTTTCTTAGTTGGATGTCATGTCTGGTAATTTTTTGGGGACCGATCAAAAAATATTACTAGGCATGACATCCAACAGACATGAACAGTAACAAACAGGCCAGGTATAAAAGTTTGTATGTCGCATATAAACTTCTGTGAAACAAAAATTCGATCATAAGTTGAATAAAAAAAATTGAAAGAGCTATAATAACTCAAACTGCTAAAACAGCACCTTATATTTTGGTTGGGTTGATGAGACAGAAACTAGAACTAATATACATGATCTCACAGCCTAAAACTGCATTGTATAGGAGTAGGTAATTGATTGAATATACACTTATTTCCGATTAACTCCAATTATCCGAATGTGTTCAGGTTCCTGGTTCCAATTGCTTCTCATAAATGGAGTTCTACTGCAATGCAGAAAAGGACAACCTATGATCAGCATTGGACAGACTTTTTTTTATAAACCAAGATGCTGAATTGCACTCTTTGCACATATGAACACAATAAATTTATTATCAAAAAGGTACTAAAAATTTAGGCTACAAATAATTTTGAAATCAACAAGTGTACTACCCATCTAAGTAGGTGGTGGTTATTTGGTCAGGTATGGTCTATTTGGTGGTGGGTTTATTTTCACCATCAGTAGTTGTGTGTTAAACAATCATATACATACTTAGAACAAAGCAATGAATTATTAATTTACAATTTAACTAGAAACAATAGTGTTTTAGAGAATGGGTTTCAGGTCTTGAGTGACAACAGAAATGCTGAATGAAAATAATTTCTTTCTTAGGCCTCTATGGGGTTGTTTCACGTCATGGATGGCAACAGCGAAAAAGGTTTGTTTTCTTTTTTTGTCTGGAATTACTTTTGTTTTGTTATTCGAAAATGAGTTTTCTAAGAATATTTTACTTTCTGAATTTTTAAAATGCTAACTTCTTGCTGTGCTGTTGGTTGTTCAAATCATTATATTAAAGATGCTAGAAAGAAAAGTTTTTTTCCCATCTATGACGGTCATTCTGAGAGTGAAACCGAAACAACAAATGAAACCAAGAACGTTCCATCATCTGAAACATTCCCATGGGTTAATCAATGCCATGTGGAAACAGAGCACCGGTCGGAGGAAAAAGCATGAATAAAAGATAAAATCAAATAACGACTACTTAAACGAGCTCTTCTTTTTTTAATTAGAATTTTTAATAAATATGGAAAGTAAGTGTTGACATTGTATAGTTTTTAGTCTGTCAGTACCCCACCTCTCTAAACACTGTTATAACCGTCCGATTTCGAAAATTCCTTTTTATTATGAATATATGACATCAGTTATAGTACTTCGATCACGAGAAGAGACCTGTGACATCATCGCGGACTTTTTGTCTAGGAGTATACTTTCCCATAATCTTTTTGTTTGAAAGATGACATCGAGATCCATTTTACCTAATTTTGGTTCGTCTGCCTGTACGCTTTATAATCCGTTTGTTCATCTGTCCCCCATTAAGACTGTCGTAAGTCTGTCGTATTTTTTCGGTTCTAACAATTCAATTTAATTATTTTTATTTTTTGGTAAAAAATTATAAAGAGATTGAAGAAAGTAAATGATTGCACACTGGAAGTAAATACGTCATCTAAAACAAGCAATTAAACCTAGTGTTTTTAATTTAAATACGACTCCTGCTATACAACTCAACTCCATGTATACTTTTTGCTTTCTTTTGCGAAAATCGAAGTTTCGAACTATTTCCTATTTCACGTGTTAAGTAATGTCTGTAATTACTTTAATACTTATTTTTATTTTAAGTTTCATTTCGTGCTCAGTATATATATTTGTTTGTAAGTATTCAATTCTTTTATGTATTGTGTATTAAAACAAACGAATATCATAATCCGGTTGTACATTACAACATCATAATGAAACTGCGCATCATGTAGCACGTGTTTTTAATTTCATGTAATACTATGTTCCTTTAGAAAATTATATATTGCAGTCATTGTAGTTGAGAACTTAATATTTCATTTTTTTTTAAAAATTTACACTGTAATTGTCATTTTCAGCTTTAAGTCATCTTATGTATTGGTTTAACCTGTCAAGATTTGACAGGTCGTGACTTTCGTTTCGATAAGCCTTCCGTAACACCTGTTAGTTACTATTACTATTTTGCTGTGAAATAGTTGAATTATTCTAGATCAATAGCCCTGAAATGAAGTTATTTTTAATAGTTTTGTTTTACAGCTAGTTTGTGTAATATTGCGCAGAATCGAGATTTTCTTAGCAGAATCGAGAATTCTGTTAAATTTCTCAACGTTATCTCTAGTCATTTTAAAAATGACGGAATATGAATATAAAATTAAAATATTTTTTTGCCGTTTTATTTATGAAATGAATCGTAAAGCATAGATCTCTTAATAATGTAAAATTTTAGGAAGCAATGCAGCCTCTGTGTATAAAGAGCTTGGTGACATCAGATGTCTAGAAATTTAAATTTTCCCGAAGAGAAGTTTTCTTCTAGGTTGGGTAACCTTAAAACGGTTCTAAATAAGTGTATGGATGCATGCAATAGTTTTCATTCCCCATCTTTGGATTTATGTGTATAGTTGCCACTATGCCAAAAAAAATATATATTGCTCTTCAGAAACTTAACCAATTTTGCAATTTGTTGCTGGGCTATTTTTACCCAGCTTGTGTTGCCCAGTTTGTTATGGGGCATGCTATTCAGGTAACCTTCTTATACTCTGTCTCCAGATACTGAATAATCATCCAACTGTCTTTGTCCAGGAGCGGAAAGTGGACAAAACTGTGATGAACGTCGCAAAACAACTAAGGGTCGTGCCGAATATTTTGAGTTCTAGCTTTTTCTCCTTTTGTTTAAAATTTTGAATATCTGTCAATGAAATTCCATTTTGCAATTTTCAAAAATATTGTGATTTCCGTAAATTTTAATTCCACGGTGCTGCTTGGCACGGTTCCAAAACAACAACTTGGCGAAACTAGCTTGTTTCCCCATTGCCAGATTCCTTTACGCCGATGCAGTAACCCTAGTTACTTTTGACAAAAAAAACCAGACTCGGGGGTTTTGGTTTGCTTTGGGCAACACAAAACAAACTTTACACTACACAATGGGCTAGTAGTGGCAATCCAGTTTAGTTTAGTTTGAATTATCGTCGCACTAGAGTTACACGAGTGGCAATCCAGTTTAGTTTCGTTTGAACCAAACGATTGGACCAAAATTAATTTAGAACAAAATAATTCCCACGCGCATAACATCCATCCAAGTATAACCAGCACCACCTAGCACAACGAAGGCGCCACAACGCATTTCACCAGAAAATGCCGTATCACCAAAAAAAATTGTTTATCGCTCCATACAAAAGCGCCAAATCCCTTGGCGATAGAAGCACCGTGAAATTAAAATTAACCGTGATTTCCACAGCAATTGTAGTTTTAGATGTTAGAACTGCGCCAGTTCACCACAGGCACAACCTCATAATAGCATCCACGCTAGATGGTGCTGAATTACTATATGTTGAAACTAGTCATTTAGATTATAATAGTAATAGTAGTACTAGTATTGATGGTGAAGAAACTCTGTCGAAGCTGTGGCTATGGGCCCACATTCAATAGATGCCGAGATCAAAACGGGGTCACCCCGTACCTCTACAAAACTCTCAAATTTTAAAATTTGTCAATTCCGCTAATGGCATATGTGATGTTCAGGATTTTTAAGTTTCTTCTTTACCAATTTTTGAGAAGTTAGACATTTTTTGAGGTTTTAACTTTTCCTATTCACCATTTCCTGAAATTGCGGTAATTTTGAATCAGCTGAATTTTCGAAGATTTGTCATTTGTCAAAATCTTAAACTATTGATAATTTCCATTATAATGTTTCATAAATTGCTGATTTTCTGGTTTTACGACTGCTGACCATAAGTTCCATTTTTGACGAGTTAAGCATATCTGTGATTTAATAATTATATTATGAAGTTTCGCAATTTTGGGGTTGCAGAGGTTTCATTATTGGCTGGTTTTTTTTAATGAAATTTATGATTTTCCAGTCTTAAATAGCAGATTTTTTTAAGATTTGCAATTTATTTGAATTCTGACGATTTTTGATGTACGGATTGATGTGGTTATACCCCTTGCTTTTCAGGAATTCAAGGTTTGCTCCTAAATATAAGTGAGCCGTATCGCAGCAACTTACATTTAGGCTATAAATTAATCCTTTTTTAGAAATATTGCTTTTACACATGTCAATAACTTGGATGTAATGTGTTTAAGATAACATCAAAAGCACTTCAACATTATTTAAATTTTAAAAAAAATATATTTAGACGTGATTTTGAAGAGTATTAGAAGTGTTTAAAGCTTCGGCTTTTATTAAAATAACAGCTTGATATGATAACAATAAGCTTCATTGAAATTGGAGGGAGATATTTTTAAAATTGATTGTAGTATAGCGAGAGTAAAAAAAAGCGAATACCTTCTAATTTAATTGTTCAACTGCAGAACAATTACAGATTTCTCAATATTCTATTGTAGAACAGTGTAAAAAGTTCTGCTCCTGGTCCGCATTTGGTGAAAGTATATTCTTACTTTTAACCAACGTTTGCATATATGATTGTTTTTGCTATTTTCAGGTTGGAAAACAATTTGGCATCTTAATCTTTCTCGCCAAAGATTCATCCGGGAGCTCTTTAATAGTGATAGTCCGGGAAAGGAAAAGAAATTGCCTGTAAAATGACTGAAGTGACCATATTTGATTTTTAATTAAGGTAATAATTGGGATTATGCATTTAAAAAAATTATTTATGTTGATATATGTTTTGTGGTTGCTTTTTGTGCATTTTTAAGCTACTAATTATGGTCCAAATGATTAGGCTGCAATAAAAAAAAATTCGCATAGTGTAATTACTTCCGCTATAAATATTTTAAATTAATGTTAAACATTCTGAAATTTTTAATATTACTGTCAATAAAACATTCGGGAAGAGAACTTGTATATAAGCATAAGCAGTGTTATCAAATCATAAACTTGTAGAATATGCAGCTAGTTTAACAAAAGGCTTTTCATTATTAAAATGTGAGCAATAATTCTATAATATGTACAGTTTCCTACCCTCGCTTCCCCCCCCCCCCCACCCTCTTGCTTTGAGTAGTTTTGATATTTCGAAACATTTTTCTGAAATAGCTGCATATTCTACAAATTTATGAATTTAAAATTGCTGGTTATATACGGGAATTGTTGAGTTGAACAATGTTAAATGAAAAAAGTCTATTATTAACAATAAGAACGGATAGTTACTTTCTGTAGAATATTTCAGGACATATAAACGTTTAAAGAAATGTTAGTTTTATTACAGAATATTTTTTAAATAGTTAGATACTTCCTTTAGAGTAATTTTTTTCTAAGAATTTTAAGATCAGGTTCGTCCAAATCGTGGTTACTTTGGTCTCATTCTGTGTTACCACATAATTTGCAATCAAGACATCATTCTTTCAAAAATATTTGTTGCATTACACGTTATAAGTTGTCAAAAGCAAATTACATATTTAAAATAGTTTTTTAGCAGGGTAAAAAAAACAAGTTCGTAAAGATAATTTTGAACATGAGTGCCTGTACCTGGTCTTTAAGAACTTTTAAAATACCTTGGATTTAATTTTAGTGAGAACCTTTTATAGTTGGTTAAAATAAATCAATTTAAAGAAAACTTGCTGAGTATTTTTAATTTTTCTGTTTTGTTTTCAGGATTTTATCAGTGTGATGTAATCCGAAAACAATTTTTATCTTGTATATATGTACAAAACTCTTTGTCGATTCATCTCATCAGTGATATAATTAGTTCCTTGCAAATTTTCTTTTTACCAGTGAGTAATTTAAAAAAATTTGAATTTATGTTACCTATATTTTGCTATGATTTTATGTAGCTTGATAGAATACAGTGCTTATCGTACAATAATGAAATTTAATATTTCACAACAAACATTCTTTTGTAATTTTTCCTTTCAGAAATGAAAATTATTGAATTGAATGAATTTTAACAATACGTTAGTTATATTTAAAATTTATTTGTCGGTTCATTAACCATGAATGTGTCAAATTCTAGGGTTTAGCGGGTTTTGAAAACAGTAGCTTTAATAGTTCCTAGATTTCCATCCCTCTGTTCTTGCATGTTCATGTTTTTGTTATTTATTGGATCAAGGATATAAAAGGGTACAATTTAACAAACAACTCAAAATGATATTTTTAAAAGCAATTAAAGTAATAAGTTCTTTAAGATAAATATCATTTGCTATTTCCTTCATACAATAAATACTTTTCTGAATAAGCTGACCTTACTTTATTTATGAACTATGTTTAAAGGTCTCTTTGCAATATTTTACAAATTATCACAACATTATACTGATTTGTATTCCAAAATTTAATTTTAGATACAAGTATACACTATGGAGATTAATCAGTCATTGGAAATCAAGCAATCATCCCTGATCATTAAACATTTCTCGCCACTAAGAATGGGTACAGGCATTAACACTATGAAAAATTCCAAAGCCAAATCCTACCAACAAAATGTTCCTAAACGGGCCACTCGTTGCTGTCTCCCAAAGCAGGCCACTGAAATACTGAAAGCGTGGCTGCTGAAGAACTTTATCGATCCTTACCCTAGCGAAGAAGAGAAACTAAAACTTGCCGAAGAAACAAAACTCAAGTTGGAGCAAGTCAACAACTGGCTCATCAATGCCAGGAGAAGGCTTCTGCCAAGTATCTGCCTCAAGTATGGACTTGACCACAGCAAATGCAAGATCGCCAAAAGGGGTGGTAACAGAGGCTTTGTCGTTGACAAATTAAAATCCATGAAACGTGACCCTTATAGTGATCTTTCCAAGCCCAATTCCCAGTCCTCTATTTCCAGTGTTGCAACTGAAACAAACAAAGATCCCTCCTCCAACTTTACCTATAAATTAATTCTTAAAGTTCCTGATTCTCCTGAGCATCCCACTATGCTTGACTATTTGGCCGATGTTATGTTGGTGAATGAAGAACTCGAGAAATCGCCTAACAATGAGGGCTTGTCCAGGATGGAATTTCTTTGTAGAAGAGGCCTTGGTGAACGAATGCATTTGTGCTCCCAATAGGGATTTTTCATTCTTTCTTATTAAAAGTTTTTATAATAGCTAGATGAATATGCCATATTTTACATAAGTGTTTTCGTACAGGTTTTTGAAAATATTTGATAGGATCATTTGGATTTTGCCACTTATTAAAGTATTAGTAATCTGATAAAAGCTATTGTAATCCAATAACCAGATAATAAATTGCAATCTTTTCTTTTTTTTTCTATTACGAAGACATTGTTACTTCAGTCTGTTTTACTATTCATTATAGTGTAATTGTATGTTGAGTATAGTGTTTGTGTTATAATTTGGTGTTGGTTCTGCAAAATTAAGAATTTTCCAAAGAGTTGAAACCCTGAGAGGTGATGTCAAATTGCCTATTACATTTAAAATACATTTTTTAAACAAGAAACATGTTATAACTACATTTTTTTTCTGAAGTGTGTTTGGTTCGTTTATTCTAAAGGTTTGTGTTTTAATTTTGTCAAGTAATGATGCCAAGCTTTCTTTGATGTGCCTTTCCTAACCTTATTTAATTTGTTATACTATTAAAGTGCCCAGCCTGCCTATTTCATATGTATTTGCTAATGTGGTTTTGCCCACATATAGAATTTTCCATTATTTTTTTAAAAATAAATTTTAAATACTCTATTTAAATATTATCTTTTGCTTTTAAAATTATCAGAAATTTTGGTTTTGTGCTTTTTTTTACAGGTGATGTAAATTTAGTTTTGTTACATTTTCCAAAATGTAATCAATTTTTGTCTTTCATATTTGAACATTTTTGTTTTAAAATGTCAAAATTGTCTTTGCTAGAAATGTTAATGTGAGATATTATTTTGAAATTGTGTCAAAATTTGTATTTGTCCTTGTGATTTGTTAGTACTTATTTGTATATTTTGTTTTTTTACTTCTTTACTGCTCAGTTAAGAAGTAAAACGTTTTATGTGAGTCAATAAAATTTTGTAAACACTATTAGTCGTTTTTTTCTTTAGTTATTCATTTTCATTAATGCTTATTTGCTCACATAACCAAATCCCCCCCCTTTTTAAGGCCTAATTCCAAATGGCATGTTTACTCATTGTTATTTACAAGTTACTAATATTAGTTCTACTTGCAAATATACTAAACCCAATAGCTCTGGTGCGACGTTAACTCGACCCAATAACCTACCAGACTAAATCCTACCATTATTTTTTACCAGTTTTTCAGGAGCACCCACAAAGTGAGGAATGGAAAAATTAAAATAGCATGTTGCCTTTTTTTAATCAGAATGTCGTCAATGAAGAATATGAACCGTGCTAGTTACAATTTGACTTTTTATAAGTTTTTTTCAATTAGGATTATGCCAACTACCTGTTTTGCAAATGTAAAGATTGGATGTGTATATGCTAAGATTGATAAGCTGATATGATTTGCTAAGCCATTATTGTAATTTTTAGTAGTAGGCCCCGTTTTTAATCTAAAGGCCCGTTTCCACTAGCGAGTTTAATCCAGATCAACTTAAGCTAGCAAGTGCCTTCAAAATAGCTACAAGACTGCATAGGCCATAGATATACCTCTGAGGGATACAGACGTATAAACCCGTCACCTAACTGTCTAGTTTTCCAGCAACACACATAATTTTTTTAAAAAAAATAATTATAAATTGAATAACTATTTAATTTTTAAATTGGAAGCATGGAGGAGCCATTTATAACCATCTACTATAGAAATATAATTTTTTTTAAATATTTAAGAAATTAAATTTTTGGTTAAAACTTAATTTAAATCTCATGCATTGAAAACGAATTTACACTTCAGCTAATTTGTTTATCCATCAGAGGGACATACAATACATCAAACTGGTTCCCAACTTTGTAAAAAATTATCAAATTAATTTTTTCTAAATCAAACATTCATCATTACATAAATTTAGTATATTTTAAAATCAAGTTAAAAGCAACAATATAAAAGCACACACATCCAAAAATGAAATGCTGTTTATTGAACAAGGTTTATTTAAATACAAATTTGGACACAGAATTGTTCTTGAAGTAGTACCATCAGAGTTATTTAGTCTTAATTTGGTTCATCATTTCTTGATCAGTAGAGTATAAACCAAAAAACACTCATAATTGATATCAATAAATGACACACAAAAATGAGCATCATTTAGTCATGTTAGCCACGTCTCCTGAGAACAAAAGTATGATTGCTAACTGACGTTTAGATGTTCTTTCTTGGCTTAGGCAATAAAAGTTGGAAAGTTGGCATCCGAAATTTTAAAATATTAAATGCTAAACTTGTATCATAGTTATGGACAAATTAATGAGCATAGTAGCACACAAACACTTCACAACTGGTGCTATCTTGCTGTAAACAATGCAAAGGACAATTTACCTGGAAGTCTATTTAAATATAGATTTTAAATTTCTAATTAAAGATGTTAATTCCACTTTGAAATCATTCTTTTGTGGATCATAAACATCAAGTGTTTCTGTATTTTTATCAACCTTAACTAAAATCCAATGCAAATTACCAACACAAATAGGAATCAGTAAATTTGAATAGTCATAAGAGTCTACCAGTAAAACACAAGTTGACATTGTCTGGGCAACTGTAGAGCGTATATAGCTTGAATGCTACCCGACTTTTCACATAGAATATGAAAGAAAGCATCGACAATTTCGTCATACAACCAACCTCAGACAAAGTCATTATTAGATATTAATTTTAACTCTTTTTCCTCTTCATCACTTACAGATGTATCAATCCTAGGAAAGTTAAAGAGTGACCACCAATAGTGTTTCGGACGGAATCGGAATTTAAATCGGATGTGAAGGAATCGTCACAAATTTTGATGCGCTTAGATGGGGAATTACCTAAACTTATTTTTCTCTTTTTAGAACATATTTTTTGTCGGCGCTTGCTTGTTTTAAATAAATTAGATTGAGGTACTAGTTTTTGATTTGGAGGAACTTTGGAATAGGGAATAACACTGTTAGATTTTAAGTAATCAGCATTAACGATACCCTCAGAAACTGAAGCTAATGTATTTAAAGAAGTCAAAATATTCCATAAAAAGACATCTTGCACCGCCGAATTTTTTATCAATTTTAACAGCTTGTCACATAATTTCTCGCAAGCAGCAACTCTGTTTTCATGTAAGAGTGGGTTATACATATTGTGAGTATTAACAGAATAAATGTCAACTTTATTATTGAAAGACACATTTAAATCTAAATCATCAGATTCGCAAAGTTCTTCACTACAAGTAGTTTTTTTTGTCTAAAGTTGTTTAGGGCATGCACTTTATGTATATGTTTACATAGATTTACACAATCTGTATCTGGGCAAGTGCACCGGTACAAATGACTACATAATGAGGTACAGCACCTTTCAGCACATTTAAAATAACAGTAGTCTTGCAATAAACAAGTTTCATGTACAAGAGTAACTGTGTGTTTTATGTTTTATCACTGATTTATATCACTGATTTTCTGATTTAGAGCATCAAGATTTGGAACATAATAACGGTGGATGAGCATAATAATCTTCTTCACAACGTATAACAGCCGATACAACAACCTTTACCTGAGGATTGAGCCGGAATATTCCATCGAATAAACACTCATACTTGCACAGGATCCCTGAAACAAAATCTCGATTAGTATTGTTTGTTTCGGCATGTACAACAACACAATCGAGTTGTACGATTTCTTCATTGAAGAAATCTCCCTTGTCAATCCTTCGATCTTACTGCCAGGAACACACACAAAGTCGAAAAAACTCCATTTTCCAACGAAATACTCCTTCAAACCCTTAATCATAGAATCACCAATGACCAACAACTTCATTTTGTCAAAATAAAGCCCGAAAAAAACTTTCAAATAAAGGAATCAAAAATGCACGTATAAATAGTAGTAATATTAAACCCTTAACTTCAAAAAATGGGAATCAGAAAACTTACGATCATGCAACAATTTTCACAAAAATATATAATAAAACCACAGCAATTTAAGATGAGGAGAGTTTAAAAAGTGTCGAATGAATCAGAATATCAAATTCGCGAACGCTTTGAATCTGAGGAAAATGTAAACAAACATAGATTTAAGCTAGATCAAATAGTTAATCGTGTTCCCTGAACTGGATTAACTTAATCGCGTTCGGAACTCGATTAACTGCCCAGCTCATGACGTTTCACTTAGGCTCCGCCCTTGATCTAGATTAAGTTCGCTAGTGGAAACGGGGTATAAGCTTAAAACCTTATTTTAGTGGTATAGAAGTGTCAGGGAACGAAATTCGAAAGAGAATTCTACGTGAAATAACGATGGATAATTAAATGTACCATGATCCCTTTATAATTTATATAAACACTCTTTGTGAAGAAGTATTATATTATAAGATAATTAACAAGTTGTCTATTTTTTTACTGTCGAAAGATAAATAGAATTAGTCACAATTCTCTTCCACATTATAATTTTATATAAAAGTTGTTATACGAGTTTATAAGTAGATAAAGGATGTGGGGTTTAGTTATGCTTTATAACCCCCACAGGATACGCACTTGCGTTAGTTTTTGTTTAGAGCTTTAATATGAACGGATAGGGATATGCTGTATGAACGCCATCTCTATATGACGGCCGCCAACTGGTCAATGATGTCACTATGACGTCAAAGGAAGACGCTCACCTTAACCAGTGTTCGAAATTGAATACAGAAGTTTAGGAGCAATCTGTGCTACTACCTTAAAAAAAACTAGGCGCAAATGCACATTGCCGCCAAGGAACATTTTTTAAAATTATTTAAAAAAAAGTCTTCAAACTATGGTCTGAAGTTCTGCATGCGACCTTAAAATCACCCAACTAGGGGATTTTAAGATCGCTAGAGTTACGTTATTTTATAGAATAACAAATTTCGCAATTTTAGGATAGCTGGAGTTCTCCAAAATTTAAGAAATCCCAACTTATTACAACCGGGGTTTCTGGATATTATGGTAGCCAGAGTTTTTAAAGTTTTGGGGCTGTTAGACGTTTCTATATTTAACAATCGCCACAATTCAATTTGGGGATTTAACAACATCTGCAATTTGGAGATTTTGCGAATTTAGTCGTGGTTTCTCAATTTAGATGCCTCGTAATTTATATCCCAGGTCAAGTGACGAGGTTGACACCTGAGCGGGCAGAGCACTTTAAGCAAACAAGCCACCGTGCGCTTGTTTGGGACTTTCTACTCCACAGATTTCGTCGCAGTTAACACTCAGGACAAATACGGGCAAACACACAACACAATATCCATACCCATTGCTGGGATTCGAAACCGGGACCTCGAAAGATGTTAATATCAATAAAAAATCATCCCATATAACTCTTGAAATTTGTAGTTATTGCTTGAAAGACTAGGAGGATATCTTTCGTGGTTCTGTCTTCCTATGAGCGGATCGCGATGAGCAATAACAAAAATCACATCAAAATATAGCTCCTTTATATGTTCCTGGTGTACGTTAAATTCGCCAAGGTCCAAAGTGTGATGTCACTATAAGGTAATATAAGTAAGGTTACATAGTATGCCAGCTCAGAGGTAGGCCTCGTCACGATCGTGGTTCTAAATTACGGGGTCCATATACAAGGTGGCCCAAAAGTAGGCTTGTTAGATATACAGTTATTTATACAGCAACAGTTATTTTTCGAAAGCATGTCTGCTGGTAGTTGATTGCGCATTATCTCACAGAACTGTAATTAGGATCGTCCTCAAGAAGGCCTTGTAACTGGGCGGCACGGTTTAAGGTTCAGCTGGTCCATCAGGCACGCGTTGTAGGGATAATCAGCTCCCGAGACACTAGTCGAGTGGACTTCTTTTTATGTTTATGAATGTTATGCTACGCACTGTCTCCGCATTTTTCATACTTTCAGTTGTCTTAACTCTTAAGGATCCACCGCCGGTGCGGTGCTCCTCACTCAGATTCCCAGCGGTGGTTTGCACTTACAAACAAAAGCACAAATTTTCCACCAGCACAAATCATTTTATAGGATAGCTGGTAGATGGCGAGATTCGAAGTTTCGTACTCTGGAAACATTATTTGCTTATTCTTCAAGCATCAAATAAATATTCCAAAGCTATCTCGAAAATAAAAACCAAACGAAGTCCACGAATCGCAACTCTTTGGATAAGATACGCTGTAGTACGACTTTATTTTAGCCAACCAACAAAACTAAGCACGACTATGTCAAATACCTGTTCTAATAATAACCCAAAGTTCTTACAGCAGCAGGTACAGCATTAACTCTCTCTGTTAGCCTACTTTTGGGCCTGTATATAGTAGCCCTCGTGTAGCTCTAGTGCAACGCCTATTCAGGCAACCTAATCTGACATGGATAATGGCGTTCGGCATGGTGGATTTAATTAGGGATTATTAAGCAAAACAGAAAACAGGTTGTAACATTTCTTAAATTTATTTTTTTCTCTAATTTTCTTTTTATAAACCACATTTCCGTCATCAATAAATAAAGTCTAGTGACAAAGTCTGCTATAAATCTTATCACTCCATTTATTTATCAACGAAAGTGCCGAATGTAACATTGAAGAGATTATCGCGATAGGATCCACCATATAATATAAGATATTAGAAATCGATTTAAATGAGAGCGATATTAAAGAAAAAAAAATCTTTTAAACTGTTTGAAGGTAATTACTAATATTGTTTCTAATTTTTATTTTTCTATGCTAAAAAAAAGGAAAGACCCAGTTCCCGCTCTAGCCGTAGAGATGGTAAATCTGCCGTAGGCAGGTAAACTGCAGTAGACTAATGAACTTGGACCATTGTTGCAAGCACTCAATAACTCTAACCTGTAAGAAAGTAAACTGAGAGACTGATTATATTTAAGAGCAAAAATGGTATAATTCATTGTTGAGGTTACCGCAGTTTACCTGCTCACACTGCAGAAATCCACCCTGTACCAAAGAATTAGCCTTGGGCAAAAAATACAAATTTCGATCCAATTGAATATATAAATATTAAAAATACGAATATTTTTTAATTTTGATAAAAAATAATAATTTTCAATTGTCAAAAAATTTGATATTCAGATAAAGGGTATATTCTAGAGTAGTACAATCGAGAGAAAACAATTTTACATTTATAATTTTTGATTACTTAGAAATTCATCCCATCAATATTTTACTTTTAATTGCCAAAATGTCGCTTCTTCAGATGTGCCGGCCGGCAAATGTCCAATTTAGGGCCTGCAAGAACAGCCAACACCTTCTTTAGAGAAAGCCTCTGCATTCAAACGATAACGTAGTTGAAGTAGTCCGATCTAACCAAACACAAAAGCTTAAAGCAATATCAAGATATAATTCGCCAACTTTTTTAGGTAACTGATTGGTCAGAGTGGACTACTCTCACTACGTCACACGTAAAGTGGCAACCGGTGGAAAGGCATTGTTTATAGGTGGTGTAGAAAAGAAACAGCGTAATGATACGCCACATCGTAGATTATACTCATTACTACTTCGTCACTTTACTACTAACGTGGTAAAAGTAAGTAACGTAAAAAAAAGTAAGTATGAAAAAACAACTGCCAATTAACTGTTTCCTTTCCACATAAGATTTATGCAGCATTGAAAACAATGTTTCGCTATAATCTGTCCCTCTCGCTAAGCAGAAGAGGGCTAATTAGACTGAAGCCTACTCTTCAATGCTGCAACGAACTTCCATCTCAGAGAGGAATTCGAATTTCGAACCCACAGACGTAACTCCTTTGATGTTTAATAACAGAAAATATGCTGACACTGACAATGGCTCCTGGGGAATTCGATTTGTCGAAACGGAATCGCACAAGCACAATCTAATTGCTCTTCAGAAAGAATGATAATTTCCGGTTTCCTTTTGGAACGAACTTGGCTACTTGATTCCATGCCAAATTGCGTCACTCTTTCCTCTGCGATCGCTCCGACAAGGTGGTTGTGGCTCTCCGCTTGTATCCATGGATTCCGAAGTGATTGTTGTTGGAGCCGGCATCAGCGGTTCGTTTATTATTATTATATTTTTGCATTTTAATTCATCAATGTAGACCTTTCCTTGTCGTGTCTATAAAATCATATCTGTCAGCACATGTTTTTTCGCTGTTTTTATAATTTTTTCGGAGTTAGCAATATGAGCGTAGTAGACCCGGCGTTTTCCGTAATTTAAGCTCCAGTTTTTCTAGCAATAACAATAATTTTTTTTAAAAATTTAAATAAGAAATGCAAAATACTATTTGTATTCTACTTTTCTTTTTAACATGAAAACGAAAAAAAAAATCATTTCTTTAAAAATAAACATAATTCTGATTTTTAAAACAAAAATATAATTATTAACAAATGTAACTTTCAAATTTATGCAGGGAAAACAATAATACATCTGTGCCCATTTCCATTCCATTCGTAAGGAGATCACCCTTTAAGAAGGGGTATAGAGTATGGATCGAAACTTCGAATCTAAATCTTTCCATTGATATCAATTACATTTATATATTGACACCGATTTATCTCAATTTTGTGTTATGCTGAAATAAATTATAGTTAATAGGATATGTCGTGTTTTGAAAAAAAAAATGAACAAAAGTTATTCTAACAATATAAAAATAGGTAATTCATTACCTTTACCGCCTTTTCCTCTCATTTTATAAAAATCTTGTTGTCATGACTTAAAACTGTATTAAAAATAATAGTTCTTATAATATCTTTTTTGTGCAGTTATTATAAGGACAAGTTATTATATTTTTAATAAGATTTAAGAGTTTTTGTTTAAATGATTATTTTTTTCTTTCAAATTGCAACCCAATGGTTATAAATGTAGTTTTTACAAATTTAATAAGTAGCATTTGCCGTTATCCGATGTAATTTTTTTGAAGTGACACTTTGATTGCCCTTTCCCATCGGTCAATTTTAGACCCTTATATTTTATCATTACTGGTTGTAAGCAACATAATAATTTGGAACCATAGGTTAAGAAGTATTAATCCTATTATTCTAAAATAAATGTTTTGCAGTTTGAAAAATAATTTCGTCTACCTAATTTTGTCATTTGAAATACTTTGAAGTGAGTAATAGTAATAAAATAATTTCTCCTACACATCTCCGGACCGGATGATAGTAAAATCTATGGAGAATCCTCCTTTGTAACCCATTACACATGACCCTTATTTTCCAAACGTGTAGATATAATCCAGTTCCAGTATATGACTATTATTTAAAAATATATATCCAATGTGTGCTCATTTAATCAATTGGAGTTAAGCACAAGAAAAATTCTTTCATTTACACACAATGAAACTTATTCACTAAATTTTAAAAGTGCAGGGATATTTTTTATAACTGGTACTGTATTTGTAAAAATATTCTTGTCCTCTAAAACTAACTTCTCCTGGTCTTAAAAAAAGCGTAGGATCAAGTGATATTTTTCACTGCCCTAAAGTATTGGATGATTGTACAATGCAAGAGCTTTACTGTACTATTAATAAATCAAACCTTTAAAGTGTCATTTAAAATACATTTGTTCTTAGGAAGGTTCTTACTTATCAGTTTCATTGGTAAGACAAACAGAGTAAGAGTGCGTCCTTGAAAGATAAGATTGTCGACATCTATTTTAGAGCATATCTATTACTCTGCAAACGCTTCAAATTTAATAAATAGTGATGTCCAGAATTGCCCCTCCCACGCGCATGCGCCATGAGATAGGTTTTAAGAGCTAGTTTAACTTTCACACTACGTTTATAACGTAACGTAAAAAGTTGGAGCTTTTAAAGGCTATGGCCTTCCGTCTGTCTGTCGTTCACCCGCTTTCACAGCCCAAACTACAAATGATACAGACAAGTGTGATACGTCAATAAATTTCACACTTTGAAACTATAGTAACCATTGAAAATCTTAAAAAAAAGAATCGAATTCAAAGAGCTTCAATGGGCACGTTTCATGTCTTGAGTGGTAACAGTTTCGCAGGAATGAAATAAGGTATCACTTGGTTGATAAATGTAGTGGGCGGAGCTTACCGTGTCATACCACCAATGAAATCCAGGAAGGAAAGCACGAATGATCTGATCTACGCCACGTTAAACAAGCCAATTATTAAAGAAACTGCAAAATTTTAAACCCATTTAATTAACAAACATTAAACACCAAATCTGCTAATTAAACACCAATAGGGTAACTGCGACCACCCTAACTAGATTAAGGACAGGCCACTTCAATGGGATGGAAATCCAAAAAGATGGAACTAGGAAATACTCCATCTGCAGAAACTGCCCCGACTCGAAACTGGATCCAAAACATCTTTTCTCTTGTCCAGCCACCCTGGCAAAATTGCAGCAAATCACCAATTCGCCCTACGAAGACTTTTATGAGGACATATATACTGGACCCATACCACTGTCTGGTCCCATATAATCTTTATCCATGGACACGGCATCATCATCATCATTAACATTAATTACCTATTTTTTTATTTGTCATTATTTCAAATTAATATTGCCATTCAATAATCGTACGAGAAACTTTGTATGTTTAAAAAAATGGCTTGTTCATTCAGCATTTCTGATGCTTATCAAGACCTGAAATAGGCCCGTTAAAGCTATATGAAGCTTGTGATATAAATCAGGTAAGAATGACGTCTATATATATCACAATTATTGTTCGTCGATGGATTGCGTTGTTTGTCATTATTAAAGTTTGATATAAAAGTAACCGACATTTCTTAAGAAGTTCTACAAAGCACATATGTTTCAGTCAACCACATATATTTTGCTATATTTGGGTACTCCTCATTAATAGTAATTCACTGGATTATATATATACCTTTTTGGTTCACTGATGATAGCGCAAGAACATTTTGTCGAAAAAAAGATTTAATTTTTTTTTTGGATAGCTTGAATGAGCTTTGTCCTTATTGCCAATGCCAAAAGTCAACAAATTAGTTTTTATGAGATAGGTACAATGAAACTAGTGGAACACGAAATAACTGTCATTGCAATGGGTGTTCACTCTTTTCACAAAAAGTATTGACATATGTTAGTTAGTTTGTTTTTTCTTTAAATAACGGACGATTTTCAACTCTAACCCCCCCCCCCCCCCTAAAAAAAAGTACCATAATTTTCTTTTTTTGCAAAAATAAAAATATGCGTCTCTAATAGTTTTACTTTTTACTTAGAACATATTCTGAAATTTCCAACAAAATTATAAATGTCAAATATCCCAGCCTATTAACGTAGGGTTTCTAGCAATAAGTTTTTGAAGTTAAACTAGAATGTTTACAAAACTCATGCGTTTTCGTTTCGTAGTAACATAACAGAAAGCGCCTAATCGAGAACAAACCATATACCTCAATTGTTCCTGACACTGTCGATGAGACTTTGACTTTTACAGTTAGAGTCCTTATTTATTTTTTTTGTTTGTTTATTTATTTTTTAGGTCTGAGTGCGGCCAAATGGCTGAGTGAAGCCGGGTTGAAGGTTTTGGTGTTGGAGGCTCGTGACCGCGTGGGAGGACGCACCCTAACAAAACGGGTAAGGAAAGATTTTTTTTCCCTTCTCATCGAACTTTATTTGTAGTTTACCCCAATGTTGTTTCCTTACTTATGTGTATTGTATGCAGGGAATAAAACTTAAGGGAATTTTTTTTATAGAAATCGCCTACGATTTAGAAGTTTAGGTTTTTTCATAAAATTAAAAAAAATATTTACTTGGACCTTTACTTTATTGCTCCAAAAACATGTAACTAACATTACAAGTTTCTAAAACTTTTTACTCGAACTAATTTTGTTTTATATGTGTTCTATTGAAATTAGTGATTCTCCAAGGCCAAAAAAAAACTAGAAGTGGGAATCATTTTACAGAAACGCAATGATTCAAGGTTATTACGGCAAGTTAATTTTAACAAGAGGATAGTATAAACAAAATCTTTTCGCCTTTGCAGCTGTACTTGCATATGGAGCTGTTTGAATATATGCTCTTAAGTTCTGAATTTAATACGATGTGTATAATGTATATATATCTATTTCTCTACTCGGTATAAGACACAAAAATTTAAAGGAAATAATTTAAAACCAGTTCTTTAGGAGAGATAGATAGTGTGTAGTGTGATAACTATTGTCACTGTTATGAACTGTTACGAGGTTGCGACCATTTTTTTATATCTACCTTTTCTATGATATTTTTAAAATATTATAATTCTTATTTACTTTTTTGTGTGGCTATAGTTTAACGATGGACCCAAGCATTATCCCAACACTGTGACCACCGTACCTCAGCAACCAGAATTGTAATGAAGTTTATAATCTTGCAATTAAAATTTCAATATTTTTCCTATAATTTCAATTAAAAATTTAATTTTACGAAAAACCCCTAAGGAATTATTTAATTCAAAGTTTGCGTTGAGTATGTATAAAATAATATTTGGTAACTCTTTAAAATGTTCTCAGTTATATTTGTATGCTTATAACTGTTATTGAATTTTTAAAAAATATATTTTACCTTTAAATAATTTTATTAAACATTGAATGTTAAATAAATATTATAGGTACTAAACCCTTCATCTGCAACCTGCGGTATTCTGACGATTGTTGTGGTTCTTCGCTTTTATCACAAACACAAAATTCTAAAGAAATCTTTAAAAGTCAAAAACATAACCCTTTTAAAATCCAAAATGCTTCAAACAAAACTTTTTCATTGTATTATTTTTCTGGTAGATAATTTTATATTATAATGAAAACAAAATTATAAAATTAATTCAATTAAATAAGCTCGAGTCGCAATCGGAGATAAAGGAAAGAGACGGCAGAGAGTAATGAATCATGATTTGCAATTATTTTAGCTTATTTCAATGGTGCCAAAACTGTTTAATCTTCGAGCAATTTTTTTCACCTATTTACTTATCACTTTTTAACATCTTTCGAATGATGAATTCAATTTTGATATTATTATTTCCTCCAAATGAGTGGTTATCAGTTAAGGATCTTATCCTAGAAAAATTTAGGTGGTAATAAAAAAAAATAACTCCGTGATTTTTTTTCCTGTTGAAAACAAATATGTGAAACCTATGTTTATTGTTTTTTTGCAATTTTTGCTTTTCAAATGACTTTTCTAATACTTATATTGCTTAAAATTTTGAAAACAAAACCATTTTATGATCAAAAATACACACGACGCACTCACTGAACTTCCCATCCTACCCCTAAAAAAATTGGTGCATTATGCAACGTCAACAAAATTTCTTAAAATCTAAATAAGAGAAAATATCCAGAAATAAAAATAATTAAATTTTAAATTTAATAATAAAATTTACGCAAAGCCTGTTAGAAACTAAAAATGAAATTACTGAGTACCATACTACCATTGGAAAGTAATCAACAAATCTCCCAAGGAAAACATATATTTTACTAAAGTTCGAAAAAAATGTTTTAGAAAATTAGTAAATTGTAATTATCAGAAAATATGCAAAAATTAAGAAACAAAACTGCACTGAACGTTAGTGAGTTGGGTTCAATACATGGAACTTGGTTTTGATTAAGCAATTTCTCAAGTTTGTATCTGTATAATATACATTGTAATTTTTAAGTACTTGAAGTTTCAAAAATTAAAAAAAAAATGTGGAACTAATCACAATTATAAATTAGATGCACACTACTGGCCACCATGCAGTTTACATCAAAAAATAAAATATTTTAATTCTATCAAATAAAAAGATTTATATATACATATTATTGCCGTCTTTATTAACCTAGGATCCCAAAGTGGACTATGTGGACATCGGCGGGGCCTATGTTGGACCGACCCAGGACCGACTCCTTCGAATGGCTAAGGAATTCGGCATAGAAAACTACAAAATCAATGAGGTCGAGGATCTCCTGCATTATAAAGATGTAAGTAACAAGACAGACCTCGCCTTGTTGCTATACGGGAAAAAGGGTCGTATAGGACAAATGCGACTTTTTAAGTAGAAAATTACTAAAATTTCCAAATGAGATGTTCCAGAAATGGAAGCAATTTTTAAATTGATCTATATAGCAGTTGGAACACAGTTATCAGAGCTTTTATTATTTCCAGCTTGAAAAACAATGGAAAAGTGAAACTCATAATAATAATAATAATAATTTTATTGCACAAAAATAAAAGATATTAATTTGAAGGGGAAAAAATACAAAAACAATTATACAGTAGATAGAACACCAAGGGTCACAAGGACCATATTGGCGAACGTAAAAAAGTACATGGATGTAAATTTACAAACACAAAAAAAGAACAAATATTAAATTACAAGTAAAAAATATTATTATGGCAACAGAAGTGTCCGGGGTATATTTAAGAGGGTTAGTCAATACAAAATGAATTACTGTACAGTTATTTTATTTCAATAATTGAAGTATGCAAAATCAACAAGAAGTTCATAAAGAACTAAAATAGCCTACTTTCCTGTTACTTAAATACTTACTGAAGTTCTAATTGGGAAAAAAAACTAGGTTCCTAAAGTAAATATCATCAACAGCCGTTTCTACACTAGATTTATACACATTAGAAAAAAAAAATCGAAACACAGCACCCAGCTATAATTTAAACTTCTAAAAGCCAAAATCAACTATTTTCCTTAATATTCTTTCGTAAATTAATTAAATATTATTTATCATCTGCTCGTGATTTATTTGTAGTTCGAAGAATAATTAAATATTTATTAATAACAAAAGTAATGAAACTACTCCGAACTGCATTAAAAAATAAGAAATGTAAATTAAAACTAAATAATTGCATGCAAAAGTATGCTTGCCGCTTTCTGGTAGATAATTAATGAATAATCGAAAGAATCAAATTGTACTACATTTTATGACGTCATTCCAAACTGATTCATGAAAATATTATTTTGCTTCAAATATGTTTAAATAAATAAAGTTTCTCATGCCATTGTTGATTTGGCAACAGTGATTTAAATGACTCAAAATTGAATTTCAATGCTAATTCAATGGAAATTCGCCAAAGATAGTAGATTTATGTCCGTCCGGACGTACGACAGACGGACAAAAAAGTAGAAATTGTGAGTATCTGAGGTCATAGCTTTCTAACAAAAAAAGAATTTGTGATACGAGGGATACGACGATTTGAAGAGGATCAGAAAAAATGCCTCAACAGACAGAAGATGACATCACCGCATTTCAATCCTACAGTGATTTAAATGACTCAAATTGAATTTCAATGCTAATTCAATGGGAAATTCGCCGAAGATAGTAGATTTATGTCCGTCCGGACGTACAGACAGACGGACAAAAAGTATGAAAGTTGGGTATCTGAGGTCATAGCTTTCTAACAAAAAAAGAATTTTTAAGATCCGAGGGATAGAACCGATTTTGGAAGAGGGGATACGGACAGACAGACAGACAGCGAACAGACATCGACACGATGGACATCAACCGCATTTCAATACCTACAGTGATTTAAATGACTCAAAATTGAATTTCAATGCTAATTCAATGGGAAATTCGCCGACAGATAGTAGATTTATGTCCGTCCGGACGTACAGACAGACGGACAAAAGTATGAAAGTTGGTATCTGAGGTCATAGCTTTCTAACAAAAAAAAGAATTTTTAAGATCCGACGAATGGAACAGATTTTGGAAGGGGGGTACGAACGGACAGACAGACGGACATCGACCGCATGTCAATACCTACTTTTTCATTTTTTTAAAAAATTCTTACGAATTAAAAAAAGAAAAGTAGGCTAAAAATAGTTCTCTATATCGGGAATATCAAAAAAAAAAAAAAATTCAATTGGTTTTTGAAGGAAGTAAGATTAACTAAAGATTGTATTTGAAGCGGAAGACTATTAAAAAACTTTGTGCAAGATAAATAAAATTTTTACAGAAATGTTCTTTTTAGGTTTAGGAATGATGTAAATACCATTAAGTCTTCTTGGGTTAATACAATCCGCTTATTGCACACATCAGGATTATTAAAAATATATAAACAAACTTTAAAGAAATAAATATAACGAATAGGTATAATATTTAACAATTTATAATTTTCAATGTTTGCTCACATTTGCCTTTAACAAAAATTTAACAAATTTATTTTGTATGTTTATAATTCTTTTGAGGTTTGTTACATAATCCCCTCCCCAGGCAAGGATTCCATAATTAAACAAAGGATGTACAAAAGCGTTGTAGAGTAATCGCATGAAATCATGGTTTATTTTATTTCTCAAAAAATAACATTTTCTTAAAACGAATCTTAATTTGTTTGATACGTAATTGGCGTGTGATTTCCATTTCAGGTTATTGTCAACAAAAACACCGAGATACTTAATGGTATTTACTTGATCGAGGTTATTACAGTTACAAGAAAGCAAATCTGAACAAACTCTGTCATGATATTTTAAATTGAGAAGAGTAGTATAGGTGCTATTTTGCAGGCTGAAAAGCATATATTTAGTTTTAGAAACATTAATACTTAAATTATTATTTAGGAACCAATTTCGGATTTTAAATAGATCTGAATTAATTAAACTGTTTAAGTCTTCATATGCAGATGAGGATGAATAAAGTAAAAATGTATCGTCTGCGAAGCTAATATAATTTTTCCATTTATATCCATATTACAGAAATCATTAATATAAATAAGAAACTGTGCGACTGTGCGAACATAGTGTGCGACTAGTGGATTTTAGTAATCATAAAAATACTTTTAACTTAAGGGTTTTTTAAATAAAAGATTGAATTAGGATTACATATGTATTAAGTATTTATCGTCCTTTGGTTTAAATAATACTATTTCAAACTTGTTACACAGCTGCCTTTTGCCAATATGTCACTTTTTCGCATGCTGAGCGACTTCTGGACTTGTCCAAAAGAAAATTTTCGCATCCACACACACACACAATTCGACTTTTCATCATATAAAAGAAGTAGTGAAGTTGTTATCATGAAATAATAGAAACGAACATTGTGTTGATGTTCGAAATAAATATTATTAGTTTTAATAAATTTAATATTGATTTTGATTTGAAAAGTCAAAATTTTAGTAATCATTAAAATACTTTTAACTTAAGCCGTTTTTCTTGAATTAGGATTACACATTGATTAATTATCTATCGTCTTTTAATTTAAATAATACTATTTCAATCTTTTTTTTTTAATTCTAATTTTTAAATAACCGTATTTTCTGATTGGTGGAGTTCAAAAAATGACAATTTTGAGGTCAAATTCAAAGTTATTTTAAGGTTAAGCAGTTTTAGCAAAAATATCCATAAATTATTTAATAAAAACTGCGGAGTTTTCTTCATTCTATTACCATCACCGTTCTATTCTATTTCGAAATTCGTCCTACACTTTGCCTACTCTGAAATTGAAATGAGCGAATTTATAGGCACTAGGCAGCCATTTCCAAGTAAAACTGCAGAAGACAATAGAAGAGATATTCAACTACACGATTCTTTGACTGTAATTGTTAATAAAGGTGCCGCTTCTACACTTACAGCAAAGGAAGTACACATTAAATGATCCTTGAAACACTAAATAACATTCCTTGAAATTGCTAAAATAACAACATACATTTACATAGGAATATATAAACGTTTTACTTCCAATAAACTCTCAATTATTATTTCTTTCTTTTCCTTCTTTTTGGAAGTGATTCTTACAGAAAAAGTAGTTGTTGACTAAAACGAAAATTAACTGTAAAAAAATTAATGAAATGTCAAAAAAGAAATACAAATCTTTGAAATAAATATATATTTTTAATTAATAGGCTTCTGTTTTTTTTAAATAAAGAAGTGCTCGAATGCCATTCGGTTACTACTTACATTTATTAGGTAGCAGGTAGCTTAAGTAATAAATTTTCCTTAAACTAAAAAAAAACTCAGCTTAATACAAAGCTAAATTAACAGGGTAGTAATAAATAGTATTTTACTGTATTTTGACTTTTTGTGTTTCTGTCATCTTTCGTTGTAATATTAGTTATTTTTCAGGGTGTCAGGACTAGATTTCGGCCAAATGATTTACCCGGCCGAAGAAACCCCCTTGTCAACATGGACATTAACAATATCATGTGGCTAATGGATAAAATGGGAGAAGAGGTAAGGGATTCAATTTAATAAACTACTAATTTAAAAAAACAAAAATCAATTAAATTTTAACAAATACATTAATCCATTGGAATGGGGTTGTTTCACGTCGTCGGGGGCAACAACTCCGCGGTCTTGTTTTCATTTTTCTGGAATTACTTTTGTTTTGTAATTCGAAAGTGAGTTTTCTAAGAATATTTAAGGCATTAATTTTTTTAAATGCCAACTTCTTGCTGTGCTGTTGGTTGTTCAAATCATTTATTGAAAAAATCTTGCATAGAAAGAAAAGTTTATTTTCATCTGTTTCCGCATTCTTATCCTAGATAAAAACAAGTTGCATGTTGTAAAGAACTCAGAAGCAGACGAAAAGTACGTTCAGTTTGAGAATAAAATTGAAACTACCAATTAAATCGAAGTACAAAGAAAAATGAAAAAGAAAAAAAAGCGTTACATTAGCTTAAACATTCCCATTCAAAAAAAATTTGCCGGTGAGCGAAGCCCGAGGGTAAAAAGTTTATGATTCAAATCAAATGTTCATGAGAATAAACAAACTTTAAAAAAAAATTAAATCGGTTTTTAAATTCAGCATCAGAATTATGTTAACTAATGCATTAAAGTTTTATCCTAGGCAAGCTATCTCCATGATTAGATATCGCGATTTTCACCATATTTTATATTTAACAGTATGCGTTCTATTTAAGCCTTGTGCAGTTGTAATAAGACGATTATTAACCTAACCAATCTTATGTTTCAAACATTAAAAAAATTCTAAAAAGCCTTTTCAAGTATGAAATGTATTAATGCTATCTTTAATGTGTTTTTCGATAAAATCTATTCTGATGCCTATCATATTCTTAATTGTCTTAAGATGGGGTCTTGTACTATATTCCATTATTTTTAGCATTGTTCAAGTTTTTTTTAAATACCAGAATTAACATTATAATAGGTTAACGTAATTTTTTTTTAAAAATCATATATTAAATTTGAATTGCAGATACCAGCAGACGCTCCGTGGAATGCTCCAAACGCAGATGAATGGGACACTATGACTTACAAAGAATTTTTGTTGAAGAATTGTTGGACTCAGTAAGTTTAAAGTCTTGTAATATATAGAAATGCACTTATGGATGTAATATAATGAAGAAACTCGGTTAATTGTATGCAATATTTCTTCCTTACAGGGGAGCAATAGACTTTTTTAAGAACTTCATCAATATTAATATCACAACGGAATCCTACGAAGCGTCGACGTTGAGTTTCCTTTGGTATATTAAACAGTGTGGTGGGACAAAGAGAATATTTTCCACAACCAACGGAGGGCAGGTAAATGAAATCACTTCTTCAAATTTGTTTGGTTTCTTTTCAGGCATATGTGACTATTATATAATTTAAAGAGATATTTTTTTGTTTGCAATAGGATTCTGTGTAAAATATTACATTTTCTGAATTTTTTTAAAATTAACTTTCCGAAATTCTGTATAAGAATACTTTTTTTTAAGCTTTACTTAAATTTTACTAACTACAATCATATAAAGTATCTCATTTTCAAAAGCTGAAAAATATTGTTTTTTTATCGAGACGTTAAAGTAATAATGATACACTGCGATGCAAAAGTTTAGACATGACTTTATTTCGATGTAAAATTTAGAATTGTGATAGTAGAGTTACAAAAACCTCCTAAACATATTAAAAAAGTATTTTGAAATGCTATAATTGAATATTTTCCACAACCAACGGAGGGCAGGTAAATGAAATCCCTTTTTCATATTTGTTTGGTTTCTTTTCAGGCATATGTGGCTATTATATAATTTAAAGAGATATTTTTTTTGTTTGCAATATTATTCTGTGCAAAATATTACATTTTCTGAATTTTTTAAAATTAACTTTCCGAAATTCTGTATAAGAATACTTTTTTTTTAAACTTTACTTAAATTTTACTAACTACAATCATCCCAGCTAAAAATTTTCTTCAAAAAATCTGCAAAAAAAATCTGCAGAAATTTGCAGGTATTTGGGACTGAAGAAAAAATCTGCAGATTAAATTCTACAGAAAATCTGAAGATTTTTTCTGCAAAAAATCTACAGATTTTTTTCTTCAGTCCCAAATACCTGCAAATTTCTGCAGATATTTTCTGCAGAAAATCTGAAGATTTTTTTCTGCAAAAATCTACAGATATTTTCTTCAGTCCCAAATACCTGCAAATTTCTGCAGATATTTTCTGTAGAAAATCTGAAGATTTTTTCTGCAAAAATCTACAGATTTTTTCTTCAGTCCCAAATACCTGCAAATTTCTGCAGAAGATTTTTTCTTCAAATTGTATGCAGAAATTTGTAGGTATTTGGGACTAATGAAAATATTCTGTAGATTTTTTAAAGATATTTTCTTCAAAAAATCTACAGAATATTTTCTTCAGTTCCAAATAGTACCTATATAAAGTATCTCATTTTCAAAAGCTGAAAAATATATTTTTTTTATCGAGACGTTAAAGTAATAATGATACACTGCGATGCAAAAGTTTAGACGATGACTTTATTTCGATGTAAAATTTAGAATTTTGATAGTAGAGTTACAAAAACCTCCTAAACATATTAAAAAAAGTATTTTGAAATGCTATAATTGAATATTTTCCACAACCAACGGAGGGCAGGTAAATGAAATCACTTCTTCAAATTTGTTTGGTTTCTTTTCAGGCATATGTGGCTATTATATAATTTAAAGAGATATTTTTTTTGTTTGCAATATTATTCTGTGCAAAAATATTACATTTTCTGAATTTTTTTAAAATTAACTTTCCGAAATTCTGTATAAGAATACTTTTTTTTAAACTTTACTTAAATTTTACTAACTACAATCATATAAAGTATCTCATTTTCAAAAGCTGAAAAATATATTTTTTTTATCGAGACGTTAAAGTAATAATGATACACTGCGATGCAAAAGTTTAGACGATGACTTTATTTCGATGTAAAATTTAGAATTGTGATAGTAGAGTTACAAAAACCTCCTAAACATATTAAAAAAGTATTTTGAAATGCTATAATTGAACAATTTTTTGATTTTCTATAGCAATAATTTTTTTCATAAAATATAAATTTGTATGATGCAAAAGTTTTGACACAAATACGATATTATGATAATTTAAAGTAGATAATGGCCTAATTTCGCATTTTTATGGATGAATTGTATTTTTTGTATATGATAAATTAAAAAAAACACGATATCCGGTGAACTAAACAGATTTAATAACTATATTGGTTCAATTTTACACTAAACTTACAATATAGCCACTTTAAATATTTATTCAAATCATATTTGCTTCAAATGTACAATTTAACATATCTAAATACGAACCGAATGCCCACCAGTCCATCACCTTAAAGTTTTGCCACGAATTCGTGGATTTGGAGGCATACATTGGCCGATTTTCATGATGAAACTTGCAATCTTTCCCATATAAAACCACAAAATAGAGACATATTATTCTTTTTTGCACTTTAGTACAATGCAGCGATAGTTTTACCTTTCAAAAACGGCAAAAAAGTCTGTTTTATCAACGTAATTCCCTCCACACCAATATAAACGTTCCACTATGATGCTAGAGTTTTTTAGGGGGAAACGGGTGTTTTCAAAAGCTTATTTTTCAATATTCGGTTAAACCGAATGTGTTTTAATAGCACTAAAGAGACTGGTTAAATTGTAACCGGTTCAAAGAAACAGTTTTTTTCCCAAGAATTTTCAAACTTATGTATTAAGAAGGAACTTTCGTAATGGTGTGGAGTGATTTTACGTTGAAATGAGTGCATTGTATTAAAGTATAAAAAAGAACAATATGTCGCTATTTTGTGATTAAATATGGGAAAGACTGCACTTTTCTTCAAGAAAATCGGACAATGCATTATCTAAATCCACGAATTCGTGGCAAAACTTTAAGGTGACGGACTGGTAGGCATTCGGTTCGTATTTAGAGATGTTAAATTGTACATTTGAAGCAAATATGATTTGAATAAATATTTAAAATGGCTATATTGTCTGTTTGGTGTAAAATTGAACCAATATTGTTATTAAATTTGTTTAGTTAACCGGATATCGTATTTTTTCCAATTTATCATGTAAAAAAATACAATTCATGAATAAAAATGCGAAATTAGGCCATTATCTACTTTAAATTAGCATAATGTCGTATTTGTGTCTAAACTTTTGCATCATACAAATTTATATTTTATAAAAAAAATTATTGCTATAGCAAATCAAAAAATTATGTTTCAATTATAGCATTTCAAAATACTTTTTTAATATGTTTAAGAGGTTTTTGTAACTCTACTATCACAATCCTGAATTTTACAGCTAAATTAAGTCATTGTCTAAACTTTTGCATCGCAGTGTATAAGAATACCTAAATTCTTTTAATAAATACCTGGAAAATTCTGCTACAATAATAACTGAAAGCCTTCCCTTTCGAATGAAAATTTTGAATGTAACCGTGTGTAATTATTTCTAGGAAAGGAAATTTAAGGGTGGAACTCAACAGGTTAGTGAGAAAATAGCAACTAAACTTGGAGGTAAGAAACGCATAATTTTGCTTAGACTATAGTTGAAAACCTGGGATACTTGAACCCGATTTTCTGTGGTTTTGCCTTTTAAATTTCTGTAAAAATAGTTATGCCGTATACTTAATAAATCAGGCTCTTCGGTATAAGTATTTTTGAAAAACTTAAACATTCTAGTTTTTTATAATGTAAAAAATATTGTAAAATGAAGTTTTGGTGTTAATTCCTCAAATGTCCACGCATGTGTATACCTCTGCAGCAAAGAGGATACAGATATTGCTGACGACAGCACTGTATTTTTATTGGTTTTATAGCCCTTTATTTGCATACGTATGCATGTTCCATTTATTTTGGCACTTCCGTGTATTATTTATATATTTTTATTTGTTTTTTTTCTATTTCAATAGAATGGTTCGAATAGTTTTGTCTTTATAAGCATTAATTATTTTAATAAAAATTACATTTTCTCTTCAGATGATATTGTTAAATTAAGCAGTCCAGTTGTTGGAATAAATCAAGAATCTAAAGACGAGGTAGTAGTTAAAACATTAGGTGGCAAAGAATACAAGGTAAATACACATTTCTTTACATTCGAACCACACAGTTCTATGTAAATATCTACTCCATTAAAATGTTTAGTGGGAAAACAAGCATTATGATAACATAATATACCAAGTTGTAGTTAAAAGTAATGTGCCAGCTGATTCGTCATTTATAATTGAAAAAAGTCATTAGAAACCTATGCCTTAATTTATCAAACTATTTTTCTGGAATTTCACAAACAATAAAAAAAGTTTTCGAAATATCGACTGGTCATTTTTTAAAGTCAAGGCCAGTTAGATCGAGTTGTATAAACACGGGTCTTGTAAAACTTGTTACACCATTTTTACGGCTAGGGCCTTTTTAGACGTGCCTTGTCACATTACTGTTGCGACATTTAAATCATTTGTTTTTAAAGTAGAGACTCTAAAATAAATCCTTTAATTAGATTGATGATGAGGGATGTTTGATATGTAGAAAAAGTACATTCAGTTGTTAACACACTCTGATTCAAATATATATCTAAAAAAATAATGAGACGTAAAAGCCATTATTTGCCATTAAGTGTTTCTTCTTTCAGACAAAATACATTATACTCGCCTGTCCACCAATGATCCAAATGAAGATCCATTTCACTCCGCAGCTGCCTCCTCTGCGCAATCAACTTTTGCAAAGAATGCCCATGGGCACTGTCATGAAGGTGATTTTGTACTACAAGACAACATTCTGGAGGCAAAATGGTATGTACCCTAATTATCATGTCATTGTACTCTGACCAAATAAGAAAAAGGCCATATGGCCACATTTGTTTTCATTTTCATTATCTTTTTGTATAGAGATCATAAAAATGACCCGACTGACAGTTTGAGTACATGACGTCAATTGGGAAAATTTTAACCTTGAGTTGAGGCGTCTGTTTTTTTTAAATGGTACATAATGAAGACAAACATTTTTTTTTCATCTATAACGTTGTACTTTTTCTAAAAAGTTTCGTGCCCAATGCCCTTAATACTGTTAATAGGATGATTTAACCAATAGGGTTTATTATTATTTTTTTATTTTAAATCACCTGTATATGTAACTTTCTTAGTTAATGCATTGGTTGGAAAATGGTCGAAATTCTTCCAAGGAGTGCATATTTACTTTTCAACAGCTATCTATCAATGGTAAGCATTTAATAAAGGTACCTTTAAGCATATTAAGTCTTACCTCGATACTGTCTAGCATAGCGTCACGTGACCAGGGTTTATAATTACTAACCGTAATTAGCTGTGTTTAATCTCTGCATGAAGGCTGGAAATAGACAGTCGAAAGTCGGGTGTCTACCTCGTCACTTGAGCAGGGTTCTCAATTACTCGGCGTGTATTGGCTGTGTAGAGTCAATATATAAATTATATGCATACACAAAAATACTACGAATGATGTCTGGTATAAGGGAGCCTTGAGCAAAGCAATAAACCATCTATGCAAAGATAACCAACTGTAGTACAATACACCAATAAAGGAGACTAGAAATAGACAACCGGAAACGATCAAATTACCACATTACCAGTACACCGGGGAAATTATTTGTTTGTTCCAATCTTATTTTGGTGCTGCCATCTATGATATTTTTAAGAAACTGATTTGGTGCTGCCATCTATCACACTCAACAGTTAGCACTTTTTTCTCTTCAAAACATAGGGATGCGAAAATGGTTGAAGGAGAGAAGGGCAAACCGATTCTAAATTTCCCACTTTTTACACAGGACTATGTGGATCCCTGCTAGTTGAAGGTGGAGATGAGCATCCCATGTTTCTAACCCTGGATGACACAAAAGCAGATGGAAGCTTTCCAGCAATCATAGGGTAAGTTCCCCGTGGATTTTTCTTAGTATATTAAACTATGGAAAGTTAAGTTAGTGACAAACATCAATTTTCAAAGTAAATTTATGAAACTAAGAAAATTTTTAAGATCTTCAGATTGATTCAAGGAAACAAAATGAATGCCATAGACACATTTCATACAATTCTCCTGAAGAGTTGTCCTTTTCAAAGAATTCCTGAAGAGTTGTAACTTCAAATTAATGCGATATACGTGATTGGTTCTTTTTTAGAGCTCTATAAAGGTATTGTTTCAAATTAGACCCACAAGCCTTATTTATTATTTTTCAGATTTATTTTAGCGGACAAGTGTCGACGATTGTCAGCGTTAACTCCAGGTGAGAGAAAAGGCTTGCTCGCCAAGAGCTTAGCTGAGGCAACTGGATTAAAGGAATTCGTGCAGGTATTATATAAATGAAACAAGTAGGCTTTTTACAGTAAATCTTACTTATGACCATTTTACCGAAAATTATAAAAAAACAAGTATCAAAAAGCCGTTTTAAGTCTATTTTAACCTCCTAAAAGCACTCGAGTCTTAATGAAATATTATAAAATGTATATAAAATAGTAATAGCAATTAAAGGGCAAAAGTGTTGCAGTTTTTATATAGAAATCAAACAGACGAAGAACAGGTATCAGGGATCAAACGAAATAGTCAAAGAATGGCTTAAGTATGGACTAGGTAGGCGGCAGCCATAGATCAACCATAGTA
Organism: Oedothorax gibbosus; assembly: GCA_019343175.1. NCBI lineage: Eukaryota > Metazoa > Arthropoda > Arachnida > Araneae > Linyphiidae > Oedothorax > Oedothorax gibbosus. The sequence continues at coordinate 23,717,359 of CM033270.1, forward strand.
ACGTAACGCGTAATAAGTTTTACTGCCTATGAAGTAGTAAAGCTCAACGATGTATAGTTTGAAAACTTCTGCATTAGTATGTTAAAAAAGCGTTACTGTAATGTTTTTCAGTCACTTTTGTGAGAGTTTTCTGTGTAATATGATATAAAAAGGATTTTTATTCCAGCCCGTCCATTATGAAGAGAAGAATTGGATGGAGGAACAATATTCGGGAGGTTGTTACACGGCTATGTATCCTCCAGGTTTTTTCACTCGTTATGGAAAGTAAGTGTTAGACACACCTATTTATACACTACGATTCAGTTATTATAAGTATAAACAAAGCTTTCGACCCAATAAGAAAATAATGTTTATTCTAACATTCTTTCAACACAATTACTCAAAATAGTATTTTCTCTATTGTACCCATACTATCTCCTAAACAAAGCATGTGTGTTTTATGTTTTTAGGGCTTTGCGTGAGCCGATTGATAGGCTTTACTTCGCTGGCACAGAGACCGCCGTGAAGTGGTCTGGATATATGGAGGGCGCGATCGAGGCAGGCGAAAGGGCAGCTCGAGAGATCCTGTACTCAATGGGCAAGATAACACGGGACCAGATTTGGCTGAAAGAGCCACAATCGCAGGTGAGTAAGAGGCTTGGTTAGGTGATGTTTTAATACACATACATCAGTCCCTGGACAAATTATTAGACGCACGGCAAGATTTCATGTATCAATCAATGATTAACAAAATACCTTTAGAAGGACATTTGTGTTCATAAACTTAAGCTATTGAATAGAAAATACTATCTGCTATACTTAATACATATATCGACATCTTTTTAATGATATGGCATTCTTTGGTATGTTTTCATCATTACTAAAAAAATACAGTGCGTCTAATAATTTGTCCAGGGACTGTAGTTCTAAATTGTCATTTGACAAACTTTAGTTTAAACAGGTAGGTTGGTACATGTATTTTCCGGTTTTTGTGCTTGATCAGAGAGGTTATAAACCTTCGTCAAGTAAGACACATACAGACAGAATTTTTACTGGCACAGAAAAAGTACTTAGGGCTAAGGCAGGAGTCGAACCCGCGCCCGATACAGTGCGCAGACTATTAGCGCAATGGGCTGCGATTAAACCCACCAGGCCACCCGTGCCCCTAGTTTAGGCTAGTTGTAGTCCTTCCATGATAGCACACAATTTCTTCAATTTGCCTTTATTATAAACTAGCAAATTTATACCCGTTCTTCGCACGGAATAAAAAAAATATCAAATAGATTCCAAATATGTGTACCATATACCCTGTTATAGAACATAAACTTATTATTGTTTCCTCTCGTTATAAATTATAAAATCCCGTTTCATTGCCTTAAAATTCCAAAATGAAAAATACGCTATAAAATGCACTCATAAATGTAATCACAATTCCCTTATAAATACATAAAACCTTTTAGCTCATTTGGCGCGTTTTGGGAAATAATTTGGCGAGAAAATAGATATAGCTACCCACACCCATTATACAGTTCTAACACAATGACCTTCGAACAACCGACCAGCTTATAAATTATTTATAAAAGAAATTGCCTATTTGGCGAATTTTAGTTAAAAATTTGGCGAGTTTGACAACGTATTTGGCGAAAAAATAAAGACATAAAACACTAATAGCTCTAGTGCGATGGCCTTTATTAACCACCATAGTTCAGTAATAGCTTAACTATACATTTATTGCTTAAATATGCATACATGCAGTCAACAGAAAAATCAATGAAAAAATCATCAAATAAACCACAATAAAATCGGGAATGAAGACTGGCGGAATTACGTCACTTGAAACATGTCAATTATTTTTCAAATAATGAATTTAGTTTCTGAAAGTAATGGCAAAAGAAATATAAAATCAATATTTTAAAATAATTACATTTTCGAATTAAAAAATTCACTTATAAGTAAGTTTTGATAAAGTTTTTCTTAATTAAAATTTTAAAATGTAAATGCTGATAACAGTTCTTAATTTGAACAAAAAGGATTTTCCATCATACAGTTTTATTATGAAAATGTTCAAATAATTATTAGATATTAAGCGTGAATATAAGGTTCAAAAATTGCTAGAGTGTTTTCATCATGTATATGTTCTTGATAACAATTGAACCAGTTAGAACTGTGTCATGTGCAATCAAGCGATTATCTTTAGATGAGATATATAAATAATATCTTGTTGTTACTGGATGACGTGATTCAGTATTTATTAAAGAATTTATTGACGTTATCTCATTGTTTTCAAAAATAAAGGATAGCAGATCAGTTTTTATTGTCCTTTTGTTCATTTAGCTATAGACTTAGATTTTTGATATTCCAAGAGATCATATTCTATTGTAAATAGTAAAAGAACATAGATATTCATTGTTCCATTTGCTTAGATGTGGACCAAGTTTGAACCTTCAGTGAGAAGTAACACCATCAGTTCCGATTGCTGAGATTGAACAGCATCAACTGTTATTGCAGCATTAGTCTACTTAAAATATCGTACAGGTTTTAAATGTTCATCATACCTACAAAGAAAGTTTGCGTAAAGCAAATAACTTTTTTGATGTAATAAAGTGACTTTAACGTTTGTAAAAAAAAAAAAATCATCAAATTATGTTAAAGATACAATAAATATATCTTAATATGGTTAATAATAATAGTTTATTTCTTATTTAATATTATAATAAGACCAAAGCTAAAAATCAAAAGAAATAAAATTTTCATTTGTGGTTTAAGAGACTCCATTTCTTTTAAACACAATCTGCTGACCACTAAAAGTCACACAAGCAAAATATCTTTTAATTGGAAGGAATACAAAAGAAAAATGCCAATGACCTGCCTGGACCCTATATATCTTCGTTATAACTTTGGAGAATGCGAGTTTTGAAACTACTTCATATGTTCATGTTTCCAATGAATTCAATAAAAAAACACAAAAGCACTGTACAATACTTTATTGCTACACTTAAGCAAGGAACTCATAAGGTATGGGTTCTAGAAGTTGTGGCTCATTATCTTTCGTTGACACAAAATGGGAAGTGAGTGGTCCTATTGGCTGCCTCTTGGTATGGACCCTGATGCCCTTCTCTTTGGCTGCCATCTTTTTCTCCCTGTTGGCTTTCACACGATCCAGGAAGTCCTGGCAGAAAAATATTACAACAGATTTTATTAATAACATTTGATTTAGATTTTATTAATGGAAAAATATCTATACCTTAGATAAAATTCTAATTGCAAGAAAATACTACTATAGTTTTAATAATAATTAGATGATAATTATCGAAGAAACAACTCCTTCAAGTACATATACAATTTTTTTTCACAAATGTATTGTGCAAGGCTTATTTAACAAATCTAAAGTTTAATCATTTTTAAACTAAAAATGCACACAATTGAAAAAGTTTAAAATAGCAATTCTTGAAAAGCAAATGATACTCCATGTCTTAATTTATCCTATCAAAAGAAAGCAACCACTAAATAACTGGACAGACCTTCAATAGATAAGAATTAAGACCCACTATAGTGCGAGGCACATACCAAAACCAAAGAGGCAAAGCAGTAAATGGGTAAGAGAAATGTCAATCTACTGGAGAAATGAAGAGTCTAGTTGCAAAACTTATATGCCCCAAAGTATAACTAAAAAATAGGAACCATTCTATTTGTTGGCGAAATTTCAAGATACTGAATACAGACTATATTATATATATTAACAGACAATAATCATCTTATACTTTGGAGAATACGAGTTTTGCAACTAGACCTTTCAAATTGCTCTTCCACTCGCCTACTTATGTGACAAGCCTTTATACCATAAATCATCACTCTACTACCTACCTGTCTGCACTTGGAGTGCCTGATATGCTCCACTCTGACATTAATCCTCTTTGCGATGATGCGGTTCCTCACTCGCTTGTTGACAATGATTCCCACAGCATGAGGGGTCACATTAAAGACCTTTCCTGTCCTCCCATGGTAGTACTTGTACGGCATGCCCCGTTGGAAAGCTCCATTACCCTTGATGTCAACTATGTCGCCCCGTTTGTAGACACGGAGGAAGGTGGAAATGGGTTCGACGCCATGGTGCCGAAATTTTTTGGCAAACATGTAGCGCGTGCCACGCTTGATACCCTTTGTGTTACCCATTCTGTGAGGTTAAATGGACACACCTGTAATAATAAAAAATATTTAGTTTAAATATGCCTCAGAGCTTGAAATAAAGGCAGCAGAAAAAATGGATCGAATTAATTTTTAGATGTGCTTGCAATTTTTCAATAAGTTAGTAGAACTATCAAAGTCAACTCAGACTATCTGCAAAAGTAATTTTGACTATTTTGGTAAACCTGGTACCACCTGATAGTTTGGGTTTTGCTTTTAGTTGAATTAGCATTGCACTAGAGCTATCAGCGTGTTTCCTTGCAATTTTAAACCATGTTCCGCTACTTTTCTGTGAGGCAGAATGGCATTCCGGAACTTTAATGCAAGAAGTACCTCTTTATACCCCTCCATTATGGGAAAAGATAAATGCTGACTGTTTATGCTAACATAGTGTAGTGTCATTTATAACTAGCCAGTTAATACCCGTACATCGCACAGGCTAAAAAAACTATAACTAATTTATTAAAGTAATTATTTACATTTTAATTTGCAATTAGCTAAAGCTTCTGTTATTTTACAAATCAATCCAAGTTAAGATATTCAAATCATGATGTTATTTCAAGTCTAAATATCAATTTGGATGCAATTATTTTTTTGTTGCTCATTTAGCACAATTTTTTGGCATTTTTAGTGAGCTTGGCAACATTTGGTGAGAACATGAAGTTAGCCACAAAAGCCCACAGATCTATAGAGGAATGCCATCCAAACAATGAACAAGCAGGGGCGCAGAAAATGTTTTTACTCCCAACATTTCCCCCAATCCGTTTGAAAATTTCCCCCAAAATTTTACTATATGTTATAGACTTAACATAAATTCTGTATTTCCTTAGGTATAGAAAATTTTACGATATACAGGGATGTTAGTGCTTGTTGAAGAAAAAAGCTGAAATCCAAACCAAATGCTTGGTTTGAAAAACCAAAAAAGCTGAACTAAGCGTGACCGATAAAATTTAAATTTTAACAATTATCACGACAAGATAAATTTTAAATAATTATATAATACTATACTACTAAATGTACTTTTAATATCTTTTTAAATACTTTAAAATAAGTACTTTCTTTTATTTATGGTGTATGAGGAGGGGGTCATATTCATTAGATTTATCTATGAACATGTTTTGCTGTTTATTCATTTGGTAGATTACTTTCAAGTTTTGGCCGTTTGGCAGTTTCATAAGGCTGGAAATTTAGGCACCAGGTTTTGCAAAAAAAAAATCTTGACTGACTTTTTGGGATTGAAATCCTCAACTTTTGGTCTTATTTGTTAAGAAAAAAAATTCAAGCACTTTTCCAGAAAAGTGCAAGTACTAGAAATTTACTAGCAACATAAAACCTAAATATATAAAGCGTGTATATACACCGACACTCCATTTAAAAAAGAAAAAAACTAAAAATTATCTAAAATCAGAAACCCCAGTATATGCCGAAGTAGAAAAAAGGTTCAAATGTAAAACAAAAAGTATTTTAACATTCATGCTGTTCTTGTGATCACTACTCAAGGACGCCCGCGAGTAGGACACTTGATCAGAAAAAATATCCTGGTCGTCCGACTTGGTCTGGACCGGAGCTACAAAAGTAACGAGAGGAGATACTCTTCCGATCACGCAGAGCCAGAGAACTGTCAATCATTCTGATGCAATGTGACGTCAGCAGTAGATTTTGTAAAAAATTACTAGGCAGCAAAATAAGCAAATCAGGAAAGCATTATTGGACTTTTCTTCTAATGGGAGATTGCACTGGCTGGCCGAGATTTGAAGACATCTTTAGTGTAACCTAATCTTAATTCATCTTCCCATTTTAATTGAAATTTTTATCTTCATTATTAAAATCTGTTATTTTAACCTGTAGTTTATTGAAATTTAAGTTTAGTTTCACCTAATTACGGGCACCGTAAAAATGGTACGGTGCGAAGTAAAAGTAAAAATCGTTTTTTAAAAAAAAAAAAGTGCATTGCAGTTGTAGCGAATCGGTTGATTATTTCTATCGCTGTTTCGATGAATTTGCATCGCAAATTGCGATGCGATACCACTTAAATCGAACCCTGGTTTCGACCATCTGTACAATAGCTGGCGATGGCTACACACAAGGGGGGTTGAATGTCGTATGGATGCGATCAACGCCCGATGACATGCTGAATTGAGGAGACAAAAGTGGTATGCTATTTTGGTTTGTGCGAACAAAAAAAAATTAACGGTAGGTTTTAAAACAGAAAACGAACGGCTGGTCAGGGAATTTTGTAATACATTGTTAAAATCGAAAATAATTGAATATTTTCCACAACATTTCCCCAGATAGCTAAAATTTCCCCCGATCTAGGATGGGACATATTCTGCGTCCCTGTGAACAAGATAATAAAAACTTATAAATATAATATCCTTTATGCCCTGAATGGCTATAAGTAAATAAATCCAGTAACCAAAACTAATAAAACAAAAGTTCTAAGTTCATATTAAAATGTTTTGAAATTTTTTATTGAATATCTAAGCATTAGGCGCTCCATTCTTAAATTAAAGGAATCAATGTGTAAAAATTTTATTTTAAAAGAAATCAGATACTGTCATACTTATTATACAAAAAATCTTAAAATATTAACTTTGAAGCAACAGTGCCTGTACATATTAGGTACATACCAAAATAATTTAGTTCAGTTTGTGAATAAACTTTCCTTATAATTTCATTCATGTAATAATACTACCCAGAAACCTGGCAATGTTTTTTTTTACATAGGCATTTTATTATTCAAATAAATTTATTTAAAGTCTATAATTACTGGGAACCAAGAAATAATTCGCTTGTTTCCATTGACATATTTCATTCTAGCTGTTACTCCTGCTTTTTCTTAGATCTGTACTATGTTCCAACATGACATTTATTCACCAATCAATGTTTAAGAAAGAATTTACTTTCATTAAAAAAAGTGTGTTGCTGTTCTAGACAAGCATGCCTATAGCGTTCCATCGACTAGGATTTTACCTGCTACCGTTGTTTTAAATCCCCTCCTTTAGATGTTTGCCCGAAATATATATCTCTCTTTGAAAAGCTACCAAATTTTGTTCCCCCAAGTAAGATTTTACAGAAAAGGTGTAGGACATAATATGTCCATTAAAGTAGTTGAGCAGTGATTCTGCTAGCTACAAAGTATAAGCAAAAACATCCCTTTCATTATCATAATTATCCCTTCTACGAATTTAGTCTCTTATACAATAATATTATTTAATATTATTTAAAAATAAAAGTTTTAAAAACTTTACTTACCACGTTGGATTTTTGTCTTGTTGCCAAATGCCAATGAACTATTGCCACTCAGATTTACTAAATATATACAAATAAAGATTACCAAAATAAAAATAAATCTCTTTATAAATTTTTAACTACAGAAATAGCCATTACTTAATAATAGATAGTACTTAATATATAACGCGAAAAAAATAGTTTGTAGAAACTATTTTATGAGACATTTTTTTAGTTATAGTAAAACAGTTTGGGATATGCAGCACTTCCGTTTTCGAGATCGGTTTTGCCCATTCTGATTCCGTCCGTCCCATTTGCCGGAAATGAAGTTATACAAGTTATGACTAATTTTAGTTTTTAATTTTTAGTATTTTTATACTAATAAAATAATGATAGTTTAAAGTATTTAATTTTCAAAACCTGCAATTTTAAATTAGGTTTACCGTTGTAAATTTTACCAAGATATCTAAATTCTAGGTTAGTTAACAAATCTTATTTACATTCTTATCGTACATGTTTAATTTTTCTAGTGTATATCTTGTTATATTGAATCTATTTTTAAAATATTGTAAAGAATTTTAAAATCAATCAATTTGTTGGATTACGTCGTATTAAAAAATATATAGGTTATTTTATTGTGATACAAGGTCAGATTTTGTATTGTATACCTATTGTTTTATAAATAATCAACTCTATTTCCATTTGCATAAAAAATTAAGGTAACAAATAAAATAAGTTATATTGAAATGGATAAAGCTTTTTAAAAGAATCTTTGAAAAATAATAGTATCTTACCTGTATTTAAAAGGAATTTTTAAAATATTGTATAATTTTGCATAGTCATATTGGTATTCCCATTGTCATTTTCCTAGCTACTAATTCAAATTTATTGTTACAAAACAGTAATTTAACCAAATAATTGTGCATGTCTTTATCGTTTTTGCAAAAAAAGTATAACATCGTGCCTTTATTGTTATATATAGAGTTTGCAATATGTATTGCAAGTGGTATATTTCTTTACCACAAACAATTTTTTTTTTTTCAGATAATTAAGTTTTATCATATTTGTAACATGACTAGTTTGTTGACTAAGCTGCGTTCTTCAAAGAAAAACTCCAAGAAAGAACAGGCCCCTTCAGAAATCGGAATTCCATTTTCAGTTAAGCATGAGATCCATGTTGGGTTCAACCAAAACACAGGAGAAATTGAAGGTCTGCCCGATCCTTGGCTTCGACTCATCCAACAAGCAAACATCAGGTATTACTTAGTCGATTTATATTTGTTTAGTAACCTAGACTATCTTAACATATATAGATAAACAAACATATATAAGAAACTATATTTAAATAGACTTGAAGCATTAAATCCTTAATAGGGGTATAGGGGGAAAAATCGGTGCCTTGAAAAATTGCCCGTTTGCGGAGGTGGTCGCTTAATAGAGGTGGTCTGTTGTAGAAGTTTTACTGTAATTTCAAAAATGGAATTAAGACACATGAAATTATATATGAATTGGGGACTAGGTTAATATTCAATCGACTTGTTAAATAATTGCAGTGAGTCTTCTGAAAGCTAAATTACCTATGCCATGTTTGGAAACTAGTTTTTATTTTTCCCATGACTGTTGCAAGTAAGACTGAAATATCCGATTACTCTTAACTGAAATAAATTTTGTGATATTTTTTTTCACCCGAATTAAACAACAGGACATGAATATCTTACTTAAAAGTTAGTTTTATTTCTAATGAAACTTTAAGACAATAAAGTAAAAATGTTTTAATAATAGTAAATCCTTTACTTAAAAAAAATTCTGAAACGATCTCTTTTTTTTGGCAGTTGTTTAGTTTTGTTTAGCATAAATATTCAATATAAAGCTAATTATCTATTGTTTTGTTAGAGCCAGCTGCAAACTGTTATATTGACTTAAAATCTTTCAAAATTCATTCTGTTTCTAAGCATCTTCTTATTTTCCCAATGTCAAGTTTTATTAAAATCACATTTTTGTAATAGTTTTGAAGACACTTTAACCATGCCATGAATGATCGTACCATTATTTTGAGTTTTTATAAGTTTTAGTGTGATGTACGAAGCACACCATACTACAGTATATATATGAATTTTTTTTTCTTGCTCTAACTCAACAACTTGATACTTTTTTACAGTAAAAGTGAGCAAAGTCAAAACCCCACCGCTGTTCTACAGGCACTGAAATACTATGTTCATTCCATTAAAAAGAAACCTTCCGAGGTTAAATTTATTACTACTGCAAAATCAGTGGATCAAGAATCTAAAGAAATTGAGGATTCTATTAGTGGTAATAATTTTATCCTTCATTTAGTAGTAATATTAAAATCTAATTTATTTTGAAATGTATATTTCATAAATTAAGTATGCAAGTTCTTGCTAGTATTTTTTGTTTATAAACTAAGTGTTGTTTAAATCAAATTATAAATAAGCCTTTTTAATTAGTGTTTTCCCCTTCTGGTATGTGTATACATATAATCCAGACAATAATAATTTTTAATGAACCCTTGTGTAGTGTTGCATAAATTTAAACTAGCAAAAAGCATATACTTTTTCATTAACACTAAATTTTATGTAGTTACTTCAAGTACAAATGAGCCTTTAAAAAAATCTGTGTAATGGTTGAGGGATATTTAACATATATGTATATTTTAATGTGTTAATTTTTTTTAGCTACTGATGGAAAAGTACCAGCAGCGGGAAAGGAGCTATCATCTGTGTATGAAGACATGGGAGAAGATAAGAATGAGGTAAATATGAACTTAATGTAAGAGTTTGTAATGGAATTTTATTTTTTTAATAAAAGTCTTATTTTTAATATTTATTAAAATGATAAATTAAATCATTTATCAAATGTTTATTAAATGATTGTGTATGGAAACAAGGAGTTTAAACTCCTTGTTTCCATACACAATCATACAGTAGGTAATACAATTATGAGCAATTTTTTAAATAACAATTCAATGTGTGTTCAATGTAATCTTAATGGTATGTTTTTTCTGTTTTTGTTTAGCATATTCCTTTTATTAAATTTTGAATTATGGCTGGATATTTTTCTAATCTATTTACAATCAAAATTTTTAGGAAGATGATGAACTTAATAAGGTTGTCACAGAGCTTGAAAAACTTAACACACTTGCCGATTCTCCTGCTCCCGTTTTAAGGCGTAAAAAATTGTCCGACGGTGAAGTCATGGAAAAATTAAGTGAGTAGCTTTTCAAGTGCTTTCTTTATAAAATTATTTATGTTTGAATTTAAAATGGGTTATTTCATTTATTAACTCTTGACACAATAATATAATGGTTCTCAAACATTTTAGAATTGCAGTGACCTAGCTGGTCAAAACATTTTCATACATCTCCTGTTTAAACCATGAAAATAGCTAAATAAATTAAAAATCTTTTAATTAGCTTTGGGAAAAATGATGAGCTTGCTAATTTTTGCTTATGCATGCGTGCCTCTGGGAAGAACACTTTGCATAGTTCAGAAACATCTTCCCTATGGGAAATTCCAATCTCCAATATTTAATTTTCTGCCTATACACTCCTTCGATATAATTTTTTTGTTCATTAAAATTACTTTGCAAGAAAACCAATTAAGTTACCTCTAGGCCTTTCAGGTATAGTAAAAAAGTCCTTATTTTATGTTTAAAGAACCGTTTATGAATGCCAAAGCATTGATAAACATCAATACTTTATCCAATTTTTTTTTCATTTCAACGACAACTAATTCAGATGTCCTAATTCATCAAGTTAATATATCTCTGCATAGTTGCCTGTACCATGGAGGTCTTGTCCTGTCTGACTATCAACCCATATGCCCATTTTTATATACCACACTCTAACCAACCCTTTCCACCAAAAGTCGGTGCCTATGTATCTCCCCCTCATAAATTATTGTCAACTGCTTCTCACCAACTGAAAAAAATTTAGCAGAGACGCTTTATTCTGAGCCTTTTTAGTGATCAGCACATCCCATAGTGGTGCAGAAGGGTGTGCCACTCGTGCATAGAAATTCGTGTTGGTTTAAAATTGTCAAAATCACTGCAAAGCTGCACTACATACTATATCAATTTAATTGAAAATACAACAGATGCGCTTGTGTGATGGGTGAAATTCTGATACATTCAAAACTTATGATTGCATACATATTTAGCCAAAAAGAAAAACTAAAGCATTACAAATTGAAATATATTTAATTTGTTGTATATTTTAAACCTTGTCAAAATTTTGAACATATATTTCTAAAAATTTCAGAAGAAATTGTGACACCAGGTGACCCATATGAAAAATATACTCTTTTGAAGAAAATTGGTTCCGGGTAAGTGCCTTTTAAAAAAATGTTTTAATAAAAATTATTTTGTATGTGTTTGATGCAGCTATAGTACAAGGCACTGCATAGCAAAATGAACAAAATAGTACATAAATAACTAAAAATTGATGATACATTAATAAATTTGTAAGTGGCAACTTTGTCTTATTTTTAAATGAAGCATTGTGATAACTAGAATGTGACCTGATTGTTGCAGTGATTAAATTTCAACTATAAAAAATCATCAAACAAATTTCATTAATCCTGTGGCGGTGTGCTTGTTTTGTGTCGGAGCTGCTTCAGGTTGCGTCCCATGGCTTTGGTAGCGATCGTTGCTTAGCGCTGGAGCTACGCGATGCTCTGGAGCAATCCCACGGAAGCTAGATTATTTATCGACAGTTGGCATCGGTATTGAGTTTCCGGCTGCGCATCGTAAAAGCAGCCGAAGCCGATGCATCTTCCCTTTTCCACGTCGTGCACTCTCCCCGCTGGTCGGGTTTATCTAAATATCTTCGAGATTGTTTTAATTAGTTTTACAATATGGGATTAGCAATATTTGTATTAAGCAGTGAATAAATCATCGTTTTAGTTCTCCAAAATATGTTTGTGTTTTTGTGATCAGATTAAACTTACTGAGCCAAAGGTGACAACCAAAGCTGGTGACCCGGACGTGATAAGACCTCAATTCTTGTAATAATTGGGAGGGGCGCTTGTCTTCCAAATACATATCCTGCAACAGGGTACGTAGCCGAGCGGTCTCCGATTGGGTAAACTGTTTGATGACCCGAGTTTTCAGAGTAGTGTAGGGCTCATGCTGTGGAGGGCTAATGACGAGGTCACGTACATACGATAGCACCTCGGCCTCCAACACGGACACGACCGCATGGAACTTGGTAAGCTCGCTTGTAATACAAGCAGTTTTAAAGCTGCTTTCAACTTGGAAAAACCAGAGTTCAACGTCTGGCTTCCAAAACGCAGGAGCTCTCCACACGATTCGAGATAACTCGGGCTCCGTACTAACATTAGCATGGGGAACAACATTATCGGTACCGGCTGAAGTTGTTAACGGTTCCTTAGGGATCGTTTGCTTTAAATCTCCAGCGTTTAATAAACCGGATACCAGATTTTTCGCATCACCTTCCATATTTACTCGAATGAACACAGACGCAAAAACAAAAATGGAGCGAACTCACCCAATAAACAATCGCTTTTCCAGCGGCTGTCCACGTCGCTGTCCACCTGCAAGCGTGCAGCTTTATAGTTAATCCATGGTGGTAGTAGACACAAGTAACACTATGCCCACGATCTCGACAAACACGATGAAGTTTACGACGAGTACCACACACTTTGAAAATCAACGAAAACACTTTCCAGGACGACTACACCAGCACCTATTACAGGCTGACTCCACGTACACGTACGGTTGCTTGTCCTCACTAAAAGTCACCAGCTTTGGTTGTCACCTTTGGCTCAGTAAGTTTAATCTGATCACAAAAACACAAACATATTTTGGAGAACTAAAACGATGATTTATTCACTGCTTAATACAAATATTGCTAATCCCATATTGTAAAACTAATTAAAACAATCTCGAAGATATTTAGATAAACCCGACCAGCGGGGAGAGTGCACGACGTGGAAAAGGGAAGATGCATCGGCTTCGGCTGCTTTTACGATGCGCAGCCGGAAACTCAATACCGATGCCAACTGTCGATAAATAATCTAGCTTCCGTGGGATTGCTCCAGAGCATCGCGTAGCTCCAGCGCTAAGCAACGATCGCTATACTCGCTGGTGCGAAGCTTTACCCATGTGTGACCAGACTGCAGACACGGTCGCTGAAACGTTCTTCAATGAAATGGGTAACCCGCTACGGAGTTCCAGAGAAGATTACAATGGACCAAGGCCGCCAATTTGAGAGCGACCTCTTCAGCAGTTTGTCCCGGTTTCTCGGAGCGCACAAGACCCGCACCACAGCCTACCACCCTCAGTCGAATGGAATGGTGGAGAGATTCCACCGGCAGCTGAAGGCCGCAGTAATGAGCCACGCCACTACACGATGGTCGGAAGTGCTACCCACGGTCCTGCTGGGAATTCGAGCCGCACTGAAGGAGGACATCAAGACTTCGTCAGCCGAGTTAGTCTTCGGTGCCCCACTTCGTCTACCTGGAGAATTTCTAAGGCCACAGAGGACTAAGCTACAGCATTCGCAGTTCCTGCAGCTGCTGAGGCAGCGGATGGACTCTCTACGCCCAACGCCGGCTTCCCACCACGCACACGGGAAGGTTTTTGTGCACCCTGAGCTGTCGACATGCACCCACGTTTTCATTAGGGTGGATAGTGTGAGAAGGCCACTTCAGCAACCCTACGTGGGGCCATACGAGGTTGTGGAGAAGAAGGAAAAGTTTTTCAAAGTTGATCTTTCTAACAAAATAAAATGCATTTCTATTGACCGGCTAAAACCCGCCTTTTTGTTGGACAGTACAGGAACAGTTTCGAAGCCTGTGCCAGTGAGGAGTTCCAGTGTTCCGGAACCTATTTTGAACACTAACTGTTCTAGTGACTCTAAAGTTTATACCACCCGGTCCGGCCGAAAGGTCCGGTTCCGATTGGGGAGTTAATTTCTTTTGTGTTCGTTCGTCTGTGAACCGACTGGAGGGGGAGTGTGTGGCGGTGTGCTTGTTTTGTGTCGGAGCTGCTTCAGGTTGCGTCCCATGGCTTTGGTAGCGATCGTTGCTTAGCGCTGGAGCTACGCGATGCTCTGGAGCAATCCCACGGAAGCTAGATTATTTATCGACAGTTGGCATCGGTATTGAGTTTCCGGCTGTGCATCGTAAAAGCAGCCGAAGCCGATGCATCTTCCCTTTTCCACGTCGTGCACTCTCCCCGCTGGTCGGGTTTATCTAAATATCTTCGAGATTGTTTTAATTAGTTTTACAATATGGGATTAGCAATATTTGTATTAAGCAGTGAATAAATCATCGTTTTAGTTCTCCAAAATATGTTTGTGTTTTTGTGATCAGATTAAACTTACTGAGCCAAAGGTGACAACCAAAATCCTTTTACATTTACTTTGTTTTTGTTTCAAAAAACTAAAACTAATAAAACATATCTATTTAGGGAATTTATATAATTAAGACAGTTGAATAACAAACTAAACTGCCTACTTCCAATGCAGTGTATCTGGTGACCTTGTTGGTGACTTCTCAATATATTTCAAACTCTGTCTCAACTCAAGTTTAATTTATTTGGCTTTATTAATGTTCATTCCAAAGTCAAACATTAAAAAAAGAGCTGATATTCATTAAATAAACTTCAACTTATTTTAATAGTTCCTGAAGTAGTAATTGTTAACAACACTGTTCTGATAATGGGTGTACTTCTTATCTGCTAGTAATACACAATTCAATTATTATAATTTCATCTATTAAAAAGTAAAGAAAAATACCTCCAGAATGACTTTAATTTGAACCAAATAAGTTGCATTATGGTGCTTTGTCAAGGAACTGCTCTCATGAATTAGTTTTTAAAAAGTAGTGACAGTACAATTTTAACATTAGCATTTCCTTTCTACTCTATTAAATTACCACATGATTTTTTTTTTGTGTGTTTGTTGATTTGTCCTACAAAGATCGTTTGAGCTCCACATAAATATTGCAAGTATATTCAAGGCAAAACTAAATAGAGTATCAGGCCTTCGTCATTTGTAGTTTATGTGTTGACAGCCTATGGGTTTGGCTACACCTTTGGATGTACCGTTCGAGTAAAGCTGTGTAAATGGTTATCCCATGAACGAAGCTTTGTTTGAATTAGTGGGATATTAGGGCTTGATACTCTATTCAATTTAAGCTTGGTATATTGTGCTGTCAATAACATGCTGTGATTAAACAGTTCATGTGAATTTACTTTGTATGAACAAGTAGTTATTCAGTACCATGTTATGTGTTTTATGTTTAAAAAAATGGATTTTTATTAAAAAAATTTATTTACAAGTATGAGTATTTGTTATAAACACAGTCAATATTCAAAATTTGTAATGATCTTCTACAGAGCATCTGGATTAGTGTACACTGCCATTGACAAGAAGACTAATGAAAAAGTAGCAATAAAGACAATGGACATTAATCAACAACCCCAGAAAGATCTTATCATCACAGAAATAAAAGTTATGCAACAAAATAGGTAAATACATCAGCACTAGGCAGGGTTTGTTTTTGTCCTCAAAAGTAATTATAGAGACTTCTCAATTTTCATAGTTGATTTTTTGGTACCTTAAAACTTGTTTTTGTTATATAGATCCAAAATTCTTTTCTTTAAACAAATTTGAAGGTTTTAATATGTATATTGGATGTGCAAAAGAAAAAGATTAAATATATAATTATATTTATGTAATACTAGGAACAACATCATTTAAAGGTAGATAAGTTTTAAGTTTTTAGATTAGTTTAAATTTTTTATTTGTAATTAACCCCAGTATTTTTCTTATTAGTTTATAAAATTCTTTTCTGTTTAGAACTTTTTTTAATTGTCATTAAAAGCATGAATTTTACTTTTTATGAAAAGAAACAAGTACTAACCTAAATGGTCCTCCTTGTCTTAACATTTACTTTGACTATGAAGGTTTATATTTTTCATGCATGTTGTTCATACAGCAGACACCTAGTCTTTTTATTTCTTAAATTTCAACCGCATTCCACAACCAAGTATAAGTACTAAATCCCTCACTCTCTTCTAGGCACCCCAACCTAGTGAACTTTGTGGAAAGCTACCTTGTGGACGAGTCCCTATGGGTAGTGATGGAATTCCTAGAAGGTGGTCCCCTTACTGATGTTGTCATGGAAGTTTTCATGAAGGAAAGCCAGATTGCCGCAGTGTGCAGGGAGACCTTATCCGCAGTGGCTTTCCTGCACTCACGCGGCATCATTCACAGAGACATCAAGAGTGACAATGTGCTGCTTGGGATGGATGGCACTGTTAAGGTCACTGACTTTGGGTTCTGTGCACAGGTGAGGTTTTGTGGGTTATTTTGGGGAATTTGTTTTTGTAGGTAAGCTCGGTTTGGAAGTTCTTGCAGTGTGTGTGATTTTGTTTAAGTTTTGTGAAGTGGTTGGGCTTGGGAATAGTATTCTTTTATACTTAAATGGGTTTAGAATTTTAAAATGTAATAGAAAAAAATGGATAGCTAAAAACTTTTATTATACATGTGTTAGTCTATGGTCTGTCTGAGAATTGTAACTATAATGAACTTCTAAACAATTTCACTAGAATAACAAAAGGGGTCGCTGGGACTCAGTGTAGTGACATATTCTAGAACTCAAGTTTATTTTGTAAAGGGTAATTTTAAAATTTCATTTACAAAAATATGAACTTGGAACCTTTTTAGTTTTGGCTTTTTATTAAATTAAAACTTTTTTTTAAGAAATGATTTTATATATGTTATTTTATCATTTATGCCATCTCGCTTTTATCCCTTTAAATGTAAGTTTCCTTTCCTACCATCAAACTTGAACCTATGGTTGACATCCAGTTATCTTTGTAAACTTGGTATAGAGCTTATGTAGATATCCTCAAAGTTTTCTAATTGTTATAACAGATTTTAAAGTATAATTCTATTAATCTATATATACATAATATTTTTAACATTTGTCTTTTTTTTTATGCTTGTGAAACAGGGGTATAGAACTGTTGTGTATCTTTAAAGCAAACTACAGGAAGATTTGTGCTAAATTCAATTTGACTTTCTTTTTTGCTGCTATATATTCTAGAAATTAGTGCAAATCTTTTTATTTTGCAAAGAGCAAGTATATTTTACCTTGAAATAAATAACCCAAATTTTCACCTTACAGATCTCACCAGAAGAAAAACGGCAGACAGTCGTTGGAACCCCCTACTGGATGGCTCCCGAGGTGGTGACCCGCAAGCAGTATGGCAACAAGATCGACATCTGGTCCCTGGGCATCATGGTCATCGAAATGATTGATGGACAACCGCCTTACCTCAACGAGACCCCCCTCAAGGCCCTCTATCTTATTGCCACCACCGGAAAACCAAAGATAAAAGACCGAGAAAAACTGTCAGCGGAACTGCGTAGTTTTCTGGACAAGTGTCTGGAGGTTGATGTAGAGAAGCGTGCCTCGGCTCAAGAACTTCTGGAGCACCCCTTCTTGCTGAAGGCGGATAGTTTGTCAACGATGACGCCACTTATCAAAGCTGCCAGGGTCATTTTGAAGAAGTGATGTGGAGATGCATGATAGTTTGGGTTCCTTGTTGGAATGATTTGGACGTATTGGGTGTCTTCATCTGGAGTTGTCTTTTGTTTTGGGCAGGGTTTGTTCAGTGAGTATGAGGACAGTTTTTTTGCAGTCTTATACAAGTCTGTTTTTTATTTTGATTTAATTTATTTGAATTTTATATAGCATATCTGAATCTGCAACAATATCATTAAATATATAACGTTTTAATACTCAGAAATTGTAGAAAATCTGCTTTTAAAGGCGCAGTTGAATGGTTAAAAGAACTCTGTCATAAGGCGTAAGTTTTCGGTGTACACGATATCTTCAATGACTTGTTGTTCCTATAAAGAAATGGTCTCTACCAATTTTACAAGTGAAAAAAATCAGTCCTTATACTTGCACAAACCCAGTAAGTGGACTAGTCAGACAAAAAATGTATTTTTATCTCTTGACATGTGCAAGAAATGTCTTTTGCACAGTGTTGGTTGCTGCACTATGTCGCATTTTGAGCACTCGTTATAAAGCATTTCTTTATTGATATTGCACATTGTGACTTCTTTTAAAACAGTATTTTTTAAAAGCATTGCTTTTTCAAGCATTCTGTAACTATTTTAATTTTATTATAAAACTGAATTCAAAATTCTCAACTTGATTTTCAGCATATCTAGTAGTCTACCACCCTTAAATTAAGGGATTGTTTCGTTCTGGGCCATTTATGAAATATTATAGAATCTTTACTTATCCTTACTTTGTAAAAGAAAATTTGTTAGGAGTATTTTATTTTCTTAACATGCTACACTATCATGTGTAAAAGCTTTGCAATTGCTCTGCTGTAAGGCATGCTATTATATTGAGATAGTATTTGATTTTTGATAGTATTTGATAGATTTTGTTTAAAAAAGCAATTGAAATATTCTTTAGGACACTGATTTAATAAAATTTGATTTGAGTAATCTAAAATAAATTGTAAGGCGAGTCAAAATAATGATTACTTTGCTAAGTTAAAGTTTTTATCAATTTCTTGATGATACATTCTTCTTCTGATGCAATCTTTATGTGTGTTCACAGTGTGAATTTTGGTTGTCAAACATTCTTTCATATATTTTAAGAAAAATAGTTTGCATTTAAATGTTATTTATTTAAAGGCTAAATGTAATCAAACTTTATCTAGTCCTTTCGAGACTTTAAAATTGAATATAGTTGAGAAATAGATAATTGTTTTAAAAGTAATTGGTTCAAATTTAGTGCATTTCAAGCAATATTTTACTTAATTTTGTGTCAGCATCTCTTCTCCAACGTAGATATAATGCTTAAGAAATTTAAGAACATTTTTGTACAATTGTGTTACTTAAATTGGAATTTCCTTTATTTTTTTCAATCAAATTATTTCCTCGTAAGGGAATTAATACTTTGGCTTTTTAATTAAAAATGTATATTTTGTCAATGTTGCTTTGTATATACTTTTTATCAAATTGTTTTTGGTAATTACCTTTGATAGTTGTTTCTGTGATTATAATTTTTTAGAGTTTTATCATTCCAATGCATTTCTTAGTATTAAGCAATTCCAGTGAGATGTATGTTACTTTTCTATATTGAATATATACATTTAACTGTTATAAAGCTTTACACGTTATTTTAGAATATCTATTACTACTTTAGAAAAACTTTTTACAAAAAATAATATTTTTGGATTTAGTAATTGTTCTCAAATTTAGGATTATTTTCACAACATATTGTACATTTTATTACTATTTGTAAATATATAAATACCCAAATGCACAAAAATTTTGTGAATTTTAAAATTTGCAAAAATATACATAGGGTGTTCTAATACTTAGTGACCGGTCATTTTGAATTGGACTTCCATTCCAATATAACGACCTGTCAATTTTAGAACATCTTGTATAATTGTATTGGATAAAACAAAATATAAATTTTTAATACTTCTATTCACAAAGATTCTTAACTTCTTTGAATCAAAATTTCTCTGATAAGTATTTTATATGCATTTACCCAAATCAATATTTTTTTAATAAGAATTTGTGAGAAAAGTGTTTTATTATTAGCAGAACATTTTTTATACCAGAATGCTATTTATGCTATGACATTGATTATTTCATCTGCATTTTGAAAATAAAGTATATTTATAATATTGAGAATGTATTTTAATAAATCAGTATTGTATTTACCATTTAGTATTGCTCTTTAAGTGCAATTGTAATGTAGTATAACTTAATGATTTTTTTTGTACCTCATACAAATCAGTTTTAAATTAAATAACTTATAAGGATGTACATAGCTAACAGATTTATTCATCATGCTTTTAAATAAAAATATATAACTTTTTAGGATGTAATATAATCCACAAAATAAGAGGGAAAAAAACCTTCTTTGGCGTGAAAAAATACCATTAAAGAGTCTTCCTTGAATAAAAACATTTATTTCCAACAAAAAATTTAAATCGGTGATAACCAACAAGTTATTTTAGAAAACAAAAACTGTACTGTATGAAAATCACAATCGTATGACAATGTTTATAGTCAATAAAATATGTTCCAAGTTTGCTAATCGCATGCATTGAATTAAAAATTGATAAACCAGTATAAATATAAATACAAACAATAACCAGCTAACAAAAGGTATAGCTGGTGTAAAATATAGGCAGTAAAAGGTTTTTTTTACCAAGCCACCTACTGAAAAATTAAACTATAATCAAAATGACACTATTTTCATATATAAGTGTAAGTTTCACTTTGCTGTATTATAATGATTACTATTGCAAAATAACTTTAATAGTTAATTAGTTGATTAATCACAAGCAATTTGTCTAATGCCAAATATATGTGCTATCATGTTTAGAAGCACATATATATAACTTGTTAATAAGAAAATTTCAACAACTTTTTTTACTTGAGTTATCATATTTTCTTAATTTTGAGCATTACATGAACACAACAATTTTCACAAAACAAACCTAATGTAATTAGATTTTTTTTTTAATATTTGGCCTTTATATGTGACAATAGGACATCAAGAGTATTTGGAAAACTGGTATGAAGCACAGTGAGATTTCTTCCAAGTGATCTGTTTGCTAAATTAGATAGTTTACTTGTTTTCCAATTGCCACAATACTCAGGTACCAGATTAAACTACATATTTGTTCAAAAATGACTAGCAAAGCTCAAAATAAACATCCCAATTAATAAAATTTATTTTTGAACATTTATCACACTCAAGCTACATTGGGAGAAAATCTGAGAATTCCCTAGAAAACTAAACTTAGTAACTATTTAAAATACATTTGCAATGGTGTATTATAGATGCATGCTATTTAAATTTTCCACTTTAGGTTGTGACTCAATATTTCCGTTCCTTAGTTTAGTTTAAAAAAAAGTTATATTCACTGTTCCCTTTATAATTGTTTTGAAAAAAAACCTTTAGCAATTATAAAAGGCAATATCAGAATAGGTTTTGACGGAAAGTCACTGCAAAGATCAGATTGATTCAATATTGCCAACGGTTTGTAAAAACGATTATATATATATATTTTTATCCTAACCATTAAACTAGCTCCAACAGCCTCAAACTTTTTTTTATTTTAAATAACCAAACTAAGATGATAATTACATGTAATAAAACAATAACTATGTATTCTTTAGTTCTCTCCAATGACTTATTCCTTGACATAGCAGATAAAAACTTGACTATTCCTTGGAACAATAGCAAAGTAAAATGGACACCGGCCATTTTCCTAGTATTTAAAGTGTAGCTGTAGTGTGATGTTAATTCCACCCAAACCATACCAACTTAGATTTTTATTTTCGTGCAAACACTTATAAATCACACAAAAGACAATTTTGAATTCAGAATTTTCTAGTTTTAAATTAGACAGGCATCAAAGTTATAAAAAAAAATTGTAAAAAGCGCCATCACAAACTTGTCATTACTTATTTAAAATTTCAACGTTCATATAGATTGTTTTTTAAAGTTGTAGTACTAAATTACAATACATGGCAGTATTAAACATCGAGATTTCTGACAATAACAGTTATATGTATAGAAATTTAAAAATAATTGACCATTATGAAGGATAAAAATCATTTTCAACAATACATAAAAAAAGGTTTAAGAAAGTAGCTAATAATCAAAATGGATTAATTGTATAAATGAATACATAAAATGTTAGCTGTTTTATAATTAAATATTGCACTGAAAAAGGTAAAAATATGGTATCTTCATCAGGCACTACAAACATAAACATCCCAAAAATAAAGATGCCCAATTGACACTTAATTAAATACAAAATTAAAATGTTAAAAAATGTTAGAACAGATAGGAACTGTGTAAAGAACTAAAAACTGAATAACTGATACCAAACTTGTTTAAAATAAAATGCTAAATAAATTAACCCATTTTGTTTGAAAGTTTGCTTCTAAAAAACATAGAAACTTTATGGCACTTGTGGTAAGGTTGCTGACTAGACTGAATTTAACACACATTGCTTAGCTGCAGGTCCAACGGTCATAAAACTTTGGGTTTGAATAACATTTATTCAAATGGCTTGTAAACACTAAAATATGTACAGTATTTCCTAAAAACACACCCTACAATATCTATCAAAAACTAGAAAAACTGTGATTCTGAATTCTATCATAAATATATCTCTCAAACACATCAACTGATTTACGATATTACACTAGAATGTAGTCTTTATTTAGTTGAAGAAACAATATTGCAGATTAAAGTTATCTTGCACTGATTTTACATAACTATAGCTGATTACTTTTTAATTCGTTAGTAAATTATTTGAGTAAGACCTTGCTATAGTAAACCTAGAATATATAGTAAACTCCTGATTATAGTGTATATATCCATAGGCTTTGGTTAAACTCCAGTAAAATAAAGTACATAAAAAAAGGCAAATGTGAACTTTTTATTGGCTTCACTGGAGGCTTGATATAAAGGAATTAAGATCTTCTGATATTAAGAAAAATAAATGGTTCATTAACATTTGTTTTTTCTTAAAAACAATATATATTTCACTTTATTTTTGTTAATGAGATAATCATTGTAAAATGCAGTATTTACCTAATTAAAATAGTCCAAAATAAAACAAGGAGAAAGTTATCCTGATTATTTTTTTTATTAAGATTGTAAAATAAGTTTTATTAACTATTAAAAGCTTATGGCTATCAAAATTTAAATCATCAAGTAGGTTCATTAAAGAAGATTTCACTTAAAATCTTAGGATTCATAATGTCAACTTAAGATCTTATAACAACTGTAACAGAAATAGTATTAAACCAGAAAAGATTTAACTCTAGTGCAAGTTCCCAACGGTGGTACGCGTACCACTGGTGGTACGCAGAAAATTTCAGGTGTACGCATGGCTGAGTGATGCGAGCAAATGCACGCTTGACAGTGAGCAACAAACATATACTCATTTCATAAAATAACATTGAGAATTAATTAATGATTGGAGTAACTTATACTTTGAACTCGGCAAGCTTGCTATTTTAATGCTATTTGTACGATACTGTGTGAGAGGGTTTTCTGACTATTGTATAAAAAAACATGATCAGAAAAATTGAAAGGACTTAAAGTGAGATAAGTTAATACTCTGATGTTGATATTTAATCACAGAAACAATAAAAGTTTGCACTAAACTATAAAGTATATTTGTATAGATTAATGTCCGGGGTACGCCAAATTCCCAAAAAGTCAATGTACGCAGTCAAAAAGTGGAACTCTGCTAGTGCATACGTGGCATTCAGCAACACACACTTTAATCCATGATGCGAAATGACTTTAAAATATTATTGATGTTCAGCAACTTTAGCAATTTGTCAACTATTGGAAGCTATATTATAACTTAGAATAAAAAATTTAGCTATTTAAAGAAAAAAAGTGATTTTATGTTGCATACACTTAAAAAGAAACAATTTATCCAAATTTAATGCATCGTCTTCAATGCTAAATCTATGGCGATGCCTTTGTTTTAAAAATTTATATAATTAGGATAGAGAGATTAAATCTATCTTGATTTATATAATTAAAATAGATTAAGAGATTTTTTCAAATATTTTTCCTATAATGCATGACCGCCAAAGATCAGAATATATTTTTTGAAGGAAAAAAATATAAAAAATCATGCATTAGGATTAGAGGGTTAAACAAAACCATAGTTAAAATGATATGTTAAAGAAAAGTGTTCTTTATATTTAAGTAAGTAAATGCAGCAATCCTCCAAACTGTTTAGCACAAAAAAAAATCCCAACTGCAGATGATTTAAAAGCCATACTTTTTTTTTTGAGGAATTAGTAATTTTTGCAAATTTTGTGGATGCTCATAAGACTTAAATAACTAAATTAGAATGGGCAATTTGTGCACCATAGTTTCTTAAATGATAGTAACAGTAATGTATTTATCCCTTTAATTAAGTAGCAAAATAAAATTACACACATAAAAATATTATAGGAAACTTTAAGTTCATATAATTCTTAAATTTTTTCTTGAAAATATGTACTATGTATTAATAACTACAAATTATGACATCACCAGATTGTAATGAGCTTAAAAACATTGTAAGGGATGAATATTTATTTAGACACCAAAAGACATCAAAGAAATAAATATACATATCAAATATATGCCCCTATGTTAACAATAAAAATATATAGTATTCAAGAATGCACACATGCACTATCTTGAGATTTGTAGTTTAAAAAGTTTAACTTTCTTATTACGGGCATAGCCAAAGGGAGGAGGGACCTTTTGCAATTCTTATACATTTTAAAATGGATTTGTATCCTATGCATAGCACACTCAATGCAACACAAGATATTAATCAGAGTTTGGTAAAAAAGTTCAAAATCATAAAATAAACTATGCATAAGATTTGTTTATATATTTTTTAAATCTGATTTGTTTTGTCGAACTAAAAATTTGTCCTTTCTGATGTCTTAGGTTATTAGCCAAGGCTTTAGACAGCCACATATCTGAAACTACTGCTATATAACATAAAAATATTGTTCTAAAATAACCTTTTTCCCCCCTCCCACCACTGAAATATTTTTTTGGCTACGCTCTGGATTTCCATCTTTTTAAGAGCAATTTTATTTCAAATTAAAAAATCCTTTCCCCTTCCTGACATGCCTCAAAACGTATAATAAATTATATCCAGAGCAAAAGATGGACACTCTTTCCACTTTACATGTTTGGTATCTTAAAATTTCATTTCAAGTGCAATACAGCTAAAATCAATAGTGAAAAAACGTTCTTTTGATTTTTGAAATACTACTCCCATACATAGGCTCAGCCTTTAGCCATTCCCATCAGAGCACTATGCAGACGTTTGGCCTGTAATCTCACATCTTCATCCTGGTCTTCAGCCAATGTAGCCAGGTCAGAAAGCTCGGTTTTTCTAGTGTAGTGGTACAGGACAGATAGGAAGGTTGGCTTTGAGGAGGAGTCTAGAAAGCGAGCTGCAAATGTTGAAATGTTGGTGAGGAGGGTTAGGAGCCGTAAGACAAGTTCACGCTCGTTGGGCTTGCTAAGCATGTCTAGAATGTCTGGCGGAACCTAGGGAGGAAAGTATTAAGTGTAGATAGATATTGTGGTAATTATACAAGATTAAGAGAGATTATCTTTAAAAGTTCACTTTTTATTTAAAAAATGAAAAGCACAGAAATTAAAAATATCCAGCCAAAATGCTTTATTGATTACTAAAAACTGTAAGGAGGGGGGGGGGGGGGATTCTTATTATATTACATCTTACGACAAAAAAAGTATGTGTCATCAAAAAATATTTCTAACTATAATTTGTTGTTGTTCTTACTAAACTTTCATGCTCTGGCAACAGCTAGATTTGGTCCATGAGTCCATGTATTCTAGCAAAGTCAATAACAAGAAGTGGAGACGAATTAAGATCTTCAAAACCTAGACCCAGGCAGTCTAGGATATGCTCCGGAGAGAGGCTGGCTTTAGATGACACTTGTTGTAAGTTGAAAAAATTTTGCAGTTGGAGCTAAACATCATTCCTTTAAGATGGCCATTGAAATTGCTGTAATATCTGATCGATCCCCCTCAAGCTCAAGAATGCAGCCGGGACGCTTTCTACAATAACTACTATAATTTGTAAAGGAAGTTTATAGAAAAATGAGCAATTACGTCGAATTCTATATTTACATAATGCATTTATCTAACTAAAATAATTCATTATAAAAAAACTGTTCATTTTTAACCAAATTAAAATTTTCTCTTTAATGTTATTATAATGACAAAGTATTCCGAACATGGTGTAAAATAACCATACTAAATGAATCCAGAAGAGTGTAAACCAAACAGGCACGACCTTAATACTAATTAATATGTCCACTGACTTTATACTTACTAACTTTTAAAGAAGATCTTAATTTATTTAAGTTATTATTATACTCAAACACATGCACTTATCAATTATGAAAAACACTCACCTCGCTAGTAAGTAGCAAAGGTATGACAGCATCATTGCAGGAAAGATTGACAAGCAGCCTCAGAGACTGTAACTGCACTACTGTTGTCCCATGCCTTGCCATTGCGGAAATGTGATGAACATGTTTAAGAATCATCTTATGAGAAGCAGAATCAAGGGCTAAATTTGCTAGTGCTGTCAGGGAAAGGGACTTTAGAAGTTCTCGTCCGTTGATTGCATTGTTTAGGAGGATTGGAATGTGAGACTGTTGAAAGGAATATATTTTTGTATGTATTGTGCCATACAAAATTTGAGAAAGAATTGGTGTTAGACAAAAGTTTAATGTGTTACCCATATACTTTTATTTCATGTCAACTAATCCTTTTAATTTTACCTTACCGTTGAATTAGGAACTATTTACAAATTATGCAGTGCTACAAAATTGTGATACAGTGTCATATGATTTTAGATTAAGGGATGTTAGTTTAAGCTGAATAACACCAATAAGCTGTATAATCAGAGTTAAAAAAATAATTTAAAGTTATATAATAATTTACTTTAAACCAAATAGGTTTATATTGATAAAATAGAAACTTGTTCATTGGACAGGATAATATCTAAAATAAGCACTGTACAAATCTTTAAAAGCAAAAGCCTTTTTATATTATTTTACTGATTAAATACTTATGTAGTACAATCTATACAAATTTAAATACTATGCAAATTTAAATTAAATGTTATTTAAAAAAACTAAAATCTAAAATTGTTAATAATGAACAGTTTTAGTTTTCTCAAACAATATTCTTATTTTGATTTAAGTTTTTTTTTTTTAATTCTTCCAGTTAATTGAAATGCTACCTAATATTTTTCGAATAGCCTTTTTAAACAAATTAAGACTCACCTGGAAATAGCGATGGCTTTTATCTATCACAGATATATTGGAAATTGCTTGTGTGACTGAAATTTTCATAGATTCTGATTGACATAGAAGTAGATCTTTTAAAACCTTTGGACATTCCGATTCACAAAGCAACTCCTGAAAATATTGAAGTATTTAAAAAAAACACCACCTAATTATTTCATAATTATAACATCTTTCGTTTAATAATATTGGTATTATTAAAAGAGAAAGAAAATTTAACATAGATCAACCATTGCAATGCATCCTACAATAAAAACTTTCTCAGTGTGTAGATTATAATCTATGTTTCTAAAACAAAATTCTGAATCACACAACTCATTTTATTATTCTGCACTAATTTACTTATATAGCCATAAGGTTAAATACAAAAAATAACTTTCTATGAAGTTGCCACAAAAAAATTAATTAAAATGCAATTTTTGTACAAATGTTTTTTTATTTAAAATTAAATTACTGCTATCAATGCCTACCAAATTCGATGAAAAAGCTGCACAATTTGAAATTGTATACAATGTTTTTAATAGAATTTCTTCATTGACTGAATGTAACAACTGCACAAGGTTCTTTGCCTCAAACTTGGTCATCTTGGAAGGGGCTTTTTGCAGGTTATTAAGGGACTTCATCATTATCACATCCTCCTAAAATAACATATGCAATTAGTTAATGGTTTGTTGAAGGAAATTCTAACACAGACATAAAATATGTTCTTATAAGAGAACATACAAAATAAACACAAAAATAGGAAACACGTAATGAAATTTAACAAAAATGAACACGTAATGAAAATTTAAGTGCAATTTCAAGTAAATTAAAAAAATATATAAAAATGATTTAGATTGATCCAGAATAGCTTTCTATATTTTTCTAATAAAAATTTACAAACCTGAAACTGCTGTGACATACTCTCAGTCAGATTCAGCTTTGCCAGCTTTACATGCAGCTCCTCATCCAAATTTCCCTGTGATGCCGCCAATTTGGATTTCTCTTTGAAATCGGGCGAAGGGCACTGCCTGGAAAAACTGATATTCTCAGCGGAAACGCTCAAATACTTGGCACAACCGAGAGGGGAACTCCAGGGGGACCCATGGAAACTGTGGGGCTTCACTTCTGGGGACACGGGAATGCTGTTCTTGCGGAGTCGTTCCGAGAGATTTAGGTCGTTGACTCTTTCTCGCACCGACTTTGGGGAGACACATCGTTCTTCGTTGTTGAGCACTCGGCTGATTAAGACGTCTTCGGTTTGGGTTGATTCTGTCTTGCATAGTTTCAAGCAGTGGGCTGAAAGGATAAAAAATAAAAAAAACTAAGCATATTCTATTTAAAATAAAGCAAGGAATACTGTTGAGCACCCGGCTGACAAAGATGTCCTCGGTTTGGGTTGATTATGTCTTGCATAGTTTCAAGCAGTGGGCTGAAAGGATACAAAACAAGTAGGTTTGTAATAGAATCTATCACTTAACCCGCTTCCACACAACAGTTGTGTTTAACAAGTAAAAAGGCGCAAAACACAGCATAATTTTATATTAAACATTTACATGCTACATTTGGCTAGTTTCATTTATTTTATTTTGAAAATTCAATAATTATTACTTATCGTTTGCAAAAATTAATTTATATTTCAAAGAATAAATATGTAATATTCCTCGCTTTTAAATAGAATTAAAATATTTCATATCAACATACAAAGAATCTCGTAGTGAAATATATTTGACGTCATTTCAAACTGATCGATGTCGCACAAATAAATTTATTTTAATTTATTGTCTAAAAGAATTAAAGTTTCTCAAACGATTGTTGTGAATGTCAATGGTGATTTAATTCCAATAAAAATGGCTTTCCATGCTTTTTAAATGAGCATTAAATTTTGCAGTTTTTTAAATAATTGAAGTACTTTGAATTCGAATTCTTTTCTGAAATTTTCAATGTATTCTAATTTCGATGCGCTGAATTTTTTGACGTATCACACTTGCCCGTAGCATTTGTAGTTTGGGCTATGAAAGTGGGTGACAGACAGACGGACTGAACGATTATAATACTTTCCACTTTTTACGTTATAAACGGTTGACTAAGACGTCCTTGGTTTGGGTTGATTCTGTCTTGCATAGTTTTAAGCAATGGGCTAAAAAAAATTAAGCATATTCTGTTTAAAAGAAGCAAGGATCTTCTTATCAAGTGGTGTAATTTGCTCATGATAGAGTTGAAGTGTGTTTGTTGCAAACTCAAAATGTGGAGAAGGCAAACATGTCCAAGTTATATGAATTTTTATTATTTGATGGCAACCTCTAATAATTTTAACTTAGTGAACTCTAATAACTTTAACTTAGTAAGATGTAGCGTGTAGAAATAGCCATTTAGATACAATTTTAACATAGTGGTAAGCCTTTAAAAAAATATGTATTTTAGGGAGGATAATGCAACAAATGTTCAAGTATTTCGAGAGAAAATATTTTTAAATACTTAATATTTTTGAAGGAACAAGTTTTATTGTAGGACCTTATATTTAATAAATAAATTTGAACAGACTTTTAAGAGCCATAGATTTGAAGTTAAGGAAACATCAATTTAAATAGCTAAATTCACAAATATCAACCATTTTAAAATTCATTTTATTTAAAGCTCCACCAATGTGAATTTTTTTAATACATTAATTAACATACTTTGAGATAACTTAGAATCTTTCTTATTACTCTTCTTAAAGCACACTTTCCGAACGACACTATAGCCGGCATAAGCAAAACCCGCGCAAAGAACGGAACAAAAAGCAACTTTTTCTATACTGAATCTATTATCGTTCGCCATGGGTATGAGGCATACATAAAAATAATTATGAGAAGGATTCAAGTAATTAAAAGAGCAATCATTAGGTAAAAGCAAATAAATATGAAAAGAACCAGATAATTTAAAAGGAATGAAATCTGACGAAACCATAAAATAAATTACAAGCGTCTGCTAACACTTTTCATAATTGTAAACAAATATATCTAAGGATAGAACTACAATTACAGTTTTCATTAATTTGAAATTTCATTGCACATTAAAAAATAAGAAATTATATTTTTGGTCAAGTTTATTCTTTTTGTTTTATAATCATGAAATTTACTGTGAAAAGTTTCTGTGAGCTATATTTTGTATAATTTTTATATATATTTCAGTGTTTATAATCAAGTTCGTTTAAAAAAAAACGCATCTTCCACTGCGCATGCGTTAAGTTTTGCGAGGTTTCCATAAGCAACTAATAATCACTACTAAATTTCGCCAAATAAGTATTTAATAAAGATACATTTCAGTCAGCTTTCTTAACATCAACAAAAATGGACATAATATAAGCGGGAAAGAAAGTTTTGATCATATTTTTTTTCCAAATCCCATTCTTTCTTTTTTTTTTGATACTACATAGTTTGGCGAAAGAATTGACACTTGTTCATTCTGATTACGAATTATAGCAAACATAAAACTGTCTGCTCAAGATAGATAAACTGAAACCCTGTCCTGTCGGTGCGGTGTCAACAATCATGCTTTGTAAACATGAACAATTTAATAACATCTGCTTTAAAAAATTTGTCCGTAAACCAAAAAGTTCCTGATTTATCAACAAAAAAGAGCTGTGATATGAAGCTAAATACAAAAGGTAAAATCTTTTTCAATGTATCCTTATATAATTCCTTAATCAAGATATCCTTTTAGGTAGGATGCCTTAAGTTTTCAGTAGTCTTTTTTACTAAACTTATATACTATAACTGATTTTTTTCAACTAAGTTCTTTCATATTATAATTAATATTCTTTAAAATTCAATAGAAACTTTTCAGAAGTAACTATTTCCAAACAGTTGCTAAGTAAATAAGTATATATTTTCTTTGATTTCAGGCATGGAACCTGATTTTATAACTAAATATTCACCAGACAGTTCCAGTTTTCTTTTATGGAAAGATGCCATGAAAATGGTTGCTCGTCTGCCTGATGGGGTACCACCTGATTTCCGCAAACAAGTTAGTAACTATATGCATTCAAATTTACTTAGTTATTTTGAATGTCTACACTATTGTACACAACTGGCAAATTAATTAACATGTCAGCAATTACATTACTTTATGTTTAAATTTACTTTATGTTTAAATTACAGCTATGGCTGACATTAGCCAAGAAAAACCTTGAAAACAAAAATATTGACTTGAAAAAAGCTTTTTCTGTCTGTTTGAGTGAAAGAAGTGATCCTGAAGATGCAGAACTAGGAACTCAAATTATAAAGGTATTAATTATGATATAATTGTTTTTTAAATTCATGTCTGCAACAAAGTTGTGAATAAAACTTTTTTATGTAATAGAAATAGAGTAAGTCTTTTCAATAAGAGTAATTTTTGTTTGTATCTTTGCTGTAGACTGGTCATTATACAATGTACTTATAAAGACAAATTCTTTAGATATTTATCCACGTGTAATGAAATTATGTACAAAATTATCTTAAAAAGTCCTACCAACTTTGGAATTCAACTTAAATTTTTCATTCTGAGTAAAAATTATTTCAATGTTTACCAGTGCTCCTTTAAGATCCCTCTTCCTTTGAATCTCGTGTATCTAATGTTTCGCATTCCTTACAAACTTAATTGGATATTCGAGAAGATGTTTACTATATTCTATTTATATTCACTGTCAGATGTTCATTTAGCTTAAACATTTTTACAAATAGTGGTATCTTAAGAGTGTACTATTAAACTAAACTGAGCAGCCCAGAAGCTGACAGAGGGCCAGGGACTGCTGTGCCCCTTTCTGCTTACAAGACTGCAATCAACAGGATGCATTGCAGGGGATGTTTTAGTCAGTTGATTAGATTGACAGACACACAAAAAAAAGACGTTCAGTCACACAAAGCTAACTAGGTCTTCATTTTCTAATTCATTAAAGGGATGAAAGTCAGAGTGAACCTTTCCCAAACCTTGAAGTTATTTTTTCTTATTCCACTTGTCCTAGATCAAGTGTTGCTGAAGACGTCAAGTCACCCGAAGAAGCCTGACTTTGTCCATTTCCTTTAAGTTTTAGCTGGGTATAATGGCATGTCTTTCATGCCTTGGGTAACCATGTCAGAAGAAATAAATCTACATCGCCTATTCCACCCAGTGTTTTCACCGTCGCTACGGTGAGGCAGCGTAATAGGACATGAGGGGGAGATCCTTGATTTGAACAACCAAACTTGTGACTGAGTTTCTGTTGAATAAATCGAAATCTAGTAATCACACAAATACTACAATTCAGAATCCCTTTTTAAAAAACATGGTTCAATTTCATCTTTTTCCAGGATCTTCACCGCACCGGTTGCAGCCCCTTCAGTGGAGATGTGGCAGAACAGAACCAGAGCCACCTGAAGCGAGTCTTGCTGGGCTATGCCAGGTGGAACCCCAGCGTTGGATACTGCCAGGGATTCAATATGCTGGCTGCCATCATTCTGGAAGTAGTGGAATGGGAACAAGAGGATGCTCTCATAGTAAGGCTTCTGTTTCCGTATACGCTAATGGTGACTGGTGCACGTTAAAGCCCATCGTGGTCACAAAGTCCTCCAAGTTCCCATAACAAATCAGTACCTCTGGGGGTGACAAGCCAATTCTGGGATCCTTTGGTTTTCCTCTGTCTCTAAAAATTGGAAGGATCCACTTACAGTCGTTAGTGTTGGCCTCTATCCGTTGCTTTCAAATGAAGGAACCTTAATAGTAGACCTATTAGAGAGCGTGGTAGTAGTGCTGCTCTCTATCGCGTTGCTTTCGAAAAAGGGACATGTGTAGTGTCCTCGAGCAGGGATATATAATAGACATGAATAAGAGAGAGGTGTGATGGTGCTGCCCTCTACCGGGTCGCATGAGAAAGCAATGGTTTCTTCAGCTCGGTCTTGAGGGTGGTACCAATCGCGTTGCTTTCAAACAGGAGAACATGTGTACTGTCCTCGAGCAGGTATGCTAGCATAGTAGACTTGAACGAGAGAGGAAGACAAGGCTTCTGTTCAAGACTGAGAACTTTTTCTTTGTGGGTTTATACATCGTCAGTCAAATGACCGAACCATGAATGTGCAAGTTCAATGAATTGGCTGTTTTTGAAAATTGTGGGCATAACAGTATCCAGTTTTTATCTCTATGTTTTTTGCACATTTGTACCTTTGTCGTTTGACCAACAACACGTTGTGGCATATCCCTGGATCAAAGATCCGATCAGTTCAATTAACTTGTTTGTGTCCAAAAAAAGTTTGCAATCATCATGGATACTTTTTATGATTAAGATGTCATGTTTGTGTGTTTATTTATTAGTTGGAGATCATAATCAATATGAATTTATATTAATAAGTGACTACTATAAAAATACATCAAATTTGGTAATTACTTTATTCTCATCAGATTTTAAATGTATCTCATTATTATATGTAATATATCTCTTCCCTTAAGCATCCAGGGGCTGGGGAGCCCAGTTGGTTAGGCACTCGCCTAGCATGCGAAAGGTCCCAGGTTCGTGTCCGGGCATCGCTAAAATAACTGCCGACCTATAAACGGCCCGCACAGTCAAAAATGTCCGCCGAATAATACCCCGTGTAAAAGAGTGCACGTTAAATATCCTTCAAAGTCCTAACGCTGCGTACGATGTCGCCCTTAACGGTTGCGTTGGGTGCCTATTCAGGTGTCGGCTCGTCACTTGACTGTGGTTCTAAAATACGACGCCCGTCGCCAATAGCCCTCGTGTAGCTCTAGTGCGACGATAATTCAAACCTAACCTAACCTTAAGCATCCAGCTGTGTGTAAAGAATCTAGGATCATTTTTAATTCTTTTAAAAATTCTGCAAAGCAGAATTGTCGCTTTTGTTTGCTATCTTTCCACAAAATTTGACCCATCAGTATTTTCACAAACTTTCTTTTTCAAGGATCTTTAATACTTTTATTATTTTACTGTAAAGAGTTTATTTTTTGTCCATCTTAATTATTATTTTCTTTTCTTCAAGGTAATGATTTTCTTAATCGAAGAAGTTTTACCTGAGAGCTATTTTGCCAATCACCTCAGAGGCCTGTCCGTGGACATGGCAGTGTTCAGAGATCTTCTTCGATTGCGCTTGGCCAGCCTTTCTGCTCACTTGGACAAGTTGCAATCTAACACTCAAGATACCAGTACAGGTTATAAATCAGAATCAGTTATTATTTTATCTTTTAATAATGACGGCCATTAATGATAGAAATTCCCAAAAGTTTTTTTAAGTTTTTTTTAACCTGGTTTTGTCTGCTATTTCTTATTAACCAAGTAAACTATAGTAATTGTTGGTGAGCCATATATCTATGTAGTATAATTTGCAATGTGGAGTTTACTTTAAAACTAGAGGTTCACACCTAAAAATGTAGTTATTATCTTAATTTTTTTATATTTCTGATTCTATATTTTTTTGTATTAGAAAGACATTTTTTTTACTGTAAAAGACCAATAATCTGTACTGTTATAACTAAAACCATTTAAACAAATTGTTAAAAAATTAAAATTTTCATTTGGCAACTGTTTTCTCTTTGTATAGCAGTTATTTTAACCTATATTGCGAAAAATTGGAAAACATCTAGTAAGTTGAGCATTTCATGAAACAATGATACAAAAGAAGTTAAATTAAGTTCTTATGTCGCCTTCTAACAAATTCGTAAAGTTATTGTTGTTTTTTAGGTCATATCTATGAACCACCACTTACAAATGTCTTTACTATGCAATGGTTCTTAACACTGTTCACCAATTGTTTGCCGAAAGACACTGTACTCAGGGTTTGGGATCTGATATTTCTAGAGGGAAATGAAGTGTTGTTGAGAGCTGCTCTTGCAATATGGGATGGGCTAGCAGAGTAAGTTAACTGCATATATAAACTTATTTAACTTGCATTATTATTTTAAATCTTTCAAGAACAAATAAAATGTTGAAATGCATTAAAAAATTTAAACTATAAGTGTTAGTGATATTTGTTATTTAATTAGTTTTTCCAATAAATTTGCAGAAATTTGCCCCCATGTATCCTCGATTGGTGATACATTATGTTCATTGCAAAATCCTGTTGTCACCACTACTGGATTTAATAAAATTAATTTCTTGTTCCTAAGCAAAAAGGTTGGTCTGTAAATCAGGCCTATCAAGTGACCCAGCTATGCTACATAACAAAAAATTGAGATTTGCATTTTTCTAAGATGGTGTGGTTTGAGAGCCAAGGGTTAAATGTCGAATCAAGCTGTATCTAAATTTTAAAAAAAAATCTTTTAGCTATACTTAAACCTGAAGTTAATTTTTAATTTTTTTATTCACTGTAAATTTATTAAAAAAAACCAGTATATTTTCTCGTACTGCGTATTTACATATCTGTGTTATAAATACTATGCTGCTAAAAATTGAGCTGTTCTCTTATTATGTAGCCGGATAATGTCTGTAGAGAGCGCAGATGAGTTTTATTGCATTATGGGTGTGCTGACAAGAGAAATTCTAGAATTTGGCCTGATGGATGCAAATATGTTTGTTAAGGTAAACAATTTATTTGCAAGGTAGCTTAACATTATTTTTGAAAATTAATTGAGGTAGGTTCAGGATAACTCTTTTATATATAAATAAGATACATTTGTAAAAAAGTGTTGTATTTTTATAATCTTACATTGACATATGTATGTTTCTACATTTTCAATAGTTAACTTCTACAAAAAAAAATTAATTCATATATGATTCTTTCTGATTATAAATAAAACTAATTATTCCTTCTAATTATTAATAAGACTAATTATTCCTTATAATCTATAATAATAAAAGAAAGAGTCTGTCTGTGTGTCTGTAAGTCTGTGGATCGTAAAAGACCTACTTATACTGCCCTCAGAAATTCAAAATTTTTAAGATAGATTCTCTTTAATACCAACGTGTGCACCTGAGGCTTAGTTTTTTCATATTTGTCCCCTTTTTAGAAAAAATTCTAATTTTCTGAAAAAAAAATACACCACTTTCGCTCAAATCCGATAATTTTTTCCCTTTCGTGTTGCCATTCGACAGAAAAAATTAAAATGAAAACAAAACTTAATTAAAATTGAAATTGCTTTTATTTTCTTGCCATTACCTTCAGAAACTAAATTAATGATTTGAAAAATAATTGAATGTGCCAATGAGCTAAATGGTTTTTTTTAATAAAAAACCCAGAATGGAGGTTTTGACATGAAATAACATTGTTATACAATTATGGTTAATTTTGAATTTATCAGGAAAATTGTGATGACAGTAAGTTCATATTGCGGAAGATTTTTGTGATATGCATTGCAGGATGTGCATTTTATAGTGATGTATTTTTATTTTGGAATTTTAAAGCAATATAAGTAACAGGATTTTATTCTTTATAATGAAAGGGAACAAAGGCACAGCTTATTATCCTATAGCAAATTAAATGACACATATACTTGAATCGATTTGAAATTCTTTTAGTCCGTGCGAAGAATGGGTATTTATTTGCTAGTTATAAATAAAACTATTAAGTAACCTCTTAATTCAACGTTAAATTTTAGCTAATGCATGGATTGATAAGAATGATGCACATATTTGCATATTATAGCTATATATCAATGATGACTTTTAAAATATGGTGATAACATTTTAAAATTTTATTACTAAATCTGCTCTTGGCAATTATTTGAATCCTCTGTTATCATAAAAATAACTGTCAGTACTCCATAGCCCCTGCACTCCATAGGGTTTTCAAAGCAATCTACCTAATATTAATACAATAATGACTTCTAAATACCAATAACTTTCTTGTTTTGAAAATTGGAGTGAGGCTCAACCTAAAATAAGTCATTTCCCACAAGTGTGTTGAACATAACATAACAGGAAGGTGTGCCCTAGAGGGGAAGAGTGTAGGCTGTGTAGCCCATTACTCTATATGCATAGGATGACAAAAAACATGTTAATGGTCTGTTTACTTGACAAAATAGGTGGGGAAAGGTGATGATTAAATGAGAGGGTGCATGTCATAATTGCATGCCACCCCCACCCCCTATATATGATACAACGGTATAGTGGACAGGCCACTATCCGTTTCTTACTTTCCTCCGCTGTTCCATTGGGCAGGTCACCATGTTTCTGCCACATTGGACGTCGTAGGTTAGATTTCACTCTTTAGTTGGAGGGGGAATCCTGCAAGATACAATACCAACAATACAATAACAAGCAATCAAATACAATACAGGGTGGTAACAGAACCTGGAAGTCAGGGAATTCTCAGGGAACTTTTTAATTCTGGAAATATCATGGAATTTTTTAAATTTAGCAAAATATCAGGGAATTTTTTTTCCATTTCGGATTATTTAAACAGCAGGTTTAGGTTGTTCTTGGGATCACTATACTAGCAGACACTTCTTGATCAAAAGAAAGTATCCTGGTTGGTCCCATTGGCCTGAACCGGAGCTACAAACGTAAACCCGACTATCTACCTATCATGAAGAAGCAAAAAACTGTCAATTATTATCAACCGTCAAATATGCTCCAAAGTCTCAACGCTGCGTATGATGTCGCCCTTAACGGTTACGTTGGGTGCCTGCTCAGGTGACAGCTTGTCACTTGACTGTAGTTCTAAATTACGACGTCCGTTGCCAATAGCTCTCGTGTAGCTCTAGTATGACAATAATTCAAACTAAACTTAACTAAAAAGTAATTGTAAAATCAGGGAATTTTTTATGAAAGTATCAGGAAAATCATGGAAATATCAGGGAACTTTTTTTCCAGGATTTTGTTACCACCCTGCAATACCTTACAATATTCAAATGAAAATTGTAAAGTGAGCAAACAAACACAAGGCTAGAAAATGACCCCTGTTAAGTCTAAGCCTCACAGAGGTCCATGGATCAATGTATCTCCTTCGTATTAAGAGACAAGATATCTTGTGTAATTTAAATACCCAATAAGACCAGAAAGACCTTTATAAGAAAGGACTTGCGGAAGTGTGTTGAAAGTCTTGCATCTAATGTTTCAGACCGTGTGCACCCTGGCCCCCTTCCCATTTCCCCAGCTGCAAGAGCTGCGTGATAGTTACACCTACAACATTCAGCCGTTCACAGCTTCCTGGTCATCTGAAATATTCTCAGGGGAAGACGAGGATGATGACGGGGCAGCCGCAAAGTGGTATTTCTCCAACGAGCTGCACTGGGTCAAGAAAAAGGGTGAGATATCCAGTTTTGTACCAAGGATATTAAAGGGTCTGATCTAGGGTAGCACATATCTATAGGCACATAAAATTTTGAAGGCCCCCTAAAGGAAACTTTTGTGTATGATTGCTTGTATAACGGCCAATGGCGTCAAAGCATATGGAGAGACAAGGCCATTCTGTGCTCATTTCAGCTCCCAAGAGACTCAAAGCATGCAAATATTTCAATCAGTTTACATTTAACAGACTGATGAGAAATCTCCATAGCTTAGTTCCCAAGTAAGCTTGGAATTCATTTTATTGATCCACTAAAAAGATGAAATGCAGTGTGAATCTTACCTATAATCTTAGATTCACCCCATAACCTGGCATGGTCATTACAAAGCGATACCACAAAGCAACTAAACCTCATTAAGTCATATAACCATCTTCAACTTTCAAAAATCTATTTCTCTATATTAATAAGTATATTAATTTCAATATTTTTAATACAATTTTTAACTTTAATTTTTTTAATTAGATATGTAGATAATTCTACGTAGTTACAAGTTTTCATATTTTAGGTTTGGTTAACTCTGCAGTAGCATTTGGCAACATTGGACCAGGAGCATATGGATCCTCTGAGAATAACTTTCCTCTGTCTTTTACCAATTTCAATACAGAAAGGATGACCCTGGATATATCTTCACTTAAAAAGCAATATGGAAAACTTAGAGAAAGGCAAAAACAAGCTCATGTCATTCTTTCAGGTATAATATTTGTTTGTAATATACTTTTTAGGTCTAACTAAAATTTACAGTCTTCAGTATTTTTTTTAAATGCTTGATTTTGATTGTAATTACTTTCTTTTTATTTACAAAGTATTAAAATTGGGAGCATATTATTAAGGTTTTATGTGCTTAGAACCATGGATCATTATTTCTGTTAGATTTTAATTATATTAATTTTTTCCAAACAAAATGATTTTTATGAATTAAGAAAAATATTTTTGAAAATAAGATTTTGTTAAAATAACCTGAATTATATTTGTTCTTCCTCATATGAGAAATATCAAATATAAATATAATATATTTTACATTATTCCTCTTTATAAAGAGAATGTTGTTTTGTTTGATATTAAAACCTGAATGTAATTGGAACCGATTATTAACACAAATAGGGTTTTTTTTGCATAAAAAGACTATTAAAGATTTTACTAAATCTATATTGAAAATATGCATATTTTAACT
Organism: Oedothorax gibbosus; assembly: GCA_019343175.1. Lineage (NCBI taxonomy): Eukaryota > Metazoa > Arthropoda > Arachnida > Araneae > Linyphiidae > Oedothorax > Oedothorax gibbosus. The sequence goes on from CM033270.1 coordinate 23,757,075, forward strand.
TTTAATCCTGATAAGAAGGTCACTGCTAAACAATTAAAACAACTAATTTAATTTTGAGTAAATTTTAATTCTAAATTATTTTCTGGTTTATTATTGAGAAAAATAAATATTGGTCACTGAATAAGCATTACTGACTGCCTCACGTAATGCAATGACAAGAAATTAATAAAACTTACATTCTGTGAGTTAGTCCCAAATAAACTGTTTATTTAAAATTTGTAATAAATAAATTTGTGTTTTTTTTTAAACTTCTAAGGTGCCTTTCAAAATCACTTCCAAAACCCTCGACGTAACTCCCTGGCTGTCAACCACCTTTTGATGGGTAAACAGCCCCTCAACAGAAAGAAATCTCACCAGTCACACTTTGTATTTGCCGAAAAGAATCCGAGCTTTAAGACATCCTTCGATGGAGCCAAATCAACGAAAAGCCATGATAGTGAAGAAGAGGAGTCTAAAACTCACCCGGCTACATTCCAAGTAGATCCTACCATGGATAATGTTTACAGTCTTGCTGATGCCAATAGCTCATTGACTAAAATCTGTGATAACAAGGCTGTTTGCAAGCCTCGAAGCTCGAGTGTTGTCTCTGTGTCTTCGGTTTTGGCAAATGATTGCAATTGTAGCTCTTCTTTCACTTGTCCTTTGCATGTTAGTACTGCTGTTGATAAGCCTACTAGTACTATAAATCCGTTTCCAACTAAAAGACGAGTTGGGTCCATGAAAACAAAAGTTCGTCAGTCGTAAGTAGTTTTTGTAAGAGTAAGTTTTGCCATAGGGTAGCACTAAGTGTACATTCCAGAAGTCGACTGTGATTTAGCAAGGGTTCCCACTCAACCTTAAATTAAGTCACTGAAAAATATTTTAAGTTTTTAATAAATCCTTTAAAAATCTTAACATTTAATCGATTGATTAGATGAAGTAATACGTCTTTAACAATTAGACCTAAATTTTATATATAACCCTAATTACCTGGAGATTGCAATGTTATATGAGTTAACTTAGCAAAGATGTTTATAAAAAATTATTGACTTGGTCCACTTGTTCAAAAATAAATGGAGCATACAATTTTAAATTTTTATTTTGTTATTTTTATGATGTTTTCATACTTGACAAGGTAAAAAAATCTTTTATTTTTCTATCATTATAGATATAGTACTTAAAGCTCTTTTTTTTGCATGATTATAAAGTGGGAACTCTAGGCTTTTTAAATTGATTAAATTTAAAGAATTCATTTTAGAATAATTTGCTGCTGACATTTAAAAAATATATATTATACTTTGTTTTTTTAATACCATCGTAGAGAATGTCTACAAGAAAGAAATATTAGTTATAAAATTACTTAGTTAAAACTATTCAGTTTTTTTTATAGATAATTTTCCAGGTTTTGTTGTTGCCTTCAGTAAAACCGTTTTTGACTTAATGGTCATTGGTCCCACAAGGATCACATTTAATGTGTTGTGTCTTCTAATCCTAAACTCAATATTTAATACCAAAAACTAAAAATGTGTGTGTTTTAAATGTTTTGAAAATGATGAAGTTTGTAAAAGTATCTTAAAATTTTAGTAATTTTTCTTAGTATTTGTTTAATACAAATTGTAAAACCCTATACTATTTTAAATAACATATTATTTTTACAATACAATAATTCAATTTCGTTATTCAGAACTTAAAGCTTGCAATTTCAATCTTAATTAGTGATTATCTGTATGAATAAGATATTTGCAACTAGTTTTAAGTGTGTAGTATAACTTATTTGGACTGGATTTATCAGTTTAACAAAAAACTCTGGATTTAATTTTTTCTTTAAATGGACACTATACAAATTGTTGATGCATAAAAGTATTAAATTATTTCTTGATATATGCAATATTTAAATACCTTATTCGTAAATGCTTCCAATATTTATGCAGCTGCTGTTGATCTACAGCCTTTTAAATGAGAGAAAACTCGTTCTATTTTTAACTTGTTTGAGGATAGTTAGGTAGATTTATTCTTAAATTCATGTGGAATACTATTCGTTTTAAAAAAAAACTATTCATGAGAATTTTCTTGATCTTTTTTATCACATAGCATTGCATTTATTTATTAGCTTTTGCTTCAATCAATAAATTCTTTCATTTAAAAACAAACTGACAAACTTATTTTTTTAAGACTGATAAATAATTTGACATGGTTCTTTTCATTTAAAACACACCTATTTAAGCTTTTATGAATATGAATAATACTCAATGTATGGATATTGGATATGTACTGCTATACACAAATAAAATAAATCATTATTAGTGCTGGCTTATAATAATACAAATATTAAACTGACTATCCAGAATAACCACTATTTAAAAAGTAACATTAAACAAGTAAAATATGTAGGATATAAAATATTTAATACCTCGATATTTTAGTTTAATAAATTCACATGATATGGCAGGGTATATTTCAAATAACATCTACTTCTACTTTTAATTTGAATTTTGAGTTTATATTGAGCCCATGGTTCATTCTTGGATTATCAAGTTCTTTCGAGTGTTCCCCTTTTTTTTCGTTGCTGGGTATTAGGAACAGTTGTGGTTTTTGATCTTATGATTTACCCACAAACAGAAACATCTGTTCATGCTCTGTCACCCTGACGAAGTAGCATGAACAGAGTGATTGTTTTTATTTTTATGATTGTTGTATTGAGTGATTGTTTTTATTTTTATTGTTTCATTTTTGTATCGCATAATATGATGGACATACATTGCATTATCTTTCATAACTTAATAAGTTTTATCTAATTTTGTGAAATACATATTAAATCAGAAAAATCTTCCTATAAGTGCCATGAAATACATATTCCCCTGGTGTTTAGATGATGATAAAAATGCATATTTGTTTAAAATCTTCATTATGCATTACTTGTCAGTAGTGACTTGTGTTTCGAAGAAATTTAATTGTAGTTGCTTTAATTTGTCAAATTTGATTTGATCAACAAAATTATTTAAACATAAATAATTAATTAAAATATCTATTTACTTTTTACTAAATTATTTATAATTGCTGTTTAATATTTTTCTTTATAATAGTTGTATAAGGCATCAATAATCACTTTTAATTCAATGTTTGTATTTGAAAGCTTTTTTTATACATTTGGCCTTTGTTTTTTCAAGTATGCTATTTCATATTTACATTTTGAAATTTTTTAATTTGGATCTCTATTGTTAATATGTTATGCGTTTCATATGCACGTTAAGCTGTATTATTCTTTGTTTGCATATTGTTATGCATTCAACTGAAATAATATTATATATATGAATTGATTATCTATAAGATGTATGTTAATAATAAGAGTTTAATTACACAGATCTGTGTGCTAAATTCACCTTAAACAATATAGTTTATGTTCAGGTAAAGAGGGTGGTTTTGCTCTCCATTTATTGCATTTATCATGATATGTAACTGTGTGTACTTGTTACAGCACTATGTAATGTCATAAAAACATGTAACCTAGAAAGATTGCATTTCCCCCCTTTAACATTGATTATTAAATTTTTTATGGTTCACATGAAAATGATGTTTTACAATCCATTTATTGCATTTATCATAATATATACCTGTGTGTACGTGTTATAGCACCATGTAATATCATAAAAACATGTAACCTGGAAAGATTGCTCTTTATCCCCGTTTAACATTGATTATTTATTTTAATGTTCATATGGAGATGATGTATTATCCTCCAGTTATTACATTTATCTTACGTAACTGTCTGTACATTAGACTGTTCCAAAGTTCTATGTTAGAAAATCATTTTGGACTATCATTTGGCACACCCTTACCTATTGTGGCAATAGATAAAATTGTGCCTAGCAAATGTATTTCATATATGAACCATATTAATAGACAGCTCATTAGAGTTGAATAATTTTTTTAAAAAGATGTGGATTGTTTGGCGAGTGAAATTCTATTCAAGTGCAACAAATCCTGGGCTAACAAGAAACACATTGTAGTACAAACCAAACAATTTGAACTTTTCAACTTCTGGATGTTACAAATTTTATGATTGAAATAACAATAGGACTGCGGTTAAAAATGATTATGATTAGTTTAGTGAACGCTTCCAACTACCTAATTTACTTGTTTTAGGTGACATACTTCCTTTCAGATTTCCTTCGATCAGTGCTCCGATTGTCTGTTGTCCCATCTGTTATCACGTGCGATATTGATTCGCCGATCAAGGCTCGATAAAGAATTTTGTATTTTTATTCAGCATTTCTATTGCATCTTAAGACCTGAAACATGCCCATTCTAGCTTCTGAGTAAAAGATCTATAATGCAGTACATTTTTCATTATATTCGTATACTTGCTCTTGCAATCAGTAGTAATTTTATTGATCTTCATTCGAAAGGTTTCAAATATCTATCCAGTTAGTTTACAGTTCATCCCTATTGTTTCAATTTAACAAGTTATGAAAATAGCTGGATGTTTGAGAAGAAACAGATCTTTTAAAATACAGCCAATTCCTTGATCTGCCTGTTAATATGAATAAAATGTTATATAATTTTCAGCATGTCTTTAATTTATCATTTTTTTTTATTACTAGCTGGTATGTGTGATAAATTTCAGATATTTTTTTTTTCGAACTGTCTAGTTCACTTGTTATAGTATTATGTAACGTCATAAAAGCATATAACCTGGAAAGATTGTCTTTTGTTTTCCACTGATTATGAAATTTTTATGACTGCTTAAAGGATTACTGATTACGATTATTTATAGAATTTATTTATATTATCATATATTGTTGTTATGACTGTTTTCTAGTCCATTCCCCACCCTTGACCTTTTTAAAAAAAAGAATTTTCAAGTATTATGTACTACAGATAATTTTTAAAAAAATTAATCTCTACTACTAGTCATTTATTTTAATTGAATTTTTTTTTAAAGGAATGTTTTTTTTATTGATTATTTGTTGTTTCTTTTAAAGATTTTTATAATATTTTACCTATAAAAGTATGTATATTTTGAGAAGCATGTTATCATCAATGGTTGATTTCGAGCAATGATCCTGCAGTATTCATGTAAACCATACGATAATTATGTTTAGCTAAATTTTCATTTCTAAGTTATTCATTGGTCTAAACCCATTTCTTTAGTTTTTAAATACAATTCAGATTTTTATTTTTTTCCTAAAAATTAAATTAATGGCATGGAAGCAATTACTCAACAATGAGAAAAAATTATTGGATGTTAATATGTTCATTTTTTATAACATATACCTCATTTTCTAATATTTGAAGCATGCATGTATTCAGTCGTGTTTACTATATTTGAAAGTTCTCCAATCATTTTAAATGTACCCGGTAAATATACATACGTTGATTTTATAGACCTTGTACATGTTTTACTGATTGTTCTTAAATTAGATAATGTTGAAAACTTATCTAAACTATGCAATATGTGTTTGGGATCACTTACAAATTTCTGTAAGAATATTACCATTTTATTATGTGGAGAATAGTTATTTTTAAATAAAAACTTTATTGAATTTTTCGGTCTTATGATTGCCTAACATATTTTCTTATATATATATATATAAAATAAAATAAGACCCTAGTTGATTAGACGTCATAACAAAATGAGCTGGGTCAAATTTATAAGCTCTCATAAATAATTTTTGAATTATTGTATTCATAAATAATCGCTATTTATAAATAATAATTATACTGCAGTATAACATTTTCGTATATTTGCCCTCTAACCATTTTATAGATATTTTTAATGGTTGTATATAATTGGTAGTGTTCTTTCAATGAAAGTTATTATAGATGGTACATAGGTATGTATACAAACTGCCATTATTTCCATAATAAAGTGTTAAAATCATACATATAATTTTTAACTGTTGGAGTTTTTATAAATCTCTCCCTACCGAAACAAAACTTCACAACTGCTAATTTTGAAGTGAATATCTAATTAGAGCACTTTTAAATAATGACTGCTTAAACACTGCAAAGATTCATGTTTAGATAATTCGCGATTCGAGTCAAAATATACGTTTTTTTTAAATTTTTCCTTGAATCATATCATTTTCATACCCCATTTGCTTTGTTTTAACACAAATTTTTGGTGCATAAAACCATAGATATTATTAAAAAATGGAATGACCAAAGCAGCCGTTTTTTTTAATTTGTTAGAAAACGTCATTACTAACAAGCTCATACTTTTGACACAGGCTTGGATACTTTCATTGGCCAATTTAAACACGCGGATGCTTCTGAAAAAAAAAAGAAAACATGAAATGGCAATGGCTGCTCTGCTGTGACGCCGGTATTGGAAGTTTGTTTTTGGATTTAAAATTTGTTTTGTCTTTTCTTTTCAAATGACAACCGATTTCACAAAATTGTCAAAATATTTATTTATCAGTCAAAAATAAATAAACGAATGTTGTGTTAGTTTTTAAGTTTAAGAGACATACTTTCATTTGAAGATGCTTCATTCGTCTAAGAGCGAGTCTATTTTGCAGTGGGTAAGTACATAATTTTGATAATTGTTAGAAAATAGTTACTGTTTTAACAGAAAACAATTCTTTTTATTAAACACTCAAACAATATTTAATTTTTATTTGATTACGTGTAATATTTATGTCAATTCTTCTAAATAGTCTTGAAAGTAAAGTGTGTACCTGTTAGTTTTGTTTTAGCCTCTTGTGTTTTAGTTAAAGTCTTGTAAAGTCCAAAAGCTTTATACAAAGTTATTTCTTTAATAAGATATTGCTATTGGTTCTACATCTTAATGCACCTAATAATTTATTCCTTAAATTTACGAACTAAAATGTTTAAATGTATTTATATTTAACATCGTATCAGTTTCGTAATGTGCAATATGGCTGCCTAACTAAATTTTCGTTAGTCTTAATTAGTCTGTCTCTGAATGGCTGAAAAGTCCACCATATTGTTAGTGTTTGTTTAGAAGTCAGTTTTCTATCAAGACTTTAAAATTTTAGATTTATTGTAAAAAAAAATTAGAATTAATCTTTTTTATAATGTTTTAAGAAATAAATTCATTTTGATTTAATCATGATATTAAAGTTAATTCAAAGTTACATTTTCTGTCTTTTGAACAACTTGCATGCTAAATTGCCAATACAGGGTTAACACAGAAATTGAAAAACCAATACAAAGCCCCTAAATTAGTTTTAGGGGCCACCAAAAAATTTGTAAAAAAATATATACCGTATAATATACTCGTGTACCTATAACCCGACTGTGTATAAGTCAACCCCCCATTTTTAAACCAAATATCCTTCCAAAACCGGTAACCCGCGTATCAGTCGAGGAAGGAAATAAGGCCAGAGCCTTCTGAAGAAAATAAAAAACCGGTTCATAATGGGACCGTAATTTTTTAAAATTTATTTTGCAAGCTAAATTTCAGCCCCATTGAAAATAAAATTGGTTTCGGCTCAGAGTGTCCTTGACATTGTTGACCCTGAATGGAGAAGCTTAGTTGAAACTATGTTCAGTGAAGCATGAAGACCACGCTGCCAAGGTCACGGACCGATGTTTCCGCTGCTTCTTGAAGACTGGTTGACTGAACTGCCCTGTGCCTGAGCTACACTTGTAGAATATGCATCGCGTCGAGAACTAACAATTAACCATCCAAATGGTGGATACCGTGAATATATACCAATCTTATTTTATCTTCAAAATTTAACTGCTTTTTTGTCTTTATCTATATAAAAGCAAGTCGTGTTAGTTACACTATTTATAACTCAAGAACGGCTAAACTGATTTGGCTGAGAATTGGTTGGGAGGTAGCTTAGAACCAGGAATAGGCTATAGGATACTTTTTATTCAAACCCAAACGGGTGTAGGATGCAAAACGTGAGCTGATTTCCCCATAGGAATAGCATTGTAAGATAGGAATTTATACTTTTTATTTCAATTTCATGAAATTTCAGCGCGAACGAAAATTAAGAAAAGAAAAAAAAAGAACATGGGTTTAATTTTCGGGATTGTTATTTGAATATCAGTATTTTATTTTATTTGTTGATTTTAAATCCTTTGATTTTTTTTTATGGTGGATCAGATTTCCTCAACTAGATTTTAATTATGGTTCCGAATTTAATTTAATTGATGTTTACAAATGGTAAGAAATGAAGATATGGCGGAATATATTCAGCATAAATAAGGAATTTGTACTTTATAAAACTTTTCCAACCATACAAGAGGATGAATGTCTGTTTTGTTTTCTGATGTTAAGATGGCGTAATGGCCTATTGAATTTTTGCATTGGCGGCTTTTGGCGAAGTTGAAAATTAACGTAGGGTAGCTATTCCCATCCAGTTGTATGGGTTAGGGTTAGTTAGAGGATAGTGGGAATTTGGAGGATATTAAACGTGCCCTTCCTTTACACAGGGTAGTCGGACATTTTTTAGCTGCGCTTGCCGTTTATAGGTCGACAGTTATTTTGGCGATGTCTGAACCTGGGACCTACCGCTTGCAAGACGAAAGTCTTTACGGACTGGGTCCCCCAGCCCTATCAAGTTGTATGAAATATGAAGTGGAATGATTACCACATTTGGGCAGTTTCGTTTTGCGCTAATCGTGAAATAGAAACAGGCCATTATATCATATAGCTGTTCTGGCAATTTGAACAGGGCCTATGGGAAAGCCCTCAAACTCCTGGAAGGGCCTGGATAAAATCAACCCCTCATATCAGAATGGGAGGAGATTATAATATCCTGATGGAGTGGACCAGTGGAGAAGGGATCAATTGCTATAAAATAAAAGTTTACATAAAAAACTACTAATTAAGGTTATTAAGGGTACACCTGTGCAACGCCGGGTTTATAAAGCTAGTTTTTAATATAGTATTTAAACCTCAACATTTATCGGCTTATACACGAGTATATACGGTAACTTTTTATTCATAAAGCATTTCAAAAAGTTTCATAGTCCAACTGCTGTGTCAAAGTATCTCTAAGAAAGGTCCTAAGAAGGTCCAATGTGCTTGGCCAGACCCCATATTTTGGTGGCCTTTTATGACTTTCATGGTCTATGTTGCCGACAATTCTTAGCCTATTAAAAACATGGAGCAGAATTCGAAAATAAAGCTTACAATTTTAAAATAATATGTACGTTTTCCTAAGCCGGGGGCAAATGTGGACCAAATGTAAAACATTTCTTGAAGCTAACGACAAAACAGTCAATAGAATAAATACCTTCGATAGTAATAGACATATATTATTTAACAGTTAGCTAAACATGTTCAACTTTTAACAAATATTAAACGACCTTTCCCTTGCTAAAAAAAGTCTTATCTTCTTCACTTCTGTGTAAATTCCCCAACTAAAGGAACAGGAATGTTGGCTATTCTCATTCTTTCTTGTTAACATTTGTCTAATAATTGTTTAAAATAATTTTTTTTTGTTTTCAAATTAGAAACACTGGTAGAAATGTAAAATTTAATTGCATATATATATATTTAAAAAAAATCAATTAACGCATATTTTATGCTTTTTTTTAGTATAATGCCCTGACAACACACGCTGATGTCCAGTCACTTTCACAATTTGCAGATGGATCTCTGTTTTGCGATATTGTCACTTGTGTGTAAGTAATATTTTTTTGCTAGGTTTAATAAATCTTATATGTAAACATATATTTGAAATTTGTTTTCAAATTTATATATTCACAATTATAGATATTCACAAGCAGAAATGGGAAACATGGAAATGCCAAAAATTGATTCGGAAGAAGGCTCTGCTCAAGCAAATAAAATTGAAATTGAACAAAAATACGAGATAATCGAAAAGTTTATTGACAGTAAGTCATTAATTTTTTTTTATTTCTAGTTTATGCTAATATTTTGTGGCCTAATGTTGCCAGTGACGTGGGTGGTCGGGCAAATGCCCAGTGGGCTGGACACGTATAAATTGAACAATAGCCCGGGCATTTGTCCAAAGCATTTTTTAAATGCCCAAAATAAGGGCATTTATGTATAGATATTTTAGTTTCATTTTGACACCAATTTTAATAAATATTAAAACTTTTATAAAATACCAACACTGATCTAATTATTATGTGCAATTTTTAAAAAAATTAAAAATGAAATCGATTATAACTAATAAAAATATCTGTAAAGTTTAAGTAAAATTTATTCTTTTGACATGTAGTTTGTTATGCAACTGCCTCCTGCAACAACTTGATATTGGGGTCATTTTGTTTTTATGACTTGTTCTATGGCTATGTCCTGACTACGCCACAAATGCAACAAAATTTGGCAACTTGGCAGAGCTATTGCATGCTTGGCTCATGCTATTGCATCGCTTGGCGCCTTTAGCGGTCTCCAAATTTTGCTGCCTTTGTGGCGTTTGTTGTCGTAGTGAGGACATAGCCTATTAGATGTTTTTTTAGATACTAGGTGGCACGCCCCCTGCTCGCTATCGCTCGCCAACCCCCGGGAACTGCTTGTGCAGTTCCCTTTGGATCGCTTTGCGATCCAGGCTCGCTTTGCTCGCTCACAGTTCATTGAAATATTTTAGTCTAGCCTTTGGTATCCTTTTAAAATAAAATAATAACAAATTAATGTTTATAAAGTTATACGCCTGTGTTTTTTATTAACAATAGTGTTTGGTAGTTCAGTCAATCGAAATTATAAGGTAAACCTAAAGAAGCATGGGTTAACCTAAAGAATCGTGCCCGGCAAATTTACGTCAAATCTGGTAGCTCCGAAAATTGGTGTTATGGCAACCTTTGGCCGAAATTAGCAATTGCATTGCCAATTTCTAAATGTTAATCCATTTAAATCTTAAATGTATCTAATTTATTTTGAAGTTTTTTACACCAATCTTCTATCAATTATATGCTTAACGATTTTAAATAACTATTTACTTTTTTTAAAATAAATTCTTCGTCATTTTAACGTTCCACGTTTTCCATAAATCTGGTCTGCAATGTAATGAATTTTTCCTGTTACGTAGAAGTTTATTTTCTTTTAAATTTTTCAAAAATTAAAAAGAAAATAATCATTTTCATTTTTGAAATTTCATTCGAGATGGCAACCATCTCGGCAATTGCCGGAGTTTGTTGTCATTTCGACTTGGCGAGAGTTTCTAATGGTCGCCAAATCCGGGCATGATTCTTTTGGTTAACTGAAGCATGTCCGGCAATTTTTTTGCCAAATCTGGTAACCACGAAAAATCAATTTTATGGCAACCCTTGGTGACAAATTTTAGACGCAATCGCCAACTATCGCATTTTGGGCGAAGTTGTGGAAAATATGACAACGCTTCGCCGCTACTTGTAAAATTTCAATCCTTTGCAATCTACTAATTTCGTAGTGTTTTTAGTAAAAAAAAAAGTATTTTCTATTTTACTGCCATATCGAACAACATTTTGCACATAATATTTATGGTTATTTTTCATTTTTGGACTTTTTACAGCTATTCCTGAAATTGCGAATTCTTCGTAATCCACTAATTTCGTAGTGCTTTAAAAAAATGTATTCAATGTTTTCCTGCTGTATCGAACTATGTTTTGGGCATAATATTTAAAGTTATTTTTTCCTTTTTCGCCTTTTTAAAACCATTCCTGGAAGTACACTTTTTCGTTGTTTAAGTCGGCCATTTTGAAAATGGGTAATATTTTTGGTCACTTCAGTCGACCGTTTTGAAGGAAAGTCGCCAAATCCAGACAGGGTCCTTTAGATTAATCAATTATAATTTAAATTTTTATACATTAAACGCCCCTAACATTATGCATGTTTAAAGTTAAACTTACTGATTATATCCTAAAGTTGTTCTTTTGGCTTTATTGCAGTCATTCCCGAAATTGTCAATCCTTGTGTTATTTCGTGGTGCTTTTCTCAAAAAAATATACATTCAATGTTTTTCTGCCGTATCGAACTATGGTTTTGTGCATAATATTTATAGTTATTTTTCCCTTTTTCAAGCAATTCCTGAAGAAACACTTTTTTGTTGTTTTTAGTCGACCATTTTGAAATTAGTACTATTTTGGTTCATTTCGAGTGTTGACATTCCAGAGTTAGAAATATAAGGAAATTTGGGTGCCGTATAAGAGTATTATATATATAGAAGTTTTGCTATACAAAGTGTTAGTTTGTGTATATTCTATTAGCATTCTTGCAAAGTGGTCCTTTTGGAATATTTTTTACTTTGAAGGGAAGGGAGTTGCCATTATAGGAGAACTTATTCTGTTTATAAGAATAAAAGATTCATATAAATATTATATATATGTTTTTATCAATAGCATTTGATATTATTTTATTTGGAATATCAATAAGAAATACTTGAATATTTCACAAAAATTCCTAAAATCCTGGGCATTTGCCTCTCAACTTATAAATGCATGGGGCTTTTACATATGCACACAAAAGCTTAAATAAAATGTTGCACACTAAAATTTTAAAAATTATTTTATTGTCAGTTTAGATCTATGTAAATAATTGTAAAGTCTTAAGTTTAGATCTATGTAAAAATTCTAAATGTTTTCTTTTCTCCAAACATTTAAATGTCACAAACCAACTTTTGTCTTTCAGCTTTCTTCCAAATACAAAGCTCCACCTTGGTCGCATACCAAGAATGTATGGAGGGAGAAGACCTTGAACTGGCCAAGGTCTGTGTTATTCTTCTCTCTGCAATGGTGCAGAACTTTCTTTCAACAGACAACGAGTCATTAAAGACAATCATGCTCCTTGATGTTGGGGTTCAAGAGGATATCAAGGAGTTCCTTGCTTTGTTGCTTGAGAGGAGCGACAATAAAGGGCCTCTAACAAAGGCTGAGTTGCATAAGGTGTTAGGAAAGGCAACGAAGCAAAAGGGTAAGTTCGGGATTCTTTGAAAGTCCTTAAAAAATTTCTTGTCTCAAGTAACTAGTTTTTAAGGAATTGAAAGGTCATTCTTTGCACAATTTTATATTAGATCTACAAAATTAAAATAGAGATGTTGTGCAGAAGTTAGTTATTCATTTTTGGTGAGATAATGGTGTGAATTAAGGGCCAATTTGTTCTAAAGGGACCCTTGTTTGTGACTGCTTTGTTTTTTGTTGGTACTTATTTAAGAATAAGAAGATCGTGTCATTTAAAGAGTTGGGGACATTTTCAAGTTGCGCCAACTATCGGCAAAACTGATTTGATTCTAGCAATATTACATAATTATTCTTCCAACTACAAAGAAAATTAGCTAACAATAAAGAATATTAATTTAATTGTCGAAAGAAAATCGGAATACAGCCGAACCTCGTTAACACAGACTCGCTTAACACGAAATTTCGCTTAAGATGAACTGAAAGCATTTACCCGGTCTATAAAGCTTGGATCTAATGCTAAAAAATATCTGGACTCAAAATGGCTTTTGGCGAAATTCCGCTTAGCCCGAACAAAAAATTCAGAATTTGACTTTTTTTTCTCCAAGTAATTCGAAGAACAAATTAAACAAAATATTATATAAAAAAAGCTCGAATGAACTTTATCAACTCTTCAATAACAATTAATGAATATTTTACTTACAGCAACTCCTCGTCGCAAAAAATCAGACAGGGGCACTCCTGCTAAAAAAACACCAGCCAAACATGGGGAGCGGGTATCTACCATGGTATATGAGGACATGATGGATTCACCCTTGAAAGGTTTACTGCAATCTCCTGTATCACAACATAAGGTAAGTGTTTTGCATAAATTAATACTCGACTATTTTCAAAGTATTTAATAAAATGTAAAAATAGATTTTTATTTTAGAAGGGGTGGACGCATTTTTTAAATTTATTTTTCCATTGGGATATTGGTTTAATGTTGTAAACAAAATTAGTTTTAACTCATTTTGTGATTTATTCAAAACAATTTAAATTGGACTTTTAAAGAAATTCAAAAAATTTTTCTTTAATGATGTTATATAATTTTAACTTGTGTGTTTATAACCACTTGGCTTCACCCTTTTATTTTGAGAAAAAAATGCAATTTGCAATTTTTTTTAGTGTGAGCATTTTAAAGGGCAGTATTAACACCCACGTTCTTACCTGCAAAACTGTATTTGAATATTTTTTTAATTGAACATTTGGATGAATAGGTAATATCCTTAACAAGCTGTTTTAAATGTAAAGTTTGACAACATAATTTTTTTTTCTCTCGGTTAAAGACTGCTTGGTTAAATCCAATTTCTATTACAAAGATTTTTGTTAGTTCAATGTTTTCGGTACCCATGAAAAAAGGGGGTTTTAATCAATCAAAATTCTTCATGAAATTATTCATGTTTAGTTTCATGGATTTCCATTATTAAATGGTATCTTTCATAAATCAAGCATGTTTAAGGACAGAGTATTGAATAGTACTTTTTGTCAACTTTTGAAAGGTACATCACGGAAACTAACAAAGATATAGGAATAAAAAACATCAGTGTTTGCTGAATATTAAAATAATAATAAATTCCTTCTTTATAAATATATTCTACAGTCCTTATAAGTAAATTTTCATTGGTGATAAAGATATTGAGATATGACACTTATAAATGGGAGAATTGAGGTATGACATGCAATACATGATTTTGGATTTAATCATATTCATTATTTTCGACTTCCTGTTTTTAGATGGTAGTTCAAAGATTCAAATGGGATACAGAACTATCAAACCTTCGTAAGAAATACTACGAAGAAGAGTCTAAAGTGTTTGACCTGATGAAAGAAAAAAGAAAAGCAGAAGAGGATTTTTCACAGAAAAGTAATATTATGTCTTATAATAACCAAAACCTAGATTTTATTTACTTTTCTTAACAATTTAATGGTCTACATTATTTTATAGAATAAAATGAATCAGTCTTAAAGGAAATAAATGACAGAACCCATACCTATTTTTCAAAAATTTGACTTGACATTTGATCTTTTGCTAATTTATCAGTATTTAATTTGGTGATATATATTTTTTATTTTGCAATTTTATTATAGAGGAAGAGTTACATCAATTGAAAATAGAATTTAGAAAATTTAAGGAAATAAGCGAAGAAAAGGAAGGCCTTGCCAGCATGGAAAGGGCCCACTTTCTATCTGAAATAGCAAAGTAGGTCGTCATGTTATACTTAGCTATGCAGTACTTTTTTTCTGTAAACTAGGGACTTTGCCCCTAGGCTCGCAGATTGCTGAGCAATCTCACTCGGCTCGCACCCTTGGATTGCTGCGCAATCTCACTGGCTCGCAAAGTCGAACTCTTGAATGGCTGTGCAATCTCCGTAGGCTCTCCTGCTTGCTATCGCTCTCCAACCACCGAGAATTGCTGCGCAATTCCCATTGGCCGCTTCGCGGCCGGCTGGTCACCGTAACTTTTCCAACCCAACTTTGCATATTTTATAATCCAGGTCTGTATCTATGACAATATTGGGTGGAGCCTCAGTGACCGTCATGCTAAGGATACATTTGGGCGCACATTCATATGCATTTATGTAGTGGTCCATATTTGTTATTTAATTGCTAGCACATAATCTTAATTATGTTCACCTGCGAGCGCAGCAAGCCGGTCGCGATGTGGCCAATGGAAATTGTGCAGAAATTTCTGGGGAAGTCCCCACCGTTAAATTTACTTTTTTTTTGTTTACACAGCGTTTGTTGAAGGTGTTAAATGACGCAGTTGCGCCAAAACGGAACACAGCAGACGATTCCCATTGGCCTCTTCGCAGCCGGCACAGCAAAAACAAAACAAATAAGCGAGCAGTTGGCACGCTGGCTACCGAAAAGAGCCACATTGGCTTGGAAAAAAATTTACATTTTCCACAATAGAGGCATAAGAGAAATAATCAATGTGCATTTACTTAACGCACTGACCCTAATGATAAAAAATAATTGCTATTCATGTTACATTAGGTACTGCTAGCGTATTCAGGCCGGTCTCGATTTGGCGACTTAACTTTTGCAGCCAAGTAGCGAAAACGTACTTAACTTGGTAAACATTCCAGTTCAACTTTCAACTCAATGGATGTTTACATCAATCTTGTTGCCAAATCTTGCAAACGAATTTACTTTCAAGTTGGTTCGGTTGAAAATACAGCGTACAAGAATTCAGGGGTGCAGAAAATGTTTTTACTCCCAACATTTCCCCCAATCCGTTTGAAAATTTCCCCAAAAATTTTACTATATGTTATAAACTTAACATAAATTCTGTATTACCTTAGGTATAGAAAATTTTACGATATACAGGGATGTTAGTGCTTGTTGAACAAAGAAGCTGAAATCCAAACCAAATGCTTGGTTTGAAAAACCAAAAAAGCTGAACTAAGCATGACCGATAAAATTTAAATTTTAACAATTATTACAAGATAAATTTTAAATAATTTTATAATACTATACTACTAAATTTACTTTTAATATCTTTTTAAATACTTTAAAATAAGTACATTTTCTTTTATTTATGGTGTTTGGGGAGGGGGTCATATTCATCAGATTTATCTATGAACATGTTTTGCTGTTCATTCATTCGGTATATTACTTTCAAGTTTTGGCAGTTTCATAAGGCTAGAAATTTAGGCACCAGGTTTTGCAAAAAAAATAATAATCTTGACTGCCTTTTTGGGATTGAAATCCTCAACTTTTGGTCTTATTTGTTAAGAAAAAAAATTCAAGCACTTTTCCAGAAAAATTCAAGGACTAGAAATTTACTAGCAACATAAAACCTAAATATATAAAGCGTGTATACACCGACACTCCATTTAAAAAAGAAAAAAAAAACCTAAAAATTATCTAAAATCAGAAACCCCAGTATATGCCGAAGTAGAAAATTTTTTCAAATGTAAAACAAAAAGTATTTTAACATTCATGCTATTCTTGTGATCAATACTCAAGGACGCCGCGAGTAGGACACTTGATCCGAAAAAATATCCTGGTCGTCCGACTTGGCCTGAACCGGAGCTACAAAAGTAACGAGATACTCTTCCGATGACGCAGAGCCAGAGAACTGTCAATCATTCTGTTCCAATGTGACGTCATCGGTAGATTTTGTTAAAATTACTAGGCGGCAGAATAAGCAAATCAGGAAAGCATTATTGGACTCCTCTTCTAATGGGAGATTGCACTGACTGGCCGAGATTTGAAGACATCCTTTAGTGTAACCTAATCTTAATTCATCTTCCCATTTAGATTGAAATTTTTATCTTCATTATTAAAATCTGTTTTTTTAACCTGTAGTTTATTGAAAATTAAGTTCAGTTTCACCTAATTACGGGCACGTACGTAAAAATGGTACGGTGCGAAGAAAAAGTAAAAATCGTTTCGAAGAAAAAGTAAAAATCGTTTTTAAAAAAAAGTGTATTGCAGTTGTAGCGAATCGGTTGATTATTTGTATCGCTGTTTCGGTGAATTTGCATCGCAAATTACGATGCGATACCACTTAAATCAAACCCTGGTTTCGACCATCTGTACAGTAGCTGGCGATGGCTACGCTATTTGACACAAGGCAGGTGGGTGGAATGGCGTACGGATGCGATCAACGCAAGATGACATGCTGAATTTAGGAGACAAAAGCGGTACGCTATTTTGGTTTGTTAGAACAAAAAAGTAAATTAACGGTAGGTTTTAAAACAGAAAACGAACGGCTGGTCAGGGAATTTTGTAATACATTGTTAAAATCGAAAATATTGAATATTTTCCACAAAATTTCCCCAGATGGCTAAAATTTCCCCCGATCTAGGATCGCCGGATCGGACATATTCTGCATCCCTGCAAGAATTATGTAAACAATAGTAAAGCGTGAAATGGGTTTATTTTGAAAATTCCGGTTTTTGTGCAGGTGAGTATTTGTTCGAAAGGTGTGTAAGGTTTGGTTTGGATTTTATTATAATCGGCCGCAGACCGATAATAATTTAACTTATTAACAACTTTTGATTAAATAAATTATAATCACAACGTAGTTTCACATGTCTAGTTGCCACAATCGACACCAGCGGTCTTTTAAAGGATATAACCACTTGAGTGGCTTGAGTATTTTAGGGAGAAATCGCACCCAAAACCGTATTTATTTCACCTGTGCAATGTGTGTACTTTATGTTCATTTCTGATGTTATTTACAGACTAGTTCTTTTTGTTTTACTTTTCAGTTTGAAAAAATTGGTCGAAGATCACAAGGAGGAAATAGAAGCTGTAAACTCCGAAAAAAATAAACTCATCGAACGTGTGTTCGAACTTGAGGAAAAGGTGGATATTTTTGTTAAAATTCGTTTATTTACAAACATTACTCTTTTTCTTATTAACTCGGTTTTTGTTTATTAAGGCATGTCACACAACCTTCAAAACAATTGTGTCACATCAATACAAAATTTTATAATGCGCTTAGTGAATATAACTCTTAAAATTTTTTTAGTGTTCTAATGACTCTTAATGTCATATCTTTACAGACTGCATAACATGTCAACTTATGTGCTATCTTCACCATTCAATATCTTCAGCATTGTTCTTATTTTAAGTTCAGAATCTTTTCTCTTATGCTTTTAAGACATTTATTCACATATAGTTAAATTTAAGTTTCATCCTAATATTAGATCCTCAAATAATAATGGTATTTTTTAAGTGATAAATAATAAATCCAAATAATAAATCTGCAATTCCTTGGATTAATTTTTTTTCTTTAATTAATCTCAGATTGCCTCAAGTTGTCAAGTACCCAGGGACCAGGGCATAGTTGCAGAGGCCATGCAGCAAGTGCAGGAGTATCAGCAGGACAACTTATGCAAAGAGAGCGAATTGCAAGAATGCAAGAAGAAAATTGAAGAGCTCAGTACAGACTTAAAAACCTACAAACAGTTATATGAAGAGGGTATGATTGCTAAAAGTGAGGGACCTTGTAAGTATGGAGGAAGTTGTACACTTTCAGTCTTGAAAAGCCCTAAAGGTTGTGTGAGAAATACTCTCATAATTCTTGTATAATACTTTTTAATGTTTTATCAGCTTCATTGGACACTCCAACAAGATGTCCTGAAATCATCAGCAACATTTTCAATGCCGATGCTGAAGAAAAGCTAGAAGAAATGGAGAAAGAGCTTAATGAAAAGAAAGAAAAGCTAGTCAAATTTGAGAATGAAGCTCAAAAGTCAAAATCTCTAACATCTAGTTTAAGATCCCAATTAAAGGTTTGTTATATATTTAACCTGTCTTATATTTAATTATTTATGCAGAAAAGTAATTTTCTCTAGCAACAAATTTTAAGGTGAGAAAGTAAAGAAATTATAGCAGGCAAATTCAGTTTTGTGACAAATACAATGTTTTGAAAATTGTAAGCAATACTTCAATCCAACAACATTAATGCTTTTTTTAATTCACAGAGAGGTTAATTTTTATCGTTATAAAAAAAAGATGTTTTAAAGACATTTATAAGGTACAGGATTTTTAATTAAAATTAAATTACTAAGTTTTTGCAGTGATTAAAAGTTAATAATATTGCTAAACAGTCTAAATAGACAATTGAAAATACAAAGGAAAAAATATCTACAATCAATAATTTTAAATAATTCGTTTTTGAAATGTGATACACTTCCTGTCAAAAAAGGAAAAATTAAAAACAAAAAATTTAATTAAAAAAGTATTTTTTTTCCTTAAAGGACCCTCAAGTATACCATTGTTCATATGCTGCCGTACTGTAACTTTAACTCGAAGCCCAACTTCAGAATTTTTTTGTATTGTTTTTAGTTTTATTTTAAAATTATTTACGTTATCCTTAAAATGTGTAATATATTACATCTGAAAATATATAGTAGGATTTGATAAGAAAACAAAACTTAAACTTATAATTAAGCTCTGAATTTATCAATTCTATACTATAAAGCATAGTTTCTAAATAGTATGTGTATATATTCAAAAGGTTTTGATATTTTATTCTTTTGGAACTTGCTCAAATAAACCACCCTTAATTCTGAGGCTCATGTAAATGGGGGGGGGGGGGGGGTTCAAAGTCGCAATTGTAAATTCTGTAGCCCATCTGTTTGTGAAATATAATGTAAAATTAGTAAAACATTCTCATGCATCCCCGGTTAACTCTGCTCATCTCATTTTCTAAAACAAAAATATGTAAATTGGCCATTGATAAATGAAGATTTTTATATGTGTGTGAATGATTATACAGAAACAAATGTGTTTTTTTCCTGCAGGAAAAAACCGAGAACATGAAGGCGATATTTGATAAAATGTCAATCCTTCAAGAGCAGTGTGATAAACTGGTAAGTTCAAACTTCTTTCCAATAATAAATTATAAATAATTCTATTTTGATAAATGTAACTATCTAGTATTCACGCATTCACACACACTGTCAGCACATGCTTCAGCTTATTGGCTGTGCTTTACTTTTCATTTTATTCGCTGTAACTTTTTTGTTGTGCTAAAATAGTAATTTAGTAGCAAAGTAAAAAAAAAAATATTGATCACTTAGAGAAAATATTGCTTATTGACTACTTATATATAGTTATGAAAAGGTTAATACTACAATTTAGATTTTGGTACTTAATTTATAAAAAAATCCATTGTGTGTGCAGTGTGAGGTAGTTCTTAAGACTAATCATTTGTTAATGTTTTTTTTTAATCAAATGTGTCACAATTTTGTTTTTCTCTTCTATTTTAGCTCAAACAAACACAAAATTGTGAAATATGTGGCGAGAATGTGTCCGTCTCCAAAGAAACTCCTGTAGATGCTTCCAATGCATCTACAGAAATCGGAAGTCTTTGGAATGCAGTTCCAGTCAGAGACAATATTGCTAAGACAAGATCTAAATCGGTGATGCCAACCCTGGAACCAGCTAACTCTGTTACAGTCCCTACTGTTTCAGTAAATCCGTTCACTATAGAAAGATTGAAAATTGGTTTTCGACAATTATACAAATTAATTTTAAGGTAACTGATTATTGTCTGAAACTCTAATGCCCGGTAGCAGAAACCGCGCAGCACGGCAGCAATGCTGCAGCCCGATTTGGGGTCTGCGGCCAAATTGCCGAACCCCCCCCCCCCGCGTCACGTGTAGTTTCTTCCCCACGAACCGGCTCAACTCAAGAGGGGAGGGGGTTAACATAATTTTAAAAAAGGTTAAGGATTAGCTACCTACTAATTTGTAGCTGGGATCAATCTGGAGTGGCATTTTTCGCAAAATGCGATGTGTTGCACGAAAATGCGAAAAAAAAATATTGTCCGTCGCGAAAATGCATTGCCGTAATTCGGTGAAACTAAACTTAAATTTCAATAAACAACTAGTTTAAATAGCCGATTCTAATAATGAAAATACTAAATTTAATCAAAATGGGAAGATGAATTCAGATTAGATTATACTCAGATGTCGTCAAATCTCTGCCAGCCAGTGCAGTGCAATCTCCCATTAAAAGAGGAGTCCAATAATGCTTCCTGATTTACTTATTTTGCTGCCTAGTAATTTTAAAGAAATCTACCGATAACGTGACGTTGCATCAGAATGATTGACAGTTCTCTGGCTCTGCGTGATCAGTATCTTGTTACTTTTGTAGCTCAAGTTCAGGCCAAGTCTGACAACCAGATCAAGTTCTCTGATCAAGTTTCCAATTCACGGAGTCCGTGATCACAAGACCAGCTTGAATGTTGAAATGCTTTTTGTTTGCGTTTGAAAAAATTTTCTACTTCCGCTAGTACTGAGGTTTCTGATTTTAGAATATTTTTAGTATTTTTTTAAAATGGACTTATACACTCTTAATATATTCAGATTTTATGTTGCTAGTAAATTTCTAGTTCTTGAATTTTTCTGGAAAAGTGCATGAATATTTTTTTTCTTACAAATGTATGAACCATGGTAATAAAGATATGTAATGAAAGACCAAAAGTTGGGGATTTTAAACAACCAGAACTTGATTTTAATACCAAATGAACAGCAAAAACATGTTCATAGACAAATCTGAAGATAACGCAACACCATAAATAAAAGTAAATATACTTATTTTTTTAATATTTATTAAAAAATATTACAAATAAATGTAGTAGAATACTATTAAATAATTATTTTAATTTGCCGCGTCGTGATTCATAAAATAATTATCATTGTGTTGTTAAGCTATACTGCTAAACAAAATTAACTGCTGCACAAAGATTGATTTATGTATAAATTCAAGTGATTTGATTGGCGTGAGACACGCTGATTTATAAGTAACTAATTTTTCTTGAGCATTTTGCTACAGCTTTCTTCTACATTTTAGCATTTTTTTTACCCAGGCTGATGCCTGCTGTGCTGCGCAGTGCACCAGTAGGTGCAATAATGGCTTCCCATACCGAATATGTTATATGTCATGATTGTACTATATTAATTAAACTTAAAAATTAAAGCATTAATTCAACAGCCGCTTGCCGGTGTACGGTAAATCTTCTGATAATGTCGCGAGGGGGGGGGGTCTTTTTCCTTGCAGCCAAATTTTTTCCTAAAAACGTCATGCTGCAGCCACATTCCAAAAGTTCCGCTACTGGGCTCTAATGTATTCCTTTGTGTAATTAAAAAAAAAACGGATTTTAAACTAACTTAATTTCATTATTTTATGTAATATAATTATGATAAAACTATATTACTTTATTTATGTTTCATAAACTTTTTAAATTATGAATGCACATTAGGTCCTTGAACTAAATATAAGAATATTGCAGATCTAAAATTGTAGAAGATAAAGTTCTACTGCAAGAATGTTGTGTCCAGACTTCGGAAGGGTCAACGATAGAAGATGTTGTCACTATCTTTGAAAAAACTCTCTCAGTGTTAAAAAAAGTTCTACCACGATTTTCACAATCATTTCTCCAGGAGATGGCAACCTTCCAGGACTCCACTCAAAATGAAAAGCTCATTCAGGAGCACAAGAAATTGCAGGAACGTCTTGAAGAAAAAGAAAACGAAGTCAAGGCTGCAGAGTTCAGAGCTAAGGCTTATGAAGAGGTAAAGAGTATTCTTTACATTTATTTGTTAACCTTTTTCACATGTTTGTTTTTTTAAATAATTTTCTTTAATAATTACGTACCTACATTTTTCTTTAAGAAAATGAAGTATACAAAATCAACTGCAGGGAAACAAGTGGAACAGTTAAAAAATGAGCTTAGTAAGTGGAGAAAAGAATATAAAAGTGCACTGGAAAGTCAAGAAAAGTTAAGAGAAGATAAGAAATTGGCATATGAAAAGTAAGATTTAAAAGGGAAAAAAAACACCCAAGTTCTTAACTTTGCTTATGTTACGAAACACAAAAATCATATTAGCATCAAATCTTTTAGGCTGTAAAAATGGGGGACAGACATACATACATCTACTTTTTTTTGCTATAAACGTTGTGTTAGAAAGCTAAAAGCTTAAAATTTAGTGTTTGGCCGAATATTGATTCCGAAAATATAAAAACTTAACCTAAAAAGTGTATTGCATACATTTTGTGCAGAAAGTTTTACCTGATAAAAGTGTGAATATAATGTTAACCTTATATAAAAGGCAAAGTCTTGACTGACTCACTCACATATCAACGCCCAGCCAAAACTACTGGAGGTACAGAAACCAAATTTTAAGAGCTTATTCTTTTTATACCGTAGGCGTCATTTAATAAGCGATTTTTGCGAAATTTGAACCCAAACGGGTGTTGGAGTGCAAAACGTGAGCCAATTTCTCCATAGGAATAGCATTGTAAGATTAGAATTTATACTTTTGATTTCAATTTAAAAGAAATCTCTGCTCGTTCAGCGTGAACGAAAATTAAGTATAAATAAACACGCAAGAGCATGTGAGTTTAATTTGAAGGATTGTTATTTGAATATCATTATTTTATTAATTAAATTTAAATCGTTTGATTTTTTTTGTTAACGAATTTAATTTAATTGATGTTTACAAACGGTAAGAAATGAAGATATTTTTACAATGTGTCTCATGACAGTAAAGGAATAACTATTCTAGATCTGATGAAATACTTCTGAGTAATGTCAATTGTCTCTACGTATAGTATATGTACTTTGTGTTTAGGAAACTGGCAAGTTGGTACAGCTATTATATAATGGCCGATTGAATTTTGGCATTGGTGGCTTTTGGCGAAGTTGAAAATTTAACGTAGGGTAGCTATCGCATCCAGTTGTATGGGTTTGGGTTAGTTTGAATTATTGTCCCACATAGAGGGCTATTTGCCACGGGCGTCTTAATTTAGAACCACAGTCAAGTGACGAGCTGACACCTGAGTAGGCACCCAATGCAACTTTAAAGGGCAACATTGTACGGTATTTTGAAAAATATTTAACGTGCACTCCCACCACACATGGTATTATTCGAGACACAGGACATATTGGGCTGCATGGGCCGTTTATAGGTCGGCAGTTATTTTGACGATGCCCGGACCTATCGCATGCAAGGCGAACGCCTTTACTGACTGGGCTTCCCAGCCCTGTTGAGCGGTCGAATATGGAGCGGAATGTTTACCACATTTTGGGCGTTATCGGGTCTAGGATTGCAATTAGAAACTGTCCATTAAATAATAGCTATTCTGGCAATTTTAACACAGACTATGGGAAAGCTCTCTTAACTCCTAGAAGGGCCTGGATACAATTGGACTACTTTTTAAAAAATTAATGCTGATATTAGAATGGGAGGAAATTATAATATTCTCATGGAGTGCTGGCTAGGGGATCTATTGGTATAAAATAAAAGTTTAATTTTTTTTTAAGGTTTGAAAAGTTGAAAATACATTACCAAAAGAAAGAGCTTGAAAATAGAAAGAAGCCATGTGATAAGTGTATTTCAATGGAAACGGATCTAAGAGAGGCCAAAGCAAATATTGTTAACTTGCAGCAGAATGAAAATAACCAGAAGCTGTCCTATTTTTCTATGGAAGAAAAAGTCAAAAATTTAAAAGAAAAGGCTGAGGGTTTGGAGAAGGAGGTAATATTTATTATTTTCATTATTTAAAACAGAAGCACCCTAACTTTTGATAGTTGTTGAACCCTGTTAAATTGTAGGTGGAATATTTTATGATTCCTGCCTAACCTTATAAAGTAAAGCAACAAATATTATTGCAGTATCTTGTATGGGAAGTGAAAAATTAAAGAAAAATGTTTGATTTTATTATGAAAAAGGATTTCCTATTGCCATATAGTGCCTAATATAAGAACCTATCGAAAGGAAGCTTTTTAATTTGGTACAGTAATAGGCAGTTTTAAAGATTATTGAATGATTGCTATATACTTAAATATTTAAATTCATTTTTGTTGAGTATATTTTTACTTAATCCCTCTATCTGCAATTTTCCCTCACTTGTCCTTTTAAAGTAATCCACCATATCTGAATTTTGAAGTAGATTTATTTTAACGATCAATTGTACTATGCGTCCGTTGAATATCTAATTTCAAACTTTGTCTCGCATTCTTTAGTCCAACTATTCATTTATCTAGCCATTGTTTAGATTATAGAATATAATACTATAATATGTTCTATACTCTCAAGAAAACATGATAGTATTGACAAACACCAACTTATTGGCCTCCCTTTCAGGCATTTTCCTGCATATTTAAGGCTTAGTGACTGAATCCAATCTGAGAAAATTATTATTTATAATTTATTAATTGTTCTGTTTTGCTTCTACAATTTCCTGCAAGCTCCAAAAGTTAAATTTTGCTGCTCCGATAAAGTTTCTAAATTAACGTTTACTAATTAATCATGTGATTTACGAATTGGCAATGATATGACCTGTTTAAGAAAAATAGTAGTAATCCAAACTCCCAAGTGATCCACTTTACAATGCCATTTCGTATTAATGCTAATAAAATTGAGTATTGCAGATTAACGAAAACCAGTCAGACCTTCTTTATATGTTGTATAAATATTTATTTGACCAATGTGTATATTTTTCCTATTTAGAATAAAGAATTGAAAAAGCGAATCCAGTATCGCATGGGTTTTCACGGAAATTCTTCAGTTTTGATGGATCTACAACGTAAAAATTTTCAAGAACTAGAAGAATCTATTAAGAGAGAAGAAAGAGGTACGATGAAATTATCTTGTGCATTAATTACATTTGAAGGACAGTTAACTTTAAAATTGATATAGGCCTCAGAACTAGTCTCTTTTTTTTTAGCTATTGGTATCTATTTTTTTTAAGTGTCTCTAAAAGTATCTTTTTTCAGGCTAAAGTCTCTTTTTTTCACCAGCGCGGCTAACTTTCGCCGAGATTTCACAAGAACATTGCTGGCAAATTAAGAACTTTTTTTCTCTCATGCAATTACATATCTTTCAATTTTCTAGGGGTGATGTTACGACTCAAAGTTGCGGGATTGCAGCGTTTTGTTTTGTATTTTTCAACGGGTTCTCGTAATGACATCCGTGTCCAGCCATCGGGTAAAATCTGAAAAGTCAGGAATTGTACTTGGATTTTTTAGCGCAGATAAAATCGGGAATTATGCTTGAATTTGTTGAAATTCTGGTGTGCGCCGGGAAATTTCGCCACTTTCTGCAAGTTTTAAATCGTATAGATTTATGAAGATAAGCTTTTTGTATCGTTTATTTCGAGGCTTAGCGATCAGCCAATTTAAAAAAAAAATTCCCCCATTGTAAATTTCAGATTTGCTGGTTTCAAGAGCTCTCTATTTTTCTGCAAATGTCCAATTCTTTCAAAGTTACAAGATTTGTCATTTTCTCTTAAGATTTATAATTTTGAATTAATTGCTCGAATTTTTAAAAGTTATTTGTTATGTAGGTTTTTATGTTTCTCCGTTTCTTTGCTGATTTTCAAAGATTCTCGATTTTCCGTCTTTGCAGTTAGCCTAGATTTATTATTTGGGCGTAATTTAAGATTATGTGATATGCTAATTTTTTTGGTTTGTTTATTTTCAAGAGTCTTCAATTTTCCGATTTTTGAAGATGCATGATTTGCACATTTTCAGTTACAAGATTTAAATATAGCTTATTTGTGATTTTGTCGTTTTTACTGATATTTGAGGATTTTTTGATTTGTCGATATTTAAGGTTTCACGATTAAGCGATCTTAGAGTTTTGTTGCAATTTGTCTATTTGTAAGGATAAGGGATTTTTTGACTTCAAAGTTTTGAATTGCAGTAAAAAACAACAAGTTTAAATAATAAATTTTAATATAAAAATTCAATTAAAATTTAAAGATGAATTTCGGTTTGATTACACTAAGATGACTTCGAATATCAGTTCCCGGCCAGTACAATCCAATAATGCTTCCCGATTTGCTTATTTTGCTGCCTAGTATTTTTCATGAAATCCACCGATGAGGTCGCATTGCTTCATAATGATTGACATTTTTTTGCCTATACTGATCGGAAGAGAGTATCGTTACTTTTGTAACTCCGGTTCAGGCCAAGTCGGACCAACCATAATATTTTCGGCTGATCAAGTGTTCGTTAGTTATGTGACCTTGTTAGGTATAACAAGAAGAGCTTGATTTTTTTATCCCTTTTTTAACTTTTTTTTTTGGCCATTTTTTCTTCTTCGGCTTATTGTGGTTTTTGATTTTAGACCGGTTTAAGTTTTAAAAAAATTCTGAATCTCGCCAAAATTCAAAAGTGTCCGGATTATAGAACATTATGAGTGTATGGTTCTGAACTGTATTAGCCAATTTCCGAAAATTCGCTACATTACTGATGATTAGTTTTACGTTTTGTAAATTCGTAATTTATGGATTTTCAAGGTGTCGTTAATTGCAATTTCTGATAGAAGTTTTTTTTGCTGAAATGGTTTGCAAAACGCTGATTACTATAGTCTACTTTTAGTCTCTATTTTTTATTTGAAAGTATCTTTTGTTTACTTTTTTTTAGAGCATTCCTAGTTCTGAGGCCTGTATTACTGATTTAGTTCTTAAATCAGCTTTTCCTGGATTTTGTTTTTAAAGTCGTTTTCTAAAGTTTGACATGCCTTAAAATGTTTTTTCCTAAAGTTGTTTCCAAAACAGAATATTTCAAATAGCTTTATTTATTATTTTTTTTAAGCTAAATTGGAAAAGGAGTCTCAACCAGTTATAAGGTAAATATATTCTACATTTTTAATTGAAGATTGTTTATTTTGCTCATTAACAGAAGTTTGAAATTATAAAACATTTACAACAAACATTCAAATTATTCATATTCAGTATACTTCTTAAAAACTGACACCCATGGGATTAGCTTTTTTGTCTTTTATTGAGAAGAATTACATTTTTATCAGCTTTAAAATAAGTAGGTAATTTTTGTAAGGAAGAAAAAATAAACTAAGGATTTATTAAAATTATAAGGGTGGAGGGGTAGGGTACCATTGTTATTTTTAAAGACATACAATGTACTGTTAATTTAATTATTTCTGCATTCTAGCTTGAACCATTTTCTTATGCTTGGAATCAGTATTTTGCAGTGCATGTAACATGATATAGAGAGGGAGAGAATCGGTGAATTTTTATAGTTTTAGCTCTATTTTAGTGCTGAATTCAATAATTGATCTGAACTAAATATTTCATCATACAAGTTTGTTAATTAAACAATATTCTTTTGCATGTATTTTAGTGTCAACACATTCATTCTTCCACGTGACCAGTGGAAAAAGAACTTGAACCAATCTGTGACCAGTAATTTTGGTAATAGAAGTCAAAAAAATAGTAAGATTTGCTTATTATTTTTTTAATGTGTAATTTATCAAATTCAAGATTTTATGTTAAACTCTTTGTATTTTTTTCCAAAGAAATAACTATATAATCTGCAATAACTTAACCGTTTTACTTGTTACTTTTTGTTAGTTTTTAATTCAACAATTTCTTGTTTTGAACAACCTGATGCTGCTTTTAGTTTTTGCTATGTAATTTAAAAATCATGATCAATTTTGATCTTCTCTAATTTTGTACTTGGAATAATACCCATATGTAGCCATAAAAATATATTTACATGGCCATGAAGAAGCCTCCAAATTTTGCTGACTGTCTTAGGAGGGAAAACTGTAATTGAAATAAATCATATCTATATTTTTTAAGTATTGTGTCTTATATAATGTCCATAATAACATTATTTTTATTCAGTGTACCTCCTTAATGACGACGAAGAGGACTTTCTTAACCACAGCAGTCTGGCCCTAATCCAAAACGGGCCTTTACCTGAAACTCCCAACCCCAAAGAGCGGCTGACAGAGTTGCAGAGAAGAAACACCCTCTGCCCCCCACACCTTCAGTCCTCCTACCCCTTGGAAATTCAGAACATGACCCCCAGTGAGAGGAAGTATTCTATGGTGCCACCAAGAAGAGCAAATGAGCCTGTTCCAAGTACTTCAGCTGGCGTTGGCGGCATAAAGGTATTTTTCCTTTTTCTCTTGGGGGTTGTGTGTATTATGTTATGTCTCTTGGGGTAAGTAGTTTAATATGTGCCTGGTTTGTTATTTGAATATTTTTTTATGTTTTATTTTGGCCCATAATAAGTCCATATATTTTGAGAATGTTTTGTTTTGGCTCTGAATAAATTTCTTAAATGTCTTTCTGATGCTGACATCTTCCTTTTTAGTACTGATATTTATGGTCTCCCATACACTAAGTTTCGGTGATATACTGATTGTTTCAAAAATAGATTTTTGTATTTTAATGGTTTATACAATCTACATCTACTAAAATCAATATAAAATATGAGCAACAATTGTAGATGGCAGTAGCGTCCAAAGTATACAATCCTTAACTTAAATAATAATTTTGTATTGACACCTTTTATTTGAATCACTAACTATAAAAAGAT
Source organism: Oedothorax gibbosus (assembly GCA_019343175.1). Taxonomy (NCBI): domain Eukaryota; kingdom Metazoa; phylum Arthropoda; class Arachnida; order Araneae; family Linyphiidae; genus Oedothorax; species Oedothorax gibbosus. Next base: position 23,786,743 of record CM033270.1, read on the forward strand.
GTCGATCCACAGAATGGTTACCATATATGCTTCGCATTTATTATTCTCTTATGAAAACTGGTGTTTTTCAGCGTAAAACGTCAGAAATGAACAGCAGTCGCCAATCCCCCTCTAAGAGAAGATTGATGGGAGTGGTCAGGCCATCCAACCATACCATGGCAAAGCCCACCACACCCCTAGCAAAGCTCAAGACATCGTTGGCCACTAGATCGTCTTTCAGAACCCCCTCCAGTATTCGCCGCCTCATGAGCATGCATGGCAGAAAGAGCAAAATGCAGTGAATGCTCCCATTCATTTGTGGTTAATCGGAAGTTTTAATCAGTTTTCTATTTGCCCCCTCATGGACATTTATGACAGAAAGAGCTAAATGCTCACATTCATTTGTGGTTAATTTGACTTTTTTGATCAGTTTTCTATTTGTCCCCTCATGAACATGCATGGCAGAATGCACTGTATGCTCCCGTTCATTTGTGGTTAATGGGACTTTTTAATCAGTTTTCATCCTGTTAGTTCAATTCATTTGATGGACTAGAATAATTAGTATGTGATTGTCACTTTTGTAATTTCATTTGTGTCCAGAGCTTTTTCTTAAAATTTTCGTCTAGTGCAATTTGTATGTAAGCTGTTTTTCGTCAGTATTAAGGACTTTCTTTGTATAATATTTGTATGTAATATTTTCTATGTATATATTTTTTGCTACAAACCAATCATAAGATTGTTATAGCTAACGCAACACATAAAATGTTTAGTGTCAATTTGATAAATTTGTCTCCAATATATTTTTATTTATCCATTTTAATTTCTCAATAGTTCACTACTTATGCAACTTAGAGCTATCTACATTAAGTGTTAAATTGAAGTCATCCTGGCTCCACACCTTTTAAATAATATTAAAACTAATAAATATCTTCAACTTTGCACATGATACATGTCAAGATTTATGAAGTATGTTTATTTCATACATGATTGGCGTAAATATTAATAAACTATTTGCACCAATTATCGACATTGTTTACTTCATGAATCTTCTCAAGTAATAATGATCTTTAAAAAATAATTAAATATATTTCAAGCTTGATTGTTCTGTGTAATAAGGTTAATTTTTCAAATTTCAATGGCCAATTAACATTTAGATAAATTTTGACGGTTATAAGTTTCCAATAGTAAATACCCATTTTGGTAATGAGTTTTTTATTGCAAAAGTGTATTTGGTTGCTGAAACTTTATTTAAACTGTTTTTCGATTTAAAAGCCTTGTTTAAATAAAAATAGTAATATTTTTGCTAAACTCTGAATTGTTGAAAGCAGTTTATCATGCAGATACTTATTGCATTTTTATACATGTGATACTTTCTTTGTAAAATTCATTCCAGACATTTGCATTTTATGTATATTTCAATCTGTGTGATATCCTTGTTATATGTGAATTAAAAAAATATATATGATGTTCCTTTATATGTAAACTGTTGATGTGTATTTGTGTTGCAAATATGAAATATAAAAAGTTTCCTAAATTCTTTTTTGTGATTATTGAAAATTTCAATTCGGCTTATAAATACCTACTTAAACACCCCACAAATAAACCATGCTGCAGCTTGTTTGAATCATCTATTAACAGAAAAAATTAAACTGTTACATTTTTATTATATTACTGCAAAAAACTTTCCAATTTATGTGCGCTTACACTGTTTTCAGTAAACATGTATAAGTTTACTTTCATGAAACAGTATGCAAATCTCATAGGGGAATCCAATGATAACTGTCCCTTTTAACTAAATCAAGAGTTATTTCTACGCACTGTTTCATGCACTTAAAAGTTATTTATGCAACAAGTGTGAAAAGTAATACTTTTTTTAAAACAAGTGGATTTTATTTCACGAGCGAGTGAAATAATGACACGTGTTTTAAAAAGTGTACTTTTCACAAGCGTTGCATAAACTATTTTTTATAATTACGTGACAAAAGTCAAATATCATTAATTCAAAAAATATTTCATGTGCATAATGTTTTTAAATAAAGCAGATCGATAAATCTTTGGAAATATGCAAAAGGCAGACATGATAAACATGGATTTTGATTAAGATTTTCATAAACAATTTGAAATTTTTAGCTTCTAGAAGAGATAGAAATACAACAACAGAGTGGTTCCATTAATCCGTGTATATTATGAAATAGAAATTTTACTTGAAATGTTGGCATGAAAAGAGTGAAAAAAAAGTACTTTTTTTACTGCTTTTGAGTGAAAAAAAAGTAATTTTTTTCACTTTCAAAAAGTCAATTTTTTGCACGAATATATATTAAAATTATAATGTAAAAGTCAGATTTTTTTCACGCAAACTTATTGTACACTCAAGGGAACAATACAAGGCAAGTCAAAATAATATAGCGATTGTAAAAGGCTATAATTATTAAAGGAAAATAATTTATTGATAAGATCAACACAGGAATGTAGATGGAACTTCAAATTTTTTATATAGATGTATGTCATAGATGTTCTAAGTGACTTGTCTTGGTTACACAGACAACATCTATCTGGTAGTTCATTTCGCACATAGAATGCTTTCAGCACAGGACCTATGTTTTACGAAATGTCTGCAATGAAAGCAGGGGAGTAGCCAGATTTTTTTTCTCTCAGGGAAGCTGAGTTTTAAAAACTTAATTCAAAAAGAATTGTTATTAAGTAATTACACAAATATTAAAGGTATAAAATTTTAGACTTCAGAAAGGGCTTTAGGTTGCTGGCTACTCTCCTGATGAAAAGGTTTCTTGTTACGAACTTTCAACTAGTGTAGGCTTCCGCTTCACTTCGTCTATGTAATGAAATTTTGACGTTCGGTCTACTTTCTGTGTTATTCTTATCGATAATTTTTTTAATTTATTAGTGATATCACTTGTATTTGCTATATTCATTTTGACCTGGGGCCCTGATTATATTCCTATTCTTACCCTCTGACTATGCCACTGAAGAAAAAAAATTCCAAAATTTGATTAATTAAATGAAAGGTGGTTTGGATTGTGGTGTAATACATATAGATGTGCTTATTATCGCTCATAAAATAAATTCCCCATATTAATTTTTTTTTTTTATCACAATACAAAAATGTGAAATAAACCAATACTAGTTATGGAAAAAAAGGAAATTTTATTGTTTTTCAAACATGAGTTCTTTTGAACCCCTACTATAATCCACTATTCTCAAATGTTACTGGAAATAGCTTTTCATTAATTCACAAACTTCCTGCAATGATTGAATCATTACATTCTGCAACTACTTTGTAAACACACGCACACATTAACTATTGGATGAAGTATTTTGTTAAATGTTTATACACCGGGGTACCATGAGAAAGCAAACACTTCTCCCCAGTGTTTACAACAGTGGATTACGCATTTTCTATCTGTGCATACACAAAATTTAAGTGTTGAGAGTCATTTTATCTTCATGGAATATAAAAAATATAAAATTCTAGTGCTTTACACTTTTTCAAAGGCAAATGAAAACAGGGGTTTTGACATTTCTGTGTGGCTTTGAAATTATCTACAATCAATTAGCTCAAAATTATTGAAATATCGCAATTTTAAATGAGGCCTCAAACGGAATAACAGATTGAGGTATCTTTTTATCACTGAATGTATTAAGATGGGTAAGTAAAAAAATAATCAATTGCCTCCAAAACCCCTTTTTTTCTATTTACCCCTAAGTTATGAAGTCTATTTTTTGTACTTCCAGGGCAAAATGTTGACACTTCATGCACTTTTTTAAAAAAATTAGACATGTTTTTAGTTTTAAATCATTTAACAATTATTAATATGAAGGTTCAATTTTTTTAATGAAATCCAATATTTTAATTATCTAATCAATTATCGAGTGTAAGTTATAATAAATTTTGAAAAGTGTCTGAAGCAGTTGTCCTTAATGCATTACTTTTGAGTTACAGTATTGCTTAAAATTATGGATGTAAGTGCTTAAAACTGGCATGAAGGGTCAACATATTTCAAAATTTATAACTGAATAATAATGGAGATTCCAAAGAAGTTGCATATTCCATATCAAACTAGTTATATGTATTTGACAAACAACTGTACCACTAAGATAACTTATTTATATACAATGAAACTTTGTCTTTAGCCAATATATTATCTACTAACATATGACTTACCTGATATTTTCCACATATAGATATTGATTTCAAAATAAAGTTAACAGAAATAGATTTTTCCAAAACTAAAAATTTTTTATATCACTAATTTATTACATAAGAGGTATTATTTTCAGCTTAAAGCTTTTTTTCCCCCTTGTCAATACTATTGAATTAAAAGTTTTATTTATAAATAACCCATTGATAATGTTTTGCAATGCAATAACAATTTGTTTAATGTAAGCATAGTGTAATACATCTACTTTTAATTCATAAGAGTACATTTAAAATGTAACATCATCAACCCTATATTTTTTTTATGCCAACCATACATTTAATTTCTCTTGAAAAAATCCAGCCATGAATTAGATTCTATTAACCTGAATTACACAATAAATCTAAAAAATTGTCAACAACTTTTCTGTGCATTACATTTTGAAATGCACATAACCTAAGCAATAATTTTTTTTAAATCTAAAAACACTATCACTTAATACTAACAAGTTATACTCGTTAATTTTTTTTACCCATTTGACTGATTTTAAAGTGGATTTTAAGCCACTATAACAAAGGCATGCATTCCACATGAGGTAGAAATATATAATAACCCAGTGAGAATAAATTTTTTTTTATTGTGGAACAGATGTTTGTCAAATACCTTGAATTGAACCATTCATAAAAAAAAACACACTTATGAGTGCTTTCTACCTATATAGACAAAGTTTTTAGTTCTTTGTCCCATACTTCTTAGTACAAGGTCTTAGAATTGAGATCGTACATCCTGGTGAAGTTTTTTACTCCTATTCCTCCAGTTTATATTCGTTCCCTCTAACTACGTTAAGCAGGATAAATATTTGACCTTTTACTATGTTCTGGGATAAAAGACTAATATTCTAGTTAAAGGTATAATCGACGAATAACCAAAAGTTATGCCAATTAGCAACTAAGAAATTATTTTTCGATTTCTATCGCTAATACAGAACAAATGCAAGCTTATGGCGATTGAAATATATGCTACCTGAATTTTAAACTTGTAAAAATAATACAATGCGTCGGTCGCATACCTTATAACTAGAATTTTACCACAGACAAATATATATTTACAGTTATGAGCCAAGTAGAAGTGTTACATGAAAGGAATTAAGCATTTACATAGTAACTTATTTCCTTCTAAAAATATCATATACAGTTCCAACCATCTACAAATATAAGATTTTCATCATTCAAAATTATATGGCACAGTGGAAAAACACATGTTATTAGTTTTGTACTTATAACTTAAGGGAAGCATGTGTAGCGATCATCTTTGTTTTCTTTCCACAGAAAATCCCTCTTTATGTATTATACTTTGATAAATGTAAAGAGGTAGAGATGATCTACAATTATCAGGTATCTAAAATATTGCTTGAGTGATATATATCTAACTGATGGAAAAAGTGACTCATTTCTAATGAGTTGGACTTAGTGAATTAAAATGTTTCCTTATACGAAATACACTAAAAAATTAACCAAATTCCAAGATTTGTACATCAAGTGTTTATATAAAAAGCCATGGCAAGGGTAAAGGTAAATATGCAAGAGATTGTTTATTTAGCTTGTTGATAATATTGTAATACTAATGTAACATATTTGTAACCCTATTACTACTAAAATTTGAAATAAGTGACTTCAAAATACATTTGGCAACAATTTTCTAAAAAATTTGTTCATTTTTATATTACACTTATTAAAGATTTATAAATTCCTGGTTCTGGTTATTAGTTTAGTATTTTTGAAACAATAAAAAATGTTGCAACTCAAATATAATGAAAGGATAAACTGACTGAATTGCAAAAGCAAATTCGATTCGCATAGACCCTGGCTGGTTAAAAAAAAATATTAACATTACCAATGATAGAAAGATAACTTATTTCAAGAAACAATCCCTATGATATTTACCTCCACCCCAAGTTGTACTTTTGTAGGTTCATAAAAGTGCATAGAAAGGAGGAAGAAATTCCTATTTAGTACTCACCACGTGATGTATTTTAAAAGGCACGTGATATTATGGAAGTTCTCTACACAAATACTCACTGCAACAGTTGTTTACTAAAAAAGATGGTGTTGTAAAGGCTAATAAATATATTGTATTGAAGTAATACTGACCTTTCAAATCAGCATGGCATTGATATTGAAATAGCTATCAGGACTTAGGTCCAATGATATATTGCATTGATTGCATCACAACTTCAGCAGTACTAATCTATTGCACTTATTTTTTTAGTTAGAATAAAGTAGGAAATAATGTTTTAAACTCTCAAAATCAGATTAACGGATTATTAGATAGCAAATATGAAAAGCAGTTAATACCCATTAAGATATCCAAAAGAACAGTACAAACTGAACAAACTTACTTTGAGTTATATTATCAACTTGCAACGGTTGTGAATAAATTATGCACTTATTAATATAAATATTTGCATGTTAAACAAACTTTTGGGTATATGGTTCAAAACTAAGTCATAAAAAACTAATTAAATATACATAATATTCAAGTACATAACATAACTATACTGTTCAAATATGTGTCCATTGAATGCATGACTTCAGGTATTAGTGTAAAAGGTAAAATGGTAATGTGCATAAATTATATTATAAGTAAATACAACTTAACAATAGAACTACAAACCAAGATAGATATTTACACCAGATAAATGTTGAACTACGTCCCAGCTTTTCAGTGACATTATCAACTACCCCCTATTTAAAATTAAATAAACTTTTCACAAATTAAACTTCAATACATTGAATTTGCTCCTCAAAGTTCTCTTTGGCATGAAAAAGAAAAAAAAAATCCTGCACTTAATGGGTTCAATTGCTGCTTTCATAATAATTTTATAAGCAAAATATCCTAAGATTTAAAATTTACCCTGGTTTGTAATTTAAGTGTAAAAAATAGGTTTGTATTTTTAGGGTTTACTTCGATAGAATTTATCATTATTACCATAAATACTTAAAATTAAACTTGAACCATATACCCTTGCTTAATAATTTTGGTTATGGCATAACAAGGCTCTTAAAAAATATACAGGTTCATTCAAAAGCTATACTTTTGGAATTTAAATGCATTATACTTTTTAACTAATATACAAAATGTGTAAATGAAACTATTACACATTTTTGTGAATAGTAAGCATATAAAAATATTTCAAGTACTTGTACTTTTGAAATCAGTATTCTTGACTAGCAGGTACCAGAAGAGATGTCTTTGGATATAGACACGATTGAACTGTGAAAGCTTTGTGCTGAATGATTTGTAAAAACTTAATTACACAACTGTTACCAAATAACTTCCCCAATTCACACTTGTATTTCTCAAATTAAGAGATTTGAATAATGAATGCAGATATCTCTATTACTATAGGTAATATTATTCAACTGTACTTATTTGTTTGAAAATATCAAAGTACAAAATATTAAGAATGATGTAAATGGCTTTTAAAAAAATTATTGCAGCCTTGCAAAGTAATTTTAAAGCAAGGCTTACTTGCTTACTTAAACTTGCAAGGCTATTACTTGCATTTTAAAAAGCAAAGTAATTTTAAAGCATATGTGTATTTAACCAGTTAGCTTTCTTATGAATAACTTTATATCATTCTCACATCACTAATCCAGTGACAAAACTGCTCGTATAGCTTTGAGAAGTAGAAATAAAAATAAATTTCTTACACTAGGTCCCATGGGGATTGAATAAATAATCATGTCTTTGTGCTTGATGGTCATGAATAGCTTTCATGTAACATCATGACAAAATAGCAGTTTAGTAAATGGGATTATAGAACTTTTAACGATTGTTCTATTCTTGGTGAATGTATAAAAAACATGTTTTATTGAAAGGTTAGTATTTGCATCACATTTGAATATGGAAGCACTATTTATATTCTGAAATTCATATTTGATCATGCATTAAAGTAGATTAAATGTTGCCCTAAATCTCATTAACTGCTTAAAACATAGGACTCTTTTTACTATTTGGCATTTTGTATATTAATTGCATATGTGTGTCACTAACCAATTGTAATTAGTTTTTTAATTGTAGGTTTTAAGCATTCATTTTCATTAAAGGTTGAATACCTTAAAAGTCACATAAATTCTTCTAAATAAAAACATGCATCGACTGGGAAAGTTATTTTTTAAACAATTCAGTATATATTATATTAAAACTTACCTACAAAAAAGTTTGTTCTACAAAGTTGTCAAAAATGCATTTTGTATCAGGTAAACTTTGTTTGACAATGCCTTGAGAGTCAGAGGTAATTCATTTACCACCCGCCTTAAGAAAAGGCTTAGCTTGAGAAGAATTGTAGAAGACAGTCCCTAATATTTGTACTATTATTTCCATTTCCCAGAATAGATTTTTTTGGAACTGGGGATATGGAGATACAATGGAGTGAGAGCATCTATAAAGTATTTATTGTTGTTAGAGTAGGTCATTTAGTATAACAAATTTATAAAAAAATACCTCATTTTTTAATAGTGATCTAAAATAAGCCTAACTGTTAAGTAAATAATTATTTAAAACCTTTTTTTAAAATAACCTACAGAAATATTGAACATCATTTTTTTAAAATGATGTTCAATATTTCTGTAGGTTATTTTAAAAAAAGGTTTTAAATAATTATTTACTTAACAGTTAGGCTTATTTTAGATCACTATTAAAAAATGAGGTATTTTTATATAAATTTGTTATACTAAATGAGTTGAAAACAATTAACCCTAAACTGTATAAGTATATCAAAAAATTAAAGAAAAATTTTCCACTTATTTTTTCTTGGAAATTAAAAATTTATGATAGCAAGTAAAGTCTACCAAGGATTACTAAGATTAAAAGGCTATTTGGATATGTTTTGAAGATAATGTTTAAGTCCCCATTTCAACTTAGGCTACTTCATTTTTTCAAGAAATTTGGAAAAGATTAAAAACTTATAAGCTTTGTCGCATTTTATAAATGGATAAATCAGTTCAGGCTTTGACCATTTCACAAGCTTTATAAATACTCCCACTTAATGAATTGAGCTGTGTGGAACACGTAAAGATGATTGCAATGATACTGTGGTTAGATATTTAAAATAGTTTGCACTCAGTTAGACATATGAATTAAACTTTTAAAAATAGAAGAGATGTCACTGGAACGGAACTGATTTCTATGCTAGTAATAAGTAAAAAATAATATGGAAAAGTGGTAAATGTGATTTTGAAGCGTTCTCAAATAAATGTGTTCTGTATGTAAATACATGGTGCTATAAATATTAGAAATGACCTATTAAAAAATAACATCTTAAATATTTAAAAAATCTTTCATGTATAAAAATACAGGTTTCATTAATGGTTTTGCATAACATTGAGTTACCCAAACCATTTGGTATTTGTACTGTTGATTAAAGTCGCGAAAAAAATATTTTAATTTGAAAACACATGCAAATTCTTTATTTATGAAAAGATAATAGTATTTACTGCTTTTGCTTTCTCCACATTATTTTGAATAGTTGGTAACGAGTCAGGCATTTTTATCTTCATGTATTGCCTCCACACAGCCCATATTTTTACTACAATGCATATTATATAAAAGTCAAAATATACTTTTGCATGATATATTTAAAAACTATATTCTATTGATTCATAAAAATATTTTACCATGATTTTATAATAACATTACAAGACTATTGTAGCACAAAAAGTATGGTCAAGGTAGATATTTGCTCTTGAGGGTCACAGAACCGAAACAAAAACTGCAAATCTGGCTGCGTTAGGCTCGATTCAGCATAGCCAATGACATACAAGATTACAGTTAAGTTCTTTTTAACGTTTGGCCCTTAAAAATAAAAATTTAGCTTAAATACTTATCTTCGTTCTCCTTTATGATAATAGAGTGATTTCACTGTACTGCATGGAATCTTGAAACACCTGTAGTTTTATCGAGGTCAGAATATGAGGTTACGATATGGTTTCTTTACCCAAAGATTGAATGTTAAATTCTTTCTTGAATTTAAAGCTATTCTTCCTATACCACCTGCTTAGCAAATAAAATAATATGTAAAAATATAAACCAAATCAAAATAAACAATAAACCAAAGTAATGAAAGAAAACTGAAAGTCAAATAAAAAGTTTTATTGTCAAAGAAAAATAAGAAAAAAACTAAGAAAAATATAAACTTCAATTGTCATATTATTGTATTAATTTTAAGGAAATCACTAGGTTTTTATAATAAATAATTCTAAATCATATGATTTTGGTAAAATAAATGAACGGAAATTAAAAATTTCAAAATAAAATTAATATAAAATAACTGCCACTAAATTCAACAAGTAGTAAAATCATATTTTATAATTAAAGAATAAATAAAAAATATTTAGCCAACTACCTAAGAAGCATGCTAAATAAACAAATGTTAAAAGTTTGATTATATTAAATTGGTAATAAAAATTTAATTAGTTACATAATTATAAGTGATAATTTTAAGGGAAAATGATTGTAAAATTCAAAATAATAAACATTAGTATTGGTTACTTGTTGAAGTTTAGTGCTCTAATTATAAACAATAAAAATAAACACAAATTTAAATTCTATACACATTTTAAACCAGAGTGATTCAAATGTTAGATTTATAAATATTATTGCACTAAGTGCTTTTGTAGCCCTTTAACATAGATAATACACCAGCCTTTAAACATACCATCATTTTACAGTGTGAGGTATTTTTCTTCAAATATTGCATTTCGATTATATTTAGGGTTCTTACACAAAAATGAATATTTTCAATATCACTAAGTATTAAAATTATTGCATAAAGGTCAGAAAAAGTTCACATAAATATAATTATTATATTTCTTAACACATAAATCTGACTTTTTTTAAAAAATAAAAGCTCACAGTGAAAAAAGTACAACAAGTAAAGTAATACATTTATATTTAGCCTTATTTTTTAAAGCTGAAGTTTATCTTCAATATCTCTTGTGTGTGCATAATAAACTATTTTTAAACTTGATACTTAAGACAGATATTGGCTTTAAAAATTTATTAAAGAACAATTTAAAAATTATTAAAATATTAGGTTTAAATATGAGATAGATTTTAAACAAATATAGCATTCTTAAACTATTAATAACTGACCTTCAGGCATTATTTTAATAACTTTTACAGCACCAACTCAAAAACTAAAAGTTTTAGGTCTTCACCTGTACACATTATTTAGTTATACATGCACATATCTTATCAACACTGTCATAACTTACGAAGCTGGGAATATCTGACTAGCATTACCAGAAAACTGGTTAAACTAATGTTTAAGCATGTAAGTAAACATTTGAGTAAAACTAAAAATAAATCATAAAACTAAAAAATACAATAGCTTTTGCATTTTTGTATACTACAATCAGTTAAAATAATTCGCCAAATCTAAACCTAAAGATATATTCAACAAATAAACAATTTCAGCATGCAAAGAAGCTACAAAAACTAATAAAAGCTCTCTTACTCTACCACAAAGAATATAAAACTACAATATATAACGAACTAATACTGACATTCAACAAAAATACAACATAAACACAAATAGTCTTATAATAGGGCACAACAGTAAAAATATTCCACAAACTTTCACTAATATAATTTATCAGGTAATCCTGAACATTTTAATGTATCAAAATTGCACAGAAGCATCCAGAAAATAAGTTTTTGAGTGTTCCGAGTCCGAAAATCATAATTTCCTCGTTGTAAGAAAATATTGAAAATTATTGCTCCATTACATAGTTGGAAGTCATGAGTATTGCTGAATTATTTTGACTCCCAATTTTGAAAGAATAAAAAATAAGTTTTTTTTTCCCAAGCAGGAATCCCCACTCATACACTTGTTACAACTTTCTGCTATGCTTTATGTAACAACTGACAACAATAGCTGAAATAACATATATTCTCTGTATTTCACGATTTCCAATGAATTATAAATTACTGGACAATAACCAACAACAGGACATTAACACAGCTTTTTGCTACAAAGTATTTAAGTAGACAGAATATATTTCTTATGCTCATGCGTACACATAACTAGAAAAATCGACCCTTAAGAAAGCCATTAATGAAAAGTATTTCAATATTTCATACTCAAAAATAATACATTTAATAATTCATACTATGTACAAACTTTTGTAGCAAGTCTTAGAAAGAAATGTGTATGTTTAAATCTTATACTCCACAAAAATGCTATCAAATTATTTTAACTACTATTTAAACATCAAAAGATTTTAAATAAGTATAAAGTTTATACCTTTGCACCCATACAATCAATGAAGTTAAACTTCATAACTGCGATATTTCAGTTTTATATTTTAGATTTGAAAAAAATTTTAAATTTTTTTTAATGCTTTCTAACGACATTTTACAAACAGAAGCTCAGTTGTAACAAAAGCAGAAAAAAAATCAAACTTATCTGTAAAGGTCATTGGTGTTAATACCTTGTTGAAGAGTCATTTATCAGCAATATACATATATATCTATGTACAGATCAGATTTCGAAGAACAGGTATATGTGAGAATCACACACAGCTGCAATACGAAAATGATACCTCATTAAATAAATATGACAAAAGACTAACATAAAAAGTACTCTCAAGGAAATCTACAGCTGAAAATGAGGACTGAATCACACACGTAAACTCGAGAAAAGAACTAAAAGAATCAACTTTTTCCAGCTGCTATAAGGGCATAGAGACCACACTTGCACAGAAAAAAAACAACTCTGCACAGAGTTATGAGATCTCTGAGTACAAAAATAAAGTCAAAAATTTGAATAGAAGACATCTGCTAAGTTTTTTTTGTTTCACCGGGCAACACAAACTAATTGCTTTGGGACCACAGCACTGCAGTTTCTTAGGCAATAGAGCAAACTTTGTGCTACGCACATTATTAAACAAATACAGCTTGAAGCAATTCTTGAGGGCTATATACAAGGGCCAAAAAAACACCTACCTTGTACAAGGTGTATGGCCTTTACTGTAAACCATTTAACTCATTTTTTTGTAAATATATTGTTGGCTCAAGACTAAGTAGTTTCTAGGAACAAAGTTTGATTGGCCATTAAATAGTTGAGAACATCTCCCCCCAGGTGGAAGGTTAGTTTTTAGTATGTAAATATCATTTTCAATTAAATCAATAAGTTATGTTAGAAACAACTGTATTCTGATATGATTTTATCATTATAAATAGAAACCAAGGGTGTAAAATTTTTGGAAAAAATAATTTTTATATTATCAATTTTTGCAATTGACAATATCTATCTTTAAAAATTAAAACAAATATAATATTTTGACTAACCATATATATAATAAACTGCTAAATAACAAACATATTAAGGCAAAAAAATTAAAAAAATTTTAAGCTAAGGAAAACTTAGGAAAATCATTAGCTGCAAATTGCAAATACATAACAAATGCAGATTGAAAATTGAGTCTACGATACAAATATAAAATTGCATTAAAAATTAAAGTGACTATATTTAAACTCTGCTATGTATAACCAGGATTGTTTTAATGCCTGTTGATTAACCGTTTTCTGCATGTGACCTTTAAAAACATCCAATCACACCCGAGAAAACAATTCTGGTTATGAACTACATACCACCTAAAAAAAAAAATTATCTCACTTATTTCACAGCCAATCCCAACCTTGAAAAATAAATTGTCCCTCTTTCTTATCATCCATTAGCGTGGCCCCAACTGGACTAGCATGATGCCATTGCTGCCAATGGGCACGTTCACAGTCTGTGGGTGGGGCTGCCAGATGGCCGCCGCCCTGCCTGGTGCATAGTGGAAGGCCTGTTGAACCTGTTGTTGCCGTGGCGACTGCAGTCTGCGGATTCGACGGTAGAAGGCCTCGTTGGCTCGCTTGAACTCCCGGTCGCGGATTATGGAAAAGGGCTTGCTCTGTGGGGGCAGGGTGAGGTAGCGGCTGATGCTGGCTCGAATTGTGTGCATGGTGCTCACGCTGTACTCCTCACCGTCGGGCTTGGTCAGGTTCTCGTAGAACTCCTCCAAAATGGCAGCTAGTTCCACAGCGCCCAACGACTCAAAGTGACGCTGGGTGTTACGGGATTGGAGCCACTCTGGAAGTTTTAGAGGAAAATTAACTATTATGAAAAAATAGTAACCCCCCTAACAAATAAACTACGACGTCAAAAATATTCCGAACAGCTTTACATAAAAATAAATCCCTGACCAATTACATCATTCAAAACTAAAAATTTTTTTCGGAAATCCCTAACCAATTTTGTTTATTATGTCAAAATAAAAAGAATTTACATACAGTTTCTCTTAAAAAAAACCATGATGAAACACACGGGTTGGGAGCTGTTGATAAGCTGCACACCAGAGGTGGAACACATATGGAAAAACTACATTTCTGGAACTTTTCTTCTTATTCAAAAACCCGGAGACACCACCGACTAGCGCCAGAGAAGCATCACTTTCGAAATTTACTTAATTCTTAGTCACAAAAAAACCCCGTCTCCTATACCGAAGAAAAAAGTAAAAGCTACAATGAAGAAAATTTTAACACCTGTTTATAAAGCCCTCCTAAACACCTGGCTATCTCTGATTCGCTAAAATGTAAAATCGCCCAACTTCTGGTCATTGCGTCATGCGGACGTGACGTCATAGACCGAACACATGTCAACTCGCCGATGATCGGAACAAAAACTCAACAGAAACAAAGTGTTTGGTTTTACTTAAAATGATTCGAAAACATTAATAGTTTTAGATTTTTAAAGTATGTTTGCATAAACTACAAAATCCTGCTTGCTGCCTCGTCATGAAAGGAGGGTGGCACTCAGGAGGGAAAGTTAGCAATTGATAAAATTCTAATTATCTGCAGAAATAACTAAATAATAAAGTTATGATTATTTAAGAAGCTCCTGATTATTATAATTTACACAATGTACTGCACTACTACTGTCTGACTTTTGTCCATATCATGAACTATATTATTAATTAGTGTTGAAGTTTTATAACCATTTATTATTAGCATCAGTTAACTCATTATAATTTTAAATTGTATCATTTTAATTATCATATATAACCGCTTACAACATGAACGTTACTCGACATGAATTTAAAAAAAAAACTTCAACCTTTTTACTAATATATAAATAAACCTGTAAAAAACAGCATTTACCTGTTAAACACTTATATCTTTGATTGTGAATTAATCTGATCACTCTATCCTCTGATTAGTTCATAAACTAACAATATTACTAAGTGCCCCTAGCTCCTGGAAGAACTTGACGCTCCAAAGTGTCTGCAGTTTACTCCGCTGGGCTATCTCGTCAAAGGTGGCGAGGCCACGATGCGAGTACGCACAGACCAGGGGCTAGGGGCACTTAGTAATATTGTTAGTTTATGGATTAATCAGTATAATTTTTTTCTGCACTTTAAGTAAAAATCGACCTGAATGCTTGGTAATGTCTGTCTAATAGAAGCTGCAGTCTGAGACTGAGGGAGGCATTGGACGTTTATAGTTACATGATTACGTATGACTGCTAGAAGCAAAATACTTGCCTCGGAAGACCTTGACGCCCCACAGTGTCTGCAGCTTGCTCCTCTGGGCTATCTCATCCCAGGTGGTGCGCTTGGTGGTGCGGCCACGGTGTGAGTACGCGCTGACAAGAGGTTCGGCAATGAGCGCCTCCTCACACTTGGCCAGCGCCTCCACCGGGGGGATGTACACCTCCTCTTCCTCCTCCTCTTCATTGTCAGACTCCTCCACAGACATCTGTCAAGGACACATTGAAAGAGCTTAGTGGAAGAACGTGCTAAGTGACGTTTTAGAAAAATTGAGATTTTGGTATAAATGAACATGTTATTCTCTCCTTTAAAGATAACAAGAGAGGCCCAATGGCTTAGTGGTAGTGCTTTGCATTGCCACGCCACAGGTTCAGGGATCGAGTCCCCGATTGGGGGAGGTTGACTCATCCATACATCCCATAAGTGGGTCAATAAGAGGGACATATACCTAGCACCCCAGAGCCCTTGGTCATTTAAGCTGGAATGGGCACGGCAGGCCTTGGCTCACTAACAGGCTGTTGCACCGAGGAGTTTTTTAATGATCCCCTTTTTCATAAACTTGAAATTAAGAATATTTTTTTACCTTTTTAAGTGCTGTTTTTAACATATCTAAGTGCAAACAAAAACCTTTAAAGCTCATTGTCAGCTTTTTGTCACTTACCATGTTCTACCACTGAGCTTTTCATTTATAGAAGGACTTTCTTCAACATGGTAAAGGAGAGCATATATAGGGAAACTCACTATCAAGTCTGATTACAATTTTAGAATGCTAGTATTTTTGCGTTATATAATGTATAACTACAAAAAAATGGTAGCAGGATTCAACTGCAAAGACTTACGTACCGAGTCAAAGCTTTTACAACACTTGAATTGCATACATGATGTAGGAGTACTAACAATAAGACTTGAGAAAATAATTAGCTATATGTCTATGCTAATTATCATAGCAATTCGGTAACTTCTTTTAGCAGTTGAACAAACGTAAACTAGGAACTACTGCAGTATCAAATATTTGAATATTACAGTATTTTTTGAATAAAAATTCTCAATTACACATGTCATTGTTACTGACAAACAGGATGACTAATAACTTCAGCAGCATATTTCATTATTGAAAATAATACGACCGTTTACAAGGCTAAGTAAAAAATAAGAATCCCCTAAAAGAAATAAGCATTACTGTAATGGACAAGTAAACAGCAGTAACCACAACAATGAACTGGACCATTTTTTTTCTGAAATAATTTGTATTCTCCAGTATTGTTTTCTTATAGGTTAGAGCAATCAGGTGCCTACAGCAATGGTCCAAGTCATTGGGCTAGTTACTACAGTTTACCTGCCCACGGCAGATTAGCTCTGTAATGCTTCTTAATGGCTTTTGATAACTCACCCACAGGGAATCGGTATCCTGCACATCGTCAAAGCACTCGAAAGTGTCTCCATTGAGGACAGAGCACTCCTCCACTACATCATCATCTTCAGAGTGGTCGTCCTTGCTGCAACAAGTGCTGTTCACAACGAATTTCGGGTAAAAACCATTCCTCAGGATGCTGTCAGAGAAGTAGGTGCTGAAGTCTAGAACAGAAATATCAACCGTTTATGTACTGACGGTACTTATAAGTACCACCTCAAAAGCAGCTGTTTCACTTTTCATTGCTTGATTTGGAGAAAATGGGAAAAGATGGAACTTTTTGATTGACATGTTCGGTTTTAGCACATTAAAGTCGACAAAAGGTAAAGTAAATTCTTCCTAAAATTTTAACTTTAGTTATCCTGAGCCTACTCGTGATGCCTCGACGGTACTTATTAGTACCACTTAAAAGGCGGTTGTTTTACTTTTCATTGTTCTTGCGAAAGAAAATAGATGGTAGCGGGGCTTTTTTAATGCAATGTGTGGTTTCAACATAAAAGACCAAAAAGGAAAAACATTCATTTAATAAAATGTCATTTTAGTCAGTGTAATTTAGAAATTATAAGTAAAAAGGAGGAAAAAAGAAAACAAATTCGGGACATAAAGTACATTTTATGTCCCAACTATTTTTTTATCCTTTTATATTCTAATTAATTGCAATAGCTATCATTAAAATGTTGGAAGACAAATTATTAACATTAAAACTTAATTCGGGGCATAAAGGGTTAAGTTAATTATTTGTATACATATTTAGAAGGATAAAAGGTAGCATAAGGTTTTCATTTAAAACTTTGCAAAACTTAGTTTGGACTGCTTTAACTTACTATTAAAAATAAAGGTCCTTATTGAAGTCTTTTATTAACCCCCAATTTTTTCTCACTAAGTTATGCTCGCACTTATTTATCGTTAGATGGATGAATCATGTATTTTGAAGAATTATATGAGGTTTGTTTTAATTAAATGAAAATACGAAAAACATGGCAAAATAAAATTCACTCAGAAACAATTTTATTAAATATATTGACCCTAAATTCTTCACGTTGCATTTTTAGATGTTTTAAAAATGATTTTAACTGATATTAACAAATCAATTTTTAAAAAAATTATTGTTATAATTTATTCAATTCAAAAGTTATTATTCCAATTTTTTCCTCTTAAATTTTAGTTTAAAAATTAGGATTTTCCACCCTGGTTTTAACCATTTCATTCTGGATGCATAATGAATCTATTTCACAAATTTTAGATTTTTAGAATAAAAAAAAAATCAAAAGTTGTAACTGAAAGAGTTAACAAAAGAGTGCAAAGTGCTCCCCTAATTGTTTTGAGCAGTGTACATCAAAGTGGAGGGATTTATCGGAAGGCAAGGAGATACATGTTTATTGGGTACTTAAATGTTATACCCGCCCATTATGTTTCGATTATTTTGCATTTCGATTATTTGTATCAACGAGTATGCGAGAGGATGTTTTTACATGAAAGGATATTTTTTGACCTCTGAAAGTGTTTGTTATTTTTTAGAAATACATAATTTTATGTGAGTTAACTGCCAGTTTGAACCTCCTCCTGGGGCGCACTAGAAAAAATTTCTGGGGGGAGGGTTATTTTATATACAGTAGAACCTCGATACAGGCTGCCTCTCGCCAACAATTACGGTCCTTAATCGAAGGGCGTTATAAGAATTTAATTAAAACCTTACAAGCTGAGAAAAATATACATACCTATAGAACGTTTATTTGTATTACACTTTGGCGATAAATGAGTAATTGAGATTGTTCAAAGTTAACCGAGTCATTAATTATGGCATTTCTATTCTGTTATTTTGTAGAAATCCATCGGCATGTCTCTTCTCACAGTAGCGACGCAAAAATCATGCTCGCACAACGCTTGGTATCGCTTTTTAAGAATCATCAGAGTGGAGTGTCTAGACATCATCTCTGATCGCTGTCCTCTGTATTTTTTGTTATTTTGCAAGAGTCGTCTCATTGAAAATTCTTCACAGCACTGAAGATCTAATCAACCTTAACAAATCTTCAAAGAAAGATGACCTCCTGAATGTCACTGGCTAACGTGCGTCAGTTCTCACTTTGGCTGATCTGCTGTTGTGGTGATGGTGGTGCATCGGACTTGAGGGTACTGCGGGGTAACGATGGGTTGAGGCCTTCTTTGTGTTTGACTTCCTCTTCCATCCTCTTGGATTAAAGCTGCGTGCCAAAATGTTGGCGATTGATCTTCGGAAATATTGTTCCAGAGAATTTTGCTAAATGCATCGTTCCAAGAACGTCAATTACTAAGGTTCTGGCTTTCGATGCAGCAATCATTTCTTGACAATCATTTTCTGTAATGATTAAACAATAATTACTCCTTTATCCTAGGTTGAGAACTGCTGTGACATTAGAGGTAGAAATTCCCACTTGATGGCCTTTAACTTGTCGATGACAGGATGAGCTGTGCGTTGTCAAAATAGCAGGATCTTCCTTCGCGCTGCCTCTTCGGTCAGGTTACGATCCAATTCTTTCAAAGATGGCGGACGTCCATCCATGCTTTAGTGTTGTTTGTAAGCAGTAGGAAACTTTTATCCTTTAAAACATCTTGGATTTGAGACTTCCCTAGACTAGAAGAGGTAGTTTTCACTTTCCAGTCATGTTGCTCCAAGAAGACTGTTATCCGTTTTTGCTCGTTCCACCTTACCACTTTCTCTGGCCTTTGAACAAAGAGACTTTTGTGGAACATTGAGTACAGTCAGTTTCTCAGCATTGAAGATGTCTGGCATCATATTTTCCTACAAGTTGTTTCAGTTGCTCTTTTCGCCATCCGTTCACACAATCAATATCCACAGCAGCGCTTTCCCCGCACAGTTTTCTGAAGGATAGTCCATTTCTGTCTTTGAATTTCTTGAACCATCCATTGGAAGCTTTGAAATCCATTTCTATGTTCATCTTTTCTGCAAATGTCTTGGCCTTTTCCTTCAAAAAATTTCCATCAATTGGAATGTTTGAAGAGCGCATTAGTTGTAACCACTCCACCAGAGCCTTTTCTAGAAGTGGAAATTTTCCATCCCTTGTGCGTATTCTCTTTTTTAGACTACGGAATCGTTTGCAGCTAAAATTTTATCTTTACTTTTAAAATCGTAAATAAAGTACTTTTCTGAATGCCAAACATTCTCGCTACTTCTGCTTTTGGAACTTTTTCCTTGTCTATTTCGGCCAAAATTTTACATTTCAAATCGATAGAAATTTGGCTCTGTTTATTTTTAAGAGCCATTTGGTAGACATGCGAATTGTACGAGGTCAGTTAGTCCAATGGTCAAATGTGGTGGCATATTTTCTGCATCTATGTTTAACAACCAATAACAGGATGCGTGAAAAACCACCTGGCTGGTGACCTTGGCTTCTTTTCTTTTGCAACACAGATCGCCGGCGAATTCCCGGAATTCGTCCCTGCCCTATTCACCCATTGTTCGACCCCTTTCCTCGTTTGGAGTGGCAATTCTTTATTGTGCTCAAACAAAAGCAAACAGGTTCTACTCACTCAAACACTTCCACAAGTTGAAATTTTGAAGCAAATACGAAAATGGCTTCTCGTAGCAAATTTTTTTCTGAAATTTCTAACAAATATTCGGTCGCAATATCGAGGAACTGCTTGTTTTTCGGTCGCAAAAAAAGAGGGTTTTTTAACACTATTCCTATGGTAAAATGATTGGGACCTTTCCGAAGCGGTCTTTATAACGAAGGGGTCGCTAAATCGTGGGGTCGCAAAATCGAGGTTCTACTGTATTTCAATTAAAAATAGTTTTAATTAAAATTATTTTTAATTAAAATTATTTTTAATTACAAGTGTTTTTAATTAGAATTATTATTTTTTAATTAGAATTATTTTTGTAATTTAAATCTCCATGGTAAATACATATTTTTACTATTATTTTTTTAAAAATTAATTACTATTTGTGAACTTACATTAGTTTTTATTTTACAAAACTAATTTTTGTATTGTTAAATAGATAATTAATGCTTTATTTTTTAAATAAAAATTAGGTGCAATAAATAGTAAAATATCAATTAATTTTTTTAATCGAAAATTTAACCACTTCAATCTAAATCACCTTATTTTCTGTACAAATTAAACAATAAGCTCCTAGAATATTAAATTTAACACTTTTTATTTTGTAAAAATCTAAATGATAAAAATGTACTAAATACAAAACTAATTGCACAAAACTAAGTTTTTAAGAAATGAGTGTATACAATAACAGGCTTGGAACAGGTATTAGCAAAATATTTCATAAAAAAAAGGTTAAAAAAAAGTTAATTCACACAAATTATGGAAGATGCGAAGTAGCTAACATAAAAACAAGGTAAATAATGACTGTATATCTTGAAAATTACCTAGTAATAGGTAGAAAATAACTAATAAATTAAATATGACAAGCTCACAAAAAAAAACAATTACATGATTTTGTATTCAAAACTTCACTGAAGCTTATTTATATTTTTAATTAATTTTACGACATCGTACTGGCGATTTGCGCCAGAACGATGTGAAATAATTTTTAAATTGTATGCATTTATGTCTTTGAATAAAAATAGCAACTAATTTTCATAAAACATGGTTTAAATATTGAACAGCAATTTAAATTTAATGAAAACAGAACTAAACAGCCCTTCCTAGATTCGTATTAAGCATTTAGATAAAAACAGTAAAAAGAGGGGAAAAAAAAGCGCCCACGATCTTTACAAATAGCGGGAAAATAACTGCCGACACATTAAAAATTCCATAAGGAAAGACCACTTCAGCCATAAAATGTCCGATGAATAATACCCCGGGTAGAGGGAGTGCACATTAAATATGCTCTTAAGTCTCAATGCTGCGTATGATGTCGCCCTTAACAGTTGCGTTGGGTGCCTACTCTGGTATCAGCTTGTCACGTAACTGTGATTCTAAATTACAACGTACCAATAACCCTCATGTAGCTCTAGTGCAACAATTACAGGCTTAACAATAACAGGATAATTCATACTAACCTAACCCACATGATAGTCCTTAAAATGCCACCTTTACAAATATTATAAGTCACCAACTTAAATTTTTTTAACGTATTATACATATTTTTTAATATCATTGAGGCAATTGAAAGAACATTTTATAAATAAGAACTTACTTATTAATTAAATATAGAAGCTAATATCTTACTCTTATTATCCAATCTTGCTCAAATGAAAGCGCCAAGCTCAAGCGCGCCCCCCCCCCCTCCCTCAAGATCTGTTGACCGTTTTTTTATTATTGAAAACAAAATTAAGACAAAAATTTAGACAAAATCCCGAACTCTTCGAGTTATAAATGATAAAACGTTCAAAATTAAAATATCTAGCGATTAGAGCAAATCTTAAATCGATTGGTCGAATAGTTGGGATACAATTAGCGAATCCTTATTTTTACTATAATGAATTGCAATGGGGAAAATAAACATCAGACGACTTTTCTGAAAAACTAGCTTTTTGACGATAGGTCACTTTTCCGCGTACGGTGCGATGTTTACTTGACACTCAAATATTTTACAAACACCCTTAATGGCGTAGCTCACAGAACTTATCTAAAAAGAAAGTGTTAGAATTAAATTGCTCTTCCTCAGAGGGCTCTGCTGGCACATAACGTCATAGGCGAAATAGGTTATTGGCCACTCCCACGGGGATAGATTTTTAAGGATGTTTAAAAATATACATATAGTACTAATAACATCGTAAGAAACTACTGATCTCCGCAGGAATATTTTTAAAGTTCATAAGTTTATACTTTATGCTTTTAGAAGTATGAAAACACCTACCTGTCTGGATACCTTGGCTTTTAAGGATTGGCTTGCAGGATATTGCACATGAAGACATAGCTGGCTGACACATCACTTCCTGGTCACACATTTGCTTTGGTTCACATTCCTCCATATCAGAATCATCTATAATACCAGGGTCTAGGTTGTCAGGGTCAGAGTCAACGGTTTCAAGAAGGGCTTCAGGGTATACCTAAACAAAATCATATCTATGTGATGGCAAAATCTTATGTCCAATTGCAGTTTCTTTTATGAGCCACATAAAAAAAATAGTAGAGTAGGGTTTACAATTAATAATAAATGACTGGTTTAAGACATTGCCCTTTAATAAGAAAGTAAGCATAAGAAAACTGAATGATGGTAAATTATGTATTATCAAGTGCCACTGCTAGAAATAAAAAAAAAAGTTTCATAAAGTTAAAGAAGGTATATTTTTATTGCTTCAAGTTTTCCTTTAAATAAGTTAAAATTTTATATCTTATTTGTATATTTTTAGCTCACTTATTTCATACATTTCCAGAAAGAAACAAATTATAAACTGCAGTGGTTGTTGTTGGGTTTCAAGAAACTTTAAAAAAACCACACTTATTACTTTTCATACACTACTTTATTTTAAAAAGGACGAATCATCACTTTATCCTACTCACAAATTTGGAAACTAATCTTTTCTATTTCCTAGAAAATACTGATGCCACAGAAACCATGTTTTTACACAATTTCTAGCATGTTCACAATTATGCGTTAATATCGGAGTGTGACCCTTACATACACTTTTAACAGCATTTTAATCAATATTTATGCCTAGGTATAATAAAGATCAGAACACTTTGAAAGTACTCACATCGTCTGGCACAATGAGTTGAGGTGAGCTGCTCCTCGACTCATCTTTTTCAACACCATTTGCAATGACTTCTGTTTCAGGAGGAGGAGGGGCAGGGGGAGGAATAGGAGGGGCTGCAGAACCAAACAAAAAGACAGGTCATTATATATTCATTTTAAAGATTATGGAGTAACTTGTATTAAAAATTAAGTTTTTCTTAAGGGTTATAACTATTTAAAAGGTTAAACATTAGGCAAATGTGCTACATACCTGATATTTTATACCTAAATTGAATTTTAAAAAATTACATCCTACCACTATAATTTCACTACTTCATATACAAATTTAATCTTTTTATATAATTTATAGCAAATAATTAACTTAATCTAACAAAACTCAGCTAAACTAGGGTAAAATTAAAAAGGTTAACATAGTAAAAGAATCAATGCAGTTGTCACAAGATAAAAGTAAAAAGATATTGACTCACTTGTAAAATCTTTGCACAAAGATGGAAATGGTATCAATAAATTAGCTGATGAACATAAAGTAAGTAGTTTCTGTATTGTAGGGTTAGAGGAAGCATCGGTTGAGGTATTGCTTTGGCCGCCATTTGTAACCTTTTGATCACCGTTCACTATCTGAGGAGGCTGAGCCTGAAGCTCGTTTTTGTGTTCTGCGGTGAGCCACTTTCCGAAGCACTCAGTCGAACAGTATTCTTTTCCTGCTTCACTTGATTTCAAAACCATGCAACCTTTTAGCTCTTTCTTGCAGAAGTCACAGTTACGAGTTGGAGTTTCCTAAAAAAATTAACCATATTTTAACTTATTTTTTAAGTATATTAGAATACTAAAAAGTTTGTGTGATAAGAAACTTTGTGCCGATGTTTAACCATTATAAATTTAAATCGCTTACTAATTATTAATCAAATGTGATAGTATTAATATGATGGTTGTAGCCACAGTTTAGCTAATTGATGACTTTTTTTTTGTTGGTTAGCTGAACTATGATATTCTTTGAGCTACTTTCAAATGTTGACACATCCAACACTCATGTAACTACTCAACAAACAGCATTTATCAAAAAGAATATTCTTTACTATTCAACATAACAAAAATATTTATTCAAAAAAACATTCAAATTCAAAAACATCACCAAATCAGCACTTACTGTGACTGGGGGTTTTGGTGGTGCAGGTGCAATGGCCGGCTGCCCATTGAGCAGCTCTGGCTTCTTCACATTGGTGAGGGCGATGGGGAAGACACGGTTGATAAATGAGCTTGCACTAGTCACGGGGCTGAGAGAGTTTGAGACTGCAACAGAGAGGCAGGCCTGGACAATGGGAGCATTCAGCTGCCGAATTAAATGGGAGTTCTGTGTCACCTGGGGCAGAGAAGTCAAATATTAGACTTATGCAAAGCATGTATGGTTAAAAATTATAAATTATATATTCCCAAAATGTAACGATTCTTTGAATTTCCAGGTTTTTCCATCATAAATAGTTGAAAAAAAAATTTAAAACTTCTTACAAATGGAAATGTCCATGACATTTTAGATGTAAGTTATACATATTTTCAGAACAAATAAAATGGCCTATATTATGATTTTTATTTCCTAAAATTGTAAATTTAGATTATCCTAAGGGAACAGAAAAGTGTGAGCCTTAAGTTAAGTATTAACATTACAGTCCATGCTTACTAATCCAAAAGCTTTTTCAGTACTCTGAAGGTCTCAAGTTGGTGTGAGGTTAAGTAAGGGAAAAGAAGTCAAAACCTACCAGCCCACTTTGGGGAACCTGAAGGCTTTTTTGTAATTAAAACATCAGATTATTGAGCATGGACTGTATTAAGAAAACAGTGTTCCAATCAGCATTATCATCTAATTTAATAATTTGCTGTTATTTCAGTAATCCCTGCAATTGAAGAGCTTAGTAAAGAAAGCGCTAAGTGATATTTTTATAAAAATTGAGATTTTTGTATTAATGAACAGATTGTTCCATCCTTTAAAAGGAACAAGATTCCCCCCTTTCCTTAAATTTTAATTTAAGTATACTTTTTTAATTTTTGTAAGTGTGGTTTTTAACGTATCTAAAGGCAAACCACAATCTTTAAAGCTCATTTCGTCAGTTTCACCTTTTTGTCACTTAAGCACGTTCTTCCACTAAGCTCGTTAATTTATTTTAAAACCATTTTAAACTAGCCATTCTCACCTGGAGGGGTTTAGGCGCAATTTCTACCTGCTTCTTGGGCGCATCGGGCAGAGGCTTCACCGTTTCCCTAGGAGGTTCACCGTTCCCCTTTTCTGCCCCGTCCAAGCAAGCCGGGGCACAACCAGCCCCATCTGCAGGCGAGTACGTTGTGGCCCGGATCCGCACGTTGGTGTAGATGCGGCTCAACCGGGCACACTTGGAGATGGTGGACATCATGGTGGCGAGCATGTTTTTTCCCACAGGTGAGTTCACATACCAGCAACTGTCTTGTTCGTAGATATGCTCTTTGGGTCGTTGGAAGAGGGCCCGGCATGCTGGGTTCAGTCGGCTCAGGTACATTTTGAGGGTCTTGACGGGGCATAAAGGGTCGCCGGGGATTTCGAGGATGATGCCGGCTTCTTCGTCGTCTCCCTGTAATAGTAGTTAGTTGTGTTTTCAAAGTTTTGTTGTTTGTGTATTTATTTCAATCATTTTTATAAAAGGTTGACTTGTCATAAAATTCAAGTTGGTAACTTCCTAACTCCTAAAGCAATTGCTTATGAAGTCTTACGGTTTATTTAGTTTTCTGCTTATTCTGGGAAGTACCAGAAGCAAATTTTCTTTCGCTCGGATTAGTTTTCTATATATTTTTCAACGGATTCACAAGCTGCAAGTCTTTTTCTTTATGTACTCTGCCTCTCTTGTTCTGACTGCAGTCTAGTGAAGGAACCTGGCAACACACCGGCTATAATTAAGCCTGCCACCTTCTTTGTTCAAAATCTGTACACTTATGATTTTTAGGGCAACAATTCAACCTCTATTTGCACATATATTTAGACAGTGACTCTCTTGAGTCCTTGGTACTAGGTTTAACAACAATATACTTGATTTCATGATTTCTTGCCTCAGAATTCTTTGCGGACATCAACTTATTGGTATTGGATTCTTTTAATTTAGCATGGGCAACTTTGTTTGCATAGCCAAAGAAATGATTATGGAATCTAAGTATGGTAAGCATTGAAAGCCAATGATTTCGCCAATTCATGCTCCTCAACCTACTGCTCTCTGGTTTGATAAACTTGCCCTTAGTCTATAAGTGCAGATGTTTTTTTTAATGAGTGCAGTTGAAAGGTTGTAGTTTAATTACACAATTCATACTGACATATATTTCATATTAATATTTTTATTTGATAAAAAAGAAACTTAATACTTTCAGAGAACTAAATCATTAGCTGAATAACTGAGCGTAATTTAAACAAATTTAAATTATGTCCCTTTCCTCTAGCATAAAAAAGCTCCGAACTATACACACATTCTGATCAACCGATTATAATCATAAAGGGGCACACAATCCAAAAAAAGGTTTAATATTCTATAATTTTTTTTCAAAAGTAAATATAGAAACTGGAAAAAATATGAAGACAATTAAAAATAGAAATTTGTGTATGGCTTATGTGTACGAAGAAAAGAGATTTAAACTATAAATGTCAATTAAAAGAAAATTCTGTTCTGCGCTACATTTTTTAAAATGGAGGATAGTTTGCAGAGCAGGTAGGAAAACGAGGACATTTTAAGAATTATACTCTCTCTTGGGAACCTTACCACAATTTAAAAGGCTGAAAGTGTCGCTATTCTAGCCTCTGCTTACAACTGTCTTGATAGGAATGTTAGGGACTAAAAATTTAGGATCTTTTCTGATGGTCAGGCAGTACTGCTTGCACTGTCCAAACAATGTTCCTCCTCTAGCATTGAATGAGCATTAATTAACCTCGCATTAAAGCTACACAAGGGCAGATGACAACAAGCCTATTAATTTAGAATCGCTAGCAACCTATCACATGCTCATATTCTTTCTTGTGAATAGCTGTAAGACCAGGTAGTCAGAAAAAATTAAACAATTTATTTTAGAATTTGACTTTCAATAAAAGCTATATAAGATACAGTACATTGTTAAAATTTCACGGCTAGTATATAGCTGATTACTATCCAAATAAAGCTATCAAGCCAAATATCAACATGGGTATAGGGTCAGGTGGGGTAAAATAAGTCCCGGGGTAATATATATCAGTTTAATTTTTTTTATTTTTTTAAACAAACAAGATGTTTTCTTCTCCTGATGCCAGTTTTATATTTTATTGATACTACTTATCATTTTATATGCAAAACTAACTGTAAAATCTACTATGCAGTTACAGTTTTTTGACATTATGTGTTTTCATTTGCGAAACTTTAAATTCTGGCCGTAGAAAACTTTTGTTTTAAGAAAAGTTAGAAGTACGTGTGTATTAAATTTTTATCTTATTGTGTACAGATGGTGGTCAAGAATAAATTCAGAGAGTTTCAAAGTAAAAAAAAGAGAAAACTAAATTTTTGGAGCAAAAAAACCTGAGTGGGGTAAAATAGGCCATAGGTATGGCTAAGCACACATTATACAACTAACATAATTTTTTGCTTTTTCAATCCCTTTCTGATAACTACTATTCTTATACATTGCTTTTAATATTGGTTTGTCACTCTTTTACTCATAAATGACTGAAAATTTGAAATTCATTGTCCCCTTCATTATTGAAATCTGCTTTTGAGAATTTCAATCCAAAAACAGTGTTGGTGGATTCAAAAGAAGTGGGATATTTCCTCGAAAGACATTGTATGAAAACAAATGCTTAGAAACCATGTTTCACGCACAATTTTAACAGTTGAATCAATGGCAATCACATCATCAATTTAAAAAAGTCAAGCGTTGCAGCAGCGTCATTTACGACGGTAACTACAACACGTCAGACTGTTTGAGCGACCTTTCAAGATGAGTCAAGTATAGGTTCGCCTTTAAAGTACATCAAATCTGCAATCGTAGAGACACTTCTATAAGCTAGCAATTGCTTGTAAGGAAGCCATGTAAAATGCAAAAAAAGAGAAAACTTATGCAGCAAGAAATCAGAGAAATTTTAACACTTCAACTTCTTTAAATATACTACATATCGAAAATGTAAGAAGGAAAAGAAATCTGCAAAAATGTCGGGTAATCGGAAACAGAGAAGAAATGAAACCATTACATTTGAAAAAACTACATTGAGCTAAGGAAGTTTTGACAATTTCAATTCACTGTGATTAAGAAAGTGGGTCCAGGTCGAGTTTTTGGGGATAAAACCAAGAAGTTATTTCTTGGTATTCTTTAACAAATTGAAAACGACTTATACACAGTGATATTTTCAAGAGAAAAAGAAAGTTCCTATTCATTTTCTCTTAAAGAGATGTTTCGGATGGAGATTCTTCTCAAATTGATAAAAGTCCATGCCGACCCAGGATTGATCCTCAGGGGACTGTATTAGTTCCTGTGAAGATTTATATCATCTTACCTAATTGCTCTCTAAACAATGTAAACAATTAATTCAATAAATTGTGCAATTGAAGTTGTTTTTAAAGCATGACTTATTTTAACCCACTACTGACCTATTTTACCCCACCCCATGGGGTAAAATAGGTCAAAAACATCCCTTTTTCAAACACATCAATATCAAAACTTTTTTTTTCAGATAAATTTCGCTTTAAATGTTGTGCGAATACAAAATATGCTGTTTTTTTTATACCTATTTTGCCCCACCTGACCCTATTAAAAATCTCACATATCGTCTTCGTACTAAATGATTTAAATAATAACTATAATTACCTTTTATTAATTAATAATTAAAAATACAGTAAAATTGTTCTATTAAATCAAAAATATGTATTAAAAATTTAATGTTGCATTAATTTATAATGTTTAGTATTTTAACTAATATTACTTAATTACGATGCATTTATAAGCGCTCATTGAGAAAAATTGAGTTTGAATTCTTAACAAAATTCTGCTGAAGACAAATAGAGCCTACCCAAAAATGATCAAAGTTCATGAATCAAAAAAGTATAGTCAGTGTCTACAAAATATTCAAAAGCTACCAGACAAAGACCCTGATACAGGTTTCTAAAAAAGCACAATTTTAGTACTGTTTTATTCTACCTAAATCCTTAACAGGACCTCAACATGGCTGCCCCGCGGGGTCAAAATACCCTCTTAGATCTTCATTACGTGTCTCCTTTAGAACGTGTACGAGAGCACATGGTCTAACATCTTCAAGGATTTGTCCCACTTTCATCCATGTATAATGCCTGTCAGTAAAAAATTAGCTTGGTAACTAAACAATGGCAGCGATTTCATGCAGTCTGACCTGCAAAGCCCCTCATGGTCCTAGGAGCTGAAATGTGCCCAACATCCAGCAGGACTTGGTACATTGATATCGTTTTTTATTACATTTTTAAATTTCAAATGAATTTGATAAATTTGATTTTGACATGTTCAATTGTTCATTCAAATTTGTAAATCGTCTTTCAAAAATTTCATACAATAATTTAAAATGAAATTTAAAATGTCAATTGTCTTTTTAAATGTTTTTAACCTGATGTTTTAGATTTTCTTATATGACAAGCCAAATTGTTAATAATATGACATATTAAAATTTAAAGCTATACCTAAAATTTCAAAATGTTACTTAAAATTTTAAAATTCTAAATTCAAAAGTCTTACATGACACCTCAAAATATTATTGTCATTACATAATGTCAAAAATAGTGACAAGATATTTCTAGACGATTAAAAAATAAAGAGATAAAAAAAATGTTTTTCTAACACGTGAGGGAGTGTTGGTAAACAAACCTGATAGATGTACTGCCTCCCGTCGGCCGTCTTGGCTATTCTGAAGGAGTTCCTGTTGAGCAGGCGCTGGCTCTCGCGGCCCCTGCGGCCCACCCGCAGCATCAAGTCGTACCACACCTTTTGCAGCAGTCCCCGGGGGGTGGCGATCGCGTGCTCGAAGTAGTGCCGCAGCTTGCGCCGATCGTCCATGTCGACCATCTGGAGGTCGCCCCTGGAGCACGAGGTCGCCCCCGCCATGGACCCCCGCGACTCGCGCTCCAGCTCTTTCAGCACCCCCCGGAAAGTCTCGTTGGCCTCGCTGAAGGCAGAGTCCTTGACGATGTCGATCTTGCGGTGGACCATCGGGGACCGATAGTAGCGGCTGATGGCGTAGCGGATGGCGATCAGCGAGTTGACGCTGAACCGCTGGCCATCTTTAGTCCTGGCCTGCCCGTAAAAACCCTTGAGCATCGCGGCGATGTCGCGCGGGGGCAGGCTGTTGATGCTGTCGACCCCGTGCTGGACGCAGTACTCGCGGAACAGCCGCACGCCATACCTGGTCGCTTGCCTCGTCTTCGCGTTGTCCGGCTGCTGGACCAGTTCCCCCGACGAAATTCCGTTGTTGACATCCATGTGCTGATGTTGTACCATTCCCGATATCACGGCGTCCATCTTGAAAAACTAAAAATTATAGAATAGCACACGCATGCGCAATATAATTTTATTTTTAATCCCATTAATCTCATTCGCATAATGAGGTGGCCTTTATTTTAACGTTGTTTTGCTCGGACCTACTTTTATCGATTTTCCGGGAGTGGGTGCGTGAATGGGGTGAATTGGTTTTCGTGTCATTGCGTGGCGTTTACGCTCGGCGATCGGACTCTCAAAGGGTTGCGCTAATTGCCCATGATTAGTCAGGGCATTACTTTAAAATAACAGTAAACACCACACGGCTTTTCATCCCATAGTCGAGTCGCCCAAATTGAGACATGAGTAGTTTATCTGTTTTGACTCTTCAAGGTAGAGGGATTATAGAAAGGAAGTCATCTAGTTTCGTTTTCTAGTTTGCATTGTTTACGTTTAGTGGCGCTGACATTGTCTGCTAGATTTCAACGTTTAGGTTTCGTTTTCGATGGGGAAGGAGTTAATTTCAGGTTAATTTGTTTTGATACGATTGATGGTAAAAGTTTGAAGGAAAATTAACAGTGAGTTTGATTTTACTCTAAAATCACTTTTCGGAAGCTAGCCTTTTTTTGACATTCGGGAAACTTTTTTTTTATATAAGATTTTTATAACTTTTATTGACGATGCAAAATGGTCACGAATTTCGAGATCTAGAAAATGAGCATATTTCACAACTTGAGTGGCAATAGTTCTACAGAAATGAAAAAGGTCACGATGAGTTAATCCATGTAGTGGGTGGAGCTTACCATATCATACCACCAATCAACGAAACCATAATGAAATCCAGGATTGAAAGCAGGAAGGAACTACGTCACGTGAAACAAGAAGTGACAAAAAGTATGAGATAGGTTACTATAATATCATATCTTTCAAACAAAAAGATAAAAAAAGTAAAAAAATCTATAAATCTCTGATGTGAATAACTTTAAAACAATAAAAATTATTAATTAAAACGGAATTTGAAAGGGGAGTACGGGAAAATAGATGGACGGAAATCTTCACCCACCGTGTTAATAAACCTTTTTTTTTTTAATTCATTCGAATAAAAAAAAAAGGTTGTTAAATACTGGTTAGTTGAAGGAACCTGGAAGAAGTGCATAATTAAAAAGTTTCTATTCTCCTCTCGTAGGCACCTTTTTAAATAACTGGCCAAATGATGACATAACTGGTATTACGCAATATATTATGCTATTAACCCCAACACTAGATTGCAATTTCATAATCACTAAAATGGCAATGCGCATTTGACACTGGGAATCGTGCCAAACCTTGAAATACTTTCCAAGTTGGAAAAGTATTACTATTTATATAATCTATCACCCTTCAGGCCCATTATTTTTTAAAATATTCATAATACAAAAGCTCTTTCTAAGTATGTTTGTTATAAACTTAGATAAATGATTTATGTTTAGACATAAATAGACAATTATTTGTAGAAAACTTACTTTATTTCAATAAATTTTCAAGTACAAAATTTCATTAGGGCATTTTCACAAAATATATGGATAACATAGTTAGAATTTAAGATGAATACATTTGCATAACTTCATATTAAATGTTTTATTTTTAAATAAAAATATTACATAATTAAATATTAGATCACTATTTGGAAAGTAGTAGACAATTACAAATGAAACAATATTGATATTCTAAACCAGGTCTTGGGCTATGTGGCAGTAAATCCTGCACCAGCTCTTTTGCAACTTGCCAGTGGCGACTTGTCTGATGATTTCTGATTGTGTGAAAACCATCGTTTTGCACCCAAAATGCCTCCAACATCAGGCCTCACCCCCATGATATTCTGGAAAGTTTGAGACTCTAAAAAAGACATTTATTTATCTATTCTTCTTGTCTTTTTATTTGTCAACTGATTCCTGGACCAAATCTGACTGGGCTGGAGATTAGCAACAACAACAATTTTAAACCAAACACTATAACAAAATGTATAAAAAATATTTAGAATCAATAAAGTAGAACATATTTATCGCTCTGAATTTAACCGGCTTAAGTCAATAATTTTGTCAGTATCAATTTAATATTTTGTTTATTAAGGGTGTACTTTAGAAAATACAAAGTATTAATAAGTGACATTTAGGAAAGCAAATAATAATACACTCTAAATTAAAAGCAACTATTGAATATTTTTTGATACTTGTTAGAAATATAAATCTGGCTTAGTTAGCTGCCTATTAAAATAGCACTTCTACATACTTGTTGCAACAAAGTATTTATACAAAGCTAAATTTATTGGCATGAAACAAAATTCATTGGATGACTAAATATATAATAAATTATAAACGAAAAAAAGCATACAAATATTTTTTCTGAGACAAAAATATGAATCAACAGAACAATATTGAAAAATACTAATAAATATGTTTAAATGAGTATTATGATAAAAAAGAATACAAACTGGTTTCATAACATAACAAACCATTTTATAAAACAAAGCAATGTGATAAATGTTAATGATTTAAATGAAAATGCAACAACACATTTATGTATTAAAGGCAGTTGATATTTGACCTTAAAAATATCTAAACTAAAATAAGCGTTATAATTTATTTAAGTCTTTATGAAAAACATATGCAATCACGTTTAAAATTACTAAAAACTACTTATTGTGCACGAAAAATTTAATGTTTCAATTATTTAATTAAAAACTTTGTTTCCAATTGTTATACTTTATTTATGATTTTGGTTTACAGTATGATTTGTGACCGTAAATTTTTACAAATGTACAACCACTCTATAAACCTTGATTACCCTAACAGACACATCACAGCAAAGATTCTAACTGAATGTATTATGAAATTCTTGATTGCTTAAAAGGTAGAATTAAAATGTAATATGAACAAAAAACCTTTGGTACAGATTACGATTGGTCACTGAATTACACTTTGTTAA
The DNA here is from genome assembly GCA_019343175.1 of Oedothorax gibbosus. NCBI lineage: Eukaryota > Metazoa > Arthropoda > Arachnida > Araneae > Linyphiidae > Oedothorax > Oedothorax gibbosus. The sequence goes on from CM033270.1 coordinate 23,820,967, forward strand.
TTAAAAGCCATTTAGTAATGTTTTTAAAATATCTTTATTAACCCACTAATGACACATTTGTGAACACCTTCACTTCTGAATAGGAAGGATAACTTAAAATTAAATGGTATTAATTTATCCTACATAAATTGTCCAGTACTATGGATATTTCCATTTGTCTTATAATTTGTTAATTTAGATACACTTAAACGAAATCTCATTTTCGCTTTGCAAATTTTCCTGTCAGCCATAATTAAGGAGTTAATTATTATATATAATGTATGTAGAAAAATTAACTTATTATATCATGAATAAATGTAGTGACAGTTAATTACAAGGCACTAAAGTAAGTTTAAGCTTATAATAAAAACATTAAAAAACCCCACAAGCACCTATTTTAGAAGGTTAAAAATAAAAAATGGACAGCTCAAGGGGAAAATAGTAAATTAACACTCATCTTTAGAAACCTCTAGTTAATATTTGAGCCCTCCTCTTTAAACATAAATGTTTTATTTTGGTTATGATTAAATTGTCTATATTACGAAATAGGTTCGAACACTAAAATCGGAAAATTAAATTATTTTACTTTTCCCTTGAGTATTTTTTTCTATTGTGAAAAATATAGATATTTATACATAACTGTTATATTTACCAAATAAATAAAAATAATATTCGAACAATGGACACATTAGAATATTTTTAAGGTTATGATTCAAGTTTTCTCTAACATTTCTACATGCATGACAATCCTGTTTTTTTCTGATTTGAGTTCATAAAAACTATCATTCAGTGTGATACTATGCTAAATTAATGACACATTAAACAAAAATTGAGACAAAATAAAACAATAAAAACACAAGTAAATTGTAAAAATAAGCAACATTATATTTTTGTAAAAACAGATCCACCACAAGAAACGAAATGACATTGAGTATTTGTATGATGTTAATTACTAATGCAAGATATAAGATAATTGCATTATTTGTAAAATTAAGTCATATAATATAAAGTTGATGCCTCATACAAGTACATATTAAATCAAGGGGACTTGTCAAACCTAAATTACTTTTCTATGAGCACCTACATGTGTTTAAAGAATTTTAAGTAAGAAATATCAATGAGAAATGATTAGTTTTAAATACATTTTTCATATTTCAAACTAAAAGTTTCATAAGCTTCTAAATATCTAGTGCGTTTAATGATCACAATATCGAAAAAAAAAATCATTACATAATTAATAAGATAAAGATGCACACTTAAACTGAAGAGCGATTGATCTATAGTTTCCTTAAAGCTGTATAAAACTTTTGAATAAAATACTGTAATGAGTAATCAACTTTTATGCTTCATTGGCCATGAACACTCATTTCTAGTAGTAGTACCATGCACACTATGCAAGATTTAACAAGTATAGAAAAATCCTCTGTATATACACAATTTACAATATCTGCATATAAGAATATCAATGAACATGAAATACAATAAAAGCTCAAAAATTATATGAATTATCCAGTTTTATACATTCTTATTAAAATTTAAGTTGCAAAATTCTTCTTAATAACACTTTTTTCCCCATTATCTACAGATGTCCATACAAGGTTGGTTGTTGTAACCAGAAATTGTTTTGTCTGTGAATACGTGTTTTTCATCCAATTAACAGCTAATCGAGCTAATTAACAGTGAACAGCTAATTAACATGTGTGGAATTTTAATATTGATTGAAAAATTCCAATAATTAACCCACTGACGGATAAGCAAATTGACTGAAGTGTAAACTTGTTTTCACTGCATGAGATTGAAATTAAAATTTTTAACTGAAAATTTATTTCCTTAAATTTTTAAAAAATTATATTTCTGTAGTAGATGGTTATAAATGGTTTCTCCATGTTTTAAATTTTATAAATTAATAAAAAATTATTAAATTTCTAAAAGTTACGTGTGTTGCTTTAAAACCTGACAGTCAGGTGAAAGTTTATACGTCTGTAACACTCAAAGGGTTAGAGGCTTAATTGTATTAAATGAAAAAAAAAAGAAGCTGTAACTAAAATCTTCTACTCAATTATAGGAATCATAGGTTCCTTTAACTTAACAGAAAAAACAGTATATAATACACTGTAAGGTCATCATTAATTACAAAAAATAGTGAAAAAAATGAGTATTGTTTAAAATAAACTATGTCAATAAAACTGGATAGATGAGCTTTTATAATAAGTATCACCACCAATATTTTCATTGGAGTTAATATAATTTTCTAGTTAATAGTTATATACATGAATAATGAGAGGTCTAAAAATAAATTATATACAAGAAAATATAAATTCCAAATGCAAGTATCTGATGAGATGAGTATAGGTTTATAATAAATAAAGCTAAAATATGCTTTGAAGTATGATGCCTTATTTCAAGACGTTCTGTAAATCTTCGGGGAGGGTCCCAATTATGCTATTTACATGAGATTGTAGTTTTTCTACAGTTTTTTCAGGTAAAGACAAATTACCACTCTCGGCTGCAGCCTATCGGGGAAGAAATTAGAGGTGTAAACTATATAATAAGAATCAACTTAAAGCATTTAGTTTAATTAAATTGAAAAAATATAAAACTGTGTTTTAAAACTATAACACAGTAATTAATACAACAATATCAGTACCGTCAGTGCGCGCAACTTTGGTCCAAATTCATAGATTTTTTTTACAAAAGAAGAAAAATTAAACTACAAAAACGATTTAAACACTTAAAAATCATTATGCATTCATATGCGGGTAACTATGGTCCAAGCATGAATTACATAAGAAACATACTTTTTAACATCCTTTAAGGCTGTGTTACCGAATTGAATAGTAATATTAAAATGTTTAAACATAAATATAACAAAGTTATAAGCTACATAGTTATTAAAAATGGTATATAACTTATCATTTACATTGCAGTGCATCGTAGAATGACATTACACTATGATTGACACTATGATACAACAGTATTGATTTTTGCTTAAAATAAAATTAAACTTCAATTTTAATAATATTATTTGTATTAAAATTAGATATATAAATAATATTATTTTTATTAAAATTAGATATATAAATAATATTATTTTTATTAAACCAATATTTATTTTTCAATACACAAAATGAAAATATATGGCGGTATATGTTCCACAAACATTAATTTCAAATAGTTTTTTATGATGTTTGGATGAAGTCATGTTTGCTAGAACTAATAAATGTGTCAGAAATAGTAACAAAATCCTCCAAGAATGAGCATATTTTTAACAATTCCCCAACACAGAGCGATGTTGTCAAAGGAGTGGTATTTCAGAATCCTGATTAAATTCCAGTTTGAAAATAGAACTTATTGTAGCAATCTACAGAAGTATAAGTGAAGAGTACGTATGCAGATAACTAACATGAAGATATTTATTATATTTCCTCAAAAGAAATTAACAAATGTTAACATAAGTACTAAAAACAAAAAAGGAAGCTTACTAATTTTTTGCGTAGCCTTAAAACTAGATCAACAATTTCGACTTCTTGTTTATCATGTATCCATTCAAGCATATTCTAAAATATTTAAAAACATTATTTTAGTAGAAACATACATAAGGAAATTGCAAACATAAGTGTCTTAATAATGCTGTTAAAACAGAAGCACACTATAAAGAATAAAATAAAAAAAACTTATTTGTAACATTTAAAACTATTACAAACATGATTTTTTTTGTACGAAAAACTCAATTAAATCCTTAATTACTTACAGCATCTGAAATGGCTTGTATGTGTAAACCTTGGAGAATATGAAGAACTTCATTATATCTGTTTTCATACCAACTGGAAAATATAGCACTTCGAAAAAATCTCCTAAAAGAAATAAATTTTAAACATTATACAAGGAACACAAAAATAAGAATATCCATAGATTTTTAAAAATACTTTCTTGATTACAAAAAATATTTTACAAATCGCTGAACTAAAATAAACGCTAATGTATTGGAATAGGAAAATAGTGGATTTATTTTACATATACATTTAGGAAAAATCTAAGTGTTTTGTGTAAGTTTTTTTTACTGGTCATTACAAGCATATATTTTATTTATCCTGTAATAGATCGCAGTTTTAATATATACGAGTATATATAGTTTTTTTTATATGTGTAAGAATCATTCTACTTTCAAGAATATCCACATACTTCATCTTTAATGTGATAATGTGTTATTTCAGATATCTGAGAAATATACCTATATAAACCACTCCAATTCCCTTTAATTCCACTAGTTAATTGAGGACCAGAATGTTCAATTGACTTTAAGAAGTCATCTGGATTGAATGGATGTGGTTGAGGGATATCCTAAAAAAGAAAATAAGTAAAATCATTGATTTATAAGTAATTTCATAAATCATTAATTTTAACTTGAACAGCCAAATATTTGCATTAGCCAATATTTTACATTAACCTTATTATTTAAGTGTATAGTACAAGATTATCAAGTACATAAAAAGAGTGTCAATTATTAAAATTTGTAACTCATAATTGATAAAAATATTTTGTAAATACATATCTTAGCTTAATTTAAACCATATTTTTTAATATCTTTAATTAAAAAAGTTATAGATTAGCAGGGGTGCCGATCCCCCCCAGAGCTAACGACGCACCCCCCCCCCAAACTTCGACTTCGATCCCCCCCCCCAAAGCCAGCCCTCGATACCATACAAAATTATTAACCACCCTCCCCCCCCAAAAAAAAAAAATCGGAATTTTATGTTCATATGGAGTAACTAACCTAAGGGATCTGCACCACATCTTATCTTTACGGTGTATACAAGAAACCTTATATTAAAATAATTATTTTAATAAATTTAACCCCCGTCGAATGGGGTAACTTTATCACAAGGAATAAACCTAGTACAGATCCCTCTCCCGAGAATATTTTTCTACTGGTAGGTCAAAGCCGAGTTATCCCTAAATTAAAAAAGCAAGCACATTTTTGAGCAAGCACATTTTATACAAAGAATTATAAGCTATATTAGCTATTTTTTAATTTCCATTTAAGGGGGAATGGGCGCGCTGGACCGCGCGTCTCCAAACTCAAGTTCCTCCATGTTAATCCAATGAAAAAAACTATTTTCTCTGCCACATTTCTCCGGCTGTACTGAATATTTTTACAAACGTTTTTTTTTAAATAATAAATGTAGATAACTTACAGGTCTCTATAATCGCACTTTTTAAAATTGCTTCGAATATTTATTGTAAAATTATTTATTAAAAGTTTAAAAAAATATTCGAACCAATTTCAAAAGTGGGATTGTCGGGACTTGTAAGTCAGCTACATTTATCACATAAAAAATCCGTTTGTAAAAATATTCAATACAGCCGGAGAAATGTGGCAGAGAAAATATTTTTTTTACTATTGGATTAGCACTGATGCACTTTGCTTTGGAGACCCGCAGTCCAGCACGCCCATTCCCCTTTAAATAGATTTTTTTGAAGAAAAAGCTATCACGAATCCAAATAATTGTAAAAATTAAATTATTTTATTAGTTTTTAAACCAATAAAAAATACCTAAAACTGATGCAATCAAAAACGGCTTCCAATTGCTTCTCTAAATTCTTGTAATGCATAAAAATGTTTCTCTTCGTATAGCTTTATGTCTAACTAGCTGTTATACCCGACGTTGCACGGGTAGAGGTGGAAAAATAATTTAACAGTCAATTTAACTATTTTTTTCTTTCATTTTAGTTACATAAGATATGAAGATTACCCAGTAATTTTCCATTTAATTACCCAACTTGGATATAGTAATGATTAATATTAATTTCAAAAATACCTTTGATAAGAAGCTCAAATTAAAAAATAATACATATTTAAGTAAAAAAATAATCAGTAAGAATTAAAAATGGAAAATTTTAGTTAAAAATTTGGCGAGTTTGGCGAAAAAATAAATACATAAAACACTAATATGCAGCTCTAGTGCGATCGCCTTTATTAACCATCACAGTTCAGTAATAGCTTAACTATACATTTATTGCTTAAATATGCATACATACATGCAGTCAACAGAAAAATCAATAAAAAAATCAAATAAACCCACAATAAAATCCGGGAATGAAGACTGGCGGAATTACGTCACTTGAAACATGTCAATTATTTTTCAAATAATGAAATTAGTTTCTGAAGGTAATGGCAACAGAATAAAATAAACATTTTCAATTTTAAATGTTTTCGTTAAAAGTTTTAATTTTTTCAGCCGATGGCATCAGGAAAGTAAAAAAAGATCGGATTTGAGCCAAAGTGGTGTAGTTTTTTCAGAAAATTCGAATAAAAATTTTCGAAAACTATAGAAGGAATGGTCTGATTCGAAAAATTCTTAGCCTATGTTTGTTCCGGCTGGCGGAATTACGTCACTTGAAACATGTCAATTATTTTTCAAATAATGAAATTAGTTTCTGAAGGTAATGGCAACAGAATAAAATAAACATTTTCAATTTTAAATGTTTTCGTTAAAAGTTTTAATTTTTTTAGCCGATGGCATCAGGAAAGTAAAAAAAGATCGGATTTGAGCCAAAGTGGTGTAGTTTTTTCAGAAAATTCGAATAAAATTTTCGAAAACTATAGAAGGAATGGTCCGATTCGAAAAATTCTTAGCCTATGTTTGTTCCGGAGATGAGATGAATTTTTGTGCCAAATTTCGTGACGATCTGTTGCGTGGTTCTTTAGATCTCGTGTCTCATACAAACAAACGGAAGTTGCCTTTTATGTATATAGATAAACCATATTTTTACATTTATAATAAATCAGAATTATTTTGTAATGTTTATAGCGATAGTTTCAATTAAAACAGTTACTATTATTTAATATATTAAATTAAAGATAAAAAGTTAAACAAAATTCTTACCGAGAAACTCGAAATTGAGCTACTTAAAACTACATTCAATCGCCCATACATTGAACCAACCACAAAAAACAAGTAACTTCCAAGTCCTGTTTCTTACGCAATCAGTTATTTTCGCCAGTTTAATTTGGTGGGAAAAGGTCAGCAATATTATCCGAAGGTCATTATTTCATTGAAACAGTATACAAAACAAAATTCGATGCCAGCTGCAAAATATGGCGGGAATATCTTATGGATATGATTTGAAGAAATTTTATGATTGATTTGATGGATGTGATTTTTGATTGGATATGATTTGATTGGATATGATTTGAAGATTTTTTTATATGATTGGCAAACGAAATGCGAACGTCAATAATTCCTCGAAATGTTTTATAAATTGCGCCTGGTAGACGCCTTCGAACATAATTTAGATATTTTTTTTCTTAGTGTTGTTCTGGATTACGGTTACCCATTCATACGCTTTATATTATAGTCAAAACAATATACAAAAATTGAAGCCACTTGTGATTTTCTTGCCAATTGTTCCTGTCTTATTTTAAACCAAATAAAAATTCTCCAGAACACGGGTTCTGCTGGGTATAACCATACACAATGCCCCCCCCCCCCCTTCCGTTGGTTATCCGGGGGGGGGGGGGGGGGGGGTAGATGAGACTCTGAGAAAAAATAAGAATTTGTTGAGTTCGTTTAGTCAAAATAGACAGTTTGCTAAAAAAAAATTATAAAAAAAATCAACCCCCCCCTAAAATTTCAACGACGCAGTCTGCGTCGTTGACCCCCCCTTGTAGGCACCCCTGTAGATTAGTACTTACACCAAATAATAAAACTAATATTCTCGACCATTAGAATTTTATATAAAGAGAAAATTGTAGGGAGGCAAAAGGCAAAAATTACAAAAATTGTGCAACCTGAGAGGTAACCAGCAACAAATGTTTTGCAAAACTTTTGTTGCTGGTGCTAATGCAAAAACTTTTTAGTAGAGTTGTATAGATGATATTTTGAGTGTAGGTCAATAGATACGAGTGGTATAACCTTTTCTGGACGCCATTTTGGAAAATGGCGGATGCAAATATTTGATTGTTCATATTTTGGAAACTATTCAACATAAAAACTTGATATTGGTGTCAAATCATACGTCATTGTTGCCAAGAAATAAAAAAAAGTTTTAACTTTCAACCCTGTTCTTTCGTAATACAATATGGCGTCTCCCGCCATATTGGATTATATTATATTTAATATCTGGCGTTCTATTGATCATAAATGAATAATTTTTTTTCAAATAGTGCAATTTTTATTAATATACTACTTAATCACCTTTTTGTATAAAGAAAAATCATCAATAAAGATGGCACTTTCCGCCATATTGCATTTTATAATATTTAATTAAGGAGCTCTATCAGAAATGGGAAAATTCTGAAAGTGCTTATATTTGTCATATACATCCCATAAAGTACTTTAAACTTCATACCAAAGTCCCTTGACGTATTAAAGTGAGTTTTACCTTTTAATCAAGATGGCATTTTCCACCATTTTGGATTTGCTTACATTTAATGTTTTTCGGTTCTTATTATCTTTTTCTGTTCTTAAAGTCGAACTATATGTTTTTTGGGTCAAGGATTTCAATGAAGTAATTCATTAATTCATATATACAACCAATTTCCTACATCTTAAAATGATGACATATATCATTAAATAAACTTTGTTTTTAATTATTTTTCAACTGTTACAATTTTTCGTTATAACATAAAAATCCCGACATTTCTGGTATAATGATTGTCTTAATATATAATCACTAGATATAAGATGCTTAATATATAGGCACTAGATAATGACACTGGTTAATCATCAACATCTTCAACTGTATAGGTATTATAACAATGGTCAGGGGAACATCCACAAACTCTTAGGCATGGTAAAGCGTTTGATGTACACACACAATTAGACCTAGTACATCCTGTAGTACAACTGCAGCATACAAGCTGCTTATATGATGGAGGAAACGGATCATTTCCTAGCAATTTGGGTTTCAACTTTCCATTGTCATCGTACCACTCGCAATACAGAACATCAGGCAACAGTGGCTTTGCCTCTACAGATTTTTCCCACACTAATGCCTGGTAATTTGAACATTAAATGTGTAGCTTCAAGGAGGCATATGTAGGTGGAAGCATTTCGGGTGATTTCTGACCAAATTGTAGTACTCGAAGCTCATTTATTGAGTCTTGAATTTCTCTGTTGTGTACAGAGAGCGAGTAAACAGCACTGAAATTTTTTCCCGCCAATTTGATTATACTATCGGACAGTTTTTCAATGCCAATATTTGCAAGGAGATTGGGATTTTTGCAATAAACTTCCCATGCAGTCTCCTTTCCAATGCCATTTAGTTGACTGGTAGTATCACAACCAGTTATTGAGTGGAATCCAACGAGTGTTTTTTAACATCGGCTGGCATACTTGAGGATATGATATGGACTGGGATGAATATCTTTTGGGTTGCTGTTCCTTTGGAAAGCTAAATTTCTTCTGCATTAATTTCTTGAAACATGTTTACTAGCAAGACTAACACATCAGTGTCTTTGGATTGCACGACAATCCGACTGTATCCATGGTTGGTTGCATCTTTGGCATGTAGCAAAATCCTCGTATCTGCTTTCTCATGGTTTGAAAATAATAAGTTTGAAAGTTCCAGATGTGGAGGTGGCCTTATCACACTCTTCATATCCTCCTGCTGTCACTAAAACATGGTTTGGGTTCAATTTAGTATCGTCCATCAACTGTTTAGAGAGGAAGTTAGTAAGCTCTTTTTTTATTCTCAAGAATATTAATGAATCTATTCCAGTTCTGGGGCAAGGGAACGTTACTATCTTTGATGTCGCGTCTTATGAGGGGAGCAGAATTGGTATTGCGTTTGGTTCTAGTGTCCGATTTAATGGAATTATTTTTGTAGCTATCAAATATTACATCTATTCTGGTTGTGTGTTCAGAGAAGTTCTGTAAGACTGAATTTACAAATGTTTTGGCTAAATCTCCAAAAGTATTTGCTTTATTCGGTTTCCCAAGAGCTTGTACCACGCCCATAGCATCAATTATGTAGCATGTACGCATTTCAAGTTTTTCTTCTGGGAGGATTTCAACAATATTTTCTCCTATAAGTATTGCAGAAAGTGCGGCTATGTTTGTTGGATAGTGAAGACAGCCGTCATATGTCGCAAGTGACAATGGTACGTTATGCAATTCGTATTGAAATGTTTTAAATCTACATTTCATCCACCATCGGCAGCAGCGACAAGTCTTCGTAATAATAAAGCATCAGACACATTACTTTTACGCTTTATTTCTTCTGGAGGAACAATTTTACCTAAACTTTTGAATGTTTTTGAGTAGTGTCTTGGTATCGTGTTAAATATTGTTACATTCGAATCCGGCTGCATTCGCTCATCAATAAAAGCTTTGGTAGCAAACTTTCCTCTTTCAAATGCTGTCAATAAATCATTCTTTATGTCTTCGGTAGCAACTTCTTTGGTTGAAATGTTAAGTAAATGAGGAGTATCAGAAAACACATAACAAAATTCAAACTGTTCCTTAAGAGCTATCACATCATGTTCATCGCGATCGATTCTTTGTTTTCCTCTTTCAATGTGTGGTTGCTCATCCAACCGAGATCTGCCAAACCTAACATCCGTCTTTTGTCTTCAGCAAGTTTACTTCGGAGATTGTAAGTCAAACACCAAAAATATTTCCAAAAATTTAGTTTTGATAAGAACTAATTGTGACTGTTAGGGTGGTAGGAACACGTGTTTGAATCACAGCACTTATTTTCAGTAGTTTTTAAATAAATAATTCCTTTTATAACCAGAAATTTTTCGATTTTTTAATCGTCATTGTGAGGTATACGAGTTTTACATTTGCCACATAAATAACATAACAAATCTTAGATAATTTGTGTGTAAGATTATTTCTTCATAAGAAAAACCAATATATTTTAGTGCACGTATGAAATATAAATTTTCCATGATTGAGGGTATGAGCATGGGACAATAGAACTTAGGCTTTTAATTCAAATGAATGTGCTATTTTTAAGAAAACAATATGGAAATAATCAATTAAAAACTAAACACAATTTCAAACAAGAAATTCAAAAGGCATTAGAGAGCATATAAAATTGTAACTAACCATGTTCTTCTGATAGTTCTATTTAAAAATCTATTGGTTACAAAACGAGAATAGAAAAACAGGTGGAAAATTAAGCGTCTTTACACAACAACAAACTCTTTAAAACTGAAAGTCTGGGACTGTGAGACATGGGGACAGTAGAAGTAAACGAACAGAGTATTCGTAATAAGACAATTCGTGCAACTTTAAGTCGCCAAAGCTGATAATTTTTTTTGTTCTTGAAACACAAATATATGTAGTTTTTTTCCAATACCATTCGTCAGAGGACTTTTGTATGATGTTTAAAATACTTTAATGGGGATGTATGACATATATAAACACTTTCAGAATTTTCCATTTCTGATAGAGCTCCGTAATTAAATATAATAAAATACAATATGGCGGAAACCGCCATCTTTAATGATGATTTTTCTTTATAAAAAAGGTGATTAAGTGGTGTATTAATTAAAATTGCACAATTTGAAAAAATAATTATTCATTTATGATGAATAGAATGCCAGATATTAAATATAATAGAATCCAATATGGCAGGAGACGCCAGATTGAATTACGGAAGAACGGGGTTCAAAGTTAAAACTTTTTTTTATTTCTTGGCAACAATGACGTATGATTTGACACCAATATCAAGGTTTTAGGTTGCATAGTTTCCAAAATATGAACAATCAAATATTTGCATCCGCCATTTTCCAAAATGGCGTCCAGAAAAGGTTATCCCACTCGTATCGATTTACCTACACTCAAAATATCATCTATACAACTCTACTAAAGAGTTTAAAACATCGGTTGCTGGTTACCTCTCGGGTTGCACCCACTTTGTATTTCATCACATTTCACTACGTCTGCCTCTCCACTAAAACATTTTATTACCTTATGAGGCGATATATTCTTTTTCAGAGGCATTAATCGTACCATGTACCTTTCCTGAAAAAATATAGTTTTGTTATTAATGCAGAAGGTTAATTATAAATTAATGGTCAAATGTTCTATAAACGCTTGAATAGTTAAACTGGTTATATGCATGTTGGTTAGAGAAAAAAAAACCTACTTCAACAACAAAAAAGTCTTCATGCTACGAGTTCCTATAAGATGTTTCGAATGAAAATATTTTACAAAAATCATTTATACAGAAATAAGTAAATATGGTATTACATTTTGAGAAATATATTTTAATAAATATTACTTTTGCTTTTCGCTGGTGAGTTTCCTACTAAGACTAATATTTTTTTTTCTGAAAATTTTACTTTTTGTTTGCCAACTTTCCTATTTTTTTTATACGGGAAAATTTAAGGTATAACACCAGAAGCCTATCTTTTATACTTTTTGTTTGGCTGTCTGTATTCTTTTTCATCTGTCCTGAAATCGTCTGTCATATTTTCCCGTTTTGTCACTTTCTATACTTTAAGAACTTCAGTGAATATTTAAGTAATAGAAAAGTAGGCTATTCTAGTTATTTTAGAACATCATGTTAGTTAATGTCCATGTTGATGAACAGTAACATTTCAAGCCAATTATTGCAATGTATTAAAAATTCATATTTAATTCTTCACTTACCAGTGGACTCATGAAACTTTGAGTTAATTCTAAAAAGAAATATCTGAGAATAACATTCTGAATATCTGATGATGTCTCTGTTTGGATACCCTAAAAATAAAATGATACGTTTATATGCCGATAAAAGCAGTTGTTGCTTAAAAAATTAAATAATTGGAAATATATTACTAAAATATATGCATCTACCTTCATAAGTTTTTTCAGAATATCCTTATCTTTACTAAGAAAGGGCTTGTACCTGGTGTATAAACCTAAAGGAAAACATCCAACTTAGTTCATGTTTTAAGAATTGATTCGTATTAGAGGTAACTAAGGAAATATTTACCTGGTTTGGAATCTAAAGCTTTTATGTTGCCAGCTCTTTTTATTTTCTGTTTATTGGGCCCACTTGAATCTAAAATAAACATAAAGATAGTTGAAAAACACAAATGTAGGAAAAACTATCAAAGATCTTAGCATTTAAATAAAATATTTAAGTTTTATTATTTAAAATTTTATTATTTTGGCGAATGCCCAGACCCGAACATGGGACCTTCTGCATGCAAGGTGAACGCTTTGACCAAACTGGGCTCTCCAGCCCTCGTTACATTTCTACCACCAAAACTTTGAATAATCATACTTACTTTGTAAATCTCCCACCCTAATTATATGGGGCCAATGTTGCAGTGTTTTGGCAAAAAATGGATTGGTTACACCAAGTATAACGGGAGGGCTATAAGGAAATAAAAAAATAGTAAGCACTTGTAGATATTGAGCAGTACATGCATAACAACACAAATATTAAAGACTTACGGTGCTTGTACTTTGGTTGTGTACTCTTTAAATTCACTATCATGAATAGTAAAGAAAGGACGATAATCACAGCAATAACGAAGTGGCCAGATTGAGCTGAATTATTAAAGAAAAATTATTTTAAATCAGTATTATATTAAAAATAGTAAATCATTTCTAAAAAAATAGCTGATGCTGTTTAAAGGGCAAATAAACTACTACAATCTGATTATACTTTAATAGCTTTTGAACAGAATTTTTAGTCTGAAATAATTTAAGATAGAACAAATATAATTTTTTCATCATTAGTAACTAGTGGTACTTCCGCTATAGAAATTCTAAAAAAACAGATAACTTTACAAATTAGACTTTTGAATGAACACTGCTTGTTAAGTACAATTTATTTTATAGGTTTATGGGATACTTACCAAATCAATGCTTGAACCATATCACAGGTTACATTTGGAGAACCAGCCATTACAACAATTGGCTAAAAATTTTAAAAATGTGTTAAAAACTAGGCATAATGCTCTAGAATATAAACAAACATTAGCTTTATATTTTGACGAATTTACGAAATACACCATTTCCTACAACAAATTTGAGAACACAAGTACTTTTAGTTATATCTAACATTATCTATTAAACTCAAATTCAGCAGAACTACTAGAAAAATCTGCACTGAAAACATACTATGCTGTAATTGTTTCTATTCGACAAATATTTAAGGTACAAAATATGCACCAAAAACGTGATCACCCCCCCTTTTTTTTATATATTTTTAAAAAATTATACTGGTCATCTCAACTAATTCCATAAGCTTCCACCTGATGTTAACTTTAGTGTGTGTTGAATTGAATAAAAAACAAAAAAAAAAACGTTAAAAAATAAACAGTTCATTCAGAATGAAAAAAAAAACCCTAAAAATTTGATTTAAACCATAAAACCCAGTTTAAATGGAAAAAAAAAATATATTTTACATTTTTTTGTCATCGACAAATTTTTATACACATAAGTTTTGATTTAAATTTATGTACACACATTTTTTGTTAACAAGTCGACTGAATAAGTTTGAAGCATACAAAATCGAATTTTGGTAAGCTAAAAAGAAAACAAAAATACCTCAGAAGTAATGACAAGCTCCCATAACAGTTGAATGTGAGACAGTATAGGGAAGAAGCACCTGGAAGCAAAATGAATGATTTTAATAAACATTTCACATGCTTGGTCAGATTTATTTATTTTAAATATTCATTAAAAATTCCATTAACAAATCAGTTAAAACATACATGCATTAAAAGTAAATTGTTTATATTTAATTACAATAAAAAGTACAATACTAAATTTACTTAAAAACATCCACTTCTAATGTGGCAGGTATTTGAATTTTTCCTGATGGAGAAGCCTGGAAAGAGGTAATTTTTTTTATATCATTGACTTTTTCTAAAAAATATAATTTAATGTACAAATAAAGAAATAAAACTTCAGCTTATTACCGTTGTAACTTTGAAATCCATGTCATCTGTGAATGGAACAGACGATTCCAATTTACTTGGAATACGAATCTAAAACGATTAACTAAACATTACAAAAATATTTGAAATAAATATTAACGCGCACATTAAGAAGTTTAACTCAAGAAATATGTTGATACTATTTCCGTAAAACTTTGTAATGTAATAACTGTAATTATCATTACGACTTCGTTAATTGCCTTTCTTTATACCAATTTTTTAATATCAAATATAATATCAATTGTGTCTTTATGGCTTACAAGGTTTTTGGCATAAAATAGTATAGTTTTATTTTGAAACTTGAATGTTTTTTATCAACATTCATAAAAAATTAAATCTAGTAAAATTTACCTTTACACATGCTATTCAATTAAAAAATACAGTAGGAATCTCTTTTTAATATCATACACATAAACAATTTAATTATTATCTAACATTTACCTGCATTACATTGCCCATGAGAGGAAGACTAAGAGCCTTGCCAGGTACAGGGGAAGGCCACTGATCAATATCATGACAGGCTGGAAAGAGACACAAAAACAAATTAAAGATAAAGCAATTTTCTAACAATTATTTAACTTATAAATTTATTTTGAATTGGTAAATATAGGAAAGTTATTTATATCTATTAATGTATAGATAAAAAAATATTTTTAATAAAAAAGCAACAATTTGTTCTTTGGGAGATTTTCTAAACCATAATTAAATGCTCATGACTTTTATGAAATTTGTGCTTTTATAACACTGGGTAAAAAATAACAAGGTGTTTCAAATTAAATATGTATGCATGTTATATAGTTATAGGTTGCAAAACTTTTTAACTAACATTATAAAATAAATGTATACAGCCAATAAAAATGAAAAAGGTAACACTTATAAATTTTGTTTCTGTAAAGATACAAATTATATATGTATTCTATAAGTTGCAATAGAACAAGATGTATTTACCAGATTCAATGCTTGGTTCACCGGAAGAAAAGAAAGAGGGAGCTATTCTCCCTAAAACCTCTGTGAAAAGTGATACCAAAGGTACTTTAGTCAACAAAACCATAGACTGAAATTAAAAAGCACAGATTAAAATTTAAAAAAACAAAAAACGCATAATAGTAATATTAGTCATAATAAATTTTATAACATAGTTTTTGTTAACTTTTCTTTTTGAATAAACTTCTAAACATTTATTCAACTAAACCAGACTTTAATAATTGAAATAATGCAGGGAAATATTTGTAGTAATGAAATGCACATATATACCTTTTGGAAATATCCTCTTGGAATTGTTTTGTCTTTCACTTGTCGAAAATACACAAATCCAAAAAAGTGACAGAAATCTATCTGCAATTTTTTATAAAAAAATAATTTAACAGTAAATATTTTTAAATATCGGATATTTTTAAAAACATTTTTTAATATTGGTGGAAAAAATTAACAGCATAATTTATAATCAATTAACCATAATCAATTACCATCATTGAGTTCAATAAATGTTTTTATATAACACAAAATAAGGTTTGATAACTGTAAACAAAGAGACAAAACCAGTACTGACGAATTAATTTTTAAGTATATAGAGAAACTAAAATGTAATTGTGGCGAACTACCGTTACCTACAAATTTAGATTTAGTCTCGTGTTAAAAAAACAAACACAAAATTACTTTTAAATATACTTAAAGTTTAGAATAGATAGAAAATTTAGATAATTTGGAAATATTTAATATCTTTCTTGCATAGGGAAGAGTTCGATAGTGTTAATGAATATAATTTTGCTTAATTTCTCCAAAATTAAGTTGAAGTATTTGTCCAAGGGTTTATTTAATAAAAAATACTTCACAAACACATTATGGTGGATTTGAAGGCAAATAAGATTTAAGAAAGACATCAACACAATATGTTTTGCTGACAATTAGAGTTTTACTTTCCCGCTCATAACCATTTGAATTGCATAGATGTAAAAATATTTTTAAGAATTGTTAGTTTTTTTTACCCCAGCAACATTAACTAACAAGGTACAGGGTAAACTGTTCGCAGTTTAACTTAAATTAATGAGTATATCAAGTTTCCTGTACTTAAGAATGTGTGAAATATAGTAGGAAATTCATACAAATGAATAAAAAGTTATTATACTTGAAGAGGTGCTAAACAACACTTGTTGTATTCCTGATGGGCAGGCAGGTCATGCCTTTTAACCGGGCATTGTCTCATGCGGAAATGGAATTGCGTGTTTCCCATACAACCAGAATTTGAGTCAGGAAAGGCCATGTAACAAATGCTGGTTTTCTAGAAAAGAGTGAGCAATAAATTATAATATTACTAATGTTTAATTAAGTTACATAATGAGCACTACATTATAAACATTTTAATACTGTAAAAATACGATGTAGATTTTAAAAGGAACGAGGTTCATTCAGAAAGAAACTATAAACTTTTTATGGATCAGATTTACTGTACGGTCCCCCTTGGCGCGATTTTTTTGGATTTGGCGATAAATAATTTTTTCTGGCAACCTGTCCTGTCTGACTTCGACTGAAGATTCGAATTCTATGACTTCGCAGCGATGACGTTTTACGGCAACCCTATCGGACTGTTGGTTGAGTTTTCATGAGAAATATTCCCATACGATCTTTTCTTTGAATCGTGATTTTTTTTAAAAAGTCGCCAAAATATGGACTTTTGGCGGGATTTTGGAAAGTTCGCCAAGGGGGACCGTACAGTAAATCTCTACCCTTTTTATACTTACTTCTTTTTCTGTAAGCTTTATGTGAGCAGGATAGATCATCTAAAAGAAAATTTTATATTTTAATGCATCAATCACAAATATCAAATAATGTGACAAATTTTTGTCAAAACGGATTGAAAGTTTGTCTTGCAAAATTAATTTTGGTTCGTACATAATTCGTTCCATTTCAATACTAGTATACTAGTCATATAAAGAACTTCCCCTACATTTTAATTGACATGACCTATCTAAACTTAGTGCCTCTTTTCCGGAGGCAAATGAAGTTAATACCTTGGTATTGGAAAAATAAAACTTCATGTATCGAAAGGAAGTAAACAAATAAATTGCTAAACATTTTTATCTTTTCTTTCTTGCTAAAAAATACATCTTTATTGAAAAATCTCTATCCATTGTTCTTACCTCCATAGCCTGTCCTAACTCTAGGTCGAAAGTGACAACACAAATACAATAAACCCATCGTGAAAATCTGTCCCAGGGAAGTACAGAAACGTCCTGTTTATTGTTTTGAAATGAAGAAAAGGTAGGCGATGAATCTATTGAAGATGGATTACTAGTTTCTTTGTCATCGGAATCCATATTTACGTTTGTCACAAACTTCAGTAGTGTTTATGAAAGAATCTAGATTCTCCGTCAGTAGGAGCTTCAAATAGCACCACATCTCAGTTCTAATAAACTCATCATTTAAGAAGTAAAGATGTTATTTGGAAAATTATGAAATGTTTTTTTCTTAATTAAATTGAATATGAATTGAATGAACTTTAGCTGTAATTTCTATCAGTTATAGATGCAGTTTGAAGAAATGTAAACAATACAAGCAAACCGTGCTAATATTTTCAGACATAGTCTATAAAAGAATATGAAAACTAAGTTTTTTTTTAATCGAAATTTTAAAATAAAATTTTTCTGAAAAAGTAAAGGAAGTTCAGAATAAGATTAAATTTTTTTTTGTATCATAACATGTAGAAGAAGAAAACACGTACGTATTAAATTGCCTTATCTCATACTTTAAAGTGTGTATTTGCGCTACAAAATAGTTCTTCTTTATTTTATTTATATTTATTTTAATCAAGCTTTAAATCAACAGAATATAAAACCAAACTGTATTTAGTAGTGGTTTTTTACAAAGTTCTATTGATAATATTTGCAAACTTGTTGCATTTTATTAATAGCGCATGACTACAGTTGTTTATAAATCTGGGTAGCAACCGTTGCCCTTGGATAATAAAATAACGCCATTTTCTGCGTATCTAGGCGACCAACTACGTTTGTTGACAACCAGGTGAATATAATTTTTCAATCTCACTTTTAGTTCTATTATCTTAATTCTTTCTCTTTAGTACATTCATTTTTCACGATCTCTTTACATAAACATTAGAAGATTTCATTTTATTTTAATGATCACGGAAAAACATCATTACAATGCGATATATTTTTATTTCTTTAGTCGATGAATTTTTCCTCTTGTGGGTTGTTCGTCATTTGCGAGCCTTTATGACGAAGAAAGGATTATTGCTAAATCTAATGTATTTCAGTTAATATAATATGAGTTTTAAAATTTGGTATTTCTTTAGGGTTCTATTTATCAGACTATGTAATATTATATATTCTTAATAATTACTAGGTTACCATACCTGTTCCATTTCTTTAGACTGATCAAAACTAAATATTGGAAATCTATAGACCGCGGCATTGTAGTGATTTAAAAAGTAAATCTTTAGAAATTGTTACTTTATATGAAGGAAACATTTATCTTAACAATGCATATTTTCTTAAATAAAATTCTAATAAAATGCTGTGAATAAGATTTTTTTTTTAATTAAGGATGGTTTCACAATGTTAAAATAAATCTTTATGTCATATAAGAAAAAAAAGTTAAAGTTAATATGCACTAGTTTTTGTTTTAAATATGTAAGAATACAATACTCGTCACTGCTCATTTTGAGCCTTTTAATTTCAAAGTATTAACACAGACAATATGCCCCACATAATTTAAAACCCCCTTATAACTGACTTTTTTTGACACCTCAGTGGGTTTGTAACGCAACTTTATTCTTGGGTAGTGTCTGTTTTTGTAGCTCTTGTACTGTAGCTTCTTATAGCTAGTTTTGTGTAGTACTTTATTATTAAAAAAAGGTAGAGAAATTAAATAAATTTGGGCAGTGTCGTAAAGCTGTGCAAATGGTTACCAAACTCCTCCAAGTCTTGCACAGTTAACTCTGCTATTAATCATATGTAATCCGACACAATACACGATTTGCAAAGTGCATAGAAAATAATGATATTTAATCCAGTGGTAAAAAAAGTTTAATTCACACTTTGTTTTTTAAATATGTATCTTTTTAAAACTAAAATCAATGCTTTGACAACTATTCAATGACAATTTTGAGGTTTTCAGTACCTCTCTTTAAGTTGTTAACTTTAAGGATTAAGATTTTTGGATTTAGATATTGATAGAAGAACAAGTTGTTCTTATCAACTAGTTCTTGTAAATAAACCAAGAATTATATGTTTAGTTCTACTATCTGTCACTTTAAGAGATAACCTTGAATTTCAACTTCTGAAGAGAAAATTATTTAAAATAAGTTTTGTGCTATTGGAAATTGCTTGATATACATATCTTGGTGGAAGAAGAGTAAAAAAGGTTTTTCAAGACTTTCTGAGAACCTAGTTTATTTGACTTAAACTTCATCTATGGCTAGCTCACTGGGGTCCAAGACCCTTCAATGGTCAGGTGATCTTGGGGACATTTGAGTTGGCATTCAACATAAATAAAACTTAGTGACAGTTCATAATTACAACCTAATTTAACATATCCAATTCTACACATGGGGCTACTTTTTCAAGCACATTTTTATTCACTATTCACAGATACATTGGGTGGGAAAGACTTCTTCAGTTCTTATGTTTTAGCTGTAGTTGTTGCATGACCAAGGAGAACAGCATGCAACTTTGTACAACATTGGAGAAGAAAATTTCATTTTTAAAATTATGCTTATAATTTCTTTTTTTATAAACTTATCAAATCAGTGATTGTGCAGTTTATTAAAAAAAATGATGTTTCTTACAAGCATGTTGATATTTACATTCATTATACTATGTAGTACAGTTATTTAAAGTAGTTTAATATAAATCCCTGATTTAAGGAGAACCCACATTTACTGATGGAAATAGAAATATTCAGTTGGTTTAATGTTAAGTCTATGAAACTGAGATCACTTTTTAAAAACAAGCCATAGATTTTGTGAAAAATATGTTTCAGTCTATTAAAATTTTTATTGACTACCCTGACAATCTAATAGATTAAGGTGCTTTTAGTTACCTAATAGAAAAGATGACCTGCTCTCGACTTGTATTTCTGTATTTAAAATTCAACTTCCTCTTTCCGTTTTTTTTCTCCCTTGGTGCTAATAATAATTTACGAGATCGACTGTATATGACAAAAAATAGCATTGTTTAAAAAATGGGTTATGTGAACATAAAAAAACATTTTGAACATTTAAAAGGACAAAAGGGGTTTTCAAACATTAGTTGATCTGATTATCTGAAACCACACTTCAGCTTGAGCTAAAAGAGCTATTAACTTCACATTCGATACACAAGTTTCAAAGAGATACATGAGAGCACTCAAAATTGGACTTAAAGAACACGAAGCGTATGTTAAAAAACAAGAATGTCAGAAATCTTCAGTCGCTACACATTCTTGGGAGTTTATCACCGTTTCGATTTCTCCTCTGCTTCAATTTTGGTCAAACCTTCTAGCATTGGGGAACTTGACTTTTACAAAACTTACTACATACTTAAAAAATGCAATAACCTTGTTAATTCATCCAACATGCGAGATTTTTCTGAAATTTGGAAGTGTCTTATAGCAACAGAGTAACTTTTATCTCACTCTCTTTTTTTCCTCCCCACGCACATTCCCCCGCCCTCTCCCTCTACACTCTTCCCTTTTTCGGATATCATATTACACAGCTTCTAGCCATCACGTTCACTGTCAGTTTGTTTGTGTACATTTCTGAAGAAGGTGAGCCTCGACTTACCGAAACATGTACAATGTCATCAAATAAACCATTTGCGCTAATAATTACATTGTTTTTCTTCACTCTCATGTTTCTTGCGCAAAGTTGAAGATATTTTCTGAATACCTGGCAGATGTCATAATAAGATTTTCGAGAAAATCGAACAAGCTCAAGGGGTAGCTGCCATGTAACTTTTTTGGTTTTAAAGGTATTGCTGAAAACCGAGAAAAGGTACAAAACTTTATATAAAATATATTTGTGCATTATAGGAACTACATCGGTGACATTTATTTAAAAATCAGGCATACTAAAATTCAGGTTTTGTGTTTGCTGAGGTGTCTGCCTCTTTCATTGACCACTTTTCAAAATTATCAGGTCTGTTGCCAAGGATGCTCTTACTAGTACTTGATTATAGTAGTACTTTGGTAATAATAAGTTCATACAAAACAAAGAGCTGTACGAGTTGAGTTGAGGTAGAAAGATGCTGAAGAGATAAAATTGTGTTCTTCGAAGGGTGTTTTGTTTCTTTTTGACAATTAATCTCTTCAGCCCTGGTGTCCTTTTATTGGGACAAATCTTTAATTTCACATCACATCTTATTTTTGAGATTCAAGAATTTTAGTGCGAAATGGAATGTTCTACTCACTACTGATTAAATATTGAAACAGAATTCGATGATTTAATTTTTGCTCAGTAGAAGAATGTGCCCCTGCAGCAGTATAGTACATGTGTTGGATAATACAATTTACACTGCAAACTTAAATTTTTTTCCCACATAGCTTAAAAATAAAAACACTTAGAATTATTGAAAATGCTTTTGATGACTTGTAACTCCATTTTGGACCAACCTGACTTTAAAATAAAAATCTATATAAAGATAAGCACTTTTAAGGGAACATTTAACAAAGCATAAGCTAAATTTATGTAAAAGAATTTGGAGGATAAAAGTTTTTCAACCAGACCCTTCAATTGTAGTACGAGTTTGACCCTTTATATATATCTATCTATCAACTGGTTCTAAATTAATAATAGCCAGTTAGCCTATAAGAAAATTTTCAACTGTATATTTCAAACTTCACTATAGATTTTTTTTTATCGTTTTTGGATGATGTTTTATTTGTGCTTGAATTTTATCTAATTTATCACAAACAAGACTCTACAAGATAATCATTCCATTCGATGTGTAGCAATAATAATGTGTAGTTTTCTTTAAGAGTAAATGTGATAAGATACTATCGATCTCACTGAGTTTATGTTTAAATAATACGCAAGAAACTAACAGCTGCTATCTATGTAAGCGTAAGCAGCTACTTTATACTATTTCATTTGGCACTAAGGTTTTTCACTCTCAAAATAATATTGTATTAATAATCAGTTTTAGCAGAGTTAAAAATGTTTTTTTTTTAAAACCTAGAATTCAATTGCCAAGGGGATGGGGCATATATTAGTCATAATTTTTCTTTTTATTTACATGCATTAATTTTGATGATCACTCATTTAAATCATCATCCTATACATTATGTAATCTGGTCTGGGTACACAGAAGTGCAACACTAAGTTCACATCGATGGCTGCATTGACTACCCTTTTCCAGAACAATTTCAGCGTTATTTAAAAGATCCAGTTATTTTGTTTTACGCACTGTAGATTTGTCTTTCAATTTCAGTTCTGTAATGCCGTTCCAGAGCCCACAACAAAACTGAGTTTTAGTATAGAGAATCCCTAACTCTACGTTTTTCCCAATACGTACATTTTTATCCGTCCCGTTTCATCCCATTGTTTTTAACGCTTTATATTGATGAAACTGGTTTTAGAATATCTTCCTTTCTTGCTGGGAAATTATTCATCAATTTTAGTAGATAGAATGCTCATAGGGACTAATACTAAAAATGACAGAATTACGACACAATGAGTTTTATGGATCTTATAAGTTTAATTGTTTAAAATTTTTCCTTTGACCGTAGAAAAGGAAAGGCAAATGGTCAGGATAATGGCTTTCAGATTTTTTTACAAACTTATTTACAAATAGTAAAAACAAATGGTAATATGGAATGAATTGGATGCTAAATTCGCTATTGGCTTTACTTTGGCTGTAAAGGTGGACAGGTGGGCAAACATATACGTATCACATATTTACTTTATAATCATAGCATGGAAGCTAAAAAAAAACTTTAAACTGAAATTATTTTAAGATGATATTTATTTTATAAAATGAGTTTTAACTCTTCTTCAGTAAGTTTTCGGCTCACATTCACATAAGTTCCTAGCTAAAATCTAGAATAATGAGAAATAAGTGAAGTCTGTATTTTGCTGTATAAAATAAATCTAGAAGTGTGTAACACTACACGACTTTAATTACCACTCAATAAATCAAGGCATTTAAAGGTAATTATATGGATGGTAATTTCAATAAGTTTGTAACCTAAAACGTTTTAGGGCAGCTACCCGTTGAGCACGCGATTTTTTTTTAGAAAACCTTATTATGACGTCCGACGTGTACTGGGAACTTTACCAAAATTGAAGACTTATCTTCTTTTGTTTTTCAGCAGTACCTTTAAAACCAGAAAAGTTATATGCAATGCCGGATTTAAAGACCTAGGACCCCTAGGCACTTGACATTTGGGCCCCCCACCATCTCGAAGTTATTTTGGAAATTGGCGATTTTTCGCAAATTTGGCAATTTTTGAAACCGTCGGGGGATAGGTTTTCGGAGTTAGGCGATTTTCAAATTTTTTTGGGCGATTTTATCTTTTTAAGGGCCTCCTTCCTGACTGGGCCCCTAGGACCGGGCCTTGTAGGCCTAGGCCGAAATCCGGCACTAGTTATATGGCATCTACCCTTTGCGCATGCATATTTTCTCAAAACCTTATTATGTTGTTCGAAAGGTACTGGGAATTCGTGTATCAAATTTGAAGTCCGTAGCTCTTTTAGTTAGAGCTATAGAGTGGTTTCTGACAGACGGACCTATGTTCAAAATCCACTTTTTTAGAGCCAGCACCCTCCAAAACGTGTAGAAAACATAAAATCTCCATTTCGGATTTTCGACCCCACCGCATAATGCTTTCATTTCCTTAGATTTTATAATAAGTAATTGAAAGGAAATTTTTTTAAACTAAATTAGATTTTTTTTATTTATGTGGTAATTAAAATCCAAATACAAAGTAGATATTATTTTTTATATTTTCAATTTTTTTTTAAATTTTAAAATAAATTTAGCAAATAATTTTAAACATCAAGGGAATTTGCGGAATTAAAAAGTTTAGTCAAGTTGGCGGCTTGAGAATCTTCAGAATAGAACAAGCTTTTTTGTAAACTTTGTTTTAAAGATGTGTTCTTTTTGGGTAAAAGTAAGTGTGCAGTTGAAGATTTAAATATGACGTTTTTAATGTCAAAATATGTATATAGTTTATTTCCGAAATTTCGATGTGGTAATGGATCCTTGTCACCGGTTTTTTAATCAGGTTTCGCTTCCGTTGTTAGCCTTTAAAGAATTTAAAAAAAAAAGAATTAAGCTGGGGTTGGGTTACTGAAATTATGTAGAGGTTTCCGTCGTCAGTCCGTGAGAACCCTCCTCACTCCCACGACTTTTTTCTGCATCAAATTTTAAAAAATCTTTTGTTTGAAACGCATGGTATCAGACTCAGAAACTTATCTTTAACGCTATAGGAATTTCTATGAATATCAAACTATCAGAAAGTTGGTCACAACTGTTCAATAAAGCGTTGTTTTGTGTCTATAAAAATGCTCTAAGATTATTTTATCTGTATACATGCATGCCGCATGTGTTTGTTATATTGATAGATAAGTTATTGCAGTAATTAGAACTTTTTTTCATTGCGTATATACAGGGTGGCGCAAATAAAAGTGGCCCCGTCATGGAGATAAGAATAAGCTAGAATTGTTACCAAGTCAAAAACCAATGAAAAAAAACCGGTTTTCTAAGTGAAGCTATTGATTGATTGCTTCAATATTACTCCCAAAACAAACGCTTGGGCAATTATGCTATGGTTTGAATGCAATATAAACTGAAGGTTTGTACAGCTGTGTGCAAAAAAAGTTCCCACTAGTGATTATTTCGGCCGTTATTTATCTTACAAAATCAGACCTTTTTGTTATTGTTAATACAAAACATTCTAAATTAATTACAAGACCCAAAATTTGCATAAGGGATCTTCATATAATACAAATACGCAGTAAGATCTGAACTCGAAAATAGTCCATGAGTAGCTCTAATGTGATGCCAATCCAATCCAACCAATGCAAAAACAGTTTTACCCAGTGAAGCCAGTGCACGCATGAATAATCTTTTATTTCGATTGAAGGCTTTTAGATGGCTTCAATAGTTTTTCCCGCCAAGCATATCAAAAGCATTCCTATCTCTACGCAGGGGCCACTTTTATTTGCGCCACCCTGTAAATAGTACTTTCGAAAAAAATAAAAGCAATTTTTTTATGCAATAAGAAGGGATAAAGTATACTTATAGAATAATAACAATAACTACATTGCTAATTTTATAAATACGCTTTTTCTTCTGTATTGGATACAATAATTTGTAAGTGTATACCTTCAATATTTTCTCTAATGTGTATATATATTTTTTTTTATTTTGCCTTTTTCTCCCCTTTCCTTTAACATCTCGATAGTTGACAGGTTATAATTTAAATTAAGCATCCTTAAAGTTTATCAAAATAATGCTGCATTGTTGTTTTTTATCAACTCTGTTTTCTCCATTTTCATTATTTTAGTCATTCAATTTACAATTTTCTTTTTAGTTCAGTCCGTTCTATGTTATTTTTATTCTTTTTTTACCATTAACAAACACACAAAAATCCGTCAACTTAAATGAATTGAATAGCTACTTTTTTAAAAATTTCTCAATTTTGGAATAATTTTATAATTTCCTGTACGAAATTTTCGGGCCCAACCCTTATTGGCGTTTTTTTTCTCCCTCTCTCCCTTCCATCTGGAATTGCGGTTTCCATGGCGACGTAGAGCAACATTTGGGAGTGGTTGCTATGACAACTCAGCCGAACTTCGTGTCTGACTTGCCAAGTGTCAACAGTAATGGAAACGCTGTAATTCAACAACAGAGCTCAACACCGCAGCAAAACGAACCTCAAAACCTCTCTTCTAGTCACTCTTCTGAAAGACAAGTAAGATCGAATAATCGAGTTCCGTTATTCTTAGAACTTTCAAAAAAATATTAATATGACATATTTTATATAAATAAAAAAATTATCAATATAAAATTTACAATTTTTTAGCTTCCACATTACGTTTATAACGTAAAAAGTGGAAGGTATAATAATCGTTCAGTCCGTCCGTCTGTCACCCACTTTCACCGAACGAACCGTTAGTCCCACAAACAAGTGGGATACGTCATTTTGAAGCAAAAAATCAGATTAGGCTACATTACATTCCAAATTTCATTAAAAAATTTAAATTAGAAGTTTATTTAAAATTTAAGTAACTAAAAATTTAATCTACATTGAAATAATATGCAAATTCCATTCTTGTTCGATATTTTCACTGTTGCCATTTCGTTAAACGTCGTACGAGAAACTTTATTTAAAATAAAAATAAGAACTTTTGAAAGAATATTTATGTGATATATATAATTCAGTTTGGATTGTTGTAATATCACAATAGAGTTCTTTTGATGGTTCATTTTATATGTATGAAGAAAGATGCTTAAAGAATTCTAACTTTGCATAAAGAATATGCGAAGTTTCGCTTTTATTTTTAAAGCATCAATTGTACTAATTATATATTTTTCGAAGTGAGGTGTATAAATATTTTGTTTCCTGTTGAGCACAAATGTTGTGTGGAAGCGGTTTAAGTGACAGATTCTGTAACAAACCTACTTGTTTAAAATACTAATATTATGTTTTATCTACCTTAATTTATTACTTTATTTAATAGTAGTAATGACTTTATTTTGATTATTAACCTAGTTCACCCATTTCATTAATATTTTAGCCAATAGCCTCTAGTGAATAAATAATAATAATTAATAAAATAACATCTGTGATACTATTTTAAAAAAGTTGTTTTTCGATGGTTTTCTGTAGTTTAATTTTTCTCTTCTTTCAATCTCACTTTCTATTGCTTTTAAATATCTAATATGAAATGTATTAATATTGCGATGGGGTCGAAAATCTGAAACGGGAATTTTGTGTTTTCTACACGTTTTGGAGGGTGCTAAATTCTGGAAAAGTGACGTGGTTGCTTTTTATCACTTAACTTATTTTCATTTAATTTTACATTAAAAAACACACACTTTTTTGTATTTTTGCATTAATATTTAAGAAAAAATATATAGCTATGAGCATTGAAAATGCGCACAGGGAGAATAATTTAAGTTATAGTATGTTTATATCATCGTAATAAAATTAGTAAAGAAGTGCAGCAATATCAAGTTTTAATAATGTTATGAAGAGATCAAGACTACAATCAAGCCGCAATTTTTTTTAGCCTACTTTTTTTTTAATTAAAAAAAAAAGAAAAGTAGGATGGTCCGTACTCCTACAAATTCGGTTCTAACAGTCAGATCTTAACATTTTTTTTTTGTTAGAAAGGTATAGTATCACAGACCTATCTTTTAATATTTTTTGTCTGTACGTCCAGATGGACATCTGCTTGTCGACGGTTTTCCCATTTGAATAGCATTAAAGTTTAATTTTTTGTCTTTTTAATAGCTGCTGCCAAAATAAAATAGCATGATAAACTTTTTTATTTAAAAGGAATTTTTTAAAGAAAATCTATTTTTGTCTTATAAAATAAATTTGGAAAGACTTCATAATATATATAGAGCGTAATGTGATTCTTTGATTGTTATTGTTTACTAGAAAAGCGGCTCGCAGCATTTTTTTTTGCATCAAAGTGGTTCGTTTGTTTACTCTGGGTTTGTACGGTGCGAATCTTAAAAAAATGCTTATTTTTCGGTTTAAGTGTAACGATTTTCAGAAAGTTCAAAAAAGACAAGAAAGTTCAATGTCACTAATTTCGTAATTTATAAGAACGCTGGAAATTTGCTCGGAGTTTTGGGATATTAGTTTCGTCGATGTTTCTGAATTGACGAACTTTGTGGAGATTTTTTTGACCTGTTAATTTTTTGCGATATTAGGATCGTCTGGATTTGCGATTATCGGATCACCTGACTTTTCGGATTCCCGGGCTTTTACGCTTTTCGGATCGTCGGACTTCTGCATTTTTGGTTCTTTTTAGAGTTGCGATTACAAGAACTCTTAGAATTCTACAACCAAAGATGGTCGGAATCCCGCGATAAATAATAATAGCTTATCCAATATATCAAGCTTTTTTCTGGAAAATAATAGATTTAATCAATTTTGGAAAAATAAAACTTGGTATAAGAAGCAGTTGTGTAGCCACCAAGGGGGGTTACGGTAGTTCGAAGTTGCCGACTCGGTTCAACGGAAACCTAATTGATTATGATTAATTAACAATTAAGCTAATAATTAATATTATTAATTAGAACTTATTAACAATTAAATTAATTATTATAAATACAATTAAGTTTAATCCATCAGAAGTCAAATTATTTCATTGATAATAAACTTAAACTTACAGTAACTATTAATACACTTTTAAACCCTTATTTTTAATTAAAGTTACTAATTTAGTATTAGTTAACAAAAATGTCACATGTTTGGGGGAAATCTAAGGCTGCCTATTTAAATAGATTGATAATTAATAAAACAAGCTTTACATCAAAAAACTACTTAAAATAACTTTAAAAAATGATGACAATAAACAAAAGGAGATGCTGATTAATTACATAAACCATAACAAACTGTCACTTGCATCTTATATCATGAAGTCTTTTTTAATCAAGGTACACAATTTATTCTGTAAGAATTGAGTATTTATTTTGGTTACACACATTAATTATTTTAATATCATTCATTTGATAACAATAGAAGAGAAATGCTCTTTAACTATTGGGGTTTTTTAATCTTTCAGTGTGAGAATGAATGACTACAGGGCAAGCTGCATTTAAAGGGTCCATCTTTTCCTCCAGGTGAAACAGGAAATTGAATAAAACAAAATATCCATATTCAGCCTTCCTTGCTTTCAATAAATAAATTCTTGTCTGCCCGGAAACGGCGACCCCTTTAGTTTTGCAACGAGTCAAATAAATAGTAACAAACTGGACATTTTTTTAATGATAATACAATAATTTAAAATCACTGTAATTTTTTCATGCCAAATATTGTTGGTTAAATTACAAAACCATGAAGGTGTTGAATTCTAGGGATTGAATTTTTTTTTAAACGGTGGGTTTGACAGTTTGTAGCTTTTAATTAATCCCTGTGATTTTGCACATTCATTGTTTTGTTATTGGACTGAGGATGTCTGACATTTTTTTTAATTGAATAGTTAGAACGGAAGTTGAAACGAGGGACAAACAGCTAGATGAACAGGCAAAAAGACGGACAGACTTATGAACAAAAAGTATAAAATATAGTTCTATGATATCCTACTTTTCAAACAATAATCGATCTCTGAAAATCAAAAGTGAATTGATTAGAACCAGAATTAAAAGAGAAAGAGTGTGGACATAGGATGGATGCAGAATCTTGATGGGCTCAAATCATTTAACAGTATCCAGGGAAATTCAATACAACCTTCTAAATCATACCCCAACAACGATAATTGATTTTCTTCAACTACCAGTAAAATTAGCCTCGCTGCATGCAACTTTATGTATGTTCCAGGGCTCCCAAGTGGAAGCAGCGCAAGTGGCCAAGGTACTTGTCCCAGCACAGGTTGCGGTAGTGGCCCATCCTTTCTCTGAGCAACAGTCACAGCAGCAGTCTGTGCTTTTCCAGGCACTCACAGCACAGTCCACACCACACTTCATTACACTCTCAGGTAAACTCTTGGGGTTACGATTTTGTCCCCTACTTTTAAGGTTTTTGTGTGGGGATTTTTAATGTTTCTGGATAGATTACTTAATCTTTCTGAAATTTTGTATTGAATTTATTAATTTTTTTTGTAAAGTAATAATGTGTTTAATGTTCATTTTTTTGCTCATTGCAATTTTTTTTAAGTATTGAAGCACCAACTAACTGTCAAAGAAAGGAAGGTCTTAGTTTAATTTTGAACAAATTATATACTAGCATAATAATAAAAATCATTGCTAGTATGCTTTTGTTATGTTAAGGTTTAACAAAATGGATGTTTTATATCTAAAATTGCAGTTAAAATAGATTCTGTCTTGTAATTATTTTTGTATATGTTTGTTCACAAGCCTTTTCTGAGGTGGATGGTATGTTAATTCTTAATTATACTTCATGAAGCTAATTTTTTTTTTTACTGTTTAGACTCATTGCAGTGCAGTGTATAAATGCTAAATAATAATAAATTTGTTTCAGTTCCAAGTCAAGACAGTGAACATCAGGAAATAACGGTTCCAGTTACTCAAAGTGTGTCTTGTGTCCAATACATTGATGAAGGAGGAGGAACAGTATTTTCTTCACCCAACACCCAGATGTAAGTTATGTTCTACATTTTGAATGTTAAACGATCTCATTTTGGTAGTTTAAATAAGATTTATATTTGAAAGGTTCTGCTTTGTTTGCTTCTGAAATACTAGCAATATATTTTGTATGTAATTATATTTTAATTGTGTTGAGCATTTTTAAAAAATATTGTTATTCAAATATTATGTTTTTTAAGGTATAGAAAAAATCACTTACTGTTGTGTTGCTTAGTAAAATTTGTGTATACATTTTTCAGGACAACATTTTCAATTTATACTACTCCTGAAACTGCTAGTATGTATACACCAAACTCAACAGCGTACTATAATTCTACAAACAGTTCAGAAAATTATACACAGGTAATTTTAAATAATAATAGTGACTAAACCTGCATAAAACGTTATTTTCGTTCCAGGAACTTGTTGTAATAATGTATTAAAGTTTAATAAAGCTTTTTTTTTCCTACTACCCCTATGTTTGGAGATTTTATAGAATCTGGTTAATTATAAAAGTGTAAAATTCATTAAGCAGAGTTATTTGCATAACTATTTTGTTTTAATTCTATGATATTTTTAAAATTGGCCTTACTTTTATCTTTTATCTAGTTCAAGTCACTTTACATGAATCTTTTTGTGAAATAACTCTGGTGTGTGCTCTTTCAATTAAATATTTTTTTATAATGATTTTTTCATGCTTTTCATTATTTAAAAATAATAATAAAAATTAATAAATGTGTTTTAATATCTTGTATTTTGAAAATATTAAAGTTTTCCAAATCCATAGTAACCACAAACATATGTAGTCTTAAACTTTATGGAAAATTAAAAGTTTATCTTGATTTACAATTCACTCCTACTCTTCCAACTGTTAATAGTTCCTATTTACTCACTAGGTCAATGTGAATGACAGTGACCAAGGAGGCCAAGACACTGGATGCCAATCCTTCAGTGATGACCAGGACATGTTTAATGTGCTTGATGACAGTAATCTTACAGAGTCAGAGAATGGTCATATGTCATGCTATCCAAGCTCAAGGCTCTCGGCTGCTTCAGTTAGTTTTAAAGTTTTGTTTGTATATTAATACATTTTGGTTGAGAATAAGAATAATACTTACTGTTAATTGTTTTTTACAACATAAAAAAAGTTAATTTAAAAATTTAACTTTGAGAGCAGGATTTTATTGATCATCTGCTTTTTTGCGGCTATTCAAATTAGGTTTGCTTAGTCTTGTGTAGGCAATCCTTAGCTTTCTAAGGATTGCCTTTCTAAGGCATGCTTTTCATATCTATCTAATAGAGATGTCTATGAATATAGTAATGTACATGTGATATTCTGAAATTGGAAATTAGAAGGCTGTTAAAACCTGTCTATGAAGATCTATGTGAACAGGTTTACAAATGATCATTGACAATTTTTTTTTTTAAATCAGCATCAGCTTTTTGTGCTTGTCTCATCAACATATGTGGAAGCAATTCTTTGTAGCAGTTGCTGTTACAAGCTTGCTTTTTTCCAGATGAAGTGGCTGGTGGACAACTATGAGATGGCTGATGGTATGAGTGTCCCCAGAAGCAACATGTACAACCACTATCTGAAGCACTGCTGTGACCACAAGATGGAGCCCCTCAATGCTGCTTCTTTTGGGAAGCTCATCAGGTGTGTCTTTAATGGGCTGAGGACAAGAAGGCTTGGCACAAGGTTGGTACCTACTTTTTTTTAAATTAGTAATTATATAATAACTTGACAGTTTTGTTTAGAAGACAATAATTTTTAAAAAAAAGTTGTTGGCATTAATCAAGAGATTTGTTAGAAACCAGCTGATTTTATAGTTTTCGGATAACTCTTTTTAGTTTAAGCCTAATAAAGTGTGTTAAATTAAAAAAAAAATCCCTCAAAAATGTCTATAATTGGAAGAAAAAGTAATTGAAAATCAGTGTTAGAAAAAAGTAACTATTGACATTGAGTCAACTCGTGTATTGAAATGTCAGTGACCAATAAGTTCTAAACACTCGTGCCACTACTCCTAAACACAAGGATTTCTGGTTGATCTATCTAGCTTGTCTAATGTTAGTGAGTATGAAGGATACAATAGTGATTCACTTTCTAATCAGTGTGTGTTTGATTTGACCTTTTTTCCATCAAAGATACATTACATACTGTCTTTTATAAAACAAGTTTTACGAGTATAAATTGAGCTAAATTATTTTCATTTGTATTTTTAATGTATTTTATAATATTCAAATCTATAAAAAACTTATTTTAGAGGAAACTCAAAGTATCATTATTATGGTATACGACTGAAGCCTTCTTCTTTAATCAATAAGGCAATGGAAGATATTGTCAATACTACTTA
Source organism: Oedothorax gibbosus (assembly GCA_019343175.1). Taxonomy (NCBI): domain Eukaryota; kingdom Metazoa; phylum Arthropoda; class Arachnida; order Araneae; family Linyphiidae; genus Oedothorax; species Oedothorax gibbosus. The sequence goes on from CM033270.1 coordinate 23,854,452, forward strand.
TCGGCATAATTCTTTCACTCATGCTAGAAGGTAAACTGATTTTTTTTCTATTTATTCATTTCAGATTTTATTTTTGAATTTGAAAGTTCTTGCCTGAATTGTTGTATTTAGAAATTCAATATTGTTATTATTTAGTTTTACATTGATTAGTAATTCAAAAGTAATTTAACTTATTAAAGTGTTATTTTATGTTTATTACTTGGTACTGTGAAACTAATTTCATTAATTTTTATTTATTTAGTTTTTATGATGTTACTGTTAATGATAAGGTTCTTTAACTTTTGAAAAACAAAACCTTGTGTACCTATCTGTTTTGATTCTACTAATCCTTTTATTTCTCTAAATCAAGCAGAATTAGTGTTTATTAAGAATTAAAGTAATCTTTTAATGGTTTTAACCAATTTTGGAATAACTATTAATTATTGAATAGCTTATCATAGCTGTCGATTAAATTCTTTCATAGGAAGCATGTTAGAAATAGTGTAACAGTGTTTAAGAATATACTGGATATTAAATGTTGAATTAAAAATCTCCATTAGATCTTTAAGTATATGACCTTTAAGCTACAAAAGACTGTATCAACCTCATAGGATTACATTTGAAACTCAATTTCCAGATCAAAGCCTGAATCCTCTGTGAAGGCAGAAAGCAATACTCCTAACTGCAATGGTAAGAGGTACCTTGAGTCCGAGGAAGGAGACAAGAAACGAGCCAACCAATCACAGTCAAAGTCCCATCATGTGTACCTGGGAGATGCCTCCACTGCAATTCCAGAGGTGGAAATTGAGATTACTGAGCCGACCCTCCCAGAGGGTATCACCATGGAGAAGATAAATTTGTTCAAGGATGCATATAGGAAACATTGTGAGGTAAGGCAGATATGTAGTTACAAACCAAAAGGCAACACTACAACTTACAACTTATTCTCAAACCAAAAGTCCCCATGGCCAAAATATTCCTGTTTACTTAGATAAAGCAGTTTTTTAAAGACCTTTTTTACAGACACATCTGCTTTGAATAACATCAACTGGCTCAAAAGTAATTTTCCCTCATTGATGTTCAGAAACTTGTTTACCCATAATACTCTGAAATATCTCCCTCTGGAGGAAAAATCAACAATTATTTGACCAATGTAACCTGATAGTACTGTAGTAGCTGCATGGTTCAAAGGGGTATTATTTAAAAGGAATTTAGTTTTAAATTTTTGAAAAAAATGTAAGGTAATCTTATAAAACTTACAGATAATGATGGTGTAAACAAAAATTATGCAGCCTAGTTCAATAAAAGCTAGGTTGTGTTAAATTATTTCAAAATTTGTTTTAGTCCTAGGCTTCTTCTTATGATCACCCCTAATTATTTATCATATATTACTCATATGCCCTATAGTGAACAAAGATACAACAATCCAAAATGCTATGGTAACATGTAAGCTTTGATTGTGGATAAATGTTTCTTCAACAAGGCTAATTATGTGAAATTGCAGTTGTAAAAGATTAAGAACATTTGCATTGCAATATTAGCTGAACTTTTTTAATTATCTTTTTCAGAGTATTTTAGAGGCAGTTGTTAATTTCCAGTTTTCTGAGGTTGAATCTGTGTGGCATTCTTTTTGGAACACATCAACGGAAAATAGAACCGAAAGGTACGTTGTAAAATATTTTTTTTTTAAAATTGAGTTTGATTTATGCTCTCAAAAAGTAACATTGTTACAAAATTCTTAAAAAATCATATTGCAATGAATATACATTTATTTAAAATTATTAACTGTTCAGTATTAAGTTTTTTTTGTGTTGATATTGTACAACTTTTTGCTTGCTTTAATCATATATTCAAGAAACATCTTACAACAATTTAAATTGGCATCCTTTTTTAGTATCTTTAGTTGTTCAGTATATATTTAAGTTATTGCGAATTTTATGTACTTACATAGACATTTATTTAATTATTAAAATTTATCAATAAAATATCTCTATATTTTTTTTGTTTCAGTGAATCTGATTTAACCAAGCCTTTTCTATTAGAACTAGTAACTTTTGGCCCTATTAAAGAGTTTATTAAGCAAACTGATTATCAGTTCTATCAAAATCTTGTTGATGTGTTGATACCTGATGTTTTACGCCCAATACCAAGTGAGAATGCAGGCATTTTATAGTATAAATATTATAACTTGATTATATTGTAAAATTATTTGGATTTTATATGTTTTTTGACAACTGTTTATGCTTTTGAATCTATTTGAATTAGTTTAGATAAAACTGCAATAAGAGCTTTTGTACATTTTATTATATATACTATAATTTAGTATAAAATTTAATATATCTTAATTTTTAAGAGTGGTGAAAAAATAACCTTTTGCACAGTATTTCATTTATTTGAACTTAATTATTTTTTTACATGCAGTATCAAGATTTTTACATTTTTTCTAATGATTACACAAATACATTATGATTTAATATATTTATATAACATATAATTTTCATTCTACCTAATTCGCTTAAAACAGGTACACTTACTCAGGCTATCAGAAATTTTGCTAAGAGCTTAGAGGGTTCTTTACGAGCAGCAATTACGGAATGTGGAAATGATATTCTCAAATTAATAAGTGAACTAGTTAAACTATTTGAATATGTTTAAACTAGTAAATATATACTTTGAAATAGTTAACCATTTCAATTTCATATCTTTTCTTAATTATTTCAAGGCAAACTTTAAGAATGTCCAATTAAATAGTTGTAAGACGTCAATGAAGGCAAAGTTTAATTATAGCTCATATTTTCAAAGTGTTGGAGGGGATGATGGGAACATTATTAAAGTTATTTAAGAAATATCTATAACATAAACTAAAATCGGAATCACTGTAAATCAAGATTACTTGAGTGAATCGATGTATCTTAATATTGAAATTTTAACCTGGCAAAACTATCAGGTGTTGTCTCATCATTTGATCGTGGTTCCAAATTACTAGCCCATCGCTAGTAGCCCTTTTGTAGCTCTAGTGCCATCATAATTCAAACTCAATCCTGAGTAAACTTACACCAAACTAAGTTTTATCTAAGTGTTTTTGTAATTTGTTTCATATCAAATTGAAAAATTAAAATACTTGTCCCCCCCCAGCTGAGTGCCATCAGTGCCTTTGCTCAAACCCTACGTCGCTATACCTCACTCAACCATCTCGCCCAGGCTGCAAGGGCAGTCCTCCAGAGTACAACTCAAATAAAGCAGATGACAACAGACCTCAATAAAGTGGATTTTCGAAATATACAGGTGAGCAGATTTTCTGAGATTCCTAGTTATATTGGGCTTGCAATGGAAACAAAGCTAATCATTTTTGCCTTATTAGCTTCCACACTACGTTTATAACGTAAAAAGTGGAAGGTTTTATAATCGTTCAGTCCGTCTGTCCGTCCGTCTGTCTGTCACCCACTTTCACAGAAAGAACCACAAGTCCCACAGACAAGTGGGATACGTCATTTTAAAGCAAAAAATCAGATTAGGCTACATTCCAAATTTCATTAAAAAATTTAAATTAGAAGTTTATTTAAATTTTAAATAACTCAATTTTTTTTATCTACATTGAAATAACATGCAAATTCTATTTTTATTCATATTTTCACTGTTGTCATCCACAAGTCTCACAGACAAGTGGGATACGTCATTTTGAAGCAAAAAATCAGATTAGGCTACATGCCAAATTTCATTAAAAAAATTAAACTAGAAGCTTATTTAAAATTTAAATAACTAAAAATTTAATCTACATTGAAATAACATGCAAATTCCATTTTCATTCAATATTTTCACTGTTGCCATTTCGTTAAACGTACGAGAAACTTTTGTTAAAATAAAAATACACTTTTGAAAAAATATTTATTTATGTGATATAATTCGGTTTGGATTGTTGTATTATCACAATAGAGTTCTTTTAGAGGTTCTATATATATGTATGTAGAAAGATGCATAGAGAATTCTAACTTGGCATAAAAAAAATATGCTAAGTTTCGCTTTTATTTTTAAAGCATCAATTGTACAAATTATAAATTTTTTGAACTGTAAATTAATTTAACAAACTATAAATAAGTGAATTTTCGAAAGAAATGTAAATGGGAAATTGTGGCGACAAAAATATTTATTAAAAAAGATTACATCATTATTCTTCGAACTTCAAACAAATTTAGCAAACGATAAAGTCTAATTATTAAATCTGAGAAAGAAGATTAATGAAAATAGTTAATTTTGGCGTTTAAAACTTTGAATTACAAATAGCTAAAGGCCCTGTTTGCATTAGAATTAAATCACATTTGCCATTCGCAACAATCGCTTGAGAAACTTTATTTCTTTTAGACAAGAAATTAAATAAATTTATTTTTGCGACATCGATCAGTTTGAAATGACGTCAAATATATTTCACTACGGAATCCTTGTATGTTGATATGAAATGTTTTCATTCTATTTAAAAGCGAGGAATATGACAAATTTATTCTTTAAAATATAAATTAATTTTTGCAAACGATAAGTAATAATTATTGAATTTTCGAAATAAAATAAATGAAACTAGCCAAATTTAGCTTGTAAATGTTAAATATAGAATTAATGTTGTGTTTGGCGCGTTTTTCCTGTTAAACACAAATATGGTGAAGCGAGTTAAGTGACAGATTCTGTTACAAACCTACTTTTTAATATTTGGTTGTATATGCTAAGCATTGATAGTAAAATAAAGTGTCTGTTATATGATAACTTAAAAGTATGAATATCTTTGACCCTCTTTAAATTACTCTTGTTGAATAAATATACATACTATGATTGAGTATCATCATCTTAATTTTATTTTAATCAGGGAAATTTATTTTTGTATGTAAATAAGTTTAGAATGATATCATAAAATGCAATATAATGTAATTCTTTGATTGTTCACTGTTTATTTACTATGAAAGCGGTAAACAATGTCGAACTTTTTTGCATAAAAAGATGGTTAGTTTTAGGCTACATTTCTTCATTTATTATTGCAATTTGGAGTTGTTTCATATTTTGTTAATACTAAATATTTTGAAATTATCAACTTTTTTACAAATTTTTTGTTCAATTGTCCATGAGAATGGATACTTCAAATTAACCCAAGCAAATTTATATAATTATTTTTCAAACTGCACATAAATTAAGCGCACAGGTTTGGGATTTTTTTTAAGGTATATAAATCTGGTGAGGTTTCAGGTGGTGAGGCTGGCAGGTACTTTTACTGTTATTAATTTATTTTTCTGTAAAAATTTCAGTCAGCAGTAAAGTAATAAGAAAGTATGCTATTTTCTCTTAAAGTTCTTTTAGAACTGCTTGTTTTTTATTCTTATGAATCTTACTATAGGAACAAGCTTCCTGGGTATGTCAGTGTGATGACAACACCGTTCAGCAAATTCTTACAGAATTCCGGCAGACCTTGCAGCACAATCTGTGGCTTGAAGACTGGGCGGCATGGCTGGAGAACATAGTCCACAAAACTCTTGAGCCATACGAAGGCAAGCCAACCTATCCTAAAGCGGCTCGTCAGTTCCTTTTAAAGTGGTCCTTTTACAGGTAAGTGATTACTTAAAATAAACTATTTGTAGCTTTTTTATTATAATTTATCCTAATTCAGTTTTTAGTTTACTTAGGTTTGATTTTTCGAATAAAAAAAAAATCGATGAAAAAGTAGGTATTGGAAATTTCAGTTTGGCCATACTCCGCTCCAAATTCCATTTTATTCGTCCGATTTAAAAACTTTTTTTTAAAGAAGGTATGGTCATCTAAGACCTATCTTAATAATTTTTTTGTGTCTGTATGTCCAGACAGACATCTGCTACCTGCCTGTCAACAGGTTGGCATTTAAATAGCTTGAAGAATTAATTTTTATTAATTTACTTGCTGTTGCCTCATTAATAATAGCATGGCAGGCGATATTGAATATTTTTACAAGCGTTTTTTTTATAACATAATGTAGCTGTCTTAAATGTCTCTATGATTTCACTTTTTGAAATTAGATCAAGTATGTTTTTGATTTTAAATATATAATTTTACAATAAAATATCAAACCAATTTCAAAAAGTGAAATTTCAGGGACATTTAACCCAGCTACATTTATCATATAAAGTCTATAAAAAATATTCAAACGCAGCCAGAATAATTTGGCTTAAGAAATTATTTTTTTCCCCATTGGATTAACAAAAAGAGAAGAGTTTGATTTGGTGGCTCAACTTGCATATCTAATTTCCCTTTAACTTGGAAGAATAATGTGTTGTTTAATGTTTATTAAGACTTAGTGCAAGTAATGTGTATTTAGTTTTAAAATGTGATTTTAACCAAAATGATAGTAAGAATACCATAGTAATTTAACAGTTGTATATAGCAATTCATGAAAAATTTTAATATATAAATAAGAAGCAATTTTATTAAAATAGTCATATCTTTCCATTATAGCTCCCTGGTAATTCGTGACCTGACCTTAAGGAGTGCATCTAGTTTTGGTTCCTTTCACCTACTGAGGCTACTTTATGATGAGTTCATGTTCTTTGTTGTGGAACACTGCATTGCAAAAGCCACAGGAACCACAAGTATTGCTGTGATGGGGGAGGTAAGTGCTTAAAATAAGTCAAAATTTTTTTTATCAGTAAAATACAACTTGAGTTCATTTGTTTAACAAATTCTGCAATAAGGGATTATAAAATAAGTTAGAAATACAGTTTATAAGGGGGAAATTTGTGATCAAATAGGGTTTTTGTTCATTGTGTTGCCACTTATATTTTGATCAATCTGGTTTCTCCTATGAACTGTACTTCTAATCATTTTCTGATCGACAACTGCAAGTTTGTTATTTGAAAATTAACTACCCACATGCTATTGCTAAAATACCCCTATTAAAAGCCTATTAGTTCAGGTTTCAAGTGTTTTTTTTTTTATTAAATCAATCAACAAACACTGCTACTGTAACTCAAAAATATAAAACATCTTTTACCCATTTTAATTTAAGCATGCGATTATTTAAAAAAAAATGATGAATATCTAGCCGACTTCTTTATTCAGTCATTATATTCATTACTTGCAAAATTTTACGATAATATGTAAATAGTTTAAAATTTTCTATAAAATTAGATTCCTTCTTTCTTTTCTTAATTTATTTTGCTTTACATCAATATTTTTTCTTCTAGTATTTATGTTCAGGAGAACCCGAGCAGCTTACAGAAATGCTGGAACCATCAGATTGTGCCATCAATATTAGTACTGCTGCACAATCTGAAAATGAGGATAAGAATGAAGAATGCACAGCTTCATCAAAATCTAGTCAAGATTTTAATGTGTCTCTTGCCAGCACTGAAGAGTAAAGAGTTTTGTTTCAAATTTCAGCATTGTTATCCTCATCACAAATTTTAAAGATAACTATAAATTTGTTAAGCATATAACTATTGTTGATTATGCCTTGTTGCAAAATGTATTGAATTGAGAAATCACACACAGAGTGTTTAAAAACTTTCTTACTGAACTCTTCTTCAGTCTATACTGTACTATTATCACTTGCAAGGATTTTTGAAATTAATTTATGAATTAGACAAATTTCTGTTGAGGTAAAATAGTTAAAAAAAATTTTAAGAAAAAAAAATCTCATGCAAATTTAGTGACAATGTGTTTATGACATTGCTGCAACATACTTTCAGGCACTAAATTTATTCTAGGCTTTATTGTTTTTTTTAATACCAAGCTTGTATTTTTAGAGTTGCAAGATGTAACATAAAATGTTTTTTTTGTCCTCATATATAAGTACGAAACAATTTTGAAAGACATCTTATTAATCATTAATATTTATAATGCTTTTAATGATCACTGTTAATTATTTCAAAGTATAATTAATTAATAGTAATGTTCAAAATATAAATTTTAACTTGATATTTGTAGTGTTTTATACTTTAACGTATATATTCATTTAAACAAGTAATTTATAAATATAGATTTGCGAATTACATTTTCTTAGAAAATTAAGAGTTGTACTTTAAGAACATAAAAATGTTAAACTATATTTGCTCATAAGTGCTTTTGACAACATCTAGTCTGAACATGTTTGTTTATGCCAAATTCTGCTGTGATCAGACTACTTTTATGTTATAATTTTTTTTAGGACACTGCCATATATAAATACCTAAACTTTCAAATAGATAAATTTATGTTTATAGATATATTATTTCCATTATATATGCTGTAAAGCTTTAATATATTGTTTGCTATTTGTTTATTGTGATATATTGTGTATGCTTTTTGTTTGAAATAGTTTGTTTTCTAACTATTTGTTTACGTTATAACCTAGTTTATAGAGATACTGGCTTGAAAAAAATATTTTAAAAGCATGTTTTTTTTTCCAGCTTATTTGTTGAGGGAAATATAAAAGCAATGTTATATTAAGAGTTAACTAATTTTTTTGCATGCAATTTTCTACACTTAATGCATCTGTGATAGTTTGCTCTTTAAAGAAAACATAAATAATCCATAATTTGGTCAATATTTTCAGCATCTTCCCCTTTGTGAAAAAATTAATTTATTTCATTATTTAAACAATTATAAAACTATTCTAATGTTATGCGACCATACTAATAAATCATTCTGTACATGGCATGAAAATGGAATTGTGGTAGAAATATGTTCTACGGTTTAAATAGTTAAGTTTGATAGATACCTTTACAACAAAGGATCAAAAATTTATACTTCACAAGTGCACTTTTGTCTAGAGTTGTAATTCTAGTAAAAAAAAATTCTATGTTATAACAATAACGTTGGCCAAAGGCCCTTTTCTACCACATTAGACTATTTCGTCTCCTATTTACTCTTAACCTGCATGCCTAATAATATTTACAACAAAACTGGAATAATTTCATTATAAATTTCTGTCTGATTTGCAAGTATTTCAAATACATCAGGTTATATTTAAAAGACCGATTTGATTTAAAGTAATTTTGGTATCACTCCATTGGACTTTCAAATTATAGATTTTTGATTACAAAAATGTAAATTGTTCTCTAAAATTACAGAGGATGTAAAATAAAAGATATTTTTTAAAATTGAGTGTATTATTGATTCTTAAAATTTATTAAATATTCCCAAACTCTATATAATAATGCTGTCCTCAGCAATTGAACCTCTCCTCCTTTACATAATTGAAAATACCCGATGCTGTAAGTTTTTAATGACACAAGTAATGCTAATATTCATCCACAATAACAGTCATCACTGATATCACCAACATTTATTGTCCCAGCAATATAACTAAAACAACTTTTATTTCCTAAATCAGAAACACAGTCCTGCATCTCAATGTCACTCCGATGGAAAAAACTTAGCATACACAGCTCCAAACTTCTCAATGTTCGCAAACAGAATAAACCGTAACCGGTTCGTGTATTTCTTATCACACTCCACCATCGAAAAGTCTCTCCACACCCGCCCCGAACCAGTTCCACCGTCTGTGGGGTAAAACAAAGCTGGGCTGGGTACATTGTCCCTCATATACTGCCATACGTCTGACAAGAGACCAAATGCTTCATATGGCGTCACTAAGGGCAACACCTCATCAATAAAAGATAGCGGTGGTGGTAAAAGCTGTCCTGCCGCCATGGTGTTGATCAGACGAACAGATGCAGCAAGCTCGGTGGGACAATCAGCGGTGGTGGCATGTTGGGTGGAACACCAGAATGAGAGCAGGACAGCAAAGATGGCGCGTAGAAGTACGGAGCAGTAGCAGAGGGCAGGGTGGGCATGGGCTACCAGAGAGAGTAGGTCCCATAGTAGTGAGTGCTCCTCGAAGGTGCGCTTGATGTGGAGGTCCCTCTCAACAGTCACCTGAAAGTAGTTAAATTTGAAGCGATAAGATGTAGGCTTACAATTAAATATCCTAAGTACTAATAGTAATCATACTATGATTAAATGGAATAATAATATTTATATTACTGTAATGGGAATCAAAAACATCAATAAAAAATAGTAATTCCTTTTATACATTTGCAATTATTATGGTTATAACTGTAAAATGGAGCTGTTGCAAGTAATTTAAATACTTTTTCATTAAATTCCAGAAAAATAAACTAAAATAATAATCAGGAGTTTTAGAATTCCCAATTAAAAATAATCAGGAGTTTTTTTTTACCAGATCAAAATCTTTGGTTCAAAATTTTTTTTATGAAAGCAATTAAACGGAAAATGTAATGCACTATTTGGGTTATAATATTTTTGTTTGTAAGCGTGGATTCATTTAAAAACAAAATGATTTTTTTAAAAATAACAAGAAGTTCATAAAGAATTAAAATAGCCTACTTTCCTGTTACTTAAATACTTACTGAAGTTCTAATCGGGAAAAAACTAGGTTCCTAACAGTAAATATCATCAACAACCGTTTCTACACTAGATTTATACACATTAGAAAAAAAATCGAAACACAGCATCCAGCTATAATTTAAACTTCTAGCCAAATTCAAATATTTTCCTTAATATTCTTTCGCAAATTAACTTAATATTATTTATCGTCTGCTCGATTTATTTGTAGTTCGAAGAATAATTAAATATTTATTAATAACAAAAGTAATGAAACTGCCTTAAACTGCATTAAAAAAATAAGAAATGTAAATTAAAACTAAGCATAATTGTATGCAGAAATATGCCTTGCCGCTTTCTTGGTAAACAATTAATGAACAATCAAAGAATCAAATTGTGCTACATTTTATGATGTCATTACAAACTGATTCATGAAAATATTATTTTGCTTCAAATGTATTTAAATAAAGTTTCTCATGTCATTGTTGATTTGGCAACAGTGATTTAAATGACTCAAAATTGAATTTCAATGCTAATTCAATAGGAAATTCGCCGACAGATAGTAGATTTATGTCCGTCCGGACGTACAGACAGACGGACAAAAAGTATGAAAGTTGGGTATCTGAGGTCATAGCTTTCTAACAAAAAAATAATTTTTAAGATCTGATGGATAGAACCGATTTTGGAAGGGGGGTACGGACGGACGGACATTGACCGCATGTCAATACCTATTTTTTCATTTTTTAAAAATTCTTTCGAATTAAAAAAAGAAAAGTAGGCTAAAAAATGATATACGAGAGAAAGAAGTTAGATCTTTTATGAACTTTACCTTTAAATAGTCCTCATCTGGCCATGGCAATCCATTAAACATAACATCAGGGGATATGAGCTCCACCAAAAGAAGAGCCACTGTTTTCATTCCAGGAATCGGACTATCAGGGTTGGTGGTTGTGGGTTCATCAAGAGGGAATCTCCAGGAAGCCTTACAACATGCCTGGATGGTGTCCAGGATTACCTGTTTGTTGAGGAGGATAATATCTTTTGCCTTTTCTTCCTTGACAACACTCACTCTCAAGCCAGTACCAATGACACCTGAATGGAAGTTAGTCAATAAATATTTATGGAAAATGGAACGCAAAGATATTTATAAAAGGATGATACAGACTAAAAAATTACAAAAAAACAATTTAGTTTTACTTTTCTGAGAAGGTTTCGTGTGTTTCTGTTTAAAATGGGCTTTCATAATACTTTCTTGATTATATATTATGTTTCTTTATTTGTCTTAAAAATGGATGGATAGGACTGCTTACAGTTCCAAGCAATACAACTTGACAGCAATTCAAAGTAGCTTGGAATGTTAAGACTAAAATTTTTCTAGACTTGTGAAAAATTATTTTAAATGATTTTTAAGGAATATAAACTAAAAAAAAATATATAAGTAAAGAAGTCACTGGCTGAATGTTTAATTTTGTACGGAAACTTCTATAATACAGCGTCCTTGAAGTTAACACACTAGAGTCACTGAAACTCTAATTAAGACTTTTTTTCAACCCGGGACACTTGATACATTCAAAGCAACTTCCGAACCTCACCTGAATGGAAGACCGACGAATGACTCTGGGGTAGGGTAACCGACGACATGTACTTGACGTTCTCGTTGAGAAGGTTAGTCTTGGCATATGGCCTCACACCGTCACTGACGACCTTCGCACCGAAGAGCGTGGAATACTTCTTGTCCAATATACCTAACAAATACAAATAATTATTATGCCTTTAAAAAACAACTTTTTGAATTTTTTATAAATATGGACAACTTGGATCTTTATTTTTCATATTAATTATTATGTATGCCAGCATATTGCCACATTATGTTCGATCTTATTTGTTTCAGTGTCTTTTTTCCCCGATCTTAACCATATATGTTTTTGTTCGTATGTACAGGATTTCCCCCCCTTGGCGTGAAATAATATTTTGAGATTGCTTCTATGTAATTTTTTGTTTTTTGAAATAATAAAGATTATTATTATCTTATTATACCCTCGAGTAGCATCCGAAGCACAGCATGCTGGGCTGAAGACTGCTGGCACAGGTTGGCCAGGAGGCTCTTGACGTTGTTGATGAGTGTTATCTTGATGACCAAGTCTAGGTTTTCTCTGGACATCAGGTGGAAGAAGTAGCTGACAACAGAGCAGCTGACTGTGAATAGGGTGCTGATGGGCATCTGCTTGGGGTTGACGCAGATGGAGAGGAGCTCAACCACTGCATCAGAGTAGTCTGTGGTCCTGCCTGTTGGGATAGCATGGCAATTAGAATCAATGAAGTAAGGAGACCAGTTTTAAACTTATGTGTTAGTATATGATGCATCGATTATTTTTTGTGTATATTACTATTTATAAGTTGTAAGATGAATTTAAATTAATATTAAAAAAATAATTTAAATAATAAGCATTATTCAGGGTTCCCATTTAAATTGCAGTACAAAATTATCTGACTTTTCAAAGATTCAGGACTTTTCAAAGATTCAGGACTTTTCAAAGATTCAGAGGATTTTAGAAGAATTTCTGATGTAATGATACATAAAACTTTTAACATTTTATAGAACAGACAGGCTGGAATAGTTGCAATGGTACTATAAAGAACTATGCCATAATCATAACTTAGGAAAAGCTAATATTAACTGACTTCGTGTTGAGGTATTTATCACACTTTCAACAAGACAATATTTTCCTATTAATAACAAATAAATTTGTGATATCTCACATTTTCGTAACTTTTAACAAATCGATATTGTAATGCATGTTATATAAAATTCAGATGCTTTGCCTCAAGAACAGGGTAAAGCCTGTTTATAACTACATTAATAGGACCCCCAAAAATATGGCATTTTCAAGCATTCCAATTCGAATCAAAATTGAACAAAATTTGTTTAAACAGTACAGAGTTATATTGAGGTTTCACTGTCACATGAATCAATTCTCAATGCTATGGAATGATCTGATCAAAAGAATATGACACATGCATCACGCTGGAACTTCACTTCAGCAATGTATAGATTAACAGGAAAATGCCAGGCACATTTGCCAAACCTACATTCAACACAAGGAGAATTATAAGTTATCATGACAGCAAGTGAATACCCTTACCATTGATCTGCCCGGCCAGAACCTCCAGATTGGGGGCCATGCCTTGGGTGACAAGCGTACTCCACTGTTCCCTCTGACATAGAGCAGTGATGTTCTGTATGAGGGTGACCGGTTTCTGGACCCGGTTGGACTTGAGCTCTGCCATTTCATGGCTGAGGGTGGCGCACAGGGCATTTGGCTGGTGCATGCGGATGTCCTGGGGACAAGAAAAAGGGATTGGTTTGGAGATTTTGTAAGCTTCTTTTTATGCAAGATGAATGTTTAGTTTGGCTAAATTAAATGTCACACCATAGTGTGTTAGTGTCCCGACTTTTTAAAGGAGCAATTAAAGATCTATAAATTTTATTTGTAAGTTTGTAGGGATTTTACATTTGCAATATTCTATAGCCTCTTAAGACCCAAGCAAAATCCTACACATATATTCTAAATCTAAACATTTCATACAAATATATACTAAAAAGTATGTTTTGCAAAGTAATTTTAAAAAAAAATTATGTTTAATAGTTACTGAGAGACACGCCTTAAGCTCTAAAAATACAAATTTTTTGTGCTATAAATGCAAAAAAAAGGCTGTATCACTTATTTGTAGTTAACAGTTTATTTTAACATTATTTTTAATGCAAAATGTCTTTAAAATTAACTACTAAAAGAATTTTTTGAAAAGTTTAAAGAAAGAGCTAGTTTAAGGTTATTTTTTAAGAACTCTAATATCCTGTTGACCCTCATTCAACTTCATTTTTTTATAGAAATAAATGACTGATATTTGTAATCAAAGGCTGAAAACTGATTTTCGGATCCTCTTCTATCTGACCAGGTCGATTTCGAAACTAATTAATATGTTAATTGTTTGTGGGGAGGTTTTAAAAAATGTCCCCGAATGGGGACGCCGTGTCGCAAGAGGTTAATCCAAGTAGAGATTTTGAAGAGGAAGGTTTGATTGATTATAAATATAATAAAGAAAGATTAAAATACCGATAAATAGTGCTTAATTAAGGATTTATCAATTTACATTACACAAGCGATTTCATATATATATTTTATTTTCCGTCTGATATTGATTTAATCGTTTCTGTAGCTGCAACTTGATAAAAAAAATAAGGATTTTTAAACATCTTTATTGAAAACAAAGTTTAGAGACTGCTAAGATTTTTAAAATTAAACTGTTCCAACCATGACAAAATAGCATATGCCATTAACCTCTTATCCCTGAAAATTAACTGCAGGTAGCAACTATCCACATATATACACATGAACATGACAGTATAAATAACTAATATTTTAAAATCTTAGCCCAATTACCTGGTAAATATTGCTGATAAACTGTGCTGCTCCTTCCACATTGCTCATGAGATGTCCTAAGACAAAGATTGTAGCAGGATCTTCTCCATGGAAGCAGATGAACTTGAGGAGGTTGAGAATCCAGCTTGCCTTGCAGGTTTCCGGACTAGAGAGGCATGATGTGAGATCGGCTACATGAGTTTTGAGAAAGTGAAGGAGAGGAATTTCTGCAGCACCTCCGTAAGCTCGCCTCTGGATTTCGAGAAGAACTGAGTCTAGAATGAGGCCAGTTGCAGATTTTATCTGAAAAGTCAGTAGTACAAATAAGATTTAGTAGATAAAATACAAATTAATATTTGTATTTGTTAGAAAATTTGTCTATGGAATAACTATGCAAGTCAATACACAAGTAAACACTATTGTTTTCTCAAAATTTATGCTCATTTAATGGAATAGTTACAGAAAGATCCAAATTTCTTTCAATGTTATTCAGGGCCGCCGACAGGATTTATGGGCCCCTATGCAATTTAGTTCGGGCCCCTAACTCATTAGTAACTTTTCTAATTAATAATATTAACTAATTAATAAGTTAATTCATTATATTTATTATTAATTAACAATTATATTAAATGTAAACATATTTATTCCCTAATTAATAAGTTAATTAATAACATTAATTATTATTAATTAACAATTATATTATGTATAAAAATATAGATTCATTAAAATCAAATTATTTCATTATAATGATCTTAAACTTATGGCAACTATTAATGAACACTTAAAACCCTTATTTCTAATTAAACTTACTAATTTATTATTAGTTAACAAAAATTTCACATGTCTTGGGGAAATCTAAAGCCCCTTGTCAGACGTGGGTTCACCATCATAGACCGCGTATACACGAATACGTCTGACACCCCTGAACCTGGAAGACTTGGTATGGAGGTCTTTTTGGTGGATATGACGGTCCAGGACCGGGGTATCCAATTGCAGTCGGTAAACTTCAAAGGAAAAATAGACTACAGGGTCTTTTCGTGGCAGAAACGCATTTTTTTTCGGTTTCTAAAACGAGTTTTAGTGTTGTTGGTTGGGGTAATTTCAAGACAGTAGCCCTTTTAGTTAAAAGACACTGTTTTTTATGTGCAAATTTTATAAAAATAGTTTATATAAACTCAGATTTAACAATAGATGTTTTGGTCTAGCATAGAACCTTAATTAATTTTAGATAGACTCTCCCCCCCCCCCCAAAAAAAAACAACAATAATAATCAAATCCCCCTTTATTTATTACCAAATATATGGGCATTATCTCACAGACAAGAGATTTACAATGAGCATGCACTCGGTGCAATAAAAATACAGAAGCAAACTTACCCGATCACCACCCCACCGGAAACGGCCAAAGGTCAACTATCCCAAATGACCTTGTGCTTTTTTTTTACCCTCGGCCCCCCACCCACGCCTGGCCTTATTGCATTGCATTCCCAGCCCCAGCCTGAAAGTATCGCATTCCTAGTGGGGTTACTTTCAACTTTTGGACTCCCAAAAAGGTTTCAGTTAATGGGCCATTCTAATAAAAAAAGTACAAAATTATACAATGTCCACTCTGTTAATTTTATTATTATTTTTAAATATTAATTAAAATTTTGAGTTTGAATTTTCTATTTATATTTTTGAAATTATTATTCAATTTTTGAAAATTAACCATTTTACATAATATTTAGAACTAATTGTTAGTGAAGAAATTTTAAAATTACTGAATATAATTGCTTCAATGGGAATATTTCTTATGATGTCACACTCTCCATGCTGGGATTTCATTGGTTGTTTGGTTTTCCTTGACAAAGTGTTGAGACAAGCCCATTTCTGTTAAAATTTTGAATTAGTTTTCGTTTAAATAGATTTTTATTGACCTTTTTTGGAAAAATACTGAAAACACTTTGACATACACAATAAAATTTTCAAAATATTTATAATAAAAGGCAAATTCTGATGTAAAAAGCAAACAGTTACACATAATGCACAGGTTTTAAACTTATCCTTTTTAAAAGACCCGTTAATATTAACTAAAAAATAAGCTTAACATCATATTAGTTACTACATACAAAATTATAACTGTAAACAAAAAGAGAATAATTGATTAGATAAAAGATAACAAATCATCACTTACATCTTTTGTCGTGAGAACTTTCGATATCAAGGTACTGAATTCAGTGTTGCAAAATAAGTAATTTTTGTTATTTAATTTAAATAACCAGAATTTATTTTAGATATTTAATATCATTAATTTATTATTTATTTTTGATAATTAGTTCTTTTTATTCATTTCTAAAAAATATCTTTATTTGACAAAAAGAGAGAGAGAGAGCAATGCAATTCAAACTTCTGGTTGGGAGTTTGGGCAGGGCCATTGGAAGTAAGGAATACTCTTTTTATTGGTCCGGCTAGTCTTTTGCTACAAGGGAGAAGAAGCAGGAGATCAAGATATAGATAAGGAACTTGGAGTAAGGGGTTTACCCTCCCCCCTCAGACAAACAGGAAATGAATAAAATAAAAACTCTCTTCTCGGTCTTCCTTGCTCGAAAAAATATCTTGTCTGCCCACAGGACAAAAAACGGCAAGTCCAGTTATTATTTCGAGTCATCTGAAAGTGACACACTGGACATTTTTTAATAAATATAGTGCATTAAAAATAATTTTTATTGTAACTATTTTTGGTACATTAAAATTGGTGTATACCCTATTTCATAATCCTATCAAAAATAGTATGATTCGGAAAAACTAATTTATAATATTTCAGTTTTATTCTAATTTGTTTCGAATCCGCAAAAATATCAGAATTAAAATTTTGATATTAACTGGACTTTGCATTAAAACTGCAAGTGTCCTGTCATTTGTTATTAGAAATATTTGTTTTACACATTTAGTAAATGCGAAGAGGCTTTCCCTAATAATAAATGTTAATTGCTTTTAAAAAATCAAAAGGTGTGGGGGATTAATCAATCCCTGAAGGCTCTTGTGAAATTTATTACTAAAGAAGGAATAATTTCGCAGTTTAAATTATCAAGTGAAAATAAGTCGTAATTTTCTGTTTAAAAATAATTCTAAAAAGTTTTGAAATATTGTAATAAAAATTACAATAAACACTAACATTTCCCATTTCCGCATTTTTTTCCTAATTTAATAAATTTTGAGGTTTTAAAAGAATGGGGACCTTAGGCCCCGTCATTAAATTTACCCGTTAGTAAATATACCCTAAAGTGACAGCGTTTCCTCCCGCTTGTTAAATATTTTAATGAATTTTGCGTATCAAGTTGTCTTAAAAAATAAATGATTGAAAGTCATGAACATTGCAATAATTCTAATGAATTTTACAAAATTAATTAAAAATGTGTAAACATTTTTAATAATGGAATACAATTTTTGGTCTCTTTCGACTAGGGGCCCTAATCCTGGACATTACGCGCCCAATGTTAATTTTAAACTAATAAATATTTTACTGATTTGCAAATAAAAAATATTTTTCTTAAAAAAAATAATTAAAAAAATAAGGGCCCGCTGGCGTGGGCCCTTTAACTTTTTACGGGCCCCTATGCAATGCATAGTTTTGCCCCCCCCCCTGTCGGCGGAACTGATGTTATTAGATAAACATAAAAATCTAATAATTTTAGAATTTATTAAAAAATTCAGCATAGAAAATATTTCAGAATATTATTTGTTAACCTGTTATTCATTTTCGATGGAGCATAATTGGTAATTGTTTGCTGTACATGAAACTGTTGATCGAAAATAAAAATGTAAAAATTTAGCAATCATCAAAATTTTGTCCAAGGGAGAAATGATAGTTTAAAACCTTAATAGCTACTGAACTGTACTTTCTTTGTATCATACAATTCAATAAGTTAAGGAATTATAAAACTAAATGAGGTTAAGTAAATTTGTTAATTTTTTACCGCAGGATGAATATCCACTTTGGCGGGTGGCATAATATTTAGGAGGCATCTGATGACTTGACATCCACCATCACTTCTCAGTAACAAATGCACTACTAGATTAGCCAATCCTTCTGTGCCTGGTATTTTTGCAAGTTTCCACTTTTCAACTTGCTGGTACATCTTATTCAATATTTCAGGATTTACTGTAATAAACAGTACTTTGAGTAATTAAAATATTATTATAGAGTATTTGATGATTGTTTATTAGTTGTTATTGTCACACTGATATTATTTGATAAACAATATCAGCATGATTTCAAGCACCACAAACTTCAACTCAATGTTTTGTAATCAACCACTATATGCCTAACTACTTGTAGCTAAACCTTTTGGACTACCAAGCCAAGAAGGATACATTTCATGCATAATCAATTTGCACTCGAAAGACACACAAATGGAACATCAATTAAAATAGCAAAAATACAAATTTTAATCATCTATAACTATTGATGAATTTTTTTAAAAAACAAACAAAAAATTGGCTATCCATCTGTATAAAAAATACTATTTTGTTCTTTGATTAAAATTACAAATATCTCTTTGTGGTAGATTTGGTGAATTATAAAAAACAAATTTTAATGAAGGGGTGAACCTTTCATATTAAAAATATAAGGTTATGTAAACATACAAAAAAAAAATTACTTTTAGGTTCAAGTGAAATCTGTGTAAAAATATCTTAAACATAATGCTCATCAAGCATAAAAAATATAAGTCAATTTCCTACACATACCAACTTTAACAAACTCAGATGATATAACATGCGACAATGTATCAGACATTGCAGCGAGATGCAGCAAGAAAGGGCCTGCTGCCAACTGCTCTCTTGTGGCAGGGTCAGAAAAACTCTCATCAAAGAGTGCTCGAATTGCTGTGCGTGTGTCGGCATCATGGTGAGTTGCCAGGTGTCCGAGAATCCCAACTACAGATGCAATTTTGGGGTTCTTGTTGGCACTGATCTGGGCCTCGTCAGTGATGTCTTGTTGCATGAAGTCTTTCATGCCACAAGCGAGGACGCGGGTGATTACTGTATTTGGGAAGCAGGAACCTGTTGGGTGAGATATAGAGATTAGAACAGATTAGAGTATGATTTTTTTTAGGAACGTCCAATTTCAGAGAACTTTTAAAAGGAATCTTTCCTTTTTGACACTTTTTAAAAAGCCTTGTAACCAAATTTTAAAAAATTAAATTGCTATGACCCAATAATTTTTAATATCTTTTATAAATCATTTATCAATGTAATAAATTCCAAATATGGCATGAGGAAAATTAATGTACAGTACCTAACTAAGTTATGTTTTGTAAAAATTACATTTCCCACTGGGTAAATTTTTAAGATTGAATTTAGAACTTTAAATTTTTTATAATTGCATGAAAAAAAATCAGATTTTTACACTATAATCAGACGCATGCGAAAAGTTATACTTTTTAGAAACAGTGATAAAAAAATTACTTTTTTTCACCCAAAATAAGTGAAAAAAAGTAATTGTTTTCACTCTTTTCAAAAGATGCCAACATTTCAAGTAAAATTTCTATTTCATAATATTCATAAAATCCAGAAATTTATTGATCTGCTTTATTTATAAATATTATGCGCGTGAATGTTATTATTTTTTTTATTTTTGAATCAGTATCCATGTTAAAATTTTCGACTTTAAACTAAAAAATAAGTTTACCTTTTGTAGTTCCAGAGATTTATCGACGCCGATCTGCTTTACGAAAAAAAATTAGCAAGTGAATTATTTTTGAACCAATGAGATTTGATTTTTTTTCACGTAATTATAAAAAATAGTGTATGAAACACGTGTGAAAAGTACACTTTTTAAAACACGTGTCATTATTTCACTCGCTCGTGAAATAAAATCCACTAGTTTTAAAAAGTGTTACTTTTCACACTTGTTGCATAAATAACTATTGAACAGACTCAATTTTTTGCAGAGTACATTTTTAAATCACTGATTTTATGAATAGAACATTGGGGAAATGTTTATTCCACTAAACTCAGAGCACTTATAGCTTTAAAAAATACAAGTTCATAATTTTCATCTTATCACAAGCAAAAAAACAACAACATTCCAACATATCCATCGGTGTATTCACTCACCTATATGTGCAACCACCCAGTCAAAATGTGGTGAATGCCTTACAGAGGTCTCTATGAGTGCATCAATACAGGTGTCTGGGTTAGAAGAGACCAAGGTTGAGAGGCACTGGGTAGTAAGGTCAATGAGAGACCTTGTTGGAGGACATGAGGTCCATAACTGAAGCACTTCTGGTAGGCTGGCATGGAGGACCCCTCTGCGTTCTGCATATTTGCTGCTCAGGTAGCTGTAGGGGATGTATGGAGGGTTTAGTTAATGTACAGGGAGCCAACTTGAAATGTTTAGTAAAATTTAGAAGTTGTTAGGTTTTTTTCAGGGATACATACAATTTTTTATAGTGCTATATACGGGGATCATTCAAAGAACAAGGTTGAAGATTATTTCCTTTTATGATTGGCTAAAAATCCGACATGTGGACTACATCATAAATTTCAGTTTTAGGTGAGATTAGAGTGGTATTTTATCCTCTTGTTAAGGAATGCAAACAACAAACAAAAATAGAACTTGAAACTTTTAGAGCTTTTTGATAAAAAATTAGGGAATTTTAGTTGTTTGGAGGAAATTCAGGGACCTTAAACCCATTTTCAAATTTAGGGTCCATTTCAGCATCCTGGGAACCCTGATGCAGCCTGGTTGCAAATGCATATTATAAAATGCTGTTAAGGAAACTAAAGTGTTTTTGAAGTTACCATAAAGTATCCCTTGTCTTTCAACCCTAATTTTGTTTTAACACTTATTTTGTAAATTTTAAAAAAAGCTTTAAAAAACATCAAAGTATAGGAGTTTGTCATTTTATTTACATTTACAAGGATTTCTAAAATAAAATGCATAAGCCAAACACATTACAAAACATACCCAAGCAGGTCCAATGACCAGGTCGATATAACAGGAGCCCAGGTCTCAGGCTCTTTCTCCACATATTCGGCCAGAACTTTATGTACTTCCTCCACAATCTCATCATTCACACTTTCCAAGGACCTATCCTCTGCCTCTGTCTTCAGAAAAGTGTTGACCGACTCATCAAACAGATTATATGCATGCTCTAGAGCTGCATCACGGGCTGCCTCTGTGGAGCGAAGAAGCAAGATGGCCGCCTGGGCTACCTCTGCATTTCTGACTTTAGTCAGGCGACCAGCACCATTCAGAAACACCTGAAGTTGTTGGAGGATGACCTCTGGTTTGGGGAGGGGGTCGTTTTTGGCCGGGGAACGGCTCTCGGCAAGCATGGTGGTAGGCATTTTGGGTGACTGAAATATGAAAATAGAAATGAGATTTAATATGAAGAGTCCAAGGGAAAAACCCATAGATTGCATGGGAATCTTCATGTAATCATATCTGCTTGTTCAACGTTGGCGACGAGAAACCAGTTTCTCCCTTGCTTCTTTTCTCATGGTGCAAGCATGGGACTAGTGTTTGGCGTGAATTAGGGTTGCCACGAAAGAAGAACCAAGAAAGAAACTTGTTTTCTTACACCAGTTTAGGTGATGACTCGCTATCGTCGCCAAAGGGGCCTGATGCAGACAGATTCCTATGCAATGAAGGTTTTTTTCCCCTGTACTCTTCATATTGGTTTGACCATGACAGCCATATTTAATGTTATGCATGAAAAGATAAGATATTAGTCCAAGTTATTTGAAATTGCTCTGCATACACTAAGTTGAGTGCGTAGATGTTTTGCGGGAGAGTCATAACTTTGAGATTTCTAAAAATAGCTAATAGAAGTAACTAGGTGACAAATTTAAATTTTCAACTGTGCCAAGCGAGACATGCTACAGTTGTATACCAATTAACCTATTTAATTAGCTACTTATTACACATGGTAATGAAAAGATAAAAACTACTAGGGACAAACAAATCAAATAACATGTAGATAAAAACATGGGGAAAATAACCAAGGGGAGAGGATGCTAATTAGAAATTAGCTGAGGTATTACTAGATTTTTATATTATTTAAGCTTTTACACAGTTTACATGAATGAAATGTTTAAATTTGAAGTTTAGTTAATTGTTTACTTTGCTTTAATCGAGGTTGATTTGGAAAGAAATTAACCTTAAAAGTTGATATGAATAATCTTATCTATGTGTACGCATGAAATAGTTTATAGCTGAAAAGATATTCTGACAAGTAAAAAGTATTCGTTATAATTTGACAGATGAATGTTTCGAATTCAGAACAGACATTTAAGGATTTGGGAAATCTAAATGTTTCAGGACATTTTAAACCGCAAAAATTATGTTGGCAATATATTCGATTCTATCATCTTTCAACACCTACTTAAATGATTGCTAATGTACTACGTTGTCATATTCATAAAAGTATGATATAAATATCGTATGAAGCATTTATAAAGAACAAATTTTAAAACTTCTGCTTTGCATTTTCTGAGCTTTGTTTACAAAATCTTCTTTGGTGCACGGTCATAGTCAGAACTTCACAATCCAGCTAACCTTTTCACCAAACCAACCAACATAGTCAGATATGCAATTTACTCTACATATATTTTTTAAAAATATTTAAAACTTGAACAAGATCAGTTTTTGAACTAGGTAAAAAATGACATTGGAGGTCGAATACTATATTTTAATACCTGTTTTTTTAAAATATTTTTGTACATATTTCCAACGCAATTGGCAGTAGTACGTATTGTTTGGGAAAACATGGTTGCTTCTTGAGTTGTTGTCGATCTTCAAGCCGGAAAGTTTAATAATTCAATTAAAACACAAGTGAGATAATATTTATATTTTTATTTCAAAAGATAGTTACAAATAAGTGTTTCCTTATTAATGACTATTGAAACATGCAGATTTCTTTTAATATAAAATAAAAGACTCCTTTAAAGTGCACATCACAAGCGGGAGTAAGAATGTTTTCATTTCATAAATGAGAGACTGCTTATGAAACGCATTGGACACATAGCTTAAACATAAGGGTCTACAGAAGTCATTTTTAAATTAATTGATTTGATAAAGCGTTACCCACAGATTAATAAATATCCGTATCCTGTATGGCCGTTTATTTACTTTAATTGAACAAACATTGGTTACTTTTCAAACTCCTAACTAATGGGTAGTTATCACTTTTTAATGAATGACTTTAGTTTTAAAACAAAAGAATCTTTGATAGCTAATGGTCAATTATTTAATCTTATATACTACTTATTTCCTTATCTGCATTTCTCTAACATTTCAAAAAGAAAAACTACCTGATGATAAAACAGAGTAACCAATTTCTATTCATCAGACAAAGTGCAAAACTTTCATTGTTTCGTAAATCAATGATGAATGTTTATACTCTATTAAATTGTTAAGCCAATTTCGGTACAGCTATGATATAATATGCCGTTCTGTTCATTGGTGACTTTTGGCAAGCTTGGAAATTTTACGTAGGGTAATACCTATCTAGTTGTATGAAATATGAAGTGGAATGTATTCCACATTTGGACATTATCATTGCTTGACTAAACACAAATCGAGACCGGCCATTATAGCATTGCATTGCTGTTCCCCAATTTCTACTTCCTTCTCCTAAATTATTCAAAACACATTCATTGCAACCTTTCAAAATTTATTATAAATCATCAGGCATATATATCGACTGTATTAAATCTGTATAATCTGATGCTTGAAATAAGAGTCCCAAAAGTTTCCCATCAAATCACAAACTATTCCACTCCAACTTTTATAACTTTCAGGTAACTAGAAGAGTCCAATATGGATTTCCAGCATCGGGCCGGTGGGAAAACCGGTACAGGCGGAGTGGCCTCATGGACGGAGACCAACCGGGATCGAAGGGAGAGACTGAGACAACTGGCTTTGGAGACAATCGATCTCAATAAGGACCCTTATTTCATGAAGAACCATTTGGGTGAGTGAAGAGTTAGATGTGAGGTTTATAGGATTTGCAGTTTTTAAAATTAAATAAATTGGTCAGACGAATGCTGCTTGATTTTGTAATGTTTAAGTATTGGACGAAATTTATTGCAAACGCTATATATTTACTAAGTTTTTTTTTCCAAGTCAAATAAGAATTCTTTTCATGAAAGGTCTATATCTGCAAGCAAACTTCTTTTAGATAAAACTCATTTTAACTCCTTATCGACCAATAAATAAAAAAAACCTAGTAATTTGCTTACAGAATCAATTTATAGTTAAGTTTTTTTTTCATTCCTATTTATAATGATTGTTTTTATTAGAATGTGGTTTGGGGAAGTGTCTTAAATTATCAATTCTGTGAAATAACTATGTTTATTGGGATTCTATACAGATCATGCTCTGATTAGGGAATTTCTAATTATGAGTCATATTCTGAAAATGTACAATAGGTAATTTGGAAAAAGCATTTTTTTTAACAACATTGTTTTTGTATTATTATCAATATTTTTTTGAAAATTTAAACCCATTTACCTGAAAGTATAAATGCTCACTTGTTTACAATTAGCTCAAAAGGAGCTGCCTCTTGTTGGTGACTGCCTGCTCAAAATCTATTTAATTATCCTGTGCAACATAGCTCAAATTTATTAGCAAGTCTAAGTCAGGTTTATGGAGACAAAATTTACTTTTACTATTAAAAACCTATGAATTGTTTGGTACTGATTTTTTAGCCTTATTTGTTGCTGTGCCCAGTCCCATAAATCCATTTACATTTTACAGTGACAAAATGTATATGCTTGTATATCCTCATTCAGCGTTAACTAATCCACAAGTTTTCACAATTAAACTTTTCCCATCCACCAGGGTCCTACGAATGCAAGCTATGTCTCACTCTTCACAACAACGAGGGGAGCTACCTAGCCCATACCCAGGGCAAGAAACATCAAGCCAACCTCGCCAGAAGGGCCGCCAAAGAGGCCAAAGAATCCCCCCAACAACCCGCCCCTGCCAAGCCACGCGTCGACATCAAGAAGTTTGTGAAGATTGGTCGTCCTGGTTACAGAGTGACCAAGCAGAGGGAGAGGGAAACTGGTCAGCAGAGCTTGCTCTTCCAGATTGATTACCCAGAGATCGGGGAAGGGATTGCACCCAGGCACAGATTTATGTCTGCTTATGAGCAGAAGGTGGAACCGCCTGATCGTCGGTGGCAGTATTTGTTGTTTGCTGCTGAGCCGTATGAAACAATCGCTTTTAAGGTGAGAGAATAATATTTTTCATTAAATTTTTTTCTTTGGTATTTTTGATGGTTATATCATTGACCTATGGAAAGCATGGGCTTCTTTTTTCAAAGGCTTCTTAATGAGTTGAAAATATTTTAACATTGCTCAGATTTTACAAAAAATTATTTTCTGCTATGTTGTAATATTTTGTGTTATAGCACATAAAATCTGAGGTTCCATATGTAAATACAAATAAATACAAATACAAAATAAAGGACAATACAGGCACAGCCACGATTGTCTGTTTACAGTCCCGCTAAACCAGTGCGTCCACTTCTTTTAAAATATCAACTGTCAGAACTCACATCTCCTGTCCTTGCATGTAATTAGATTATTAGAAAATTTACTTTTTTTGCATGTATTTTATAGTCTTGTAATTTCTTGTATGTTAACTTCATTCTGACTGATACAGAGGTGCCGATCCCCCCCCAGAGCTAACGACGCACCCCCCCCTAGAAAATTATTACCCCCCCCCTTAAAAAAAACGGTGAGGATTTTTTATTTATATGGGCTAATGGGAGTACCTAACCAAAGTAGCCTCTAATTACATCTTTACGGTGTATATAGAAAACCTTATAGTAAAATGATATTTCAAGTACCATTGAATGGGGTAACTTAACTTTATCCCAAGAATTAAAACCCTAGTACTGACTTTCTTCTTAAATATTTTTCTACTGATAGGTCAAAGCAGAGTTGCCCCTAATCGAAAAAGGGAAGCACCTTTTGGAATATCTTTTATAATACGGAATTACAAGCTATTTTTAATTTTCCTTTAAAAAGGTTTTCTTTACAGCCAAAGCTATCGGAATCTAAATAATTGGTAAAAATTCCGCTCAAAATTTATGTAATTATATTATTTTTTAAAACAGAAAAAATAGCCGGACACGTGATCCAATCAAAAACGGCTTCCAATTCATTCCCTCAATTCTTAATGCATAAAAAAAGTTTATATTGGTATAGCTTTTTATTTAATACAACACATTTGACATTATCAAACACATCAGAATTATTTTATAATGTTTACAGAGATTGTTTCACTTAAAAAAAACCTAAAATTAAAAAAATTAAAGTTAAATATAACAACATTCTTACCGTGAAACTCGGAATTGCACTATTTAATTATATTCAATTACCCAGACCCGTCACATTTGAGACAAGACGACAAGTATTTTCCTACTGATTCTAAAGCAATCATTTAGTTATTTTGGCTTCGAGTCTAATTTGGCGGGGAAAAGTCAAAAATATTATCCGAAGGTCATTAATTCGTAAAAATGTTATACAAAGTTAAGTTCGAAAGATTTATGAGCCAGCTGCAAAATATGGCGAGAATATCTCATTGATTCCATTGGCAAACTATAATGCGAACGTCATCAATTCACCGAAATGTTTTATAAACTGCCTGAGATTTATGAGTGTTTACACTTTGTTACAGTGATCGGATTGTTTATTGTGGAAATAATTGTCAGAAATCATATCTGGTAAACGCCAACGAACATAATTTATAACTCCTTTTTTTCCTGGTTTTGCTTTGAATTATGGTTACCCATCCCTATTCTTTGAAGGCAAAAATATAAAAAAAAAATTGGAGCCCCTTTTGATTTTTTTGCCACTTTGTGTTATTTTAAACCAAATAAAAATTCGCCAGAGTACAAGTTCTGAACCCCCCCCCCCCGTGTTGCGTCGGCTGGGGAGGGGCAGATAATGAGTAAGAATAAGAGTTAGCTGAGTTTTTTTTTATCAAGATTGGCTGTTTATAATTAATTTTTATAAAAAATTCTACCCCCCCCTAAAATTTCAACAACGCAGTTTGCGTCGTTGACCCCCCCTTGTAGGCACCCCTGGACTGATATAGATATATTGCTTGGATATACCATTTTTTCCCCTATCAAATGATACTCTAAAATTACATACCACTTATATTTTAAGTGACAGTTGCAATAAATTGTAAATTAAATGCTATGGATTTAAAAAAGGTTGTCTCTGCTCTTAGGTTCCCAGTCGAGAAGTTGACAAGAGCGAAGGAAAATTCTGGGTCATGTGGAACAAAGACACCAAGCAGTTCTTCCTCCAATTCAGCTTCAAGGTCGAGCCCAAGGTGATCAAGTTGCCCCCTCCCCCGAGCAACAACTCCCAGCCCCAGCGCAACTCCACCCCCTCTTCCCAGCCGCCCCCTCCCCCCGCCCCCATGATGCCCCCTCCCCCTCGTCCCATGGGCATGCCCCCGCCCCTCCCAACTTCCCCAACATGCCGCCTCCGCACATGGCCCAGTTCCAGCACATGCAGAGACCCATGAATCCTCCGCCCATGAACATGAACTTCGGCCCTCCGCCCATGATGCGTCCGCCGGGGCATATGGCGCCCCCTCCTCCACCCCCGCCACCACCTTCCAGCATGGCTCCTCCTCCCCCTCCTCCCAGTGGTATGGCCCCTCCTCCACCCCCTCCGAGTGGAATGGCTCCGCCTCACCCTCCTATGCCTATTGTTTCTCAGTCAAACCCTGTGGTGCCGGGTATGCCGCCCATGCCTCCGAGATTGGAGTCCCCTCCGGTTTCACCGCCTTCCCCTCCATTGTCGGACGAGGAAATGGCATGATTTTATTTTGGCTCTATGTGACACACTGTAATGTCTAAGCTACATGAAATAAAGGTTTTGTATTCGATTTATCTCTGTGTTGTCCTGTTTTTTCCTGATGTTAGGCAAAAGTTTGCATTTAGATATTCTAGTTAAATTGATCGTCCATGCCTCCGAGATTGTTTCACCGAGTCCCCTCCGTTGTCGGATGAGGAAATGGCATGATTTTATTTTGGCTCTTAGTGACACACCACTGTAATTTCTAAGCTACATGAAATAAAGGTTTTGTATTTGATTTATTTTGGGTGTCCTGTATTTCCTTAATATTAGGCAAATTTTTGCACTTATATATTCTGTTCAGTTAGGTTGATTATTTACAAAGGGCAGGTATGGAAAATGATGAGAAAATAAAAGTTTTAGGAAAATTTTAAATAAAAAAAATAATGAATTAAAAGAAAATAATTGAAAAAATTTTAACAAAAGATTTCTACTTTATGATTTTTTTCTGGTGGTCTTCAATATAGTATTTCTTAAAGTGAGAGTATAGCTTAAGTGTGCCAAAACTAAAGTAAAATATGTACCATAATAATAATGGCAATTTGATATGTGTAAACATGTGTTAATAAATAAGGAAACTTTTCAAGAAATGCATTTTATTCTATACAAGACCACTTCCAACAACGAGTCATTTCAACATCTTTGTTCTAGGAAATGAAAGAATGTGAAAAAATGGAAATCAAAAAGTTTTCTTTGTACAAATATTCCCTGGAATATTTATTCAATAGAGAAGCTTTATATAGGCTATATTATACAGAAACAAGAGTTCGATGAGCAATAAACACTTCAGGTAGCAAACATCAGCCTTCCAAGTTAAGCTTCTTTGAGTATTGAACTTAAGCACATTTTTGTCACCTCCCACATTGCGACAGCAAACAGGGATGCAGATGAAGTATCTGATGCGATGTAATACCAAAATTTAAAAAACATAAGGTGGTTTTAATGGTAGTTTTTATTGCAGAATTAATTAGAATTCCAATGTGTCAACATTAATTATGTTATAACCAAAAATCAATACTATAGTTTTAATTCAATATATTCGAAATTTCAACAAAACTAAAATATTTTCATTTCTACACTTTTACAAAGGGGGGTGGGGGATACTAAGTATTATTGTAGTATTATGTTGGAAATAGGAATATAATAATTTAAAAAAAATATATTTAACAGAAGTAAAATAATAGTTTTCTGTGACTACTTGCTGGAAAATATGTTTTGGTAATTAATATTGTATGCTAGTACAATATCTTATCTAAAAAAATTGTTAAATACTCTTGCAAAAATTATGACAAGAAAAGTACAATACCAATATAATTACAGTTTCAGAACAGACTACACATTGGACTACCATTCTGCAAAGTTTAATTTTTCCCCAGTAATATTTAAAAACCTGATTGAAATCACATCAGATTTTTTCATCTGTATCCCATAAAAAAGTACAAACATAGACGTTGTATTCAATCAACCATACAATGAATTAATAATTACATACAACTAATATTGCACAGTATTTAAGTAGAGTGGGAAGCTTTTTTTTAAAGATTTCCATGCCAAGTTTGGCATCAGATTGTTACTATGGTAATTGCACTTTGGCACTTCATTTGGAATCATGTGGTGAGACCATGAACTGATTTTTGCTTTGCAACTGGTCCCTAACTTTGAATATTCCACAGACCACAGTTCATTTATAAAGTAATACAAATATATCCTGTAAAAACGTAAGTGGTGCTTAAGGTCTAAAATATTTTAAAACATTATTTAGAGTTTTTAAAAGTTAAATATATTAGTTCTTGACTGTACAAAACACTATTTTATTCAACCCAACTATCTTTACAAAATATTTTTGTTTATTTTGTAAATTGTGTTTCTCTCATTAATTATCATCAATACTTCTGTGTGAGCTCTTATTTAAAGTATCAATCAACTAAACATTGTGAAAAAAATATAACTGATAATTCTTTTTTCCAAACATACGAATTTTTATTTGGTTCCGTACAATAATCTAAAATATTTCTAATAGCTATTTTATTCTTAAATAATTAAAATAAAAACTAATATTTTCCCTTAAGATAGCTGGAATAAGTTAGAATTTAAATAATATGGAAATTGTATTCACTTTAAAATAATCTTTGAGTTAATGGTCGTGGAGACTGTATCATTTAAAAATAGTTTTTTTGTTGTTGCTAAATTGAGCAGATTTCATACCTTTTATGCTAATGAAAAGTACGTTTGAAACATCATATTTTATAAACACTAAAGCTTCCTCCTAAACAATTCTCTCCAGTTTTCTGGTCCGTGGGGGAAAAAAGTTAGGAACCACTCCTTCCGGTAGATTAATCAATGCAATAAAACGAATGGAGCGCTCATATACTTAGAGAAGAGTGCGAGTGATACCACATCCGTAATAAGGGCCTTATTCCAGGCACAGAAATACGATACAAAACTTCTCCTATCGGATGTAACAAAATGGAAAATTTGTGAGAAATTGTTTGAGGAGGGAATGGGTTATGATGTGTTGTGAGTAAAAGTGCACTGGGTAAAGGAGGATTTGCTTTAGATATCGATGTTTAGGGAACATTTTTTCTGAAACATTAACGTATCGGGTTATTTTAGAGATAGAGTCTTTTAAATTTTATATATAGTTCTCCCATAAAAAGATTTGAAATTTAACCCAAAAATAATTAAATATCGTTTTAGAATGATTTAGTTACCGATTGAAAATTAACTCAAATTGATTCAGAAAAAATAATGATAATGGAAATTTGATATAAAAATCCATTTTAATTTAACCAAATCAAACCAACCAAACAATAATTTATGTAGCTAAATTGAATAACTTTTATTTATAATTATTGCCCGTATGCATATTTATAGAACAAGTTAGCTAGTCACACTGACTCAAGTTGTTCTATAGTGTATGAAGACATTTCGATTTCATCTAAAACTAAAAAAAGAAGTACACTGCTGTATGTTCCAGAATTAGTGCCCCAACAACCGAAATCGCGAAGTTGTTCCATTGAGAAGCTCGAAGTTGGAGAAGGGGACAAAGGGGGGGTAGAGTTACACATTAAAAAGTCCAGAAGTGCAGCAAAATACATGTTTTTCAACAATAGATGGATAACGAAGGGATTCCAGGTTGTATCGGGGCTTTGGGTACAACGAAGTATGTAGTCCATGATGAATCAAAAAAAGGAATGCACATTCATCCTGAATATATCTTCTCTTCCTTCCTGTACATTAATATTCCTTTGCGAGGGAATCGAACAAGTCGCTGTGTGTGTGTGATTTGCCGGATTTTTGTGTCCAGGGTGTTCATAGCTTTTCGCTGGCTGGAACCCAGATGGTGGGCCCGGACTCGTCTCGTATCACCTCCTTTATCCTTTCGTAGATGTGCTCCGGCGTTTCGCCTTGAACCACGGCTGAAATTTTTTTTAATAAAGAATATTAGTCTTAAATAAGATAATAAATCCAATGTAAACGTTGCACCAATTGCTAATAAAGTGCGAAATTGTTTCTTGAGGTATCACGTGCCCGCCTCATAAGCCCAAGATCGCGGCTTTGACCCCCGGCTGAGTTGACAGATTTTTAGGATGAGAAAATCGTCGGCACGCATGATATATGATTATGTGGCATGTAAAAGATACATTGAGTACCATTTGGCTTGTGTCTCGGCAAAATTAAATCTCGACATCCTTTAAATGGCTTAATTTGCCAAAAAAAAGCAGTCCCGTTTAGAAAAAAAACAAAGTTAATTTTAATTGGAATGATATCCTTCTAAACATATCTATGGTTAAAATGTTTGGAAGTTTCCCGAGAAGATGAAGATTAAAGATTTTTTTCTTTACTGATTCAACTCTGACAACGAAACTGATTCTCCAGCCAGTTTGAATGAAAGAGTACGCTTATGATTTGCAGTAACTTGAGAAAAAAAATATCTACCTGTAAAATATTCAGCAAATTCCTGTTCTAACTTCAAAGACCTCTCGAATGTCTTCCGTGCTTGCTCTTCTGTTATCCTCTTGTTGAATTCCCTGAAGAAGGAAAAATAAAGCAGCATTATAAAAAGTTGAAAAGAAATATTTATTATCTCTGTTTACAATAAGTGACGAATAGTCTGCAACTCACATGATTGCCTCCATGGATTTGGGTTTGACAAAGATTGCTATAGCATACAGGGAAGCCATTTGTAGTCGCTTTATTGCGTTGCCACTTACGTCCAGAATGCAGTGTTTGCCCTGTGGAAATAAAAATGGATTGTAGGATTTTCAATGATAGAAATATCACAGATTTTAGTAAATATATATAGAATATATATGTTTTAGAACTGTAAGTTGAATTTATAGATTATGCTTTTAGTAGTTTTAGTAGCTTTAAAATTAAATATATTTGAAAAAAATATGGTATAGAAGGATGAAGTTATTTAAGTCAAGAAGAGAAGTAGTAGTTATGTTGAAGAAGATAGTCCGGAATATCATAGACACACTGGATTGCAGAAATATTTTAAGCCGTTCCAAGGTTTCTACAGTGCATACAGAAATGAGTTACATGACTTAAGACGTGACGATGTCCATTTTTATTTCTGAGCGGTATTAAATATTTGAATGAATGTTGCGAAAAGTTTTTGAATAAAAATATATAAATGTTTCGAAATTCGTCATATGTCGTCGACCTATTTTTTCAAACCTGTATTTGAAATTCCGGATCCAATCTCCGACATACCATTTGTTTCCTCTTTTTCCTATTTTATGATGCAATTTTAAAAGCATTCCTGTTTTGGATGCTCTGATGGGATACCCAATATAAGTAAAATATTGTTTAGACAAGGGGATAAACTCTTCTAGCTCTAGGGATTAGCCATAAAAAACACATTTCTATTCTATGAAAATCTTTAATTCTCCAAGGCCTGAAAAGCACGCTGTCCAATTAGGAAGTTTGTATCATGTCTTAGTAGTAAGTGTAGGGGAGATAAGTCAGTACTAGACTCACTCAATATTGACTTGTACTAATACACAGAATTACGACAACTAGTAGTAGTTTTGACGAGTCTGCGAATGGTTCTTTCCGCTGCCCAAGACCAATTTAATGCCCAACAATAGCGTTCCGCCCAAATTAATGACATCGGTGAACGCGAGTAGTCTTAGTATGGAGGTACTATCTCTAGTACGTTACCTTGTCTGCCATCTCCCTGACGGACGCGACGCTGGTGCCGTAGAGGTTGTCGTTGTACTGGCCCGCCTCGATGAAGAGGTGGTTCTGGATGTCGCGCTCCATCTGCTCGCGGGACTCCACGAAATGGTAGTCGCGGCCGTCCACTTCGTAGTCGCGCTTGGGACGCGTCGTGTCTGCGCACAACACACAGATATTTAATACACAGGTATTGTACATGGTAAATAACAATACTACAGGGACTGCATTGTAAAACTTTGGTGAAAGGTTACTCTGTAAACATGGTGGAGGCTGAAAAAAAATGTTGCCACCGTGTTTACGGAGTTACGTTCCACTCAAAGTTTTACAGTGTGGTGTATTTCAATGTATGAAGGGCGTAGTTGCAAAACTCATATTTTCCAATTTATAACTAAGATCGGCGGTAAGGAATCTTATGCAATATTTTCTGTCCTATTTTTTGCAATTTGTTTGGGATGAATAATGTTGTATTCTCATTTCAGAACCAGCCGTGTATAGTATTAGAAAAAAAACCCGAATAATAAATATTAATTTTTTGATAAGTAACGCTCTAGGGATATAAAATTTAAAACTATGGTAGACTATCCCACTTACGAGGTACACAGCTTGCAAATTTGTCAGGGTACTCAGAAATGAGATCATCGTTTATGCGGTCTTTCAGAGGTCCGAGGATGATGATGGGTCGAGCGTAGGAAACTGAAAAAGAACATTCAAATGACCAAGAATATAATAAAGTGTTGATTTCCTTAGTGACGAATCATGATACAAGTTTAATACTATTAAGCACAGGGTCTGTTCTAGGAAAACTCAGACTGTAGGCACAACTTATTTTGGGCCCCTTTTCGAAAAATGTTGTGTATGATTTCGATTATGTTGTGTATGATATGACCTATGTATCAAATTTTTGATACAATTTTATTGCCTTCCTTTTAAATATCGATCAAAACAATCACGTTAGGTCAATTTCTCAGTCAAAATCGTGAAAAAAACAAAGTGGAGTATCAGATTTTTTTTTTATAGTTTACTGATATTTTGGGGATTTACAGCATTTAGCATAATATAAACTGAAATGTAGGGGCCCCTAAAATTTGGGGGCCCTAGGCCCGGGCCTTGTGGAAGAACAGGCCCTGATTAAGCATCAAATATGTTTCGTTATTTTTAGATCACCTTGTAGTAACATTTATGGTGACAGCAACGATTTGAAAAGTGTCGATTTCCTCACCTTTTCCGTTATAATCACGGATATAACTCATAAGTAGCATAGAATACGGTTGGATGAATATCACTGTATTTGAATTCTAAGAGTCTGGATACTCTAGATACTACAAATAGTTGTTATAAATGGCAAGCGTGATTAAAAAATAATGATACCAGTTCAATGCTATTTAATGTTAAACAACCTATCACTATTTTTGGATCACTCTGTAGGAACACTTACGTTGACAGCAACGAGTTGATGATGAGATATAAATATAGTATAATAATTATTAAATAAATTTATAACAGATACTTCAGTATTTTTTTTAATAAATTAAAATTTTGAAATATTTTTATTGTGATGTCTTGAGAATAACGTATTAACAAATATTACTTTATTTCTTGGAAAACTTTTTGGGATCGTTTTAAATAAGAAAATAGTAGTAAAATAGGCTGAATTAAAGATTCAATAAAATTCTATATTTTTCACTTTATTGAAGCTCATATTTTTAATTTCAATTAATATGAAATAGAAGGTAATTAAAGTATTGCGATGGGTGAAAATCTAAAAGGGAGATTTTATGCTTTCTACACATTTTGGAGGGTGCTGATTCCAAAAAACTGATTTTTGAAATAATAATAACAATAATAATAATAAGGAAATCTTATAGCTGGATAACTTTCCAGAGTCCAAATTTCAACTGATTCAATTTTTAACTGAATTCCCTTGCCAAATGAAATATTGCTTCATTAGTTAGAACAAGTAGTGGATTTAAACTATTGTCAATACTGAATACTTTTTCTAAAGAGTTAGAGTACTCTCTATACATTGAAAATATGCGAAACATAAATGTGTACATATTTTCATACAACTTACTTTCTTGTTGCACAACAGCTTCGTAGGATAAAACAGGTTCTTCTGTTCCCCCTAAAACAAATTGATATCCTACTTATTAAACACATAGAAAAATTTCTTAAATAGTGCTGCTGAAAAAAAGGTATTTTAAACATGAAATTATTAAAAAAAGTTTTAAAGTCTGTACATATATCCTTGGTAAATTGCCTTGTCATTTTATAATATAAGAAAAGGGAAATATTGATAAACTTATAGATAAAATATAATGAAATTGCATGTAATTGCGTGTTATGTACTAATTAGAGGAGTAATATTTTACGCAAAGTCTTAATTTGAGAATACGTGTCTTCAGTGAAATAATATGAGTTTAAAATTAATAAATTTATATAAAAAAATTTGAATCTGAAAAATGTATTTTATTGAAAAAAAAACTTTTCTACTAGAAGATCTAAATTTGTCTTTCAAAGCTATTATCCAAAAATTATAAAATTTATGTATACTTAATAAGTTATAATATACTTACGTAAGCTACTGGTTTCAGGGTCACTGGTGTTGGAAATATTCATTTCTATATACAACGAAAGGGTACAAAATCAACAGGGAATCACAGGAAATAATAAATTTTGAATTAGTGCCGAATAATTCTATGATTTTTCTTATTAGAATTAAATTGAAAAGGGGCATTTAAAAAAGGCACTTTAGATATTAAGTTAGATAATCATTTAGATTTTTATGAATTTTAGTAAGATGTCACACTTAAAGCACATTGAAATAGCTCATGCGCATGCAACAATTTCTAAGTGCACAGGTAAGCTATATACATTTAGATATTATTGCAAAGCAACAATTTTTTTTAATTAATTTAAATCTATTTTAAAAATGTATTTTTATTATATGTGATTAAGAATGGATACATGGATTTTCCCTAGAAAAGTTATTGTTTCAGAATAAAAAGAGAAGTACTGAGTTAAAAGTCTCAATTTAGTTTTTGAAAGTATTTAAATACATTTATGTAAAAGATATTAAATTAAAATTAGTAATAGTTTAAAGACTCTTTAAGTGTGCGAAACAAAACGCCATTTACGTGGAAAGTGTATAAAATAAAGTTTTAAAACATTTTATAAACTTTGAAAATATTGTGTCACAAGAATTTTAATAACTTAAAATGTTTTCTAAGCTCTTTTATTTGTAAAAATAAAATTAGGTAGAGTTTTCAAAAATTTGCCTTTATGTTTGTTAATTTTCATATAGAATGCAGCCTTTATGTAGGGAACACTTAAAAGATTTTTCCTCTTTTGAAGAAACTTTTTACCATCTTTGTTGCGCTACTTTTGTACTAAAATCTATTTTATTTCCTGTTTTACATGCGACAAGTAAACCAAAGATAATGACTTTTTCAGAACAAAATTGTACATAAAATATGAAGCAATAATTTTCTAAATCATTATAATACATATATAAAAATAAATTATTTTCTAATAATTTACTATAAATTGTAATCCTCTTCTGTTAGCAAACCAACTTGGCAATTTTATTTAGTATCTATATATCCTATTAAGCAGTTTATTTTAAAAACGTATTTATCCACCAAAAAAAAATTGAAACAAGAGTAAAGTAAAATAAATAAATAAGAAAAATGTGTGTTTATACATTTGCACACAATATATAAATCACAAGAATATGGTTCGTTATGTATAAGTTGTATATGGTTGAGTTAAATATTTTCTATTACTTATTTTTTAAATAATGGAATTGGTTATGTCATTAGAAATATATATTTAATCAAATTAAATGTAGTTCAATAATATACTACTAATATTGTGGTCTAGATGCTCAATCGTTATAGCTGAACGGTTTCTTGAAGCATATAACTTCAGGGATCAAAACAGTGACAAAAACACAAAAGTATAAGTAGCCAGGGTGTCAGAAAGAAAGGAAGCAACACAAAAATGTGGTGAGAAAATAATCTTTATTAACACATCCTCTATTCGTTACAAGTCCCTTGTTACAGTTCCCTATCTACAAACTGAAAAGAAAAACGAACCAAAAAGGAACGAAAAACGAAACGAAAGAAAGAGGAAACTTATCTTGTTCTTTTTTTAACTGGAAGAGAGAGAAAAGAGCACAAGAGACAGAGAAGATGGCAGAAAATATCCATTTGTTCTCTTTATACGTTAAAGTAGACGTTATAAGGTGGATACAACACTATAAGAGAACACACAAGAACCTTAACCGTCAATGGTGTTTGACACAAGGGATGGTATTTGCCAGAGATTTAACTTACGCTTTTGGCTTCATTTTTAAAGCCTTTATACAGATATTTAATGCTGCCAATATACGACATGCAATTCATCAGTGAACATTTTTACCGATTGCACCATTGGACGTAAAATCTTATAAATTTGATTAAGTATTATTTGTGGCTGTCTATTTCTAGCTTCAGTTAAAGGTTTGGAAATATATAATACAAAGTGTGTAAGTTAGAAAAGTGGAACCGAATGATGTTAATATCCTATATGTATCCCATACTTAAGTCCGAAAAATGATAAGAGATTCTTCCCTTTTTGTCGTAAAAAACATGGGTTCTAATTTAATCTTTGCTCAATAAAATAAGGAAGTTTCATATCAGACTTTTTGATCCACAAGATTAATCTTTTTCAATTTAAATTAACTACTTCACTTTATTTCTGAAGAATAAGTATTGTTCGTTGAGTAATGGCATATTTATCTTTATGTTCTACTGCAAATTTAAAGCTTAAGGAATGAAAGCACCCTAAAACGCAAACTGTAATAAATTGATGTAAGAGAAAGTGTCTGGTATGTACCAGGAAAAATATTTAGTAATTCATACTTGTTCATTCAGAGGGGAAATAAGTCTGCTGTATAATGTTTTTTAAAGTGAAACTGGACTTAGATAGGTACTTTCGTTTAAGTAAAAGTTAAGATAGGTACTTTCGTTTACTATTGACAAATACCATCCCGAAAAAGGCATAGTTATGCTAAAATAAGTAATGCAGAGGTAATTGCAATGAAGCAATGGAATGGATCGTTTAGCCTAAGAGGAATAGAAAATAGAACAGGCAAAAGAAATGACAGAGAAGCGAAAAAAAGGGAATAGCAACAAAAAATAATATCGAGCAACATAAAAGTACTATGTAAGGTTTGAAGATGATTAGTGTGGAAAACTATATGTACCGAAACTTTTAAACACAACGGCAAAGTTGAGGATATAATTTGGGGTCATTTACAAAAATGTGTTTTTTGCGTGACTTTATAACATGATCACTGAGACTTCTAAAATGATACTTGTTTGATGGTAGATTAAAATGTCAATAAAAATATGTTAGTGTTATGTGTATTAATTTACCTTGAAAATTGATTCCCTCTTCACAGTTTTGTTTCAAATCTTACAGTTTACAATTTTCTTAACCATTTTACCTAAATTTTCTCTTTTAAGTGTATACTCACCGGTAATTTTTTTTAATCATTAAAATGATGAATTTTTGATTAAAAAATATTTTTAGTATAAATTTTAAAGATGACCGCATAAGACACGGTATTTTTAAAATAATACTTTTAAAAATAAACCAAGTTTTGTGGTTATCCTTTTTTTATGATATAATGTCGTAAGTAGAGCAAACATATTTGAACACTAACCTTTGGTGGGTGATCCTTCTCCTTTTAAAAGACATCACATGAAAGGCAACATTCAAATAGTTAATATTATTGTCACGTCAGTCACATGATTTGTGTTACGTTAAAAGGATCACTTAATAGCACATACTTAGTCAATTCATGCATAAGAACACAGGAGTTTTGAATGCCGTGTATGCAAAGCAGACAACAGTTATATAAAAAAAATCTTGTTTAGTTAGTATTTTCAAATTTTATTATAATGGGAGTTCATAGCTATGCACAGTAACTTTGTAAAGATAAATATGGATTATTTTTAAACCTAGGCCCGCACTCAATTCAAATGTTTCATAAAATCTATCGTGCATAAAGCTTTTCATTTGATTTGTCTTAAAAAATGTTTCAGTTTTCGAATACGAAATTTAAAATTGCATTTAATTATTCAAATTAAATTGTAGGAGTTCAAAAATAAATTGAAAAAAAGTTCCACTATTAATATAGCAAAACTATTGAAACATCGTTTTTTTTTAAAAATAACTTCATATATATTTTGAAATTCGTAGCACATTATAGAAATATAGGTTTATATTTATGAGGCATCAAAAGTGAGGGGAAGAGTGTAGTTAACTTTTTTTTTTACATGTTTCAAATAATAAAAATATGATACATGTTTCATTTTAACTAGAATAGTTAAGTGATAAAATTGTAAAATTCTAATATTTGAAATAATTTTGCTATTTTATAGACATTTAATTAGAGTTGTTTTAATTACGTTGCATACAATAAGTTTATTTGGAAGTATAGGATATAAAAATATAATCATGCAATTTTATACATTTTTCGGCATTCAACCATGCATTTACTAGTCTTCTACGCTTTTTTACACATCTAGCAATGGGGAGTTTCTAAGTTTATTGTGCTTGCAGCTATTATGCGCTTCAATACACCATGTTACAAGTAATGCAGAATTTGGTATATGAATTTAAACAAATACTCAACACTTAATACGATAACTAGAAAGTGAATTTTATCTCTAAAAGATAAATCAATGTATAACTACATTAATATCAATTATTTTTTAAAATTGTAGAATTGTATGTCTTTGTAGAAACTTTTCACATTTCTCAAAAACTACAGAAAAATATGTAACTTTTTTTCGATGACTTGTAACACGTATTACGCACACACGCTTTTGTGCATAAATAATGCATCTAATGTAATTAAGTAAGACTCAGAATGCAGCCAAGGATCAAAAACGTTTTGAAAAACCCTGATCTGAAAAGCCAACAGATTTTGTTTATTTAAATAAAAAATTTAGATTTTATGAACAATATTAACCGCAAGAACAGATTGTTATTATCTTTAAATGCTTACGTTTTAAAAAATTTCGGTTTAAAAGTTATGTCTTTTACAAAATTCTACCTTATGTTTAGATAAATATTTCTTTAAAATAACTTATCTTTTTATGGATTTTTAGAACCAGGGTGGTCCAAAATGTTTTTAATTTTTGGCTTAATTCTGCGTATCACTTAATTGAGTTAGAAAGACTATTCATACACGAAAACGTGTGGCGTAATATGTGTTACAAGTCATCTAACGCATTTTTCATATTCCTAGTAGTTTATAAGAAATGTGAAAAAATGTAAAAATTGAAAAGTGTGTGCATTATATTTTTCCAACTCCTGTAAGCCCTG
The DNA here is from genome assembly GCA_019343175.1 of Oedothorax gibbosus. NCBI lineage: Eukaryota > Metazoa > Arthropoda > Arachnida > Araneae > Linyphiidae > Oedothorax > Oedothorax gibbosus. Next base: position 23,895,622 of record CM033270.1, read on the forward strand.
ACGTTCTCGTAATGTACCTGACGACGCACTACGCAAAGTCGTACTATATTCGTAACTGAACAGCTCAAATACTGTAAATAAATTTATATTTGTATCATATGACCTGATCCTGGTACATTTTAATGTTCATGGTGTGCTGAAGTGAAAATAGATGATTTTTGCATATACTGCGAAGAGCAATAAAGGGTAACAAATATCATAAAAAGTTTTTGGTTTGAAAGAGCTTTTTAAAGTAAAAGAGTTCTCACTTTCGACGTCGCTGCCATCTTCGCCCGCATTTTCCTTACTCTTCATAAAAGGAAATTTGCGAGAAAAAGAAAAGTTTTTCTTTTTTCTATCCAAGGTGCTCTGGAACGAAAACCATGACAATCAGTAAATTAAACGGCTTAATGGTTTACTCGACTACTTTTCATAAGCGTGTATTGGATAATACTTTTCCCGTTTCTTAAATAGTGTTTTTAAGCTTTTGATGTTCGGTCTCACGTTTTTTCATTTGCATTCAAAAGAATCATTAACCCAAAACCCAAAATCAACTATTCAAACTGAAATTATTTTGAAAATAAACATCAACGTTCATCATTTGAGTTAAAAAAAAAGTTTTGTCAATATAAAGAATGCATATTATAAATATTATTAATAACTAATTTGTTTATATTTTGGTTTAAAAGCTGAAAAAATATATTTGTCGTGACATGATAATTGAATAACTAAAAACAAAATTAATAATTGATAATAGAGTAGTTGAGGCCTAATTATTCGGACTAACTTCAAGGATTTACTATTGAATAAGCTAATATACTGTAATATAACAAATAAATTACTAAATAGAGAAGTTCAATTTAAAATTCAGTCCATATTCATAAGCTTAATCATTAAACATATCATTTTAATTCTATTTGACTTACCTTGCCGTCATTTACGCTGCTTTTCCCCTGAAATTTGACAGACTTTAACCTCGCTTTTTCTTTTCTTTCAACTCTGGAATTGAACAACCAAACACTCAGTTTACCACAAATACCGATTATACAAAAATAATTAGTTTGTAAAGGTACTCAATTCAATTTTAATTATTTTTTTAATTCACTAAAAATTTCTAGATGATGTTATTTTACTCCAAAGTTGTTTTTTATTTAAGTGACTAATAACAAGATGAAAAGACGCTTACAGAAATTTTCCGTACGAAAAGAAAGTTCAATTAAAATGTTTGAACATAAAACGATTTGTTGAAATGTTTCATGAACGCCGGTAAGTTGTTTTTTTAGTCGATGGACGACCAGCAAGAAAAAAAAGACTTTTACAGAAGTTTTCAGTATGGTGAGGAAGTTTAATTAAAATGTTTGAACATTAAAACAATTTGTTAAAGTGTTTCACGAACGCCAGTAAGTTGTTTTTTTAGTCGATGGACGACCAGCAAGAAGAAAAGACTTTTACAGAAGTTTTCAGTATGGTGAGGAAGTTCAATTAAAATTTTTGAACATTAAAACAATTTGTTAAAATGTTTCACGAACGCCGGTAAGTTGTTTTTTTTAGTCGATGGACGACCAGCAGAAGAAAGACTTACAGAAGTTTTCAGATGGTGAGGATCATTAATTTGAATTAAACAATTGTTAATGTTTCACGAACGGCGGTAAGTTGTTTTTTTTTAGTCGATGGACGACCAGCAAGAAGAAAAAGACTTTTTGTTAAAATGTTTCACGAACGCCGTAAGTGGTTTTTTAGCCGAGTACACCAGCAGAATGTAAAAGAAATTCAGTAGTTTCTGTTGAAGGATTCGTCAAAAAGTGTTGAAATTAAATGTTGTATAAAGAATGTCCAACATGGTAAGGTTAATAGAGTGATTAAAGAATGATTTAAAGAATTATTAGAACTTAGACATGGCAATGAATATCTATACAAATTGCACTTCAAATTATTAGCAAAAAATCATTTACAAACGACGCGGCTGTAAGTTTTTTTACCGGTTATATCAATTAAGCATAGTATACAACAATTTGTTAAATAAACACTGATGCTTTTTGTTTATTTGGTTGACTATAACCTCATCTTCAAGATATTTATTTTACTCTGATGTACTCAAGAAAGCTTTAAATTCTTCAAACTTTTTATATGACTGACAATTATGTTCCTGGATTCCAATTATGTGCCTGGATTTCATCACACAAGTGTAGCATACGATGTCGCTCGAAGGTTGCATTGAGTTCCCGCTCAGGTGTCAGAACCTAGTAAGTTAATAAAGTTTCTAAATTTTGGCTGCGTAATTGTCTGTGTTTAAACTCCATAAGGAGACTAGAAATAAACAGCCGGAAAACGCACAGCCTGCCTACCTTTTAAGACGAAAGAATATTAAAAGTCTATGAAGGTGCAAAAAACCTATTAATTAAGAAAAAAAGTTTTGTAAACTATTTGAGAATTAAATTTTTATGATCTCCCTGAAAACTAAATAATCGTTAAAATTAAAATAAAAAAACCATACTGCTTACGGATTTCCGAATCATTAAATATGATTTTATTTAATGAAAGAACATGCATGTTGTATTGTAGTGACCCATTGCAATAATGTGTTGCCTCTTAAAAGACTATTGGCCAGAAAACTTGATTTACGAGAATAAGTGTTCTGCTTTAGTTAATCTAAATAAGTAATATGTAAGACACATGGAAGTCCATAAAACTGAAAAAATTATGTAGTACAAATTATGTTACGTTAAAAACGAATTTTAAAAACAAATCTTTTATTTGGTAAGGAAGGTATCATTGTAATTCCCAAGTGGATCTTTAATGTATGGAATCTACCCACCTCCTCTTGGAGGGCACGATGCCTATGCCCTCCTCTCTTCCACCGGGTAGTATCTTGGTGGCTTGCCACCATTCGTCGTCAGAGGCGTTCAGCACATGAAGCACATCTCCAAGCTGGAAGGCCAGGCCCCTGCTGGGAAGCCCGCTGTCCTTAGACGGGTCATAGTCGAATAGGGCCCTATTGCAAAAATGCACATTTCATGGTTTGGATACGATTGAAAAATACTCTGTAATAATAGGATCCTACAGGAAGGACAACTAAACCCACTCATTCAGGTCTATAGGACTGGTGTATGTTAAATCAGTTTGTGTTTCCAATTCTGAAAGCTTAGGGATCATTGTGAGAAAAATCCATCTAATTTATCATCACCGTGTGATGGTCATTACCCAGTGCTATGATTTTACATGTGACGTAATATTTAGTGTGGTACTGTCGTAAACGTTTGCTTCACTGCTAGTGATTGGATGCACTCTTCGCCTCTGTTTAAAAGATATTGGACTAAGTTGTTCATGTGATTCTGTACGTAAAGAAAACACTATTTGCTGTAAAACAAACATTACAGCACTATAATCGCAAAATAATATAATCGCTGCAATTTTACAGACATATTTTTAAAGTGTTGTGTCGGGTGCAATATCAAGTGCCGATCTCGTAAATTGTTTAGGGTTGAAGTGCTTGAAATATCGGCATAAATATGGTAATGCCGTTATTAAAACCTACAAAAAGACTATGGAAATTGCTTGGAAAATAAATTGTAGAGCTTTAAAAAATGAATTGTTATTAGTATTCTTTTTAATTTAAGGGAAAAAAAGTACAAAGGCTACTCCACTAAGTATGTTTTTTTATTTGTTGCATACAGCCCAGTATCTTCAAACATCAAATAATATCATCATAAGGAAGGTGATGCATCAAGGTGGTGAAACATCAAACGTAACTCTATAAATTGTCGTTATTTTTCTTGTTTTGGTAGGGAACAATATCCTCCTGTGTATGTTTTGATTGATTTTGCTTCATCTGCAAATCTTTGCACCAGTGTCCTCACCTGACATAGAGCGACCTCTTCTGCGATGTGCGCAGGCTGCCAGAGGTGTTTAGCATCTGTTCCCGAAGTTCATGGATCTTCGCCTCGAACCGGTTGTACTCTGGAACACAACAACAAGTGAGTATCTTAATGTAAAAGAGTTCAAATTCACGGAAGAATTTCTCCCCACGCTCATTCCTATAAAATTTTAAAGAAATATAAAGAGAAAATCGGGGAGAAAATTTTCCTGTGGACATTGACCCCTTTTTAAATCAGAAATTCAAATATGAGAGGCCAAGTACGATTTAAATATTAAAAATAAAGAGTTAAAACACTTTCTTTAAAATTAATATTAAGGATTAACATAGATTTCCCACTTGCTCCATAGAGTACTTTAAAGTTGTTAATTGTTTTCAAATATAGTGCTCGTCGTTGTTTTTACAATCATTTATGAGTTACTTTCGAAACATTTGTTAATTGTTTTTTACTCAATCTTAAGTTTGCATATTTAAATCATTTACCATGAATAATAACTTATCAGTAAGTAAATATTTAAAGTGAGTTATAGTTAATCACTTTAAATACATCTAAAGATGGTGAAAGACATATAGCCACAGTCTTATAAGAATGTATCGACTTTCAAAACTTATTTTATGTGTATTTAAACTTCTTAACAAAATTTATGCTTAAAAACACATTTCATTGAAAAGGCATTTATTTACTCTATTAACTATTTGCTTTACTTATATTTGCAAAAAATCCACTGCGTCTTTAAAGCAAGACTGTTACTGTATTCAACAGTGTATTTGTTCATCTATTTACGAAAAAAATCCCAATAATTAAAAAACTTTTTCCAACATCTAATACAATTTAATCCAATAGACAATTTACAACACTAAACAAACTCCAACAAACAATTTACAGACACTAACAAGATAACCTTTGAAATAAATTCTATTTTTTGAATGGTCGGAATTGAGATAATCATAAAAAAGACAGAAACAATTAATTCCACACGTGAAACATACCAAAGACTAATCCCTAGTTGCAATTTATTCTCTCGAACAAGCTCGTTTTTTTCAATTGAAACAAAAAAGAAATAAGAATAATGATTCCGATTCCTTTTTTACAAATGTTCGAAGCAATTACGGTGGTTTTCGCAACCATTACCACTCGTTAGGAAGAGTACAACTAGGATTGTCGTTCGTTAATTCTTTTTGTGAAGATTTCGTGGTACACTCAATTAAGGTTGTTCTTTGCTTAAACGCTCTTAACGATACGATGCTCGTAATTGTATTTCGTGGGTTTGATAAAGATTAGTGATGGCTTTAAGTCTTAAAACAACCTATTTTTTTTGTAAGTGTTGATGTTAAATAAACATAAAATGGTGGTAATTACTTGTTTTTAATGATTTTGCATTGAGCGTTCGTCTTACAAGAAAATTATTAATATATTGTCAAGTTGTGTAGGTTAAGAATATGTTACTATAATTGACCAATATTGATTAATAATAATTAACATTAACCCCTTAAAAATCCCATAATTTTCAAGAAACGGTGATAAAAGTGCCGTTTTTTTGTACTTGAAAACTATATAAAATATGTGCAAGAATTTTTATATTTTAATTGGACTGCTTTTTCAGAATTGTGTAATTGTGTATGAACGTAAAATATTAAATTTTTAATTTGTTTTTAGCTTGAAATTTTAAAAAGCCAGATAATCTTATTGGCATTTTAATTGGTGGATATAAGTTAGCTTTAATCTTTTTGGCGCGTTACTAGTGCTACTTTGCTACACAAGTCTAACAACATACTTGAGGGGCCTAGCGTTTTTCCTGGTCCTCTATCTTGTAACCAAAATACAAATGAATCGCTTTCTTAACTTGCAGTGATGCTCCTTTTTTGTGTGGAGAAAATGATACTTTGCCGCAAATATAACAAAAGTTATTAGCGCTATTAATGCATTTAAAAGGTATTACAGTTATAGATTTGTCACTAATACTAAATTTTGATATTCTACAGATTCTAAAACAACCAAGGACGAAATACAAAGAATTTATTGCTCTTTTTTTCTGCACCTCTTGACGTGACAACGATTCTACTTAACGAAGGTGTATTAAGCTGCTAATATGGGTGCAAAAACCTTGAAACTTATCATCTCCTCCCACCTTTATGTTGATAATATCAAATAAAACCTGTATGAGCAAAAAATTGGAGGATTTCTGTAAATAAAATTGACTGCAATTTATTTTGCGTTTGATGCGCCCATTCATTTCGCCGTATCCTATGTAATGAAAAAACGACCGTAACTCAAAAACTAGAGCAAACTTACATTTTTTAAGGTGATATTCGTGTTTTGCACGTTGAAATCATTCAGTATTGGGTACTTTCATCTCAGTCGCATTTTCACTGTTGACCAGTGTTAATGTAAATGAGGCATTTTACCACAATGTTTAATCTGTTGATCGTGAGAAGTTGACCTTAAGGGAACAAAAATTCTTTTATATTTCTACAGACCAAAACTTTTCGTCTCTTTAGTGAAGTTTTTTTTTTTTAACTCACATGAATTTTTTTCTTTCCGGGGGTACACCCGTTACTTCTAAGAACTATCTACTCTCTTTAATCATTTACAATCTAATTTTCTTATCTACCTTACAGCGCGAGGTAAACCGTGCTTTTCACGGCAGTAACATTTTAATAAAATTGAGTCTCAAGAGGTAAAACCCATCCGAGAGTCATGCTCTTTTGCCATTACGCAGCTAAAAATAAAACTCGAGTTAACAACGCTAAGAAACAGCAGCAGACGGCAAAAATGCGTCTTTTTTATGTTTACTTGTGCACGATTCTCTTTTCGTCTGAGAAATGGCAGAAGACTGCTCAGCATTTTTCTATCCCAAAATGAGGTGAATAAATTATTGGCTGAATGACAAGCTAGATCTTGAGTACTAATACGACTAAGATGGTCTCTATTTAGTGTTGAAATGTTTTAATGGCATCTACTTTTGAAAAAGGGTTTTCCAAAATTGTAAGGTAACGTTTGCTACTTTTTAATATTTCATTTAGGTTTTAAAAATAAGTTTTAATAAATGTAACAAAGACACGGTTTACTGCTTTTGACATTTAAACTTAGTTACCTGAACTATATTAAATATCACGAAAATAGTGTATCGAATTTAGTTTTTTTTCTTTTTAAATTTAAAATCTGAGGGATACAGAACAGACGTATAAACCTGTCACCTAGCTGTTAAGTTTTCCAGCAACACACATAATTTGTAAAAATGTTATAATTTTACTAAATTTTAAAATTTGAAGAAAGTATGGAGTCATTGAAAATCCTCTGCTACAGAAACATAAATTTAAAAATCTAAAGAAATTAAAATTTTCATTAAAAATTTAAATTTTATTCTCATGCAGTAAAAATAAATTTACACTTTAAACAATTTATCCCTGGAGGGTAAATATTTAATTATTTCAAATGTATAATCCTGTTGTGCTGAAGTTCCCAAACTTTTAGACCCAATTTTCTAACAGAAAGCAATCTAAACAACAACATTTAGTTTTTGTAAAAAAAGTACTTTATTTTAGTTAGAATAAATACAAAAAAAATCTAATTGCTGAAAATAAAGTACTCTGTGTGAGAAGTTCGTGCTAGGAAGCCCCGGCGCATATTTCGGGAAACTTTTAAACTTTACAAAAGTGCGATTCCCCTATAATCAAATGAAAAGGAAGCCACCGTGCCTTCAATATCAAGTAACGCCCTCCGTTTTTCTCATTTTGAAGGTACTTAGTTAAATGGGATTACACAATTATGTCTCTATTTATCTTGGCTAAGCATTGTGAGTAAGCAATGGATTCAATCGCATAAATGTAGGGACCGCTTTTTATGTGGCGGGCACTATATAATTGAAATGGTGCATGGAAGTTACCAAGAATTAGTTATACATGATGGTCATTTGATGAGTAATGCTAAATAATATAAAGTATGAGAATGATAATACATCATTTATGAAGATAATTCCATTATTGAGATAACACTTGCATAAGGAAATAGTTATCAAATGTTCAAAAAAAGGTATTGATCTTTACAATTATACTCTCGAATTTGAGTTGGATAGAGTAATCTGTCTGAAAAGGTTTCAAAGGAGATAAACAAGAATAAAATGTTTAAAATTTAAAATCGTAAAAAAATCTTTAACCGATTATTTTCTTTTGCATACTTGTCACATTCTATGTAATGTAAAATTTGTTCATAACCTCTTTTATTTAGAGTTAACTACTCGACCCCCTTCTCCTTTACGTGTATAGCTAGAGGGGGATGCGTTCAAGAAGAATCGAGTACCCCGTGTTTTGCTAACGTTTATTGGGTGTGGCATATAAATGTGGCATAATGTGGCATATAAATGTGGCATAAAAATCTATAAAAATGTAAGATTCTTTTATGGCAGTATAATGCGTTGTGTATCGAGGAAAGGACAGATTTTGATATTTTGTTTAGTAATTTCACAAATTTTGTACCAAGTATGTTATTTAAATGCTAAGTTAGGGTTGTTACATTTTGCATTAGTTTTATAGCATATTATTTTAATATCCAAGGTTATAGCAGATGTTTACGAGCAACAAAACTCGATATAGGTAATAGTTGTAATAATTTAGGATTATTTTTAATTATTATTTTCTAATTCTTATTAGCTTCATTACAATTAAAACTTAAATTTTTTATGTATATGTATAGAAAACTATAAAAATGGCAGTGAAAGATAATAGAAGACTTGATGTTATGAATAAAATGCATCGACAATTTTTTTGAAAAATCTCATCTTTTTAACACAGTAGGATGCACTATACAGAAACAGCCTACACCGCGTTTTGTTAATATCATATAGAGTGTGCCATTACTCATCTGTAAAAATGTAAGACTTCTTTAGTAAAAAAAGGATTGAAATCGAAAGTAAAGCTATCTTCGTTTTTTGAACGAAAAATATCCTTTTTTCGCATACGTGATTCCAACCGAAACATTCGCATTCTCAAAAAGCCCATCCCATCTTCATTGTAACGCCATCTAATGTCACGCAGAAGATTCCATTTCCGAAGAAAAGCCAAATTCAATTTCCTATTCGCACCTGATCTACGGTGAAGTTGAACTTCAAATGGAATAGAAAATAAGAAACCCTTTTAAATCACAATATGCAGAATAGAATAGAATCAAATGAAATGGCCCCATTTCCTTCAATGTCCGAAGCAACAAGATGCAATCCTCAATAGAAAACCAATGGTTTTGTCAATGGAGGGCTTTTTTTAGAAAGTCCTTCTAACTCTAAGCGGATTATAAATGTTTGAGATTTATATAAAATCGGTAATATACATAAATAGATGGTAGGTGATTTGTATTTATGGGTTTTAATTATGATTAATATTTAGTTGATTTGATTGAGTCAAAATGTGTAGAAACAATCACACAGCTTCAACTTTAGTGTTTGTTTTAGAAAATTGGAATTATAAATATAGGTTTTGTTTCACAATATAAAATCATTTCTGAAGAGGACTTAGGCTTAACACTTTCGCCAAGCAGGATTTTTGTTTCCGCGTAATATGTGATAGGAATATCTTTATCGAATCCTTAGTTCTACGACCGACTGGGCCGTTTTAGAAGTAAATGGTTAAAGGAAATTTTAAACTTTATTATGTTATACTATTTATTCTCATACTTTTGTTTTAAGTATGTAATGCTAAAGAATTTTATTAAGACTTGACCAATGAAGGCAAACAGGACAAAAGTTAATTTTCAAAACAAACTTTTCACAGTATAAGCATTATTTAGTATTTTTTTATGTAAGAGTATTTACAGAGTACAGTTTTAGTTCTTAAAATATTCAATCAAAATACAATAAAAAAGTTCACAATTGGTTAATATATTAAAGCAAAATACGACTCCCTAACGTAAAAACATCGAGCCGTAAAAATTATTTAAGATATTTAAATACTTAGATTTGCTAGTTGCTAAGTCTTATCATTGATTTAGTTATTGATTATGTAATCCACAGGTAGACTTAACTTTGCTGAAAAGGTGGGAGAAACAAATTTCCACTCTAGGTAGGATGGTAGAAGAAAATCAATATGAATTTATGAAATTTCGGATACATAAAAAATATTTTAATAGAGTAAATAAGCCAAATAGGAAATAAAAGATTTTTTTAGTTTAAGTTGACGGAAGATATACGAGTTGCAGTAAAAAAGATAAATAAAAATTTTGCATGAAAATTAAGAAGGTTAATTTCTTCTATGTTATGCAAATTGTTCCGATGGTTTAAGCTTTTTAACTTTTGAAAAACCATAACCACATTTACCTTGGTTTTGTTATTCAATAAATATATTTTTACTTTACTCGTTTTTATGCGTAATTTAGTTGCAGTAAAATTAGTTACGAATTTAACAGTAGTATGTGTAAAGAGAGTAATTCCCGACTATTTATTAAACAATTGTAGTTATATACTGAAATGTAAAAATATTTTGGCTTATTTGCGTCTAAATTATAATTACTATCTAGATTCTAGAATTTCTAGTGAACAGACGCCGTCTATATAAAGCTAAAAACTACTTAAAAATTATTAAAAATAGTAAGAGTTTAATAGATGTATAAGTTTATTATTGTAAATTAAATATTAACACATTAATAATCAAGCATAAACCAAAAGCATAAATATTCTTTTTTTATAAATGCAAGATATGTAATTGACTGACATTTAAAAAAAATTTATTGAATTGGTATTATGACACTAATATAAAGAAGTATATGAATATTATCTTTGATAACTGTGTATCCATTCTACTGACTTGGGAGTTCGTACTACTTTTTGGATATTAAATACCTTATTTTTTGTCAAATAAACTTTCTTCTAAGTATTTAGTCTCAACTTCTAAAATATTTTTTTGAATAGTTTCATAGATGACAATCGGTGCAGTCATCTGTGTTTACATCACACCAAACCACAACGAAAAATTTAATTCCTCGATTAATTTGAAATTCTAATGCTACATTAATTATCGCATGATTATATTCCCTAACTGGTCAAATAAAACCAACTCCTCAGTGGTCAAAACTAAACTGACCGCACCCCTTTACACCAAATGACCTTTTCCTTGCATCAAGCGCGGAAGTACAAAACAATCCCCCCCCCCCAAACTCACCCCCCAATGTCACTCCTTTAAGAATCAATAAGCCTGCATTCCCCATACAATCGTCTGACGGCCGATGCATCTGGCAACACTAGAAGGTAACTTACCTGAAGATTGTTTTCTCTTCCTCCCCCGTCTGTGGTACAGGAAAAACAACGGATAGAGGAAGGAGATGTGGCGGGAAAATATTGGGGACGATTTTCTACTATGTTTCGCTTTTGGGATTGGGGGAGGGGAGCGGTTACGGAGGTTGGGGATGAGGAGGTAGGTAGGTGGCGACATCTAGTTGTGGAAAATAGTAATACTGATAAAGTAGTAAATTATCTAGTTGTGGAAAGTAGTAATACTGATAGTATAATGCGTTGTGTAACTTGAATAGAATTGATTTTGACACTTTGTTAGTAATTAAACTTCTTTTGTAGTAAGTATGTTATTAAAATGCTTTGTTAAGGTGGTTACGTTTTGTATTATATTTATAGCATATTATTTTAATATTCAAGATTGTAGCAGATGTTTACAAGCAACAAAACTCGATATAAATAATAGTTGTAAGACAAAGGATTATTTTTAATTATTACTTTCTTATGCTTCATTAGAATTAAAATTCAAAAAATGATAGAAATTGTAGTTTTTTTCACATTTGTCTAGTTAAAAACAAATTACGATTTTTTTTTTATCTATGTGTATAGAGTTTAGTTTAGTTTGAATTATCGTCGCACTAGAGCTACACGAGGGCTATTGGCGACGGTCGTCGTATTTTAGAACCACAGTCAAGTGAGGTCTATGTGTATAGAAAACTATAAAAATTGTAGTGAAAGATAATAGAAGACTTGATGTTATGAATAAAACGCATCAAAATTTTTTATGAAAAAATATCATATATTTAAAACAGTAGGATGCACTACAGAAACCAGATTTGATTTCTTATGATGATTAAATAATGTTGATTTCAGCGAATTTTAATGATTAAAGGAAAAAATCTTGCTGTAAACGGCGATTTTATAAATACTAATTCGATTTTACTTTTAAATTTGTACCAATTATTAAATTCAAAACCAATTCATTTCACCTAAATACTAAAAGATATATAATACACAAAAGTGTTACCTCCTGAGTTAGAGTAGGAAGTGGATACACAGACTTTTTTCAACATTGATGCTGGTGTTTTGCAGGGGGAAATTTTGGGTCCTATGTTATTTATGTTATTTTTGAATAACATAAGACTACATTTAAATAAATCAATGACCCACGGTACTTTGGAACATACTTACAGCTTCGGAAATTTTTATACATATTTTACTTTATGCTGATAATGCTGTGCTTTTGACTATTGTCCAATAAATCTTCAAGAAAACTTAACGTTCTTGAAAAATTATGTAATGACTTCGATTTAACTATAAGTATTAATGAAACTAAAGCTCACATTTTTTATGTAAAGGTTGTAAAATTTCGACAATGAAAATATTCTTCTACAATAACAATGTTCTGCAAATTGTGTGTTTCTAGTTATATTTATCTTGATATTCCATTTTCTTGAACCCTGTAAAAATTCTGTTCTATTTACGGCACATTAAAGACAAAGTACTTACCATCAATTATTAATGTTTTGAAATTACGGGATGATTTGAGGAGTGAACTTTTAAATGACTAAAATTGTGTCCATGCATTCACTTTTGTTCCCTATTCATGTCTTTTTCCCATTATGTTCTAAACTTTACTAGTTTGAATTACTTTACGGGCTTTTCGTACTATTATGCAACCTTCTTGTATTTTTTGTTCTATTTTGCCACCCTTTGTACTTGGACTATGGCTTACTATACTAAAAAATATTCTATTCTGCATTGTAATTCAAAACCATCCAAGATCCAAATTCATGGTATTACAAAAATTAACACATATACTATGTAAAATATAACCTACAGTAATCCCAAATCATAAAAAAACTATTTACTATTGTTTGAAAGCGAATTGAATAGATATCAATTTAAAATGTTTTACACAAACTTTATATTGAGGAAGCACTAGAGTTCGAATCTATGTTTAACTAACTCTTAATTATTACTGTTACATATGCTATTATGCCAATCTACTTAAAAAACAAATATGTTAACGAGAAACGCTGTTACCATCGGGATAAAAATTCACAACCCGCCAATTGGGAATGCTCGCCTGAAACGTTTTTCTTCATTGATGTTCACCAACGCAAATTAACAATAGATATTGCTCCGAGTAAATTCTACTTACGCGGAAAGTAAACAAGCGAATAACCAATGGCTGTCTTATCAATTATCTCTGAAATGATTACGCGCTTAATAATTGATCTTCCAGAACAATTATCTTTGAAGCCATTCGCCTTAGGAATGGACGAACAAAAGATAATGTTCCTCCCAGCGAATTCATTAATGAAAGTGGCATTTTCGAAAAGAATCATTAAGACAATTAGTTATGGTAAGGCCATGGAGGTGGGAGTCAGGAGAAGTTAGCTGGTAAAAACCGAAGCAAAAGCTGTTCATCAAGAGTAGTCTTTGGTCACTTCCCCAATGGGCACAAATTGATACTTTGGCTAAGTATTTGGCCTACGATGCATACAATTAATTTTTTTTATATGCATCGTATGCCAAATACTTAGCCAAAGTATCAATTTTTGCTTATCGGGGAAGTGATTTAAATATTTAAATTTACATAAGGAAGTATTAGAGCTTCGTATTAATTTCGATCTTGTACTACCCTCTACAACGGGAATATTTCTTATGATGTCACGCTTTTCATATTACGATTTCATTGGTTGTTTTATTTTCTTTCCTTACTACTTGAAACAAGCTCATTGGTTTCTTATGATGTCACGTGCTACGAACTGCGATTTCATTTGTTGTTTTGTTTTCTTTAGGTACTACGTGAAACAAGCCCACTGCACAAATTGTGATTAAAAATGTAATTACAAATTCTTGAAGTCTAAAAGACGTTTGGAATAGAAACTACACTAAGAATGCGCAGTATTGTTTAATTGGGCCTATAAATATGATGGGTCTAGTAGCAAAACTCACATTCTCTAATGTATAACTAACATATGGAGGCCGGCTATTTCATTGGCAAATTCATCCAATTGAATTTGCAGCAGTCAAAAGTCGCCTATGAACGGATCGGACCCTATATCTTAGTTATACTTAGGAGAATATGATTTTTGCAACATAGAGCCTTCATATCACATCGATTAGGCGACTTCCACACAACTTCCCTTTTTTTCGCTCCAAGTATCTAAATCTGATTCCTATCTCCACGGATGAGACTGTCTTCCGCTTCATAGGAGGGACATTTATAAGTTTAACTAGATTGCTATTGATCGCTTGTGTTGTTACAAAGTTGTGGAAAATGCAGATATTGGTAATGCATTAAGTTATGAATGGTTGCTAATTATCGGTTAAGTTCGGTTAGTTAGTTTAGTGGATGGGTTTGTGCATCATTTCGAGGTTGTTGGCCTGAGTTGTGGAAAATTTAATTTATGAATCTTCTTTTGCTTTTAGAGCTCCATTAAAAGACAACGAAGTTCAGTAGATATAAAGGTTAAAAGGTTAGTAAAAATAAAGTCATTCATCGGTTATGATATGATCATGCAGATTTAATAAAATATGTTGAGTGAAATTTTAGAGGAATAATATGCGTTAAAAAGAATTTGTGAAAGACATGTAAAAGTGTTCAGTTCATTCTAAATATAGGTTTTCTTATCAAATTTTAGTCAGAGAATAATGTTTAGCAGAAACGTTTATAAATTGTTTCATGGTCGTTAAAAGACTTACAATATATGGTATAAAACGTACGGTGGAAGGTATTATAGACCACGATATGTTTTCTCCACACACATTTAAGAATGAATTGTTAATTTGACTGGAACTTATGAGAGGAAACAGATCTTTAAATGCAGCCAAATTTTTTTTATGAATTTTAAAAGCTCTTGAGCTTGTCTGTCAATATGAATATAATTTCAAATAATTTTCAGCATATCTTTAATTTATCATGTTTCATACTATTAGCTTATATGCGTAACAAATTTCAGATTTTTTTGGGGGAACAGTCTAAAATACATAAATATACAGCAAACGGAGAAGAAACATTGTACAGGTAGACATAGGGGGCATAAAATTTAACACAGTTAACAGAACAAGAATACACCTATTCAAATTGAATAAGTTTCTTTTACATGGGAAGTAAGAAAAATTATTTTTATATTGTTTAAAAATTACAATATTTTTTTTAAAAATTGAGTTATCAATAAAAGGAGCGGTTAGTCGCATATCTTATCTATGCTAAGCGAGCAAATGAATTCAAAATACTTGAGACATTCATTATTTAATGAACCCAAATTGCTAGGTCTGTTACCTCTTCTCTGCATACAATTTATAAACTACGTACTTGGGTTATGGTATTTCCTTTGTCAAAAGTGCAAATAGATGGTCAACGGACTGTTTGAGGTCGTTTTTGATTGGAGTCCTGTTAGCTTTTTAAATTATTAGTTCTACTAACTATTTAAAAGTACAAATGAAATAGAAAATTTTACTCTCACTAATTCAATTACAGAAAAGTTAGAAATCAACAGTTTTCATGCCATTTAAAAAAAACTCCAAAATTGCTTCCAACTAATTTTCAGGAATAGATACAAGCAAGAATTCATACCTTTCCTTTTTATTTTGACTTTTCTGACAAAAATCAACGGTTTCAAAATGCATGAAATAAATGAGAGAATACACCAAAATCTTCTCATGTCCACCCTTGCTAAGAACCAAACAACACTGTAAAAATGTGTTGTGTAACGTTACACCATTAAACTGGTGGCACCTAGCTGCCTCCCCTGTGCTAAGTAATTCAAGCACTTTCTACCACCAGTTTAATGGAAAAAGCTTCTTATTTGTGTAGCGTTACTCCATAAAATTGGCGACTGCCTAGCTCTCTCCAGCTTTACGGAGTAGCGTTACACCGAATTTATAGAGTAACGCAACACAAGAAGTTTACTCATATATTTCGGTGTAACGTTACTTGATAAAGCTGGAGACATAACTTTCTGCCACCAATGTTATGGAGTAAACTTGATTTGTGTAGCGTTACTTCATACATTTGGTGCGAAGTTAGAGTAACGTTAACAAATTTTTACAGAGAACCTCACTGTAAAAAAACTGTAAATTTACGAGCGTTTGCCCTTCAATTTTTATGGGAAACAGCCTTATTTGATGGAAAACGGTCTAAACCACTAAATAAACGGCCTTATCCCTTAGACTGTTTGAAAATTATGGCGATTCCCGTATTTTTACAGTTTTAGCTCATCTATGAGCTATAGAAAATGATGGGCAAGAGTGTTTTTTTATCGGGGTGTGACTCGAATCCCTGCTGCCGTTCCCTGCTCGTTATTTTACATGGATTTTTTTTAACAGTGTGTAATACCTTGTGAGATGCCTTACCTTCCGGCCTGTACTGTACCACCATTGTGACTGTCTGTCCGGCCCCTTTGAGGGCGGCCGCGGCTTGCTCGTGGGTGGCATGCCGTAGATCGACGTTGTTCACCTACAACACGAAATTGTGTAGGACATTATTTAATAAGACTTAACGGAGAATGAGATTGAATGACCGCGGGTATCCAAACCAATGTGCCTCTGGTAATCCAATGAGGAAAAAAAATGATTTTCTAAGCCACATTTCTCCGTCTGTATTGAATATTTTTACAAACGGTTTTTTATATGATAAATGTAGTTGACTTACAAAGCTCTATAATTCCACTTTTGAAATTGCCTTGAATATTTCTTAAATTTCCAATAAATGAGTTTACAACAAAACATTCGAACCAATTTTAAAAAGTGGGTATATAGAACCTTGTAAGTCAGCTACATTTATTACATATATATATAAAAAAAGTTTGTAAAAATGTTCAATACTGCCGGAGAAATGTGGCTTAGAAAATTATTATTTTTCAATTGGATTAACACAGAGGCACTTAGAGACCCGCGGTCATTCAGTCTTATTCGCCCTTAACAGCTATTCATATATGCAAGCAATCTAATATATGATGGCTCTAACTGCAAAACTCACTCTCTTAAGTACAGCTATGGTATAGTGGTAGGTCCGTTTATTGGCGACTTTTGGCAATTGCTAAAATTTAAAGTACAGTTGATGTACCTATCAAGTTATATTGAAATTGAACTATAATGCTTACCAAACTCATGCTTTTTCGTTGCTTGGCGACATAATGAATTTAGACCGCAATCAATATCACAGTTGTACTTTGGAGATTGAGATATTTGAAGTTAGAGACAGATTATGTAACACTCAAATGACGAAAACGCTCTTTTAATCGGGAGGTTCACCTCCCGATTAAAAGAGCGTTTTCGTCATTTAGTATCAAATAATGTAATATCAAATAATGTAATAAAACAAAGAAAGCATATATGTTTTTAGAAAAAAAAATATAGACAAAAGCAGGATGTAAGAAACAATACTTAAGTAGAAGATAAAAGTAGAAGATAGAAACAGCGGAGTAGGGTGTGTGTGTAGGAGAAGCTTGAAAAGAGATATTGATAGAGAGGCAAGTTGGAGAAACGAATAAAAGAAAAAGAAGATAAAATAACATAGGTCTAAAATAAATATAGAGAAAATACAATATTTTTGAAATTAATAGATTAATAGAATGTGACAACGTGGTGGTATGGTTAGTCCCATAGAACTAATGCATTAGTTTTGAATTCCTAACTTCTTCTAATTCTACATATATGAATAGGTATACTCACGGAGAGTATCTGGTCTCCCCGCTTGAGCTCTCCGCTGATGTCGGCCGGTCCCCCGGTGAGGATGAAGGAGATGAAGATTCCCTCCCCGTCCTCGCCGCCCACGATGTTGAAGCCCAGGCCCGTGCAGCCCTTGTTCAGGATCACCTTGCGAGGATCCCTACAACACACAACACGTTCCACGTTACCCACACTATAAGATTTTCTAAACGTTGCAGTTTTTTTGGTGGATGAAGCCTTTTGCAGATTCGACACGTTCCCTGGCACTGAGAGCCATTTTTGTTGTATCATCTAGGCGGCTCTCGCTACTATTTTTGACGCTCAGATTGTCATGAATCTGAGCTCTCTGTGGATTTTAAAATGTGCCGATATTTAATTTTGCCGAGAGAACCCAAGTCAAATGAGTACTCAAGGGATCTCTTACAATCATTATAATCATATTGCAGATAAGTATTATATCAAAATATGGTGACTTTTAAATAACTATATTTATTTTATTAGCCATGTTTTCGTTGTTTCATGGAAGTTTTTAAAAGTTTATTCGCTTTTTGTTAGGAACACATCATTGTTTGACGATGAATATCTATAATAATAAAAATTTGTTTGTGTGTAATAAAGTTTTGTGTGTGTGTTTGTTTGTGGGTATGTCTCTTATAGACTCATAAACTAGACATTTGTTTGACTCGTAACTTGGCACAAATGTGTAGTTCATACTTAAGTTACAGATTTCGAACTTTCAGAGCTCAAAATATTCTATTTTTAGAGAAAATTAGAATATTCTGGAAAAAAACCACCACTTTCGCTCAAATCCGATAATTTTTTTTACTTTCCGGATGCCATCTGCTGAAAAAATTAAATAAAACTTTTAACGAAAATATTTAAAATTGAAAATGTTTATTTTATTCTGTTGCCATTACCTTCAGAAACTAAATTCATTATTTGAAAAATAATTGACATGTTTCAAGTGACGTAATTCCGTCCAGTCTCCATTCCCGGATTTTATTGTGGGTTTAGGTGATGGATTTCTTCACTGATGGTTCTGTTGATTGCAAAAATGTGCATATTTAAGCTACTTCCGTGAATTATAACTATGATGGTTGTTCAAGGCCATCATACTAGAGTTACATTTTAGGGTTTTGTTTTCATTTTTTCGTCAAATACGTTGCCAAACTCGCCATATTCTTACCTAAACGCGCCAAATAATATATATATTTTTTAAATTTAAAAGCTGGTTTGTTTTTTGAAGGCCATTGTGGTAGAGCTGTATAATAAGAGTGTTTGTAGCTATATCTCTTTTCTCGCCAAATTCTTTCCAAAAACGCGCCAAATGAGCTAAAAGGTTTTTATATGTTTATGAGGGAAATTACGATGACTTTTATGCGTGCATTTTATACCGTATTTTTTTATTTTGGATTTTTAAGGTACTATAAGTAACAGTATTTTATACTTTATAACGAGCAGGAATAATAACACAAGTTATTATTCTATAATGGATTAAATTGTACATATACTTGGATCAATTAAAACTTTTTTTTTAGTCCGTGCGAAGTACGGGTATTTATTTGCTAGTCTTGGATATTTTTTAGCATGTTCGTTAATTCAGATATGTAGTAAAAGACATTCCAATTAATTTCTCAACTTTTAGAAAGTACTAAATTCTTAGAATGTCAGGTAATGTAAGTAAAAATTTAATGAATACATAAAATAGTTTTCATATACTTTATGCTAATTTCATGCAAAATTATCCTTTCTGTAGTGTAAGCCATGCTTGTAAAAAGTGATTATCACTACAACTTTTAACACTAAATGAAAAGAAAATAACGGAATAGCTGATCTAAACTTATTAAAACTAAATAACGTAACTTGCTTTATTTAATTTGCTTTATTTTTCAAATTTAAAAGGCTTGTAATTACCTCTTAAATTGTGACTTACAATACAGTTACATGGAATTAGCCTCTAATGTTATACTATCTTTTCTAGCAAGGTAATATGAATTTGTAAAAAAATCGAATAGTCTATAACATTGTAAAGTTATTCAATTCGATTGAATTAAAGATTGTAAACATTCTTAAAAATGAGTCAATGTGTAAAAATAACCTTGGAATAAACAAAAAAAAACCTCTATTGACAACAAACCTAAATAACAATCATATAGATTCTTTTCTCTCCATGCAACTAATGGTATATACAAAGAAAATCACGTTATATTTTCCTTTTAGTATTGATATCGTCTGAAGTTTCGAATGTCAAATGCGAGAACAAACTCTTACGATGGTTTGACATAAATGACGTCTGAGTAGTGTTCTTACCCTCAAGGGGTTTTCGGAAAATCCTTTATTTGTCACTGATATCCAATGTCGAACGTAGAACATTCCAGAAGAAAGAAATATGGCGACGGCTATCGAAGATATATATTTTTTTATTCTCCCCATTTCTGTTTCCATATCAGGGTTCATTCGGTCGAGAGTTGTCGGAGATTTTCTTCAAAAATAGATTCATTTTTAGAGTAGCTAGTTTGGAACGTGAGAAAATTTGGTTAGTATAAATATTTTGTTTTTGTAACAACGTGGTGTAAAACTGATATTGAATTTAGATAGATTTTTAAAAGTTGGCGAAGCATTTTTCAGAAAGTTAAACTTATTATTTTATATTCGGTATAGAAAGAAAAACTAGTTCGAGTCAAACAGTAGTTTTTACTTTGGCATTGAACAGATTTTCGAACATTAATAATTGTTTATCTATTATATTAAATTGTTACTTCATTTTACAAAAGTATAAAGAGGTGTGCAGTGGGAAGTATCTTTGAAACACGGTTCTAATACTTTTAAATTTAGTCTAATGTATGAAAATATAAAATCTATACAGCTTTTTAGAAAAATTTCCGAGAAAATTTATTGGTGATTCTTGAAGGGCTCCTATATCATTTTCATATTATCACAGGCTATTCGCAGCAATCGAAACCATAAACCGCTTCGAAGCACGTGGGAGGATCCAAACGACTATTTGATAGATGTGAACATTTGCATGTAGCAGACACCGAAGACGATCCCACTAGTGAAATCGATAGGACCTTTCACTTTAAAGTTCTTGTATGTACTCATTTCTGAAACCATGTACTACATACTCAAGAATAACCTGACGTTAATTTTTGAGCATGTCCATGCTTCAAAGATGAGTTCAAATTGGCCTTATGTTTTCATTATTAAGTATGTTCTTCACTGGTTTAAATTTTGTGCTTAGTATCACCATAATAATGTTTCCTAGTAACTCCAACAGCTGTGTGGTGAGATGTCTTACCATATTTTCCGTATTCGGCTGAATCATTTTTCAGGTTTTGGATACACAAAAAAAGGAGAAATGGTACAACCGAATACCTAAAAAATGGTGAAACATTTCATCAAACAGCCGTTACAGATACTAGGAACGATATTTTTGGTAAACCCCTGCGCCAAATTTTTAACGAAGTAAAGGTCATTTAAAAGTTTACCACAATACTTTAGAAATAATAATGCATTGATAGAGTTTTTCACGTGAATCATTTTTTAAAGTATCATTACTGCTTTGCAATATCATACATGGCATGGCGTGTTTGTTGGCTTTCTTTAAAAGTTTATCAGTTTGACGATGAACGCCTACTTTTTAACTTCTATGATATAAAAATCAATTCTAAGTTGTTATCTGACTAGTATTTTGCTATAAGATGTCGGTATGCCTTTTAAAAAGCTAGATTTAAATAATAGATAAAAAAGTGATTGTTACTATTTTTCATTTCAAGAAGTAGTTATCAATTTGGCAGTAAAAT
This sequence comes from Oedothorax gibbosus, assembly GCA_019343175.1. Taxonomy (NCBI): domain Eukaryota; kingdom Metazoa; phylum Arthropoda; class Arachnida; order Araneae; family Linyphiidae; genus Oedothorax; species Oedothorax gibbosus. The sequence goes on from CM033270.1 coordinate 23,917,176, forward strand.
AAATATTTTCTTCGATTATGCGTTCATTAAATATAGATTTATTACTATTTACTTATCTAACTAAATATTTAAACATGTTTCATGAAGGGATGCTTATCCTTCATAAATTTCGAGCATTTTTGCGATTTTACAGAGATTTCATAAATTATTCATTTCTCTTAAGACAGAAGACACCAAATTCTACTTTATTTATGTCAAGAACCAATCGTGCCCCATGGTGGGGTAGCCGTTTATGCTTTTACCAACGGCCCTACTTTGTTATCGAACACGAATTTATTACGCCCCCGAACGGAGCTGAGTTGAGATGTTTCGAGCCCCTCCCAGAACGGTCGTTTGCATAATGTCCTTCCTCCATTTCTGCCATAAGTGTGAGAAACTTTCGTTCAAGACGTTAAAGTAAAGACTATTTGGTAAAGATATAGTATGGAGTTTCATTGGTTGGGTAGTGTGTGGAGCACGAAGAATTTTATGGAGATGTCATGGTCTTTTAAAAAGTAGTTTGAGTTTTATGGAGGATCTAATTCAACTCGATTATCCATAAAATGTTCTCACCCACATGATAAATTCAGCAGTAATTATTTTGCACCTCGAATAATTTTTGAGGAAACAAGCAAAGTCGAATCTAGGGCTATTGTTTTTAGTATGACAAGAGCGTAAAGATAACTAACTTATACAAGCAGCCTTTTCCCATCAAATGGCACAAACAATTGTTTATAAATTATATACTTTTAAAAATTTACTTTTAACATAATTTACGTTTTACAAACTTATAAAAAAATACAAATAGAATTTTACGAATCGTGTAAACACTAGTAATGCAATCCTTTCAATGAAGAATAAATTAGACAAATTAGATTTAGACAAATTAGACAAATAAATTAGACAATAAATGTTTAATGCAAACCAACAAAATCTTTCAACTGGTAAAAACTTGCTTTTAAATGATTTGAAAACTGTAATTTGTTCTACAAAAGTCAGGCGTAAACAGTTTAAAAGGGAAAAATACAATTTTAAACTAAATTTCTACACATACACTACAAACTAAAAGTTTTTAATTAAATATTAAATGATAAACAAGAAGCAGTTTTTATTTTACATAACAATAAAATTGTTTTCATAACATATTTTTAAAAAATGTTGGTTGACACAATTTTAGGGTAATGTATCACTGTTACAAAAAATTACATTGTCAGATATTTTACACGATTTTAAAGTTAGACAGATATGTTTAAGACTTTCTAAGGGGATACAATTTTGACAAGTTAGTTTGAAACTGCTTGTGACATCGAGTATGACATTGACGGTTTCAGCTGATGCTACAACAAAGATGAACACTGATCTTACTTTCTTGACTCGATGTAAGGAAGGTAAAATATCAAACCGACAGATTGCTTGTAAACAGGGTAAAAATACCTATGCTTTTACAAATTTCTAAAAAGTTATTTGAAGCAGTTTGATTTAGCTAAACATATAAATCGATTTAAAACCGTTAAGTTTTCTTTAAAATATCGAAAACAAGATAAATTTGTGCAGGTTTTTTTAAAATTTAAATACCAACGAAGAATTTTATGTGGCTGAAACTTGGAGTTTTAGCGGAAATAACTTCGAATAAAAAATAATCAACTTTTTTATTTAACATTTTTAAACATATGACTTTTTTATATAAAAAAAGAAGATTTAATTTAAACTAATTGTCAATGATATTAGGTTATTCCCCAATCATGGACATTTAAAAAAAATCTTGCCTTACCTAGTGAAATTTTCATCGGTGGCGACTTTGGGGAGAATAGTGTTCATCAAAGAATCACTCCCGTACTTTGACATCGGCAGACTCACTGAAAGATACACAACAAGAATAAACCAGCGCATAAAGACGTTATCAGGGATTGGAGTAACACGTTACTTGTAACAGTTACTCTTCATATTAAGTAACTGTAACAGATTTACCTTTTTAAGGGGGAATGGGCGCGCTGGACCGCGGGTCTCCAAACTCAAGTGCCTCAGTGTTAATCCAATGGCGAAAAAACTATTTTCTCTGCCACATTTCTCCGGCTGTATTGAATATTTTTACAAAGTTTTTTTTTTAAATGATAAATGTAGATAACTTACAGGTTTCTATCTTCCCACTTTGTGAAATGGCTTTGATCATTTTGTGTAAAATTATTTATTGAAAATTAAAAAAAAATATTTGAACCAATTTCAAAAAGTGGGAAGGTCGGGACCTGTAAGTCAGCTACATTTATCACATAAAAAAAAATCCGCTTGTAAAAATATTCAATACAGCCAGAGAAATGTGGTAGAGAAAATATTTTTTTCGCCATAGGATTAACACTGATGCACTTTGCTTTGGAGACCCCCGGTCCAGCGCGCCCATTCCCACTTAATGAAGTAACTGCAACAGAGTTACTTTTTAAAAGTAACTTCCCAATCCCTGCGGTTTTTCATTGTTTGATATAATTTGTATCGAATGAAGAAGTATATTCAGTCCCTTTGGAGCCTCTGGGTTCGGGTTCGAATCCCGGTAAGGCATGGATGTTTGTGTTTGTCGAGTATATGAGAAGTACGTGCTCGTTAAATCTGTTGGCTCCGAAAGTCCTCCAAGTTCCCATACCAAATCAATACCTCTGGGGGTGACAAGCCAATTCTGGGAATCCTCTAGTTGGCCTCTATCTCTAAAAATTAGATGGATCCACTTATGTGTGTGTGTTGTCTGTTGTGTCTGTCTTACTTGACGAAGGTTTATAAGCGGGTCTCTGACCAAGAACACAAACCTGAATATATATGTCTACCAACCAACCATATTCAGTCAGTGGTTAATGTATTACCATAGAGGTAATGCATTAGTTTAAAAAAAAAATCCCAACTCCTGTTAAAGTATTGCGAAGTAATGTAAGTCTTTTTCTACCAGGTATGAGAATCGTCATAACATCAAAATATAACAAATGCAAAATGAAAATATTATCCGGTTATCTAATAATTGGTTGGTAAAGTTTAAAAGTAGTGTCGCATTCTTCAGAATATTTTGGGGGTAATTAAAATTTAAAATTTAATAATTAAATAACCAGATGATATTATCCCTTCTAATTAGCTTTATGTTATGACGATTTTTATACCTTGTGAAAAAAATGCTTACATGGCAAAGCAATACTTTCGCAAAAGTTCTGATTTCAGAAGTAATGCATTAGCTCTGTGAGAGAGACCATCCCTCTTAAAATTGGATGAAATCCAATTTTAAGACGATTATATCATCATTTTACGATTAGGAAGAACAATTATTCAATACATTGTTAAAATATGAGAAGAGACGCTTCTTATATTAAATTATTATAATAGTTGAATCTTGGTTTGATTTATTTGAGAGAGCTACGGTCTGTTGCTACACAAGGGCTAATTATACCTATTTCTTAAAGCTGGTTACGAAAAGACTGCCAAAGTAGGATTCGAACTTACAGACTTTTAATAGCAGAAACGTCACTTTTCTACTTACGGTGCGATACTAAGGGTCTGCAGATTTGGAATGGCAAACATGGATAATGTGTTATAAAAGAAATGGTCAGCTATTTTTAGCTAAATAACTCAAATAAAAAAAACTTTTTCAGATTATTGTGTGCTATTGTGAGACAAAATGTTAAACTTATTAACTAAAATGAAAAAAAAAACAGTTTGTATTATATCCAACTCTTAAAAGGGTTAAAAAGTGATATTTGTTTTTGGTGTTTCTGAATTTGAAATTTTTGGAATTAATCTTTTAGCTTAAACAATTTTAATTTCATTAATAATACAAAATTAATGCTTAAAAAATATAAATATCATTCAATGGTTAGATTAATACAAAGTCGTACTTCATATTTAAAATCGTAACAATGGAAATCTTACTGTTTTGAGTTAAAGCACCTAGCCCTTACAATTTCATTCATTTAACCCTTTCAGTCCCAATGACAATTTGGTATCATCATTTTAGAATTTTTTTTCTGATCGTCTATAGCCATTTATGATATCAAAGAGCACATCATTCGATTCTTCAAACTTTTTTCTATTTGAAAATATTTTTTATTAATCTCAATAGATGTCAGCCCTATTATTTTTTTAATTATGATCAGAAACATGATGATGCCAAATGGCATCACTGGGACTGAAAGGGTTAATCGTACAACTAATAATAGGGAAGCAATTGTACAACTAATACTTATTTAAAAAAAAAAACATTTCCATTATTGAGTTGTAAATGTGTAAAAGAACCAGTTATTAATTAAAAAAAAATCGATTTTCAAAAAGAAGAGTAAAATTATTCCCACGAGGGGTACTACGATTAAAGGAATAACAAACCTACTTTGCCAAAATCAATTGCTTTCGAACGTTTAGTTCTATTCCGGAAAATTACAATGCTCGTGTATCATTCCACATGAACTGCATATCGTTAATCTTCACTGAAGCTTGTATTTACGCGAAAATCCATTTGTCTTCAGTTGTAGAAGAATTGGAGAAAGTTGCCATTAAAAAGCTTTCTTTTAATTCACATCTTGTTGATGTTTGTAATGATAATAGAAATAAATGGAGATCTGTTATATTCCATTTAGATTTTTTAAAAAAAGGTACAGTTTGAAGTAAATGGAAAATGCTTTTATTTGAAATAAATAGAATGGATTATATAAAATAGATTTGTCTTCTCATTGATATGATGAAATATTCAACCGCATATCATGAATATGGTGATTTGTGATAATTTTCAAGGTGGAATTACATTTGAACGTACAAAGACATATTTTCGATGCATCAAATATGATTATTAAAAAAAACATATTGACAGTCTCGTACGAAAAAATGGCCCACCCCTAGTTTCTAGCCTGCTATTAAAAGAAGATTTCAGGAGATATGTCATTTTTCAAGGAAAAAAAAAAGTGTAGAATTGATTTCCGGTTTCAAAATATGCATAAGGGGTCGTCTACATATTAAAATGAACACCAACTTTTATAAATCCAATTGCATCAAGACCCAAACATTTTTTTAATTAAATGTTAATCACAGGCAAAATACCCCAAATTTCAATTTTCTTTACCTTTCATAAAATATTTGCTGAGATCTTATGATTTTTTTTTCTCTTTTCATTACTTTGAATCTTACTATTAGAATTCAGTTTTCCTTCGACTGGACATTATTAGCTTTTCTAGTCCTGGACATTCAATACCATATTTAGATACATATTCTATAACTTTGAGATTCAAAGAAAAAATGGCCAACGTACTTGGCGACGAGGCGTCCTCCATGTACGATGGCGGCGTCGTGGAGTGGTTGGTGAAGTAGTCTGGTGGAATCCGGGATTTGGCGACGGTGAGGACCACGTGTTCGGACGTCGCTTTCAGGGTTGCGACGGCGTCTTCGTGCGTCACCCGCTCCAGATTCACGTCGCCGACCTAGTGGAATGGGGAATGAGTGGAAACGGAAAATGAAGAGTTTTTTTCGGGGATTCATTCAAAATTTCAGAAAATTGACTTTTTTAATGAAAAATAATAATAATTTTAGTGCACAAAAACATACAGACAAGAATTTGAGGGAAAATAAACAAATAAAATAGTCAGAATACCAAAGGTCACAAGAACCATATTGGTGAACATAAAAAAGTAGATAATATTAATTTACAAACACCAAACAAGAGCACATATTCAATCACAAGTAAACATTTTATTAAGGTAACAGATGATATTATGGCAAATATGGCAGCACATGTAGAACAGTCTATTAAAATTACAAATAAACTGCACTGTAAAAATTTTCGTGCTTGATTTAACCATAAAAAGGTTTTCTAGTAGCAGCAACGGCTGTGTCGTGATGAGTTTCACCCTATTTTCGGTATTCGGATGAACCATTTTTCAGGTTTTGGAAACAAAAACCCGAGAAAAGGTTCAACCTAATACCGAATATATGTGGTGAAACATTTCACAATACAGCCGTGGCAGCTACAAGGAACCATAATTTTAACGGAACCAAGTGCCAGATTTTTAACTGTATACAACAATATAATTTTAAAAAAAGTGCACAACTGTAATTCATCATATTAAAATTTTTTAAATTGAAACTTTTGCAAAAAACCCTTTTCCGTGAACTAAGTTTTCAATATGAACAATTTTCTTTTCTATCAAAGTTAAACTATCTAGCTACTAACCGCCATGAGCTTGTCTCCGACCTGCAACCTCCCATCCACGGCCGCTGCGCCCCCGTCCATGACTTTAGTGATGTATATTCCATCATCCCCCGGCACATGCTGGTTCCCGATGCCCCCAGCAATGCTGAACCCCAGCCCCTTGCTGCCCTTGACCAGCTCGATCTCCAGCACGGGGGTTCCCAGACTGTTCCTGGGTTCCACAGACACTGGGTGGTGATGATGGTGGTGTGGACCGCGGATCCGTTTTACAAGCTGGGAAGAAATGGAAAGAGTTAGGCTGGTTTCACATGCTACAGTTCCGGTAACGTTCGCCGTAATAAGGGGACATTAATTTCCAAACATGAAGCTAACCTCTCCTATGGAGAAATTGAACGGGTTGTTTCATAACTACCATCCACAATTTTTTTTATCTATTGTTTCTGAACTTGTTCGTATGCTTAGGTATTGATAAGCCCTACGTTTGGGCTTGTTTATATTGTCTCTAAATTAATTAAAACGTTTTTTATAGGCTGACAAGCAAAACGATGCTTTACAGTGGATAAGGATAATTTTCAAAAACAACATCAAGAATTTGGCTGCCTGCAAACGCGGAGCTTATTAATACCAAAGCATACCAACCAGTTCGGAAAAAATAGGTAAACAATTGTGGATGCTAGTCTTCTAAAAAAACTATCCACAATTTTTCCATTGGTTAACATAGTTTTGTTTTCGGAAATTCATGTCCCTTTAACGTGACGAATGATCACAGTGACGTGATTCTGTTAAGTTGATTGGATCTTTCATATGCGACGAAAGCGAATACCGTTCCTTAGGTGTTACTTGCGGTTTTCAAACAAGTGGTGGCAATGTAAAGTGAATTTGAATTGCGGAAAAATTCGCTGTCTTTCATTGTCACTGCACCGTTTAACTACTTTGCACGAACTTAGATTGATAGACAGACACAGGTAAACCTTAAGACGGTTTTGCTTTCATAATACTTATAATACAGTGAACAAAATCATCAAGTAGTATACGAATTTCTGAGAGGTTAAAGTAACCAGAAATTAGTTTATTTTAGTTCTTTCAGAACTTCTTTTGCTCACTTTATAAATGTAATGTTGAAAGATATAAACTTGTTCAACTAAAATACTTGTTTGGAAAAAAGTAATTGATTGAACTGACTTACCAGTCTGACTTGATTTCCCGCCCTCTTCAAGGCATCAACTGCCACACAGTGAGGAACATCTACCACGTGCGTTTCGTTCACCTTCACAATTATATCGTTTACCCTGTGATAAAAAAGGCCCTATGTAAGAAGTTAAGAATGAAATTTCACCGCAACCATTATTAAAACACTTTTAAAATTAAAAATAAGTTGATATGTTTGTAGGATGTCAATTATTACAAAGTCATGAATCAATTGATTGGAATCAATTGAAGTATGTACAGTAATAAGAAAGAATGTAAAACTAAGCTCTTGTAATATCAAGAAATTCGTAAAAATGTCAATGGTACCGACGTTTAACAGTCTCAAAAGTATAACGTGACACTTGACAGGTCTAGATTCATTTTACAAAATCATAATATGGGAACAATTGATTGTACAGTATATTAAATAATGTAAGAACTAAGCCATTTTTTAAAATATCGTACGCTACAGTTAAAAGTAAACGACACTTGACAAAAAGCGTCGACATAATCTGCCTTTTCTGTATTCTAAATATGAACAATGCTTGTAACAGTATATAAAAACTACCTAATGACGATACAATTTATTTACATAACTTCAAAAGCGATAATTAATTATGATTACCTTCGTCAATGTACAAAGCCCCTTCCGTAACTGAACCAGTAACTAATGCGTTAATATATAAAGACACATAACATAAAGCCTTTAACCTCTTCCTTTTGGACGAAAGCTTCGAACAATGGAATTTTCAAACTCCGACCAAATTTTTTTTTAAATCTTCGGGTTCGAACTTGATTCTAATGCTTACGGTAGTTTTGATAACTCATGATGTGTTCAGAGACGATTCACACCTTTTCGTTGTACAGCTCCGGGCGAAGTGATTTTTGAAAGACGCGTTGTATTTTTCCGTCCAAATAAAATTACTCCAATTCCTAACGATAATGTCTCTTTTTCCAAAAAATGGCGTTGAAAAACAAGATAGCGGACTAGAAGAAAAGTTTTCAGTGCAGTTATTTTCGATTTTTGGCAACGCAGGGATGGGTTTGAAATCTTGAAACGAAAGTAATGATGATAGACGAAAAAGCAGAATGAAACTTCGTAACTTTGAAGTTTAAACATTAAAAACTTTTTCAAATGTTACTCAATGGGAAAGCACGTACTAAGAAGTTACATAAAAAATGTTATGTCATGATAAAATACTCTTCTTGGAACAAAATTTAAGTTTGTGAGACCAAGAAATTAAGTTTGAATATAGTAACCAACCACGGCCTACTCAACTACTAAGGCCGAAGAAGCTTTCTCAAACAAGCTCGGGGACGGAAATTTTGACGTCATCGTTCCGAGTGACGTTGTTCCGAAGATAGAGACAACCTGTCTCGAAACCTGTTCGGAACAACTCGTTCACGGCTGACCACAATTTTAGGGTTCCGAATGCGTCCGAACTAGTTTTTCGATCTTCGGCACTGGGAACAGTGACGTCAAAATTTCCGTCTACGCTCATGTTTGGGAGAGCTTCTCTGGCCTTGTTATTGAAGTTGGCCATGAACCAACACGAATTAAATATGAATTAAAGTCACTTATCTCATTTAAGACGTGGTTTGCCACATCCCTTAATTAAAAAAAATATAGTTCACAAAGTTTAAACTATGTAATTATTAAAATTTAATAAATTTCAAAATTTTTTATTAGGTTGTCAAAAACAAGCATTTTCTGAATCAGAGCTTGTGTGTTGTTCATCATTTATAAGATATATTCTTTATAAGTTTGTTTTGATTAACCAACGGCTCAGGGATTCAGCCATTATTTTATTTATCTCTAACAAACTATGGAAATTGAAATAAAGTTATGGTATAAACTTTCCAAATAGCAACACGCTTTCCAGGTAAAAAAACATCGGAGTCATTGTAAATTTCTTATGCGTTAGTTAATTAAGATTGTAGGTAGAAGCACGATAAATTTATTTCACTCTTTGTCATTTAAATATAGTTTGAAACTGTTTATAAAAGTTTCAAATCATTAAAGTCCCATTTTAAACATCTGCTTGTTTTAACAAATACTTATTATCCTCATTTAGCGCAAAAGGCAAAATCCCCAAATGCTTCTGATATTTATTTCCAACAAACTATGGGCATTGATATAAAGTTATGGTAGCACAAACTTCCAAATCACATCACATTTTCCAGGTAAAATATCGGAGTAATTGCACATTTCTTATGTTTCAGTTAATTGTCATTGTAGAAGCACGATAAATTTATTTCACTCTTTTTCATTAAAAGATAGTTTGAAACGGTTTATTAAAGTTTCAAATCATTAAGATCCAATCTTAAACATCTGCTTGTTTCAACAAAATACTTATTATCCTCGTTTGTGCAAATCGCAAATTCCCCAAATGCTTCTATTCACTCTGCAAGTTGGAAATCAACAATTGCAATGAGCACGGCATAAAAGGCGATCGTTTCCAACCTTTTATTGCACTCTGGAGGGTGATTAGCGGTTGAGCTTTGCAGTCAGCACTTTGCAGCATGAAGTTTCATGCTGGGATACAAGAGTTCTGAAAGAGACCCATTACGTTTTCATTGTGGCAATTTTGTTTCTGAAAGCGAGCCGTTGACTTAAATTGTTTGTTGAAGAACGAACTGTTGTAGAGTTGTTTGCAGATGTACGGTGGCTCGCCCAAGGGGGATTTGGGGTTTTATACATTTCACTTGGACGTTTTCTATTATAGTGTTTGCCATTTTCTTTATTTCAACCTCATAATTGGAGTAATTTGTATTGTTTTTATAGCTACGACTAAACTTTTTTACCTACTACTAAACTTGATACTAAAATTCTACTTCTATTACTGCTACGATAATAATAAAAATATATTTTCTTTCCATCATTTATTTGAATAGGAAAGTGTGATAGCCGCAGTATAAAACCACACGCCCCTGACTCCCCTAAAAGTGTGTTTTGCAAGGAATATTGAAAAATAAGATTGATGCTTGCCGATGGACGGAATTAATAGAATTTGAAGTTTTAAGCCTAAAAACACAATTTTTTTTGTTCTATGAATGCATTAACAGTCTCAGAGGTAAGTTTTTTTTAAGTCAATAGTCGATTCTAACCTTTTTTAATGCAAAATGTCGTATAAATTTACCGCTGAAAAACGTTTTTGCAAGACATCCGAAATCAAGCTCGACCCTCGTGCTACGTCTCTTTTTGTACAAATAAACGATATTCGTCAGATAACTTTCAGCTGATTCGGTATTGGTATCTTTGAAGAGCTTAAACATTTTCGTTTATAATAGAAAAGTTAGCATTAACCCCTTCACTACCAGGGCGCACGTAGCGTACGTCCTATCAATTCGATCATCATCAACCAGGACGCACACTACATACGTCGTCCACTCTACAATAAACAGCTTTCAGAAACATCTTTGCTAGCCTGGTCTATAGGCTCTTACTCGAGAAATTAAGCCTGGGATGGAAAATTTTAAGATAAATTGTAGCATGAAGTTGTGAGGTGAATTGTACAGATGTCCACGTATGTGGAACTCTGGAGTGAAGAATATACAACAGGATTTCTTTTACAGTGTAAGTGTATGACCCCACTTGGTTACGGGTTAATGGTCTTGTATGGTAACAGATCTCTTACAATTCAATGGGAACTTTGCCCTGTTTTTAATAAAGGATACTGACAAAATTACCAAAATCTGTGTATAATTAATTAAATACTAGATTAAAGTATTCTTAAAATAATTAATACTTAAATTAATTATTAATTATTTTAATGGCAATATAACTTTCTCCTGTATTGTTTGGTAAGTTTTCGTGAGTACATGTCGTATACTTTATTTAAAAACAGGGGCCAAAGTTTCCCCATTGGAATTGTATACAATTCCAATGTGGAAACTTTGGCCCCTGTACAGATATCTGTTACCATACTTAAATTGTCAGTATATGTACTTACTGCAGCCTCCCGTCTGCCGCCGCGGCCCCTCCCGCGATGAGCTTCGTGATGTAGATGGAGGGGTCGTCGCCGATGTGGGGGTTGTCCACGCCGCCCGCGATGCTGAACCCCAGGCCCGTGCCGCTCTTCAAAAAAGGATACAAAGCACATTAAATAAAACTTCTATAACCTATTTCCCTTAGCTTTTCACTTTTAATTACATAATATAAAATATAAGCTAATGAAACTATTGCGATAAGGTCGAAAATCCGAATTGGAGATTTTGTGTTTTCCGCACGTTTCGGAGGGTGCTGGTTCTAAAAGAGTGGTTTTTGAACACTAGTCCGTCTTCTATCTGTCTGGAATCACTTTACAGATCGAGATAAAAAGAGCTACGAACTTCAAATTTGGTAAACGCGTTCCTAGTACCTGTCCGACATCATAATAAGGTTGTCGAGAAAATTTCGCATTCGCAAGGGGTAGCTGCCATATAACTTTTTAGGTTTTTAAGTTATTGAAATTTCTTTTTTTTTGTTTTATTATTACCGTTAAATGTATGTATTGATTTATTGAACGGTAATTGAAAGTCATGTAGTGTTACACATCCCTAGTTTTAATTTAAAAGAATTAAAAAAAATATAGATAAATGTATTGACATCGCAAAGGTCAATCTGTTTGCGCATGTGTCCCGTATGCCTTTTAAATTTCTCTTTCCACCTTCAGATTTTCAGAATATTTTTTAAGGGTGTGACATCCAAGACCTATGTTTTATACTTATTGTCCCGTCTATCTGTTGGTATTATAAGAGTTTCTATGGGAGAATTATAGTAAAAAGAAAGTATTTTATTTTAGTATCTTCAGAACATCTTTTGAGATTTCTGTACTTCAAATTAAAAAGAGCCATAGAAAGCCATGGATCCAAAAGAAAGATTTTCCATTAAGATAATATAGAAGCTAATGTTGCACTGCGTTACATTGGCTCATCCAAAATTTTCTCCCTAGAGTTACACAAAGAAATAACATTTAAATACTTCTGAATATTTTTGCTTGTATAGTTAGTGTATTATTCGTGCGTATATAAAGCATAGCCAATGCTTACATGAATAAATGAACGAGAAAGAGTTCTATTATGCAGAAAAGATTCGATTTATTTAAAAACTTTGGTGCTTGCGAAAGAATATTTCTACTGGTTAACAGCTATGCACAGTAGGGGTGTAAGAAATTTGGAAAAGTTTCGACAAATTGTTGACACAAAGTATTAAATGTCTCCTTATGCTTTAAAAGACATGGTTGGAGTTCTGTATGGATTAGAATGGGTAATAATTTTACTTTTTTTGGGTTGTTAATGAAAATAAATGATTCATAATAAATATGCTGTATTTGTTTATATGTTACTTATTCAATTAACATTTTTCACGTGACGTACAATCACTCTGGCTTTTCATTGAAGTATTTCATTGGTGGTTTCGGTGGTTAGTGGTATGCCATGCAAAGCGGTTACCACTACATTAATTAACCAATGGGGACCTTGTTTTCATTGCGTGGAACTGTTTTCCCTTATTACGTGAAACATTCCCATTGAAAATACTAAAATAAATGCAAAAACGAAAACTAAACGTGCTATTGAACATAGAAGTGTTGTGATAACAAGTTTGAGTGCATTTAGAGCGGCATCAGCCAAACAAGTATCTGGTGTTGTCACGAACGAATATGAACTATGTGACTGTGACCGCGGGATTCTGCTGCTATATATTGTGAGATCTATTGTTGTAACGCCTCTTATTCTTTACTACCATTTTTGTGTTAAATTAAAAGATCTGTTTCCCAAACCCTGGTGTTTCCTTTCGGACACTATGCACACTCAAAGCATAACAAAAATATAAGTGAAAATCCGGCACAAAGTCTTTTCAATGGTGATTGACACACTTATTTGTTTTTTATCGAAAGCTTTCAGAGTTATAAATTGTATTTTTCATTGAGTGTATGAATTTTTAAAATTGTGTTTTAATTGTATGGATACACATTTTCCCCTATTTCAATATAAATGTAAACGACTGCTTGAAAACATTTTTATTAAAAATACTAATACAGCGCGTTTCAAATTATTTTTTGTATTAAAAAAACTCTTTGTGGTCTTGTATACATCTTGTGCTCAACAGTATTTACGATTAAAAAAATTAAAAGTCAGCTTGAATATAAATATGTCAAAATTGATGTATTATGATCGCTGCATTATGATTTTCTTTGATTTTTTTTGCAGATTATCTTGTCTATGTCAATTTTATATTGAGCTTAAAAATGAATTGTACACGGACATATGGACAGAGAAATGGATAAAGTAACTGTAATATATATCTGTTTTTGTTATAAGTGTAGTGTGGAAGCTAAATTCAGGTTGAAAGAAAGTTTGTCAAGAGGATAAAAAAGTCCACAGGATCACGGGACTTTATAGTTAAAATTTTAACTTTAACTGCAGTTTAGACATTTTATTTCATATTTTATTAAAAATCATTTGATAGTTTATAAGTTATAATTTTTTAAATAATCTTTAATAAATTTAATACCCGAATAAGAAATATAATATGTGGAAAACTATGTTTCAAAAACCCTGCAGCTGTCAGCATCTGTCGCCAAATCTAGCAAACAGAAATATATGGTATAAAGAAATAAATTCACTGATATTGAAGAATATTTCTTTCAGGAAAAAGAAGCCTTTTGGGGATTTAGGAGATAAAATATTAGGTTTAGAATTTCATACCACCTCGAACAAAACATTCGGAATTTCAGAAAAATAATAGAAAAAATAAAATAAAAATGACGAAACGAGGAAAAATGGCAGAAAATCTCAAGCAACCACTTCCTTCGAACAGAGAAAGTAAAAAGATTTCTAAATATATAAAAATTTTGATATTTTTCGTTGACTTTGTTTTATCGCTTTTGTCTGTAATATCTATTTCTTCAATATCCGCTTAAAAGTCACGTAGTACCCTGGATAACACCTGAATGAATATTTTTTTAGTGAAAGTAGATGAAAATATCAGTGTCGTATAAAGTTGCTATTCTTTTAAAAATCTAAGAATGATCTGTTCTTTCAATGCAATTTAAGTTCTCTTGGAAATATAAGACGGATACGAGGGTATTTCTTTTCAAAATATAGCTATAAACATTTATGGCCTTATCTATTTTTTATACTTATTTCTTACATGCATATTTATGTCTAATTTCATTCTTTCACGTTATTGAAAAAGATATTTGTAGATATATGCAAAACATATATTGAACATTTCACTGGAAACATTTTATCATACATTAAAGTTAAAGAAAAATGTTGGTGATCGAGTAACATAAGTTGAAAAATAGTAAAATTTCAAATTGATATTTTGTAATATATCGTTTCTACACCCTCTTTTAAAAACTATAATGTTAAACTATTCAACTATTTTCGATGTCTATTTTCTATCGGAAAATCATAAGATTGAGGAATTTTTTTACGATTTGTTTCTTTTTTATTGTTTCTTTAAGATTTTTTTAATTGTATAACTCAGCCATGTTATTAGCTTTAGATACAAATGTTGTTTTAGGTAATTTTTAACTTAAATGTTCTTTCTTTAACTTTCCCAATTAATGTAACACGGAAACAGTTATAAAATAATGTGCCTCACCCTTTCCAACGTGATCTCTTCATATTCCCAATCTTCTTCACCGTTCGCCTGCAAAACAAAAATATTAGGTTAAACACACAAACAAATTGTTATTATCTTTAAGTTTGGAACTCATAGATAAGAAATATTACGTAAAGACAATATTAACATGTTTCTCATGTATTCAACATCAGTTTTTAATATTTTAACCTTTGCGAATAATCAACTTGAAGGGGAAAATGGAAAACTTCAAAAGCGATACTGATTTTAAAGTTATATTGTTTCAAAAGAGTATTAACTCTAGCCATAAGTGGACAGTTGATCATATCTTTTTTACTAAAAACTTGCTTAGCTTTATATGAGGAAATATAAAAAGGAAAAATAGAAAATATTTTCTGTGGCCAGCCTGGACTTTTCTGACAAACATTCTTAAAAGAATTTCTAGGTACACCAAACTTTTTGGGTACTGTATGACATAGGACCTCCATCCAACAACCTTTAACGTAGCTTTTTCAAGATACATTATATAAGAGCCACTATGGGTTTCGAACTTTTCATTATTTATAGATATTTTAAAGGTATCTATTGTAACATAAAACGAATCTAAAACAAAACAAAAAAAATCCCTGCCTAATGCATTTTAATACCAATTATAACCTTAGGTCAAATATACCTAGTTGCATTTTTACTAAGTAACCTTAAAGTAGACATTTAAAACCAAAATATTGGCGCTTATATTGGCGCATAGTAACTTATATAATATCCCTAGGTGAATGTTTACTATGTAACCTTAAGATAGACATTAAAAAAAATATCGGGATTATTATATATGAAATTGTAGCTAAAACGTGTAAAAATAAATGATAATTTAAAATTACCCAACTTTAACAAAACTAATTATTACGCCAGAGTTTACAATACAAAAAAATTAATTACTTTTGGAGTATGAACATGTATTTTGTCGAATAATTTAAACACGTATACATTGCTTTGATTGTTTTTTACACCGTGTGATTAGCTAACTGAAAGAAAAGAAGTAATGCTACTTCCAAAACTTTTTTAATTATGAAAAAAGGCCTTAGGTAGGCATTATTTAACTTTAAAACATAACATGACTTAATATAATATAATATATGTTGCATAATTTTAAGTGAGCGGAAGGTAATACATATTTATTTTGTATCAGATTTCAGTCACTGCTTTAGCTTTATAGAAAACTGCTTTAGCTTAAAAACAATCATTTAGACCATTTAACATTAAGAGTTACGATTTTTTCCCATATTCCAACTAAAAAAATTATAAAAAAGTAATTAACCTAATATTTTTTTCACTGGTACATTTTTATTTTTAATAAGTTTTTAACACTCCAGGGAGTGGCCCAAAAATATTAATTATCGTCATGACACTTTACGTTGAATTTTTTTTAATGAAACTTCCGTTAGGCTTGAAGTAGCAGAAGTAATAATTTTTGAAACGAAGAACCGTTTCATTTTTTTATTAGAACGCGTAAGAAATAGAAAAAAAAAACGTTAATAATTTTTCTAGGGAAAAAAAAACGTAGTTTTTTATTAAGGAGGATACGACTAAAACGATTACAAATTTGTTAAGGGTGTTTTCTTTTCTTTACAAAAGTTTGTTACATCTAGGATAACCCAAAATTTCTTTTGGTACACCCTAAAAATAAGTAATAAGCTGTTTCAGTTCTAAGTTTGAAAGAATTACGGTTTGCTTTAACTTGGTTCCTTAAAGGACAGATTTATTGCATGGGAATTTTTTCAATACATCATTAGTTGAACCTTTGTTTAAGATGAAAGATACACATGAAAACAACTTTTTCCAGTTTAAAACTAATCATTCAATTATTAGTAATAAAAAATATTAGTTATTCTGACATCGTTGTCTCTGTAATATAAGAAAATTTTAAAATATAAAATCATAATTTTAAAGGAATGCTTATGTTGTACATAATTTTTAATGAAATTGAAAAGGACAAATACTTTGGGACACGATGTAATATAAATCGATTGTATTGTTAGTTTTTTATGTTGTTTTTATATCAATATCTATGCACTTTCTTATCAGTAAATACAGGCTTCTAGAATGATGTCTCAAAAAATTTCGTTAGATAGTTTTTTGTAAATTTCCGAATTTGTTTCTTAGAATAAAAAAAGTTTAGGAAATAAGAAGGTTTATGACTTACCCAATAAATGTTAAAAAAAGTTTTTTGAAAGAAAAATTTCTTTGACAAAAGTACTTAAATAACATGCTGCAAGAAGGAACCTTAAAATTGGGAGGCGGAGGATAAATATAAAAAAAATTGCAAAATTTTTAACGGCTCTTTATTTACAGTATTGGCCGTAATGGATGATACACCTTGAAAAAAACACAAATTACTGGATTTCTCTAAGAGTTTTGAATGAGACGTTTTGGAATTTTCAGATATGATAGAATTTATTTTGTCACACATTTTTGTGCATAAATTTTAGTGTAGTTATAGGCGGTACGCATAATGGAGCCAAAGATCAAATTCGTTTTGAACTACCCTGATCTTAACTATTTGCAAAAATGTGTGCCTTTTAAGCAAACATGAACCTATTTATATATATAAGATAAGTTACAAAAATACGAATATTTATTTTAAATATTTTAGGAGATATTAAAATTTAAAAAAAAATAACAATCAGTTCTTGCGGTTTTTTCTTTCATAAAATCTTTATTTTTCTACAAAAATAAATTAAATTTTTGATAATTTGAAATGATATATGAAATATATTTCATGCACATTTTAATTCAAAATAGTGATTTAACCTCTTGCGACTTGGAGTCACCATTCGGGGACATTTTTTAAAACCTCCCCACAAACAATTAACACGATAATTAGTTTCGAAATCGACCTGGTCCGATAGAAGAAGATCCGAAAATCAGTTTTCAGCCTTTGATTACAGGTATCTGTCATTTATTTCTATAAAACATGAAGTTGAACGAGGGTCAATACGATATTAGAGTTCTTAAAACTAACTTTAAACTAGTTCTTTCTTTAAAATTTTCAAAAAGTTCTTTTAGTAGTTAATTTTAAAGAAATTTTGAATTTAAAAACAATGTTTAAAGGAACTGTTAACTACAAATAAGTTATAAGGCCTTTTTTTTGCATTTATAGCACAAAAAATGTGTTTTTTTAGAGCTTAAGGCGTGTCTCTCAGTAACTATTTAAACATAATTTTTTTAAAAATATCTTTGCAAAACATGCCTTTTAGTATATGTTTGTATGAAAAGTATTTTTAGATGAAGAATATACGTGTAGGATTTTGCTGAGGTCTTAAGAGGTTAACAATGAAAATTAATATTAGAAATAATTGTTAATTTTCTGTGCAAGTGCTTAAAATATTTATAAACTTTTTGCAGTATTTTCTTTTATGCAATTCTGTTTAACTTATATGTAAGCCGAAATACATATTCATAAGTTTTAATATGTTGCATGCTTACCCTGTTATCTCTGTTATAATACGCTGGGTTTTCTGGGAAAAACAAACTCAGCCACCGTCGCATCATATTGTCATTTTATATACCCCATTTCAAATAGGTCCACAACACAAAAAAAACACTACTTCTGAAACTTCCCACAAAAAACATACACAGTTTGCAAACGACCAAAATGGCTGCCCCAGATAGTGCATGGAGTGACACAGGTTACTAGGGGCAACCTTATCCGTACCTTATCCGGAAAAAATGTTTTTTTTCATATAGTTTAGAGATAAAATTTTCTCCCTAAAAATACAGGTAATCGGTGACAAGCGAACTTTCAAGGGTGAGAGGAGGATAAGTGATACGAATAGCAACAATAGATAGATAACTATTTGATTCGCGTTGTGTTTTTTACTTTAAATTATCTAATATTGAAATATTAGGTGATGAAAGAATTGCGATGGGGTCGAAAATCTGAAATGGAGGTTATTATGGGTTTTCCTTAAGATTTGGAGGGTGCTGATTCTGAGAAAGTGGCCTTTGAAAATTGATTCGTATGTCCATATTATTCAGTCTGCCTGAAACCACTCTACAACTCGAACGAAAAGAGCTATAGGCATCAAATTTGGGACATGAGTTCCTAGTACCTGACGAACGTTATAATAAGGTTTTTGAAGGTTTTGAGAAAGTCGAGATTAGACAAAAATTAGCTGCTACGGAACTTCTTTGGTTTTAATGTTATTACTGGAAAATAAAAAGCGATGCAGACTTCAAATTTCATACGACAGTTTCTAGTACGCTGTCGAACGCCATAATAAGGCTTGAAGAGAATCGCGCATGCTCAAAATGGTAGATGCCATAGAACATTTTAGGTCATAAAGTTATTGCTATTACCTTATAGGGTATATAATTACTTTGAAACACATTGATTTATTACGTATAAATTAAAAGTCGTGTAAGGTACACACTCCTAGTTTTTTATGCGTTGACAAAAGCTTTAATATATGTAACTCAGAAACAGATATCAGTAGAATGATTTTTATTGTAGTTTTACATTACGGGATAAATTTTGAAAAAAAAAAGATCATTACTGTTTGTGATTCTATGAACTAGTTAAATTTAATACAAAAACACAGTTTGTTTGCTTTTTTGGAAGGATTTTGCATGTTTCTTTGAAACAAGAGGGGTATTTATGCGGGTACCCACAGATAAAAAGATGAAAGACAAATCCAAGCGACTAAAAACACTCATGCAAAAAGCTGGTTTTAAACCAGTTCGCAAACACATGAAAATCCGAAAGTAGGTTAAGTTTGTATTTTACAAGGCATACGTAGAGCGATTATTATTTTTATGTTTTTGATAAAAAGCAGAATTCATTTTTTTAGCTTTAACACAATTTGTAAATTTGTAAAAAATAATCTATGTTTACGAAGCTGATATCTATGGGAATGAGCCATAAAACCACGATTCAGCATTGAGTCAATAAAACAAAACTAGGAAAATGTGTAAGGTGTAAGATATTTACGCACGTTGTACGCTTAGTTCATCGTTTTATCTACTTTTAGATATGAAATTCTAGAAAATAAACTAGATTTTAAATTGAAACATTTGAAATTGACAGATTAAAAATTTCCGGATTTTCGCAAAAACATTATTTTGCCCTTGTAAATTGAGATGATAGTTATGAAGTTATATTTATTTTATTCAGTTGTGTTAGAAATTTGTTTTTAGCGACTCCGAAGTATATTCTGTTCCCTGTTTATAGCATTATTGTTGCATGGTTGTTAAAAATATTTAGCCTGAAAATCGTTATAGTTTAAAGATGGATGGAGCACTATTGTATAACTTTAAAAAATTAATGATTGAATAATCAGACGTTATATTTTCTTTAAATTGGTTTTGCTGTTATAACTATTTTATACAGGTTAAAGTTTTTTTTAAAAAATTGTAAAGCATTACTCTGACATAATTTCAAAAATAATGTATTAAGTCTATGGGCCTTACCATTTCTCTTAAACCCTTATTGGTTTACATTTATTGTCATAATGAGTTACCTAAAGTCCAACAATTATTGGCCTTTTTTTATTTTCGATTATTCTCTTTCATCACAAATGAAACAAAATGGGACAATAATCCGAAGTTTGAAAACGTGATAGGTTAGTGATAAGGAAAGTAACGAGACAGCCAGAGCAAGCTGTCTTAAAAGACAGAAGCTCCACTCGGGCAAAGAGGCAAATATTGTAAAATTCGCCAAAACGGCGCTCAAGAAAACCTCGCTTCTTCAATGCTACGAGGACGTATAAAATTTGCTATGCACCTTAAATTTTTATTAGGTTTCTTCAAATATGCACATACATAATAAAGTTATGGGAGATCAATATATAGATTTTTATATCATTTCTACACGTGTAAAGGTACTTCAAACTTTTTAACATACTGGTTATCTTTATTTTTTATCTGTTTTCTCGATCATTGGTCTTGCTCTAAATACCTATGAGACAAACGCCTATTGACGTCATTTTTCGTTTTATTATTTTTTTTTTGTTTATCACTAAAACACTACACCTCCAAATTTTATGACGTCACGTGCATCGAACCACGTGACTCTGGGGACCGACGGCTTTTTAGAATCACAGTGATGTTAAATAAGATGCAAGTGGGGTTGGTACTTAGCTGGTATCACGTATAAAAATTCTTGAATTTCCTATCTCCATAATATGATTGGGTTTTTATTGAAAGGTAGTAGGGGGATCAATAAAACAATAAAGAAGATTAGGCTATATTTTTTGCTGTCGTATACGGGGTTGCTTTTAGACTAATGATGAATTTGCAAACTATTATTGAGTTAGACGAGGCAATTGTTTAAAAAGGTTTTTGAAAGTTACCTTAAAAATAAAACTTGTTGCGTTAGAATTACATTATTTTTTCATGCAAAATATTAGATGCTTCATCGCAGAATTCTTGCATGAACAAACTGTTCAGAATGATAAAAAAAACTTTTTAAAATAACTTTAACCCCAATACTTAATCAACCATGAACGTTTTAAAACAAAATTGAAAAGCTGCATAAGCTAATAAATAGCAACACTTTTTTTAGAATCTGCGTGTGAAGTAGAATACTTTGTACAAAGTACACTTTGCTTTTAAAGGAAAAGAAAAAAAAATATTAACGTTTTATTCAAATTTGTTCTACCGAACACTAGGAAGTGGATAAACTCTAGAAAGTGGATAAAAGTTTTATAATTGCATAAAATATTGTTGAAAAGTGTTGGAATAAATTTATTTGCACGTCTGCATAAAGCGTACAAAATAAGTGTCTGAAATTAAACTACCCAAATTTCCCAGAAATTTAAGAGAACAGAGAATATTGAAAAAGTAATAGCATATTTTGATTACTTTAAAAGCGTTAATTGTTGTTACATAGGCGCGAAACAAATTATTAAAAATATTTTAAATCTTATTCTTCTCGGACGACGAGTTTTCTCTTCCTTACAAAAACTATATCAGTATTTGAATAAAATAATATAATCGAGAATGTCTAGCTATACAATATAAGATAAATGCAGTTTACTAGCAAAAAAAAAATAAAAAAATAAACTGCCATTGTTTCAGATTTTAAATTAGAAATTGACTGACTTTTATGACTCAATATAATCCTTGGAAAATAAAATACTATTAAACAAATGCAGAATACAACTCTAATAGAAATTTTGCCTTTCAATGTTTACGATAAATACTCCAGAATGTTCGTTTGCTGGATACGTTTGTCGGATAATATTAACTAGGAGAAATGGATACTCTCCTGCAAATTAGATGCTGATTATGGCAGCATATTTCTTAAACAGTATATTCTTAAAACAGCATATTTCTAAACTTTCTCCGACTGGATTTGATACTTTACAAAATAACATTCTATAAATAGTCGTTTCGAACCTCATTTCCAAGAATTTGTTACTTGATATGTTCTCCCGTTTTTCTATTTAATTGCATTGGAATATTACGCTATATTTGGTTATTTTTAGGACAAGAGCAATTATTCAGGGTATCTATTAAAGACTCGAAATTCTAGACGACAATTTCCTCGAGCGAAATGAGAAATAATAACGTTCGTTCCAATTACTGTCAGTGTTGAGTAGTCGAAGTCAAATTTTCTACTCGTAATTGCTTTGGATTTAGAGATGGTGATAATTGCGGAACGGTGTGAAACATTTACGCTGATTCGTTAACCCGCGTGTTGCCAGCGGACAAAAAAAGAAAAATTCGATCGAATAAAATGTAACTTTACTTTAATTCTTTTTGGACTTAGGAAAAGTGAATTGCCTTGTTTCAGGTGACGTAGTTACTTCCAGCTACCATTTCTGTCCTTCCTTTGATCTGATTGGGGTTCTTTTACGATAACATGACAGTGATGATTTAATTGAGTCTCGATACAGAATTTATATTCAAGAAATTTTTTCTGTTGCCACTCAAGACCTGAAACATGCCCTTTGAAATTTTAAAATATATTTTTTGCATGAAAAAATATTTGATTTTCGTTCAAATTATATATTATAAAAATGGTCATATTTATCAAAAAGGGCAAACAATAACTCAGTTTCAAGAAAAAGTAAGTCATCTAAATGTTTTTAAATATAGGGCCTAGGTACTGTGGGGCTTCTTCTGTTATTTGGACTCACGAGGTTTAACGTAGTAATTATTTTTTACCAAACATAACTAAACATTACTATTTTTTATTTAAATATTTGTTACAGTTTGTAACGAAAATTCAAAGAAAATTTAAAAAAATCTATCTATATCTATAAAGAAACATAAAATGGAGAAAACATCTAAAAATATTTTATATTTTTAATATTATCGAAAAAGATCATTAAAAAGAAAACTAAATTGGAATGTATAAGATCTTGAGTGGCAACAGAAATGCGGAATAAAAACAAATTCTTCCTCGAGCCTTGATTGGTGAATTAATGTCACGTCGGAACATATCATCAATGTGGAGCACTGATTGAAGGGAGCAAGGTAAGAAAGCTGGAAGGAACTACGTCACCTTTAACAAGACAATCGCAGTCAAGTGTTACAATTTATTTAAACACTGTAAAACATAAATGCGTTTAATTATTTTAAACAGTTTTATTTTATTTCAAATTTAAATATTATCAGATCGTACTAAACACCCAAAATAAAAATGCTTCGAGTATTACAATTTTTGGGATTTCTTAAATTAATGATGCTGTTGGTTTATATTTTTTAATGAAGCAAATACTTAACTTTCCTAAAGAATTATTGTATGGTATTATATCCTTTATAGTAACCGCATTCTACAACTTCATGACTACCCAACTTACCCTATTTTGCTTCAAATAAATGCACTATTAAAAATAGAAATATATTTAACATTAATGGAATTTTCAAAATAAAAAAAAATCTGATAAAATTAAATAATCTACTAATGATTCTTTTAAGAACTTTCCAGATTAAGTTCTTCGATAATTTAAACCCATCTCAAACTAGTTATTTTTTTCCTTTCCGAAAATAAAGCAAGACATTAATTTTTGTATTTAAAATTTTTATAATTTTCGCGAATAAAGTGTTGAAAAATAGTTTTCTCGCACCTCTTAATTAAAATATTGTTTAGTGCAATAGTGTTTAGTTACAGTAAAGATTTTTTATGAAATACCGAAGAAGAATTTTTAAAGAAATTTACCGAAATTGTCAATCCTTGTGTTATTTCGTAGTGCTTTTCCCCCCCAAAAAAATACATTCAATTTTTTCTGCTGTATCGAACTATGTTTTGTGTATAATATTTATAGTTATTTTTCCCTTTTTCAAGCCATTCCTGAAGAAACACTTTTTTGTTGTTTTAGTCGGATATTTTGAAAATAGTAGTATTTTTTGTTCATTTCGATTGTTGCCATTCCAGAGATAGAAATATAAGGAAATTTGGGCGCCGTATAAGAGTATTATATATATAGATATTTTGGAATAAGTAAATGAACGTAGTTTTAGTAGTAGTAGTTTTATGTAGTAGTTTCAAATTTATTAAAATTTTATAATACATAATATAGATAGTAAGAGTTATCTAAAATATAATTATAGATAATTCCAAAAGCGTGTAAAACGTAAAATTGTACGCAATTTTACGTTTGTAATTTTAATAAGTTTAATAAGTGTGTAAACACGTTTTAACTGAAAAAATAACATTATTTATTGACGTAATTTTACGTTATTGCGATAGAAACAGTTATTAAATAATACAGAAAACAATTAATCAATAAATTCTACTTACATATCTCTCTGATCCAAGCAATGGAGTCTGCGCCTGAAAAAAATTTATTGGTAAATATGATGAACGTATTTAAAAGCACAAATTAAATATATTATAAAACACTCGAAATTGAATAAGTATATAGTTTTCAAAAACATAGTAAAATTTCGTTTCTATGGCTTCATAATGGTTCATGTTATTTATACGTCATGTGAATTAAATTATAAATTAAAACGTAAAGTAGAAAAAGAAATGGATGAGTATGATACAATACGAGCATTTAACGTTTAGGAAATTCAACTAGCTAAAAACACTGGAGTAAAAAAAAATTAAAAATATTATTATTTATATGTTACATTGATACACCATTTCATTTGAATGCGTTTTTTTTTAACTTGCGTTCTTCGATTCAATTATTTGTAGAAATTTTTTTGTTATAATTCAATGCAGGATAATGAATAATAAAATTTTAACATTTTAAGACCCCAACTTGTTTTTGTTAACAAATATTCTTTAAGCTCTTTAAGCTAACAAATAATTTATGGCTAAAGAGTCTTACTATATATATTTGTTTTTATGGCTATTAGTTTAATCCTTTACAATTTTAGTATGTTTATGTTAATAATATCCTTCAATATACTCAGAATATGTGTATATTTATCAGAACAAATGGACCTACTACATTTATTTCTATAGAATAAATATTTTCTATGCGGAAGGGTGAGACCAAATAGCTTTGTTGATATAAAGAGATAAATTCCAAGCACACATTTTTAAGACTGTAAAGCTAATTGTTTTTAAAGCTGTCAGTTTTCAGCAGTACGAAACGCAGTAATACGAAGCAATACTTTAGCAATGGGCCACTGGTGGCCACTTGATTAGGGCAATGCACCTTACAAAGAAAGGGTAACCGAGTTTGATTACCATCATATATTTTAAATTCCTCACAAATCCCTCTCTGAAATTAGTCGGTTTCATCTTGGTATGACATGTTAAATCTTTTCATTGTCCCTTGACGGCAGTTTCATTTTCATTGGGAATCAAGTCGTGTGTCGACCCATAATTACTTCACTGGGCAACAAAGTTACAAATTGGCTTTGTAAAAGAAAATGCATAAATAGACACTAATAATCGTAAGAATACCAAAAAAATGGCAATACTTTAAATATTATTTTCTACAAGGGGGTTCCATAGCCCAGTCGTCAGAACAATGTCAGCCTCTCATACAGAGAGTCCCGCGTTCTAAATTGGTCTCATCCTATAGAAGGATATTTGTTGGCCAAAAAATGAGAATTATAATAAAATTGACTTGATTACGGGGTTCCACGAGTACACTGGGACAGACGTGCTCGTTAAATCTGTGGATACCGAAGTCCCAAGCGTTAGCGTACAATGTAGCTCGAAGTCCAGTTGGGTTGGGCTCAGTTGAATTCTCAGCGAAATTTGGCTGTATTAAAGCTTTTTGGAGGTTAGAAATAGACAGCCGGGAGCGTTCAACCTCAACTAATCATCTACAGAATGACGTTCATTTCACCAGACCGGACCCTGCTGACCACTGATATATCATTTCTTTCAGATTGCCTCCAAATCCCATTCTATAAATGCCTTCATGGCAGGACAGGTCCGAGTCAAAGAAGATCGATTCTTCCTCGATGCCTTTAGTATCGATTTATTCCCCAATCTCTTCCGACAGCTGGGAGAGGATGATTGCCCGTGACGCCAAATCTCCGCGTTAGTTTGAGAAAGCAGTAACTAAAACTGTCCCAATACAGGGATATACCTATACACATGGACTTGGTCCGTAGACAAACAACCAGAAGTATTTTTCCTCCTCTTTGATTGGGGCCCTATGTCCTCTTATGTTAACTCCACCCGCTACATTGATTTAACCTATAGAGGAAAGGGGGGAAAATACTTTCGGTAGGGCCGTAGTGAGCCTAGTGGTCAGCGTCTCGGTCTCGGGATCGGAAGGTCTTGCGATCGAGTCCCGGTACCACTGAAGACCTACCGAGTATATGCGGAGTACGTGCTCGTTAAATCTGTTGGGTCCGAAAGTCCTCCAAGTTCCCATACCAAATCAATACCTCTGGGGGTGACAAGCCAATTCTGGGGATCCTCTAGTTGGCTTCTGTCTCTAAAAATTAGATGGATCCACTTATGTGTGTGTGTGTTGTCTGTTGTGTCTGTCTTACTTGACGAAGGTTTATAAGCGGGTCGCTGACCAAGCACACAAACCTGAATATATATGTCTACCTACCTACCTACTTTCGGTGGTAAGCATAGATATCATAATTAAAGTATTAGATTGGCTGATCACGTGACCTCCAATGCTAACGACGGGACGCGTATGGAGGCTTTTTTGGAGGGCTTAATGGCCAGTGTTGCTGCCACTTTAAGGAGAAAAATACTACGAAAAAAATACTATTTAATTCTAAAATTACAAAAAAATACTAGAAAAGGATTTAAAGTCACTATAAATATTCCAAAATGCAGCTAGTATTTTTACGATATTTTTTTGTAACTTTAGAATAATTCTAAAATAAATTCTAAAATTAAGTTAAAAGTTTAGTTATAAAGTTTAAAGAGCATATTAGTATTTTAGAATAATTCTAAAATTACAAAAAAATATCGTAAAAATACTAGCTGCATTTTGGAATATTTATAGTGACTTTAAATCCTTTTCTAGTATTTTTTTTGTAATTTTAGAATTAAATAGTATTTTTTCCGTCGTATTTTTCTCCTTAAAGTGGCAGAAACACTGGCCATTATGCCCTCCAAAAAAGCCTCCATGCGCGTCCCGTCGTTAGCATTGGAGGTCACGTGATCAGCCAATCTAATACTTTAATTATGATATCTATGGTGGTAAGTCTGTGGACCAAGGCTCTCTGCGTATGGCCACTTTACGAGATACACGATAAAAAAACGTACAGCTGGGGGGAAAAAACGACCCATCCTTTGTTTTTCGGCTGCTATTGGTCAAGGAATTTTGTGAAAGATGTCATTTTTCAGGAAATTGCTTAAGAAATCAAGAACTGGCAACAAAAATTGTATAAGGGGTAGTCCACATATTAAAATGAGTGCCAACTTTGAAAATTCCATCGACAACACCCAATTTTTTAAATAAAAATGTTCAGCACCTTCAAAATACCCCATGTATAAAAAAGAATTATTTATTTCGCATTATTTGCTGAGATATTAAAGCATTAATTTTGAACTCGTTTAGGGGGAAATCTCCAAATCGAAAAAGGTATTATTTAGGTTATGTCTTTTCAAAACGACAAGCTAACAAAAGGGTTAACATAATCTCGCCAACGGATGCTAGAATTCAACCTTCTTTACTCATATTGTGATTTTTTTCGGATATTTTTTTTTATTTGGAATTTTAAAATTCAGAAATAAAAAAAAGCCTAGAAGAGAAAAAAAAAATTAAATTAAGTCACAAATGCGGTTATTTATAACGAACAGATTTTCAATTACGATTAGAGTTACAATCAGATTGACAAACATGATTATTACATTTATGTTTTACATTTTTTATGCACATTTTTGTTTCATTCATATTGCTACAACAAGTTTGTTTAAAATTCGGCGCACTTTATCGGTAATATAAACCACGTATTACAAAACGAGGGTTACGACCTTAACACGATATTTAAGGAAAGCAAAATAAAATTACGCGGAATGATTTTTAACCAAGGCAGTGGGCTGTAATCATTTTAAATAATCAACGTGGTAGCAATGAAATATACTAAAAACCGAATTCCAATAATATTTTAGGGTATTTAATTTTTAATATTAAACACACTTTTTGAAATTGTATTGGAAATAACATAGATTTAAAAACATAGTAATCGATATCATTTAATGTTAATTATACAAACAAAATACATTGTATGCACTTGAAACAAGAAAAGATTTTTAGACATTTGACAGACATCAATAATTTGAATAAACATTTACCAATAAACGCTTTTCAACCACCAAACGATAATGCAAGTTAGAATCAAATTTGCCAAGTATTTTTTTACACGGTCCCTAAAGTTCATTTTTTTCAGTTTTTTTACAATAACTCGGCAAATAATGGGCTTCTTTCAACACTTTGTCAAAGAAAACAAAACAACCAATGAAGTCGCATCGAGAGCATGACATCATAAGAAATATTTCCATTGTTGTTGAATTAAAAAATTTGGGATTTTGGTTCTACTTGATCTACTTTATCGATTGATGTTTTATTTTTTCTTATTTAAATTTAAATAATAAAATAATAATAATGAAAAATTGATGAAAAAACTTGTGTGATTTGTTTTTGGAAGATTAAAAAGTATATAATGAAAAAAAACTTTGTTTAATTCATTTTATTTGTGGAGGTACGAATAAAAGTTTGTGAAACTTTAACATTATGGGCATTTAACTTTGAATGCTTATATCTCAACAAATAATGCAAATTAATGAATTTTCTTTTGGATCTGGGGTATATTGAAGATGATAAACATTTTTATATAAAAGAAAAATGGGTGTTGCCATTGGAATTTTCAAAGTTGGTAGTTAAATTAGTATGTAGACGACCCCTTATACAATTTTTGTTGCCAGTTCTCGATTCTTTACGCTTTTTCCTGAAAAATGACACCTTTCACAAAATTCCTTGACCAATAGCAGCCGAAAAACAAAGGGTGGACCGTTTTTTCCCCCAGCTGTACGGTAATATTGACTGTGATTGGCTATTATTTTGCATGTCATATGATAACAACAGTCAATTAGAGCCGAGATTACCATTTATGCTCCAAATCGTATCGCACCTGAACCTTGACTATTTTGGGATAAAACTTGGTTTAGAAGTGAAGTCGAATTTCGCTGCTTTTCAGCCTTAAATATATTTCAAATTAAAAATATAGCCAACAGCCTATAATACAGTTAAATTCAGCAATATAAATTCTTTAAATTTGAATGGCTGTTATGTCTCTTATCACTACATAAAGTACTTAAGTTTCCCTTAGTAAGGCTTTTTTTTCAAAAATAAAGATGTAAGTTTGTCACACCCAGCAAGATGATCCCTTTGCAATCTCTACAGTTTAAAGGATAGCTCAAGGTGTGTACAAATAAATGGTAAGTTCAATGAACCAGTGAGGCTAGAATATATTAGTTAAATAACAATTTAATGAAAACATTATTTTTATTTTATTGGGAGAGTGATGAAATGGTTCAAGTATTGAAATGAACTTATAAAGATGAGAATCGAGAGATGGAATTATAGATGGACTGAAAGTATACTTTAAAAGATGCAAAGGAAAGATAAATTGTTTGACATGCTATATGTTGAAACAGAATTAGGCAATAATGTTTGTTATATGTATATTTTGTAGAATCACATTATTATTGGAATAGTATAATCATGCATTCTACAAAAAAGTGTTTTTTCTAACAATTGTTTCGAAAATTTCAAAATTCTTCAACTACAACATCCGAAAACATTTCTGGAAAATAGATACACAATTATTTCAGAAAATGCTGGTAATTTGCTCTTTTTTGTTGCTTTTTTAGCTTTAAAAGGATTTTTTCAGCATTTATATGTTAATATAATTAATCGCCAAGTAAGTTTTTTTCTAAAATAATTATTAACTCCAAAAAATTTATTGTCTTCCAAATATTTATAAAATTTCAATGTTGTTAATGGCTTACTTAAAACATAAAATTTTTCTTAACTTAATACTATTCCTAGTTAACAGATTATAGGAGATCACACTACACCACAAGTAAGCACCCTTAAAACTTTTTCGTGTAGCATCATCAAACAATTTTTTTATAGCCGATTTGAAATAAAATGTGGTTAGATTTCTAACAACACAACTCAACGTTTCCCAAAACACAGTAACCATCATTGAAGAAATCTGTACTTGATGAATACTCCAGACTCTAGTTTATTACCTACTTTCCAAGATTGCAGGCAGTTTCCAAACCCATCCACGTTACAACCTAACAACAAAACTAACCCAATTACTCTGAGTACATCAAAGATCCTCGTTACTCAGGCACTCCATCTGTTGCCATCGCTTCGGAAAAAATAATAACAATAAATAAAAAAAATGGCTGTGCATCATTACGAAGTCTTTTGACACAGCCCCTTAACGGCGTGGTCCATAAAAAAAAGTTGAAGTTCGTAATGTTTATAGCGGAGTGAAAATGCAAAGTGATTCGAAAATTTCCCATTTTCCGCTTGGTATGCGTTCTCAGGTAGATGTAGTGATGAACTGTTCCGGAGTCGGTCGTAAAAACTTGTTGGAGCTTAAGTTTGATAAAAATTTAACTGATGTTTCTTTAAAACTGTAATTTTGATGATTGATTTTGATGTTTCTGTAGACTTTAAACATGTTCTCTTTGAAGAGTCGAGTTTCAAAACACATATTCTCCAAAGTACAGTAACTAAGGTAGAAGGTCCGGTCAGTTCATTGGGGACTTTTGATTATGGTAAATTCAAGTGAATGAAATAGCCATTGAAGAGGACGGACTTTTCAAAGTATTGTTTCATATCAAAAATTTTCATCTCTTGAAAGTTGAATAATTTGATGAGCTTTTATTTAGGTTTCTATTTTTAAATACGTGATTTGAAGGAGCGTATACTGACTCTCTTTGGAATAAAATTTAAAAATATAAGTCATTTTTGGGCTTTGAATCTTTATGTAATGAGTAAAGAATGAACTTTTTAGGATTTAAATAGGCCCAGCTTTACTATTTATTTACTCGGCAACAGTCGACTATTAAATACAATTTTGTAAAACCAACTTTGTTTTATGAAGGGTGTGGTTAAGTGTTGATTTTGGTGATGGAAGTTTGGGTAGCAGAAAGTTTTGGGATGTAGTACTTAGAAGATAAGGAAAACGGTAAAGATAACTTCAAAAAAAGAGGGACTAAATAATATGTGTGATGTAAAGTAGTTTTTCACCCGCGTATGATAGTTTAATTATCTAAACAATTGTCGTAAACATAAGTACATTTCGTTCCATAAAAGAAGTTAAACAGTCGTTTATAGATATTAAAAGTAACATTCACGTGCCTCGATATAATTTAGTTGGTCATAAAACATGGGAAACTAAGATTAGAATTTGTTGACGATGGAAGATTCTCTGAAAGAGTACTAAGTTGATTTTAGAAAACATAGAATGCATAAAGAATTATCAAAAACTTATAAAAACAAAATAAATATCTTGCATGATATAAGAATGGACATTTTTATGTATTTAAGGTGAAAAATCATATACAAAAGAGAAGAAAACGTTTATAAATGTCTTAAACAAATATATAAAATGCAGAAGAAACAAAAAAACCGCTCTCTTCATCTAACGGATTTTTTTTAAAAAACTAAATACAGTTTATTTACGACTTTTTAAAACTGAAATTAAAAATGAAATCTGAATGTTTAAAGGCCTTTCAAAGTAATTTATTTTGCTGTTTAACTATGGTAATATAGGATATTGAAAATATCAAGAAACTGATGTAGTTACTTTTGCAATTTTATGGAAACTAGTTGTTAAAATGTTAGAAACAATTTTTTAGAACATATTATTGGTTCAAGACGGAAAGGTCATTAAGATTTCTTATAAGACGTGATAACATATTTAAAAGCTAAAATAAATTTATCTTTTTGAATTTGAAAACTTATTATCCTATTTTCAGTACTGAAATGCTAAATTTTTACCAGAAATAAATCATTGCTCCCGTAAAAAGTTTTTTTAAAAAATAAAATCCTTATACATTTCTTACGTTTTGCAACTTTTTTCAGTCTCTCTAGAGTTGTAACATTTCAAATTTCAGATTGGGACTTGTGTTATAAAAACTACTTTTTTTATACTATCTCGATTTCCTAAAATTGGCTAAACTAGGTTCTACAGTTTATGGTTCAATCGTAAAAATTTCTTCACAATATCTTGAGTTTCTTTGTGACCGAGAGTTATTTTATTAGTCTTACGGGACCAAGTATCTAATATTGGTGTTGTTATATATTTTTACTTTGATAGCAGAGTAATAAGTGTAAAAGAAGTGTAATAAATCAAGATTTTTACTATCGCACATCTTTTGCCAAATACACTAATGACATAAACCATAACTTCAATGAAGAAAAAATATTTGATCTATGTAGAAACTTGAAGTCAGTTTGAAACAGTGTTTACCTAGATATAATGTAATAAATTGAAATAAACACTCTAAAATTACTTTCTTATTATAATTTTTTGGTAAGTTTACTCATTCTAATTTTGAATTTAATTGTTTAATTTTACAAAAATGCAGGTTAAGGACTTAATTGAAAAAAAAGCGTATTTTATAAAATCTACTACCCTTAACTAACTCACTGCTACTCTTCTCGTGACATTTCAAGTGTTCTTGAAATTGTAGGTTTAAGTGGTTAACTTTCATTTGTACCTTAGAATTATTAATAAAGTTATCAAAGATGTTTTTTATTCTCAAGAATGTGTAAATCTAATTCTTAAGAAAAAAATTCTGAAATATTTTACAATATTTTTCATATTAATCTAAAAATTTGTTTCAAAGAAAATTTCATTAAATATTGATATGTTACGTTTGCTATTATACTTTAATTTAAATGTCATGTACTTTTCATAATAAAAG
This sequence comes from Oedothorax gibbosus, assembly GCA_019343175.1. Taxonomy (NCBI): domain Eukaryota; kingdom Metazoa; phylum Arthropoda; class Arachnida; order Araneae; family Linyphiidae; genus Oedothorax; species Oedothorax gibbosus. The sequence continues at coordinate 23,950,419 of CM033270.1, forward strand.
CAATAAAACTTATTATCTGAAAAGAAACAAATGCCAAAATTTATATTTTGCAAGACAACCGAAACAATGACTTAGCATCAGTTACACTTACATTTCAAGTTTTAATAACATGCCTGCTGAAGACAAAACTGAAAACAGGTCTCTTAGCAAAATGAAATTTAATAACACGCTTTTATAATGAAACTTTTGTGTTACGGGTGCAACAAAATAAAAGCTTTTTCATTTCAAAGAACGTTTCATTCTGCGTTCTAATCCTTCCCGGAAAAACCGCTTTTCTGGTGGTTTTAATCTTGGTGCATTTGAAAAGAAAAGGGAAACGTTTTTATCCCATTTAAGGAAGTCAGTTGCTTGGAAAAAAAATGCGGATTACTTGAATAAAACGTTTCATTACTGAGCATGGTGGGTGGTGGAATAAATTGTTTATATTTCGGTTAGAAAAAGGACACTAAAAAACTTTTTCGAACTTATGAGTTCAATAAAATTGTTTCATTTCAGTGCCGAATGTGTTTTTTTATTTGATGTTTTCAAAAAGTTTAACTTATAGTACACATTGCTTGGTTTTTATGTCTTATGAAAAAATGTATATAAAAAACCATTCAAAGTGGTTTTATAATAAAACTGAGTTTTTTTGTTAGTTATTGGAACTGGAACAATAATCATTTATGGTTTATTTCTTCTTTGAAGAATCAAGTAATAAATTATATATACAGATAATTTAATACCTTTTTAAGTTAACCATATTGTAGTAAACGAAATATATTTAGTTTTCTATTGATTTCCATGTAGATTCGTATATATTGATTCAAACGTAGGAATTGTAAATCAATCTACTTATGAAAAGTGAACTCCAAATAAAATTCTACTAAATAAAATTGCATACTGAGCATATACATCAGAAATTTAACTTGTAGTAAATAATATGTGTATCGAATTTTTTCTTATTCCTATAGCTGAACTCCAACTTTAACGAAAATTGTTTTATTTACTTTATGCCTCAAAAATATTGATTGATACATATCAAGTTATTTATTTTATGGAACTATTTAATTCTGCAACAAAATCTTTTTTTGGATGAGAATTAAATACTGAAAAGAATCGTTGATAAATTTAAAACGAAATTAAGTGTGATAATATCAACAATAACATTCTGCTACATCAATTTGCACGTAGAGTATTTACATCAGTAATTTAGCTTTGTAGTAAGTAATATGAACATTGGAGTTTTTTTTGAAATTCCTATTGCTGAACTCTTAAAAAATAGAAATTCAGTTCATGTATACCTCAAAGATATGATAAATACATATTAACTTATTTACTTTTTAAAACTATTTTATTCTGCAACAAAACCCTTTCTTGGATTAGAAGTAAATACTGAAAAAAAATAACCGTAAATAAAGTTGAAACTAAATTAAGCGTGGCAATCTCAACATGCTCAATTTCATTGAAGCTTAGCTAGTTTCCCATCTAAACTGATTTCAATGCCAAAGTTTATCACGTTTCACCCTGTTTCACCCCACTATCTCATTAATTAGCATATTTTATCCAAAGTTGTTGCCAGTTTCTTAATTACAATGTCAGGTGAGTTAATTACATCAGGATTTACGACAAAGACTCATGAAATTGAATATGTCTAAAACATTTTTCTTAAATCAAAATGGTTTAACTTGAAACTTTTCTCTAGGAAATATTTAAAATATTCTTTTATTTAAAATGCTTTTAACTATACTTTACAATGTTTAAAGATAGATACTTTGAAATCAGCAGTTAGTCACATATTATTTGATAGAGAATGTCTATGATTTTAAATTAAACTCCTGTTAGAGAGAAAATGATCATGAAAACTTAAACTCAAGTTGGGAAATTGAGAGAGTTTTGACAAAATATTTTTGTAGAATGAATAAAGCTTAAATTTAAGCGTTCTAGATATTTCAACCAAATAATATAAATATTTTTTGATGTAATTTAAATTTAATTTACGGTTACGGCACTTTTCAAAACATGACAAGATGCAATGTTATTCTAATGAATTAGTTTTAAAAAAAATAGATCAAATATGTAAGTAAGCTGTAAGCTTAATAAATATAAGTTTATCTTAATACACTTCTGAAAAAGAAAGAACCTACAAATTTTCTTTTCCTACAACTACTTGTTTAAAATTTTAGTTATCTATGGCTACTGTATTAAAGAAATGGTTTCAAGATTAAAAAAAAATGTGCAGTGGAAGTCAGAAAGTTGGGCCGTAGTTATTCCCAAACTTCTTTACTAAAAAATAATAATAATAATATTACTAATGATTAAAAGTTTCGAAAAGCCCCGAACTTTTCATATAAGTTCAAAGTGAAGGTTTTTTTCGTCGTATAAAAATGTGTGTGTGTTATAAACTTCTCAAAAAGAGCATATTAGTAAAGAATATATTTAAAACTTAATATTATATATTTTTAAAATTGTTTCTATATATATATATATTTGGGTATATTACTGCCGTCTCGTATTATCCCTTTCTCTTATTATCCCATCCTCCCATGTGGTAAAAACTCAAATTTGTAATCTGTCAAAAATTAAAATTTCTCAAATTAGTAACAGGATGAGTTCATTTTTATTGTTAGAGCAACATTCTGAAAAGCAAATCCTTTTAAATCTTAAATTTGAGATCATACATACATGTTCTTCAATTTTCACTACTTCAAACAGCCAAAACAATAAAAACGCATTATCTAACGGCGATGATCGTGGGCTCGAGCCCGCGTCGAAAATATTATTTTTTTATGATTCATTCTTAAAAATGAGAAATGCATGTTCTTAAATGTGAGAACAATGCAATCAGAGCTGTTATCTCCCAACGCTGTTCTTAAAAATCAGAACATTCACCTCAAAATAGAAAGCCTCTTTTTAACAGTGTATAATAGTGTTTAACAGTGCATTCGATATTTTCCAAGAAAAAGGCTTTCTTTTGTTTTTGGCATGAGCTATGTATACAACAAAACAAGGTATCAACTGAGTTAATTTTCCAAAGGTTTTCGTTTATTAAAAATTTTATATTATAATTTTGATTAATTTTTGACCATATAAAGATCAATTTTAGATATCAAACAAGGTTTTGTGAAGTAACGAAGTGAACAGCATGGGACAGAATACAATAAAATATAATCCCTTCCAACCATCCTAATTAAATAACATTTACTCAGCTCATTAGATACAAGACATTATATTGTATTCTATTGTGACGTAATTCCGACTAACTAAATTCTACCTTTTTGTACTTTGATCCCTTAATTCACCCCGTAGTAAAAGGGTTAAACCTCAATCAACCACGACTTTCATCTGATAAGACAACTCAGCGAATACAGAATCACCAGAATCATGATCAGGGGGAAAAAATCGATTCTCCCACAAATCGTTCCCTTATGGAGTTTATAGAAAGGGATTTAGTTGAACAAAAGGGACAAACGGGACGGAAGTGAGTTACGGACGGACAGAGTTTATGGCGAAGACTTTATGAGAAAGGGAACTTAAGGGAGTTTTATGGTTTACCTCCTTCCACCAAATATTTGCCGGGAACAGCAGGAGTTGTTTTCTGCCTTGTTTATTATTTTCAACGTGTGGTGATTGCGCGAGTAAAGCTTTTACTCGCCGCTAGAGATAATATTTAGTTTATTTTATAATTGATTTTTATTGCTTTTTTATAAGGTTGAAGTTTAGGAAATAAATTTTGAAGAATATTTCCTAAATATTTGCTAATATATATAGAATATTTCCTATTTTTTTCTCAACTTGATTAATTGCGGGAGTAATGCTTTTACTTGCCGCTAGAGATAAGATTTAGTTTATTTTATAATTGATTTTTATTGATGTTTTATGAGGTTGAAGTTTAGGAAATATTTTGAAGAATATTTCCTTTACATTTTCTAATATATGGGCAATTCTACCATAATTTTTAATTTTATGTCCCTTGGGCATAACTTTTGAAAAAAAAAATATTTCTTTTCAATTTTTTCTTATTATACTAATCGACTGGTCCTTATATAATTGCAAAACGGAAATTTAAAGCAAAGATACTCTAAAAAATTTTTAGGTCACAAAACAATATAGAAAGTTCCCTACCGTCACATGTCCCGAATGTCAAATTTTTAGTTTAGTGCTCTAACTAACGCATTTTGAGCTAAAAATTACATTCATTTGGATTTTTAATTGAACTAATACTATATCTTAACAAATTCCCTCCATAAAATTTTGGCTTTTAATATTTATAATGTGTATTTATTTCTCTTCTCCTAACTTTGTCCCTGGGTTTCGGTACATTCACTGACCTCATTGCTAAAGTGGTGAAGAGAGGCACTGGATGGAGTTATAGTGATTTTTCAATCATGAAAACGGTATTGCACAAAAATTACATTTCAGTTAGTAGCCGCATTTTTTGCTATACTTTACCAATAAGCCTAAAAATTAAAAAAAAAACTCAGTAAAATGGGCTGCGTGGCTTTATTGCTTTCTTCACAGCCCCACCGGGTTAAGGTTAATTTTTGCTTGGTAATTGAAATTTTTTTCTATAAATATGTTTAAGTGAAGTATAAGGAGTAAAAAAATCAATTTTTATTAAACTGGAGTTAGTTTCAACACAAAAAAGACCGGAAAACATCGTGAATTTCCTTACCATCCTTTCCTTACCTTACGTTCTTTACCGTCACAATGATTTAGGGATGAAAAACCGAAACCAGTTTTAAAACTAACCGGTTTTTTGGTGACTTCGGTTTCATTGAAAAATGGTTATTTTCGTAAGGCCGGTTTAGACCGGTTTCTTTAGCATCGGTTTTTTAGAAACTGCCATCCCTTATTATTATTTTTTTTTTACAAATAAGCTTTGCTGAACTCTTTTTCGTAATTCTAGAACCCTTATAAGCATTTTTACACACATTTAAAATGAATTTGAAAAAATAAATTTCACAAGTTTTTTGTACCTGAAAGATAAAAATTATGGTAGAACTGCCCATATAAAGACTATTTCCGTTGTTTATCGTTCTTAGAGTGTGTTGATTTCAAGAGTGATGCTTTTACTCGCCGCTAGAGATAACATTTAGTTGGTTTTATAATTGATGTTTATTGCTGTTTTATAATGTTGAAGTTTAGGAAATATATATTTTGAAGAATATTTTCTTGACATTTTCTAATATATAAAGACTATTTCCGTTGTTTATCGTTCTTAGCGTGTGTTGATTCCAGGAGTGATGCTTTTACTCGTCGCTAGAGATAACATTTAATTGGTTTTATAATTGATTTTATTGCTGTTTTATAATGTTAAAGTTTAGGAAATATTTTGAAGAATATTTCCAAAATATTTTTTACTATATGAAGAACATATCCGTTGTTTATCATTCTCAACGTGTGTTATTGCGGGAGTAATGCTTTTACTTGCCGCTAGAGATAACATTTAGTTTCTTTATAATTGATTTTTTATGGCTGTTTTATAAGTTAAAGTTTAAGATATATTTAAAAAATATAGTAACATAAATTAAATTTAAGTTAATTGTGGTTGATTTCTTGTTTTTGAAATTGAAGGCATCATTTCAATAAAAAAAAGCAATTATATTATTTTCAATGAGTTATTGACATGTTTATCGAATGCATTTGGATAAACTGCAACATGTTTTAGTAGAAACTACTATGAATACCAAATAACGTGATGAAACAATATTTCAAAAATACCAAAGTAAAATTATGTCAATTAAAAAATAGGCATTTAAAAAATTTTAGCTTAATTTGCAAGAAAGCTTCACGTAGTTAAATTGTTTTCCATCCTAATCTACCATGAGAAATAAACCAAGAATACTATAGAGGAAGTTTGTTTAAGGGACTTTCATCAATAGACATTTAAAATTTTGCATGGAAACAATACAAAACAAGATATTTTCTAAACTTACTTGATCATAGTCAGGCAGTAACCAAGCGTCTGTATTCTGAAAGGAAATAAAACAAAACATTAAGAAACTTATAAGTGTTGTCAAAGAATCGATAAGTAGTACTTAGACTAAATATTACAGAATACATTTAGTACTAAAAAATAATTCAGAAAAATGAGAATGCTTTAGGTTTTCAGTCAGAAAAAACAATTGTTTTTTTAATAAGTCTTTCTAGCATAAATATTTAATTACTGCTGCATAATTTAGGTTTTTATCCTATATTGTAGCCGCATAATAATATTCATTAAACTTAAAGAATAAAAGCGAAGTCTAAAATTATTTTTTAAATCTTTTTCAGTATATGTTGTTAGAGATTTATATTTGTGTTATTTTTATTGAAAGCCATCTTTCAATTACAAAAAAAATAATAATTTAAATCAAATACTGTTTTGGAAATCGAAGCTAATTTTAAAATAAAAAACAAGATTAATATAATAAATATTTCCCAAAGTAATCAAATCTGAAAAAGTTTTTTTTTACGCAGGTGAACTTGTAGGTGGTTCTGACTAAATCTAATTATGCCAAAAGGTTTTACATTGCATTAAGTTTTTCGGGTGGAAAAAGAAATTACATGATTACTGGAAAAGAAATTAAACTTATAGGATATTTTATTTACGTTTTCTTTATACGTTTTTGAATAATAAATTTCTTTAACTAAAAAATAAGTTTCATTAAAACCAAACTTTCTTTTACGTTTCTTAACGTAATTAGTTAAACAGTTTTTAGAACTGCAAGTATAGTACTTTTATGAAACTCAGTTTTTTGTCATGATTTTCCGCAAATATTACAAGTGGTACAACCTTATAAATAAGCTTCCAGAAAGTCCATTTAAAACTATTTATCAGAAGTTGAAATTTTTGTGATATTTTTTTTACTTCTATTAAACTTGATATATTTGAAGCCAAATGAAAGTTAACACATGAAATCCCGTGACTAAATGATTTAGAGACTTGAGAAGTATTATATTGAGAAGTTTATTATATTCACACTAAGACCGGATAGTAAGATCGGATATAAGTAAAAGTGACCGGATATACTGCATGCCGCAGTTCTGTTTTTTGCTATTCAACTATATAGCTGTAAAGATTTCCCAAATTGATATCAATTTTATTTGTTATAGTTTTTCAAACGAAAGCAAAGCAAAATATGCCAAATACATTTGAATGAAATACATTTGAAAAAAAATAATAATTTGACCTTTAAAAATAAAGTTTTCCAAGATAAATAATCTATTGCCGAAACCCATTTATACGCGTGTTGATATTGATTTGCAAAAAACATCTGTGCTCTATAGGTAGTTGAAGAGGCAGCAAAATACAAGCTAGAATACATTGATCTCCGGTAAATTAACTTTTACCGGTAAAAAAATCTTATTTTTTCCTTGTTGTAATATTGACAGTATGTTACTATGAATATAATAGATAAATTCTACTTATATATATAGTCTCTAAACCATTTAGTCACGGGTTTTCATGTTAACGGGTTGTTAACTTTCATTTGGTTTGAAATATATAAAGTTTAATACAAGTAAAAATATACCTTTTTCTCCTTATACATTACCGTGGTTTTAAATTACGAAGCACTTTCAACTGCCTTTCAATTGATATCAAAACTAATTACTGATTTTTAAACCAATCCCTAGATTTCTTTTGTTTTTAGTTCACTAATTTATTAAGAAAATAAACTTTTGCTTTAAAGAAACTTTTAGTTGTTAAATAGCTTTCAAAACGATCGTAACAAGTTATCATCCATCACTTCATTAAGCGTTGTAAGCGTTCATTAAGCGTTGTTGTTCATTAAGCGTTAAGCCTGATTTATTTATTCTATATCGTTATTGACTAGTTTGTTTAGAAAAAAACGGTCCTTTTTGCCGACAACTAGCCTTATGAACTATACTAAAAATGACCATACATCGTCATTTCATTAGTTTGATTTTCAAAATGTTTCTAGATCACTGATAAATAATCGATGATCATTCGAAAGAAGTTCACCCCCTAGAACTTATTTACCCCCAATGTATTTTTAACACTCTCAATGTTAAGTCCATTCGCAAATGTCCACAAACGTAGTTTCGAGTTCTCTCAATGGATCTGGACACGGCCGAGGAGTCAATTAGTTGCCATCTGCATTGCAAATTCCCCTGTAATTGGGAATTCCCTCGGAAACATCGTAACGGAATGAGAATTCGGAAATGGGTAAGGTATGAAATTGAGGTTATTGTAGACAAACAGTTGCTTCGTGTTCTTGTTATGGTTGTGTGATTTTCATCTGTGATTCAGAAATTAAAATTCAGAAACTGACATTTGTTTTAAAAATACTACTTCAGGGGAGCGGTCTCCGGGTATTCAAATTGATGTCTTCTCTCTGTGTTAATCCAATGGAAAACAGGAATTTTTTAAAGATATAAAATAGCCTACTTTCCTGTTACTTAAATACTTACTGAAATTTTTATCGGGAAACAACTAGGTTACTGACAGTAAATATAATCCACAACCGTTTATACACAATATTTATACAACTTAGAAAAAAAATCGATAAACACAGCACACATCCAGCTATAATTAAAACTTCTAAAGGCCAAAATCAACTATTTTCCTTAATATTCTTTCACAAATTAACTTTATATTGTTTATATCGTCTGCTCGATTTATTTGTAGTTCGAAAAATAATAATTGAATTTCAATGCTAATTCAAAGGGAAATTCCACGACAGATAGTAGGTTTATGTCCGTCCATACGTACAGACAGGCAGACAAAAAGTATGAAAGTCGAGTCTCTGAAGTCATACCTTTCTAACAAAAAAAGAATTTTTAAGATCCGATGTATAGAACAGATATTGGAAGCGGGTTACGGACAGACAGACAGATGAACATCGGCAGCATGTCAATACCTACTTTTTAATTAAAAAAAAAAATCTTTCGAATTAAAAAAAAGAAAAGTAGGATAAAATTAACTTCCTGAGTCAAATTACTCCAGCTGTATTAAATATGTTGACAAACGATTTTTTATGTAATAAATGTAGCTGACTTGATGGGTAGGTGGTGATGTAGGGCTCTACAATTCCACTTTTTAAAATTGGTTTGAATAGTTTGTTGTAAAATTATTTGTTGAACATTAAAAAAATCCACTTTCAAAAAGTACAATTATTGATCCCTATATGCCAGCTACATTTATCACATAAAAATTATGTTTGTAAAACTATTCAATGCAGCTGGTGTAGTATGGCTTAGGAAATTATATTTTACGTTGGATTAACACAGAGAGAAGACTTCGGTTTTCAGACCCCGGCTACCATTTTCATTCCCCTTTAAATCAAATAGTTTTTAAGAAACTCTCGATTGCATTCTTTATCCATATTAAACGACGCCAAATAATTTTAAGCATTAAAAATTACACGCAATTCGGCACTTAAAACATAATAGAAATATTATTCTTATTTATCTATTAGTACAAGTTTTAGCTTACGATAATCTTCTGATATACAATATACTTAAGATTTCATACGAACATTGTGACATTATTTCGGAATCTAGAAATGACGCAACGATATCTGTGCAATATAGTTTTTTTAAAAAAGAAATTGATATTATAGAACACATTCTATTGAATCTTATTAAATTAAATTATATTGTAATCTTTCAATGTTCTACTAAAACCAAATCGAAGTTTATTTTCTTACATTAACGGATAATCTTGTGCATTCTAGAACAAGCTCATTGTGCTACTGCTGAATAAACAGGTAAATAAGGACTGTAGGTTCTTTTCCACCTCATTTACAGTTAAATTGTTGGTTCAAATGTTGACGGCACCCAATCATAATTCTATAAATGATCAACGAAAAGTCATGGAAGAAATTCATCAAAAGAAAATTGATTAGTATAGAAGATGAGAAATTAGTGTTATTGACTTTTATCATTAATCTCCCGCTAGATCTTGTTATGGGGTACTGGCAACCAATGAAAAATAGTGCCCTGTAAGTTTAACTATGGCCAAAAAATTTTTTGCGTTGACTGACCCAAATTGTGTATAGTTTCAAGCGTTTTGACTTAGTAACAAATTGGACGTGTACAAAATCAAATTTTATCGTTTATGAATATCATATTCTTATTCTCTGGCCAATTTGATATTTCATTTCTTCAATTCTCCCGGAATCGAACACCAGTTTTCCTTTATAGAACTACAAAACCCTACACTGCAATTCAATATTTTTAAGGCTACGTTTATCTAATGAAGCACAAATATATAATAACTATTGAAGGAATATTCAACATATTTCCACTGGGAAGCAGTTTAATCTTTGCCGGCAGTCCCGAAGGGTTCTTCAGAGGTCTGTCGATTCGACCAGAGAACCTAATGAGACAGAAAGTCCGCCCGACTGCAGTGGTGAGCGGAGTGGACACTTTAATCCCTCACAGAAGGGAAGCCTAACGGACCGGTAAGTGGATTGGGAGTGCATTTGGTGGAGATTAAAAGTACGGACTCTGATCGAGAAAGAGTGTTGGGAGGTACATGCTTCATTCATTAACAGTCGCCGGGGACGAAGGTGAATGATTGTGAACGTCGAATTGGATTCGAGTGGGTAGGGGATCTGTAGGCTAGTTTCACACTGACCAGTTCCGGTAAGGTTCGCCGTAATTACGGTGCAAAATTTGACAGGAGCGATGAGATTATTGTTGCAGAACACTGAATGTATGATGAATATAATGGAGAAGTAAAAAAAAATCGTTGATGGTAACTGTTTACTTTCTAATTAGGTAGAAAATAATTAACGGTATGATTACTTAATCGTTACTAAAAGCTATCGAGGTCATATCATAATGTACTAATTTTTAAGTTTTTAGGCATGTGTCCTGGTCCATATGCTACATTATTTCCCAATTTTTCTTAGCAAAAAAATCAAGTTTCCCTATTTCCTGATTGCTCCTGTTTAAGTTCACAAAGTCTATTCAGTATTTTACGGATTTTTTTAAACGCAACTAAAATAAAACTACACTGCGTGCAGGCAAACAAGCATTATTGAAATAATACCTGTTAATAATATAATAATTATGTTTATCTATCTCTGCGATCTTTAACGGACCGGTAAGTGGATTGGGAGTGCATTAGGTGGAGATTAAAAGTACGGACCTGATCGAGAAAGAGTGTTGGGAGGTACATGCTTCATTCATTAACAGTCGTCGGGGATAAAGGTGAATGATTGTGAACGTCGAATTGGATTTGGGTGGGTAGGGGATCTTTAGGCTAGTTTCACACTTACTTGTTCCGGTAAGGTTCGCCTAATTGGGGTGCCAGGTGTTCACTATGGCAATGTTAAGTCCATTGGGTCTTTTACGTGAGATGGAAGAGAAACTGCTTTAAACAGGCCAAACTGATTATTAAAATATATAAGTGAAAGTCGGGTGACTCTAACGACTATTCAATTTTTATTCAAGCTAAAACACAACTTTAAAAGGCGGCTAACAACGCTCCGACTGCCAACAACTCGAACACGTCAACAATTGATAACTTTCTTATTATTATTGACAGATACAGAATCGTGTCGAATACAACTAAAATACTTTTTGTAGCAACATTATAAAGGCGTTTGACTGCCAATTGAGCCGCTTGGTTTAAACTAACCGAACTTTATCCAATAGAAACCGTCTATACTGTTTTTAACCAAGAAGTAGTAATGTTAAGGGAATTTGGAAAGCGAAAATATTGATGCCGTATATTGCTACTACAGCAGCTTTGATATATAACATTGTAACTACTTGATTAAAATCAACAGGTAAATCTTCATGTATGATTTTCGTTTCGTCGCATGTGAAAGATCTGAATGTAGACCAGAAAAATGTTGCTCTAGTGCGGCGTTAATTCAACCAACTCAACATACCAACTCTTCGGATTTAACTCGGTAATATCATTTTCCGGATTCTGTGAGACAAAAAAAATTAAATATTTCTCTCTTTGAAAAGCTGGCAATTAGTAGATATGACACTAAAATTCGTAAAAAAGTAGCATCGCCTTGTTAAATCCGGAGAGTTGGCAGGTCTATAATTGACTTAACAGCGAATATTGCTAGAACTATTGCATGGGAAATGGATTGGATCGAAATTTGAAATGCTAACATAACAGATTGAAAGCAATTACCCGACGAACTCGAAAACCCTTGAAGAAAGATTTCAACGATGATTAATTTGATATTAATAGTATTATCGGTAGATAAATTTAGGTTTTATTTTATCATCATACACAAACTTAAGATTGCAGTTGATCAAAATAACCTTCTAATCAACTCTAAATGTATATATTCTAACATTATAAAATTATTTTAGAAAATAAAAATATTACAATATATTTCTTATTTAATACTTAAGACGCAACAAAAGAAAAAAAACATGATATATTTATATTTTTTTTAGCAAAACTGAGAGAAAGTTACAAAATATGAATGTCAATAACATTAGAAATTCATTATGTTTCAACAAACATCGTATAGAAACTTAAAGCAGCATAAAATGTATTCGTTTTTACCCAGCACATGTTTGCACAAGGAATTGAACTGAACCATCCGTTCATATAGAACTATAATTTTAACAAAACTAGCACAATAAACTCAAGTTAAAGGTAAACATTTGAGATGAAGCATGCCCTCTCCTATTCTTTTGACAAACTTCTTTTAAAAGGCAGTCGTTTCAGTCTCGTCGTAATAGTTTCAACGAGAAAAATGTACTTTAAAACCCTTCTCATTTTTCGTGCTTCATAGAGTTTCAATGAGATTGCTGCATAGTACGAGGCAAACAGCGCTCTTCTTTTCCAATGCACCAGGAAACAATTACTCATTGTTACTTTAAAAAAAAGTTTATATTTTTCGCTTGATGCTAGAAGTAATTAAGTGAGAAAGCGAGTGAAAATGGTTATGAATAATACTCGGGTGGGTACAGTGTAATTAATTTCTGGTTGTAAAAAAAGATGTGGTGTTTGTGCTCGGAATTTTTGAAGTATTGTGTAAATAATGGTTTTTTAAAGCATTTATCAAGTAAATTGGGTCGTTTTTAACGGGAATAGCTCTTAAATTTTGTTTTAGATTGTGCTTGGATGGAAACAATTCATGACACTGGTTCTACTGTTAGAAATATCGTCATATTTAGCCATAGAAAATTATTAAATTTTCAAAATTTTCAACGACTTGCGAACACTTTCAAAAGGACCACAACAATTTATTGTTGTTCGAATGTATTTGAAAATGTACAATTTTTGAATGGAATCAAACTTCTATAAACTAAAAGTTTTTCTTTGGCAAACTTTTGTAGTTGAATAAACGCATCATAAGCTATCTACTAACAATGTATTTGCTCACGTGGTTTTGTCACGTAATCAAATTAAATGTAACTTTACTACTTAATTTCCTCCAATAAATTATTAACGGCCAACTGTTTACATTAATCCATTACACTGTTAAAAATTTTGTGCTTGGGTTCACTATGATATTGGTTCCTAGTAGCTGCAACGGCTGTGTGGTGAAGTTTCACCTTTTTTCGGTGTTTGGTTGAACCATTTTTCTGGATTTGGAAACAAAAACCTGAGAAATGGTTCAACCGAATCCAAAAATATGGTTTAAGATTTCACCACACAGCCGTTGCAGCTACTAGGAACCATATTTTTGGTAAAACAAAGTGCCTAATTTTTAACAGTGTATATACACATAGCCGTTTTACCTTTACTACCTTTTTCTAATCATTTTCCTTTTTTAAACCCAAAGCGGAACCACTCTTTTACAAGACGAAGCATTTAATAGTCTTTGCGAAAAAACTATAAAAATATTAATTTATCAAATATACCGTCACATTAAACGTTAACTATTATTCATTTGTTTCTTAGTTTATGTACAAAGAAAACATGCACGAATATAACGCGCAAAAATTAATGCTCAAACGTCACGCTACGCTAAAACAAATTAACATTTAAACCTTAATACACTGGACTATTAAAAGTCCAATTTAAACGCGACCACAACTTCCTAAAATTCTTTGGATATTTTGAACCAGCGACAATATCTCTCTCGGGAGAATTTAGAGTCGTGAGGAGCGATGTGTGTGTGTGTGTGTACTAAGAAGATTCTGGTTTGGCTTTACAAGGATGCAACACTTATTTTCGTCAAAAAATATATTTTATATTAAAATTAAACTCGTCGGCGCAACAGTCCGTTAGTGGGCCAAGGTCTGCCGTGCCCATTTTAGCTTACGTGACCATGGCTCTGGGGTGCAAGGAATATGTACTGGTTAGGTAGTCAACCTCACGCGAAACCTCCAGTGTTTAGTTCCGAAGCATGCTTGTCCTGATTTTATCTACCCACTTAAGAAATGATAGGATGAGCCAACCTCGCCCGATCCGGGACTCAATCCCCGAATCTGTGGCATAGCAATGCGAAGCACTACCACTAAGCCACTGGACCTCAATATTTTATTTTAATCTCGACTAAAATCCCTCAATATTAAGTTGTGCTAATACGTACAGAATCACAACTAGTAGTTTTGGGGTGTTGAAGAATTCTTTCTTTCGCCATTTGAGGCAATTTAGATTCAATTCAATGCCGCTCACTAGAATAATAATGATCTTGGTGAATGCAGGTTTCCTAACCGCCAAAGTTGCCACTACTCTGTCTACGTTAGTAGAGCCATATCTGTGTACTCTAGTAAAGACAGCGTTAAACCGATACCTCCTAAAAAGAAGGAGTCACATAGGTTACCTTTTTATGTGTGAAACAAGGAGAGTTGCTCACTCTAACTAATTACGTGCTTTAAAAGTTTAACGATTAGTCAAGTTAACAATTTTGCTTAAAAATTTAATTAAATTTCAGTTACATTTCCTTCGAACTAACGCATCTAAAAGATCTAATGAAAAGACACCATAATGTGGACGGAGTAATGGATTTAAGGAAAACGTATGAGTAATCAAGCTGCTTGAGGAGTAATGGACTGCTGATGATAAACACCACATTTTGAGTTTAGATAAAGTGGGGATAATAGATTTACGTTTCTTCTCAACAATAGCTATATCTTTGGTGTGTTGTTTTATAAGTCTATGATGTATTTGAAGAAAACTGAAGTAATGCACAATTAGATTTGTACCAATTTGCCACTAAGTGGCTATTTTCATTTATTAATATTATCTTTACTTGACAATGGTTCAAAAATAGGAGCACAGACACTAAATCCTATCGATAATTCTAGTGCGACGTAATATCAACTAAATCACACCAATAGCCGCATTTATTCTGCACAATTGGTTTATAAGGCATTACTTTTTTACATAACGAATAAAATATTCACCAGTGATTATGTTACCTTTAGTTCTAACATCAAAAAATTAAACAAAAAGTAATACAATTATTGTATTGTAATTTCGCTGATTTAATATCGTTTTATAATTTTAATATGTATATTTTTAACTTTAAATTGAAAACAATTTTGTTACATAAGCTTTTAAAGTGACAAAGTTAGTTAATTTTTTTCCTTAGGTGTACTAGTAACTAGATTACTTTGGACGGATTTACAAAAGTAAGATAATTACAGTTTAGTATTTACATTGACCACTACCATTAATGAAATGACAGTATATATTTAATTGATAGTTTTAAACTGCTCGCTAATGAAAACATTTTATTAGCTATTGTTATTAATTCACATCAAAAGAGCAAATTAAAATAACAGATTTCCTGGATAAAGTATACTTGAAGAGCTATATTAAGCACTTTCCCCATTGTTTGTTATAATTGGAAGCGGATTGGAAGTGATTATGTTGCTCCATTATGTAAGAATGTTGTCGTCTTTATAAATTGGACAATTAAACTAGATTGGGTACACGAGAAATGCTTAGTAAATTTGGTAATGTATTTGGTTAGTGAAGTATACTGATTTACTTAAGGAAATTAAGGTTGAGATCTTAATTAGTTTTAGAATGAAAAATTCAGTTATAAAATGAAGTTTTAGTTACATTAATAAAGAAGTTAAAACAATCGCATTTAATGCTGAGATGAATTTTAAGTAATATTTTTTCTTGAAATAAATATTGGACTACAAGGATGTCTTTAGGTAATATACTGAAAATTGTTTTATTTTAAACACAATGTTCCAATTAGATATTATGTTATAATTTTTCTAAATACATATAACAAATTGTAAATTCTATATATTTTTACATACAAGTGTATATTTTTATAATGTTAGGTAAATAAGTTTAATCGAACAATGATAAGAAAAAGTATCATTAAATTAAAAAAGGTTATAGATGAAAATTTCAATGTCCTGAGTTTTTTTAGTATAAGATAATAAAATTATAAATATGCTTTTCAAACTTGACATATTGGACAGACTATTTTTAAATTTTCTATTTAATTCTATACTGGGTATTTTTCCCATATTGCTATTTCCCAACCGCTAATTGTCCGACAAATTTTCACATTTCGAAAAGTTTATTGGAAGACGATAGTTTAAAATATCATTTATTTTTTCAGTGAATGCTAAAAGAAGATTAAAGCTAAAATATAAGGTCTCAAAAGATAATTAAATAAACCTTATACGATCAATATAAAGATATTTATCAGGTATTTATCGAAGAGAGTATTGTAAATTAAACTAACCATATATTATTAATGTTTTGGTGATGAACAAAGTGTGATAACGTAATTATTCAAGAATATAATACAAATAATACTTATTAAAATTAATTAGTTTTACACCTGAATCAACATCCGATACGATAATGCGCAAAACTGTGGTATAGCTAAATCGGCTTTCTTAATGTTGCAGTTCATTAAAAGAGATAACAAGTTTAAAGTTTAACGAGTGTTTATAAGGAATGTTTTACAAATAAAAATTCTTTTATGACCCTGAAGATAAGTTGTTTTAGCGTAACAATTTAAATTGTGACGCTATGTGAGAAGGTAAACGGTACTGTATCCACAAATTTTTTGTTTTGTTTAAAAATAAAATTTGTGTCATATATTTTGAAGAAAACTTTTTAAGAATATAATTCTTATACTTTTATCTACAAAATAGCAAAATTATTTTTCCAAAAAGAATGTACAGTTTTTGACCGCAAAATATTAAGTCTACATATTAGAGTTGGTAAATGTGCCCTGTATGAGGAGATAAGTTTTCAAACAAATATGTTTATTAAAATGAACTTGACAATTGTATAGAGTACGGAGGGTTTTTTTACTTCACAAACCTCATTGACTAATAAACTAGGACGGCTTTAGTTACTTCAAGAGTTCACAAGATTTTTCTTTAAGAGTTATATCTATTTTATTTTTATATTTGAGGATAATTTTAAATTTTTAAACATCACCTTTTGAAACTAGCCATTTAATACGGTTAACGGTTAATCACGGTTAATTTGTCTATTTTATAACACAAAAAATACTTTTTAATACGAAACGCCAATCTGATTTAGCCCCTAAGATAGAATTTTAATTTAGAAACTATGTAGAAAAGTGTTGGAACACTTGACTCAAATACTTTTTGGGGAAACATACTTCTTCACCATATTGTAACTTAAACTCTACCTTAACGAATAACTTTTTTCGAAACAAAGGTTAAGAATGAACCTCCTCTATTTTAATATACAATCCTTTTAGTCTATAAAAGTAGATAAAGTATATTACAAAGAAGATGTTGTTCATACTTTGTTGGTCATAAAAATAATCGTGGTTTCTTAGGAATGTGTTTTAATTTCTAACAAGCTTACCAATGAACTAATTACTTTCAATTATTTAATATGAAATATAAGATAATTGGAAGCATTGTGAGGTAGTCGAAAACACATAACTATTTAGTTTTTAAAGTTATTGAAATTACTTTATATGGCACATAATTAACTTTAAATGCATTTGTTTATTGTGTGGTAATTGTAAAAGTTGTGTGCTGCTAAACACCCTTAGTTTTTTTCAATACGACACAAAATTTCTAGATAAATTAAAAAAGTGTCTGGTGGTATGCTTGAGTCTGTTAAAAAGAAATATAACTTAAAGCATAATTGTAACTCTTAATAGATAATTATATCATCTCCAGAAAATGATGATAAAACATGAACATTTAAAACGATAAGAAATTTACGCTTTGTAAATTTTAATGTAGTTTTAAGAGACGCTTTATAGAAAGTTTTAATTAAAATGTAACATAATTGAAAATATAAAAAAATATCATGAATAGTTTCTATTGGAAATACCTATTAGCCTACAAAATTTGTTACCTCTTTAATGTATTTAAGAAAGTAAATAACTTTTGAAGTCATATGTAAAAAAAACTTAAACAAAGTTGATCATTAATTTATTTCGAATTAAAAGCTTAAACACAATTTCAAGCAGCCCCTATCTCACTAACAAGTATCATATTTCGAAGTAGAAGCTTTAATTCCGAATATTTAAAACCTACCGTTTCAAAGGTATTAAATTAAACCTGCACATTCGAATTTTTTTTCATTTTATTTAACACTTGAAAAGCAAACATAGCCGATAGGCGCCTGTTTAAACTCGTAGGAGGTAACTTCTTTTCTTAATTAATTCCACTAATTAAGTGATATCGTCTTGAGAGCTATAGAATTAAAGAAAGTAATTAATAGCTGGAGAAAAATTGGGTTTCTGTACCGCGAGGGATAATGTGAGATAGTTTAAAATTATTTGTTCCGTTTTAATTAACGACACACTATCAGCGATCGTGGATTATTTACGAATGGAGATGGGTACAGTATTAATTCCGGAAGAATAACGGAGAACAATTCTTTACAACTTTTAAACAGGTCAGACCTTATTTGGTTTACCGAACACAAACACAAATAATCGTCAGGACTTCGGAGAACGAAAAAATTGCATGTTTATCAACCCCTCATACGCATATAGTTTTATTGGTAAGGTTTATAGGAATATTTGTAAATTATAAGGATGTAATTTAATCATTATTTTAACTTAAGCGTAAAAAAATCAAAAGGGAAGATAGATTAAATAGGTATTAATCCATCACTTTATTCTGAAGTAACTAAAAACCAGCAGTTGACCCAATAATTTTATCTTCAATTCGCTCTAAAAAACTCTTTATGAATTACGTATACTCTCATAACATTATAAGTCTTATAAAATAATGCAACATTTTCGATATGTTTTAGTGATGACTGGTATATTTAGGAAATTACTAAACTTAAGTTTTCTCACAGAAGACAGGTCCACTCTGTTTACAAAGATTAAAATAAGAAATAACGTTTTATGAAATAAAGATTTTTTCCTCTCCTCACTAAATATATGACACATGAAGAGTATAATTTTCTTATCTGTAAGTTTTGTAAGAAAATTTGAAATTAAGGAAGTACTAGCATGCGTTGTTAATCTAAAATATTCCTCTAAAATTTGTATTTTGATCAAAACTTAAAATATCAGTGTCTAACAAATCGAGTACAAAGTTACCAATCAAAATATATTACAAGTATTTCTAAGAAATTAATAAAATTATTATTTTATTTTTAAAGTTTATGGTTATATATAATATTTCTAGTAAAAATATCATAACGCATCTAAAATATAACCGCTTTATAAAACATTTTCTAAAAGTTCCATAATTTTTTGTTAGTATGGACAACCACAATAGTATGTTAGAAAAAAAAGCACTTCAATACGTTGAAAAATCTGAATTTGAAGCGGAGACATTAGAGAAAAGCGGGAAACGTTTTATTTCCAAAATGGAATAAAAGAATAAAAAGAACACTATCTGGAAGGCGTCCAGTAGAAAATCGAATTGCCCTCCCTGCCACATTCGGAGGCAGTAAAAGTGTCGATAAAAACGATGGTCCGGCTTTGTCCAGCATTCAATTGTCCGGCCGGAAGATTGATTATCTTGGAGCTAGATTATCTAGTACCTTCATTTGTCAGGCGAACTTCGTCTAATGTGATCCATTTGCTGATGGTCCATCTCTTGATGATTGTATATCTGGGTCGAAATTAAGAAAGAGATACTATTTGCGACGTTTATATATTTTTTGTGAAGACATGTTGACAGATTGGGAAGCTTAAGCGATTTTCGAAATAGTTAGAATAGCATTTTTAAAAGAGATGTAGAACTCTTTATGATATTTCGAAAAGTTATCTAAAAGAACGTGGAAGAAATCTTGAAAGTTTGAAATATGTGGTATTTTTGTAAGAAATAAAAAATAAACTAGTCATTGTTTGGAATTCTAAAGTGGTGAAGCTATACAAATAAAGAATAAATTTCATGAAACAAAACAATATAGAATAATAGTTCTAAAATATAACAGGGTACAAATGAAATATTAAATATAAAATACAAATGTTATTTAACTACTCATTATTAACTTGAAAATAAATAAGTCATTTTAATTTTTAACCTACATATTCTAAATAGTAAATTTGAGCTTTGTTGAAATTATATAAAGTATTAAAATCAAAATATTTTTGTTTTGTATATCTTCGATGCAAAAATAAAACCTCGACCAATATTTTCTTTTATTTGATATGCAGTTTCAGTTTTTCAGTTTAAAAAATGGAAATTGCTACAGGAAAATCTAATTATGCCCGGCAAAGCTAATGCTTCTATTGAGCTTTTGGCGAACCAAAAAAAAAAAATATTCAAATAGCGTAGAGATATAACCCCGGGGCAAAATGTGAAAAGAAATTCGAATAAACACCCCTACAAATAAATAGAACTATGATTCCTGCTTCAAAACAATGAAAGATAATCAAATGATCGCTAAAGAGCGTGACAGATAATTCAACAAAAAAAAAATCAGCTTTTTTAACTCTAATCGAATGGCAACTCTTTGTTATCGTTTGGTATTTTCCTCATTGAACTTTTGAATGCAATGATTTAAAGACGAAAAAAAGTCGTAAATTGCATTTTATAAAGATAAGATTTTTTTTATTTAGCAGGCAGAAAATAAATAGACAAAAAAAATTAGGAACGATAGCCAGATATTTGAATTTGACCAAGTTATTGAATACGACACGAGCAATAATAATGTATTGTATGCACTTCCAGATGATAAAATTTGTAAGGGTGTTTACTACTACCAAAACTAGCAATATCGAAAAAGAATATCACAATTAAGTTTTTATTTGAAATTTTTCTTTTCTATTTGAAAAAGTTTTGTATTATGTTGTACTTTTATTATTTTAATTTGTTGAGTAAAAACAAATAATTATTTGAATCTTAATATATTATTTTTTTAATGATTGTGATGTGATTTTGACAAATTGCAAATTACAAAAGTGCAAAATAAAACCTTTTCGTAATTGATAGAGTGTTATGAAAAAATCTGAAATTCACAGTATCGGTAACGGAAAAAAAAGTAAATAAGAGACCAATTTTTTCTCCATTGTTTTTAGGACGAAAATGGAAATGATTATAGGTGGATCGAGTATATTTTCATAATTCCCAATTTACGCTGAACAATTTTTTGGATGCGCTCCATGTTATGTCAGTGAGATCTACGAAAAACAGCTAAATAGGTTTTTGACTAAATTTAATAAGGCTTAGTTAAAACGAAACAAAAAACATTCTTCAGTTTCTATAATTTTTTTAAAAAAATAGTATTGGTGTAGTAAAATAGTATTCAGCGGCAAACAAAGCATTAAAATAATGTGGATAACGTTTAAATGATTGTTAATATCTTTAAATTCCGTTAATTGGGGAGGCGTAGGGGTTTAAAAGGCCCATGGCTGACATTTTTTTGCCTATATGGTAAACTTTCAAAACCACATAACGACTAAATATTTGCATGTTCTGTAAAATTATAATAAACAGATCTATATAAATTTGAAACAGAAATTAAAGAATTTCATCACTACCAAATCAGTTTCGCAATTACGATAAATGCGAAATACTATGAAAATTTTTAGAAAATTATAATGTATGGAACATTAGCACTTGTAATTAAATGTCATATTATATTACCCTTCAAAATTTCCTTAACCAAAATGTGTACCAAATAAATTCACCATTCTATTGATATTTTTCTTACACATCTATCCACATACATCTTACACACACACATCCATTTTTAAAAAAATCTATAAATCCTCTTTTACAGCCCATTCTGATGTATGTCATCTCTCAAACAAAACATTTTTATGGAATTTGGCTTGATTTCTCCACAGTTGATGAACAATATTTTCCTTTTCAAAACATGAAAGCTTTATCACCGGTTGAATAACGACAAACACAATGCAATCTTTTTGTGAAAAGGGAAGAACTTGACTAAAAGCAAATGTTTTCTTAAATAACAACTTAGTAACTAAACCTGTTTTTTGTATAATGTGAGTAAACGTATCTTCACTGCCACTTTACCTTATTATAGTTTATAACTACACAGTTTCGAAATAAAACGGCTTTAAATAATACAAGATATTGCATATTGATTGTAAAATAGTAATAAATGTTCGCCAATACAGGTCCGATTACATTTAATAATTACAAATGAAAACAGCACCAGTTATAACTGGTAATTACTCTATAGAGTAATAGGGGCAGATTATATGTGGTGTTAAGTAAACAAACAAGAGGGCGTTATGTGGTGTTATTAGATATATGTGGTGCCCTCTTGTTGTAAACAAACAAGAGGGCAGTATGATAATAAATTATTTCCAATTATGAACGAAAGATATAAGATTTTGTGAATTAACAAATACATGTTTTGAAGTTGAAAATAACAAACTTTATTTAACTCTTAAATGAAAGCCTGCTCGAATTTTCTGGATCATGGGGCTTTGATCACCTTCGGTCTCCCTGGCAAGAAGTGTTTTCGTTTTTTAGGTCTGAAGATCTATTACTAAAGATTTTTCAGCCCGAGTAGCTAGTTCTTTAGATGAAGAACTCTTTGTTAACTTCCTAACAAACTTATTACTCGTGTACTAACCCCGAAACCTTAATGGTTGAGTGGGTTCATTACAAGCTAACCAACTCACATTTAATACCAAACAAATCAAATAATATTTTATTTGATTCGGTAATTATTTTATTAAGTTTTATTTTATAATTTGTCTAAGTGAGCAAATTATATTTCAGTTTCAAAGGAAAAAAACAGGAATACAAAGCAACACCTTCCTTACAAACTTATCACCAGATCCCACAGAAACAAGCAGCGCATGTTCATTCAGATTCCTAGAATTTCATCTTAAAAGAGACAAAGTACTGAACGCTCCTTGATGACTTCTTTGCTTCATTACATACATCACGAGAAATATTCTCTTCCTGAGCATAAAGAGAAGAATCAGAAGGTTGAGTGCTATATGTTTTTATCATTTTAGGCTCGATGCAAGAAGAACTTTGTTTCAATTCTAGAGGTTTTGTTCTCTTTGAAAGCAATTTTCTTTTATTATATTGTGTTTGAATTTGAATTTGATTGGTTTTTTTTTTGAAAATTTGGAATGAATGCACAGGGAATGCTTTTGTGAGTATGATACATGCAAAGGAAGTTTAATGTGCAATATTTAAAAACTGCAAACAACAAAGTTTTCAAATATTGTTGTGGAGGTTAAATAGAATAATTAAGAGGTTAAATAGATTTTTATAATTTTTTAAAAATATTTTATATTGAATGACAGATTATTTATAAAATATATTTTGTTCAAATGTAGTGAAATTTCTTTGTGTCCATACTTTATCTTACTTCACAATCTTACTCCTTGCATGGGATAAAATAACGATAACTACTATTTACCTTCAAGTTAAATATTTATCATAATTAAAGAGAAAGCAACAGCATTTAGGATATACTTTATTTTACATAAATAATGTCCGAAGTGTAACTTTAAAGTGTACTTTTTACATTCACTTATTCAACAGAAAAGAAGAAACAATGTTTAGAATCTTATTTTGCTCACCATAATGCTCCCAGTTTTTTCTGTTTTTCTAAAAAACTTTCTAAAAAAAGTTCAAAAATGTGAAAAAGTAGCATTGCTTGCATAACGATATTCTATTTAAAAAAAACTGACATATTTTTTTTAATGAATTTTTAGAAAAAAAGGAACAGTAGATCATGTAATAATTTAAACTTTCAATCCCAAAGGCTATGTATTACAGGTCAAACATTTTTCCAAGATTCAGCACAATTCTTGCAAGTTTGACAAGTCCTTTTTCTAAAACAACTCCTGCTCAAAAAACCTCCAGGAATGCAGTTCAGCACGATTTCCGCAAAGTGGGGAAAAGGCATGGAAACGCATTCTTTTTATGAACAGTGATATTTTGTAACAGCTTTAAAAAAACAATGGTCGTGTCCGTTTCAAGAAAGTAACGGTCCATTTCTAGAAAGTCAATAGCTCTTCACCTCAGCAAATTTTTAATACATTAGAATGGGGATTTTTTCCGTATCACCTTTCACAAAATACTCCTTTGCGGGTAAATTTTGAAACAGATTTGAATCTAAAAAAAGATACACATTTCTATGTTAAAGTTTTATAGGAATTGAAAATTTTAAAAGTTAACAATATTATGGTTATTTATGCCTGTAATTTTATCCGCAACATTTTGAAACAAACATTGTCACGCGTTCATGATTTTTCATAATTGTAACATCCCTAATCATCAGCCTTTTATCAGTAGAAGATATAAAATAAAGTCTCAATTTGTTCTTTTCTTTCGATTCCATCACGTGCATTCTTGTGTGCGCGAATCAAATATTGACGCAAAAGGGGACTGGGTGGGAGTTCGAAAATGGAATAGAATCTTCTCACCTGGAATAAAAGAACTTGCAGAAAAGAGTGTGTGGGCTGTTTAATGTATAAAATAAGTAGGTCTCGAGGCGATGCGAAAAGTAGCAGTGCTTTTCTACTTGAAAAAACTCAATTCCGTATGAACGGATTCAATCTCGGCTTCAGTTACAGTGGTGGAGAATAGTTAGTTGACTGGAGAATTTTTGTAAGAGTAACATATATTTGATTTTTGCTGGCTTATGGCATCAGAAAAAAGCCTATTGTGAATGAAAACTGAATAAGAATAATTCCTTATTACTTAAAGAATAACTATTTCAAAATTTATATTGTAAGAAATATAAAATGAAAGTAGAAGTAGTTGGAATTACGTTGAAAAAATAAAGCACTTATAAAATTACCGATTTTTAGCTTCCACACTACGTTTATAACGTAAAAAGTGGAAGGTTTTATAATCGTTCAGTCCGTCTGTCTGTCTGTCCGTCCGTCTGTCTGTCTGTCACCCACTTTCACAGAAAGAACCACAAGTCCCACAGACAAGTGGAATACGTCATTTTAAAGCAAAAAATCGGAATAGGCTACATTCCAAATTTCATTAAAAAATTTAAATTAGAAGTTTATTTAAAATTTAAATAACTAAATTTTTTTTATCTACATTGAAATAACATGCAAATTCTATTTTTATTCATATTTTCACTGTTGTCATCCACAAGTCCCACAGACAAGTGGGATACGTCATTTTGAAGCAAAAAATCAGATTAGGCTACATGCCAAATTTCATTAAAAAATTTAAACTAGAAGCCCAGCTAAGAAAAGCAGCAAAAAACCTTGAAAAAAAATTGAAGGAAAGCTGCAGGAAAACTGCAGGTATTTGGAACCAAAAACCTTCATCAAAAAACCTTTATTTTCCCTTCATTCGAAAACCTGCAGGATAAGTGAAGGTTTTAGGTTCCAAATACATCCATTTTTCCTTCACAAAAAAACCTTTATAAAAACTGCAGGATAAGTAAAGTTTTAGGTACCAAGTTCCTTCACTTTTCCTTCATCAAAAGCCTCCATTTTCCCTTCATCAAAAAACCTTAATATTTCCTTCATTGGAAAAACATTTAAAAAACTGCAGGATAAGTGAAGATTTTGAAGTTAAGTTGTATTTATACCCAAGTAGGAAGGAAGGAGCACGGGATTTGATCTGGGGGTATTTGTGTAGCTGTTCAGTGCGCTACCAACTGCGCTATTGGAGCTTGCAAATTGGAGCGCGTTTTAAAATTAGGAATGGTATATCTTATAATTAGAACATACAAAATTACACACTCCATAGATTCGATTATAGTCAATAAATTTGATTCATGATTTTGCGTACAATTTGTCTATGATTTTTATTTAAAAATATTTAAGTTAGATTTAATTAATTGTTCTAAGGTGGCAATTAATAAATTGGATGCAAATTTTGTGAGTTAGAAAAAAAATGTATCTTAAGAATTCCTTTAAGATTATTTTATTTTTAAATTTTCTATAAAAAGGTGAGAGCAAAGCTATTGAGCAAACTGAAATATTAAGCAAATAATTTTTAAATCTGTTTTTCGTTTAAAATTTACTGTCTTTATATAGGTGGCATTATTTTCTTCTTTTTTGCAAAATCAAATCAAAAACGTCCATGGAAATTGGAAAAAAGAATTTGAATCGCCAATTATAGCTTTGATATCGTTTCTGAATTTTTAGAAGTTACAGATTAACAAAATCTAGATCTGCGATTTGAACATATTAAGCTAATTTGCTGCAAAATTTGCTAATAAACTGCAAATGTTTACATTAAAAATTAAATGTTTTTCCGCGAAAAATTCCAACAATTTTTAGCTGGGATACAATTACTACAAGTGTAAAATATCAAAACTAATTTCAAAAATAAAGAACAATTTTAAGATAAAGATTCACTACAAAAAAATGTACAGTATTTTTGGGGTTAACGCACACATTATTTTTTAAAAATAACTTCAAATAAACTCACAACTGGTCAACCCATTTGATACTTATTTTCAATGACGCTTCATTAGAATCGTCAAAAAAAAGTTAACACTGGTATGATAATGCAGCACTATGCAAGTTATTGGCTTGTAATTTCCCTTGAGCAGCAACCCACTTGCCGACATTGTTGCAGAAAACGATTTTGGCCCCTGCAGGCTTTATGTGTAACTCTATGCTATAAAGAATTATGCACATGTGTATTAATTCTCTGCAGAAAGTTTTTTAGACAAAATACTTTGCTTGAAATATTGTCCTTATTTTCTCAGAAAGTTTAGGTAATTTTTTGCATAAAATTGCACATTAAGTGCTATTGAAATGTGGGTTTAAAGATAAAACAGTATTTTAAGTGTACTTTAAAATATAGGTTAAAAAAATAAACTCTAAAGAAAGGTAATAAAAAGTATAAGGTTAAATAAAGGTATTTTTCAGCATAAAATTTTAAGAGAAATTGCTGTTTTCATGTAGAACTGAAACGGCTAATTCTTTGTTCGTTTAGGATGAATCCTTCAGAAAAATGGCAGTTTTCTTTAAGAATAAAAAAAATCACCTTAAAAAAGTTTTACAAACATGCAGTTCTCCAGCTGAAACTCAGTTGCTGAATTTCTCAGTACAATACCTTTAAAAAAAACATTTTCCCTGCATAAAACCTTCATCTCTCTTCAAAGCATTGTTGTTTTGCTGAAATTTAGTTGCTAAATTTTTCATCACAATACCCTTAAAAGTACTGCAAATTTAATGCTGAAAACATTTCCCTGCATTAAATCTTTATCTCTCGTCCGAAAGAAGCAGTTTTTGTGTTGAAATTCAGTTGCTGAATTTTTCATCATAATACCTGTAAAAGTACTGCAGGTTTTATGCTGAAAACATTTTCCTGCATAGAAGCTTTATCTCTCATCCAAATCATGCAGTTTTCCTGCTGAAATTTATTTGCTGAAGTTTTCAGCACCGTACCCATATAAATACTGCAGGTTAAATGCTGAAAACATTTCCCTTCATAAAACCTTCATTTCTCTTCAAAAAACCTGCATTTCTGCATTTTCCATGCAGGTTTTTTGCTGATTTTTTTAGCTGGGAGCTTATTTAAAATTTAAATAACTAAAAATTTAATCTACATTGAAATTACATGCAAATTCCATTTTTATTCAATATTTTCACTGTTGCCATTTCGTTAAATGTACGAGAAACTTTTGTTAAAATAAAAATACACTTTTGAAAAAATATTTATTTACGTGTATAATTCGGTTTGGATTGTTGTATTATCACAATAGAGTTCTTTTAATGGTTCTATATATGTGTATGAAGAAATATGCATAGAGAATTCTAACTTGGCATAAAAAAATATGCTAAGTTTCGCTTTTATTTTTAAAGCATCAATTGTACAAATTATATATTTTTTTAACTGTAAATTAATTTAACAAACTATAAATAAGTGAATTTTCGAAAGAAATGTAAATGGGAAATTGTGGCGACAAAAATATTTATTAAAAAAGATTACATCATTATTCTTCGAACTTCAAAAACATTTAGCAAACGATAAAGTCTAATTTTTAAATCTGAGAAAGAAGATTAATGAAAATAGTTAATTTTGGCGTTTAAAACTTTGAATTACAAATAGCTAAAGGCCCTGTTTTTATTAGAATTAAATCACATTTGCCATTCGCAACAATCGCTCGAGAAACTTTAATTCTTTTAGACAATAAATTAAATTAAATTTATTTTTGCGACATCGATCAGTTTGAAATGACGTCAAATATATTTCACTACGGAATCCTTGTATGTTGATATTAAATGTTTTCATCCTATTTAAAAGCGAGGAATATGACATATTTATTCTTTAAAATATAAATTAATTTTTGCAAACGATAAGTAATAATTATTGAATTTTCGAAATAAAATAAATGAAACTCGCCAAATTTAGCTTGTAAATGTTAAATATAGAATTAATGTTGTGTTTGGCACGTTTTTTCCTGTTAAACACAAATATGTGGAAGCGAGTTAAGTGACAGATTCTGTTACAAACCTACTTTTTTTACCGGGCAACACTATGCATAATTAAATATTAGCGTACATTTAAAATTATTCATTTCAAAGACTACTATTCAAAAGTACGCCAAGTAATTCAACCGCTATGGCGTTTAACATGTAGAAAATGATTTTAACACAATTAAATGTCTTGGAGTCTTTTGTTAACACATGGGCCAAATTTCAAATATAATGCAATATTTCTTGAATTGTATAGAAGTCCTTTCGGACGCGAATATTCGGATTTCCGAAGAGCACACGGAAATCTTTTGTTTTGGAATAGGACTCTGTAGCAAAAGACTTAAAATGATTTTGGAAGGAGTTCTGAGGTTTATTATCTTAGATTATAATGGATCACATTCCTTACAGTGCAGTGACCTTTTAAAGAAGTTTCTTGACTCTCGAATCTGGAACTTCATTCATTCCCAAACAAAATGTCTTAACATTGCACATTAATTTACCATGATGTCATATTTCTTATCTTCGACATTTGTTCTTGCAACAGAATGAACAGTATTTTTGGTATAACAATCCCAAAGTAAAATGTATATTTATTAAACGAAGTAAAAACTACAACTTTTGACTTTAAAAGACATTAAATTGCATCTTCACAATTTATAATATTTGTAAACAAAAAATAAAATAATCTATATGCTAAATAATTAAATATATATTTACATTTCAAAAGAATATAAAGTTTGGTTTTACATTGATTCTTATATACCAACGTGTTACCTACGTATGCCTAAGTGCTTATAGTACATTTTCTGTTGCGCTGAAATCTCTTTCAAATTGAAAATTTAAAGCTGCTATAAATCCTATACTTTCAACAATACTATTCCTATATAAAAATCATTTAAACACATTTTACCCCTCCACGCCACCTCGTTTGGGGGAAAATTAAAAAAAAAAAACGCTTTTTAAATGACGCCTTTATAATTAAAGGAATAAGCTAAAATGTGATTTCTATACCTCCAATGGTTTTGGCTGGGTGTTGATACGAGAGTGAGCAAGGACTTCTTTTATATAGGCTAGCAAACGATACCCGTTCTTCACAAGGACAAAAAATATTAGAATCACGAGCTTGGCCATACTTTTGGCAATAAAATGGATATTTCCCAAAACGTCCATTATACAGCTCCAGCGTGATGACCTTCGAATATCAAAACAAATACCGAAACTTGGAAAAATAAAGATAATTTTTACTACCTGAAGTAGGAGCTCAAATATACATGTTCCGTCAACAGAAATACATTCGCACATTTTCAATTATTTTCAACAAAATTAATTTAGTTTCTCAAGATATCAAAAATGGCAACAGAATAAAAAGAAAAGATACAAACACGGGACACATCGCCCAGGCGGACATTCATTTTTAGCCTACTCTTCTTCTAAGTAAACATCTATAGTAGGCATTGACATGCTGACGGTGTCCGTCTGTCTGTCCGTATTCCCCTTCCAAAATGGGTTCTATCAGGTCGGATCATTAAAATGACGGACAGGATCAAAAATTTTGTCCTTTCAAAAATAGGAAGTATTGTTTATTGCTACTATATTTTTAACTACTGATTAAATATTTCTTAAGGACGTTTTACAAAAAATCTGAATAAAGATTTTTAAATATTTTTGGTTTTCCTTGTCAAACAAAAAATTTCATTCGCATCCCTTTTTAATAATTTAACTATTTCTTTATAAAGAATTTTAAATGAAGTTATAGATTATACTCATACAATTGAAGAACCTTTCCAAAATACGTTATGAGCATCACCTGAAAACATTTGTACAATTATAATCTAACTTTTGTCTTAGACGTAGATAGAAACTTTCTAACATATTGTATTTCCCCTGATTTGAGAGAGTTAATAATGCACGAAACTACGTTCACACTTTTGTTGCAATTGAAACAGTTTTAAAAACAATACATACAAATTATCTTTAATAATGACGTGTCATGTAAATAAAAAATACCACCAATATATAAACTTTTACCTTACCTTCCCTACCAGGAGACGGATTCGTATCCTCGCAAAAAACCTCATAGTTCAACAACTTTGCAAACAGACTGCTAGACGATTAGGGGACCTCCGATACTCCAAACTTCCCTACCGGATCGTTTGGGCCGGATTGGAGGGGGCTTCTCCGCGAAAATATCGTCTGCTTATTCCACCGTCTGAGCATGCGCGAAAGGGAGAGGTGAGTAGGAGCTAGTTTACTGAGTTAGCACCTTCATGTGCCGTCGTTTGGAGCTTTATGTTTTTCGTTTTGGGTTAAACAAAGGTATGTGCGAAACATGTTGACTCCAAAGAGCGATTATTCTATTTTGTAATTAAATTTGTTTAGCATTTTAAATGTGAGAAGAGTAGTTTTGCGTGGTTTCACATTAGTCCATGTAAAATTAGTCGACAGAATCAAAAAAGCTGAAATATATTGGACGAAACTACTCCAGGGTCAGGCTACTCGTCAGTTGGGAGTCGGGAACGTGACCTGACCGTGGTTTAATTCTTGACAAACATGGCTTTTTAATTGGTCAACAGTTATCATGTGATGACTTCAAAACTGTTTGCAATGGAAAAGTTGATGTTCTGTAGGATTTGCGTAGTTGTTATTTATATGTTGAAAATAGTTTACAACGTTTTTTACTGTCACGATTTTTAAAAAAATTAAATTACAGGTTTTGAGAACTCATGCTTTAAAAATTTAAATAATGGATGACAACAACACTGGGAATTCATATGTATTATTCAATAATATTTTCATAAAAAGTAATAATGTATCAGTTTTTTAAATTAATCATTAACTTATAACATTTCAATGATTTACATTATTGGCATAAACATTTATCATTCTAAACGAACAAGATTTCTTTGAAATGTTCTTCGATTGATATTTAATAACATAATAGAAATTACAAGTCAGTTTTTGTATTTAAATCCTTTGATGAGATTTTGAGTCCGGAAAAGGCACATTTGTTGGGGCGGAAATCACGTACCGGAAGTGTTTGTCGGGAGAAGCGTGCTCGAAATAGCCGTGATTTGTTCGTGGGTGAATAATTAGTTCAGAGTTGAATGTTGAGAGCTAGGTACGCAAATTGTAAATGGTAGTAAATGTAGCAAATTCAGGCAAAATTGAATTTTATCGAAAAATACTCAAACTATTTTTTCAAGTGTTTTTCATTAATTTTGTATTCATAAAAATAACATTGTTTTTATTATATGTCTGCATATTTTGAGATTTAGGTTTATAAAAAAATTTAAGGAACAATTTTGATTTCAAAATAACTTACATTGTAATATTCTATTTACAAAGTTGGCGAAAAAATAAACATTTCACTTTTAAAGATTTGAATTTTTCAATAGTTCAAACCTTGCCGTACAATATGATTTGTTCAAATCCGATTGTTGTAATGTGTCTTGACGGTGCTTTTCAATTTACTTTACTAAATCTTCTAAAAAAAGGTTAAACGATAATGTAAATGCAGTATTTATGATGCCTGTAAATGTTGCTTTACCTTGCATTTTCTATAAATACACTACAAAAACCTTTTAAGGCACACAACCAAAAAGTTTAAATGCAAGGCAAAGCAACATTGGAAAGCTTAATTTGTTAAAACAAATTAAGCTTTCCAATGTTCATGCTTTGTCTTGCATTTGAACTTTTTGCAACAAAACAACTTAAGAGTAATACGAATTTCTTGCGCCTTCCAATGTTGTTTTACCTTGTACTTAATCTAGTTACAACAGAAACAACTTTAAGGCGATATATTAATTTATTTGTACATTGTTCTTAAATAAATATTAACAATTATTTACCAATTATTTATTTTAAGGTAAACTTATTTTTACTTTAAATTGACATGAACGGTTCTTATAAACCTGTAATCTATTTTAGGCAGATTTCTATGTTGCTAAGTCGATAAAGTGTTGGCGGTCTGTAGACTACGGCCACTTAATGATATCGTTTAGCTTTTAATACTAAAACATCATGACTTGGGTAAAAAAAATCCAGTCTGTGAAAATCGATTTCCAAATCTTCATTTTCTGGAGTCTCAAAATTTCAGTGCATTGGGATTCTGTTTAAGGCTTTTATAAATCTAAATATCGAAATATTTGAACAAAACCTTATTTATTTTAAACCTTTTTATTATTAGTAGTTCATACAAAATAATTTGATTCTTTCACTTTAAATGGTTGCATTCTTCAGTATATGCAGGTTTAAAACCTGAATAACTTTTACTCAGAGTCATTTAGACTCAGATTTGAATATTTTTTTACTCAGTTTTGAAATTGTCACTTTTTGAGTGTAAGCTTTTAAACAAAGCTACTTAAACATGAAATGCTATTAAGAACCTTTTATTGATCCTATCAGTCATAGCTATCTCTATCACTGAGATGCAAAATAATTAAGAAAAATTGATGCATTTTTAGCCTACTTTTCTTCTTTTAATTCGAAAGAATGAAAAAAATTAAAAAGTAGGTATTGACATTCGGTCTATGTCCGTCTGTCTGTCCGTCTGTCCGTCCGTACCCCTCTTCCAAAATCGGTTCTATCCATCGGATCTTAAAAATTATTTTTTTGTTAGAAAGCTATGACCTCAGATATCCAACTTTCATACTTTTTGTCGTTCTGTCTGTACGTCCGGACGGACATAAATCTACTATCTGTCGGCGAATTTCCCATTGAATTAGCATTGAAATTCAATTTTGAGTCATTTAAATCACTGTAGGTATTGAAATGCGGTTGATGTCCATCTGTCTGTCTGTTCGTATGTCTGTCTGTCTGTCTAGGCGTCTGTCCGTCTGTCCGTCCGTACCCCCCTTCCAAAATAGGTTCTATCCATCGGATCTTAAAAATTATTTTTTTTGTTAGAAAGCTATGACCTCAGATACCCAACTTTCATACTTTTTGTCCGTCTGTCTGTACGTCCGGACGGACATAAATCTACTATCTGTCGGCGAATTTCCTATTGAATTAGCATTGAAATTCAATTTTGAGTCATTTAAATCACTGTTGCCAAATCAACAATGGCATGAGAAACTTTATTTAAACATATTTGAAGCAAAATAACATTTTCATTAATCAGTTTGGAATGACGTCATAAAATGTAGCACAATTTGATTCTTTGATTATTCATTAATTATCTACCAAGAAAGCGGCAAGGCATACTTTTGCATGCAATTATGCTTAGTTTTAATTTACATTTCTTATTTTTTAATGCAGTTCGGAGTAGTTTCATTACTTTTGTTATTAATAAATATTTAATTATTCTTCCAACTACAAATAAATCACGAGCAGATGATAAATAATATTTAATTAATTTGCGAAAGAATATTAAGGAAAATTGTTGATTTTGGCTTTTAGAAGTTTAAATTATAGCTGGGTGCTGTGTTTCGATTTTTTTTCTAATGTGTATAAATCTAGTGTAGAAACGGCTGTTGATGATATTTACTTTAGGAACCTAGTTTTTTTTCCCGATTAGAACTTCAGTAAGTATTTAAGTAACAGGAAAGTAGGCTATTTTAGTTCTTTATGAACTTCTTGTTTTTGTTTATAGCACCTACTGAATGCGTCAAATAATTAATTGTGCTGAAATATAAGACATTTTTAACTAAAAAAAAACAAATTTTTCAAAACTTAGTCCGACAAATTAAAAAAACGATTGTTCTTGCGTTAGGTGAGAAGTTCGTGCATTTCTAAATTTTTTCTATATCTTGTAAGAAAAACGTTAAAAAAGTAAGAATATCAGTTTGTAACTGATGTGTTGGCTCTGTTTGTAGCAATCTCTTTCATACTTAAAGAAAAAAATAAACATTTGCTATATAAACAATTTCATGATATAAAGAGAGAAAGAGAGAGAGAGAGAGAGAGTACTTAAATAAACTGAAACTCAAATAGAGTCTATAACAACAAATCAAGAAAAAATATTTACAACACAATGCAATAAAAGAAACCGAATAAAAAACTACTCTACTTTATCATCTACACCGAAAAATACTCATTTGACAAATCACCCTTCATTTACCACAGACTGTACCGCAACCCAAAGTGGTACCAACCACAATTTCTTCCTGCATGGCCCCTACTATCCATCAATATCATGGCCATCGAAAGCGATATCGACAAGAGGCGGCATAATGGGAAATGATCCATCTTATGCAAGTCGCGGTAAGGTATAGCCGCAAGGGCATGTCATGAACTCTCTACTTCAGGGAGAGTCTAAAGTAGTTGATGGAATGGAAGTTCATGTGTATAAGACATATTTACTTTTAAGGGGTAATGCACGCGGGTCTCCAAAGCGAAAAGCCTCTGTGTTATTAAAATGAAAAAAAATGCCACCAAGTCAGATTTCTACGGCTGTATTGGATCTTATTACAAACGTTTTTTTTATATTATAAATGTAGCTGGTTCTATAATACTACTTTTTGAAATCGGTTAGAATTTTTTGTTGTAAAATTATTTATTGAAAATTAAAAAGTATATTCGAACCAATTTCAAAAAGTGCGATTATAGAGCCATGTAAATCAGCTACATTTATCCTATAAAAATAACGTTTGTAAAAAATATTAAATACAGCCGGAGAAATGTGGAATAGAAAATTATTTTTTTATTGGATTAACACAGAGGCATCTGTGGTTTGGAGACCCGCGTCCATTCTCCCTTAAGTTATTTTATGGAAGGGCTTGAAGTTAAAGGTAATTAACAATGAGTTGGTAATTTGTGGATCAGCAGTGAACTAGCTTTAACTACTTGATCATAAATTTTAGGTACCGTCAAAGCGGGTATCTTTGGCCATGGAGGGTAACTTTGGCCACGCGTCGGAAAAAGATTTGTTCTAAAATTTCTCTGCTCGAAATCATCAGATTTTAAATTAGTTAGCATTTTTAGAAAGGTGGCAACATTGGCTTTAATTTAATATAAGATTTTTTTCTATTTTAGTTTTGGCAACACCAAAAAGGTGTGTTTTATTTCTGCAAGTGTTGAAGAACAAAAAACTACTTCAGTAAACTTTCATTTAGAATTGTTTGAAAATTATTGAAAATTGAGCAAGTAAATACTCTATGCGATTTTTTAATCTATTGGGAATAATATCCCACCATTTATTTTATTCTATGTTGAATATTTCGAAAGCTGTATTTAATTGTTGGTCACCGGGAAACTTTTGACCGCGAATGCGGCTAACTTTGGCCATAGCTACAATGATTTCCTTATGCTATATTACACTTTAAAAAATGAACGAAAAGCGAGATTCTTTTTAACTTAATTTTAAATAATACATTTTAATCTTATTTTTATGGATATTCTATATTATTATGTCTTTTTAAAACTGTTTTTAAACAAAATATAGAACAACATTTAAAATTGCTAATGCTAGAAATGTAAACTTTTTAGAATTCCAAATTACTAATAGGTTATTTTCTTTTCATTACAATATCGTTTGCGTTTTGATTATGAAAATAATTATCATTAAATCTGGTTTTCAAAAATACATTAGTTGATTTTCTTATTAGAACTGTAAATTAATTTTTAAAAATGTCAGCTAAAAGTGTTCTAAAGTATTGCGGCTAAATCATTGGGCGATGCAGCATAAACTGAAACAAATAAGAATTGTTCTTGTATTTATCCTGAAATCACCTAATAAACTTTAAAAACTAATAATTCTACTGTTTAGTAGTTTTATTATTGCAATTTGAATCTATTAGACAGCCCAAAAAGCAGTAAATGGTACGTTTGGTGAGTATTTCCTGCTTGTGGCCAAAGTTACCCTCCTGGACTCGAATCGCATCCTAATTTTTTAAACTAGTACCATTTTTTTTAAACTTATAAAATGTAACAAAAATGCCTGCAAATTATTCCTAAAAGTTCAATACTTAAAATGCATAGTGATTTTAAAGTGTTTAAATCGGTTTTGTAGTTTAATTTTTCTTCTTTTTTAAAAAAACAATGATTTTGGCCAAAGTTACCCGCACTGACGGTATCAAAAAACGCATTACTATATCATGTATAATAAAGTCTTTATTTTTCTTGTGTTTATTCTATATTTTTTTAAGTTTGAATACCATCGAATAATAATAAAACAAGAATTTCTCAAACAACTTAAACAGACTACTTTTCTAGTACTATAATTTTGACTGAAATTCTAATCGAAAAAAGTAGGTTTGTAACAGTAAATGCCACCTATAACCACTTCCACACAAGATATATACATCTCAGGAAAAACAACATTTAATTGTAATTAAACCTTTTTAAAGCAAAAACGGGCTATTTTCATTAATTTTCTTTCACAAATTTAATTCTTAGCCTTTATCGCTTACTAAATTTACTTGCAGTACAAAGAATAATTTTGTAAAATTTCGTGAGTGTCAAATCGTAATATCCCTTTCCTAGCGACATTTGGCGACAATTTTGTAGGGTGATAAGATTTTTAATTTGCAGTAGCATCTTTTATTGTTGTTTCTAAATTACCAATAATATTGCGAAATATCGATTTTTTATTAATTTGTATGTTGATATACTTAGTTAAGAATAAGACAATTACATTTCCTTGAGACGGCAGTTTATGGCAAAATAATAATCCTGGGGATATTCGGACCCTTATTAAAATTAGCCCTTTTGTTTTTGCATTGTATGAAGAAAAAGATTTTTTCCTAAAAATATGATTGTAATGATACAACTGAGTAAAAGATAAAAATGCATAAAAAATATCTCAAAATTCTTGTTCAAGCAGTTGAGAACAAAGAATTCTAAACCATCCACATAAAAAAAAACTCTTACTAAAAATAAAGAAAAGTCAACGAATTTCATTCTTTTTTTCCATCCCGGCACCCAATTGGAATTTGAGTCTATTTCACAGTCTCCCCGAGAGACGTGGTGAATATAAATTCGTCGACATTCCACTTCAAGGTGCATTTGAAGCCTGCATTCAAAGAACCGCTCAACCCTGCTCCCCATATTTCACTTGCTGCAAGAAAAGGTGTCACTTTCAAGGACTCTCTTGGGTTCGTGAATAAAATTATATGATCGGTTGACTACCAGAGGTCTGTTTTTTGTATACATAGAGCGTTCTTCTTCAAACTATAGGTCAATGAAATGCGGCGAAATACTACAGTATAACCCGGTTATACCGTCATTCAAGGGTCCGCAACAAGGTTGAATAATAAGTATAGTAAATAATATAAAATACGGATTATATACTAATATTATTAGTAAAGTTATAAAATGACATATATAAATTTTAACCCTAGGTGCTATTAATAGTAGTTTAAGTTCTCCGTCTCCGGTTAATTATCAGTATTTTTTAACGAAAACAAATTCCCAATCGGCGACTTTTGGAGACATTTAGCGAATAAAACACAATTTAAATAATGAAAACGATTTTTGTAATTTTAATTTTTAAATTTTAATTCAATTTAATGGATTGAACATTTATGCCGCTATAAACAAGTTTTCGTTGTTAACGAGGTTGTTGTAACCGAGTTGAGCCGTAATTTGAATAAAGTTTGCCAGATATAAGTTCAAATTTAGTTCACCTAAAGTGCATGTTAAAGTAACATTAGCTCGAAAAGTTTTAATTGCCTTAAAATTGCATTTTTGACTGAAGTATTTTTATATTTTTTAAGAATTATTATCTTTGCCGTTTAAACTAATACATTTTGTAAAATATTAGGTGACTGAGTTTTTATTTTGTAAAGATAGCTTTGCAATGCAAAAATATCATATAAAAAGTCAAATAAATGTCCCAATTTTTTTCAAATATGCTAACTGTATTTTAAGGTTAATATTATCACAATTGAAGAACTGAGTGGAAGAACGTGCTAAGTGACATTTTTGAAAAAATTGAGATTTTTGTGTCAATGATCATGTTATTACCTGCTTTAAACATAACAGCTTTCAATTTTTTAGAAAACATTCGATTTCGTATATTTTTCGCATACGAAGTTGGTAGGTGCACGCGTTTTCGTCACTTTTTCAATGGAAGAACGTGCTAAGGAGCCTTGGCATGTTCTTCCACCGAAAACGCCCGATTCCTGAACGATCGTTTAGTGGAAGAACGTGCTAAGTGACACGTTTGCGGAAATTTTTCAGACTTTCGCTTGCATTAATAGCAAAACAAATGGTTCTTTTGTGGTTTTAATCAAAAAGAATTCAACAAAATGTAATTTATATTTCCTAATTAACTTTAATTATTAAATATAATCAATGAAATAAAATTTATAATGCGTAAAACTGGGTTTTGAGTGCATTTAGCAAAATAGGAAAAAAATGCATTTTGATTTTAAATTTAAACGGAGTTAAAGGTTTTAACATTTTATAAAATATTATCTCTTTGAATGTCGTCTGATTTTTATTGTAATAAACAAAACATAGATAATTTAGCAGCGAACAGATGGTATAATTAAAACAAAGTTGCACCTGCTCTAGGGAAATCGCAGTTGGCGTTAAAACAACATTGCACCAAACACTCAAAGCATCTGGTTTGTTTAAAAAAATGAATTATGGGTACCAAAAACGTTTTAAAGCCATTTTACGTTTGATCTCTAAAGCTATCGAACGCATTTTGTGCAATGTCCTAAACTCCTAAAATTATTAAAATGGAATTAAGAAGCAAGCGGAAAGCTGAATTTTTGCTTGAAAGTGTGAATTGCAGCTTATACGATAAGTACAAATTTAATCAAGAGTTTGCTTTGTTATGCAAAACTAAAATATTTTTATAATAATTGATGTTAAAATAAAGTAACAAAGTATAAAACGTTATAAGTTCTTAATATTTATTAAAATATCGATTACTTTAAAAAAGTACTATACATCACGAATGTAAAAATAAATTGTTTAAACGATCATGTTCTACTGTTGTAGAAATGCTGTAAATTAAAGTAGCTTTCTTAAAATTGATTAAACCCTTAATTGAAAAGGAGAAAAAAAACGTAAATAACCTTAGGATCTATATCTTGCCATACAACTTATTTTTACTTTTTTTTAATATCAAAGTTTGTTTTTAAGTTCAATTATTCTTTTCTAAATACTATTTAAACATTTATTTTGCGAAAACTTACATCTTGCATTATTATCTTTTTTTAAATCTTTTAAATTTAATATTTATTTATTCACATGCATTTGTGTTTCTTGTACTATCTTTTTGTATACTTTTTATTAAGTTGATTTTTCTTATTATTCTTCAAAGTATTTAGTTTATAATTTCAGTGATAATGGTATTTTTTAAAAAATATTTTCAATTAAAAACTTACTCATCTAACATTAAGCAAGAAGTTCTAAAATAACTTATATAACTTTCTTTTAACTTAAATACTCAAAGAAATCCTTATAGTAGGAACAGACGGACGAACAAAAAGCATAAGATAGGTGACTGATATCTTAAAAAAAACCTAGGGATGAGTAACACTATGTATCAATACGCTCATTTAAAAGTTATATATACCTTATAAAGTATTTTCAATAACTGTCAAACCTAAAAAGTTCTATGGCAGCTACTCCTTGCATATGCACAATATTGTAGGAAACTTTATTTTGAGGTCCGACAAATACAGGGAACACATGCATCAAATTTGAAGTCTATCTATTTCCGTTATTCAGCAATACCTTTAAAACCCCAAAAAAGTTTATAGCAGCCTCTACTTGCGCATGCGCAATTTTCTCTAAAACCCTATTATGACGTCCAACAGGAACTAGGAACCCGTGTACTAAATTTGAAGTCCGTAGCTCTTTTATTTCGAACAGTAAAGTAGTTTCAGACAGACGGATCAATGAAAAAAACCCAATTTTTTAGAATGAGCACCCTCCAAAACGTGTAGAAAGCACAAAATCTTAATTTGGAATATTGACCCCCATCGCAGTAGTTTTATTACCTTATATTTTATATTAGGTGATTGAAAGTAATAACTTTAAAAATTGGACGGGTACAAAGGAAGTTGGGGGGGGGGGGGATAGTAGGACGTACGGACAGAAACAAATTAGCAGACGTACAGGCAGCTGGCCAAACACTATACATTGTTGTCATCTAATTTTTTACTTTCGAACCCAAAAAAAAGAATTTTCAAAATCAGGCACTTTGGATCGGAAATTGAAAGGGATATGGACGGACAGACAAAATGATGGACGGACAGGCAAACAATTAAGAAGTATAAAAGAGATCTGTGAAGTCCTATCTTCCAAACAGAAAAAGAATTTTGAAAATCGGAAGGTTAGTACAGAAATTATGAAACGTTTATGGATCAAATTTACCTAAAAAATGTCACTTAGCACGTTCTTCCACTAAGCGACTGGCCAAAATCTGAAGCACTTCGGAGGAAGAACGTGCCAAGTGCATGAGTTGTCAAGCGCGTTTTGTAAATGACGCGTTATGACTTAAATTACGGCTAAGCCAAAAGCCACCAAGCATTTTGAAGAACCAAACTAAAATATCATGCAAAAAAAACTGATTTTATGAATGACAGAAAAGTTGCAAACTAAAAACTTTGAAGCTCATTATCTCGTTTTCACCTTTTTGTCACTTAGCACGTTCTTCCACTAAGCTCTTCAATTGATGTTTATAATGTACACCAAAACTAATATGACTAAATAATTAAATATCCTTAAAACTGTTAAAATAAATTAGACATGTTTGATAAAAGTTGAACATTTACTCTCTTTTTCTAACCATAACTTAAAGTAAAACTGAAATATTTCCTGCATCAAACTCCAAATCATCTCTCGCCCACTTGGGGGCGATCGCCCCCAAGTGGGCGATTTGTGTTATCAAGGGGGCAAAAAATACTTGAGGAGCGATCAAGGGGCGATGAGTATTCAAAAGGATAAAATTAAAATAATGTTGTATTTTTGTACAGTAAAACCATTCTCCAACCATAACCAAACCAGCCAATTTTTACTTTAAACTCCCTTAAATTTTCTAGAAACCAGTAAAAATATCTTAGTTACTTATTTCACTTTTGTTCTTTAAAAATATGAGTTTTATGTTTTTTCCTATTTTATTTAAAAGTGACCGGATAAAGCTTCTTTGGTTGTTTTTATAAACGGTTGTACGTGTTATAAAACTGTTTTATAGTTACACTTTAACTCAAATTATGATTAGACATAACATGAAAATTAAAAGGGGGCGATGGATGTTAATCAACCTAAAATACGAGGCGATGGTCCAGAAAAGGTTGGAAACCACTGCTCTAACACCACTTTTTTTCTTATTTAGTAATTTGTATTATTATTTCACAAGACGACTGGTCAAAAAATTTCTTTTGGACTTAATTGGACATTTGTGCATATTTACATTTAGGAGTCAATATGGACGCTACTTATAAATCAGAAAGATAAAACCTTATTACCTAAAAATAACTTAAAAAACTTATTCAAAGAAGCTTCTTGCATTATTTTCAAAACTATTCGAAAACCCTCTGCCACACGGATTCTCACAACAAAACAATGTCCTGGCACATCCATATTCCTCCTATTTCCGTTTATATCTCCTACGTAAGAAAAAGGTCCGCATAACGAGGATAATTTGTTTCTCACATTTCGGGGGGCGTCAGTTTATTACGTCGGTAATCAAAGTTTTGGAAGAACTTTTACAAATAAAAAATAATTTGCATGATTAGTTGTTTTTTGGCTTGATAAAATCTTTAAGATCTAGTTAAAAAAAAGACCTTAACCATATGTATCATTTATGCATAATTTGAAAAATATTATGACCATTTTTATTTTATCTTTCAAAAAGGAAAATTACATTTATTTATATCTATGAATGGACAGGAGTTTGAAAATGTAACAAGACATTTCCAAATTTGACTATGCCACTAATGTTCAGAAACATAAAATAAGTCCTAAAGTACAGTCTGACTTAGAAATATATAGCTAGCAGATAAATTTAAACAAATTCATAAAAATGTACCCCTCTTTTTCCGTGTTATTTATACTTATGGATATATATGTCTTTATTTTATAACGCGTCGAAAACGCGAAAAATGCCATGTCTTGTTCTCGCCCAAGATGTCGTTCAAATAGCAAAATAATGACGCATATATGCCTCGTTGATATAACAGATTGACATGTCCATCGAAAAGACATTCAAACAAATACCCGTATTTTGCATCATACGCGATAAATCGTAATCTCATTTTAAGGACTCTTGGAAAGATGGCGAAACGTTGTTTTTTAGACAGATGATGAGATCAAATTTATTCCACACATAATAAATCATTTGAATGACTACAATTTATAATTCCATTTTTTCTGTGTGCAGTAAACAACAAGTAGCTTTGCAACTGAAACTGTCATTTATTATGTCATTTCTTAACAACCTAAGTAGGGTAAATAGAAATATGCTATGGAGAAGATCTTTCCGCGGATGTAAAGAGTTCCATAAATTATTTGCGAATCCATCCAGAAAATTTGTTTAAAACGTTAATTTCGTTTAAGGTCTAACATATTAGAATATTATTTGAGAAAATGTGGTAATTTTATTAGAATGAAAAGTGTATTTTGATTAAATTGTATTCAGATCATTTTGTATATAAATATTACCTTACAAGAGTTTCCAGCCAACGGATCATTGTTTCTTTTTCGCGTTCCAGGGTTGCCGATTCGATAGGATTTTGTTTTATTATGACAGCGGCAGATGTTTTTTTTTTCATTATATCATAATTCATTGTGTAATTGGCGATTGAAAATGAATTTCTGTTTAAGAAAGAAGGTTAGGTTAGGTTTGAATTATCGTCGCACTAGAGCTACACAAGGGCTATTGGCGACGGGCGTCGTATTTTAGAACTACAGTCAAGTGACGAGCCGACACCTGAATAGTCTGAATGCAATGTCCTGAATTTGCAAAAATAATTATTACAATTGATTTTCATCCGCGGATTTAAATACTGCTCTGAATCCCTACTGACTCATTTTTTTAATTATATTTTAGAGATGTGTGTTTATTTCTAGCTTAAAAATAATAATAATTAACAATACATAATAAAAATAATACAAAAAACAATAAAAATAATAATTAACAATACATATAGTTTTTAAGTATTTTGAAAAATATTTTTTATATAAATTTCTCATAAAAATTTTAACTATTTTTCTAGTATTCTAAAAGCTTACAAATCAAAATTGTGTATTTTAATAAATTTACCCAACCCCTCACCATAATTTATAAATTAATTTATCAAAAAATATTAAATCAATACTGGGAGTGAAGAAAATAGGAAAAGATTAAACCTTTTTAGAATTAAGAATTTGAACAATTTAAATATTTTTTATTATTAACAATTATATTTCTTTG
This sequence comes from Oedothorax gibbosus, assembly GCA_019343175.1. NCBI lineage: Eukaryota > Metazoa > Arthropoda > Arachnida > Araneae > Linyphiidae > Oedothorax > Oedothorax gibbosus. The sequence goes on from CM033270.1 coordinate 23,994,384, forward strand.
TATTTGGCACCTTGCTTTAAAAAAAGCGCCTTATTGCGCATCAAGAATTTTTTTTATAATACCATTAATTTACAATAGGCCAAATGAAGCTATGTCGGCGCCAAACTAGACGTCTGATTGAAACTTTTTTCTTGTTTCGTTTGAATCGGCGAGGTTGCGATGTGATTTATTGCCTTGTATCATAGCACCACGCTTTTCCCTCTGCCTTTTTACTATTTGTTGTTACCCAAGTTAGGTTGTCCCCGAGTGTAGAACTGCTTCCACACAAAATTGATGCGGGTCGTGAATTCTTCCCACGTGACATTGATTCACCAAGCGTCGAGAAAGTATTTATTTTCATTTTCTCTCTCGCAGCATTCCTGTTGCTACTCGAAACATGCCCATTATTCGTAATTGTCTGCTAAATTTCTTTATATTTCGAAGAAAATATGTAATATTTCTCGCTCTTAAAAAGAAGCAAAACATGACATTTTCAGAAAGTTTCTGTTTCAGTAAGTGAAACTTTTGGTTACAAACTTACTTGTTTAACTAATAACAATGGGCTTGTTTCAACACTTTTTCAAAGAAAACAAAACAACCAATGAAATCGCAGTTTTGAGCGCGTGACATCATAAGAAATATTCCCATTAATGAACACGGTGCAATTAATATCTTATAATTAACTGATTCAAAGGACCAAAATTTCTTGTAGTCATTATGTTTTGGCCATAGTGCGTTGTATTTAGTTTTCAAAATGTTGCGATGAGTTATAGTTCCCGCCACCCTTATTTGTTACACTTTAGGGATGGAACCGGTATTTGAAAACACGGTTTTTCTGAAAAACTGCCATCCCTAACGTGTTCTAATTTGGTTTGCGACGAGTATAGTTGCTTTAAATGTACCTTAAAAACTAAATATGAAAATAACAAATTAATTTTTGATTTGTTTTAAATCAATCATTTAAATAAAAGTTTAGTGGCTCAACCGGACACTGGAATCTGCAAATGAGTGATGTAAATATACGTTTGCAACAGTTCTGGATTTAACAGACGCCCCCTGAACCCTACTCCAGTACCAGGGACTAAACGTTCGCTGTGAGAGGAGGAATAATAATGTTATGGGATATTGGAATTGTTTTTATGTAGTCTGCTTCTTAGGAACATGTCTTTTTGTTGTTGTTTAGTAAGATATCCTCGTCCCATTGAATCCCTTACAAGAGAATCCTTGTTGCTGCATCTTCCATATCGCCCGTGATTGCAGATATCCGATTTAATGGTTTTTGTTCGTGGGTAAGTGAATGCGGATGGATTATGGTCGTAATTTCCGTGTTGGATGGATATGTATTGTTGGAGATATGAAAGCGAGCGGTTTTGGCAGGAAAGATAGATATAGTCTAGGATAGTGGTTTGGTTTGAATAATTGTTATAATTTATTTGATTAATGGTGTAAAACGCTATTGATGTCATTGTTTTATTGGGGATTGTAAGTAGCCAATAGATTAAATTTTCATTGCTGGTATTGTTTATGTGGCTGTGCTAGGTGAAGGAAGTAAAGTTTTCGAGGTTTTATCTGTAAAATTATGTAATTACTTGACATAGTGATAAACTTGTAATGGATACCTGTTAAAAAAAGAAGAAAGTTTAGAAAGAAATAATAAAATATCAAACCACGTTGAACGAGTAATTTTGAATTGATAGAAATGGTTGATAATTATGTAATAGTTCTGATGCATTATAATGTTGTATCTTCTTAAAATCTGAAATTTATAATTACAACAATTTGGTCATTTTTATTTTTATTTAAATCCACAAATAATCGAAAAAAATGTTGGCAATCAACAAAAGAAACCACATCTCGAAATCGTTTTCAACGAGAAAAATGATTCGGGTCTTCAACGATAAGATAAGTTCTGTTATTATTCTGTCAGCCAAACCTGACTCAATATGAGCTTATAGAGTGCTTGCCATCCTTTATTGAATAGACTGACAAAAAAAAATTGAGGGAAGTCTACAATTTCAACATAGGGTTTAGACATTGATTATATTTATTTGGTCATAAAATTGTACACTTTGTGTCAAAAAAAGTCTGTATATATTATTTGTTATGTATAGTGTAGTAAAGCATTTACAATACTAGTACTGCAAAATGAGAAAACTTTGAGACGGTTAAATGGTTAATAATTTCTTTTAGCTTATGCATAAGTTTTAAGTTCATATTAATAAAATAGTAAGAACTATTAGCAATAACATGTGGTGTTTTCTGATATCCTTGAAATGCAATTTTTGTACTTTTTAAAAAAATTCAATATTAATTCTCATCGCATTAATATTGACAGTTAAGTTGAGCTTGTAGATAATTTTTTTGGTCAAATGTTTTTGCACCTGTTTCATCTGCGCGACGTTATTATTTTTTTAAGCAATATATAGATGCGCTAATGTACAACTGCTTACAAACCTATCTTTTTATGTAGATTCATATACTGAGTGCATAACAGTACGAAATTATACAAGCCAATCTGTTGAAACATATTAAAACGCATCCAAATAATCGTATTTTTCATATCTTATAATACATTTTAATTCCTCTTATTTACCATATGTTTGAGTTAAAGCTTAAAAAATTATGAAGACCCCTTATACAAAACTGCCTTAAAACTTCAATCGATTGGCACGATCAATCTGCGTCGATGTGCTCAAGCTAAAGACAGTGATTAATTTCTTCCTGGATGTAGACAGTTCCTTGGCATCCGTTATTGACAGCGGCCCATCTCGCACAAGAAATCCAATATTCGGGATTTTTTTTCTCCCTGCCAATTCTTTTCCTTGGAGTGAGTTGGAGGTCAGTCTAGAAGATTCGCCAAAAGACGCCATTTTGGCACAAGCTGATATTTATCGAGTGTTAGTTTTTTTTAACAAGTTCAAACGAAGTATTTTTTGTAGCCAGTTGTGTCTTATTATTTTGAGCAAAAACTTCACAGGGTTATGATTTATACCTCTCACCATGACAAAATATGTATTCAGTTAAAAATGTGTCCTAGTTAAGGTGTTATAATACTAGACGAATTTTCTATTCTATTAGTATACAGAGATAAACATGAAAACACAGATATAAACATGAACCTTACTCACATTTTTATCTACAAACTAGCATTACTACTTTTTAACGAAGTAAATATAATTTTTGACAGCAAGTGGTTAAATTCAGAAATGTTGCGTTGGAAAACGTGTCCCGTAACTTGTATACGAAGTACATTTGTACATGCTTCCTTGTTACTACATCCTTTCATAATAGTTACTACAGCGTCATATACATGGCTTTAGAATTTACGAGCTGATGTCAGCCTTGATTTTACTACTGTGTTGACTATTTTTATACTAAAACCACACATTTTTTGCGTTTAGAACTTTATGTATAGTTATATGTTTGCCATACATTATAAAATAACATTTGGTACATTAAACTTAGTTTATAAAGGTTTTTTCCTGTAAAAAAATTGTCCTTTTTTGAACGCATTGTAAACTTTATTATTTTAAAATATACAAAAGATTTCAACAGTTTATCTGCAGAGCATTTTCCCCACATTATTGAGTTTATAACTAGCGAAGAAAATGTTCTTAGAAGTAGGTTAGAAGAAAAGTTACAAAAAGGTTCAATTTAAAATTTGAAAAAAAGACCGTTGTTTTAGGCTCGCTGCGTTTTTAGGCTAAAGGTGCTACACAATTTTTCAGTAATCATTATGTCTACCAGAAAGAATAAGTGACAATGAAAACAAAGTGTGCCATCAGCAAAAACTAGTTACGGCTGCATTCTCGTCGATAACGACATTATTATGCATATTCTAATAGCTTATTTGAACTTCTAAGACGCGGACACAAGAAGGAAATCCATAAATAAGCCAACCATTTTCGAAGAAAATTACCAGAACAACACGAACATTTTGCATGTTTTGCTGTCATCCTGCCAAGCCAACAACACAAGAAAAATAGAACAAAAAACAAGAACATAGGGGATTCAGCGAAAGATTAAAGCTCCAAGCCCGCTGCAGCATTTTCTTCACATCTGAAGCTTGATTTATGGGCAACGGAGGCGAAGCTTATAGTGGCAGCTTCCAGATAACATTTTGCCCATTTTTTAAGGCTCACAAGAAAAAGCTTCGAATTCAGAATCGCATCAAAGCAAGAAGGAGTTCTAGCTCTAGATTTTTTTTTACTTGGAAATTCGATAAACTGTTTAAGTAGTTAACTGCATCTCTGAAAATATTATAGAATTTTTAGTCTTTAAAGGATTTAGTTTTGATTTTTTAAGCATTTTTTTTTCTCAGTAGTAATACTATAAGTTTTTGGAAGCAGTGAAGAAAGTTTAGAAATCGTTTGAATAAGTCTATGTATCTTAAAAATTTAAGTACAAAAGAACCTAAATGTATTAAATATTCTTAAATAAAAAGTATTTGCACAATTTTTGTATATATAAACATAAAAAAAATTACGGCAGATTATCTGAAAGAGAAATAAAATTCCTAATTCGAAAGAGTAATGGTTAAGAGATCAAACTGAGCTCGAAAATGCAAAGCGTTATAAATTTTAATGCCCATGATACAAAAAAAGAATTAACATCAAACTATTGTTATTGTTTTATAATTGGTATTTATTTAAAGACTAAAGTCCATCAGAAAATATAAAATACAATGGACAATTACATATATTTTACAACATAAATCAGTGTAGAATTAAGTTTTCTCAAAAAGGGTGATAATTGAATTTGTGTTTCTTTATGCAGATATTAATTATATAAAAACCGTATATCTATAGTTATCACATGTAATGTTAAAATAAGCTGATTTCTAGATAAATTTATAAAAAATTAATTATAAAATTTTTTGCAAAAAATTAATTATTAATTTCAAAACCAAATCCTGAAAATCAAATTGGAGTCAAGGATAAAAACTAGGCATAAATAATTGTTTTTAATTCACACATTAAATACGAAATTCTAAATTTTACCACAAGTAGGTGGGAAATGTAAGGATTTACACAATTCCATGAATTTGGCCAAATAATGGTAGAAAACAGTCGTTCCAAAGAAAACGTGATCGGCGTAGTCCAATCAGAAGATTGGATCTTTGTTTTCCGGGACTTGTGTGTTCTGTCTACAGTTTATCCAAATAGAAATTTATAGTAAGCTTGGTTGTAGTCTTTGAGATTCTAAAGGAGAACGGTAAATCCAATTTATCGGAAAGTTTACGTGTTTTTACGGAAATTTATAAGCTGATAAAATAGTTTTATATTTCAATTTCCCAAAGGTTTAAAGGTCTTTCAACAGTAAATGATAACTTTTAATGAAAGTTTGGGAAAAAGTTTAAAATGTAAAGCGTTTTTTGAACTCATAAAACATTATTTGGGGAATAGTAATACAGAAACTACAAATTTGTTTTCTAAATAATGTATTTGAAATATTTGCAAGCATAGTAGGATTTCATTTGGATTTCAGTAGTTGGTTAATTTTATTTGTCACTAACTGTATACGTTTTTTTAATGGAATTTAAAAGGCTAAATATTGATTTAGCCTAACAACTTATTTTTGAAAGATTGCGATTACGAAAGATTTTACTTATTCACAACAAATAAAAATAAATGGAGGGTAACACAGTTCCTTTCTATTAGACAAATTGGGGCGGTGGTTAACGTGAAAGAAAACGCACTGTAAAAAACACTGCCTAAGGTTATCATGATTTTGGGTGTATTGTTACACCAATTCGGGTATAACCTGACTAAACTCAAATTATAGAGGAACAAAAGTTGCGTAACAATGTGTAACTTGCCCCACTTTTCAACAGACTGCGCTCTCACAAAGTTCCATTTGCAATATGTCCATGTTTTCATGCATTCACAAATTATACATCAACCGCATAAGTCCAACTCCATTTGAGAATTCGAATCCCAATAACGGTTTCAAAGCATAGCGCCATTCTGTTGCAAGCTTTCTGCGTTCTAGTTCCATGAGTAATCTTTATAATTAAAAGCGGCATCTGGTCTCGACACCTCTTTCGGTTTAAATTACGACGGCCACTGTTTACCGAGCGCTCTAGTAGCTTTGTATTGCGGAGATTGCATAGATTGGATTTCTTTCAGATGGTTGACCCTGGTTCATTTTAGGGCCAGTTTTGTATTTCTTCATGCAAAAAGTAAGTTTGTAAGAAAAAAGGTTACTTAATAAATTAAACTCGGTATTTTAATAATTCTCATGAACAAAATTCTCTTATTCGCCAAGTTGGCTGTTAAAAAAAACATATCTTATCTTTCACAACTTAAAATTAAAAATTTTAAGCAATTTTATTCTTCGTTTTCTTAAAACATAAAAAACGAGGGTTGTGTAACACTACACTACTTTCAATTACCACTCAATAAATCAATTCCTTTAAAGGTAATTATATACCCCATAAGGTCATTTCAATACCTTTAAAGCCAAAAAAGTTCTATGGCAGCTACCCTTTGCGCATCCACAATTTTCTCACAAACACTATTATGACCTGCAACAGGTACTAGAAACTCGTGTATGAAATTTGAAGCTCTTAGCGATTTAGTTCGAGCTGTAGAGGGACTTCAGACGGACAGACAGACGGACCAATGTTTAAAATCACTTTTTTAGAATGAGCCCCTTCCAAAACGTGTAGAAAACACAAAATCTCCATTTCGTTCTATTTGAATTTCGACCCCATCGCAATACTTTCATTACCTTATACTTCATATTGAGAAATTAAAAGTAATAAAATAATTTTTGAGTACTTAATTGCAGTTTTATCAAAATAACACATTACTTCATTGACACATTATTTCATTTAAAAAACGATACCCAAATAGTTTTTATATCCATTTTTTTTATCCATTTTGGAATCTACCTTATATTTATGTGCATTGTATTGAAGATACTTAATTTTGTAAAGAAAAATAAATATTTGAAATAATAAAATTAATTAAATAAAAATAATTCCAATCGAAACTAAATACTGTTTGAACTGCGCAAGATTTCCAAAAATTCCGAATTTTTATTCAAAAGTTGAAATAAACTTTTTTTAGGTGCTTAGCCACAAAATACCTTTTACAAATATTTTTCAAACAATTAAATCTATATATATATATATAAAAGAAAGTCGTGTTAGTTACACTATTTATAACTCAAGAACGGCTTAACTGTATCGACTGAAAATTGGTGGGGAGGTAGCTTAGAATAAGGAATAGGCTATAGGATACTTTTTTTTCGAACCCAAATGGGTGTAGGAGGGCAAACCGTGAGCCGATTTCCCCATAGAAATAGCATTGTAAGATTAGAATTTATACTTTTATTTCAATTTAAAGAAATTTCAGCGCGTTCAGCGTAAACGAAAATTAAGAAAAGAAAAAAAATTAGTACGTGGGTTTAATTTTCTGGATTGTTATTTGAATATCAGTATTTTATTTCATTTGTTGATTTTAAATCTTTTGATTTTTTTTTATGGTGGATCAGATTTCCTCAACTAGAATTTAATTATGTTTTTGAATTTAATTTAATTGATGTTTACAAATTTTAACAAATGAAGATATGGAGGAATATAATCGTCATAAATAAGGAATTCGTACTTTATAAAAAATTTCCAACCATACAAGAGGATGAATGTCGGTTTTGTTTTCTGGTGTTAAGATGGCGTAACGGCAATTGAATTTTGGCATTGGCGGCTTTTGGCGTAGTTGAAAATTTAACGAAGGCTAGTTATTCCCATCCAGTTGAATGGGTTGGGGTTAGTTTGAATTATCGTTGCATTAAAGCTACACACGAGGGCTATTGGAAACGGGAGTCGTAATTTAGAACCACAGTCATGTTACGAGACGACACGTGAGTAGGTACCCAATGCAACTTTTAATGACGACATCGTACGCAGCGCTGGGAATTTGGAGGATATTTAAAGTGCCCTTCCTCTACACTGGGTATTATTTGTCGGAAATTTTTAGGCTGCACGAGCCGTTTATAGGTCGCAGTTATTTTGGCGATGCCTTTGGTGAACCTGGGACCTACCGCATGCAAGACGAAAGTCTTTACCGACTGGGTCCCCCAGCCCTATCGAGTTGTATGAAATATGAAGTGGAATGTTTTCCACATTTGGGCAGTTTCGTTTTTTCGTGAAATAGAAACAGGCCATCTATGTACATAAAAGGCAACTTCCGTTTGTTTGTTTGTTTGCTTGTTTGTGTGTTTGTTTGTTTGTATAAGACACGAGATCAAAAGAACCACGCAACAGATCGTCACGAAATTTGGCACAAAAATTCATCTCATCTCTGGAACAAACATAGGCTAGGAATTTTTAGAATCGGACCATTCCTTCTATAGTTTTCGAACGTTTTTATTCGAATTTTGTGAAAAAACTACACCACTTTGGCTCAAATCCGATATTTTTTTTACTTTCCTGATGCCATCGGCTGAAAAAATTAAATAAAACTTTTAACGAAAACATTTAAAATTGAAAATGTTTATTTTATTCTGTTGCCATTACCTTCAGAAACTAAATTCATTATTTGAAAAATAATTGACATGTTTCAAGTGTCGCAATTCCGCCAGTCTCCATTCCCGGATTTTATTGTGGGCTTATTTGATGATTTTTTCATTGATTTTCTGTTGACTGCATGTATGTATATTTAAGCAATAAATGTATAGTTAAGCTATTACTGAACTATGATGGTTAATAAAGGCCATCGCACTAGAGCCGCATATTAGTGTTTTATGTATTTATTTTTTCGCTAAATACGCTGCCAAACTCGCCAAATTACTAACTAAATCTCGCCAAATTGGCAATTTCTTTTATAAATATTTATAATCTGGTCGGTTGTTCGAAGGTCATTGTGTTAGAGCTGTAAAATGGGTGTGTTTGTAGCTATATCTATTTTCTCGCCAAATTATTTCCCAAAACGCGCCAAATGAGCTAAAAGCTTTTATGTATTTATGAGGGAATTGTGATGACATTTATGAGTGTATTTTATAGCGTATTTTTTATTTTGGAATTTTAAGGCAATGAAACGGGATTTTATACTTTATAACGAGCGGGAACAATAACATAAGTTTATGATCATATAACAGGTTATATGGTACACATATTTGGAACGATCATTCAATTATTGTACATATCTGCATTGATTTAGTACTGTATACATTTGCATTGAATTCTTAATTTTTCAGCATTTGTATTGAATTATGGTAGAAATTTGTACTGCTTATATTGTATTTATATCTGCAAAGTGTCAAAAAAAAGTTACTTAATTTATTATAGAACTCCCTTGAATTGCGTTAAAATAAATGTTTGAGACCCTTTTAAGATTTAGCCGTTTTTCCATTTTTAATTCTTACTGATTATTTTTTACTTAAATATGTATTCTTTTTAATTTGAGCTTCTTATCAAAGGTATTTTTGAAATTAATATTAATCGTTACTATATCCAAGTTGGGTAATTAAATGGAAAATTACTGGGTAATCTTCATATCTTATGTAACTAAAATGAGAGAAAAAAATAGTTAAATTGACTGTTAAATAATTTTTTTACCTCTACCCGTGCAACGTCGGGTATAACAGCTAGTTATATCACATAGCTGTTCTGGCAATTTGAACAGGGGCCTATGGGAAAGCCCTCAAACTCCTGGAAGGGCCTGGATAAAATCAACCATTCATATCAGAATGGGAGGAGATTATAATATCCTGATGAAGTGGACCAGTGGAGAAGGGTTCAATTGGTATAAAATAAAAGTTTACATAAAAAAACTACTAATTAGGGTTATAAGGGTACATCCGTGCAACGCCGGGTTCATAAAGCTAGTAATTTATGAAAGTGTACGCGTTTAAGAAATTCCCGGAAATTATATAAAGCTATAGCCAGTTAAGAATTTTTCGATCCAAATACTCTTCTAAAGTATTCTTCCCACAATATTTCATAAAAGAAAAAGAGAAACTTTTCGAATTTCATTGGCGCACAACGCTATATGGTTTCAAATCAGAATTTTGATGAAATATACATTGTAAATTAAAAATATTAACTCAGGTAATCAAATTTCATGCGTTGGAGTAGAATTGATTCGGTAAAAGTAATTTTTTTTAAGTCTTAAATCTAAAATAACTTTTCATCAGTATTTTCAATAGTAAATTTGTGCGTTTAATGTTTAACTTAAAATAATTCTATTAGAATTGTATTACTATTTTTCTTATAGGTATAAAAAAATGCACTACATAAAACTTTTATTCCAATAAAAATAAGTATGAAGAACATAAAACATTAAAAAATGAAATTCTAAACTAGTTTATTATTTATCCTCTGAATTTTAATCAAAATTTAAAATTCGAGATTATAAAAAAAAGTCTTCTTGTTATATGAATATCTCTAATACTAAAATATTATTTACCGATATGTATATCAATATATACTATAGTACCGTATATAGTATTATATAAGAGATCAAAAAACCGTTTCAACAAATTCGTATGCAGTGCCATCTAGGGAAAACACACAGAAACAATATAGTTCTCTGAATCTCTAATAGATGGCGGCACCACCGTCTTTCCGGACAAGAAGTTGCCGGACTTTGACCGGATTCGAAAACAATCTGGAACAACCGGAATTTAAATGAGTTCTAATAAAAAACATGCAATTCCTTCAAGTTCCTTTCCGATAATGTATCCATGCACCTTGATGATTTGTAAATTTAAAAAAAAATGTGACATTATTGAACATATTTTTGAATAAAACACTTAAAAGAAAAAAATACAAGAAGCACACACACACAACACACACACACACACATTTCGATTGTAGTGATTCTCTGGAATTTACAGTACATAACAATAATTAGCTAGATAAATTCAAAAGAGGCTAAAAAAAGTCTCATCGAAATATAATTAAAAAAATATGTGAAAATTAAGAAAAAATATTGTTATTGAATTCTGCAAAAAAAATCAACAGAAATAGGTTGCATGAAAATAGATAAGCTAAACACTACAGTAAAATTGCTTTACTTATCAATTTAAAATGTAAATTCCTATTTTTTAAAGTTTTAATTTAATATATTTATTGTTGTCAATGGCGTTATTGCTTTCAATAAAAGGGCTTCAATTATCTCGATTCTCGATTTTTTGGTACATATGTCGAGTAATTTGTATCAAATGTTTTTGTACCAATGTAATTTGTATCAATAATTTTTAATGTTTAGACAATATTTTATTCAACTTTTGCCTCAGTAAAATATGTACACAATTTATCAATAACTGGTATTTGTGAGTAGCTAAAATGCTGAAATGAATGAAAATACTTATATAAAGGAATGACAAAATTATGAGTTTAAATATATATTGCTATTATTTTTTTTTAAAGTTATTATTAAAGTTTCTAGGTGGTTAACGTATTTTCTCCGTTGTGGCAGCGCCTGATGTAAAGCGCTAAATCAATAACAATTTGCATTCCACGGTAAAGGGGTACCCGGTTTGTACAACAGTACTCTGTTTTTACTCAAATTCTTATATGAACCGAAATTCGCAAATTCCTAGTCCTGTTCTTGTAAGTTTTTAAGCTTTCATTCTATAAGAAAAATCTTCAAGTAGTTATGAGTTTTAACAATGACTGTAAAATGCAATTTAACTGCTCTTCATAAACATTTTTAGTGAAAAGGGATCTAATTAAGTGGAAAAGTTGAAAGGCAAAACATTATTTTCAACATTAAATAGTCAGATACTTTAATGACTATTATTGTTATAATAATTTATTAACAATAATTATTTGGATAATTATAATGTACAAGAGGAAATTAATGATTGTTTTAATTTAAAGGAATAACAATTAACTATATCCCCCTGAGGAATGCGCAACTTGGCCAAACTTAAAACTTCTTTTCGCAGCCATCAGCTTCAAATATTTAAAATTTCAGCTTATCATTTTTTTTTTATTTTGACAATTTTTTCCGTTACAGATAAAAACGTGACAGTTGTATACATTTGTATGACTTAGTTGGATATAGTAATTTTGATTTAGAACCCCCCAATCCACATGCAGTTAAATGTGTCCCACCTGGGAACGGTTTGCGTGAATGGGTATTTTTTCTGGTTACGAGCAAAAATTTTGTGTTTGCTACAACACCAAAAAGAAGTAGATATAAATACCAGTTTTAAGTTATTTTAGTTAGAATAACTAGTTAGAAATGATTTTTGCGAAATATCATATAGAGTTGAAATATAAAATGTTAAATTAGGGCGATCAGACAAGGCGATAGAGAGACCAGACAAGGTTGAAATATAAAATGTTAAATTAGGGCGATCAGACAAATATCATATAGAGTTGAAATATAAAATGTTAAATTAGGGCGATCAGACAAGTTATTAACTACCTACAATAAATGAATAGGGAACGTTTATGAAGGCTTAATGCGACAGCTCTATATTCAAAAAGGAAAATGTTATATATTTAAAACTGTTTTAATATCCAAAAATAAAACATGATATCCCACACCAAATTAGCTAGAAGTTGAAAAATATAAGCAAACAAGTTAAAAAGAAACTTATATGAAATTCTTCAGTTTCCTAGATAGTTAGAAAATATTTTGATCTCATATAAAAAATAAAAATGATTAAAAATCATATGAATGTACCAAATACTAAAAAAAAATTCTATATGAATGCCTATTTATTTTTATATTTAAACTCTATGAACTGATCCCTTAATTTATTGTTAATTTATTAATAAGTCAATTTTGTATCCTGGGCTAAATACATTTGTATGTTTCTAAAACATTAAATATATATTTCAAATTAAAAAACAACCTTAAAAACCAAACTAAAAATTTATTATCCTAAAAAAATTCTTTATAAATCGGAAGCATATATCTAACAAATTGTAAAAGAGAAAAATGTTTAAAGTTGGAATAATTAAAAAAAAGTCTTTTTTCATAATTACGTGAATGAAATCTGACTTTCACATCCTTATTTTAATTTCAAGCGCGTGCAAAAAGTGAAGCTGATTTGAAACAGTGAACAAAAAAATACTTTTTTTATAATTGCGTGAAAAAATTCCGATTTTTACACTATAATTTTAATATCAGACGCGTTCGAAAAGTTTTACTTTTTAGAAACAGTGATAAAAAATTACTTTTTTTCACCCAAAAGCAGTGAAAAAAAGTACCTTTTTTCACTATTTTCATAAGATGCTAATATTTGAAGTAAAATTTCTATTTCATAATATTCATAAAATCCAGTAATTTTTTATCTGCTTTATTTATAAATATTATGCGCGTGAATGTTAATATTATTTTTATTTTTGAATCAGTATCCATGTTCAAATGTTTGACTTTAAACTAAAAAATATGTTTGCCTTTTGTAGTTCCAGAAATTTACCGATGCCGATCTTCTTTACGTAAAAAAAATTAGCACGTGAATTATTTTTGAACCAATGAGATTTGATTTTTTTCACGTAATTATAAAAAATAGTGTATGAAACACGTGTGAAAAGTAAACTTTTTAAAACACGTGTCATTATCCACTAGTTTTAAAAAGTGTTACTTTTCACACTTGTTGCATAAATAACTATTTTTTCACTCAAAAGCAGTGAAAAAAAAGTACTTTTTGCACTCATTTCCAGATGCCAGCATTTGAAGAATAAAGAAAAACTTTCATTCTATAATGTTCAGGTTATATATAATGGTAACATTGGAACCACTGTTGTAATTCATTCGCCCAAAGCGTAGAGGATTTTTGATTTATGGATTTTTCAGAAAAGTATGCCAACATTATCTTTTCGTTGCACAGATTTTCTACATTTTTTTTTATTCTCACCAATATTAAAACTTATCTTATACCTTTTCGTAAACGATACTTGAATTTTCCTGAAGCATATTTGAAGTGGCATCGTTATATCCACTATTTCTAGATCTTCTAGAAACTCCAAACTTTCTAACTGGGAATGTTTTAGATAATGTAACGCTCTTTCTTTTTTTTTTTCATTTTTCTACGGACTTTGATTCCATTGGTTGCTTAAGCTTTCTTTATCAAATGTCATGAACAACCAACAGCACAGCAAGGAGTTGGCATTTAAAAAATTTAACAAGTAAAATATTCTTAGAAAACTCAACTCTCCAAAACAAAAGTAGTTCCAGACAACAAATGAAAACAAACCTTTGGAGCTGTTGCCATCCACGATGTGAAACAACCCCATTCTAAATTATAATATGTGCAATCCGTGTGAAAAGTAAACTTTTTACAACATATGTCATTATTTCACTCAGTTTAAAAAAGTATTACTTTTCACACGTGTTGCAAGAATAACTATTGTACTCTTGTATTCCGATTGGTTAACAAATGTAATTAATGAAATAATATTTAAATTCGTTCTTTACTTATTTAGGTTCCGATGGTAACTTTAACAATAGACTCTCTGCACGTGCAAAAAAAATATTCAGTTCTTGGCGTTTCTCTTTCATCCTCTTTATTTAAAGCTTTTGCGTATTCCAAATCATAGCCTTACATCAATAATTAAAAAACATACATTAAAAATAAGCAATGATTACTCTTTGTCCATTGGCTTTATAGATTAACTGAGCTAAACACAAGAGATTCTACAGAATAAAAATAAATTGTTTTATTTCACAAATCTTATTGATTTAGAGTTTTATTGATAATCAATTAAGTAAAGATAGTTTATTTTATGTCTAGCCATGTAATAATATTTTAGTAAATAATAAATATCTATCTTTTTCTGTTGAAAAAGAAGGATACCCCAAATCAAGTATTTATTTTTGAGACAAAACTTTTCAAAAATAATTTTTTAAACTATACACTTGGTGATCAAAAGTTAAAAATGGATTTTCGTATTTCAAATATTATTGATTACAGCCATTTTATGGTCTGTTTTCAACGTGAAAGATTAATTACTTTACATATAAAGGGGACAAACATAAAAGGAAAAGATTTAAAAGCATATTTAATATGAAAAAAGTAGGTTTTTACCATAACAGAATCTGTCTCTTACCCCGCTTCCACACAATATTTGTGTTCAACAGGAAAAAAAAGGCACCAAACGCAATATTAATTCTATAGTAAACATTTACAAGCTAAATTTGGCTAGTTTCATTTTAATTTCTTTCAAAAATTTAATAATTATTCCTTATCTTTTGCTAAATTAATTTATGTTCAAAGAATAAATATATAATATTAATCGCTTTTAAATAGAAGCAAAACATTTCATATCAACATACAACCAACCAAAGAATCTCTTTGTGAATTACATTTGACGTCATTTCAAACTCATTTAGGTCGCAAAAATAATTTTTTTAAAATTTATTAGTTAAAAGAAATAAAGTTTCTCAAGCGGTTGTTGTGAATGGCAACAATAATATAATTCTAATAAAAGTGGCTTCTTATGCTTTTTAAATGAGCATTAAAATTTGCAGGTTTTTTTTTAATAATTGAAGTATATACTTCGAAATCGAATTTTTTCTGAGATTTTCAATGTTTCTAATTACGATGAGCTGATTTTTTTTTTTGACTTATCACATTTACGTGTAGCATTTGTAGCTTGGGCTATAGTAGTAGATGACAGACAGACGGACTGAACGATTATAATACCTTCCACTTTTTACGTTTAAACGTAGTGTGGAATCTAAAAATGATAAATTATTTTAAATGTAATGCTTATTAAAAAAAAATTTAATAAAGCGAATAGAAAATACAAAACAACTTTCATTCTATATTGTTTTAAACTTATCTTTTATTAATTATAAACAATTAAAATTGTGCTTTAAAAAATGTTTCAAATTATCTCTAACATTAACCATAAAATTTATAATTTTGTAGATTTACTCAGTTCATCGCACGGTGTAAAATATACAAAGTGCACAAAATAAGAGAGACGCTGAAAATTACTAAATATTTGATACTATATTTTGTTACAGCTACCAATTTAAAGAAATTTTCTAACCATCTGTAAACAAGTATCATTGTATGTATAAAAAGCTGCTAATAAATTTGCGCTTTAACATAATTACAGCAGTTTGATACAACCCAACAGTTATTTATCACACTTAGTTACAAATCATTTACGGTTTGCTATACCTACATTAATCTGTATATGATTCACAATTTGACAAATTGATAACGCTAAGTACTTTGTAATTTAGTTTGGAGTGAACATGAGATTGGCTTATTAATATTTAGATGACATTTAATCTTTAGACCACGAAATATTCCGGCCAATCTTTAAAGACTTAAAGTGGTATTTTTAGCCTCTGAAAATTACTGCTCTTACGAAAAAATCTTATTTGAGTCCATTTAATGCACTCAATTAAAAAATGCCCTCTTCATAAATTAAAAGAAAAATTGTTGTTATTATTTTTAATTATTACATTTCGATGAAAATGCAATATGATTATATTAGTAAATACTAATTATCTTCTTTTGATTTTCATTTTGGAAACCAATTAAAAAAAAGGGTTTTATTTCCTAAAATTAATGTCAATGTATAGACTGTATCTTTATAAATTGTACATAAACAGTCTCACTAACTATTTAAAATATATCCGTGTCGAACAATTACATAGGTAGAGATGTACTCATTTTTTATGGCAACAAATTGATTGATTATTTGACAAATTGATAACGCTAAGTACTTTGTAATTTAGTTTGGAGTGAATATGATATAGCTTATTAACATTGAAAAGACGTTTAATCTTCCAGCAACGACAAAAAATCCGGCCTATCTTTAGGGACTTAAAGGGGTACTTTTAGCATCTTAAAATCACTGCTCTTACGAAAAATTCTTATTTGAGTGAGTCCTTATAATGCACACTATTAAAAAATGCCCTCACAAACTAAAAAAAAATGCCGTTATTATTTTTTAAATATTATTTTTAAATAAAAATTCAATATGAGTCTGCTAGAAAATACTAACTATATTCCTTTGAACTTTATTCTGCAAACCAACTCAAAAAGTTTTAATTTTTAATACTAATATCAATTTATATCTTTTATATAAATTGTGCACATGCAATCTCACTAACTATTTACAAAAATATCCTTTTAGGAAGACATGTAAGCTTTATTTTATGTCTACCATTATCCAAAAAACTGACTTTAGTGAAAATGAACGATAAAATACACGCATTAGTGCCCACATAAAGATGAACTCATCTAACACCAGCCTCGTAATGTCGATGGGTACATCCCGTGGGGTTGCATAGCGGAAAAAGTAATAGAAATATCCCATATTCTGTGTCCCGCGGTGATGGAATATGTCCATTTAAATTATATTATACCCCTGCATATCTCTGACCTTGGGATGCCCCATAGCGAATAAAGTTGCTGAAAGGGTTAAAGCTACTCGTGTTGCTAAGGGGGTTGCTATGATAGCACCATCTACGTCATAAAATTATATAGGATATAAAGTCATAAAATGAACTCATAATCCTCTTAAAGTGTAACTTTATTTTTAGCGTTTAGAGCAATTGTTAATGTTCTTACTGAATTGCATTTATCTGGGAATACATTACCCAAATGAAGTTTGGATTTCAATGGACTTTTTATTAAAAATATAATTGAAAGAAAAAGAATTTTAGTTTATGTGGACATGATGGTGTACTTGTCAGGCGCGCCTGGCCTCATATGCCGTCGACCCGGGTTCGCATACGTTTCAAGGTTTACTCTGTCCATACATGGCACGGGTTCATTCTGTTCTTCATTCTTCTGGGTTTATAAATGAGTACCAATAAGCTCACATAGAAAGGTTAACTGGGGTTTCATAGTCAAGTCAAACAAGCAACTCATCGTCGAACGACATGTACAATCGCTAGTATTAGCACGTATCAAATGCTACAGAAACGGAAAACGTTAGAGAACACTTTAACTAACTAAAGTTTGCATTAATTTTCTTACAAAAACATATGTCAGGGATTTTCCCTAACACAGAAGAGCATACTTATACAGTGGTTAATTCTAAAAAGGAGAGAGACTGGACGTCCAAGATCATTTATTTAGTTTATATGAAATATTTAAAGCCAGTCTTAAAGTAAGTATTTCTGCTTTTAAAGAGGGCCAAGAAAGGCCGCCAAAGCACACAGCTTCACATCTCGAGGTATAAGTAAAAAGTGACTCTATTTTCAAGGGTTGTGTTGTGAGAAAAGTGGAAGTCAAAACAAATTCTGATGCGTTTGCAATTGATCTGGGAAAGAATTTATTGACGCGCCAAAGGCGCTCTATTAGAACGTGGGAACTGTTCGATTGATCGGCAAGACATTAACTGTGAGCTTTAAAGAAAGAACTGAATATCATCATTTTGTTACATATATGTAGAAAAATTCTTGTGTGTGAACATTGTGAAATATTAAAAGCGTAAAGAACCATCGAACGACACATTAAAAACAGATTGTAGACAACTTTGAATAAATGAAACATTCACGATAAATGTAATGTTAAACATCTGAAACTATTCAAATATCTTTCCTTTAAATTTGTAAGGAAATTCTAAAGGTAAGTTAGTTCTAAAGAGTTGCATAATTATCGTAAAGTTATTCTTATGTCATGCCTTCAAAATCAACGTTTTTTTCTTCCTTATGGGCGAATGAGACCGAATGACCGCTGGTTTACAAATCAACGTGACTGTGTTAATCCAATGGAAAAATTATTTTCTAAGCCACATTTCTCCGGATGTATTGAATATTTTTACAAATGGTTTTTTTTATGATTAATGTAGCCTACTCATAGTTCTCAATAATCCCACTCTTTGAAATTGGTTCGAATATTTTTTTGTTAAATTATTTATTAAAAATTTTAAAAAATATATTCGAACCCATTTCAAAAAGTGGGATTATAGAGTCCTATAAATCAGCTACATTTATCATATAAAAAACCCGTTTTAAAAAGTACTCAATACAGCCGGAGTAATGTGGCTTAGAAAATGATTTTTTCTGGGTTTTTTTCTGGTACACTCTGGTTTGGAGACCCCTTAGGAGACCCTCCCCCTCCATAAAACCTTCCTAACTGCCAGGAAATGGGTAAATATGTATGGTTGTTTTCACTGCATAAATTTTAAATTTAATTTATTTCAAATAAAATATTTTTTAAAGACTTAGAATCAGGTTTATTTGAAAGAGATGACCTTAAAAACGTTTCCAGATGAAAAAAAGTATATTATTAATAAAAAATTTTAATTTTTTTTTTAATTTAAGATTATTGTAAGAAAAACTTATCCACAAAATACGGAAAAAGCCGGGTCTAGTGATCGGAGGATTAATGGAAACACTTATAAATGACACTTATAATAATAAAAGTTGCTCACCCTCCTCGGCGAGTCCGGCAGCGAAGGGGGCGCGTTGTCCGAGATGCGGCTCTCGAGCAGGGAGCGCGGAAGGCCGTCCAGCCCGGAGAAGTCCTTCAGAGGCTCATCCTCGTCGTACCGGTACTTCTGAAACACACAGAAAAATACACCATTTTTAGAGTATAATATTAAAACCATATATGGATTGTCTTAACCATTTACCTGTTGATAGTTCTTTTAAGTATCACTTATAAGGCCGCATTTTTACTTTTGATTGTTCATTTGGAGAAAATGGGGTAACCACTTTTGGGGAAACAAGTCTACAAAGGTAAAGTGAATTCTTCAGAAAAAAATTAACTTTAGTTACCTGCGCCAATTTTTTTATGCCCTGACGGTACTTATAAGTCCTATTTAAATGACCGTTGTTTTACTTTTCATTATTCGTTTAACGGAAAATCGATGGTAGTGGGGATTTATTAATGCAGGATTCAATTTCAAAACTTTAAAGACTAAAGTGATAAATCAAAGTTATTCAACAAAATTGTGTAGTTGGTCGATTTAAGTTAGTTCTTATAAATAGAAGGGGGGGGGGCAGCAGGGAGAAAGAAAATAAATTCATCCTAAAGTGCAATTTATGTTCCAACGTTTTTTTTACCGTATATTTATATTAATTGTACAGATAGCTTTAAACTCGGCAAAAAAAATAAATCTTAATTCAGTGCATAAAGGGTTAGAGCATGTTGCTGTTGTAGCTAATTCTTGACTCGTTTGACAGTCACACGAGTTGTAAAAGGTTATTAACAGTTAAAAATTCCATCACAGTTAAAGGATTAGACATTGTGTCCTTCTTCATAAGTTCAAGAAAATGCAGAACATGCTTATGTGACGCCTTCGTAGCATAAGTCTTAATCATATGGGACGAAGTAATAGAAGTCTTTAATTATGTAACGCTAAGTAAAAAAATCACAGAAACGATAAGTTTTACGTGTGCTTTTAGTGCCTAAACATGTCTTTTTTTCTGATTAGTGCACAGGATTGTCTAACGGCCTGTGATAGGTTTATAATCTTAGTTCGCTGTTGTTAGCCTTTATCGCGACTTTGAACTCTAATTTATGTACTCAATCAAAAACAGAAAAAAAAGTGAGTCAGTTCATTATGTCAGTCAATCGATAATTTATTACAAAATAAAAAGAGAGATATGCAGCAATGCAATTTAGTGTAAGTAATTAACTAAAATAGAAATAAAATATAGTTGACTTGCAAAATATGCTCAATTTTCTAAAAGTGAAGTGAAAGCACATTTTAAAATATGATCTTCTTGAACATGTCCATACATTTTGAAACATTAATGAGTCTTTAAGCATACTAGTACTTATATTAATCCTTCTATTTGAAACTTACTTTTGGAAGAAAACACCTTAATAACTTAGAAAATAACTTTGAAAATAACAAATTGGAACTTCCTTCTACTTGCTGCCACAATACTTCATTAGCCCCACAAAAATGTATATTAGTAAAACTTATTTGTTACTTAGCCAAACACATCAATCAAAGTAGAACACCAATTAATACTCAGTTTCAAAGATTGTAATCTGTATGTGCAAAGAACATTCTTTCACTCCTTCCTATCTATTTCAAAGACCTTACCTGCGATGGGCTTTTCGAAAAACATTAATTTAGAGATTATGAGAGAAATATTTGATTAATTTTGGAGCGCAGGAAAGGATTACAGAATTTGAGGAATCCGTTAAGGGGAAATAAGCGAGATAGTTGAATAAATTTAAGGCGATTAGGGGAATCGTAGGGTAATTCAGACCTAGCATAGTTTAAAAGTCGAAGGAGTCAAGAAGATTTTTAAGGAAAACATCCTTTTTTAAAATAAGTCTTAGAAATGTATATTAGCCAAACGTTGCCCTAATAAATAATACTCTTTACTCGAGAAAGCTATTTTTGTTTAGATTTTTTTGGTTAAAAGCAATGTTGATTATACGAAAATATTGGGTAAGTTTAGGTATATATGTAAGTTTATCGTTTCCGGTAGCTTATTTCTACCTTTCGAGTAGTAGTTTAATCACGGCCGATTACTCCTTGCAATTTAGAACCCTGGTCAAGTGACGAAGTTGACACCCAACGGAACTTCGAGGGACATCGTACCGTACATTAACGTCTTTGGGTCTTTGGACTCCCAGATTTAACGAACACTTATGTCCCAGTGTAAACTTAAAAATTATTGTATTATTGTATTATTGTATGCATATAAAAATAAAATATAAAAGTTCATTGAAATTTGCATTAATTCTTGCTTAAAATGCAAAAATTCTTAAAAGCACAATTTTTAAAAACCATGCATGTTCTCAGACTTGTCTTTGGTAAAAAAAATTCTAGTTAAAATAAACTTCGAACTGCAGGAAACAAATGGGAAACCAAAACACCCGCGTAAAACAACATCTTAAAACTGTTAAAAGTCTCTCTCTCAGAAGTCCCTATTCAAATACTATAAATAGAAACAAAACCTATTGAAGACAATATCAATCCTAATGAGAGCTCTTTGTTGGAAACTCTATCTCACCTAGAAAATCCCCCAGAATCTCAGAAACTCACGAAAGCTGAAACACGGGAATTGTTTTCTGGGGCAGAAAAAAGATAGTACATGAAGTCTATGCCTCAAAGCCATAGGGGTATATCTACATTATGCCAACTTTAGAGTGAGTGGTTAAACAGCTGGCTCCCGATACCTGTGGTTCGATTTTCACTCTAGCATGGAGGTTCGTAGCTGTTCGGTGTTTAATTATGTACTATACACACTTTGGTTCGTTATCTCCAACATATATCAAAAAAGACCTAACCCTCCCTAATAAACCAAACCAAATTGGAGCACATCTGTAAACAACGAACTTACCTACCGTTGTCAAACCGCTAAGTAGTTTTAATGAAAAAAAAATTTAATTTCACAAAAGTGAACTATTTTCAACAAGTTAACAAATTTGGCATTACTTACATAACTTAAACAAAATCTGAATTGATAATTTTAGCATTTGTACCCCTATAGCTCTTAAACACAGTGTTTATTGCCCAACGAAAATCAATAGGTCTTGCTATCTAAGAGGCCCTGTTACGTCTTTTATTTTCTGTTGAAGAGGGGTTAGAAATCTTTCTTGGGAAGTTTGGAGAAAGGATTAATTTTCATTTAAGGTTTCACCACCAGCCGTTGTCGTTTGCTGATGGGTTTATTCTGGGGGAATCATTCGGCGGCGATATTGAATGGAAGCGTCGAAACGTAGAATTAAGGTTTAATCCCTGAATGTTTAGGGGCAACCCATCTAAATTTGTAATCGCAACAAAACAATATTGTTGTGGCGTGAAATAACGTAGGGTTTTACCATGCGATTATTTTCTAGGGCCAAAATATTACCACTATATGCTATGGAAACACATGCTCTTTCATTCAGCGTATAAAGAGTTAACAGTTATCTACGTAATGTATGTACGCTAGTATGAACAGAGTTAATGTTTAATGAAATCAAACAAGAGTTTCCTTGGCCACTTTTTCAAACGAACCACATAAGGGGAAGTAGGCC
Source organism: Oedothorax gibbosus (assembly GCA_019343175.1). NCBI lineage: Eukaryota > Metazoa > Arthropoda > Arachnida > Araneae > Linyphiidae > Oedothorax > Oedothorax gibbosus. Next base: position 24,017,235 of record CM033270.1, read on the forward strand.
TAGGATAAGCGTAAAAAATACATATATTTACTTTTTTAAAGAACGGTTCTTGTTTACTAAGATGCATAGCAGCATAGTTGTAATTTATGAACCTCAAAAATGGCAATAGATAAAGACTGGACATTTCAATCAAAAAACGGCTTGTCACACTTCTTGAAATCGCCGTGTCACCCACCCCTATAGACGCGTGTCTTCTGAAATCGTCATACGATTCATCCTTTTATCTGTGTAGGGGTTATTGATCTATTCGAACGTGGTGCGTGGGACGATACCCGAAGAAACATTCTAATAAGAATAACGCCTCAGACTTAATATCAAGAATGTCACACAAACGATTTTCTTATAAGTTTCGTATGATTGAATCAATAATAAATTATAATTTACCTAAAGAATTAGACGCTAGTTCGCTAGTTGTAAAAACACCCCAAATTGAAATTAGGTGATATTGAATGTCGTTGTTATCTTTGTAATATCTTTATTTATGTATAGTCTTTTAAGAAGAATATCTAATCTATTATTGATATTTTTTTATCTTGAAATACTGGTTAAATGAAAAAATGGCCGTAAATATAAATATATTCCACTTTAAAGAGCTCTGTAAAAAATTTTAGGAAGAGCTTTTTAAAGTTAATAATATTATGATATTATAATTTTATATTAATTTAATAAAGTTAATAATATTATAATTTTATTACTTTATATAATTATATTAAATTATAAAATTATATAAAATTATAATACTAAAATATTATAAATTACACTCGTGGTAAAAAAAACTGGAGAAGAATAGCAATTCATGACCCTGTATTCTTCTATTTTTAATAATCATTCTGTGTCAAGTTCACGTTAGATTTTAACGTAACAATAAAAACAAATATTTGAGAGAGAGAGAGAGAGAGAGAGAGAGAAGACGGTTTTCCTCACTTAGATCATGTGCTGAAATTTTTTGAAACATCAATGCGTCAAACGATCTAGTGCAGACCATCAACATTATAGTTTAATTTGTCAATAATGGACAAAATTAATTTAAAGTAATTTAAACGTTTATTAAATATGTATGTAACTGGAAGCAATTACTAATGTGAAGACAAATTGACGTTGTTGTAAGTACTCAAACACTAACACGATTAAATTCGCGCGCTTAAGTTTAAATGCAGTTTTTTTGTCCTAATTATCTTGAACTGCAATATGTAAAAAAAAAGTAAATTTTACTCAATAACTAACAAATTCTAATCATTAACCCTCTGAGGGATAAGCAAATTGGCTACAGTGTAAACTTAATTTTAAATTTGAACTGAAACTTTAATTTCTTCATTTTTTAAAATTTATATTTCTATAGCTGATGATTATAAATGACTCCCCCATACTTCAAATTTTGCAATTTAGTAAAATTATGAAATTTATACATAATTTATTTATTTAAAAAAAAATTATACGTGTTTCCGAAAAACCGAACAGTCAGGGGTTTATCAGGGGCCGGACAGGGTTTATATGTATGTAGCCATCAGTGTTCGAAATTGGATAAAGAAATTTAAGAAGAATGAAGATTAAAAAGATTTTTGAAGAATTTAGGATCGGTGAAAATTACTGATTTTAAGATAATTATTTTTATGTAAGATTTTTGGAAACCACGATATAAAAAAAAAGTTAGTATTGATGATTTTTTTAATACTATAGTCGCGATAACTGCGACTAAATTTATTTTGTTGTTGCAAAATCGAAAAATGTTATCGCATTTTGCGACTAGCGACCGTGAATTTCGAACCCTGTATGTAACCCTCCGAGTGTTAAAAACTAAATAGTAACATTGATTCAAATAAAAGAAATCCCAACACTTATTCAACAGGTCTCTGACATCATTAGAAACAGAACAACACGAAATGGGTAGCACAAATTTCCTCGACTTCCGTGCAAACCCCTCTTCTGTCCCCAAGCCAGCATCAAATTGACAAATAACTTCTGTACATCAGAACGAAATGGGCACATCTTCCATTCATTCAACATAGGATTCATACCAATTTCGTTCTGAGTTATAAGGAATTGAAGAGCCCAGTGGAAGAACGTGCTAAGTGACAAAAAGGTGCAAACGAGAGAATGTGCTTTGAAGTTTTTAGTTTGCAATCAGAACTGTTGAAAACAGTACTTGCAACCCATAAAATATATACTAAACTTAAAGTTTATGAAAAAGAGGAAACTTAATATCGTTATAAAGAAGTTAGTAATATGTTCATTAACACAAAAATCTAAATTTTTCAAAAATGTCACTTAGCGCGTTCTTCTACTACGCTTTTCAATTGTGAGTCAACAATGGGAGTCTGCAAAGAGCCCCCCTTTAAATCCAATTGCATTGCCATGTGTGAAAAAGAACAAAAAGTGGGGAACATTCGTCATTGCCTCTTAATCGCCGTGTTGTTGGTCTTGGCAAAAAGAGAGCGTCTTTCTATTTCAGGAGTTGTAAAAAAATGGCATGGTTGGGATTTCTCTTGTTGTATTTTGTAAAACTTTTACGAGTTGGAGGTAAAATGAAATCTTTTTCTGGAAAATACGCTGGATGAAGTAATGTGTGGATTCAATACAAAACGCTCTATTAGTTAAACATCGTATTATAAGTCATATTGAATGGAGGAGGGTTTTTTTTACAGATGTAAGAGAGGTTGTGGCAAAGTTAATGATTTAAAAATAAGACTTTGAGTTTGTTGAACACAATTTGTTATTTTTTATGCGTAAAAAAGCGTCTATTATTTAATTCTTATAACTTTGAAAAAAATATTACAGAAAGATGCATTTTAGTCCCGAAACAGCTTTATAAATAGCTCTTTTTCTAAAAATAAATCGTCAATTAAGTATCATTTGAATTATAGAGAGCGAGGAACTCTAAATTCTATATGTCTCTAAAAATTAACTCAATTAAAATCACCCTTACATTTATTAAAGAAATTTGAATTGTAACAAGAAGTTCATAAAAAACTAAAATAGCCTAATTTCCTGTTACTTAAATACTTACTGAAGTTCTAATCGGGAAAAAAAACTAGGTTCCTAAAGTAAATATCATCCACAGCCGTTTCTACACTAGATTTATACACAATAGAAAAAAAATCGAAACACAGCACCCAGCTAAAATTTAAACTTCTAAAAGCCAAAATCAACTATTTTCCTTAATATTCTTTCGCAAATTAATTAAATATTATTTATCATCTGCTCGTGATTTATTTGTAGTTCGAAGAATAATTAAATATTTATTAATAACAAAAGTAATGAAACTACTCCGAACTGCATTAAGAAATAAGAAATGTAAATTAAAACTAAGCATAACTGCATGCAAAAGTATGCTTTACCGCTTTCTTGGTAGATAATTAATGAATAATCAAAGAATCAAATTGTGCTACATTTTATGACGTCATTCCAAACTGATTCATGAAAATATTATTTTGTTTCAAATATGTTTAAATAAATAAAGTTTCTCATGCCATTGTTGATTTGGCAACATTGATTTAAATGACTCAAAATTGAATTTCAATGCTAATTCAATGGGAAATTCGCCGAAAGATAGTAGATTTATGTCCGTCCGGACGTACAGACAGACGGACAAAAAGTATGAAAGTTGGGTATCTGAGGTCATAGCTTTCTAACAAAAAAAGAATTTTTAAGATCCGATGGATAGAACCGATTTTGGCAAGGGGGTACGGACGGACAGACAGACAGACAGACATACAAACAGACAGACAGATGGACATCAACCGCATTTCAATACCTACAGTGATTTAAATGACTCAAAATTGAATTTCAATGCTAATTCAATGGGAAATTCGCCGACAGATAGTAGATTTATGTCCGTCCGGACGTACAGACAGACGGACAAAAAGTATGAAAGTTGGGTATCTGAGGTCATAGCTTTCTAACAAAAAAAGAATTTTTAAGATCCGATGGATAGAACCGATTTTGGAAGGGGGGTACGAACGGACAGACGGACAGACAGACGGACATCGACCGCATGTCAATACCTACTTTTTCATTTTTTTAATTCTTTCCAATTAAAAAAAGAAAAGTAGGCTAAAAAAATCAAGATAGCAGCTTTTCAGAGAACAAAATGTAAATATTATTACATGTAAAAAAATTTTATGGACAAGTGCTAAGGAAGGATAAAGCAAGAATTAAACACTGCTAAAAATTATAATCTGAAATCATGATACATATAATGCAAGCAAATTAACACATTAACGACGATTAGCACGAAAATTTTTCATTTAACAATTAGCTTTTTGCTAAATTTATCGAAATAAACAAAATATAATACAAATGAATTCCAGAGTTTCAAACAATTTATGAACTTACTTCAAAATTGAATTTAAAAACTGAATTGTAACATTTTTCTTCCGTAAGGAAGGTGAGATAATGGTATTCACAAATTTAATTTTCGTTACAAATCAATTTGTCGTTAATGAGTATTTAACATATGAAATCGTTTTTTTGTATATTCTATAAAAAAAAAATTACACGGAGCTACGAATACCCTTTGATCTATTGCCTATTGCTGTATCATAACCCTAAATTCTCACTAGTACGCAGCAAAACAACAAATATTTGGAATCTCCCATCCTGTTTCGGATTTAATCTTCCATAACACGATGCCCTTGGGTTATTCTTATTCTTTTCTATTACTTTTTCTAAGAAAAGTATTTATTATTTTCCAGTTTTCCCAAATTCTTTTATATTTTATTTCTGCTCAGTTAAAGAGTATTTTATTTACAATAATAGGGGTTTTGTAAAAGAGTCGGCAACGATCCAAAACTCACGTAGTCAGAGTGCGGATTTCAAATATCAGCGAAGCAATGCTAAGAAACTTAAACTAAAATTGTTTTTGTATTGTTGTTGTTGTTGTTGTGTGTGAATCGATTATGGGCGTTTAGAATCGATATGGAATCGTCATTTTAAAGTAGCTTTGTTTGTTTTTCTTGTTGTATACCTGTCACGAAAAGGGTTCATCACTTGTTCTCGTGTTTTTCTTCCACTTAAAGAAAATTTAGATAGAATTGCATCGTCCTTTGTTTGCGACTGTTATAAAAACTATATTTAAACTGTCTGTGCTAATTTACTTGCAAATCTATTCATAGACTTAAAACACAAATAATAAATTTACACTAAGAATTTATAAAAATTTATCTTCCCGAAAAATCATAAATATTACATTATATAAAATACTCATATTATTAGTTTTACTACCAGTTACACATTAGTTGTCTTTTGAATTACTGTTACAATGATAAAAATATTTTTTAAATGCAAATTTTACTTATAACTTATTTTTATTTTGTACTTTTCTATATCCACTGCGCCAACCATTTTTTTGCCAAACATTTATAATATCTTGAACATTTAAAAATTCTGGAGGTATACGTATTTGTTTTATCCATTGTTGTCAAGTGAATTTCATCAAGATCCACGTATGTATATTTCTGGAGCGAACAGAAAAAAGTACTAGCAATCAAAAACTAAATTTACCATGGCCTCAGATCCCATCGCTTGAAAATAACAACATATATTATTTTTCTGTTTATTTTTAGGATGATAAAAATGCTGACGGTGAATTCGAAAAAAGCAGAAGCATGACAATTTAATTTTACTGTGTGCAAGCTTTTAAATTCATGCAAAATTCAATATTTCCTTAGCAACTCAAGATGTTTAATACTTTGATACTCTAATAGTCAGTCTCTTATGCCAAAGTGATCAATCGTGACCACCCTTGCTTTCAATTTTGCAAAAATGGTTGGTTTTATTTTCAACTAAATTCATATTTTATATACATATAAAATTTAGCATTTTTATGCCTTTTCCGTTCCGTGGGAATCTTAACTTAGAGGACGTAAGCTATTAGTCTCTTGAGTCAAATGGGAAATCAGCGTTGCCCTATCTTCTCCTCCGCGAAATGTTCAACGAACTAATAAACTTATTTTGTAATAATTATGCAAAGTTTAAAAAATATATGCATATATCAGTGCAAATAAGCTCGGAGAGTGGTCTGCTGGGGTTTTAATATAAAATCAGGGATTTATGGCTGCCCTTGTCTTATTTCCGCAAAGTCTTGTTTATATTACTTTGAAATTATAATGCAAACTTTTAAGTGGAAACAAAAATGTCAAATTTCCTGGAGTTTTAATGGGGTAACCTAACTTGGTCAGTAGTCTTGTGACTCTCGGGCTAATATAAAATCATGCCTCCCTTTCTTTCTTTACCTCTGCCTCTGCTCGATAAATAATGCAAACTTCAAAAATATATTTCGCCCGTGAGTTTTCCGGGGCAACCTTAGCTAGAGGAACTTCGGTCAGAGGTCTCTTGGGGTCCTAATGTAAAATCCGGGATTCAGAGCTACCCTTGCCTTACCTCTGCAAAGTCTCGTTAAAATTATTTTGTAATTTTAATGTAAACTTTAAAACAAAAACAAAACTTAATATTTCCGTGAGTTTAAAGGGACAAACCTAACTTGGTCAGTGGTTTCGTGGGTCTAATGTGAAATCTGGACTGCCCTTTCTTTAACCTCTGCTAAAGTCGCGATTGCTGAAGGTCGGCCGCCCCAAAAAATCAATGAGTCTCGTTCCGCACGAAGCAACACACCCGATATGAATCCCCTTAGGAAACTACAGGAAAAAGGGAACTTTGTTCTTGAGGGGATGGGCTGACTTTTTGGTTCTATTTTTCGTTTGTTGAGGGGGAGGTTTACTTCTCCAACAACAGAGCAACAGGTGATAAACACGGTGTATACGGGAGATAAGAACATCTTTCTTTTTAAGTTCAGTGTTTGGGGGTTGCCCTGGAAACGCTCTGGGTTGTAGCGTAGTTTGAGGATTGATGGGGTTCGAAAGGGAATTAGCAGTAATGAATTGCGTCTGAGATTGTTATGGTTGGATGGCTCGATTGACATTTGAGCTGGGCAGTGATTAACTTGTCCATTACGAGTTATCGTGAAAGTGGCCTGAAAATATTGCTTTGGGCTTTGTAATTTTAACCAATGGTCTAAATTCTTTTATTTTAATAAATGACTTAACTATAAAGTTAATTAGTATAAAACACTCTATGGTATTTTGTAAAACCAGTAATATTTTATAAATCACCCAAGCGTAAAAATGTTTTGATTTTAATTTCAAAAAACCTTTAATTTACCATATTAACAAATATTCTTAAATTTGCCATATTAACAAAAGTTCCCAAATTTAAAAATCGGTCTGTTTTTTTCTGGTTTTCTAAAGTTGTTGCTACTTTCTACGTGTGCTGTCGCTATGTGTGTGATACTCGTTGGGTGGTCTTTTCGCGTCGGTGAGAAGAGATTTTTACTAGATGGGACAGTTGTGTAACAATGCCTTAGTCTCGGTGGCACCAGTGGATGACACTTTCTCAGGTTGTAAATTCTCAATCAATGACAGCACCCAATCCAATGATATTGGGAGGCTCAAGACTAAATGGGATTGTATATGCTCCCTGAGTGGCCAGCTTTTGGGCCAATGAAGTTTTTGGAGGCGGTCTCCGTGTTTTGTGGTGTTTCTCCGTGTGAGATTTTTAAGACAGAATAGAACTGTAAACTTTACAGAATAGAACTAAAAATTGAACTAATGATTCTAGAAATCTTGTATGTGTTGTAAAAGAACGATGTTTCAGGCTGTAATCTACACCCATTGGGTATGTAACATTTTGAGAAATATCTCTGGAACCACCATTAAAATATCTTATGATTCTTAGTTTAACTTTCGTATTATTCATTTATTTATTAATTTGTCAGCGAGAGAACGTTTAGAATAACTTTGAACCTTAAATTAATGATGTTTAAATTAATTAAACTTAATCATGATGCATTATGTAATCTAAGTACTAGCCACTCTACATTTTTTTATTCAATACTATACGATCACAATAGAGAAGTAAAAACACGAAATATTACACTACGATTAAAGTATCACCCCGTTTACTAAATAGAAATACCAAAAAGTCTTCGTCACCTTTTCCCGACAATGTGCTGACTATCTCACCGAAGCCACAACAAGAGGAAACTGAGTAAGAGTTATGGGAGACGTTGTCATAAACTGTGTGCCCATTTGGATCCATGCCACTCGCACTCTCACGTTTAAAGATTCATTGACATTGGGGATCTCTTTCACCTTTCGATTCGACATAAGATATAGCAGACAACTGTGGCAAGAAGAGACCGCTTCTAATTGTGTAACAGAAACTTCTAGATAAGTGGGATCGCTTCGTTAATTTAGACGCTCGTAACTTTATGAGAGTAACTTTGAAAGATGAATTTGTTATTTTTGTAACGATCAATACAGAGTATAATTTTTTAAAAAAAACTTAGCTGCTAAGTTAAAACATTCAATTCTATTCATTTTAATATTATAATTTGCTGTTGAAGTAGTCTAAGATATCTTATTTATGTTATTTAATATGAAGACATTTTCAAAGGAGATAAGTGAAAATTAAATTTGAGGGATTGATTTCCATAATTACAAAAAGGATAAAGAATTACTAAATATATAATTTTTAGCAAGTTCTCTAAACAAGATCAAGATCTTCGAACTTTATAAAGATATGAGTACAAACAGTTCTAACGTATAAGGTTAAAATAAATTTATATCGCTAGCACTAACATATTTTTCAAAACATTTTCTAAGTAACGTAGAAGTAAATATATTGATAAGCTGACGCACAACAGAAACCTCCAAAGAAAACTTCATGGCTATAAATTTAAGATCAAAAGAATCATCAAACCAAACGATAGTTAATTACCATACTGATTTAATTGAACACACACGGGCCGTGTTCGTCCCAGAGACGACATCGAAAGACCATTCCTTCATCCATTTCTTTTTCTGACCCCACATCTCAGTGTCGCGAGTTCCAATATCGATCAAAACAGGGAAAAAGTGGGAGACCGATTCTATTCTGGGACGTAAGAGGAGATTTAGCACTGTGTGTTGAACACTGGCGTAATTGTGAAAAGTTGAGGTAAAATTACTAAAATATGTAGAAGTTGTAACTATATGAAATAAATCAATTCTTTAGCCGTAGAAATAAGCTTGAACTACTACAACAAGATTATTTATCACATTTCCACGTCGAATGCAATGACAACTTAAAGCATAAGAATATTGTCATGTAAAATCATTCCCTTGGGGATACGTCGTCAATACGTCACTTTTTCGCATATAGGTGGCATTTAAGAAGAAAAAAAGAACGTTTCTTTACCTTTTCTTTAAAAAAAAAAGTTTTGGGGAAGAATTTAAAAAAAAGAATGAGAAAATATATTGGTGGCGCAGAGGTGAAAAGGGGCAGATGTCTCACGATCCTAAAGTTATTTTGGGTTTGTTACTGTGTAAACAGAAGTAGCGCGTGCTGAAGTTTACGTGTTATGGAGAGGTAATTAATCTAACTGAAAATAATAGCTAAAAAGAGAAAACTGAAAATAAAACTTAAACTGTTGTTTAAGTTTTATTTTCAGTTTTCAACAAATAATTTTTAACGTGAAGATCAACAGAAAACTTCTAGATAATTTTTGAAACGCGTTTTTCTTTGAAGAAATTTAAAAGAACTTTAGAAAAATTGTCTAATATCCTGAAAATATCTTTGTCATATTTTGTATCTTTTGCTTAGCGCGAAAACTGTTAAGTGCATAAAACGTGTTTTAATAAAAATTGAAAAAGAGGCTGTTATTTTCAACTGTAGAAACTTAACATCGTATCTTTTTGTATTTCTTTGCTAGGTGTAAGGGTCTAACTTGGAACACATGCAACCGTATTTGAAAGTTATGGAGAAATACTGATTGAGTTTTATTTTTAAAAAATCTCCGAAAAACTACTATTTACTCGTTGATAGCTAACGATCTATCACACCCTGTCTTAATGCCTTTAAATTTAATACGTTTATAAAATAAAAAAATAATTTTCCGTCTCGAACTTTTTTTATCCATATTTAAGGGAAGAGAGAGAAGCACATTGGTAAATTTTTTTGTATTTTTTATTTATAATTGCATTTTTTAATCCCTATCTCCCCTACCTGTAAAATACTCCGTGTACGTGTCGTAAAATCATATCTTTCTGCTCTTAAACCATACCAAACCGCAGCGAAAGACTAGAAAAAAATATTGTACTAATATGTGGTCAGTGTTTCGAATTCGGTATGTTCACGTCTATTATCTCCAAAGCTCTTTCCAAATATTTTCTATCACCAATTCACTTAACATTTTATGTAGTGCGACCTAGTAGTAAAAAAATATATTTATTTTCTCTCTGGTTTTTGCCACCGACACTTGAAAAATGGTTCAACCTTATACAAATATTATGGTGAAACATTTCACCACACACTGCCATTGCAGCTACTAGAAACCATTATTATGCTGAAACCAAGGACACAATTTTTAACAGTATATCTTGCATTAGCACCTATACAAACTACAAAAAATAAATTAGCCCATGAAGGGCATAAGAAATTTACCTAAAACATATTTCCTATTTTAAAAAATATTAATGAACTTTCTAATTTAATTAACACATTTTTTATTCATACGCATAACTAATTCCCATTACCATCCAACTAAAACAAAGTGACCAACGAGAAGAGCAAGGACGATGGGAAAGTCAAAGCTTTTACAAAAAAAAATGCCCATACTTTAATCAGTGTTCAAGTGCTGCGTAGCACATAGAACGCATAAATTCAATACTGGCTTCCATATTGATTTATAATAACATTAGCTCAGCTTTCATGTTGCTCGATTTTTTTTATCGCCCATCTTATCTTTCTAGTGAAAATTATGCCTTTTATAGGCGTTCGTCGAATATATTAATATACATCTGCTGAAAAGTGACTAGCATTTTTTTAGCTCGTTTTTGATATTTATTTATTTTAAAAAAATGCAAAATAAGGTTAATTTATAGATAGCGTGTTGCTAATAATAATGCTGGTTAAAAATTCCGTACAGAAGTTTTTTTATTATTATTTTGGATAAGAGCCTAACTAATATTCTTAGTGATTGGTAAGAAAGATATAAAAGTTATAATAAAGGTGTTAATGAATAAAAGTTAAATTTTAGAAAGAAAAAATATTCACTGATTGCTTTTATAAAATGATGCTTAAATGAAAACAAAAAATTATGTCGTGCTACTTTATTTTCTGAAATCAAAATGAGAAAGTATGATTTTAAAAGTTTAAAAAGTTGAAGTTAACGTCGTTGAGGAAAAATAAAAGTGTTCAAAAACCAAAAAGTTCCGGTAGTAGAACGGTAGAGAGACTAATGGTAACAGAGCTAAAATAACATTTTTAAAGAAATAATAATTGAAGGTTGCTAAGAGAGAAGTAAAGTGTCTTATTCTAAAAGCCAAACCTAAAATAACTTTGAAAAATAATATTTATTCGTAAGCAATGCATTTAAAATCGAATATTTTCTCTTCTAAAAAGAGTCTATATGTGAACCATATGTAGAGCTTAGTGGAAGAACGTGCTAAGTGAAAAAAAGGTGAAAATGAGAAAATGCACTTTAAAGTTTTTAGTTTGCACTTCAGACCAGTTAAAAACGTACTTGCAAACCGTAAAAAATATACTTAACTTACAGTTTACAAAAAAGACGAGAGGAAACATGTTATCGTTAAAGAAGTTAGTAATATGTTCATGGGCACAAAAATCTCAATTTTTTCAAAAATGTCACTTAGCACGTTCTTCTACTAAGATCTTCAATATGAGCTATCCTAACGGCCAGATGGCATTGCGCTGATCCAAAACTAAAAGTAGACCGCGCATAGTACAATAATAAAAAAAACACATTGTAAAGTTTATATTTTCTACCGAAATTTTTCCTTGAAAAAGTTTTACGACAAAACAAAAATCCATCATAAAACACTGGACTTCTCAAAGATGAAGTTTTACGACCATTGAGGATGGAGGAAGACTTTGAACAGAAAAGCCGCCGTGGTAAGTGGGAAAAGAATATAAAAATATCTATTAAAATTTCACTCTCGAATAGCCGAGTTTGTGGAAATGGACAAAAAGCGAGTGTGTGTTATAGGGTACTTATTATTTGCGGTTATAAAATATCCGAAAATAGTTTTGGAGCTTATTGGATATGTATTAACAATAGTTTTGAGATACATTGAATACATCAATTTGGAATGGTATTGAAGTATTGATTATTTCAAAGTCTAAATTGCACGTTAGAACCTGAAATCGGGTGGAACTGTGATTATAATTAATTTGTTTTGAAAAAATGGTTCGGTACGCAGTACGCTTGATCTTTTTTTTAGCAAAGCATGTAATCATTGCATATAAACTTGGTGGGATAATCTAGTAACATTGCATGTTATTTTGAAGAACGAACCACTCAAGGCCCAATCAAACCATATTTTTAAAAAAGTATACGAATACTTCATTTAACAGCTTAGAACACTGCACGAAAGCATGGCAACAATGATCTTTGATAAACTCTTTATTTATGCCTCAAGTTACTTCAACTATATCATGTGTTTTATAATGTCGTCCAAGAAGGAACGTATTTGAGTGTAACAAGAGGAAAAAATATTTCCAATGTCTTTACAATATTTATAAAGAGGGAAAATCATCACAAACATCGCGAATGTCTTATTAAGACGTCTAGTTGTCACAATGGACAAGTTGCATGAAACGCGAAATTCATAATATATGTGTTTTTCTGGTGCATTAGAAGCTGCAGATTCCGAATGTAAGGTTAAATATTCACAAATATGTTTAATTTCAACAAAAAATGCATTTGAAAGTTGCCGAAAATGTACGTCACTGAAAACAGCTCTGACGTCAACTGTTATGTTTTTGGCGATGTTTCGATCTATGCTGTAATACACTTTATAAAATAGTAAACCTTACAATTTCTGCGAAACCTCATTAAAAGAAGACAATATTATTTGTAACCAGTTCATATCAAGGAAGTTAAACAGCTTGTTCCAAGTTTGGGTGTTAGTTAAAATACACACACTAGAGCGCGTATGAGCTATTGCAGAACTATTGAATGTTGGATCTGATCGGAATAGTCGAGTGAAATCGTTCAACGTTTCAAGAAATTAACTGGAATGAACATGACATGTTTCTGTAAAATAGCATAACTTTTTTAAGAGTTTGATAAGGATGAAAGCACGTTTCACAGTTTCAAAAGCGATAGTGAAACGTGATACGAAATAACACGCCAAGAACAAAACAAAAAAGCCAACCGTGACGTCATCTGTTATGCTAAGAGAGGTTTAACAGGAGTTACGTATCAGTAACTTTAAAAATGAATTAAAAAATAAATACATCTTTAAAACCAGAAATACTTGAGTTTTAGAGGTTTTTTAATATGCTTAATCGAATAAATACGTTTGTGGAAAACGCTGTAATTGTCCATTGGCAAATTTTTGGAAAAATTTGACATACGTTTAATAAAAGAACAAAATAAAAATTTTAAGTGATCATTATTTGATTTTGTTCTAAATTTGATATTTGAAGCTAAAAAAATCCATTAAAATTTATTTTTGCTTTTACACTTTATATGATGAATAGGAATGATTTCTCTCTGCTCTATTTCTCTGTGTGTGTTCAGTTTATGTAAATTTTATTATCCTGCTGGAAAATACCCTACGTACAGTATATGTTACTCGAATGTTGAAAACATTGCAAGTTTAGGTTATGACCTCATCGCTTGACCTATGTTAAAAATTATGACGCGTTCAGGTTGCTGGCAAAGCTTCTGTGCCGAGGTCCAGAAATATACATTTTTAAAAGAGTTCCAATGGGGTTGTTTCACGTCGTTAATGGCAACAGATTCAGCGGTCTTATTTCTATTTTTTTGTCTGGAATTACTTTTGTTTTCGTGTTCGAAAATGAGTTTTCTAAGAATATTTTACTTAGTAAATTTTAAAATGCCAATTTCTTGTTGTGCTGCTGGTTGTTAAAATCATTTGTTAAAAAAAGTTCGCATAGAAAGAAAAGTTTATTTTGCATCTATGGCAGTCATTTTGAGAGTGAAACCTAAACAACCAATGAAATGGCAGGAAGCGGAAAAATGAAAACAGGAGCGTTGCATTATCTGAAGCATTCACATTGATCATTTAACATGCAAAATTGATATGTTAAAGTTCCATGCACTTAATGCAGTTATTGCCGATTGGATCTGATTAGCCGAGTTGAGTCATACGAGCCGATGCAAATATCGACTTTTCGAAATCGATATCGTCTCGTTAGTATCGATGTGCAGCTCCATTCAGCGACCCGAATGGAAAATGAACCACTTAAAAATAAATCCCACTAAAAGATCTACAGAAAGATTGGTGACATCAAAATATTTCGAAAAGGGAGTGGGAAGATAATTGAAGAGCTTAGTGGAAGAACGTGCTATGTGACAAAATTATGAAAATAAGAAGAGGAGCTTTAAAGTTTTTATTTTGCACTTAGATCAGTTAAACACAGTATTTGCTGCGGTAAAAATATTCTTAAGCTAATGAAAAAGGGGAAACTTGTTAAAGGTGTAGCTGCCTCAGTAACCCATAGTCTACCAAAAGGATCCTCAAGGTGGAGATGAGTTACCTCGGCTTATATACTACTATTTTCGATGTTATTCAGAATACTGGTAGGAACGAGATGTAAATCTGCGCCCTCTAGCGAGTGGATGATTGATTGAGGTTGCGTGCGTGTGGTAACCGCCACACCACTCCCCTCCTAGAGCCGTGGTTAGTAACCGTGCACAGGCTGCTTCGCTGTGCATTGTGCTGCGTTGAGTTGAGAGAGAGAGTTGTGTGCCACCGTTGAGTTGCGTGCAGCTTTGAGTGCATTAGCAGCGAGTAGCAACCGTGGTTGAGCGCATCGTAGTAGGAGCATTGTTGGAGTGGGTGACGATCACGTCAGCGGGTCACCACTGTAGCTGCCTCAGTAATCCACAGTCTACCAAAAGGATTCTCAAGGTGGAGATAACATAAGTAAGGTTTGTAAAAGTAAATGTCCTCTACAATCTCTTCTACACAAGATCAAGACCTCGGCTTATATACTACTACTTTCGCTGTTATTCAGAATACTGGTAGGAACGCAGCGGTAAACCTGCGCCCTCTTGCGAGAGGATGATTTATTGAGGTCGCGCGTGTGGTAACCGCCACAAAGGATAAAATAATATGGTCATTGAAACTAAAATCTCAATTTCTTTTAAATGTCACATAGCACGTTCTTCCACTAAGCTCTTCATTTTTAACCATTTCGACCAGCCTTTAAGACACATATGCATGATTTTAGATAAAAACAATAAGTTCTTAAAGAACTAAGATAGCCTACTTTCATAAACTTAAATACTTACTGAAATTTATTTCGAAACATAAGTAAGGTTTGTAAAAGTAAATGTCCTCTACAATCTCTTCTACACAAGATTTATACACATTAGAGAAAAAATCGTCAAACCCAGCATCCAGTTAGAATTTAAACTTATAAAAGCAAAAATAAAATATTTTCATTAATTTTCTTTCGCAAATTAAATTAACATAACTTATCGTCTGTTTATTTTATTTGCATTTGAAAGAATAATTAAGTATTACTTGATAACAAAGAACATAAACTTCTCAAAACTGCACTAAAAAATAAGAAAGGTAAATTAAAACTAACCAAATTTTTACGCAAAAAAATATAATGCCTTGTCGCTTTCTTAGTAAACAAATAATGAACACAATTAATCATATTTTGTTGCATTTTACGACGTCATTCCAAACTGATTTATGACAAAAATAAATTTTGCTTCAAATATAATATTTTAAAATAAATAAAGTTTCTGATACCATTGTTGATTTGGAAACAGCGATTTAAATGATTTGAAATATAACTTCAATGTTAATTCAAAGGGTAATTTGGCGACAAACAGTAGGCAGATGCCCGTCCAGACGGACAAAAATTATGAAAGATGATTTTCTGAGGTCATACCTTTCGGAAAAAAAAAAGAATTTTGTAGATCCGACGACGGATAGAACAGATTTTGAAAGATGGGTACGGACGGACAAACGGACATTATCAGCATGTCAATTCCTACTTTTTCATTTTTTTAAATTCTTTCGAATTAAAAAAAAAGTAGGTTAAAAATTGAATTTATCTGCGACACACTTATTAATCTAATAAACAGTAAAATATGGATAATTAATGTTTTCCCCCATTTTGTTGCCATTTTTACTTTCAATTTCCGAATATGAAATATAGGGTAATGGAAGTATTGCGATGGGGGGTCGAAAATCCGAAATGGAGATTTTGTGTTTTCTACACGTTTTGGAGGGTGGTGATTCCTAAAAAGTGATTATTGAACATTGGTTCATCTGCAGACTGTATGCCTGAAACCACCCTACAGCTCGAACTGAAGAAGCTACGGACTTCAAATTCGGTATATGAGTTTCTAGTACCTGTCGGACGTAATTTCAAGGTTTTCGAAAAAATCGAGAATGCTCAATGGGTAGCTACCGCAGAATTTTTAGCCTACTTTTCTTTTTTTAATTCGAAAGAATTAAAAAAATGAAAAAGTAGGTATTGACATGCGGTCGATGTCCGTCTGTCTGTCTGTCCGTACCCCCCTTCCAAAATCGGTTCTATCCATCGGATCTTAAAAATTCTTTTTTGTTAGAAAGCTATGACCTCAGATACCCAACTTTCATACTTTTTGTCCGTCTGTCTGTACGTCCGGACGGACATAAATCTACTATCTGTCGGCGAATTTCCCATTGAATTAGCATTGAAATTCAATTTTGAGTCATTTAAATCACTGTAGGTATTGAAATGCGGTTGATGTCCATCTGTCTGTGTGTTCGTATGTCTGTCTGTCTTTCTGTCTGTCTGTCCGTACCCCCCCTTCCAAAATCGGTTCTATCCATCGGATCTTAAAAATTCTTTTTTTGTTAGAAAGCTATGACCTCAGATACCCAACTTTCATACTTTTTGTCCGTCTGTCTGTACGTCCGGACGGACATAAATCTACTATCTGTCAGCGAATTTCCCATTGAATTAGCATTGAAATTCAATTTTGAGTCATTTAAATCACTGTTGCCAAATCAACAATGGCATGAGAAACTTTATTTATTTAAACAAATTTGAAGCAAAATAATATTTTCATGAATCAGTTCGGAATGAAGTCATAAAATGTAGCACAATTTGATTCTTTGATTATTCATTAATTATCTACCAAGAAAGCGGCAAGGCATACTTTTGCATGCAATTATGCTTAGTTTTAATTTACATTTCTTATTTTTTAATGCAGTTCGGAGTAGTTTCATTATTTTTGTTATTAATAAATATTTAATTATTCTTCGAACTACAAATAAATCACGAGCAGATGATAAATAATATTTAATTAATTTACGAAAGAATATTAAGGAAAATAGTTGATTTTGGCTTTTAGAAGTTTAAATTATAGCTGGGTGCTGTGTTTCGATTTTTTTTTCTAATGTGTATAAATCTAGTGTAGAAACGGCTGTTGATGATATTTACTTTAGGAACCTAGTTTTTTCCCCGATTAGAACTTCAGTAAGTATTTAAGTAACAGGAAAGTAGGCTATTTTAGTTCTTTATGAACTTCTTTTTTCTAAGGGTAATTTTAGACATTCCATATATATTACGTTAAATATATCGTATAGTAGTGACCAACTAGAGATGTTTTTAATGCAGATTTATGCTATGTGTGCATTTTAGTTACGGATGTTCTATATAGAAAAACATAGTAGATCAGCCAATCGCTAATAATCCAATAAAAGACAACTCCTTACGTAATTCGGCAAATTGCTGATTATATCGTCAGTGGATTACCCAGAAACAAGTTTCTTTCATCTATTGAACGTATCTGACGTTTAAGGTAAAAAAAAAAGTTTAAAAAGACTAGAATGAATCTACATAAACTAAATTGATGCACTAATGAAATTATTAATACATAACATAAATTATTTATGTATGCAAATACGCGCAATCAAGTTAAATTATCGAAAATGAATAAATAAATTGGTAGGACATCAATATTTTGTGTTTTCAATACCTTAATTTTTTTTAATTTTAATTGTAATGATAGGGTAGGTGGGGTAAAATGGGTCTTGGAGTAAAATGGGCCACTTTATAAATACCTCAATTTAGCTTAATATAGAATTTATTTTTCTGAACCAATTTTTGAAATAATATTTCAATGGGCTTGTTTCAACACTTTGTCAAAGAAAACAAAACAACTAATGAAATCGAAGTATGGAGAGCGTGACATCATAAGAAATATTCCCATAGGTGTTTGAAACATATTTCATAAGATAAATAGTTTATTTTTATGAATCTGGCAACCAAAAAGAATCCTTTTAGAAGCAGTAAAATGTGTGAGCAAACCATATGGCTTTCTAACTTCTGAAAAAAACTAAGAAAACACTTCAGTCTGGCTGTAATTATTTAAATCATATAAGTACTTACTAGGCAACACCTCAGGCCAATCAGTTAAGAAAAATATAAATGTTCCTTTTTATTATTCCATTTTACTTTGGATGGGGTAAAATGGGTCATAATTAGGCTTAGCTGTTTTGAAGCAACTTTTTGAAAGTTTAAGAGCAGATCATGCTGCTAAGGTCTTTAAAGGTGCAGGATATTGTTTCCTCCTGATAGAAAAGCAGTACGACACAGGATTGTGTTGACTGAAAGAGTCTCTGATCAGCCTGATCTCTCATCATTGAACGTAGTAATATTACATGATTTAGTTATTTCAGATGATTTATTCAGATGAACCGTTCCATCTTGTTCAACACCAGCTACATCAAATACAATTGCCACCTTTCCTTCTTGTTCAACTCCAACTACACCAAATTCAATTTAAACCCCGCCTTCCTCTACAACACCAGCTATGTAAGATACTCTTGCAATGCTTAGTTCAATTCAACAAGCCAATCTTCTATTTTCTCCATTAAAAGATCTCAAATGTACTATCCTGACAACTCTGTTACATATGCCATCATGTCTTACAAAGACAGTGATAGACAACTCTAAAAAGAAGAGAAAATAGTTCGACATAAAGCTGGCGAAGCAATGATGGAAGCAGATGTGATGGAGCATTTACAAAAAGAACTTCAACGGATAATAAAAAAAAACATTTAATTCTAAAATTACAAAAACATACCATAAAAAAACTAGCAAAGCGTTTCACGTTTTTATAAAGTCACTAAGAAGATTTCAAAATGCAGCTAGTATTTTTACGATTCTTGACCTCCTCTATTTATTTAGTGTATTTCCTAATAAATAGATTATTATATAGTCATCCTTTTGCCTTGTGACCCATTTTACTCCATATGTGACTCATTTTACCCCATGGAGGGGCAAAATGGGTCACAACCTACAAAACTAAGTTCAATCCATTTAAAATTTTAAAAAATACTTAAACTACATAAAAATTTACTGAAATAATGCAATGTTAAGATGCACTTTTAAAAAATTTGAAAACAATTATGGTTTTATTGCCAGAGAACTTTAAAAGTAAAAATAGCTAAAATTGACCCATTTTACCCCACCTGACCCTAGCTAAAATAACAATCTACGATGTCATTTGGTCTTTCGGTCAAATATGAAGTTTTCTAACTGTATATTAATACATTATTTTATTCTTCAATAAAAAAAACCTCAATATCACATAATTTATTACGTCATCTTGCTTGGTACAAAACTGCAGTTTCGTTAGTTTTTATCACGAACCCATTTTATACCATAGTAGGACTAACTTTTTAGCGACACTACCCCTCGTAAAATATAAACAGAGTTGCATAGAAATTGAGAGTTAAAAAGCGATTTCGGTTGATAACTTCTTGGCGCTTACCTAAGGGCGATTTTGCATTTAATTAAGGACGGGTAATGAGTTATGCTGCTGTTCTGTTAGGGCATCGTCCTGTTAATCTGTCACCGAACGTTAAATATTTTTAATTAATGTAGTAACTACCTTTTTCTTTTTTGTTTTAGACGATATGGAATGTGGAGAAGGGATAAGTTTACATGCTTATGTAAATTCAAATCAAATGTAAAGTGTTCAGTGTCTGTCATATAACAAGTTTACTTTTGTTGAGATTTATTTATATGCTTGAGATTTATTTATTTTCTTAATACATATTTTTAACCTACTTTCCTTTTACAAATTCGAAAGAATTAAAAGAAATACAAAGTAGGTATTGACATATCTGTCCGTCCGTAATCCCCTCCCAAAATAGGTTCTATTCGTTGGATCTTAAAA
The DNA here is from genome assembly GCA_019343175.1 of Oedothorax gibbosus. NCBI lineage: Eukaryota > Metazoa > Arthropoda > Arachnida > Araneae > Linyphiidae > Oedothorax > Oedothorax gibbosus. The sequence goes on from CM033270.1 coordinate 24,037,459, forward strand.
ATTCTTTTTTTTTTGTTCAAAAGGTATGACATCTGGACGTCCAGACAGACATCTGTCAACCTGTCTATCGACGAACTATTCGTTTAATTAGCACTGAAATTAAAGTTTTAGTCAGTTAAATCACTGTTGCCACATCGTTTATTTATGTCATGTAAATCGGTTTAAAATGATGTCATAAAATTCAGCATTATGGGAATTTTTGATTGTTCATTATTTGTTTACTAAATAAGTGGTAAAAAGTTTCATTTTTGTATGAAAAGCTGGTTAAAAACAAATAGAAAAATTGATTTTTAATAATGCTATTTTATTCATTTCTGATATAGATTTTGAAAAATGCCAATCAACTAATTGAACATATATCAGTGTACACAGAACCAAGACCCAGAAGTATGTACTACTATTCCAGCAATTTCCAGAAATACGGGGCTAGACAGCAAATCATTGAAATTCGCAGTTTCCTTACATCAAGCTCAACTCAAGTTTAGAAACTAGGGTCATCTAGACAAATCGATCGCTCCTTAAACAGAAAATCGTCTAACAGATCCGTCAGTCTACTCCGAAAGTCAAAGGGTTGCTGAACCCTTTTTGCACAAAATCGATTTTAAGTTCCTTTTTTTTCATTTGTCAGTGTGACATGTCAGCTACATGTTACAATAGAACAGGTTTTAGTAACTTCTAGAATTATTTTAGAAGTTAGTTTTGAGGAAGAAAGAGACATATGGAATACAAATACAATACTATTTCTATGAAATTTCTATTAAAAAGTCGATCAATGGAAATAAATTTGAATTCACATGAATTATTTTTTAGATTACTAGTGGGTATGTTTCAGGTCTTGAGTGGTAACAGGTAAGCTGAATGAAAATAAATACTTTCTGGAACCACGATTGGCGAATCAATCTTACGTAGGAACATAGCACCAATCGAAGTACCTCTCGAGTAAGTTCAGGAATGAAAGCTGGAAGGAATCAGTCACATTAAACAAGCCAAGACACAGGAAAACGTCTATTTGGTTGCTAAAAACCCATTCAAATAGTTATTCGTAACCAACTGAACGAATGCCGATCGAAGTAAGACAGGAATTAAAGCTTGAAGGAAAAAGGTCACTTGAAACAAGCCAATTACCGTTATAAAATACATCTCATAATGTAGAGTACATACATATTTAAAGAACACTTATTATGAACTAGTTTTTTTTAAAAACTAAACTTGGCGCAACAGCCCATTACTGCGCCAAGGCCTGCCGTGCCCATTTCAGCTTTCGTGACCTAGGGCTCTGGGGTGCTAGGCATATGTCCCGGTAAGGTGGTCAGCCTCACGCGGAACCCCCAGTGTTTAGCTCCCAAGCATGCTTGGTACCCATTTTATCGACCCACTCAAGGGATGAAAGGATGGGCCAACCTCGCCCAATCCGGGATTCGATCCCCGGACCTGTAGCGTGGCAATACGAAGCACTACCACTACGCCACTGGGTCTCGAACCAGTTTTTAACCAATTATATTTAAGGAAAAAACATTCAAAGGCTATTTATTTGTTGGAGCCATTGCCTATTTATTATTAATGAATTTAAAAACTAATAATGGATGGAGTTAAGTTTTAACTTCATTTTTACAAAACCCCTTTTTATTGACGTCATTCATAAATTTTCTAATAATAAAATTATGGTTCAATTTTTTCTATTTAACATTTCACATATTGTCACATTTTGAGAGAATATTTCTTCTAAGATTCAAAAGTGAAATTTTTTTAAAAATAATCATATGATAGAAATTGTGAAAGCAACTCTTCAAGAAATATAAAAACCTTACTTTTCTTTTTAACAACAAAACTTTTAAATCGTAAAAGTGCGTTTTTCAATTCTAAACATTTCAAGACAATCCCTATTCCAGTTCAAAGCTCGAGCATTGCCAATTTGAAACTAAATACCGTTCCTGTTGTCTTCACTTTTCGCCAGAGAAACTCCACGAAAACGGAAACAATAAAGAACTTGGCTTTTCGTACCGTTGCCAGTTTGTCTAAGAAAAATATAGAAGAAAAAAATCCAGTAACAGATGACTTGTCCTTTTGTCGCTCGGGTGTTTTCGAAGATGTTTGGTGCTTTCAATGTGTTGGGAAAAGAAAGCGAGAGTGAAATTAAGTCCTGTTTCGTTACTACATCGGAGGGTATTGTTTTAGAGATGTTAAAAGTCAGGAATACATTAGATTTAATGGGGCTTGAACAATCCTAATTTTCATAAGTTTAAATGTATTAAGTAATTTGGTAATAGAATAAGAAGACCTTTCACACACTGTAATACTTTTTTCTGGGAGAATAATACATGAAAAATATTTGAAATATTACAAACTAATCCATTTTTGAGGTTGAGTTATGCATTAAAATATTTTTCGGACTTGTTTATTATCATTTACGGGACAAAAAAAACAAGTATACCGGCATGAATAAGCATTGATGTGCTTTTAATTGATTTTTAATCAAATTGTAAATTTAAAAATGATAAAATATTAAGAGTAACTATATATTAGTTCATATAGGAATCCTTTGAACAATTGTATGGTGTGCTTAAACACTCTAGGTAGGAATGTTTTGTCAATGTTAGTTTAATAAAAATAATTATTAATTCATCTTTTCTTAGATGTAAATTCGTCAACTCAGTGAAAAGAGCTGGTTTCATCCCAATTAATAAAACAGGCGATAAAAGGAACTCCACGTTTCTCAAAACCCATTAAAAGTATTTTAGCAAATTAAAATTGAAATTTTTGAGTTAAAAAATGTATTTTCAAAAATATTGAAGATATCAAAATTAAGTTTTTTTCTTTGGATGTAAAAAAAGGCTTTTAACAATGTTAACCATTCCATACTAGTTTACAAATTTGAAAAACCGGTTCATTTGTTTTCTGTGTCATTTATTTCTGCCTATCTTGTTTATGAGTGGAAATTAATTAATTCTTTTGATTTCACTTGGATAGAGTTGTCTTCTTCCTTTTGTTGGTATGTTCAATTTATGTATGTTTGTGTGCTAATAAAGGTTATTATTATTATTACTTGTTACTAAGGAGCCCAAATGGGTAAGCCAAATAGCAGGTAAGCCAAATAGTTAAAAGGCCACAATAAGAAAAAAAGTTTAAAGAGACTAAATTACGATAACCTCAGCAGTTTAATAAACTTAAATAATTAAACTAATAAATCAAATATATAAATTTAGTCCGAAATGATATGTCAACTACAACATGGGAAAGATAATAATCCAATCCTGTGTTATGGCCAACCCCCCTTCACCCTATTGACTCCTCTCACAAAAAAGATTACATTTGTAGCTATTTTATTGAAGTGATATTCAGGTAGACCGATTATTATGAAACACATTTTACAAAAATAATGCATTTGTAACAAAAATACTCTTTTAATTGATGAAGCATTCCAGGTGTGTGAATTATTATAAAACAAACTATATATCCAACAAACTACTAATCCAAATCGATCTTAATTCAGTCAAATCAACAAGTTCGTTTCTATATTTTACCACTCATCAGTATTAATGCGGGCAATTCCAACACACGCAAGCCGAACATCGTGACCAGCCAGTGTGTGAACATTAGATCCCAGAGGGTTAGCCCCTCACAACAAAGGGGCGCACCCTCATTAGTTATAATAGCTATTGATTAAAAGGGGCTGTTTAGGGGAGGGGAAGAAAAAAAGGCGTGGTGCATATAAGGACTTAATTGATGGGAAAGTTTTCTCAAGGATAAGCCTATCGAGTTGCTGAGTAACATTTCCATGAAAGGTTGTTAATTTTTGAATGTCATTCTAACGAAAATGTTTTGTATAAAGGGCTACAGTTAAGTTTTGAAGTTATACTTGGGACTTGTTGATATATACTTGTATCGGTTGTTATTATACAGAATGATATGTTTAGTATATTCGTTTCTTTTTATTTTAAAAAAATGCCTCACGATGTATATGTACAAATCACCTCAAATCATATAAACGCATTACTTGTGATCAAAAATATGAGATTTTCTTCTTGGTTGATATATACTTGTATCGGTTGTTATTATACAGAATGATATGTTTAGTAACTTCGTTCATTTTATTTTAAAAAAATGCCTCACGATGTATATGTACACATCACCTCAAATCATATAAACGCATTACTTGTGATCAAACATATGATATTTTCTTCTTGTTAAATAAGAGAGTATATGAAAAGGCTCTCATTGATACGAAAACCCAGAGAGGGCCAAAACTCTTAATGCCCATTTCAGTTTACGAGAGCGGGATCAAAGGACTATATTGCAGCCGTTTTCCGGGTCCATTGGTCAAAGTGACACAAAACTGCCATTGTTTAGCTACCAGGCTATCTTGGTCCTCTTTTTATTGACAAACTTAAGCTATGAACGGTTGAACCTTTAACTGCATTATATGGGATTTGAACTTTGTTCCAATTACATAGTAGTGCGAAGTGATTCCACTATAATAATAAGAAGTATTATTATTATTAATAATAATAATAATTAACTAATAACAAAAGGCAGAAATTCCCTGTAATTATAACTCATTCATTATCACTAATCTTTAAACCAGCACAACATTAAAGTTTATATATTAATTCAATATTTTATCCATTAAAATTCACTGTCGTATAAACTGCATTACTTTTATACACTGCCACCAATTTAAATTGCTACAAACTGCATAAAAGCGAAGTTTCATTGAAAAAGATTTTCATTAAGTCTGCCATTATCCCCAATTGCATTCCCTTTTTCAAACATTCATCCACTTCCATATGAGAATAATCCATTCAAATGAGAAGCGGAACTTAAGAAACTAAGAGGAAACTTAAGAAAGTCTCATATTTATCCAGATGATTTTTTTTATAATTGGTTCTATCGAAAACAAAACCAAATCTATGTAATTAGAAATAATATAATTTAGGGTTATTTTTATTGAACATTTGTTCCTTGATCTAGTTTTTTTTGCCCAAATACCTTAGACTAGTGCGATTCGTCAATATACACTGCTCAAAACAATTAAAGGAGCACTTTGAGTATTTTGTTAACTCTTTCAGTTTCAACTTCTTATTTTTTATTCTAAAAATCTAAAATTTGTGAAACAGATTCATTATGCACCCAGAATGAAATGGTAAAAAACACGGAAAAAATTATAACAATATTTTTTTCTGAACTTTTTTGTTAAAAAAAAGTTAAAATCAATTTTTAAACATCTTTGGGCATTTCCACACGTGACTTACACTAAATTTGACGATTTAACAAACATAGTTTGCATAGTTCATAATTATCTAATATTTGTTTTTTAAAAAATATTGTATGTCAGTTTACTCCTGAACATATAGTATTTTTAGCAATCGGTAAAAACATTTTTCATATAGTATTTTAATATAGTACACTAAAAAAATAATCAAAATGTCATGATGTGACTTACACTACATGAAAAGAAGTCGACTTTTGGTTATCATTTAAAACTCTAATTTCTTCCTCATAGTGCAGTAAATCAACATTCTACCAGTGCTTATTTTAAGCATAAGGCTTAAAGAAAAAAAAATTAATCACAAACGAATGTTGAACTATCAAAGAAAATAATGTATTAACATTTTTGTGCGTGACTTACACTACATTCAATTTGTGACTTACACTTCATCGTGTGAATTTTACCGCAGATATGGAAATTAAGGTAATAATAACATAACATATGTAAATAACTTTGAATATGGTAAGTACAGAATTCATACATGGTAAAATCACAGTTGGTAAACGTTACACAACGTCCACCAAAGTTATTTTCTGGTAATTTCTTGATTCTTTCTTCAATAGCAACGTCTGAAAAATCTTCCTTCTCAGGCCACGCAAAAGACTTCCTACCATTGCAGATGTTTCACTTTTATTGAAAAGGCATCTTTACTTAACATTTGCCCCCAAAAATACTTACTGATAATTTTTCCTATAAAAGGAACTAAAGCCCGATTTCCGGCATCGAATTCGCTTTCAGAATTTTGTTGGGAGGTATTTACTTTTACAATATTTCCATTTTTTAACTCAGTTGTATATTGTTTTTGGGGATTTAATGAAATATTGAAAATTTTAAGTAGGTATTTGTTTAATTAAAAAAAACAGTGCAATAATTGAGTGTCAGGAATCGGTAATATTTTTTTCCTTTTGAGATGAGAATATCTGATTTAATCTACCTATTTCGCCCTTTTACCCAGTTGCCAGAAAACTACAATAGAGTTATGTTTGGTCAGATTTCTTATGCAAAGGGAAGAAATCTTTAGCAGAATGTGGGTCAATTTTCCTGGAAAGTGCGACTTCTTTTATCCCCTCTTCATTGTATCACCTAGTCCATCAATTGGTCCTTTACCATGACTGAAGGCAAAGATGACCAAGACTTTTGGAAGAGAATTACCACCCAATGTTGTCAAACGGTTGGAGCATTGCAATAGAGGTGGAATACCTTTAATTGAAGTGTTGTCCGTAAAGTGGTGTTTGCTTTCATTTTCTTTAAAGTTTTGAAATTTATCCCATCTTAAAAACTTTATCTTTGCTCTCTCTTTCTTTCGGCTACTGATTTAGAAATCTTAAATCAAATTTAACAAATTATAAGTAATCTACAAATATTATAGCTTATCTACAACATATAAATAAAACAGAAGTTGTGACTGATACTACGTTGTGACTGACACTACAGGTTACAATGACACTAAGTTTAAAATGTTTTATAAATCGAGAAAATGCTTTTTATTTTAAATTTTAAATATGTGGAATTACACAGATGTCAATATAAAAAGAAAATATCGTAAAAATTTTTAAGCAAAGCTTCATTTTAAATAGTAAGAGAAACTTTTACATGTTTTCGTGACTTACACTACAGCCAAAACAGGGGATTTTATATTTCTAAATAAGTAACTTTTATTCATAATTGCCTATTAAAAATGTGTTTTTAAGATAGTTATTATAGTGTATTTTAATAATTTTACCGAAAAATCTGATAAAAAATAATACTTAACTTAAAATTCAAGAATTCAAAATGATGAAAAACCATAAACCATGCTTTAAAAAAAAGCAGCCACTTTGAAATTTCAGTGTTGCCACAGATAAAAACAATAAAAGTTTTTGATGTAAAATTTGTACAATTCAAACTTTTCTAAATCACATATAAAAGTTTAAACTGGATTAAAAAATATTTTTAAAGTTCACTTGTGGTATGTATTTACATGGAATTAACCCTAAGAATACAAGCGTGAAGAATTTAGGGTCATTTTTTTTCATAAAAGTTTTTGGAAGTGAATTTTATTTACGATGTTTTTCATATTTTCATTTAATTAAAAAAAACATTATTTAATTCTCTAAAAGACGTGATTCTTCTATCTAACAATAAATAAGTGTGAGCTTAACTTAGTGAGAAACAAATCGCAAGCTGATGATTCCAAATGGAATCATTGGGGGTAAAAGGGTTTAAACCATGCGTCCCCCTAATTGTTGTGAGCAGTGTATAACAAGGCTAGTTTAAGGTTAATTCCAAATTTCAAGTTGAAATTTAGACTTTAAGTGCTTTAAAAGTTAGAAAATCTGATTTCGGAATTTTTAGTGTTTAGAAAGCACATATTATTGTAATTTTAAAAAGTGTGGATACAAGGAATATAATTTTTGAATAAAGTAATACGCATATTAAAATTCTACAGTGCAAATTTAATTCTTTTTCTGTTTGTCTCTTATGTTTTATTTGTTGAAATTATTGTCCCATGAATTGTTAAGTTCAATTTGACGTTGTAATACTGCGGGTAAAAAAAATAATAAATAATTATAAAGTTTGTTCAACATTCTAATAGTGAAATATCTATTCATATGTATATTCAATGTTTTCTTAACCGGAAAGACCTAAGAATTTAATTAATTCCACTTTCCATTAATTTCTAAGAATTAAAATGTCAACCAACGAACGGATCTTGAGATAATAATGTCAAAAAATAGGGTCTGCTTACACTCCAAGAGCTGCTTGTGCCAACAGCCTAAAGTTTTATTTTCCAGTAATTTTATAAGAATTTTATTTTAATAAAACAACTTAAAGATAACCCAAAGTTCTATTTATTTCATATCCGTATGGAAAGCACCTTCAAAGACAAACAAATCTCTTTAATTACATTTTGAAGTCGCCTCTCGACCAGAAAAGACTCTTATTATTATTGTTGTCGGTATTATTATCATTATGAAAAGCATTTATCTCATGTGAGCAGTAAAATCCCGCTATTGAGATAATAGAGGACGGAGTTGCTTTTAGAGGGATTCTCTTCTTAGAGGGAAATGGTTTGCTTAATGGAGGATATGCATGTACGGTTTTGACGTTGGATTGGTAAAATTTCTTTTGTGGAAAATAAAACGTTTGGAGATATTGCTGGAGCGTTTGAGTAACATTAATTCCGGAAGTGCCAAAGTTGAGTTTTGTTGCCAGCATTCGATGCTGCGTCATGTCCCTCACGCCAAAGGTGAAAATGTAGGTTGGGCTTTCCCTTTTTTTAAAAAAATTAAAGCGAACTCTAACGAGTGTGGTTGTGGGAGGGTGTTCTCCTCGAATTACTTGGTGCGTTCAAAAGAAAACGTTTGAAACTGTGTTTGAATTTTTCCCATAACATTGATACACTTCAAAGAATTTAAAAGTGAAATCTTTTTATTTTATGAATACAACATATATGTATGGAAATATCTTTGAATAAAGGAGAATGCATCCTAATCTCTGAATTATTATTTTTATCTTTTTCGCTCTCTAACATTATTTATTTCTTTGTGCGTACCAACATATACAAAAATTACAGGATCAAACCATTTTATTAATAATTAACAACTTCATCAAATTTCTACTGAGTTTCCATATATACGTGGTTTAAACGTATAAGGAACCGTTTATGGGTCTTTCCCTTAAGGTATTTATCCAAAATCTTTAGCAGGTAGACACTACTTTAGTGTGATATAAATTGAAAATAAACCAAACTATTGGGCATGGGCCCAATTTAGGTACGAAAATACTGCGTCATATCTACATTACTGTTTTGCTGCCAAAGCGTGTGCGGGTCCTTCTCACGTTATCATAGGATTAAACGTCCCCTATGGTACTTTGGGTGCGTGTTTTAATTTCTATGGCACTGCATAACCAAATAGCCGACTCTATTATATCCCGGTGACCTTGACGTTACCAGGGCAACTGCTAATATTCAAGTAAAGACGTCGATTGGTGCCAATGTTTCTGAATTAAACAGCAAATTTAAGTATTTTTAGCCTACTTTTCTTTATTTAATTCGAAAGAATTAAAAAAATGAAAAAGTAGGTATTGACATGCGGTCGATGTCCGTCTGTCTGTCCGTCCGTACCCCCCTTCCAAAATCGGTTCTAATCATCGGATCTTAAAAATTCTTTTTTTGTTAGAAAGCTATGACCTCAGATACCCAACTTTCATACTTTTTGTCCGTCTGTCTGTACGTCCGGGCGGACATAAATCTACTATCTGTCGGCGAATTTCCCATTGAATTAGCATTGAAATTCAATTTTGAGTCATTTAAATCACTGTAGGTATTGAAATGCGGTTGATGTCCATCTGTCTGTCTGTTTGTATGTCTGTCTGTCTTTCCGTCTGTCTGTCCGTATCCCTCTTCCAAAATCGGTTCTATCCCTCGGATCTTAAAAATTCTTTTTTTGTTAGAAAGCTATGACCTCTGATACCCAACTTTCATACTTTTTGTCCGTCTGTCTGTACGTCCGGACGGACATAAATCTACTATCTTTCGGCGAATTTCCCATTGAATTAGCATTGAAATTCAATTTTGAGTCATTTAAATCACTGTTGCCAAATCAACAATGGCATGAGAAACTTTATTTATTTAAACATATTTGAAGCAAAATAATATTTTCATGAATCAGTTTGGAATGACGTCATAAAATGTAGCACAATTTGATTCTTTGATTGTTCATTAATTGTTTTACAAGAAAGCGGCAAGGCATATTTTTGCATACAATTATGCTTAGTTTTAATTTACCTTTCTTATTTTTAATGCAGTTCGGAGTAGTTTCATTACTTTTGTTATTAATAAATATTTAATTATTCTTCGAACTACAAATAAATCACGAGCAGATGATAAATAATATTTAATTAATTTACGAAAGAATATTAAGGAAAATAGTTGATTTTGGCTTTTAGAAGTTTAAATGAATGGTGAAGAATGACGCGTTAAATATACGAATATAAGCATGAAAAATTTATTATATGAAAATACTGTTCCAAAAGTAACAATTTTAAAGTAAATCTAATGTTGTTCGTTTTGCAACCGTTTGAAAAGTATGTCCTTGCTAAAATTATAATATTACATATCATTCACTATCGAGTATTTTTAACCTGGTAGACTATAAACCAAAATACAATTCTTACTAGCCTTCCCTTCTCTGCCTACCCTAATGCACCATCTCAATCTCCCCATTTATGCATAAATATTTTCCAATCTTTCCATTTGTAAACATCAAGACTAAATGTGTAATGGAAATATAATGGGTTTTTTCACGTCGTGGATGGCAACAGCTCCAAAGGTATGCTTTCATTTGTTGTCTGGAATTACTTATTTTTTGGTATTCGAAAATGAGCTTTCTAAGAATATTTCACCTATTGAAATTTTTAAATGCCAAAAAAAAAACTTATTGCTGTGCTGTTGGATGTTCAAAGCATTTGTTAAAGAAAGATTACATAGAAATAAAAAAAATTCATCTATATCGGTCATTTTGAGAGTGAAGCAACCAATGAAATCGCAGTACAGAGAAAAACGAAAACAACAGCGTTGCATCATAAGAAACATTCCCATTAGAATCAAGTTGAGTAAATCGGATCAAACCTTAAAAATCAAACAAAAAATTCTAAATACATAAATATAATGAAATAATACTTGAAATTGTACCGGCGTGCTTAATGCCCTAATTAGAGAATATAAAAAAATAATATAACTTTAAACAAGAAGTTCTTAAGGAACTAAAATAGCCTACTTTCCTGTTACTTAAATAATACTTACTGAAATTCTAATCGGGAAACAACTAGGTTCATAACAGTAAATATCACCAACAAACGTTTCTACACTAGATTTACACACATTAGAAAAAAAAATCGCTAAACACAGCATCCAACTATAACTTAAACTTTTAAAAGCCAAAATCAACTATTTTCCTTAATATTCTTTCACAAATAACTTAATATTATTTATCGTCTGCTCGATTTATTTCTATTTCAAAGAATAATTAAATATTTAATAATAACAAAAATAATGAAACTACTCCAAACTGAATTAAAAAAAAATAAATGTAAATTAAAAGTAAGCAGAATTGTATGCAAACAAGAAGTTCATAAAGAACTAAAATAGCCTACTTTCCTGTTACTTAAATACTTACTGAAGTTTTGAAGGGAAGAAAACTAGGTTCCTAACAGTAAATATCATCAACAACTGTTTCTACACTAGATTTATACACATTAGAAAAAAATCGAAACCCAGCATCCAGCTATAATTTAAACTTCTAAGAGCCAAAATCAACTATTTTCCTTAATATTCTTTCGCAAATTAACTTAATATTATTTATCGTCTGCTCGATTTATTTGTAGTTCGAAGAATAATTAAATATTTATTAATAACAAAAGTAATGAAACTACTCCAAACTGCATTAAAAAAATAAGAAATGTAAATTAAAACTAAGCATAATTGTATGCAAAAATATGCCTTGCCGCTTTCTTGTAAAACAATTAATGAACAATCAAAGAATCAAATTGTGCTACATTTTATGACGTCATTCCAAACTGATTCATGAAAATATTACTTTGCTTCAAATATGTTTAAATACATAATGTTTCTCATGCCATTGTTGATTTGGCAACAGTGATTTAAATGAGTCAAAATTGAATTTCAATGCTAATTCAATGGGAAATTCGCCGACAAATAGTAGATTTATGTCCGTCCGGACATACAGATAGGCGGACAAAAAGTATGAAAGTTGGGTCTCTGAGGTCATAGCTTTCTAACAAAAAAAGAATTTTTAAGATCCGAATGATAGAACCGATTTTGGAAGGGGGGTACGGACAGACAGACAGACGGACGGACACCGACCGCACCGGACACCGACCGGAGTTTCGATTAAAACCCAAAGAAATTTAAAGAAGAACTTATTTAAATAATATTTCATCCAATCATAATAATTAAAAAGCAGTATTACTTATCGAAATCCAAGCCCAAAAGTACGAATAAAATCTGTATTTTTTTATGCTTTAAAAAATATATTATGGAATGAAAAATTCTAAATGCTAAATAATTTGTGAGCCTATCCGTTACAAAAAAAAAAACTTGCTTTGCGTTTTGCATAAAAGATAGTACAAAATTTATAGGAAATAAATACCATTAAATTTTAATTACTTTTAGCGACTTCTATATATTTTTTTCTTTGGCGTTTAATTAATAAAAATATTACATTTTTATTTCCCTTAATCTGTTTTTTTTTACAAATTATTTTTGTCATTGCACATTAACAACAGTCTTTTAATTATTCATGAGATAGTATTCACACAATTACTTGCTGTCGTTATATAAAGAGTTTAGTAAATATTTTTTTAGTTACAAGCTCTAGGTATAAGCGATCATCTAAACAGCTTTTCTACAGCAGCAAAAGTTACGATTCGTAGTTTAAAGTAAAATTAGTGAATCAAAGTTTTGAGAAGCCATGCTAGATTTGATAAATAAGGAGATTGCAAAAAAATATTATATTAATAAAATATGCTCGTCAAAAATTGTTTAGACGCTGAAAAAGTACCTGAGAAACTTCTTCTGAGAAGTTCTACAAAATAAAGCGATAAAAATATTTATTTTGGATCGCATTAATTAATAAGTGATGCGTATAACCTCTTTAAAAATATATAGTTTCTTTAAAATATTTATGTAGACCTCGATTTCTGCAAACAAGCACTAAAAAATTTTATCTAGCAAAGTGCTCAATCACTTTCAGATTGTTTAAGGCAGGTCGGTACCTTATATACGGCTAAAGCTAAATTGACCTTTTTCATGTTCCTTTTTCTTTGAAACTAACATCAAAAACAACACGCAAAAAATTCTGTGCATTATATGCACTTTGAAAAATACACTGAAATGAGATTTTATCAATATATAAAGGGTTTTTTTAAATATTATTTAAGGTAATGTGTTAGGTTTTAAAAAAAGCATTTTTACATCACAAAATTACCCATATTTTTTTTTATTCTTCAAATTTTAAGAAATGCTCATTTCAGTAAGCAAAACAACCTGAAACAATTTTCCTGTAAAAATTTTAGGTCTATACATGAAATAGTTTTTAAGAAAAAGGTACATAAACCTGAAAAAACACCATTCTGAGAAAAATGATATTTTAAAGTTGAACACTTACATTATGAAAATACTGTTGATCTATATCCAAATTAAAATTTAACTAGGTTAAACTAGGTTAAACTTGTCTGAATGACATACAAAGGGCATCGTTGGAAAGCTCTTGAAACGTATTTTACATAAATACTAAAATTAAAAAAATCGATTTTTTTTGAAAATTACATGGTACTGAACTGCCTTAAGTTAAAATGTAAAGTTTAAACGTTTCCTGAAACATTAATTATTCTACGTGGCTTAAGATAAATAAAATTTACAATCCTTTAATTGAATTTTCGTTTAAGTAAACTTTCTTTTGTTTACTAATATCCAATTTTCGGTTGACACGGACTATCAACAATTAATTCAATGCACTAAAAAAGGATTTCCAAACATATTCTAGAAAGTCTTTGTTAGTTACCCGTTTGGTAGGGGCAATACATTTTTTCCTAATTCAATCATTTTTAGAACTAAATACGACCAATTACGAGTGCAAAAAATTGCACGTTACAAAACCCTTGAGACTATTATATTTCCTGATAATGCTTTCCAGATTGCCCCTGAGTTGGGTGTACTCTCGAAGCCAAACGAAGCATAAATTTAGTGATCCAAATGCAGAGTTATATAATGAAATTCATTATTTCGCTCACGTCATTTACTACTGTATTTATGAAGAGTAATCTGATAAAATTGTGATATGGTATTACACAGTTAAAAAAATTTCGTGCAAGATCGCACAATCCTGGAACTGATCCTGGTGCACCTGGAACAATCCTGGTGCGAATCCTGGAACTTTCTAACTGCCACCACTATTTAGAACAATGATTTGCCTCTTTTGCGGTGCGTTAAAGTTATGATTTTACTACAAAATTGGTAAATCCACGCTCTAAATGGTGGTGGCAGCTAGAAAGTTTCAGGATTCTGGTGCAATCTTACACCAAACTTTTTTTTAACAGTGTAGCCACAAATTTTTCGGAAAAACTAGTCTTTTCTAACACGGAAGGGGAGTTAAAATAAAGCTACCATTAGTAACTATGATATACCTAAGCGGTCGTTGGTTTAATACTATATGACAGAAAAATATTTAATTTATCAAGATTTTAACCATTAAACTGATATTTTAGCAATTCAACTATAAAATCCAACTATATATACGGATAGAATCCTTATAAATGTTGTACACGTTGTATTTGTAAATTAAGTGGTTTACTCACCTATTTTACCACCTTCCATTGCATCTCTTATAATGCAAATTTTACTCCTCACTGTATCAAAGAGCGTAAATCTTCACGTACATTTGGCATAGCCGCACGTGTCGAAATATAAAATTGATTTTATCCTTTTCCCTAACTTCAATACACTGTTTTGATTTCCTTTGCTTAAACAAGGTGAATCTTCCCGTGTTATCTGGGAAATAGATTGTAAACATTTGCTCATGTGAGTAAAGCGTTAAAATGAATTTTTCTCGCCTACCCAGCAGTTTGTTTTTTTCTTTTAGAGAAAAATCTCCCGCCAAATAATACTTAACGCGCCAATTTGAAGACTTATTAAATTTACGGGATTGAAAGGGGAGTTGCAATCCTATTTTACCTCAGATTGTGAGGCAGGGAATTTCTTAATCTGTTTGCAGAAAAGAGTACGTTTTTAAATACTTATTGAAAGAGACAAAATTATTAAAAAATGTTGGGCATGTGTGCGTGAGTTATAGAAAATTGTAAGTCATAACATTTTAAATTAATATTCCAACGTATTTAAAGTTTTCTTTTTTTGTCATTGAATAACCATACATTTTTTAATGTTATTGAAGTAGTTTCAACTACTTCAATAACATTAAAAAATGTATGGAAATAAGTAAATAAATAATAAAATAATAAATGTGTGAAAATAAGTAAATTGGAGAGCAACTCCCAGAACTGACTGCTTAATTTCGCAAGAAAAATACATTTAGAAAAATGTTTATTTTGCTAATCAATCAATTAAAAAAACGCAAATATACTGAAATTTTCATATAAATTGTTATACTGAATTAAAGGAAACAAAACAGTTTAGCCCTACAAATGTAAAACCTATTTCTTCCAACTCTTTTGGGGATATGTATTCTTTATTCATAAAATTTATAACATCAGCCTTCTCCAATAACAACCTTAAGACACCTTTATCAACCTCTCTGTGATGACAGATGAACAAAGAGGCCGACATCACCCAAACAGGTGGAAGAAAGAAGAACACAAAAGAACAGAAGATTCTTTAAGGGTTTTTTTTGTTTGCAACAGCCCACCATGTCTTTTTCGCAGTTTGGATGGGGTCCAGGCGTGTTTCACTTCCTGGAGCGCGCGAATTTCAAGAACAAAAAAAAAGTTCAGCAACACCCATACATTGTAAGAATGTCTGTTCAATCGGGACCATCGTGAAGAAGTGAGAGACTAGGCTCTTCTGTTCAATCCCATCTTTTTCTATTAGAAAATGGGGTGCGGTTACACATTGCGGTTAATGGTCTATACCAGCGTAGTGGCGTTACTTGGCTAATATTAGAGATACACAACATATTCCCACGAAAATATCTTCTCAGCTGAGGAATTTACCAAGAAATGAAATACAGAGGCATAAAAAATCTGGATGTCTGAAAAAGCTTAGCGTCGAAGGGTTATTTCCTTCGGTTTCAACAGAATATATGTTTATAAATTGTCATTATCCTGATTAATAAAAACGATGGAATTATTGTTGATGCGATAAAGATTCAAAACATACATTATTCCATTATAAGTTCAAATTTCCAGTTTGGTTTATTTTTGTTACCCCAAAGTCTTGTCACTGTGACGTTAAAGTTTAATTTTCGCTATCGTGGGTATTGATCCTGCTGAAATTTTTAAGTCTACTTTTCATTCTAGTTGTAGCTTTAACTAAACACATCTAATTGCTAAAAATCAAATGTATCTAACCAAGTTTTCGAGTACCGGCACACACTTCAATTCAATATCCTCTGTTACAATTCATCACAAATTATTTCAATACGATATCCGTAAGCCATTCTTGGCGAAGTCAAAACACACAAATGTGGCACTATCCGCGCATTCAGTGCGAGCTTTAAAGAATATCTTGCCAATTCACTAAAATAGCGACAAATCGAAAACCCCTTCCGCACTTGATGGTTGTGATGGAAACGAGTGAAAAATCTTCTCTGCGTCAGCAGAAATGACGAAAAAATGGAAGCTTTCAGCGCAATTCAATTTGAGAACCTCGACTTAGACTCTACGTTATACGAGTAGTAAGACAGAAGATTTAATTTGCATTGAATGTTATCATCCTCAAAACTCTAGAAACGTAACTTTCTGTCCGTCCACGTTAAAATTTATTTCCTTTTTGAATAGGTTAAGATTTAATAATTTTTAAAGTTATTTTTGAAATATTTTAGGGGAATGAATCCATTTCTTAATTGAAGTTGTAATATTATTCATTTAAAATGCCTTCAATGCCTAAAGTAACAGAAAAATCTCTCGTTTCTAAGAAATAGTTGAAGTAAACTGTAAAAAAAACTTAAATTGGTGGAAATTCAACACACAAAGAAGCATTAATTTTTCTACTGTTATACTATTAACTAAAGGAATTATTTAATTTAAAATAAACGTAAATCAAAATAATTTTTTAAAATATATTTTAACTGCAATACCTATAGTATTCAGTTGAGGGTGGATGATAAAGAAAAAGGTAAGTTTAAAAATTTTAGCACTTTCATTTGCTACATTTCATTAAAGAAACGTGCATCTAAAATTTTATTAAAGTACATCAGGATACTAATCATGATTTAACTGCACAGGATAATAGTTCATGTAGATAAAAAAAAAGCAGTCACAAAAATGAATCATATAATATGTATTTCTGGTAAGCTTATGCGGTAGCACCTGTGAAACATTTCGAAAGCTTACAAAAGAAAGACGATTACTTTTGTTTAGTTTCCTAGAAGAACGTAACGGTTTACTTTTGTTAAGAAAGGAAAAGACATAAACCAAGTAATTTACGAAGAACTTATAGTCCCTCCAATATAAATGTTTTCTGAGAATCGAAAAAAGATGCTTCTTGTAGTATTGCAGGTAAGCAAAAACAAGGCAAAAACTCTATAGAAGATTTCGAACTTGGCGGAGCGTGGTTTGTTTGTGAGAAATAAAACAATGTTTGACGTAACTGTCGCTTACACTGTAGGCGTGACAGTTGTATTTTAGACGAATTAGCTGCCGAATTATCAACGGACATATCATTTAGAAAACTTCCCATAAAATATTAGAAGGGTAACAGTCAATTTGCAAATAAATTAGAACACACAAAAATAAATTTCTGTTCAAATGAATGAAGCTAAAAGAAGATAGATCACTTAATAGACTTTTTTTAAAGTTATTTGTACAACCCTTGGGTAACAGTTAGCGGGTCTAGTACTATATACTTAATGGTTGCAACATAAACGCAAAAAATTTAGACGAATCCCATGAAAAATTGTGTTTGTCACTTTTTGATATAAGATACTTCCTTTTTTATTTTCTGACAGGGACCCTTAAATATGGTATGGTGAAAACATCCTAAGTTATTTGTTCAAAAATATTATATTAAAAATTATAGCATGGGCATTTTGCTTTCAGGGTTTTTTCCAAATAATTTTAAGATTTTTTGAATTTTAACTAAATATCCCAGCAAGTCCACTTACCAAAAGTTGTTTTACGCCCACAAAAATATTTCGGTTATTTGCAAATATCCGTTTTAATTACATGTGTTTCAGAATTGAATAAAACCTTCAATTAAAGAAACATATGTAATAGTAAAAAATACGAAATCAAGAACATCGGTAGGGACCAAGAACGTTCTATACACAATTATTTAGGAAAAATACGTTTTGAATTCTTTTATCCAATTTGTTAAAAGTTCATGCCATAAAACAAATCTAAATTTGTACAAAACCAAGGTATGAGTCTAAGCACGTATGACAAAAAAGAATTATATTCTGGAGCAAAGCCAAAAATTCTATTATCGAAACTAGTTGGAGTTTCTAAAGTTTTTTGTAAGTTTTACCAAACACCACAGTTTTCTCATCAAATTGTGAAAGAAACAAAAAATTTAAAAAAAGTTATATCCTAAAAGTTTTATTGTTAGTACTTTAACTTCTTCCCACAATGAATATTGACTATTCAATTTTGATTGTGATTGATGACACGAAAAGCAAATTTATAGACAAGAGCATTGCATATAACTATTGCTAAAATTCAGTTTTGAAGTATGTTTAATAGAAAAAATAGTTTTAAACTGAAAACCCATTGAACAGCCAAAAAAGTAATTTAAATTCAGTTTGTCAAAATTTATTTCTCACTATAAAAAAATTATTTAACATAAATATATATTTAGTCACATGTT
The DNA here is from genome assembly GCA_019343175.1 of Oedothorax gibbosus. NCBI lineage: Eukaryota > Metazoa > Arthropoda > Arachnida > Araneae > Linyphiidae > Oedothorax > Oedothorax gibbosus. The sequence continues at coordinate 24,056,265 of CM033270.1, forward strand.
ATATATCTTTTATTCTCCTATTAATTGATAAAATTAGTATATATCAAGTTTTTGAACCGTTGGGAATTTAGTAACGAGTCGATTGCTTTGGTTAAACTAACTATATAGCACTAGAGCTACACGAGGGCTATTGGCGATGGTATTTAAAATTTTGAACAGCGGGGTTATAAGTGAAGAAGTCGTCACTTGACAAGGCAACCACGAATAATATTTACATTGAATTAAAGAATTTAGGAAATATTATACATAAATTGAGTTTGACTACTTTGCCAACTTCGTACACGGTTCAAGACTTTAGACCAAGAGACAGATTTAAGATGCACCAGTCCGATATGCACGGCGTTATTTATTGGTGGTATATTTTTTTTTGTTCTGTGTGATTCGTTTGTAGGATCTCTGGGCGAAGACAGAGCCTGTGAAAGGTAACCTTCATTGTTGTTACCCCTCAATGAATCCTCAAACCCTCGTTAAACCTTTATGCCCCGACGGTACTTATAAGTATAACTTAAAAAGCCCCTGTTTCACTTTTCATTTCTCAATTTGGGAAAAGCTCATTGCTCATTGCTGCTCAAAGCTTTCATTGCTCATCGGGTAAAGGTGGAACTTTTTGATCGAAATATTCCGTTTTAGCGCATTAAAGTCTACACAAGTAATGTAAATTCGTCCTAAAACTTTAACTTTAGTTATCCTGCACCAACTCGTGATGCCCCGATGGTATTTATTAGTACCACTTAAAAGGCCGTTGTTTTACTTTTCATTGTTCTTGCGAGGGAAAATAGATGGTAGTGGGGCTTTTTTAATGCAAGTATGTGGTTTCAACATATTAACGACCAAAATGGTAACACATATTCATTCAACAAAATGTCATTTTAGTCAGTGAAATTTAGAAATTATAAGTAAAAAGGAGGGGAAAAATATTTCGGGACATAAAGTACATTTTATGTTCCAACTATTTTTTACACTTTTATATTCTAACTAACTGCAATAGCTATAATTAAAGTGTTCAAAGACAAATAACTAAAATTAAAACTTATTTCCGGGCATAAAAGGTTGCTACATAACTTTGAAGACCAACGAAACATTAAACTCAACTCACCCTCGACAAGTAGCAACAGGGGCAGCCCTGCGAAGGCGGTGGCTTAGGAGGGGACTCTACTTTGGCAGCTGCTTCGGCTGCAGCCGCAGCCGCCTGCTGCTTTTTCTTCCTCTTCCGAATCCTTCCAGGAATGTATTTGTAACTGGAAAAGCGACGACGCGATGTTCGGACGATGGACACCCAGTCAATCATGATTCTGCCAGATGTTCAGTCGCTACCAATTGCAAACGATTCCGGAAGGCATCGAAGTTTCGCACTCATAATGATGGTGTTCTTTTATATTGTTCATTTTGCGATCACAGAGTTAGAAAATTTTGAGTCCAATGTTGTTGTGTTTTCTTTTAAATTTGTTTCTTAACTTTTCTGGTTAACAAAAATGCAGAATGTATCAGCCTTTATCCTTTATTCATTTTTTTGCTTATTACTATATTTCTAAAATTCTCCTTTGATAACTTTTCATTTAAATTATGCAAACATTCAAAAAAAGTTTGAATGTTTTATCAAAATTTTAACTTCAGCAATTCTTCTCAGACAATCTAATTCAACTTTACTTTCATACAAAATATTTTAGAACAGTTCCTTAGAAAATTATAGTATTTTGGTAGTCAAAGTGCAAAGTCGGTAATTTTTTGGTCTTCCTTAATGTTATATAAATAATACACTATTCCATTCAAGATATAATGTAACCACTCAATCCCAAATTTTTCTACACGTTTTGGTATTTTCCATTTATTTGAATTATTAAAAAAAATCGGTATGTACTTTTAATTTATAATTAAAAAAATATATGTTTAACATTTTTACTGCTCTTACAAATGGAAAAATATGTTACATAAAGAAGTAAAAGCACATGGTATTTTTCAACTTTAATATGATATTCTTGATACTGGGTATATACTTCATAGATTATCAATAAGTCTAATCCTATACAAATACGCCCATTTTACATTTTATACAAGAAGATTAATGTTTTACGTATATCTTTAAGAGAAACGATATTGATAAATGCAAATTATAAGGCACTGTTGATATGAAGACTAATTGCAGTTTACATTAAGATTTGAAATTGTGATAACTAAGTCAACACACATAAAATAGTTGGTATTAACACGCAATGATATTCATTGAGGTGTCATTTTCTTTACTTCAATGGAAAAGTTTCACGTAAAAAGGAGACCAAAAATGCGAAAAAAATAGTTTCGTATGAAATCAATGTTAGTATTGTCTCGTGAAACAAGTTAATAAAAGTTTTAGGGTTTTAGGTTACTTAATGAAGCAACAGATATAGCATATTTTTTTAATTGCGGTTTCTTTCAAAATTATTTAATAAACAAACCATTTCACTAACAGCAATATGAAGAATACTGTATTATCAATACCGTAACAAAATACTGTATCATCAACAAACCCTTGAAATGTGTATAAGTAATTCCAAATTAAACATTAAAATAAATATAAATCCATACGCAGTCATATTATAAAAATAAGGAATGTGACTTTAAAACTTCTTACTTCTTCCACTCTTGTCACAGAAATTCCACACACAGCAAATATCAAATCAATAACAATGTTTACATTGAATTTAAAAACTTAAGAACTATTATAAATAAATTGATTTCAAAATTTCAAGCATTAAATATTTTCACTTTTATCACGTTCCATGGAAATAATCTTCAAAACACTCATTCCACACAAAATAACTTCTAAAACAATTAAAACTGGAAACTAAATTCCTCAGACGACAATAATATCAAGCTGAATTCTTTAACTTGAAAACTTTACAAACGAAGATTTAAAAAAAAATCGAACGCTTCAACAACATCGTATATTACTTTCCGATAGATTTCGAACACATCAGAACAACAATCACTTTACGCAACCGATAATCCGAATTAGCAGCGAGACATTCACGTTTCATTCCGGTTCCGCATTTTGTCCCATTGATGGAACAACATGATCACGATCCTGGGCCTCCGCGAAATATCGTCTGCTCTGTTCGGTCCGGGAGCATCCCGAGCAATGGTGGCAACACACTTGTTGTAGTCGATAGAAGAGTGGTGGGAGAGGCGCCAGGAAATTCCGCGACGAACACCCCCCCCCCCCCCCCCCCTAATACGCCACTCTTGAGAAAAAGCGCGGGGAATATGTAAAGTTTAAATCATAAATTAATTTAATAATAATAATTTTTATTTTTACAAAAAACAAAAAATGGCAAAGAAACAATATAAAAATATTATGGAACGAACGCCAAGGGGAAAAAATCCCGTACAGGCGAACAAAAACATGTATGGTTAAAATAGAACAAAAACCAACACAGATACAAATAAGATCGAACATAATGTGGCAATCAGCTGGCATACAGATATGATTAATATGCTTCAAATTAAAGTGGAAAAATAGAGATCCAAGTGGTCAATATTTATTTAAAAAATTAAAAAGTTGTTTTTTAAAGGCATAATAATTATTTGTATTTGTTAGGTGAATATGCAGTTTATTATATAATTTAGGGGCAAGGTAGAAAAATCTTTAGTAAATATAGTTTTGATTAATAACTAGTTATTTGATTAATAACTTGCATTTTTTTTAAAAAAATACAATTTTCATAATTTTACATAAATTACATAATTTTCTGCTATAACATTCTGATAACAAAATATAACTAACTTTTCAACAAAAAATGTTTAAAAGAATACCAAAGTTTCTCCTAATGCCCGATAACGTATTTAAATATAGTAACTGCACGTTTAACCCTTTCAAAACGAGACTTAAATTACAAATTACATGGTTACAATATGGAGTAAAGTGAAACAGATAGACGGATGGAAAAAAAAGTATAAAAGATAGGTCTTTGATGTTATACCTACCAAACAAAAAAAATAATTTTAAAAATCGGAATAATTTTGAAAATTGGAACAGATAGATAGGCAGACATATACTGCATAAATACTGTTTCAAAAAGCATGAAATATAAGTTTGTGATGCTTTATCTTTAAAATAAAATATAATATTTAAAATCGGACGGTTAGAAATAAAATTTAATGTGTGGGGGACATACTGACAGACGGAAATCTAAACAATGTTAATACTTACTTTTCATTTTTCAAAAATTCTTTTGAATAAAAAACAAGAAGGTTTGTTACAGAATCTGTCACTTAAACCGCTTCCACACAACATTTGTGCTCAACAGGAAACAAACTATTTATACACCACAGAAAGAAATTCGCCAAACAGGGCCTTTAGCTAGTTGTAATTCAAACTTTTAAACGCCAAAATTAACTATTTTCATTAATCTTCTTTCTCAAAATTCATAATTAGACTTTATCGTTTGCAAAACTTGTTTGAAGTTCGAAAAAGATGTAATTTTTTTAATAAATATCTTTGAGTAGCCACAATTTCCCATTACATTTCTTTCGAAAATTCAGTTATTATTTATCGTTTGTTAAATTAATTTACAGTTCGAAAAATATATAATTAGTGAAATTGGTGCTTTAAAAATAAAAGCGAAACTTTGCACATTTTTTATGCAAAGTTAGAATTCGCTATGCATCTTTCTTCATACATATATAATAAACCATCAAAAGAACTCTATTGTGATATTACAACAGTCCAAACTGAATTAGATCACATAAATAAATATTATTTCAAAAGTTTTATTTTTATTTTAAATAAAGTTTCTCGTACGTTTAACGAAATGGCAACAGTGAAAATATTGAATAAAAATGGAATTTGCATATTATTTCAATGTAGATTAAATTTTTAGTTATTTAAACTTGAAATAAACTTCGAATTTAAATTTTTTTATTGAAATTTGGAATGTAGCCTAGTCTGATTTTTTGCTTCAAAATGACGTATCCCACTTGTTTATGAGACTTACGTATCGTTCTGTGAAAGTGGGTGACAGACAGACGGACGGTTGGACTGAACGATTATAATACCTTCCCCTTTTTACGTTATAAACGTAGTGTGGAAGCTAAAAAGAAAGAAAGTAAAAAATTTCTTACCCAACAAACTAATGAAACTTAGAAATTGAAACCTAATAAGCCTATGTAGAAGACTGTCCCCTGATATATACCGTTCGCGATTTAAAAGCACTATGTTTCATTTTAGAAACTCAAGATCAAAGTATACCTATTCATATTTTTCAGTTAAGTTGAACAAAACTTCAAAATATAATGCATCTTTACAACAATATTTTAAAATTTTGGAAAAACAACATATTGTGATTTATAAGCGTGATGTTTTGAAGTCCTCTTTGCAGTAATTTATTTTTTTAGAAACCCTAAAAAATTCATCGATAATGTTTTAGGTGTAAATCTATTTCTCCTTATATAAATACGTATTATGTAAGGAAATCCATGGGGAAATGCTTATACTGTGGGTAAATATTTTAAAGGGAGACGCCACTATTTCCTTCCTGGTGAAACGGGCTTAGTTGGATCTTAAAAGAGAAATTTAGGAAAATGACCGAATATACATCAAAAATTGCCATCCAATATGTTGCCCAAAAAAAGATGTTGTAGGTCGTGTAGGAAAATTTTCTTGTTGCTTCTTCCGGATACAAAGACAATTAAATGTTTTAAGGCTTAGTGGCTTAAATTTTTGTAGGCAAGAATTTTACAAACAAAAAAGCTATATCTGCTAAAATTTCAAGAAGGAAAGACGTGAAGGATGTCAAAGTGACTTTACCATTTTTGTTGATTTTGCTACGCATTTACTATTTATTCTAATAAAGTTACAGGAGAGATCTAGGCTATTAAGTTACATCTAAGGACGAACCGAACCCAATACATACATTTAGAATGAGGAAAAAAACTTTTTATACTTATAAAGCAAGCATATCTTGATGAATGACTAGATATTTATATAAACAATATAGGTTTGGCTTGGTTGTTTTAAATAACGTCACACTATAGCTGCACAGGGGGGGAGGGGGGGGCTATTGGCAACCGAAAATATAAGAAATGTTCAAAGTTTATCTTCCGGACTATGGTCAAAAAGAGAATTTGCCATACAGTTTTTAGCTGACCAACTTCAAACAAAGAAATCAGTTTGAAAATAATTTGATTGTTTCGGGTTTTTTTTAACCAAAAAAAATTTTTAAATGAATAAACGAAATTTTAGCAACTAAGAGTAGTTATAAATTATTATTATTTTGTGGCACTTACAATTTTTTCAGAAATCAAACTTGTCCCGAAAATTTTACAGTTATTATATAAAGAAGCTATAATTGTTACTATAATTGCTATATTTGATTTATTTATTCGACGCTGTCCATGTCTTAAAACTAATTGATTTTGTTTTTAAGGGTCTTTTGAATAATATTGAGTCACATGTCTATTAAAATATTTTAGACTCGTGATTAAAAAGCAGGTATATAAGACAGGCACATCCTGGTGAATAAACAATTACTTAATTTAACAATAATTAAAATAAAAATTACTTGGTAGCAAATAAGTTATGACCCCCCCCCCCCCGACACACATGCGCCTGGTTTCACATATAGACATATATCGCTGCACTAATTTATCTGATCATTTACACAGACTAATCATTGTTGTATGGTATTTTTTACGTAAATTTTGACATGAGTTTCGATAAGTCTAACAAAGAAATGGAGCGTGATTACGCTTATCTTCTTTCCATCTATCGCAGATAATACATACAAAACATATAAACGGATAAATTCAAAGGAAGTATTTCAATTTATCACAAGGAAAAGTGTATATCTACTAAAAAAAGCTCACTAGTTTTTTTTATTTTGCGTGAAAAAAAATCCAACTTTTACATTATAATTTCAATATCAGACGCGTGCAAAAAGTTAAGACTTTTTGAAACAGTGAAAAAAAAGTACTTTTTTTCACTCTTTTCATAAGATGCCAACATTTCAAGTAAAATTTCTATTTCTTAATATTCCTAAAATCCAGAGATTTATCGATCTGCTTTATTTAAAAATATTATGCGCGTGAAATATTTTTGAACCAATGATATTTTTTTCACGTAATTATAAAAAATAGTGTATGCATCGCTTGTGAAAAGTAAACTTTTTAAAACACGTGTCATTATTTCACTCGCTCGTGAAATAAAATCCACTCGTTTTAAAGAATATTACTTTTCACAGTTGTTGCATAAATAACTATTTTCAGTTCTATTTTTAAAACCCATGAAGTTACAAAAATGATGGATCCCAAACTGTCAGAAGACTTCAACTCCCTACTAACCAACCCAAGCCCATTCTCAGATGTTATGTTGAAGTGTGGTAAAATTCAAATCCCTGCTCACAAGTGCATATTAACAGCCCGTTCTCGAGTGTTTCTGCCATGTTTTAAAAAGAGGACATGCAAGAAAATCGCAGCGGCACAGTCGACATCGTCGATATCCAAGAGGAGGTTATGCAAGCCATGCTCAAGTACATTTACGGGGGCAAGGTAGACGACCAGTTGTTGCCTGGCGATTTGATGTCTGTTGCTGACAAATACGAACTAAAAGGTCTCAATCAGACTTGCATTGACAGTTTGAAGAATACACTTTCGATGGATAACGCACTCCACGTTTTGATTCTTGGTTATTTACACGACAGGAAATTGAAGGAATACTCAATAGAATTCATTTGCAAACAAAACCTGTTTTTAGAACTAGAAGGAACAGAGGAATGGGAATTGATGAAGAAAAATCACACACGACAGGAAATTGAAGGAATACTCAATAGAATTCATTTGCAAACAAAACCTGTTTTTAGAACTAGAAGGAACAGAGGAATGGGAATTGATGAAGAAAAATCACCCAGTTTTAGCCATGGAACTAGTGACGTCCGTTGTTGAACATCAAGATGGACTTCTCTCTTCCAAATCTTCTTTCGATGTAGATAAAGATATAGTATTACTGTCGTCGTGGAATTTTTACAATGATGATGATGTTCAGTTCTTGGCATGCAAAAGAAGAAAATACCAGAAAATACCAGCCGATATACTTCCAGTACATAGCCAGTAGAAGGAAGTGGAGCACAGGTGGGCGATTTATTTTTAGACATATTAAAAATGACTTTAGAAAAACGCTTTAACATGTAAGGGAAAGACGGGCATAACGGCCAAACTAAGCTTTACGCTTATTAAACTGCCTTTTAATCGAACTGGAATCCCAGAAATAAGTAGTTAAGGGGTCCGATACCTATAAATTGGCAAAATTGCACTTTTTCGTTTTATTGCATGAAAACATAATGTACCTAATAGTCAGTCTACAATTCACAGCAAACCAGATAACAAAATTCATATTACCAAAAGAGTTATGATTAATTTGATTCAATAACTTTGTATTCCCGTAACGTTAAAATGTAACTTAAGAGGCTAATATCTCCGGACCTCGTATTTTGTGCTATTTCAAAATGCTAAGGCTTTTTAACTACATCACTTTAAACTGCTTTCTTTACCTTTTTATATACAAAATAGTATTTTTAATAAAATTATGCATTTCTTTTGTTTATTTTTGTATTTAATTTTTCGTAAACAATGTTCAAAGTTGAAAATTCACTTTTTTTCCATGAAAATCTCAGATTTTTTGGTTAATATTTTTTTCCAAAACAGTAGTGTATGTTAACTAAAATTAGAATGCATACTTCTATTAGGATATTAATGAAGAACCTCTAATAAATTTTTGATTACACAAAATTGAAAAACCACAGCAAAGTAGGAATTTGAAAAAAGGTAAACATTTGACGAAAAATTTAAATTTTATAAATTTGCACATAATTTAAAGGGGTTTTTTTGGCTAAAAAGTAGTCTTCATAGATGTTGCTTACATATAAAAGAAATTTGGATTCAACAAGTGCAAAAGTAAAGAAAAAGTTGTGGAAAGTATCGGACCCCCTTAAAGGAGAAATGTGTTGTCATTTTAAAATACTAATAATTTGTGTGTAACGATGTGGAAAAAACACAATATTGGAATTTACATAGAAATAAGGAATCTTTTAGGGTAGACGTACTCATTCCATATACCTGGCAAAATTTTATCACCTCAATTAGTAATTATTATAAAACTTTGGGTGAAAATTGAAATATATACATTTTAGCTTTGCGTTTTCACAGATGGAACTAAATGTTTTAAATTATAAAGCAATATGCGGAAAGTACATTTATATATGTATTATTTTGAACTAATAATAGTACTCTCACGCCCCTTTATATAATTAGTAGATTTAATTTTTCATTAAAATTGCGTGTTTATTTTAAAACTGAAAAAAGTAATCCAACGGGCAAGACGTTTGGTTCGTTTTTTGAGCGGTTTTACTGTGCGTAAAAGATAAAGATTCAACACCAAATTAGTCTATATGTTTCTATTTCATTTCAGGGATCTCTAGCTCATCAATTCATTCCCATTAAAAAAAAGACACTTTGCATTTCACTTTCAAAGAATAATTCGTTTAACTTTGCAAACAAGAATATTGAAGCCAGGATATTGCATGCTTTTGTTATTCCTTAGTTTGGTAGCAACTTCTCTTTGAGTACAGAATACAAATGCCTCTTTTTCTCTTTTTATAAGATGTTGATCTAGTTATTATTAAATAAAATTTTAAGTTATTTACTGAATTAATGCGAAATTTTTGGTTGAGTGGTTGTTGTCTGATTATCAAATGATTTGTAAAAAAAAACTAGTAAAAAATCAATAACTATGCTCCAACGGAAAATATATGAAGGAGTATGAAAGTAGAAAATTATATTAAACGCACATTTGTTTATTTGAGATTTGAATTTACTTAATTTTTCGCAACTGAATAGCTAATTCAACTGAGCCTTATTTCAGTATCCACAACCAGTTTTAGCTTCCACACTACGTTTATAACGTAAAAAGTGGAAGTTTTATAATCGTTCAGTCCGTCCGTCCGTCTGTCTGCAAGTCACCCACTTTCTCACCGTAAGTCTCGCAAGCAGGTGGGATACGTTATTTTGAAGCAAAAAATCAATCTATGCTACTTCCCAAAAGTTAAATTAGAAGTTTATTTATTTAAATAACTAATAATAATAACTAAAAATTTGATATACCTTGATATAACATAAAAATTCAATTTTTATTCAATATTTCCACTGTTGCGAATTCATTAAACGCAAGAGAAACTTTATTTAAAACAAAAATAAAACTCTTGAAGAAATATTTATTTATAGGATATAAATCAGTTTGGAATGATGTCATAGTATATGTATAACATTAAAGTTTTTTCATGGTTCATTTTTGTATGAAGAAAAATGAATAAAGAGTTTTAACTTTGCATAAAGAATATGCAAATTTTGTTTTTATTTTTAAAGCATCAATGGGGTTGTTTCACGGAGGATCTGGCAATAGCTCTGCGGTTTTATTGTCATGTCTCTCGAATTACTGTTGTTTTGGTATTCGGGAGTGAGTTTTCAAAGAGAATATTTTAGTTGTTAATTTTTTTTAAATTCCAACTTCTTTCAATGCAAGTTTTCCTTGATAAATGATTAAAACAACCAACAGCACAGCAAGAAGTTGTAATTTTAAAAAATAAAAAATAAAATAACTTATTCTTAGAAAACTCAATTTCGAATATCAACAAAAGTAATTCGAGAGACATGAAAACAAAACCGCAGAGCTATTGCCAGATCCTCCGTGAAATAACCCCATTGTACTATTCATTATTCTTCAAACTGTAAATTAATTCAACAAACGATAAATAATATGAATTGAATTTTCGAAAGAAAGTTCATGAAAATGGGAAAATATGGCGAATAAAAGATATTGATTAAAAAAGAAGACAGAGAACGTTCTTTTTCACATAAAAATCATATTTTTTTAATTTTAAAAACAATATAATGTTAATGATATTGTGATAAGTTTGGCTTTCATTTTTACAGCAAAAAATTACATAATTATTCTTCGAACTTCAAATAAATTAGCAAATAATAAAGACTATCAATTAAATCTGCGGAAGACGATTAATGAAAATAGTTAATTTTGGCGTTTAAAAGTTTAAATTAGAACTAGCTAAAGGCAATAGTGAATTTCTTTCTAAAAGTGTATAAATAGTGCGTTTCCTGTTGAGCACATGTTGTTTGGAAGCGCTTTAAGTGACAGATTCTGTTACAAACCTAGTTGTTTGACAAATGTAAAATGACATCACATAGTACGGTTACTTTTTACATTGAAAAGCTGTGATTTTATTTTTACGTCACATTGATGTCTTCATGGCGTAAAGAGTCATATGAACATCTTACTCCAAAGCGTTTAAAGATAGAAGATAGGTGCATCCAATCACTGCTAACGAAGCAAACATTTTCGCCGGTAGAGCACAATAAATTTTACATCAAATGTAGATTGGCAGCACTTTTAGATGGCAGCACTTTAACTATCACCGTGTGCTGGTAAATTGGAGGATTTCCTTACAGTGTAAGATGCCGAAGTCATTCAATTACAGGTTTTCTAGCTTCAATTAGTTAACCTTCTCCTCAATTAATTTGAGGAGAAGGGTCTGAAGGGTCATAATTTTAGCTTAAATTCTCTCAGACTAACAGCTTCATTCACTACTTCAATTTTTCTTAAGCTTATATAACCCCAATTTCCTTTATGCATCAGCAGATTATTTCTAAGCCATTTTTGAAAGCCTTACAACAAGTTTACCTTCACCGCCTGTCATATCCATAACTATTAGTTACTCTGCTTTTGAATTTAGGGTGCATTAATCTGACGTAAAGGTTTCATAGGGACTAAGTAGGCCTTTAAATCCTCACCAATTTTTCACGTATTAAATCTCGGCATACTTTATTTCCGCACTCATATTTACTCCATCCATTCAGATAAATTGTAATCTGAGCGTCAAAATTGCTAGCAACAGCCTCCTAGATGATTCCACAAAAAAAACGGCTCTCAGTTCCGGGGAATTTGCCGAGTCTGCAAAAGTCCTAATCCACGAAAAAGCAACCCCATTGGTAAACAAAAGCCTCCTTCACCATTTAGAATAGTTTAAAATCGAAAAATAGGAAAATCGAATTTACTTTAAGGCAAAATAAAAATATTTTTTAAGTAATAACACAAATATCAAACCGCCTATCTAGCCATTCCAATCACTCAAATCCTGGTTTCGATACTCTTTCACATGATTATTGAAAAGGCTTTCAAATAAATAGAATGTACGTATGCTTATTGCTTATACATTATCTCGAATAATAAAAGAATGTTATCCATAAAAGTGTGACAAAATAAGTTCTAGAGATAAAACTTGTAGATAACGTTTAAAAGTATTTTTACTAAGGCACTTCGCCATTTCTTTCGTAGAATTTCGATAAACTAACAACGCATTAACTAAACAATTTTATATCTACTTAAACAAAATTTCATCGAATTCTCAAAAATGTCCATCGAAACTACTTCAAGTTCTTCATTGTCATTTAGCATTGCTGCAGGTACTGAAAGCACGAAAATAGGTCAGATTAATAGCACAAAATGGTTTATGGTTTTCAATTGGAAGCCTACTAGCGCTTACGGTTACGACCTAAAATCTGTGAAACTTGTCCGTCTTGGTAAATCCGATGAAATTTTTATTGTGTTGATCGATATCGAAAACCTGTGTAAAAACTTCTTAGTGTGCTTTAATAATGAGCAGGCACATGCAAACATATTCAATAATAATTTCGTTGCTGCTTTCGACAACACCGATGAACTCAAAGGAACTATTACGATTGTTAACCTCGAAGTGTGTAGGTCTACTAATCAAAACAATGAAAGTCCATTAAATGCTGCAGTTTCAAAACCGATTGATCCTCTTCCGAAACTATCGGAAGATCTCCATTCCCTTCTCACCGACCCAAGTATGTTTGCAGACGTTACGTTGAAGTGTACTGGAAGTGATTTCCCTGCTCACAAGTGCATATTATCTACCCGATCTCCAGTATTTGCAGCCATGTTTCGAAATGAGGATATGCAAGAAAATCAGAAAGGCATAATTGACATTGTCGATATAAAGGAAGATGTTGTTCAAGCCATGCTCAAATATATTTACGGGGCCAAAATAGATGACTTAACTCATTTTATGTCTGGAGATTTGTTGTTTGCAGCTGACAAATACGAAATAGAAGGTCTTAAGCAAATCTGCGTCGATATTTTAAAGAATACTTTGGAAATGGAAAGTGTACTTCAAGTTTTGGTTCTTGGCTATTTGCACGATGAGGGATTAAAGAAGTACACGATTCAGTTCATTTGCGAACAAAACCTGTTTCGTAAACTAAAAGAAACAGAAGAGTGGGATTTGGTACAGAAAAATCACCCAAGCTTAGCCATGGAGATTTTGACTTCAGTAGTCAACTATTTGGATGATCTGAAATCTCCTAGTACAGACGACATACCCTGTTGGGACCATCTGATTAAGGAACCAACAACGACTCCGGAGGTAATATATTTTTGTAGATTTTTTTTTAGTGATTCGCAAAAGATTAATAACTTTGTGTTTTTAACTTACAGAACAAAAAACGTCTTAAATTTACATAACGATAGAGAAGTTATTTCCTTAATTTAAAACAGGGTGCATAAATGGTTTTCTTTCCTCGAATTTTTTTTTTAAAACTAGCTTAAAATCTTGCGTTTTACATTGAACTAATGTATTTGTTATTTTATACTTTTCCACTTTGTTTCAAGACATATTTTTTCTTAAATAGTCTTAAAAGTTTCTTAAATATTATTTAAAATTTTAAATATGTTTTTAAATACTTAACAAAGTAACAAAATATCGAAGAAATTAGTATGGAAATTGAAATGGTATGCATGATGCGCAATAAAATCTAATGTTGTAAAGAGTATTTTTGGGTTAGACCATAGAACTAAGATAAGAGTAGAACAGGCAACCCCAATAAACCTCATGGAAAGGTAACAAAATAGAAATAAAGGGAAAGAAACTGGAAGAAAGTTGTTGTATATATAAAAAAATAATTGAATAATTTGTATGATGATGTCATTATTCATTAATAAAAGCTTAAATGGAAATGAAAAATTACCGCTGCTTTTTAAATTAAAAAAAATAGAGCTCCTTGTGTCTTTTTCAAAAATAATAATAATATGAATCATAAATGAATCTCATTGTGACATATATTATGACGTCATTCTAAACTCATTTATATCACAAAATTATATTTCCCCTTTTAACTTATGTTTAATATAAAACTTATACAAATAAAGTTTCTCGTGCGTTTGTTGTAAGTGGAAATGGTGACTTAATTCCATTAAAAATGAACTTCTTATGCTTTTTAAAAGAGTGTTAAAGTTTGATGTTGTTTAGCTTCCACACTACGTTTATAACGTAAGGTTTGTTACAGAATCTGTCACTTAAACCGCTTCCACACAACATTTGTGCTCAACAGGAAACAAACTATTTATACACCTCAGAAAGAAATTCGCCAAACAGGGCCTTTAGCTAGTTGTAATTCAAACTTTTAAAAGCCAAAATTAACTATTTTCATTAACTTTCTTTCTCAGATTTGATAATTAGACTTTATCGCTTGCTAAATTTGTTTGAAGTTCGAAGAATAATGATGTAACCTTTTTTAATAAATATCTTTGTGTCGCCCCAATTTCCCATTTACATTTCTTTCGAAAATTCAGTTATTTATCGTTTGTTAAATTAATTTACAGTTCGAAAAATATATAATTATTACAATTGATGCTTTAAAAATAAAAGCGAAACTTTGCATATTTTTTATGCCAAGTTAGAATTCTCTATGCATCTTTCTTCATACATATATAATGAACCATCAAAAGAACTCTATTGTAATATTAGAACAATCCAAACTGAATTATATATATATATCACATAAATGAATATTCTTTCAAAAGTTTTTATTTTTACGTTATAAACGTAGTGTGGAAGCTAAAAGTGGAAGGTATTATAATCGTTCCGTCTTGTAATCGTAATCGTTCCGGTATTATAACCGTCCGTCTGTCTGTCACCCACTTTCACAGAAGGAACCGCAAGTCGCATAAACAAGTGGGATACTTCATTTTGAAGCAAAAAGTCAGGCTAGCTTACATCCAAAATTTCATTAAAAAAATTTAATTAGAAGTATATTTAAAATTTAAATAACGAAAAATTTAATCCACATTGAAATAACATGCAAATTCCATTTTCATTCAATATTTTCACCGTTGCCATTTCGTCAAACGTACGAGAAACTTTATCTAAAATAATAAACAAGTAGGTTTTTTACATAGATATCATAATTAAAGTATTAGATTGGTTGATCACGTGACCTCCAATGCTAACGACGACACGCGCATGGAGGCTTTTAAGGGGGCATAATGGCCAGTGTTGCTGCCACTTTAAGGAGAAAAATACTACGAAATAATACCATTTATTTCTAAAATTACAAAAAAAAATACTAGAAAGGATTTAAAGTCACTAAAAATATTCCAAATTCAGCTAGTATTTTTACGATATTTTTTTGTAATTTTAGAATAATTCCAAAATAAATTCTAAAATTAAGTTAAAAGTTTAGTTATAAAGTTTAAAGAGTATATCTGGTTAATTCCACGTAAAATGATACCACAACTGGAAAAAAAAAATTCTACAGTTGTAACTTTTATATGTGCTTAAGAAAAGTTTGAATTTTATTTTATTTTTGTATCAACAACTATTATTGTTTCACCTTTGGCAACACAGCAGCTTCAAAATGGCTGCTTTGTTTTGAAAGCATGGTCTCGTGTTTTTTCATCATTTTGAACCCAGGAATTTTAAGGTAAGAAACACATTTTATCAGATTTTTTGGAAAAATTATTAAAATAGATTATCAGAACTATCTTAAAAACACATTATTAATCGGCATTTATTACTAAAAGATACTTAATTAGAAAGATAAAAATCTCATTTTTGACTGCAGTGTAAGTCACGAAAAGATATAAAAGTTTCTATAACTTTTTAAAATAAGGCTTTACTTCAAAATTTTTACAATATTTTCTTTCTATAGTAACCTCTGAGTAATTCCACACCTTTTCAATTTTAAAATAAAAAGCATTTTCTCTATTTATAACACATTTTAGCTTTGTAGTGTAAGTCACAATGTAGTGTCAGTCACAGCTTCTGTTTGATTTATCTATTATAGATTTCTTATATTTTGATAATTTTAATTTAAGATGGCTAAATCAACAGTTAAAAGAAAAAAAAGAGCAAAGGGAAAGACTTTAAGTATGTGGTTTCAAACCTTTAAAGAAAAGGAAAGCAAAAACGACTTTACGGACAACACTTTAACTAAAAATACACCACCTCTATTGCAATGTTCCAACCGTTAGACAACATTGAATGGCATTTCTATGCTATCAATGTTGGTCATCTTTACCTTTAGTCATGAAAAAGGACCATTTGATGGACTTGGTGATACAGTAAGGAGGGGATCAAAGCAGCCACACATTCCAGGAAAATTTACCCACATTCTGCTAAAGATTTTTTCACTTTGCATAAGAAATCTGCCCAAACATATCACTATTATACATTTCTGACAATTGTATACAGGGCGAAATAGGTAGATTAAATGATATTTGCTCATCAAAGGAAAATAAATATTTCCGATTCCTGACACTCAAAAATTGCTCTGCTTTTTAAAATTAAACAAATACTTACTTAAAACTGCCAATATTTCATTAAATCCCCCAATAAACAACACTGCTGATTAAACAAATGGAAATGTTGTAAAAGGAAATACCTCTCAGCAAAATTCTGAAAATGAATTTGATGCTGAAAGAAGAGCTTTAGTTCCTTTTGTAGGAAAATTATCGTTAAATATTTTGTGGGGCAAATGTTAAGTAAAGATGCTTATTCAATAAAACTGAAACATCTGCAATGGTCAGGAAGTCTTTTTGCGTGGCCTGAGAAGGAAGGTTTTTCAGACAATTCTATTGAAGAAAGAATTAAAAAAATTACCAGAAACCAATTTTAGGGGACGTTGTGTAACTTTTTCTAACTATGATTTTACCATGTATGCAATTCTTAACTTACCATGTTCAAAATTATTTACAAATGTTATGTTATTATTGCCTAAATTTCCATATCTGTGATACAATTCACATGATGTAGTGTAAGTCACAAATTGAACGTAGTGTAAGTCACACACAAAACTGTTGATAAATTATTTCCTATGATATTTCCACACTTTTTTGCAATTATATTATTTAGCTTTAAACTTTGTCACCCACTTTCACAGAAAGAACCACAAGTCCCACAGACAAGTGGGATACGTCATTTTGAAGCAAAAAATCAGATTAGGCTACATTCCAAATTTCATTAAAAACATTAAATTAGAAGTTTATTTAAAATTTAAATAACTAAAAATTTAATCTAAATTGAAATAACATGCAAATTCCATTTTTATTCAATATTTTCACTGTTGCCATCCACAAGTCCCACATACAAGTAGGATATGTCATTTTGAAGCAAAAAATCAGATTAGGCTACATTCCAAATTTCATTAAAAAAATTTAATTAGAAGTTTATTTAAAATTTAAATAACTAAAAATTTAATCTACATTGAAATAACCTGGAAATAACATGCAAATTCCATTTTTATTCAATATTTTCACTGTTGCCATTTCGTTAAACGTACGAGAAACTTTATTTAAAATAAAAATAAAACTTTTGAAAAAATATTTATTTATGTAATATAATTCAGTTTTTATTGTTGTAATATCACAATAAAGTTCTTTTGATGGATCATTATATATGTATGAAGAAAGATGCATAGAGAATTCTAACTTGGCATAAAAAAAATATGCAAAGTTTCGCTTTTATTTTTAAAGCATCAATTGTACTAATTATATATTTTTTGAACTGTAAATTAATTTAACAAACTATAAATAAGTGAATTTTCGAAAGAAATGTAAATGGGAAATTGTGGCGACACAAAGATATTTATTAAAAAAGATTACATCATTATTCTTCGAACTTCAAACAAATTTAGCAAACGATAAAGTCTAATTATTAAATCTGAGAAAGAAGATTAATGAAAATAGTTAATTTTGGTGTTTAAAAGTTTGAATTACAAATAGCTAAAAGCCATGTTTGTTATTAGAATTAAATCACCATTGCCATTCGCAACAATCGCCCGAATTAATTCTTTTAGACAATAAATTAAAATAAATTTATTTTTGCGACATCGATCAGTTTGAAATGACGTCAAATATATTTCACTACGAGATTCTTTGTATGTTGATATGAAATATTTTTATTCTAATTAAAAGCGAGGAATATTACATATTTATTCTTTGAAATATAAATTAATTTTTGCAAACGATAAGTAATAATTATTGAATTTTCGAAATAAAATAAATAAAACTAGCCAAATTTAGCATGTAAATGTTTAATATAGAATTAATGCTGTGTTTGGCGCCTTTTTACCTGTTTAACACAACTTTTGTGTGGAAGCTGGTTAAGTGACAGATTCTGTTACAAACCTACTTGTTTTTTTTTTTTAATTTTAGAATTAAATGGTATTTTTTAGTAGTATTTTTCTCCTTAAAGTGGCAGCAACACTGGCCATTATAAAAGCCTCCATGCGCGTCCCGTCGTTAGCATTGAAGATCACGTGATCAGCCAATCTAATACTTTAATTATGATATCTATGGACGCGCACGGAGGCTTTTTCATAGACATAAATACAATGGACTGCTCATTGCTCTGTCAAGCAGCTTCTAAAAGCGTACCAATCATGAAAATCGCCAAGAGGAGAAAGGTTGCAACATATGGCAACTTATCGCTACTGTTTCGTTAGAACTGTGCCAATTGTCGCCAGACCTGAAAATCAGGTAAATCTAGCCTGGCAAACCGCAATGGTGACTCACATCAATATCCAAGTCACGTGGGTTTGCTGTTGTGTTCAATTAGAAATATTTGCTTCCATTCGTTTTATCTCTGTTAGATGCCTAATTTTTGTGCAGTTTATAAAATGTAAACATAAATTAAAAAAAGATCTGTGATACTTTACAGGTAAGATTGTTTAGATAGGTATATTTATAGTAATTTATTCGTAAAAGCCTATACTTTGATTAGAGTAAATTATTCTATAAGCTCTTTTTAAAGTCAGGGATTATTTTCTTGATAAAAATATTCTGTAAAAATTCGAATTAGCCTTCTGCGCCACATGCATTGACCAGATCCACGATAATATAACTATAAAAAATAATGTTTATAGCTTTTTTTTATTAAAAATGCTGCGAATCCGTGGAATGCCAAATCTTCCATTAGGGGGAAAAAGTGGTCGAGCAGGATTTCTAACCCAAACTCCGCAATCAACCCCCTTCGTAAAATAATGCGTTTACATGGGAATCGGGAGTTGATGACGTAGAAGCGCGGTACATCTGACATTTCTTGACAACTACACTTGAGTAATGTATTAATTGTGACTCGTATATTTAGCTAGCAATACTTTTCTATAAAACCTTCATTTCATAATGATTAGCAATATTTTGATGAGCTATATAAAAATTAAGCTTAAGTTATATAAAAACAAATTGAACAAAAGTTATATAAATTAAGAGCTTGAGTTATATAAAAATTCAAATTTAAAAATATATTTAGGATGGTTACATGCTAAGGTGTTCATGTCAAATGTTTTTTCCGAATCCACAGACAAGAAGAAGTAGAAGTAGAAGTGGCGGAAACCATGGGATGAAACGTAAACCCTCCTTGATTGGAGGGTTTGCGAAACCCCCCAATGAACCCTGCAATTACCGGTTCTGCCGGGGTGAAAAATCCCCAAGAGGGAAAAAATGCGGAGTTTGCTCTTTATTCCATGGATTCGATGGCTCATGTAAACGCGCCTATGGACTGCTTCAGCGATCTGCAGGCAGTGGTCATCATAAAGGTCTTCGTAGGGCGAGTTGGTGATTTGCTGCAATTTTGCCAGGATGGCTGGACAAGAGAAAAGATGTTTTGGATCCAGTTCCGAGTCAATGATTGCCAAATGATATTTTAAATTTATAAGCTGGTTTGACGTTTGAAAGCCATTGTGCTAGAGCTGTATATCATAAGAGTGTTTGTAGCTATCTCTCTTTTCTCGCCAAATTCTTACCGAAAACGCACCAAATGAGCTAAAAGGTTTTATATGTTTATGAGGGAAATTAACGATGACTTTTATGCGTGCATTTTATAGCGTATTTTTTTTATTTTGGATTTTTAAAGTATTATAAGTAACATGATTTTATACTTTATAATGAGCGGAAACAATAACATAACTTTATTATTCTAGAATGGATTAAATGGTACATATACTTGGATCGATTACAACTTTTTTTTTAGTCCGTGCAGAGAACGGGCATTTATTTGCTAGTTTAAAATAAAAATAAAACGCTTGAAATATATTTATTTATGTGATATGATTCAGTTTGGATTGATGTCATATCACAATAGAGTTCTTTTGATGGTTCATTATATATGTATGAGGAAAGATGCATAACGAATTCTAACTTTGAATAAAAAATATGCAAAAGTTCGCTTTTATTTTCAAAGCATCAATTTTACTAATTATTTATTCTCTTTTTCGAAAGAAAATTCATGATCATGGGAAATTGTGGCGACTAAAAGAGTTGTATTAAAAAATTAAATTGCATCATTATTCTTCGAATTTCAAACAAATTATAGCTTCATAAACTATAAACGTAGTGTGGAAGCTAAAACTATATAAATATTTAAAAGGAATTTGTGGAATTAAAATTTATAAAATACTAGCTTTATAAACCCGGCGTTGCACGGTTGTACCCTAACGGTGATTGTTTCTTTTTATATAAACACTAGCAAATTTATACCCGTTCTTCGCACGGAATAAAAAAAATATCAAATAGATTCCAAATATGTGTACCATATACCCTGTTATAGGATCATAAACTTATTATTGTTTCCGCTCGTTATAAATTATAAAATCCCGTTGCATTGCCTTAAAATGAAAAATACGCTATAAAATGCACTCATAAATGTCAACACAATTCCCTCATAAATATTTAAAAAAAAAATTTAGCTCATTTGGCGCGTTTTGGAAAATAATTTGGCGAGAAAATAGATATAGCTACCCACACCCATTATACAGCTCTAACACAATGACCTTCGAACAACCGACCAGCTTATAAATTATTTATAAAAGAAATTGCCTATTTGGCGAATTTTAGTTAATAATTTGGCGAGTTTGGCAACGTATTTGGCGAAAAAATAAAGACATAAAACACTAATAGCTCTAGTGCGATGGCCTTTATTAACCGTCATAGTTCAGTAATAGCTTAACTATACATGTATTGCTTAAATATGCATACATGCAGTCAACAGAAAAATCAATGAAAAATCATCAAATAAACCCACAATAAAATCCGGGAATGAAGACTGGCGGAATTACGTCACTTGAAACATGTGAATTATTTTTCAAATAATGAATTTAGTTTCTGAAAGTAATGGCAAAAGAATAAAATAAACATTTTGAATTTTAAATGTTTTCGTTAAAAGTTTTATTTAATTTTTTCAGCCGATGGCATCAGAAAGAGAAAAAATTATCGGATTTGAGCGAAAGTGGTGTATTTTTTTCAGAAAATTCGAATTTTCTCTAAAAATGGAACAAATATGAAAAAACTAAGCCTCAGGTGCACACGTTAGTATTAAAGGGAATCTATCTTAAAAATTTCGAATTTCTGAGGTCAGTATAAGTAGGTCTTTTACGATCCGATGACAAACAGACACACAGACTTTCTTTTATTATTATAGATTTATTTAATACCAATTGATCCCTTCTCCACTGGTCAGCACTCCATCGGTATATTATAATTTCCTCCCATTCTAATATCAGCATTAATTTTAAAAAAGAAATCCGATTGTATCCAGGCCCTTCTAGAAGTTAGAGAGCTTTCCCATGGGCCCTGTTTAAATTGCCAGAATAGCTGTGATATAATGGCCAGTTTCCATTTGCCCTTATACACCTGAAAATGCCCAAAATGTGGTAAACATTCCACTCCATATTCGACCACTCGACAGGGCTGGGGAGCCCAGTCGGTAAAGGCTTTCGCCTCGCATGTGATAGGTCCCAGATTCGGGTCCGGGCATCGTCAAAATAACTGCCGACCTATAAACGGCAAATGCAGCCAAAAATGTCCGACAAATAATACCCCATGTGGTGGGAGTGTACGTTAAATGTTTTTCAAAAGTCCCAACGATGCGTACGAAGTCGCCCTTAAAAGCTGCATTGCGTGCCTACTCAGGTGTCGATTCCTCACTTGACTTTGGTTCTAAATTAAGACGCCCGTGGCCAATAGCCTTCGTGTATAGCTCTAGTGCAACGAAATTTCAAACTTACCCTAACCCATACAACTAGATGGGAAAAGCTACCCTACGTTAAATTTCTTACTTCGCCAAAAGCCGCCAATGCCAAAATTCAATCGGCCATTATATCATAACTGTACCAAATTGACATAAGGATATCATAAACATAAAGTTTGTATGCTATACGCACAGGGAATTAACATTTCTTAGAAGTTTTCATCAGATCTAGAATAGTTATAGCTTTTAAAGTCATGAGACATTGTAGCAATATCTTCGCTTCTTTCCATTTGTAAACATCAATTAAATTAAATTCGGAAACCCCAAAAAAATCAAGATTTAAATTCAATAAATAAAATAATGATATTCAAATAACAATCCTACAAATTAAACTCGCGTGCTCTTACGTGTTTATACTTAATTTTCGTTCACGCTGAACGCGCTGATTTCTTTTAAATTGAAATTTAAAAAAATAGAAATTCTAATCTTACAATGCTATTCCTATGGAGAAAACGGCTCACGTTTTGCACTCCTACACCCGTTCGGGTTCAGTACATTAAAGCTTTTCCCTATGTCATTCTTCTGAGTTTCTAAGCCTATACTCACCACAATTTTCAAGCCAAATACAATTCAGACTTCTTAATATATAATATATGTAACTTAAAAAGATTTTATATATATATATATATATATATATATATATATATATATATATATTATATATATATATATATATATATATAATATATATATATATATATATATATATATATATATATATATATATATTATTATATATTATATATATATATAATATATATATATATATATATATTAATATATATAAATATATATTATATATATATATTATATATTATATATAAAATATATATATAAATATATATTTGTGGATATCCCTAAATCAACCTGTGAAAAAATATTCTTTTTCAGGGTGACGCTGACTGGTTACCATTGGCGGATCCAGGGTGGGGCATAGGAGTACGTTACCATCCCGCCCCCGGTGAGGCACGTGCCCCATCTACAAATATTTTTAATTAGAAATAATTCTAATTAAAAGTAAATTCAATTAAACAAAGCATCTGCAGATTTACAACAAGCACCAGTTCAAGATATAGGGATGACCGGGGGAATCGCGCCACCCTGGGCCATGCCGCAACCCCCTGTATCTCGCCAGTAGTGTGTGTGGAGGGTGTCCTGTAAGCACTGACCTGTAGCAAGAAACACGGTAATCAGTAGTAGAGAGAACTTATGGCCATGCAGTGTGTTGGTGTAACGTTATAAAAAAAATAAGTTTTTTAGTGAGTTTCATCTAATTTTGAGTCTTCTGAAACTCAGAAATAAGTTACTGTTATCCCTAAGTTATATAAATAAGTTACATATCATTGAAAAGAGCAATAATTTGGCTATGTTATCACGTTGTGTCCGTTGTGAGTTTGGAAGCTAGGCTATCTACTTTCCCCTAAACAAGCCGTCTACGCCATTTTGTCTTACCGGGGTTATGCCGCCACATCACTCCAGGGTTATGCCACTATACTTTTCTTTCAGATTTTTACTCAGATTAGAACTACAGAGACTTAATAGTCATTTACTATGCCAACACAATTTTTATTTAAAGAATAGTATGGAATAGACTAATAGTCATTTATTACACGTGTTACTTTGTTAAGAATAGTAAGACTATGGCAGAGACAAGTAAATAGCCATTTACTACGTGTGTGATTTTTGTCAAACTTCTTAATTAATTTCTTCATTTAATTAAACCTATTTTAGTGCTATATGTTGTGCTTTATTACATCCTTTTCCATTATTCATAGATTATTTGCTGTGTTTTGATGGTGTGGCGACATTACCCAAGGTACCGGGGTAATACGGCCACTCTGCAAGCTTTTAGAAGAAAAAAAATTATTCAGTTTCTATTAAAGATTTCAAGTTTAAAAAATCACTACAAGATAGGCTATGAAATGTAGTACGCTATGTTTGTTACAATTTACAATTATTCTAACACACCTCTGCATGAAAATTCCATTTCCCTTAAGGTGGCGCTATTCCCCCGGTCTACCCTACACGGCGCTATTTATTGGTGGGAATTTTTTTTGCTTAGCACGATTTGTTCATAGGATGGCTATGACGAGTACGCAATAGGGTATTTGACTAAATCGGGAAACTGCCCAAAAAAGTTATATAAACATAGTATAGGAACTAGAAAACGTATATTCATTGGTTTTTCTTCAAAAAATTACTCGGATATTATTTAAATCAAGTTTTAAAATCGCGATATTTCAAAGCTTGGTCACGTGACTACAAACGCTACTCTGATTGGTCTGACGTCACCTGGCATTAAACCGTCCCACACGCTATTCAAATTTAGTCATCCTAAACTTTTTAGCGCTCTTTAAGTCAAACTGCATAGTTTTTTTAGATTAGTCTTTTTTCTTTGTGAATTTAGTGCTTATAAATATTTAAATAAAATAAAATTAAAGGATTCACAAAAACGGCCGGCTCAGATTTGCCGAGAATCGATGCCTACGGTGCCTATGATGGCCCTTGTTTTTTTTAAAATCTTCTTCGGATTTCTGTTCTGATGAGTTCCGAAATATTTAAACTTCAACGGAAGTAATAACCAATTTTAAAAGGATTATAATGAAGCTATTAATATTTTTAATGAAAACGTCCTAAAAGTGTAAATAGTAATCCAGTCAACAAGGGAAAGTGTTATATTTAATGTTGTAATGTTAACTAGTTTCATATCTTTTTCTTTGCCTATAGATGGCGCCCCGAAATTATTTTTTTCTTGTACTAATCTAGAAAATAAGAAATAAGTTAAGTACTTCTGTTTACAAAAAGTTGTTCATGCGTTCTAGTAAAAAGAAATAACGTTATAAAAATCTATTTATTAAAAGCTACATCAGTTTTCCCCTAATTTTGGTTTCATTAGACTTCAAGTATATTTTTTTCATACCTGCATTTAAATATCTAGTACAACTTTTCATTAAACTCAATACTTGAATAAATTATCTTGTACAAAATTATTAATTAAATTTAAAACAACTTAAGTTGTTTGTGAATGATCTTATATTCGATGTTTTCAAGCGTTAGTCCAGTATACTCAAACTTTAAGCTCAAATACAGGGCCTTAGTAAGCGAAATCACCATATGTTTACATTGCGGAACGACACAGTATAGCGATAGTTAATCATTAGAAGAAGCCGAAATATTCTACGTCTCCGTACTTGATCAAGGTGTGTAACCCAAATTTAATGTAACAATTACGTACCCATTTCACCAAAAAATAAGCACTGATAAAGTAACAAATCCGCGAATGAGTGACTTATATTGAAAATCCCTGACATTTTTAATTATTAATTATAACAAAAATTGCATATGCGTGTAAAAAATAATCATTTCTAAATTGGTTTTATTCAATTTTAAGGCTAGAAATTTTGGCAGATGGGGCGGTTGTTTAAAAAAATTTACATGAAAAAACTTCATATCGCATGAAAAATTCATATGAAGTAACCTAATTTTATATTTAAAAAAACAAAACGATTTAACTGCGGCCCTCTAATATTTTTATGTACTTTCATTTAGGATGTGTGTTAGTTCAGATTGAGTTTTTTATATATATTTCTTATTTTATAAGCCATTAATTTTTGGTTTACAAGAAAACGCTCTGGTGCCATTTTATCTTAAAAAGTCAACCTAAATCTTTAAGGGAATTGACAGGTAAGTAGCGGATCATGAAATTAAAAAGCCGCGACGCGAACCAACCATTAGTCATAAAATGCTAAATGTTAAAAACAAAAAAAACCATTTAATCACCTCTACTCACTCTGTCAATAATAAATCAAAGGAAATTGGAGTATCAAATACAACAACAACAACAGTGATCACTACGGATTCTCCCGCATGTCGAAACCGTTTGCTGCCAGGTGACGTCACATCCTTCAAATTCTGCCGGGGATCGTTTTGGGGGCGTGGCTTATAGTTAAATTTTAATTGCGTTTTTCTCCGTTTCTAGGCGGTATTTGGAAAAAAGAAAAAATACGGGTCTAATATTTTTTGCCTAGGAATATTTTAAGCCAATAAAATTTTTTTAGTCAAATACCCTATTCCGGAAGATATATAAGCGTCTGTGCTTTGCGAGTACAGAGCGAAGGAGAGTTTATTCGTTTATTCGAAACCCAGGGATAGAAGGTTGATAGAAGTGAAGAAAAAAAATTGTAGGATGCCCATAATTTGGTCGCAAGTTCTTCCCCACCCAGTTTGATGTAGTATTTACTCATTTTGCAATTTTGTTCCTGGCCTAAATAAGCTAAATATCTTGATGAACAAAAATATAAATTTATATAAACAGAAGATTGGATCGTTTTGCATTACAGCTGTTGTTTGACTAAATAAGAAAGTTGTAAGTTAAATAAGAAGTTGTAGTTTAACTAAATAAGAAAAATTAAAATTCTAAAAAAGGGTAAATGTGTTCTTGCATTCTTTTGCTAAAAGTGTAAGACAGTTATGTAAATAAAAGAAGTGGGGGGAGGGCTGGGGAATGTATTTTAGTATGTTATTTGAAGCGGGGGGGGGGGGGGTCATGACCACTTAATTATTTTATAGTTTTAAAAGTGCTATTTTCAACTGTTTTATGTAGATTGGAGCATTAAAGTGGGGACAGAGAAATCCGGAGTTTAGAATACCAAGTGGGTGGAGAATACCTAATTGACTACCATGATTGGCATGACTATCTAGTATCCATCACGGGGTTAATCTAAAAAGAATACGATTACACTTACAAAGAAAGTCCAAATGCTTGCTTAAGGAAGCTGAAAATGTGTGCAACAAGTACTAAATTTCATCAAATGCAGCTTTAAAGAAAAACTTGTAATTTGTTAATGATACATAAATATTCTTTTATGAAATCATGAAAAAAAAGCACAATTTATCATTTCATTGCCCCGTCCCGTCGTAAGAGTTAAATGGTCTTAAATTTATTTCTGCCAGTATGACTTCACATTAATTAATTCTCTGAAGTCAATGTCTCTATATTTAAATAATAACAAATAATGAAGCACACATGTCAGCATAAAATTTCATAACATATACATCCAACAACTATAATATCTCGAAAAAACAAATTACGAAAGTAACTTAGTGGTCATTATGCTCGGTTAAGTCCTACGCAGTGAAACGTTCGGTGTAACGTTACCTCAGAAAACTGGTAACAGGAAATGCTGCCTTCAGGGGAAAACGTTACTGCATAAAACGGAGTAAACTTATACCAAAGCGGAGTAAGGTTTATGATTACGCATGCGCGCTTGTAGTTTGTGGAAAAGTGATGGAAAGGTGCACAGAGTTACACAGTGTTTAGTAGAAGGTTACTCACGTCATTTTGAGTTTAGTCAACATAATCCAGAATTGGTCTAATGCAACGTTATTACACCATTTTGTACAGTGTAATGGCCACCTAGGGCAAAAGTGATAATTAAATTGGGTGGCTCTCAAAAAAGAAAATTAAAAACATTGGCAAAAATTGAAACAATGCAATGTTTGAGTTTCTTGTTCTTCTTCTAATAGAGACTCAAACACAATTAAAAATAATGTGATAGTACAATGTTTGTGCACTTCTTGTCACAGTATACGAAGTTTAGGGCGCTTTTTCCTATTTAGTACAAAAATTGATTTGTAAAAACAGATAACTTAAGCAGCTATTTCGTATCACTGAAGATACAAAAATGATTTTTAAGTTTCGTCGAATAGCATTTGGTTATCTTAGTTATCTAGATACCTTTTTAAAATCTATTGCTTCCATATTCTTTGAACAATATATCTTTATGATTTTATTTTTATACCAGTACAAATATTTCACTTTAGTTTAAAAATGAGTTTATGTAAATCTCAAAATTAATACCTTTGCACCCAGAGCCATTGTGATTTTTCAAGTATTCCAGTACGACAACATGCAGTTTATACCCCACTAATTTCTATCTGTTATCCGCATTAGTTATTAATCTCTTTAAAACAGGAACTGTGTCTTATCAGCAGTTTGTTTATGTTCTCTTTGTGCAATTCTTCCATGTCTTATGTAGAATCAGAATTCAATTCAAAAAGAAAATAGAATTTAAAAATTACATCCCATCCCCAAAACTTTAAAACAAAATAAAACTAATCACATATGTAAAATACCGTTGTGTCACAGCTTTAATGCAAAATATTTACGAATGCATATTGCACATTAATAGTAAGACTCTTATATACGGACAATACGGATATAAAGACTAAAGCTTTCTCTAACTACTAAGAGTTTCGTTAACACTCTAATGCAAACAAAAAACTATAGTTTTAACTGTCTTGTTAAAAATTACGTTAAAAATTGTAAAAAGTTGTTGTTTTTTTTACTGAATTTTGACTGAATTTTTTCTTAAAAACTATAAAGAGATTACCGCACGATAAGCAAAAAAAGTTTTCTGCTTAAGCTTATCTAGATAAACCAAATATGAGACAAATGAAGACCCTCATACAGACAATTTATGTGGGACAAAATAGTTACACAAAAACGAATTTTAAGTGAAAGTTTTTATTCTCGTTGCTGAGTTTCTCAGCAGCTGTGTTTTTCCTTCCTTTCACGGTTTGTATCGTCTGTTCTATTTTAGAGCACAGTCGTTGTGTTTCGAACACCGAGGATTTCATTAAGCTTCTTTCAATACAAGAAAAGTCAAAGCATTTTTTTTTTAAAGTTTTAGTGTGTGGGGTTTTTTTTTTTCGATATTTTCGAGCGAAGTAGATTAAGCAAATATAAGAACAGATTTTTACCAAATTATCTTTTATACACACTTAGTTCCATTGTAGTTTTTGCAACAATGGAAAATTTAATGATATAACCAAAAAGTTATAACTCGAGTAATTAACGAACACTCCGAATTTATCGTTTTTACAGTTCCTTACAAAAGTCTACAGCGACCATAAAAGCATTAATTTGCTAAATTAAAAACTAAGGTTTATTATTAAATTCTAATATTAGTTTAACATTGACTCACAAGGAACACCTTATATTGTTTATTTGCTCAAATAATTTTTTTTTTTTTAAAGAGGCACATCTTAATCCTCATTTGTGGACATCTTAATACTCTTTTAATCTTGTAATACCCAAAAGTCTACAACCCTTATCTTTGTTTACATTTTACATGACAGTTGAACAGGTTCAGGTAATTTTTTTTTTAAAAACTATTTAGTAACCGATACTTGTATGCCTTATTCTTATTGATAAATTAAAAACATATACATTAAAACACTGAAACTATTATGTTTATCTACTTAATTTCATTAGCTCATAAACTTTTAAATTAAAAAGTTTTTCATGACACATATTAAACAGATACTATAAAAATCAAACTGGCCAATATTTAAAGAATGTAATAAGTAGAAAGATATACCAAATTGTAACTAAGCTATTTGACAAAAGTTAATATCTAATGAGATTATGACTAATTTTATATTAAAGTTACAAAATTCATAAAATTCAATACAAATATTTGAATAATTCTCCAATATCTTAAGTATCTACTATGTACTAGTTTTACAAATATAGTAGGGTCTTGTTATACTATAAATAACAGAGCTTTTCAAATATACTTCCGAAATCATTACAAAAACTGTTCAGTAACTGTCAATAAATAGTATATATAAAATATTTAAGTGAAATACCAACTGCTATAACCCATTTTTTAAAAAATCTGACTTAAAAAGTAGTAAAGAAAATATTTTTTCAAATCACTCCAACTGACATTGCTTATTATTTTTTATTTCTTTTAGTGATTAGAGATACACTAAGATAGTAGAAAAACTACCACTGACTGATATAAGCTTGTTTCCCTTAAAAGGGGGTGTGACCAGAGAAGGCGGTTGAGTTTCAATATGTAATTTTACAATAAAATATTTGAACCAAATAAACATTTAAATCAGCTACATTTACCATATAAATAAACCCTTTGTAAAAATATTTTATACAATTGGAGTAATTAAATGCAAAAAAATATTTTGTGTTGCTTTGTTGTTTAAAATATATAGATAAATCCAAATATGGCTAAGCAGCATCACACTATAAATATATTAAATTGATAATTGACAGACTTTATTTTGAAGTTATGGAAGGGGGGCACTTAAAGACCTTAAGAATTAGATATTTCGTGACCTAAGTATAAAATTTATAGCTTTTAAAGACCTCTAAAACAGCTTTGTAATTAAATTAAACACAATTTAAACTATTATTAATTCTCCTAAAATCTGATCATACATTTGACTTTCGTCAATACTCTTTTGAAATAATTTTTAATATATATATTATTATAAATAGGAACTCTTATTGTTTATATATTTAAATCCATCCATAGAGAAAATTGTATGCAATTTTACAATACTGAAGACTTAACTATTTTAAAAGA
This sequence comes from Oedothorax gibbosus, assembly GCA_019343175.1. Taxonomy (NCBI): domain Eukaryota; kingdom Metazoa; phylum Arthropoda; class Arachnida; order Araneae; family Linyphiidae; genus Oedothorax; species Oedothorax gibbosus. The sequence continues at coordinate 24,087,076 of CM033270.1, forward strand.
GATATAGTTTTGAATGAAAATATCGCGGAGAAAAATATGAGTAGATATAGTCAAAACTAGTTCAAAAGAAATGTAATGTGTTTACATGACATAAATGGGTCATTCCTCAGAAAACGTACAATTTGAGGCAAAAAATCTAGATAAAAAAATATTGATGAAACATTTTGAAATTTTGAATTTGAGTTACACTTACATATTACATTGGAAAAATAGCAACGGTCCAGATCATACAATTAATTTTAATTATTCGGATGGTAAGTCTTAATTTAATAATGTTTAATTTAGCAAAGTTTCAATTTCCAAAATTAACATAAAAATATTTTATTGATATTTTACACTTGAATAAAATTTCAGCTTTACTTTATTATAATAGTTCACGGCAAAATATAATAAAAATATAATGTATTTCACTTGTATTTAATCAATTTATTCTTATATAATAATATAATTAAAACGTCATGTTCGTGGACACATAAATCATGTCCGTGATCCCAAATACATAGACATGATGGTATACGGACATGATGAAATTGTACATAAGGGCTTCCAGGCGCAAAAGGTTTAGGCCTTAGGGAACGAAACATGCAAACTGATATTATATAACTTATTTCTTTCTATAAATAACAAATTATAAGTAAAAATCATTAGCTTACCTTCTTTTATCTTGATCACAGAAATGACGCTATGATCTTGTCCATGGCCTATTTTTAACTTTAAACTTCTAATTACTGTTTATCTACTGCGGTATACAAGCTATCGACGTGATACAACGTATAACGTGTATTATTGAATACTAATAGGACTGAAAAAGAGTACTGTTATCATTTCTAGATAGTTATGCAAGCTAAAGAATACATTGTACACGGACATGACGAAAATCTGTGGGACATTTTATTTTCACGGAATTTATATATTTATATTCTTTATAATGATTATATTTTATGTTTTGTATGTTTTAGTAATGTCAGTTGAATTAAAAATCAACTTCAGTTATAAAAAATTGGGATTTAATTAGTATATACTAACTAAAACAATCCCCGGACATGACGGTGAGACAGCTCACGGACATGATTTGTCATAGTCTGTGGACACAAATTATATAATTTTTTGTATTTATTCAACGTTAGTAAGTAGATAAAATATTCATCATCTTAAATTAATTCAAGTGGAAGCATAACTTTTCTTCATGTGAAAGATAACTTGTGGGGACATGCTTTTGTACGTTTTCTCAGGAATGACCCAAATATACACACAGGTTTTGAGAGTGTAAATTTCTGAGAATATAGAGAACATTTATATTTGTTGTTTAATCTATTAAAAAAAATCACCTAAATTTGCAGCAGTTTTGAAAAGATATCTTGTAAAAACTCAGAAGTATCTAAAAGGGAAATTCTAAGGCCACTCATACATGATTGAAAACAGCATTGTTTAACTATTTTCTTTATAAAGGTAATTATTTTGTATTGGTATCAATAGGCTTAACACTAAAATACAATTTTGTAAACTTAGTTAAATTAGGCGGAAGACTAATATAATCGGAACAAACTTTGTACAATTAGTATATGACTTGGAAAAAAAATTAAGTGACATTATTTAAAAGCATCATGAATTAAAAAAAATTTAAAAAGGTATTTCCCACTCCCCAAAGGTAAGTATGAAATAAAGGACTTTTCAAATACTTCTGAAAGCTATCTAACTTTGGGTCGCTCTAATGCATGTGTGAACTTTGCAGTGCACTTCCACATTTTATTGCATAATAATAATATTTCAGTTTAAATTCTAATTTTATCTAAAAAAAATTTATGCAAAGGGAACATTACCTTATAATTTATAAATAATGTTTTAAATCCACCTAAGTAAAGAAAACTAATTACACTCATTAATGATTAAAATAAAACTTAAAAAGTAATCACGAAAATAAGCTTCCAAAAGTATATTGTAACAAGCAGAAAAAAATATGAAAAAAAAAGCAACAGAATAGATTATGTATAAATGGATTAATAAAAAAACATGCATAAAACTAATAAAAAATACATATTTATTTCTAAAACTAATCAACTAAGTAGGTAACATAAATCTTCGCTGATGACAAGCCTGGGAAGGGAAATAGCTGCTACAGACCCAGACGTCTGCTAGTTAAAAAATAAGAGAAACATATTTAAAGCATTCACTTTTTTTAAAAAAGCATGCAGTTTTAAATAAAAATAAAATATTGAAGCAAAAAAATAACTAAGCATAAACTAAAATTAAATTTGTTTCCAAAGAATATTTTTTATGTAAATTGTAAATTATTTACATGCTTAAACTATTTAAAGCAACTAAAAAAAGCCTGGCTACTTATTATATAAAAATCACCACTTGTTTATACAACCCTAAACTAAAACATTTTTTTCACTGTACATATAAGTAAGATTTCAATAAAAGAAAGTATAATTACTCTTGTTCCTAAATAATATTGTTATAATCTGTATACTTGTCATATATAATGTCTCAATATTAGTTGTCAACCTCAAATTTTAGGGCGAGGGAGTAATAGGAATAAGAATGTTAAGAGGCGCACAGATTTTATTAAATAAAATCTTTAAAAAATGGCATTTAGAATGAAAATCAAAGATTTATGCTCAAAAATAATTTTAGTTTTCTCTTCATTGAAATTTTTTTTTAACTTTCTTAAATTTGGGTCCTGTTCCCATAGGTCAGCAATTGTAGTTACAAGCTACAAGTGCTAAAAACAATGCAATTTCGTAAAGAAAATGCTGACCATTGAATTTATATTGTAAATAAAAAATATATAATTTCAAATACATTAAATTCTGGTTGCAAGTGTAAGTATATTAATGAATAATTAGAAACACAGGAATTTTAAGTACATATTAAGAGTAACTAACAATACATTAAGGTTCGGTCGTAGTAATCTAACTCGATACTCTTAAAAAAATTTACTGTGTTCATGTCAGACGCTAAACATAGAAAGGTTAAAAAGTTACATAGAATGCCAATAATTTGCTGTAGAATTCATTTTAATAAAATAAAGTATTTTATAAACATAATCCCTGAATATAAATATAGATGGAAACATACATGGAGCATCATATTTAAATTTAGTTTGTAAAAGTTATGTTACAATGACAAAATTAACTTGATTCTGAATACTATATTATTATAAATCATGCCATATTTCTGGCAAAAAGAATCACAGCTTGAATTGATATGTATTAGCCAACCACAGAGCGATTTGTAAAAGTATTATCAAACATCTTATTAGTATTTTTAAATATTGAATGTGTACCCAAAACCATATGTATTAATACCCCGAAAAAGTCTTAGACTTTTGACAAACGTTTCAAAAACACAAATACTATAATAAATTTATTTGTCCTCATAATCAAAAAAAATAATCAAATGTCAGCTTTAAAAAAAGTAAAACTAAATACACTATAAATCATGTTGGCAACAAACTTTTTAAAAGTTTTAAAAAATTGAGTTATCTTTAAAAAAAAAGTAAAACTTTGAGCTTGAGAACCACAAAATCAAAAGTACCTTAATTTTCATAAATAGACCCATTGAGTATGATAAATAAACTCTGCTTGGGCCTATACGTCCATAAGACGGACCTTATAGTTCATAAGATGGAGCTCATCATTTCTGAAGCTATAGGCATGATATGTTAATACCAGAAAATTTCCATGCTGAGGGGCTAAGTCAAGGGTGATCCAAATATAACTTGCCCAGCTAGATTTGTACAGTCGAACCCTGCTATAGTGAACCCTCTACGGGACCAACAATTGGTTTACTATAGCCAATTTTGCTGGAATAAAGTTTTGATATAAAGCTTTTAGAAGAAGAAGAATGGTTTGTCATACCTTGAATTAATTGAATAAACAGTTGAATTAAAAATTAATTATTTAATAAATTAAAAAAAAATTATTAATTAATTTTTTTAATTTTCTCAAACTAATTATACAAAAAGAATGTAAATACATATGATTAAATAATGAATTTAATTTGTTACCTCTATATGCCTACATTACATTCTGTGAAAGAAGTTGGTAATTTTGGATTGTTTACGATTAGAGTTCAAATACATCTCATCAATTTTCTTGTCAACGACCGTAAAAGGATCCATTGTCTTGATGTCTATATTTTCTGTCGAAAAATAAACCCTCAAAACGTTCGCAGCCGCTTTCACTTGTGCGATGGAGGGTGCTGCAATTTCGCACTCTTCTTCAGCAGCATCGTTTTCGGCGTTTTCTACTGCATTGGGCTTGGGGCTGTTCTTTTCGTTGATGTTACAGACAATGTCTTCATCTGTTGGAATATCGGAAGCGGAGACTTCATCGTCACATGATTGGAAATCTTCCAAAACTTCTTTCGAAAAAGTCTCCACTCCGTGTCTTTCTAGCCACACTGCTAATTGGAGGTTTTCCTCATCGTCGTCATCTTCTTCCAGTATGGCTTCAGTCTCTTGTGGAGTTACATCTTTCGAAAGACCAGCGTGTCGAAAACAGTTATGGATTGTAGCTGACGTAACAAGTTTCCACGATTTTTCTAAAAAAACAATAGCTTCTAAAAGAGAGATGTTGCATTTCGCGTTGTCTGCTTTGGCTATTTCGTAGCATTGCAGAACACGCATCACAAGCTGCTTCCTGTAGTGGCACTTCAAACCACGCCCTGGTCCATGGGCTGAAGGACTGATGTTGTGTTCGGTGGTAAAAACACGAGGCTTTAAGTTTTGAAGCTTTTTCAGGTGTGGATGTGTAGCACAAATTGTCTAACAAGGAGGCCAATTTTTTGTTTGTTTTTACACAAATCGTCGTCCCACTGCCTAAAAACCTTTTCAAAAATATCCGACGTCATCCACGACTTTCGGTTCACTTTGTAGTTTACAGGAAGCTTTTTAACATTTTTTAAGCATCAGGGATTTTGGGATTTACCTATCACAGTTAGTTTTTTCTTCTCCGACCCATCCATATTTGCACAAACACGAACTGTTATCCTTACTTTTGACAGTTTCCCGTTGCAGCACTTTTCACCTTTGAATTTTAAAGTTTCATTTGGGGTTAGTTTATAAAAAATACCAGTCTCTTCAGCGTTAAAGATTTATCTATCTTCGTAGTTTTTAATTATGTCCGGCCACATTTTATTTTTCCATTACCCTACATCTGATACACAAACACTTGCTGCTTCACCAATAACTTTTCCACAAGAAATGTTGTTTCTTTTTTTGAACCTATCTAACCATCTGTTGGAGTACACAAAGGAAGTCTCATCAAATTTCTGAGCAAATTCATTTGCCTTGGCTTGCAACAAGGGTCCATTGATAGGAAGATTTCTGGGGTTCGTTGAATCGTAAACTACTTCAAAGTTGCTTCTTCCATGTCTTCTTTTTCTGCCCTACGCAGCTTCTTCGAGGAATCTAAATTTTTTTCCTATGCAGCAATCGTCAAGTTTCGATTTTTCCAAATGTTGGAAACTGTAGACTTGGATAAAGAGAAATCTTTGCATATCGTTGATTGGCTGGCCCCATCTTCAATCAGCTTGATGATTTTAAACTTCTCTTCAATGGTGAAGGCTTTTCTCTTTACAGAAGTCTCCATTTTTCAGACGGTGTAATTCTTTTCAAAATGCGTCTAAAATCTTTCATACGGAAATAAGAGTAACAGAGAAGTGCATGCGAAATGGACAATTGGACAGTTCCGCCAGTTTTCAAGGGGTGGTTGAAAAGAAAGAATAGGTAGCTGGGAAGATGAATGGCTTCATTTGGAGGGGGGGGGGGTAAGTTGCAACACCACTGGGCATTATCGTTTGACCAGACAAGCCTTCCAGGAAGTGTGTATGAGTGGGGTGGAGAATATGAATAATGGTTCGAAAAGAAAGGGTAGTTCCTGGAACCCAGAGGGGGAAAAAGAATAGGTAGTGTGTTTACTTTGAAACAGGTCCAGTTTGAGTACAATAATATGGGAAGGACAGGTTGAAATATTACACATTGTTAAAGATTGCTATCTCGCTGCCACTTGCCACTTATAATATATCTTAAAATATGGAGAACTGAAAAAAAAATATTAAGGAAAGGAAATTTAAGTTCACTATAAGCGAACTCCCATTTTCTAAGTAGTTCTCTATATCCATATAAAATAACATTAGTTAAATAGGAGTTTAGAAGGGTCCACTAAAAAAGGTTAATTATAAGCGAGGGTTCACTATATCCCAGGTACACTCTAGCGAGGTTCGACTGTATTCATTTATCAACTCCAGAAAGACAAAGGACAGAGTATTTCTGACCAGCTACCCAACTCATTTCCTAGCCAGTATCAACAGCTTTCATATGTGCTAACCACCTCACTATTACAATAAGAGCCCTTAAAACAAAAAGGGAATGTTACAGAGAACTTAATAGGGTACAGGAAACACCATTTTGAAAGCAAACCTACCAACAGAGTTTTGCAAAGAAGCTAGGTAGGACAATGTGGGAACATACTGTATGATATTTGGTCAAGTCTGATATTAAAAATCAATTTGATTAGTCAAACCTAGTGCAGGATTGAGGTTCAAATTTGGCTAACTTATTCCCAAAAATAAGGCTATAACCTGTGCATAGGCTTGCTCATGCGTAGGAGGTATTGGTAAAGGTAAGACACTCACCTCATTCAGATAGCTGAGACCAGACAGAGGGGGGCTATTTTCCCACTTGCACGCAATCTGAAGCGTCTCCGCTGTCTTCTGCTGTATACTCTTTGACTCATCCAAAAGGGTGATCTCGTAGAACTCTTGTATGTCTGCAAAAAATTAATAATTAGCAAATGCTTATATTTTCTTAGAACTTTTGTATACGCACAATTATACTAAACTCTGGAGCTACTACATATTCTTGGATTTTGGCAAAAAGTACCATTATTAGTCATTGAATAAAGCTATAGATACACGAAGATGAGCTATTAGCCTATCAAAAAAAATTGTTAGGCTGATTGCTTCAGAGAGATATAAGTAAATTCATCCTACTCGAATCATAACATCAAATAGACTCATGCCCTTACATTATACCCTTACATTAAGAATTAAACATTCTTAGAACTCTAGAATGTCTACCAAGTTATACTTGGCTATTAAGATAGCTTATTAGGACTTTTGGTTGGCTGCAAAAATTAATGGTTATTTACAAGCTAACTCAGGACCAGAAAAAAAACAGCATTATCTATGATGACATAAAACATTTTTTGACATCGATATAAAAATATTAAACCAGGTTTACAACATAACACTTTTGATATTAAATTCTTTAGAAACTTTAAAAAGAATATAATTTAGGAAAAGCATAAGTAACAAAGTGAGACATCTTTAATTTAAAAAATATTTTTTATCTGTACTACTACAAAACTTAGTAATATTTAAAAAAAAAAAACGAATTGGTTTAACAGAATTCTCATAAGCATAACAGTAAAAAAACTTACAATTTGTTAAAGAAATCAAATCACTCTCTTACGATAACCAACACCTACACAATGACAATATTGGTATGCTTATTCACAGTTTTTATTAACATTTTTAAATATTTTTGGATGTTGAAATATTTTCAATTGCTATCATTAAGTAACTCAAAAATCAAAAGTATCTAGCTTCCACAATAAGTCATGTTTCTAACGAAATATGCTATGCAAAAAAAAGGTTGGCAGAGGCTAAAGAGATAATTTCTGTTAGAATAAAAAGAGCTACTGGTTAACTGCACAAACGACTTGTTGAACAGAAATTTTCAATGCAACCAACATTGTCTCGATGGATATAACCATTTTGTTTGAATTTGCATCTTGCATGTGACTTCATTAAATAAAATTGTGATACACATTACACATTAGTTACAAGGTTAAGTGAAAAAAGCCAAGCCTCCACCACCCTCAGACGTTTGATCGACTTGGTAAATGTTGAAACCTTTAACTTTGAGTGAAGTGGCCTGCTTGAGCTTTGTCTCTTACACAGCAATCACCTAAATGATATTTAGTACTTGGTCTGACTTCGTCAGACAACTGGAGGATTAGTAACAACAAAACAACAAGGTTAAGTGAAACCAAAAACCGCCAACTGAGCAAGATGGTGCCATTATCTGGTACCATTTTGACTTCTTGGCATATTTGTTCCTCGTTTTAAGGTACAAGTATGCTACCATTCAGTCAAATATGTTCAGTTGTCGTGAATTGTTTTATTAACTTTTGTGAGTTGATAACATAGCAAGCTAAACGATTTTAAATGACTTCACACCTTCCTGTTCATTAAAGTGCAGGAACTTAGTTTTTAAAGCTTATTAAAACAGAAAACTGTCATGTACATGTGAATCCTTTTGAGGTGTTATGTTGTTAATATTAAACAAAAATATTGTTGGCAACTTTTGCAAAAAAACATTATCGAAAATAGATCTTTCAAGTTCAACCAATATATACCCAAAAAGCTATTTTGCAAATACAGTACAACTGTGGTATAGTGTAATTCAAAGGACCCATGATATAATAAACAAGTAACATTGTAAATAAGATTGAATATTGAGTGTAGTAAATCATGTAAAATACGTATTATATACTCATATTATAAATCAGTTTTTACCGCTATATGCTATTATAGGTAGTTTAATCAAAATAGTTGTAATAGGATTAATACTAAACTAATATAATAAACATCACTTCTACATAATTTTTCTTTAAGAAGGTATTTTGGATATCATATAAACGTATGTTTCTAGAGTTATAACCGAGTAGTTAATTAAAAATTGCCGTTATAAAGCAAGATTATATAACATTATGGACTATGGGAAATTCAAGGGACTGAACGTTTCTGGTGTTATAAACGAATTGTCCTTGTAAACGAGGCTGTTGTAACCGAGTTTATCAAGTCAGTTTTCTTACCAAGCAGTGCCTGGAACAACCTCCCCTTGAATATGCGTATGACCCTCTCGATGGCATTGCGTAGCTGCTTGTCCTGGGGACGCACCAACTTGGCATGGTACTCTTCCAGCAGCTCCAGGGCACGGTGAGCCTCTGAAGAAACACAAAACAATCATCAGCAATGGACAATTACAGCATTTTCCATAAACATTTTTATTCGATTAAGCACATTTAGAAAGATGTATTTACTTTTAAATTCATTTTTATAGTTAGTGACACATCACTTACGTTAAACTTATCTTGGCAAAACAAACGAGTTCATATAGCTCTTGGAATAACAATAGTTCTGCAATAGTTCATATGCACATAGTGCGTGTGTATTTTAACTAACAACCAAACTAAGAACAAGCTGTTCAAATTCCTTGATATAGGAACTGGTTAGAAACAATATTTTGTTCTTTTAATGAGTTTCGCAGAAGGTTTATTATTTTATAAAGTGTACTAAAACATTATGGACATAAATCGAAACATTGCCAAAAACATATGATTTAACCTCAGTGCTGTTTTCAGTGACATACATTTTCGACAAATTTCAAAAGTATTTTCTGCTGAAATTAAACATATTTGTGAATATTTAAACTTAAATTCAGAATCTGCAGCTTCTAACTATCAAAAAAACATATAATATTCTGAATTACGCGTTTCATGCAACTTGTCCATTGCAGGATTACATACAATAAAAACGAATTGAAACAATTTTTCAGAAACCCCATAAGTCACAATTTTATCAAAATTGAGTTTTTAATGTTAATCGAATCATCCTGAGTAAACACACATTCTGTAAAGCAATTCTATTAATCTAGTGATTTTCAAAGCCATGGGGAAGCAACCGAATTTCGAACCAGAGCATTTCGGAGAGAAAACTTTTATTGTTAAGACAGTTTTTTTTTAATTTCTTGAAAACTATGTTTCGTGGACTAATGAAGTTTTTGAAAAAATTTATTTAATTACTGTGTAATAGTTAGATTAGGTTGAATTATTATTACACTAGAGCTACAGGAGGGGCTATTGGTGACAGGAATTATAATTTAGAACCCCAGTCAAGTGACTATCTGACACCCGAGTAAGAACCCATAAAGAACCCAAAGCAACTTATAAGATCACTATTGGAACTTTGAAGCATATTTAATGTGTACTCTCTCTGCACAGAGTTTTTTCGTCACACGTTTTGACTGTACATACGTTTCATAGGCCGCAGTTATCTTGTCAATGCCCGGACCCAAATCTGGGACCATTTGCATGCAAGCTAAGCTCCTTTAACGACTGGGTTCCCCAGCCCCCTTACTGTGTAACAGACAACCAGAGTTGGGTACTCGACATAGCTAACAATACTAATGAAAGGCAACATTATATAAACACACAAGGTTATAGCTGTGTTGCATACATACAATTCTCTACAGATTACTGAATTCACATAATATTACAAACTATCAATATCAGTGTTACATTCATAAAAGTACCAAAAGGTATACCGTATATAAATGAAAAAATTTGAAGGTATATACTTTAAGGAAATAAAACACTATTTTTGAAACAAACCAGAAGGTATACTCTATTTTTCAAAATATACCAAAGAATTATACCTGTATACTCTCCAATACAACCCTGATTGATACAATACTTGGACCCTGTGACCGCATGGGTTCTATATAGGACCCAAGATAGAATCTCTTTTGGAGAGCGGAGGTTGGTACCCCATCATCTACTACCAGTCCTCCTTTATATCTCATATATAATTGGAAAACCACAATTAATCATGGTGTGCTCGAATACACTGGAACAGACACATGCTCATAAAATCTGTAGGGTTTAAACTCCTAACAGTGTTAGAATAGGTTGGATAGTTGAAAATCTGTTGGGTGCCAGCTCAGATGTAGACATAGGTTCTAAACTATGAGGTGTGTATTAGCGGGGCCGCCACGAAGAAGATAGGAGAAAAAGAGAAGACAGGGCCTGGCTCTTTGCAAAATCCGCCATTGACACTTGACGTTAAACAACCGGCACCACTCGCTACTGAATACGAGCAGGGAAGAAACAAAGAGAATAAAGAAGGCTTTTTCGTATCGTTGATTTGCTATTTCAAGAGCAGTCGAAGACAAAACATAAGAATCTGTTTAAAACTGAAATCAATATTAACTTTTTTACATAAAAATATTTAAATCTTGTACATTATGACTAAATTTTTAAAGCCAAATTGTCGCATTAATTAGGCATCACCTTCTCAATAAATCCTGCCTCCCTTTTTTTTCCCTGATATTCCTTACAAGCTGTAGTGTATCAAATTATAAACACATCAATTATTACCAGAAAGTTCTATGGCAACTACCGATTGCACATATGCAATTTTATCAAAACACTTATTATGATATTTGACAAGTATTTTAACTTGTGTATCTCATGTGTATCTCATATTATGGACGTAGCTCTTTTAGTTCGAGCAGTAGAGTGGTTTCAAAGAGACGGACTAATTTTAAAAACCACTTAATCGGAATAAGTACCCTCAAAAACAAGTAGAAAACACAAAATCTAAATTTTGGATTTTCGACCCCATCGCAATATACTTCCATGACCTCATATTTCACATTAGGTCATTGAAAGCAATAACATTCATAAATCATAAGTTATCACATATTTTTTTACTTGTGTATTATTATAGCTATAATTGTTATTCTTGACATTAATTATATTGATTTTTACACATGAAATAATTTTAAATAATGATATAACACAATTTTGTGAGAAAAAAATTCATAAAAGATGGGTTGAATTGCTAGAGTGCATTGGGCAGGTAAACTGCAAAAACTGCAATGAACTAGATCATTATTAACCTGAAATAATCAGTCATTTAGTATACTTCCTTGTAGGTGAAAATTTTCGAGGTTTTTACAACAATGGTCCAAGTCATTAGTCTAGGTACTGCAGTTTACCTCCCCAAATATCAGCATACAATTTGTTGCCAAAGCTACTAAAATATTTATTTGAACACTTTGTACATACTAATTTCGGGTTTGTTACATTTTATCATAATTTAAGCAAATAAAGTTGTGTTTTGTGTTTGAAAATATGGAAATTCTAACTCAAATGCATGCTGAGAGCTTTTTCAGCGGCCATTTATGCGCAGTGCCAAGAATCAATGGCCGGGCCCGTATGGACAATATTTTTCTCATATCTTCTTCGCGGGGGCCCCGGTATTAGCTGGGTTATAATACAAAGCATATTCAAATATATTTAAGGATTCTGACTGATATAAGCACGACCTTGGAGACTCAGTACACCACCTCTCCAAAAATTACAATACTTCATTCTTATATATACAGAGCAACACTAATCACACAATGCTGAATATTATGCAACTTACATAATACTGTATATACAACAAATTGTTACGGTATAGCAATACTAAAGAAACCAAACTAATAAATAGAATGTGTGATTAGTAGTGTCTGTTAACTGTCTGTCACGAGATACTTACATGTAAGGTGTGTTAGAAGTCACCAAAGAGGTACTAATATCAAGGATTAGTGTTTTAAAAGGCATACAATACATGTGAAAAGTACAGGGGGAAAACAACTTCATTGCATAGAAATCTTCCTGTATTCTGGTGTGCTTGGCGGACATTGGCGACAGGAAATCGGTTTTTCTCTTGGTTCTTCTTTCGCGGTACAAGTGTGGGACTCCTGTCCACTGATCTCTGGCATGAATCAGGCACGAGAAAAAGAGTAACCGGTTTCCTTACACCAGTTTAAGCGATGACTCGCTATTGTTGCCAAAGAGGCGTGATGCAGACAGTTTCCTATGCAATGAACTTGTTTTTCTCCTGTACTCTCTCTTCACATGTTAGAGCTCTCTCAGTTAGTTGGTTATGAAATACCATGCATTATTAGTACAACTCAAACAATGATGAATAAGCCTTGATAAACAATAAAACTTACCTTGGTCATTAAGTCGTGGAATCGATCGAACATCCATGTTTGAATATTAAACTCATCCCCTCCAAACAATTTAAAACTTAAACAACTTTTGTAGGCGCAGGGTTACCTATAAATTAAGTAAATCTGTATTACAAATAGATTTTTACACTGAATATAACAACCTGTAAGGAAAGATGAAATTACAGCTGCTACCTATGGATCATCACACGGTAAATTCAATGCTTTTAATTGACAGAAGTATTAAATGTACTTATTATGATTTTTTTTTTAATTATACTTTTTCCCATTTCAACAAATAATATATTGCCAAAAGAACCACTTTGGCTTAAAGAAAATAAACAATTTCAGAAATAAATACAACTAGTTGATTAAAAAAGACATTTGTAATATACATGCACTTGAAATCTTCGATGTTATACACCCTTGGAGAATACTATTTTTTAAAACTATTTTAATTTCCTTGAGGTATTTTTAAAGTAATTACTATAATAATGCATTGAATAACAGAATGTTATTTATAATCTGTAATTTGGTTAGGTGGTCAAGATTTCTGTTATATTGTGTATAGTTTCTAAATACATTATAGTGTGCATAAAATAAATAGGCAATTTTTTAATCAATTAGAATTTGAAAAGAAAATATTGATAAATAAAACGTAAATAATGATTACAATTATTCAAAAGTACCTGGGGAATACCTTTGGACTCACCATTTTCTCGAATAATTTTGTTGTTAAGATTAACCTAATGATAAGATAGCTTTCCTATCTTGCGGTCGAAATGTACTTACATTAACAATTTAGTTAAATTTTAGTTTCTTAGGCTTAATAATAAATGAAAATGTATTTTTAATAATATATATTATAAATCTTGATGTTCATATACTACACCCATTCTTGGAGAATATTGCATGCTTGTTCAACTCAATAACCAACTCAAAAATTGAGCAAAGGAAATTATTAGTCATATCATTGAAAATAAATAATAAATTTCTCCTTCATCAAAATGATACGGAAGATGATTGAGAGCTGAGGGATTTTACAGAGGATGCGGATAAACACACCATCCTCACTCCAACCGCAAGGGATCGTTCCCTCATCAAAATATGCAAAGAACTGCAATATTGATACAGTTTTATGTCTACTTTTCGAATTTTTAAAAAGATAACTTACTGAGAATGTGTTTTTTCTAATTTTTTTTAAAAAAATTTTAAACTGTTCTTTTATAATTTAGTGTGACTTGATAAATGGTTTGAATTGCTGAAATATTTTCAAATCATTTACCAGAATCATAATTTAAAATTTAAATGAGTTAATTTCTTTATTTATCTGCACTAAAATCGCTCATAAACTTCACATTTTCTTTGAAAACTATTATATTTGAAAGAAAAAATCTCATAAATATATTTAGAACAATATTCATAAGAAGCAGTAAAACAACTCAACGTGATCCGATAAGTTTATTTTGGCTTTCTTGTTTCGAGCTTTGACAAATTTAAGCATTTGTTTCGTGTTTGAATTTGTGCTGTAAAAATGAAAATATTGTGTTTATAATTTAGCAAAAATCTTAAATTTAGTATACAACTTTATCATTTGAACATGTCTAAAATACAAGTTACACCTTTAGGTATTTCTCATGTATATTATTTTTAAAAAAATTATTATACCCAAGTAGTTAATCGAATAAACTTTTTAATTTACTTAAAGCACCAAACAATTGTTACTTATCTTAAGAAACAATATGAATTAATACAATGTATCAATGATAGAGAATTTTCATGTTTGTAGAGTGCTTCCAAGATCGTGTTTTATAATTGAAAAGATCATGTGTCAAAAACTTTTTTGTTGTGATAATTTTTATGAAACAGCCATGATGGCTAAGGATCCCAGTCGGTAAGGCTCTTGCCTTGTATGAGAAGGGTCTCAGGTTCGTGCACGGACGTTGCCAAAATGACTGCCTATCTATAAAGCCCAAAACCAGCTAATAAGTTCAATGAATAATGCCCCATGTAGTGGGAGTGCATGTTAAATATGCTCCAAAGTTCTGACAACATGCATGATGTCGCCCTTTAAAAAAAAAATTGTGTAAGGTTCCTACAGGTGTTGGCTAGTCACTTGACTGTGGTTCCAAATTTCGACAGCCGTTGCCAATAGCCCTCCTGTAGCTCTAATGTAACGATAATTCAACTGCACTATAATAGCCGGCTTCGTTTTGTGTTTCGTTGCCAAGCAACAAAAGTGCCCAAATGTGAAATATATTAAAATTCATATTTCATCCAACTCAATAGATAAAGCAACCCTATGTTAAATCTCAAAGCTTTTCAAATGTAGTCAATGAACAGACCGGCCATCTATAATAATAAAAGAAAGAGTCTCAAATCCGATCATTTTTTCTCTTTCCTGATGCCATCGGCTGAAAAAATTAAATAAAACTTTGAACGAAAACATTTAAAATTCAAAATGTTTATTTTTTATTCTTTTGCCATTACTTTCAGAAACTAAATTTATTATTTGAAAAATAATTGACACGTTTCAAGTGACGTAATTCCGCCAGTCTTCATTCCCGGATTTTATTGTGGGTTTATTTGATGATTTTTTCATTGATTTTTCTGTTGACTGCATGTATGCATATTTAAGCAATAAATGTATAGTTAAGCTATTACTGAACTAGGATGGTTAATAAAGGCCATCGCACTAGAGCTATTAGTGTGTTATGTCTTTATTTTTTCGCCAAATACGTTGCCAAACTCGCCAAATTATTAACTAAAATTCGCCAAATAGGCAATTTATTTTATAAATAATTTATAAGCTGGTCGGTTGTTCGAAGGTCATTGTGTTAGAGCTGTATAATGGGTGTGGGTAACTATATCTATTTTCTCGCCAAATGATTTCCCAAAACGCGCCAAATGAGCTAACAGGTTTTATGTATTTATGAGGGAATTGTGATGAGATTTATTAATGCAGTTTATAGCGTATTTTTCATTTTGGAATTTTAAGGCAATGAAACGGGATTTTATAATTTATAACGAGCGGAAACAATAAGAAGTTTATGATCCTATAACAGGGTATATGGTACACATATTTTTAATCTATTTGATTTTTTTTTTATTCCGTGCGAAGAACGGGTATAAATTTGCTAGTTATATCATATAGCTGCACCAGTTTTATAATTTCCTTTTTAGCTACTGCAAATTAACAGTATTGCCCATGAGATGTATGTAAAAATAATGACAGTAAAAAAATTTATAAATATTTTTATTAATCTTACATTTTAAAAATGCACATTTGCTATATATAAAAATAATGTAAAATGTTTTATTGACTGTAAACCATTATTTAAAAATCATTGACATTTGTGATAGCTTTGTATTAGAATGTACTTATTATATTTTAAGTAAATAGTTTTAATAATAACAATTATTTCTCTTTTTTTTTCTAGGTGCTGGTCAAGGTAAATGCTTTAATTTTTTCTAAAAAATACTGTTCTATATCATTTTAAAAAATTGCAGTATTTTAATTTATGAAACAAAACATCTTTCACTCAAGTATTTAAAACCAACCCTGAAAGACTGAATTTTCCCTAAACTTTTCAAAAGCCTACTGAACACTAATTTAAATCTATTGTATCACTATCTTTGTATGTACTCCTTATACTTCATTTGTATAATTTAAATATTAATAGCATTTGAAATGTTATTTTGCAAAATATCTTCCTTTGCAATTTGTAAGGTAATTATTGGGTTTTGAAACACAAAGAAACTAGCAAAATTTTCTCAGAATTTATTTTTAAAAGAATACCTCTTTATGTTTTTATGTGCCTAGATGTTGGAAGAAGTTGTATTTTGTTGACTATTGGTGGAAAGAATATTATGCTGGATTGTGGAATGCACATGGGATTTAATGATGATGTAAGTTATTTTTTAAATTAAAGTCCTTAGGAATTCATTTAAACTGTATATATGGTTTTAGCTAAATGCATGTTTTGAATTATTAACATAACTAAATTACTTAAATAATCCTTCAAAAAAATAACCAATATGTATTCAAAGCTATGAATATTTTTTTAATAAATAAAACTAACAGAAAATGTTGTTAATGACTTTATTCATAAGTATATTAAGAATTTTTCTTTTACATTCACAAATTTTATTTTTATTTCAACTTATTTTCAGAGACGTTTTCCAGATTTTTCTTTTATTTCACAAGGGAACTTGAATCAACATTTATCTTGCGTTATAATCAGGTAACTTTTGTGATATTTTACCACTAGTTTTTGTTATAAATAAGCTGTTGCATAAAAATTTTATTTGAATCTTTTAAATATATTCATATGCAGTCAAATCTATCTTGTCTTAATTTACATGGATTGAAAAAGTTTTTGAAAGTAAAATTGATGTTCTAGAGTTATATTGATTTTGAGGTAAAAATGCTAAAGTTTCTTAAAATTCGAGGTACAAACAGCTTTTAAAGCAGCAAACTTTTAAAATATGCATGTTATTGAGATAACCAGCTTTGAGATTGAAAAGTTCAAATGTACAAGGTATAGAAAACATAAAGCTGATTAAAGTACATATTCTTCACTTTGTTATTTTACTTAATATTGCTATGGTACTGATTTTTGTGTATCATTTTAACTTAAATTTTTGTTACTATCTACATACCTTCTAAAAAAAAATTAATTATAGTTTTATACGCATTTGTTTTATAAAGAACTGTGTGCCATGAAAAGTCTAATAAAGGTACTTTTTCATTTTATGGGCACAAGCGATAGTTGCCAAAAATGTACAATCCCCACCAAACAGAATTCATAAATAGTAATTTTTAACAGTCTATACTGAATTTTGTTGCCAAGATTCCGTTTGAAGATATTTATGACTGCCAAATCAAAAGAACCATAATAAAATTAATTTTTGAAACTATACAGTCTAAATTTGACAGAGCAAAATAAAAGATGATGTGGTAACAGATGATAGAAACATAAACAATAACTGTGTATGTATTAAACCATAGAATTCAAGATTAGGAATATAAAATCGGTAAAAAAAAAACCTAATTTTTTCTTTAAAAAAATTGATTAAACTTTTAACGACACTTTTGAAAAATATTAATTTATCTTTTTAATTTTTATTTAAATCATTTTATTATTGCAGTCATTTCCATCTGGATCATTGTGGGGCTCTTCCATACATGACAGAGATGGTTGGATACAATGGTCCAATTTATATGACAATGCCCACAAAAGCCATTTGCCCTATACTTCTGGTAAATATTTTAACCTTACTAGTTCTTCTTATAGTACTGTGTTTAAAAACTATGTGTACTTACTAAATACTCTTTAGATAGCAAATATTATATTTAAAATTAGTAGGTAATTACTTATTTAGGCTTGTTTACGAATTAATATTGCAAAATACACAAGAAATAAATTGGATAAAATGCAGGATTATTAATGAAATTATATGTATGATGCCATTCAAATTGTTCTAACGAACCACTAGACAAATGTATCACTGTTTTAAAACCACTCTAATTGATTTCATTTTTCAAGAAGTTTAGAAACACCTGCATATTCTTGTGGATAACAAAACTAATAGTTGCATACTACATAACACTTTACGTCATTTCTCGTTCTAGTAACAAACTTAGGAATTTTTCTTTTTATATATCTTTGTAAAATCCTAAAATATTCTCTTTATTATTGTTAGTTATATATTAATATTAAGTATTTCTAAGTAGTACTATTGATTATTTTTAATTTTTTGATTTATGACCTATCCTGTAGGAGGATTATAGGAGAATAACTGTTGATAAGAAAGGAGAGACCAATTTTTTCACTTCCACCATGGTAAAAGATTGTATGAAGAAAGTTACAACAGTTGGTTTGCATGAAACTGTTCAAGTAAGTTTTATTAATCAACTAAAGTATAAAGCAATAGCCATAAGGGCCAACGTTTTTCTTAGCTGAACCTTTTACTTTAAGTTTCAATATTTTTTATACAGTTGAATTCAATATAATATTATTGTTTTAGTTGATAAAACAATAATATTATATTGAATTGGTTCAAATGTCTCATCAAGACTTTAAAATCCAATATAATTTGCATAATCTATTAAATTATGTGTATTATAAGGAAAACTTACAATTTCTAGACAGATATCTAACACAGGGCTACAAAAATAACGGTGCCTAAATTTTCACAACTGATTTTAGTCACATTTGGGTTGCACGATTCTAAATATGAAATCAATTTTTCTCTAACAACTCTACTTTTTAAGGTATTCAAGTTTTTTGTGTAAGGAATGCTTAAAAACCATAATTTTAGTTTCAATCTTTTTTTTTTAAATAATCTATTTGTTTCTTACTTAGTTTTTGATGATGAACAGGAAACTGGTTTTCAATTTTCTCTACCTCTAACGGATTTGTCGGGGGCTGGGGAACCCAGTCGGTTAGGCATTCGCCTAGCATGCGAAAGGTCCGAGGTTCGGGTGCGGGCATCGCCAAAATAACTGCTGACCTATAAACGACCTGTGCAGCCAAAATTGTCCGACGAATAATACCCCGTGTAGATGGAGTGCACGTTCCTTCAAAGTCCTAACGCTGTGTACGATGTCGCCCTTAACGGTTGCGTTGGGTGCCTACTGAGGTGTTGGCTCGTCACTTGACTGTGGTTCTAAAATACGACACCCGTCGCCAATAGCCCTCGTGTAGCTCTAGTGCGATGATAATTCAAACTAAACTAACGGATTGGTCATAATGTGGCTTTTTATCTAAAAGTAAGAAGATGCAACTTTTTCAAGCATAACTAAAATCAGTTCTAAAATACTAGGCACTAAATTATCACTGTGTAATCTAACTCTCTCAGAGAGAACTGTCAGCACATTCATGTAGATTTTACCATATGGTCTTTGGCTAACTGATATTTTATTTGCTTGATTTCTAGGTTGATGATGAACTGGAAATCAAAGCTTACTATGCTGGTCATGTATTAGGAGCTGCAATGTTTCTTATAAAAGTTGGATCACAATCTGTTGTCTATACAGTTAGTAAAATCTCATTACACTTTTTGATATAGTAAAGTTGAAGTTTCCACAATTTTTTTTATTCATGTTTAATCGTTAAATGAAAGCTTCCTATTGTTAGTGCTGCATAATTTTGCAAAATATATATTGTTGAAATAGATGTTAAAAATGAATAAATAAACTCAAGAATGGGCTTTCTAGAGTACAGTGTGACAGACATACTCATTAAATCTGTGGAGTCCAAATTCCCAATGGTATTAGTGTATGACGTTGCTGAAAATTCTGTTGTTGTCATATCAGGTTTTAGACCTAATCACTTGACTGCTGTTCTAAATGACAAGGATTAAGTCGCTGTTTTAAAATTCTTATAAATATCTGAAAGTATTAAAACAATTTTCTATATTAATGATTATGTTCACTATTAAATGTAAAGATTATATGAAATATGAGCTTAAAAAAAGCAATTGTTAAAAAAATGTAAATTAAAATATGGAATCGATTAAATAATGGAATAATTACAAGTGGTTAGAAATGGCAGCAGGAAATGATTATCAACCCAATAACCTTTCCCTGCAAAAATCTTTAATTTCACATCAGTTTTTAATTGAAGAGTTTATTGAAAGAACATGGTAAGTGACAAAAAGGTGAAAATGAACATAAAAATTTCTCTTTTACACTTAGATATGTTAAAAAAGGCACTTAGAAAAGGTAAAAAATATACTAAACTGACAGTTCATGAAAAGGGAGAATCTTGTTATCTTTAAAGGAGGGAATAACATGTTCATTGCCACAAAAATCATAAAGTGTCACTTAGCACGTTCTTCCACTAAGCTCATCATTGTGTTCCAGGGCGACTTCAACACCACCCCTGACAGGCACTTGGGTGCAGCGTGGATCGACAAGTGCCGCCCTGACCTCCTTATCACAGAGTCTACCTATGCCACCACCATACGAGACTCTAAGCGCTGTAGGGAAAGGGATTTTCTTACGAAGGTCCACGACTGTGTGGAAAAAGGGGGAAAAGTGAGTAGCTAAACTGGGTAATAAGTGTCATTAAGACCTAATGACTGCGAGTTTCCAAACCAAAGCGCCTCTGTGTTAATCCAATGGACAAAAAAACATTCGGTCTTATTCCCCTAAAAGCCTATTTTAGAAGCAGGATTTGTCCAGTTGGTATTGCATTATTTATAATTCTATCGGCTACAGTCAAGCATTCTTTGACCTCGGATCGATTCACAGATTCCCACACTGTTTTCCAATAAATATAAAATGCTGACAAAATCCAATAACAAATACTCTGAGTTCACTGGGACACACATTCTCCTTAAATTTGTTAGAGTTCAAATTTCTGAATTTCCTGTATTTTTTTTTTTCTAACCGATCCCAATTCCAAGTAGCACTTAACTATAACTATTTATTAAACTAAGCCATAGAAATTCATATTTAAAAAATGTGTCAAAAACTTGCCTTAAATACTTTATCCTAAATGTATAAAATATATAATTTAAATACTCCTTTAAATTACTTCCACTGTATCATTATATAAAAAAACATTTTGTCCTTGAAAAAACTTGCTTAAAGTGGTTTGCCGTTCGAGTACTAGCATTTCCATCAGGATAATAGAAATTGACCCCAAAATCTGTGCCAAGCAAAAACAATTTAATATAAAAATGAATGCTTTATTTCATGCATAGCATTTTACAATTAAAAAACAGATTTTAAGCTTAATAAATAAATTGAATATTTCTCATATTTTTTATTTTTATTTCTTGTTTTTTTTAGGTTCTTATTCCAGTTTTTGCATTAGGGCGAGCTCAAGAGATGTGTATCCTTCTTGAAACTTATTGGGAACGAATGAATCTCAAAATTCCCATCTACTTTGCTGTTGGACTTACTGAAAAGGTACTGAAACTTTACCATACATTTTAAAATCTATTTTAGTCTTTATCTTACAAAGTTTTCAGTTATATTTTGAACATTTAAATACTCTGGTTTTGATTAACTTCTGAGCAGATGATTTATTTTGAAAAAAAAAGTATTTTCAAGTTAAATAAAAATTAAATCACAATTTTTATTTATTTTTTCATAATTATTTAAATGAGATGACTAGTTGGTTTTTAATTGTATTTTTACTTTTATTTTTAGGCCACTACTTTCTACAAAATGTTCATTACTTGGACCAATCAAAAGATCAAGCAGACTTTTGTGCATAGGAATATGTTTGATTTTAAACATATTAAGGTTTGTGCTTTTTATTTCAGATTTGAATTTTATTCACTTAGTGAACTTACTTTTCGTGAAAATGTGCTTGAGCTCAAAAAATAACTTTTTATGTCTACTTTTTATCTTTTTCTTGTATCATCGATAGATTTTATGAACAATATGCAGTTTATATGATTTTATTCGTTGCTTATGACAAAGGAATTTTTTTTAATCTGTCATATTTAAATTTTTAAATTTTATTTACTTTAATGGAAAGTATTTTACTTCATGTAAAGATGCTCATATGATTAATTTATTGAACTGTGCTAATTTTATCAAGAAATGACATTTATATGTATATTTTAATTTCTGGCAAAAAAATTTCAATATTATAATTTTGAAAATTTTCAGCCATTTGATCGAGCTTATGTAGATAACCCTGGACCTATGGTTGTGTTTGCTACTCCAGGAATGTTACACTCTGGATTATCTGTGCAAATTTTTAGAAAGTGGGCACCAAATGAAAATAATATGGTTAGTAAAAACCTTTTTGTAAATATATACTTCACCAGTTCTTCATAAAGGTTACAAATGAATTAACTAATGAAAAATATTTTTTGGTCAAGAGGTATTATTTTTTAAGAGACTAAGTTAATGCACTTATTTTATAATTTAGTTAAATAAGATTAACTTATTATTTTTGTACTTTAAAGTTAAACATTTTTCTTTATTGTTATTCAGTTTTTATTAATTTTTTTTAATTTATAAAATCAGGCAAATGAGTTCAATTATCAAATAATCAACCTTAAAATATTGGAAAGTATTAAATTGTATTAAGTAATAATTTTGTTTTTTGTTTAAATTACCTAACTATTTGTTCTTAAAATTCTTAGTTGATAATGCCTGGATATTGTGTAGCTGGAACCGTTGGACACAAAGTTATAAGTGGTGCAAAGAAGATTGAATTTGAGAATAGACAAATTGTAAGTACATTTTTAAAAAATGTCAAAATTTTGCTAATTTTCTTTTTATTAACTTTCAGTACCCTATTACCCTCTGTCATAAATATTTAATCTTATTACAGTTTTGTTTTCAATTGTTGATAATTATTTAAAGCACTGTTTATAATTTGTGTTTTTTTATTCAAAAATAAGTGCTTAATGAAATTATCAAAATTCAGGTAAAACTTGCATATATATTTTTGAGTTCCTTGTTTTCTATATTCTGACTAAATTTTTTTGTTAAATCAATTCTGTTTGATAAAATAAAACAATTGAAAATTTGTTTGTACTATCAATTTAAATTTTGTTTTAAATGTGATTCCGCAACAAACTTTACATTGTAACATGAAAGTTTACTTTTTTTTAATCTTAGCCATCATTTATGTTTTAAAGTTTTAAATATCGTTCAGGTGGAGGTGAAAATGTCTGTTCAGTACATGTCATTCAGTGCTCATGCAGATGCAAAAGGCATCATGCAGCTCATTCAGCATTGCGAGCCATCCAAAGTCTTGTTGGTGCATGGAGAAGCTAGTAAAATGGAATTTCTGAAAAAGAAAATTACTCAGGAATTAGGTAGTTGATTTGTTGTTATCTAAGTATATATTATTTTTAATGTTGGGAGGTTTGTACTGAATGTGGTTGCATCAATATTTCAAATGTTATTTCTAAATTCTAAATATATTCATGAATATTCTTTTCTTTTTATAATTATTATTTATTTTGATAGTTTGTGCTGAATATCGTAATAATTAATGCTTTAGATACATTACAAATGCTTTGATAATAACTAACATACAATATATAGGCTTTAATTTTGGATAAAATATGATGACTAACAATAATATACATTTCAAAATTTAAAAAAACTTATAAAAGTCAAACAATTTTTTTTTCCTCATTTATGATGTCTTTGAATATTATTACTCAATTATATACCATATAGTTATACTTTGTACGGAACAACTGTTTCATATCTCTCAACTCGCACTAAAAATTCTAGGAAAGGAGTGTTTTATGCCAGCCAATGGAGAAACTGTGTCTTTTAACACTCCTGTTTCAGTACCTGTAGACACCTCTCTCACTTTGGTAAAGAAACAACTTTTCCAGGAAGGAGGTAGGATATCAAGAACTACAATTTTATAAATTTGCCTTTCATAATCTGTTACTTTAAACCTATTTAAAGCCATTAAATTGAATCATACTCTTAGCACCTTGTATTGAATGATCACCACCTTACTATGTATCAGAAATAGGATTCATTATTCCAAGGCCCCCATAATTTTAAATGATATAGATATTGTTTAAGATTTAAAATAAAGTAAAAATTAAAAATCAAGGTATTATATTTATTATTTACAATTCTAAAGGATCCGAATCTTTTAATATGTATTTGATAAAGGATTGCTCATAAAGATATTTGCATGATTTTTTTATTTTTTCGAAATTGGCTTATTTGAATCTGGATAAATTGCTTATTCGAATCTGGATAAAAAGGATGATTTTGATAGATATTATTCATCAAAGGAAAAGTTTAGCACTTTATAGGAAAAAAATATTGCCAGACAGTATTTTGGTTGATGTTTGTCATTACATAAAGAAAATTTTTTGCTGCAAAATTTGCTTAAAAAATCTTTTGTAAATTGCTGCACAAAAACACATGATTTTACTTAAACATTGCTTCTTTTTTTAGGTACCAGTAATCCTTTAAAAAGAAAAAATATTCTACATGGCATGTTAGTCATGAATAATAATGTAAGTTCACATAAACTCGATGAACTTAATATAATGAATATAAATGTATTAGTTCCGTGCATTCTTCAAGACTCAGAAAGACTCAGTGCACCTTTATTACAGCTGTCAATAAACTCTCTGGTGGTATGAGACTTCCCTTGAACCGAGAACCTGTCTTTGAATCTCATTTTTTCTCCGGCTTTTTGCACCATGCAAGGGCTTCTTTCGACTTGGTCGTACCTATTAAAAAGAGTTCATCTATCCCGTCAGAGCTTAGGACTCTTGCTTTAAGTACCATATACGAGAACTATCCTATTGAACAGTGGACACATCTATATACTGATGGCTCCACAGTTGATAGAATGGCGGGTGCCGGTGTTTTTTCAAGCGCATTTCAACTGAGGGATGCAATTGGTCATTATCATGATAATTTTGATGCAGAGTTGTATGCAATCTGTATGGCTCTTAGGGCAATTGAAAACATTGATAAAGAAAAAGTTGTTCTGTTTATGGATTCTAGGGCTGCCATTCATACAATAACAAATTATTCTAGAGTACTTACTTCCCTTGAATTTGAGTGTAAAATACAAATTAGCTCCTTGATTGAATTAGGGAAGGATATCACTCTACAATGGATCCCTAGCCACTGTGATGTGCCTGATAATGAGCATGCAGATACACTCGCTAAAGAAGGCTGTTCTCTTGACCAACCCATAACATGTGCCCCTCTACAAAACATTAAGCGGACCATTCAAGAACACGTTCATAAATCTAGACTTTGCCACTACAGGGATATTGCCTCCGGGAAGAAATGGTCTTCTTTCCTGGATAGGGGAATATGTACCTCCTTGCCTAGAGCTATATGTGTAGCTCTTTTTCGACTTGAGACTGGACATGATTATCTTCAGGCCCACCTGTCCAGGGTTGGCCTTACGGACTCCCTGGAAACAAATTATTCCATGAACATTTTCTTTTTGATTTAACATGATCTGATTGTTTAAAATTATCTCAGTATTATTTATTTAAATATTAATTATTTTAAGTTAAATTACACATTCAAATTATTTTAAGTTAAATTTCACATTCAAATTATTTTTACATATTATTTTATCAAACCAATAGTTTGTACAGCTATAATGCTTTTTAAAAAAATAATAAGTGGTTTAGAACTGATTTAATTTACAATAAAAATGTAATAGCAAGCTAACCTGGATATTTAATTTGCATCATTTTTGTACATTATTTCGTCACATCCTATACCATAAAATTAGTATAATTTATTAAAGTATGAATTTTAGTTTTTATCAAAAACTGAATGTGTGGCTTTAAGACTATATCCAACAAAACTATATTAAAGGGGAATGACCTTGAGTCTCCAAACCAAAGTATCTTTGTGTTAATCCTGACGAAAACACATGATTTCCAAGCCACATATCTCTGTGTTGAATAATTTTGCAAACATTTTTTTTATATGATAAATGTAGCTGACTTACTGTGCTCTATAATCCCCCTTTTTGAAATTGGTTCAAATATTTTGTTGTAAAATTGTTTATTGAAAATTATAAAAAGGTATTTGAACTAATTTCAAAAGGTTAACACCCTGTCGCTCAGCTTACATTTATTATATAAAAAACTGTTTGTAAACAATATTTAATGTAACTGGAGAAATGTGGCTTAGAAATTGCTTTTTCCTTTGGATTAACACAGGGGCACTTTGATTTCGAGACTCACAGTTATTCCCCCTAACCTCCCGAACAGCCTGGAAATTGGAAAAAAAGTATGGTTGTTTTTACTGCTCAGATTTAAAGTTTTTTTTTAAATCAAATTTAAGTTTACTTTTGAAGAGATGATCATAAAAACATTTCCAAATAAAAAAACGGAAGACCCGGCTTTTTCCGTATTTTGTGCATCAGTCTTTCTTACAACAACCTTACATTTTTAAATTTTAAAAATAATAAAATTTTATTTATAATGAACTTTTTCATTTTTGAATTATTTCAAGATCATATCTTCAAAAAAAAATTAATTCTGATTTTTTAAACAAATATTTCATTTAAAATAAATTTAATTTAAACTTTATGCAAGAAAAACAACCATACATTTTTGCTCATTTCCAGGCCGATCGGAAGGTTAATAAATCTTACATTATTCTACCCAACAGAAAATCCGTCTGATGGAGCCAGACGTGGCCATGTCTGAACTGGGTTTGGTGCCCCACCAGATTCGCTTCACCTCCACCCTTCTCATTGATGACCCATCTGGGGCACCCGCTTCAAGACTCACCGATGTCATATTTGCAAAGATTAAGGGGTGAGTGACATGAGCAGGTAAACTGCAGTAACCATAATGAACTGAACCAGTTTTGCTCTGAAATAATCAGTATTTCAGTATACTTTCTTATGGGTTAGAGTTATTGAGTTCTTGCATCAATGGTTTAATTAATGTATTAGATACCGCAGTTTACCTGCCCACAATAGACTGCTTTATGGATAATACTACTGTTGGTTAATCTGTAGACTTTAATTACTATTAACGTATACATCGAGAGATAGTTGGTCACTATGTATCTATACTCCTTCTGATTACAACGCAAGCTTCGAAAGCACTTAAGTGGGGCCCCCATCTGGAGCACCCCCTTCACGACTCACCAATGTCATATTTGCAAAGATCAAAGGGTGAGTGGCTAAATGTGTATAGCTTGTGTTATGGATAATTCTAGGTTAATCCGTAGACTTTAATCACTATTAAATGATACAATTAGAAATAGTTAGTGAATTGGTGTTAGTGAACGCTATGAATAGTTAGTTAATGAACTCTATGAATCGTTAATTAGTGAACACTATGAATAGTTAGTTAGTGAACACTATGAATAGTTAGTTAGTGAACACTATGAATAGTTAGTTAGTGAACACTATGTATCTGGAGGTGATTATGAAGAAAATTGATGTGGCCTGTAAATCACCCCAAATTTCTCAAAAACTAACATTTTGGTCCTTTAATGAAAAAGGTTGCAGACCACTGATCTATAGTCCTTACAATTACCATGCAAGCTTAGCTTTCTCCACCACCTGGTGTGGTTTTCCAGGAAACGGCGTGAACCTTGCTGTTTTAAGTCTACCTTGATTGAGGCTCTGTTGTGAGGTTAATCGCAACTGCTCTCCAAACCCAAGTTGGGTAGGGAGGAAAATGAAAAAGAAAAAACCCGCCACATGCTGATTCCAGAAAAACCACCTGAAGGGGTAGGGGAAGCCAAGCTTGTGTTGTAATTGTAAGTGCTATAATGTTAGTTAATTCGTAATCTAGAAGTACTGAGAGTAATTAAGAATTCCGTTTATATATCAAAGATATGTATATGGAGAATATAATATGAAAATGTGAATAATTAAATTTTTTTAATTATTATTAGATCAATTTTTAAATAAGACTTTATTTATTTTAACTGAAGCATCTATACAGTTTAAAATATATTTGCAAAGCTATTCCTCTATACTAGTAATTGTATCCTTTTATACAGTCTGCTGGAAAGTAGAAGTGTGCAGCTTGCTCCTGATTGCTCGATCACTGTGGCTTCTGTGCTGATTAAAGTAGATGTTGGGGAAGACGATACAAAAAGCATTTGTGTATCCTGGGGATATCAGGTGAGTTGACTTTAATTCTGTGTGTAGATAATCTTTAAATGACATGAAAAAAAGTGATTTTCTATGTATAGCTCTTATTGTGGGTTTTCAAATGGTCGAATGTATTTGCATTTCAAATTGCATATATTAGAAATAAAAAATATTTTTAAGAATATTTTTCATAAGCTTTATCTTATTATTGGCATTGCAGCTTTTTTCCCCATTCTTTTATGCATTAAAGAATTGCCTTCAATCGCAAGCAATTTGTGTAGGGAAAATATTTCAAGGCCAACTAATTCACCTAATTACAAAACTATCTGAGTTTTGTCAACTTTTGTCTACTGGTGCTGTTTTTAATGAGTCATTAGTTGAATTATAGTTTGTATTAAAATATTTTTACAAGAAAAGTTATGCTGAGTTTGGTGTATATCTAATACACCAAAAAAAAAAAAAAATTGAAATATCTAATCCTTTTACCTTCCAATTCTGCACAGCATCAACGTTTAAACTTGTAATGCAAAAGAATTTTTTTCATCATTATTCATGAAAAATTAAATACAACACAAAATATGTCAAAATGTAGACTTAAATTAAATTGTTTGATTTTCAAAATTCTTTGCAGGATGAAGAGTTGGGGAAATTCTTGTTGCCTGCTATCAAGACTTGGGCTACTGAAACAAAGTGATTTCCTCTGCACGGAAAAACTCATTGTTATATACAGAGGTGAACAGCAAAAAAAATGCTTTCACCTTTTTTGTAAATAGAATTATTGTGAGGAAGTATAAATAAAGTTTCCTTTTTACAAATAAAGTTTTTTAATGCTATTTCTTTAACTCCTTTGTATGGTTTTTTCTTACTTTTTAATTACTTGTAATATATTTATGATTCACTAGTTACAGGAATCAAACTTAACATTTGCAGAAGAATCCCTATAATCAATTTATAAACTTCCTTCGAGTAAAAAAAAAGTAATGTTTTTAGGCTGAAGCAAATTTTTCCTTTGTATAACGTACTCATGAAATAAATTGCAGATTTTATTTGTGTTCTTTAAGTTCTAAAAATAACATGCTTTAGCATCTGGAGAGCAGAGTTTTAAATTTTTGGTTAACAAAAAAAAACAGAGGTAAGTGTTCCTCAATTTAGCATTTAAAATTCTTCGCAGTTTATTTTTACAGCATTAAACTTTAAAAAAATAACAAGTAATTTTTTTAGAAGCAAAAGAACTTCTAAAAGATATTCCAAATTGGGGGGGGGGGGGGAGAATATGACAATCAATGAATTTCCTTGCTCATTATCTCCTAACGTTAACAACCCTTTCGTCTGCGGTAATTAATGACATCAGACGACTATTAATGACATCAACAGAAACAAAGGCGCAGACGATTCACACGTGGTATCAGGTGAACTCAAAAGAACAATCGGAGATACTCGTGGCGCCATTATTTTTCTTCTATTCCGTTTCATTCTTTTTTAGAAGGGGAATTTAAATTCAAGGCGCCTCTTTGGCGCCAGATCTTGTTTGGCGCCGAGCCGGGTGCGTGTGTAGGCCAAGATCAGATTGAGTTGCAGAGGTAGGAAAATAATAGCCAAATAAACAACAAATACAAACATTGAAATGGGACTCAATTGAAAGAAAGTAAATTGGAACTTCCGCGTTGTCCACATAGAGCCTTCGGTGAGGATTTCTTCTGTCCATGGCCCTTTGTGCAAAGATAGTCCTTTTGTGTTGTAGTCCTCGGTTAAAAAAAAAAATCGGCAGTTATGATGCCAAATTTTAGTAGGAGCTAATACAAAAAAAAAAGATAAATCGAAGGAGAGCTGCGAATAATAGCTTTACCCCCTCTTCTATGTCAGGATTAAATTTGGTAAAGGCGAATTAAAATAATTTGAATCGAAAACTGAGTTGAACAGGGAAAAAAGATTTCTAAACTTCATGCATTAGGCAGTTTTTTTTTTTTAAAAAGGCTCGCTTTGTTTTTAAAAATAGAATCTGCATTTAGCTAAAAGAGCGTAAATAATCCGCCTTTCTCTGATACGACTCTTAGTCGAAATTTGGCCCCCATCGCACAAGAATTATATTACGGTCTTCTGTTAATCTATTTTAGTCTATTCACGAGTAGTACTTTTTTTTCCTTTTACGTGAAAGGCAACGTCCGGTGATTTCCGGAATTCCAGATATTAATCGGACAACGGAAGTTGTGCGTCAAAATAATAATACAATGCGTGTAAAAAGATTCTAAATATTTAAAAAAAAAAAGAAGAGGAAAACTAATTTTAATGAAATAAATTCACCGTTTATGTTTTTCTAAGCTAACTTTTAAGATATAACTTTAAAGATAAGTACTGTTCACAAAAAAAATTAGAAAATTTATTTTTATAGCTTTTAATTGCCAAAGTCATACCAAAATTATAAATTTTAGTTTTTACACAAACCAGATCATATCCCTCCCCTTAAGAAATTTTTCGTTATTTATTAGGGACTGGACGTAAAGAATGTGATGCTGCCATCTATCGACATGAAACTTTAAATAAGGTTATAAAGGACGGTTTTTAGTTTCCACACTACGCTTATAACACAAATGTGACAAATAGGTTTGCAACTGCTATACTATACTATACGCTACCTAGAACCGCTTCCACACACTATTTATACACTTTCGAGAGAAAACTGTCAAACGGCTTTAGCTTATTCGAATCCAAACTTTAAAGAGCAAAAAATAACCATTTTCATTAATTTTCTTTCGCAGGTTTAATTCAAATACTTTATCGCTAGTCCCTTTTGAATAATTACGTATCTTTTACGTATTTAACGAAAACGAAACTCATCAAACACTATTTAACTTTTTAATTTTTCCGAAATTAAAAAATAACATATTTTTATGCTAAAAAAACATTCTCTGTTGCGCTCCATGTTATGACGGCATTCCAAACTGATTTCTGTTACAAAAATAAATTTTCCTCAATAATTGCATTTTAAATAATGGACATCTTTCACGTTTTGATAGTGGCAACAGAAATGCTAAATGAAAATAAATTCTTTCTCGGGGCTCGATTAGTAAATTTTTCCTTTCAAATTTACAGACACATGAGAATGGACGTGACAAATTAGGTTGGTTATTAATTTATGCTTAAAGAAAACTTCAAGAAACAAAATCACTTATAAGAACAATGCTCACTAATTAGTCACATATTATAGAGCCTATAGTTAGCTAACTCGTAAGGCCTGCTCCACCTACAATAGAAACCACAAACTATTCTGTAACTAATTCCCATTGAAAGTAGTTATAAACACCAAATTAAATTCTGTAAGATTTTACACGTACGCAAGACACCTATTTCTCAGAGACTTACTAAGCTTACAACTAACCTGGTGAAATCACCAATGACGTATGGCTCGTAAAAGAGCGTGAGTCATACTCAAAATCCACCCACCACCCCTTTTACACGCATGAAAAACGTTTGAAAAATCAAGTGTACTTTTTTTGGAAACGAACTCAACTTGGCCGGAAATAGTACTCGGAGGTTCTATTTGTGGAACTTTTCCGAGTTGGCTTCCGGACTAACCCAAACCATTTCTTTTTTCATACAGTGGCAGACAAAAGTGTTCGCATACCTGGGAAATTTTAGTATTTTTAAAAAGGTCTCAAAAGTACTAAAATATGTATAAAATGATTTTGATAACTTGCAACACATATTACGGTCCAAATTTTTGAGCATAAATACTTTCTCTAATGAGGTTTGATGGCGAAATGGAGCTTGATCATAAACGCTTTGGACCATGTTGATCTTAAAAATCTATAGAAAAAATATTAGTCCTTTTAATGAAGTATTAACCAAACCAAGAGCTGAATTTCTGTATCGAACTCAAATGTATTTTTAAATATTTAAGGAGATATAAACATTTAAAGTAAGTGACAATGCGTTCTTGCGATTAATATCTATATATATAATACTCTTATACGGCACCCAAATTTCCTTATATTTCTATCTCTGGAATGGCAACAATCGAAATGAACAAAAATACTACTAATTTTAAAATGACCGACTGAAAACAACAAAAAAGTGTTTCTTCAGGAATGGCTTGAAAAAGGGAAAAATAACTATAAATAGTATGCACAAAACATAGTTCGATACGGCAGAAAAACATTGAATGTATTTTTTTGAGAAAAGCACTACGAAATAACACAAGTATTGACAATCAAGTTTAAAAAAACAACAACTTTAGGATAGAATCAGTAAGTTTAAATTTAAACATGCATAATATTAGGGACGTTTAAAGTTTGAAAATTTAAATTATAATTTCTAGCGACTGAACTACCAAATACTATCGTTTAATAAAAAAAAAGAAAAATTAAAATTGTTTTTAAACATAGTTTCTAAGCGTTGACGGCTACCACGATTTCCAATTTATTTACAAATGGATCTTATTCAAACAGCGACATATTTTCGCAATGATAACTATTAATTTATAAGCATTAATTTGTATTTATGTTATTTTAAAAGGATACTAAAGGCAGTTAACCTATAGGACCATGTCCGGCTTTGGCGCCAGTCGGAAAATGTCGCCAAGTCAAAATGACAACAAACCGAGCGTCTGCCAAGTCTGTGAAATTACAACAAATAATTACTTAAAGTCTTAAAATGCTACTCAAAACTGAAAATGTCTGCTGAAGGAACATAAAAGATTTCCTTATTAAAAATTACCTTGGCATTTGCGATCGTAGATCGCGGCGATATTTTAAAATAAGAAAATCCAAACTCAACAGTTTGCTGCAAGTTCAAAACAATGTGCACAAAAAATAATTTAAGAAATGAGTTATTTTTATAATTAATGATTAATAATATTTGAAATATATTAATACGATTTAAGAATTCTTAACGATGAAAGAAATGGACAGGATTAACTTATAGAGAAAGTAGCAAAATAAATTCTCTAATGCAAACAGAATACATAGAAAAAATAGAACTATTTGATAATTATTCGTTTAAAATTCTATCTGTGGCGATTTTCGTAGCCAATGGCTGCCATAATACAAATTTAGAGGGGTCACCACATTTGTCGAAAAAAGACGGACATGTGTGCTAATTTAAGTTAACCCTTAAAGGCTAGACTAAAATAATTCAATGAACAGTAAGCGAGCGAAGCGAGCCTGGATCGCGAAGCGATTCAAAGGGAACTGCGCAAGCAGTTCCCGGGGGTTGGCGAGCGATAGCGAGAAGGGGGCGTGCCCCCTAGTTGTTCATAAAATCTTTATTTTTAGCTTCCACACTACGTTTATAACATAAAAAGTGGAAGGTTTTATAATCGTTCAGTCCGTCTGTCTGTCTGTCTGTCCGTCTGTCCGTCACCCACTTTCATAGAAAGAACCACAAGTCCCACAGACAAGTGGGATACGTCATTTTGAAGCAAAAAATCAGATTAGGCTACATTATAAATTTCATTAAATTTTTTTAATTAGAAGTTTATTTAAAGTTTAAATACTAAAAATTTAATCTACATTGAAATAACATGCAAAATCCATTTTTATTCAATATTTTCACTGTTGCCATTTCGTTAAACGTACGAGAAACTTTATTTTAATAAAAATAAACTCTTTTGAAAGAATATTTATTTATGCGTAATAATTCAGTTTGGATTGTTGTAATATCACAATAGAGTTCTTTTGATGGTTTATTATATATGTATGAAGAAAGATGCATAGAGAATTCTAACTTGGCATAAAAAATATGCAAGTTTCGCTTTTATTTTTAAAGCATCAATTGCACTAATTATATATTTTTTTAACTGTAAATTAATTTAACAAACAATAATGACTGAATTTTCGAAAGAAATGTAAATGGTAAATTGTGGCGACACAAAGATATTTATTAAAAAAGATTACATTATTATTCTTCGAACTTCAAACAAATTTAGTAAACGATAAAGTCTAATTATTAAATTTGAGAAAGAAGATTAATGCAAATTTTAATTTTGGCGTTTAAAAGTTTGAATTACAAATAGCTAACGGCCCTGTTTGTTATTAGAATTAAATCCCTATTGCCATTCGCAACAATCGCCCGAGAAACTTAATTCTTTTAGACAATAAATTAAAATAAATATATTTTTGCGACATCGATCAGTTTAAAATGACGTCAAATATATTTCACTACGAGATTCTTTGTATGTCGATTTGAAATATTTTCAT
This sequence comes from Oedothorax gibbosus, assembly GCA_019343175.1. Classification (NCBI taxonomy): domain Eukaryota; kingdom Metazoa; phylum Arthropoda; class Arachnida; order Araneae; family Linyphiidae; genus Oedothorax; species Oedothorax gibbosus. Next base: position 24,121,689 of record CM033270.1, read on the forward strand.
TCTATTTAAAAGCGAGAAATATTACATATTATATTTTGAACTATAAATTAAATTTTGCAAACGATAAGTTATAATTATTGAATTTTCGAAATAAAATAAATAAAACTAGCCAAATTTAGCATGTAAATGTTTAATATAGAATTAATGCTGTGTTTGGCTCCTTTTTACCTGTTTAACACAAGTTTTGTGTGGAAGCGGGTTAAGTGACAGATTCTGTTACAAACCTACTTGTTTTTTATTAAATTAGTCAAAACTTTATGATCATTTGACAAACTGTGAACTTAACATAAAAATTTTAGCGCAAAATATTGATTTAAAAGGAAGTTATAAGAATTAATAGCAATTGCTTCTTTTCTACGCATGCGTACGAGATATTTCAAATTTTATTTGCATGATTTTATTTTAATCTACTTTGGCCCACTCACATGTAAACGGCTGCCTCATATTTATAAATTTGTTTATTTATTGTAGTTTAGTTAAACATTTTTAGCATATAAAATATTTTCTTAACTGAAAACTGAAAAAAGAGGAGCCCGTCTACTAAGAAAGGTGCCGTATACATTTTGTAGACCGCCTACTAACTTTGTGAAGGATTCCTTTTGTTTTCCCCTACTGCGTCAATCTCTCAACCGCGTTTGTTATAATTTATACAACAAAAAAAATATTAAGCACACGGATCTGTAACCATTGAAACCCATCTGTTAAAATCGATGCAAAAATCGTCGGAGAATCCGGTCTATTTTGAGATATCGGATGTTAAGAAATATTGCTACTCTCTTCCTGGTACATGGATTTTTCACACGTGTTCGACCCCTTGTCTCCTCACTCTCTTGTTAGGAGCTTGTCTTTATCTTGAGAAGCGTGTTCTGATTCTTATCTTTGAGAGTGAGCTCTTCTCCTCATCCTTGGAGGTAGTTGCTGAGAAACATCCCAATCATGAAAAGTAGTCAAGTGATGATTATGTAGTGCCTAAATTCTCGTTCCTCAGTTTAAAACAAGTAGGTTTGTAACAGAATCTGTCACTTAACCCGCTTCCACACATTTGTGTTTTACAGGAATAAACACGCCAAACACAGCATTAATTCTATATTAAACATTTACACGCCAAATTTGGCTAGTTTCATTTATTTTATTTCGAAAATTCAATAATTATTACTTATCGTTTGCAAAAATTAATTTATATTTCAAAGAATAAATATGTAATATTCCTCGCCCATTCCTGCACATTTTTATGCCAAGTCAGAATTTTCTATGCATCTTTCTTCATACATATATAATGAACCATCAAAAGAACTCTATTGTGATATTACACTGTAAAAAAAAAACCTGTTGTTTTTACAGTTAAAAACTGTCAACTTAGACGCCAGTTAATAACTTTTTTTTACAGTTTAAAACTGTAATTCTTTTACAGGAAAACTGTAATTTTAACAGAGAAAAACTGTTTAATTTAGCAGGGAAAAACTCTTAATTCAATGGTTTTCCCCTGTAAATTTAACAGTTTCTCCCTGCTAAAATAAAATACCCAATACTAGCCCTCGCGACCGAGTAATTACTTAGTCGCAGAAGGTTCAGTATTGGGCTCGCACGCAAGAAGTTCCTGGAAGAGGTATGGACCGGGCCCGGTTTTGATCCAGGAACCTCTTGCGTGCGAGCCCAATACTGAACCGTCTGCGACAAAGTCATTACTCGGTCGCGAGGGCAAGAATTGGGTATTTGTGCTGAACGATGATCTCAATCACGTGACTCTTTGCTCGTCTTCAAATTTCCCCCGCGGGCAGGTGCATTTGATGGATTGTGAGTGTGACGTCACGTTAACGAAGATAAATACAGTTATTAACTGTTTTTCTAAAAAACAGTTTTTAACTGTAAAAAATAATGTATTTAACTGTAAAAACAACAGGTTTTTTTTACAGTGTACAACAATCCAAACTGAATTATTACACATAAATAAATATTTTTCTTTTTTTTTTCAAATAAAGTTTCTCGTACGTTTAACGAAATGGCAACAGTGAAAATATTGAATAAAAATGGAATTTGCATGTTATTTCAATGTAGATTAAATTTTTAGTTATTTAAATTTTAAATAAACTTCTAATTTAATTTTTTTAATAAAATTTGGAATGTAGCCTAATCTGATTTTTTGCTTCAAAATGACGTATTCCACTTGTCTGTGGGACTTGGATGGCAAAAGTGAAATATTGAATAAAAATGGAATTTGCATGTTATTTCAACGTAGATTAAATTTTTATTTATTTAAATTTTAAGTAAACTTCTAATTTAAGTTTTTTAATGAAATTTGGAATGTAGCCTAATCTGATTTTTTGCTTCAAAATGACGTATCCCACTTGTCTGTGGGACTTGTGATTCTTTCTGTGAAAGTGGGTGACGGACGGACAGACGGACGGACAGACAGACGGACTGAACGATTATAAAACCTTCCACTTTTTACGTTATAAACGTAGTGTGGAAGCTAAAAAAAGGCGTTCTCCATTAAAAATAAACATGAAAAATTATTTTTTCTAATCTAAGATACATACACCATTATTTATCCATACATTTTTTCAGTCTAGTCATTCTCTATGACCTTGCTTAGTACATTTAAGTAACTGAATTATATCACCTCTACGATTAACTATTTAACCATGTGGTGTAGTATACGTATTTCGACTTCTTTATTAATCCATGTATAAAAAAACTCGAACGTTTTTGTAGCCGTTACTAAACTTTTACTAGTAATGACATATTTATAGACGTACATTTACCCTAAACCACATTAAAAAAATTAAATTATGCCTTTTAATCAGACGAAGACTTAGACTTTGAAAAGACGATGTTCTTGATGAAATCTAGTAACCTGACTATGTTATCGTTTGTCTAAAGGACTTATAAGATGGAATAGATGGCAAAAGGATATATTTGTAAAATAATAAATCCCTAAATATATCGCTGACCTATCGCCGAAATTTCCGAGGACCAGTAAGCAACGCAAAGCAACTGATCTATATGACGAATAGGATTTTCCGTCAATAAAATTTAAGAATTCTTTAGTGTGTTGAGTAAATTAGGTATTTATAGAATTATGAAACATGAGTCTCCTGTTTTTATTTCCCTAATAAATTTCAATTTTCCATTTATTAGTGAAATAACAAATCCCCAAATCGCTCTCTTTGACCTATGATTGTAGTTTTCCGAGGACAGAGATGCAACGCAAAACAACTGATCTGTATGACGAATAGGATTTTCCGACAATAAAATGCCATTTTTTTTAAGTATGTTGATTAAATTAGGTTTTTACAGAATTATGAAACGTGATCCTCGTGATTCCAGACTCGTAGCTCTTGTTTTTCAGGACTCCACTCCTTATCACCCATGACGATCATCATTGCCCAAGAACTTGACCGCTAAAGGGCTTTCCCGACTGTAAAACACCGGAACTTCAAGGTCACATTCAGTGGCAGCATCAAATGTACGCGCAGTTGAGAAAAAATGCAAGTAATCGTTTTTATCGAATGGATTTCGTAACAAATTTAAGCATTCTGATTTGTAGAAATTTTATCTCACGCCTCCGGAGATGATAGGAACTTTCTTCGAGAAACTTCGTCGTATCTTCTAAATCTGGGTTGGGAAAGCATTTTTTCTCCTTATTTGAAGTTATGTTTCATCTTTCATCAATTGTGTAAAGAAGATTTATATGCAAATGTCATGCAGATGAATTGATTGATTTATCGATCATAATAATGAAAGCAGGATCAAGTCTTATATATGACAAAAATTGTAGCTTTCCAAAATTTATCTATGGTGTAATTTTTAAAAGCAAAGTTTCCTCACTAACTCAAAGCAATAATACCGTTACAAAAAGCATGATTTCAAATTTTGCAATATAATGCTAATGTATATTTTTTTAAAAATGTACAAAAACATTTATGTTATTAATAAGATTTTAATAAGCAACGTAGGGGAGAGTGGGGGCTATTGGGACAAATTTTTATTAACCTCTGTATTTCCGCAAAAATACAATAATTTTAATTTATTTTTTTACAAGTTCATAAACTGAACATTCTTTTACTTAAAAGTCATTCGACAGATTTTAAAACATAACGATATTTTAGTTGCTGAGCATTTTAAACAAACATAAAAATGTCCCATTAGCCCCCATATGTGGGGTCTAATGGGACAGGAAGCAGGGCTAATGGGACATGGTAAATATTGCCTTAATTAAAATTTAAAAAACTAGAAAAGTAATCAGAAAATGACCTGAAAACAAAATTTTAAAGCAAACATCATTTACATAATGAAATTTTTTTTTAAAAAACAATTATTTCACATTGAAAGGTGAAATATCAAAGTTCAAACTCAAAATCGAAGATGCTCCCATAATTTTTGTTGAATCACTGGAAATGATAGTTTTGTAACTAAATCTTCTAAAATTCTCCTCTTTTTGTAATAATGTTAAAATGTCCTCTTTTTCAGGGTACGTGAATTTAAAAAGAACGTCTTTATTATCTTCAAATAGCTTATCCGAAGTTCATCGCTTTCTATATCAGAATTCAATCCAATCTAATAAAGAATATTTCGCTTTCTAGCATATTTTAACAACAACAAATCATTTATCTTCGCCAATCTCTGTTCATCAGGTGTAATTAATGAAATTGCAGGTGGAAAAATATGTCATCAATAAAGCTACTTGAACTTTCACTTATTATATACAACGAAAAAACTTCAAAAAGTTTAAAATTGACGTTTTAAAAAGTTTCTGACAACTTGACTGAATAAGATATCAGTTAGTTATATAAATTCTTCAAGAGAAGCATACAATGCTAGGTTTATTCGTCCCATTTGACCCCACAGTTTCTGTCCCATTAGACCCCACAGTGTTATTATTTATAAATGATCCAACACAGAACTAAGTGTATTTCACAACAGTATTTGACATATAATATCATAATCTATGATATGTTTTCTACCTAAAACTATAGTTTAATTCATGAAAAGTTTTTATTTAATACTTATAAAAAGTGTAAAAAGAAAAGGTACACTTTTAACTTACTTTGTATTCTCCAAAACATTAATTCTTCTCTCCACTTCAACACATGCTTTTAATGGCTAATCATTAGTTGTTAAAATGTGAAGTCTAACTTTTAAAATATTGTAGGGAAGAATTTTTTTTAGAAAAGTACATTTTTCTACGCTTTTTGCCCCTTGTCCCATTAGCCCTGCGACCCATTAGCCCCACTCTCCCCTATATAACGCAAATAAAAAGTTCTTAAAAAGGCATACAGAAGTTTCGGGACTTAAAACGGTTTTCTTTTATTCAGGGCCTTTATGCACTGAAGATGGGACTTCGTTTAAGTCCCGAAACGGCTGTGTGCCTTTTTAAGAACTTTTTTTAAACTTATATTTGGGTTTTATAAGTTGCTTTTTAAACTGTTAAAATGCTTAACGTTGCTTTATTTAAACTTTTAACGTTGCTTTTTAAACTCTTAAAATGCTTAACGTTGCTTTATTTAAACTTTTAACGTTGCTTTTTAAACTCTTAAAATGCTTAATGTTGCTTTTTTTAAGAAAAAAATCTTAACGTTACTTTCTTTAAACTCTTAACGTCGCTTTTTAAACTCTTAAATGCTAAAATGTCTATTTATATGAATGGAATTTTATTTAGTACTTGTGCTCTTTTTTACAGAAAGTCAAAATTTATTTTTGAATACTTGCATGTTAAATCTTTTGTAACTTTTATAGACTGAACTCATAAAAAATTCAAATATATTAGAATAAAAATATTCGATTCCTCTAACATTTCACGCTGGACACTCTATTCCATGAATGTTTAATTTGTAAGAGTCGGCTTTTTTAGGGCGAGTCTTTACACCTATACCCGGTGGTTTCCCCTTGACAGCACCTTGGCACTCTCTCTCGTCTTGTTTATGTTCGCCGTCTCCTCTCCTTACTTGCAACCGTGGAAGGGAATCCCCTCTTCCTAATCACATTCAGCCAGCAAGCATCTTCTTCTGTTTCAAGAAAGGAGGCGAAATCCAACTAGGGGATGCAAGGGACTCGTTTAAGAAAGATTCGTAACCAGGGTTGCGAGTTGCGTAATCGTGCAATTATTGCTTTTGATTGTAAGAGGGAGGGGGTATAGTGTTTTGTAGTTTCTCTTTACTAATAAAAACACGGAAAAAATAGTTCAGTGGTTAAATAGTTTAGAATTATGTATTTTGTTTTGATCATGATGACACATTTTGATTCGTGCATTGAAAAATAAATTTTTTAAAAATAAACATTTTACCATTCATCCCAGTTTTTCCCCTTCCCTTTTCTTCTTTTTTTTATAATATTTTAACCACTTTTCCACATTATGCACAGCTTTTAAACCTTACAAAAAATACTGCACTGTGTTTGATTTCCAAATACTTTTAAATATATCTCAAAAACAAATAAAAATCGCATATTGAAGTCAAACTAGAAATGCATGTTGAACCACTTGGGCCAGGAAGGTGCTAAATATTTAAATTTTTATAACGTTAAAGGAATGATTAGCTATAAAATTAAATTTCTATTTTAACGCTAAGTGGGACTATATCTTACCACTCCCTATAGTGGGTTTCACTATTCCTCTTAGATTAGATTTTTTTTAAACTGGCAGGATTGTGGATCTATTTCTGTTCCTCTTCCTAAAATAACCCAATAATATTTCTTCCAAAAAGAACTAAGCAGCATTTCATCAAAATATAACAATTGATACAACACTAATACTTTGGGCCTCAAATTTAATTTGTAATCCTTAACAATTATTAAAAGTTCAATTTAAAATTAGAAAATTTGGGTATAAATTGGTTGTTTGTATAGCTTTTCTCAATGTTTGAATTTATCACGTAGTTCCTTTTCTACAAAACCATTCGAAGTATTCAAATGCTGCCAGGAGAATGTTCAGTGTCATGGTATTTGACGAGGGGGGTGACGCTGGAGTTCGTTGGAGCGTGGCGCCATGTACGGTGGCCAAAAAGTTACAAATAATGCAACGTAGTTCGGTTTGGAAGTTAATAATAACCACTATATACACTTGGGGGCTGGAAATGTCAATCTAGTTTAATTTTAAAATCGAGACGCATACATTATAAAGACTTTGAATGGTGTTAACACTTGCCACTTGTGAAAGAATTTTTAATAAACTTTCTGCTTGCCGTCTTTCGTTTTTGCTAAGGGTGGTGGTTAGTGGTTGTTTTAGAAATATTCAGTTGTGGCTTGGTCACGACCTGCTTATAACCTTCGTCAAGTAGAATGTACCAAACAGCAATACACACCACATAATTGGATCCATCTAATTTTTAGAACATGGCACACTAGAGACGCCCAGAATGGCTTTCACTCCCAGGGTTTTTGATCTTGTATGAAATTAGACGTCTTTCGGAACCAACAGATTTAACGAGCGTACTCTGGTATACTCGGTAGGTCTTTCAGTGTACCGGACTCGATCGCAGGACCTTCGATCCCGAGACCGAGAGCTGACATAGGCTCATAATGCGCAAGTGTGTTTCAGTAAATCATTCGTTGTCTATTTCTAGTATCAGACTTTAACAATAGGCATAACGTCCTTGTAATAAACCTGGTCAAGTGAAGCTAAGGTGGTAGTTAATGTGTTTTAAAATTCTATTTGGAAATCTACCACTGCAGTATGAATTTCGAAATAGTAGGCAAACTAGTTTTAGCTCTGGTTAAAATAACGTCGCAATAGAGCGACGCGAGAGTTATTGGCGGCTGGCCTCATAATTTCGAACTGCTATTACGCAACTAGTGCGGCACCTGAGCTAGCACTCAACGCAACCAAAGGCAAACTAGAATTCACGATTTGCCTGTTTCAGGCGTTATCCTCATGGCAATGTTCTTATGATATTAAATATTCTTTCTTTTGTATTAAATGTCATTAATACAAATTGCGCTATGCTCTGAGATAAATTCAATTCTTTTTCTCAGACCACCTGAGTTATACAAACGTATTGTTTATACGTAACGTATAAACCGATCTTATAAATGTCAGTTTTTCCAGCAACACAAATAATTTTCTAAACTTTATAAATTTTATAAAAATTTAAAAATTAGAGTATTAAGGCGTCTTTTAAAACCATTTACTATAAATTAAAAAATGTGTGAAATTTTTTATTTATTATTGTAAAAAAAAATTAAATTTATGCAGTTGAAACAAGATTATATTTTTTGCCAATTTGCTTATCCTTCAGAGGGATAAGACATGTGAAGGGTTTAGTTGCAAAACTCACATTATAAAAAGTATAGCTAAGATATAGGCCTATTCACTGGCGACTTCGCCCAATTGAATTTACGATTGTTAAAAGTCGGTAATGAAATGACCCCGAAGGCCTTTATTATCTTTATCCTTCATATGATAATTGACACACAAAGTGTCTAAAAAAAATCCTCCTTTTTTATTTCTTTGACCAATGATAATTTTGTGGTTCTAAAATACGACGCCCGTCGCCAATAGCCCTCGTGTAGCTCTAGTGTGACGATAATTTAAGCTAAACCAAACCAATGATAATTTTCTACTGTAGTATAAAATAGGTAATAGTTATGTTTTAATATATGAGAATTCACTATTTAGAAAAATTTCTACTAAGGTACAAAAATAGACTTTTAGTTTGTAACATTTTTACAAACAACCACGACAAGCCGCAAAATGTATTGTTTGTGTTTGACGATCATACAGGAAAGATTTTTTTTTTGTTCCTTTGGGTGCAAGGAGGACAAGAGGCCTCGCTGTGGGTTCTTTGACTTTACTCAAGGATAATTTTTTATGCGATTCTTTGGATGAATTTTTCGAGAAAGATGCTAAGTGTGTCAACAAAACATCTTTGCTAAAATAGAAAAATTGGTAGATTTATTTTGAGAGATATAGGGAAAAAGGTAAGCACGGCATTATTTTTTAAAACTTTTTAAAACAAACAGTTTAACAATGTATTGGAAAATTCCATGCAAAATTATCTTTTCTGTAGTGTAAGTCACGTGTGTTAAAAAGTGATTGATAATTCATTGCAACTATTAACATTAAATGAAAAAAAAGTTACCGAAATGGTTGATCTAGAGCAGTGGTTCTCAACCTTTTAAAAGCTGCCGCCCCCCTAAGGATTGGAAAAAATTTCACCGCCCCCTCTGTGAAAATCTTGTAATTTTCTAAGGTATATGGAAGAAGATTACTGAATTATAAAAGGCCAAACTTTTGAGTAATTTTGTCATACCAAATTTGTTTGAGGATAATAACATTACTTTTTTTAAATTAAAATGTCATGCAAAACAAATGCTTTAAATGTGATTTTAGGTTTTAAAAGTATATACACTTGATAAGATAATTGAAGACAAATACAGCAAAAAATATATTTTTAACTTGTGACCTACACAACAAAAATCTTCAGTTAGATGGAATTAGCCGTTAATATAATTCAGCCAAATAGATAACCAAATAACTGTTTTTTTTAATCAAAAACAGGACCAACAGGAAAATTTACTGGTTGGGTTTGAAGATCATACAGGAAAGATGGTTGTTTGTGTTTCTTGTGAGAGCAAAGAGGATATGTGGCCTCTTTGAGGGTTCTTTGACTTTATCCAAGGATACATTTTTATGCGATTCTTTGAATGGATTTTTCGAGAAGGGTATCAGTCAAACATCTTTGTAAATTTTCTAAATAGAAAAATTGGTTGATTGTTTTGGTGATTTTGACAATTTTTTGGAACTTCTGAACACACTCAACGACAAAAAACAATGTAATAATAAGAATATGCGTTTTAATAGTAAATCCAAATTGATAACCAAAAATTAATGTTTTTTGTTTTTTATTTAACCCAAACGTATAATGAACGAGCTGTAAGAATAATTTTTATCCTTAAAATTTAAAAACTATCAATTAAAGAAATATTGGAACAGAAAATTGACACATGAAAGCAGATTAAAAAAAAATAAGGGAATGCAACATAACTATTACGTGCTCGTTTAGATGTTATCTTGATAAGACATTATTGGTCCATTTTCATTGTTTCATCGTTTTGGACATTCTTTAAATGAACTTGAATTTTTTTACGTTTTACAAATTTATTAAATGATATCTGTAGAGATCAGACTTTGTCCAATTCATCTGGGGGTACCAGAGGGCGCCACAATCATCATTGTAAGTCTGGAAAGAGTGAAGCAAAAATAACTGTGACCGTGTCGTGTGTATTGGAAACTAAAAATGGACGAAGAGATGTTGTAAAATTGAAAGGACGTTTTTGTAATTTTGTTTGCATTAATCGATATTCTAAAACTAAGTTAAAATGTTATTAAATTGAGCTACTAATTTTCATCTTGTTAGTTTGTGTTTGAGTCAGCTTGAATTTCAATCACCGTAAAATAACGAACAACCACAATATCTATAAATGCCAATATAATGCACTATGACAAATAATCGTTGTGGTAGTTTACATAATACCTCTACATAGGTGGATTTTTTTTTCTACGCTGTGTGCGCCCTAAAGGAAAAACAACTTTTACATGGGCAAGTTCGTACATTATCTAAATATCTAAATTTACAAATGTTGTTTCTCCTTTTTCGCATATAATGAATGAAAAGTGAAATAAAAATAACATTTTCGAATTTATATGAAGTCTTACACTTGATTAAGAACTATTAAGTTATCATTTTTCTGTTTAGGCACACTTTAACCTTTAAGGTTGTGCTTTGTAATGTTGGTAGAAATCGTAGATCGACAAGTATCTTTCCAATTAATTTTGCTTCAAGAAAACCACGGTATATTTTGGTCACCTAAAACATTATGACCCTCTGTTATGGGAAATGAGCATTTTCGGTCTTTCAGTTCAAGCAAATCAAATATAGTTTTAAAAATAGCCTGAGTACTGTGCTTGTAACTCAAACATATTGCACAATAATTTTTATTCCATTGTATAAAGAATTAGCCAAAAAGTATGCATTTAAAATGATAACAAAATTATTTTTGTTAAACAGAAAAATCCCCAACTGTAATAAAAAAAATTAAACGACACTGAAGTAGGTATTCGGAGCTTTATACTGCAGTGGGCAGGTAAACTGCTGTAACTTCCATACTGATTTGGACCATTGTTGTAAGCACTCAATTACTTTAACCGATAAGAAAACATAATGGAAAAAAATTTATTTCAGAGCAAAAATGGTACAACTAATTTTTTTACAGAAAATAATTGCTCACTGCTTATTATCTTTAAACACATTGCAAACCGCATTTGCAAATTATCCAATTAAATTTCTATTGAAACACTTATCCATACACTATTTTAACCTAAATCAATGTAAGATAAAAAAAAATCAATGAAATAACTTCGCAATGAAAATAAATCAATTTCCAGTTATTGATAAAAAGAGCTTATATGAAATAAAGAAATTCCCATGTCTCATCTTATGTCGCAATTCTTATTACGGTCAGATCTTTAACTGATAAAACTAGATTAAAGCTGACCGGCGATGACGCAGAAAAAATATTGCGCGAATCTCCATCGCAGTCAAGCGCGCGTGTTTGGACACACATGTGCAACTAAAAGACATCTATCCGACAAGTAAAAGGTCAATATCAACATTAAATGGTTCGATAAGATATGCCAAGATAGCATTTGGTTGGGAAACTGGAAACAACTCAGTTAAGGAAATTTTGTTTTCAGAATTGGTTCTTTTTTGTAAAGTGAATGAGTTGTGCAGCTGGAACTAAGTTTGGACTACTTTTGAAGTTTCCACTTTTATCGTGTTTATAATATTAAGTTTTCAGCGAGATCATAGTGTACATGTTTTAAAGATTCGTAAACCTTCTTCAAGTCCTTAATCCCGTCTACCAACAATATTATTTTTTTTAATTAAAACCTTCTTAGTTTCTATGATTTTTCCTGCAAACTCAAAATGCTGTAATGCACTTTAATTTTAGTAATGTTAATTTTATCAGCACTATCTTAAGTACATACTTTTTATTTGTATAGTATTTTCCATAAGAGCCAAAAAAACTTTAGCCATATAATGTGAACAATTTAGTTTCTTCCGCTCATACAGATTTTGTAAATAACAGTTAACGAATAAAAAAACGTTAAAAAATTGCAAAATGTTCATATCAAAATCGATTACTTTCCAGGCTCAACACTACCAAACGAGCACTCAATATCAGAGTTTTTGTGATTTGCATCTTTTGGATAAACGTAACACTAGAAATACCAGCATCACTCAGAATATAGTCACAAGACTTCAAGCTTATAAATTCTTGAGGTGCCAAGAAGCAGAGTGAAATATAACAAGTAGGTTTGTTACAGAATCTGTCACTTAAACCGCTTCCACACAACATTTGTGCTCAACAGGAAACAAACGATTTATACACATCAGAAAGAAATTCGCCAAACAGAGCCTTTAGCTAGTTTTAATTAAACATTTAAACGATAAAATTAATTCTTTTTATTAATCTTCTTTCTCAGATTTAATAATTAGACTTTATCGTTTGCTTAATTTGTTTGAAGTTCGAAGAATAATAATGTAATCTTTTTTAATAAATATCTTTGTGTCGCCACAATTTACCATTTACATTTCTTTCGAAAATTCAGTTATTTATCGTTTGTTAAATTAATTTACAGTTCGAAAAATACATAATTAGTGCAATTGATGCTTTAAAAATAAAAGCGAAACTTTGCATATTTTTTATGCCAAGTTAGAATTCTCTATGCATCTTTCTTCATAATATAATAAATCATCAAAAGAACTCTATTGTGATATTACAACAATCCAAACTGAATTATATCGCATAAATAAATATTCTTTCAAAAGTTATTTTTATTTTAAATAAAGTTTCTCGTACGTTTAACGAAATGGCAACATTGAAAATATTGAATAAAAATGGAATTTGCATGTTATTTCAATGTAGATTAAATTTCTAGTTATTTAAATTTTAAATAAACTTCTAATTGAAATTTTTTAATAAAATTTGGAATGTAGCCTAATCTGATTTTTTGCTTCAAAATGACGTATCCCACTTGTCTGTGGGACTTGTGGATGGCAACAGTGAAAATATGAATAAAAATGGAATTTGCATGTTATTTCAATGTAGATAAAAAAATTTAAATATTTAAATTTTAAATAAACTTCTAATTTAAATTTTTTAATGAAATTTGGAATGTAGCCTAATCTGATTTTTTGCTTCAAAATGACATATCGCACTTGTCTGTGGAACTTGTGGTTCTTTCTGTGAAAGTGGGTGACAGACAGACGGACGGCCTGAACGATTATAATACCTTCCACTTTTTACGTTATAAACGTAGTATGGAAGCTAAAATGCAGGATTACACCTATTTGCTTCTAAATTTATGCAACAGTAGTCCTGTTTAAAAAATGAAACAAATAGTTTGCTGGTAGGTAAACTGGTACAAAACTGGTTGAGAGTTACACCATTCTGCTTCAAGGTATCTATTTTTTTAAAAAAATTTATTCAAGGCTATGAATGGCGTCATAGATGTCCATTTTAATAATGAGAGGTGTATTCCGGGCACGGTAGCGAAATGAAGAATGCTAGTTTGAGTTATTATAATTCAAACTAGCATTCTGAGTTATTATTTAACGACCAATTAAGTAAGAAAAGATGGACGACCGTTCATTTTGGAATTCAATCAAGTACGATTCACGTCAAATGACAAGCGAAAATGAAGTTATTAGTTAAATTATAGCGGTACCAGCTTGTGTCTCGTGATTTATGGTCACGGGTGTAGGTTTGTTAAATAATTGATGTCACATACTGAAACAACTTTTATTATAATCGATGATGATGATCTTGAGATTATCTCGCATAAGTAGCTTGATGGATAGTGGTTAAAAACGATGACAATCCAGTTTTCAACTGAATTATTTAAAAGTGTATTTCATGCTTAAAATATAATGATTTGAGAATTTTGGGTCAAAAGCAAAAAAGTTTGATTGGGTTGTTTCAGTAGACGTAACTTGCAGCAGCTTGCAAAAATTATGTACATCACGTACACGTAACGTTTATTTTAAACATTCCATTGAAATTTTATTTTATGCCAAAGGGCAAAAATAAATACCCCAATATTATTCTAAAAGAATTTGCGGTTAGATTCTAATACCTTCTATGCCTAGAAATGTTCTTATTTCGCACACACTTCCAGATAAGTTATGCAGGGCCATAAAGATGCCCCGTGCTTCATTGATATTTACATCATGGCTTAGAATCTGGGAATTCCCTTTTTGTTGTCTCGTAAAAATGCAACACAAAATCTTTAAAAGAGCTTTTGTGTTGAAGTTTTATTCAAAGTGGATTCAGACAATTTGCGAAGTCTTTTGTATGGATTGCATTTGTTAAGTCTCGTAAAGTTGGATGCGAGGAGACCGGCATCTGGGCAGACATACGAAACTTTAATCTGAATAGTGAATACATTTGCTTGGAAGATGGATGAAGGTATAGTAATTGTGGGAAAGTAGTAAGTCAGGTTGGTTTTGGAACAAAGGGGATACGGTTAGTTTTCTAGGAAAAAAACTTATTTAGTCAGAAATCTAAGGTACAGAAAAAAAACCTTATTGCATAATCGTCTACAGTGCTTTATTAAAACACTACCTAACGCAACAGTTTGCATGGCATCTTCTATATATATAATACTCTTATACGGAACCCAAATTTCCTTATATTTCTATCTCTGGAGTGGCAACAATCAAAATGAACAAAAATACTACTAATTTCAAAATGGCCGACTGAAAACAACAAAAAAGTGTTTCTTCAGAAATCGCTTGAAATAGGAAAAAATAACTATAAATATTTTGCCGCCTAAGGTAAAGATAAGTTGATTTTGATATACTCTAAGTGTTATATAAGATTCGTTATTAGTTTTTTTTTAAAAAAAACCAACAACTTTAAGATAGAATCAGTAAGTTTAAATTTTAACATGCATAATATTAGGGACGTTTAATGTTTGAAAATTTAAATTATAATTTCGATCGACTGAACTACCAAACAATATTGTTAATAAAAAAGGAAAAATTCGAATTGTTTTTAAATATAGTTTCTAAGCGTTGATGGCTACCACAGTTTCCAATTTATTTACAAATGGATGTTAGTCGAGCAGCGAATATTTTCGCAATAATAACCATTATTTATAGCATCATTTATAATTTATTAAAAGATATTAAAGGCAGTAACCTAAAGGACCATGTCCGGATTGCGCCAGTCGAAAATTCGCAAGTCAAATGACAAACGAGCGTTTGCAGTCTGTGAAATGACAACAATATTACATAAATCTGCTCAAACTGAAATGTCTGCTGAGAGAATATGAGAGATTTCTTATTAAAATATCGTGGCATTGCGATCGTAGATCGTAGCGATATTTAAAATAGAAAATTAAGACTCACAGTTTCTGCAAGTTAAAACATGTGCACAGAAATAAGTTAGAAATGAGTCTATTAATGATTAATAGTATTTATTATTTTAAATATATTAATACGATTTATGAATTCTTTGCGATGAAAGAAATGGACAGGATCAACTTATAAAGAAAGTAACAAAATAAATCCTCTAATACAAACAGAATACATAGAAAAAAAACTTAACTATTTGATAATATTCGTTTAAAATACGATCCGTTGCGATTTTCGTAGCCAATGGCTGCCATAATACCGATTTGGCGGGGTTACCATATTTGGCGAAAAAATTGCTGGATATGTTCCTCAAGGTTAACCCTTGTGGCTAGACTAAAATATTTCAATGAACGGTGAGCGAGCGAAGCGAGCCTGGAAAGGGAACTGCGCAAGCAGATCCCGGGGGTTGGCGAGCGATAGCGAGAAGGGGGCGTGCCCCCTAGTTTGTATATAATAGTATATACAAAAATAAATTTAATTCATCAAACGTTATTAAAGTGAATATGGATATAGAAAAAATAATAAAACTTTTAAAGTATGCAGATCTAATGTTTGATGATATCCTCACCCTTATACAGTAATATGTAAAACTTAGCCCATACACTGTAAAAAAAATTACTGAAATTAACGGGAAAAGCACCGGCAGCAGAGTTGCCGGGACTTTCGCGTTTCGTTAAGTATTTTCCCGTGTATTTACAGAAGTTCCGTTTCTTATTTCTCCGTTGTTAAAATTTTCCATTTTGCATTTTCCCGTGTTTCTACTTAAGTTCCGTTTCTTATTTCTCCGTTATTAAAATTTTCCATTTTGCATTTCCCCGTTAAGGTAATACAGGTAAGGTAAGGTAATCGTTTCCGGCTGCCGATTTCTAGCCTCCTTTAAGAGCTTGAACACAGCCAATAACGCCTCGTAATTTAGAACCCTGGTCAAGTCACGAGGTCGACACCTGAGCGGGCACACAACGGAACTTTGAGCGACACCGTACGCTAACGCCGTCGGGACTTTTAACTCCACAGATTTAACGAGCACGTCTGTCCCAGTGTACTCGGGCCCATCCGTGAATTGAGGATATTTCTACTATTTCCAGCACAGATCAAATTTATAGGATGACTGGCAGTAAGTGGGATTCGAACCCCCGCTCTCCTGAGAAGGTTGAATCTCTAGGCTGATGCCCTAAACACTCGGCCACGGACGGGCCTGGTAATACAGGTATTTGATGTTCGAGTTTCGATGTGTATATTCTTAGTGCATTATCGCTAATTATACGATAGGGTAATAAAAGTATGGCAGCTCTAAAAACGGGAAAATTCCGTTTTCATCTCTTCGCTCGTGGTTTACGAACATTTTCCGTTTTTAGAAGGAAAAACCCGTTTTCAGAAGGAAAAAACCCGTTTTCAGTCGTTTCGGGAAAGTTTCGTTAAAATCAGCAATTTTTCTCCTGAAATTTCAGGTTTTTTTAACAGTGTACTAACGGATATATTACAAAAAATTTAGTTTGAAAAAAAGTGAAAACCTATTCCAGTATTTTCTTTGTTAATTCAAAAGAACTTCCAAGCTGACCAATTATCCCAGAAAAGAGTGATCTTCCCCTAGGGTCCTTGGAATCTTTCCAGGTGGCAGGAAGTCAGACCAGGTGTATGCGGAACACACCTTGATACTACTGTATCACTCTCGTTTGCACATCCGACTGTTCTACAAGTATGTTGAAGATGGGGGAAAATGCATCAGCGTGTGCCAAGCGCCGCCGTGGCGCCTTATTGTTGTCATTTATGCAGGTAGAAACAAACGCGAGCGCACAACAAACACTGATTGTGTAATGAGGTTGTGCAGATTAAGATGTTACAGGATCGTGAAAGGGTTGTGTAATGTATAGTTAAGGGACGAAAATTAGAGTACATGAAATATCGTTTTGCCCCTATTGCATTGCGCAGGTTTCAGGGGATATTTAAAAATAAAATTAAAAATAACCTCTTACGTTTTATCCTCTTAAGACCCGAGCAAAATCCTGCACGTATAAACTTAATCTAAACACGCTTTTCATACAAATATATACTAAAAAGTATGTTTTGCAAAGGAATTTTTAAAAAAAAAACTATGTTTAATAGTTACTGAGAGACACACCTTAAGTTCTAACAATACAAAAATGTGTGTGCTATAAATGCAAAAAAAAAGTATCACTTATTTGTAGTTGACAGGTTATTTTAACATTTTTTAAATGCAAAATGCCTTTAAAATTAACTCTTAAAATAACTTTTTGAAAAGTTTAAAGAAAGAGCTAGTTTAAGGTTATTTTTAAGAACTCTAATCTCCCCTCGTTCAACTTCATTTTTTATAGAAATAAATGACTGATACCTGTAATCAAAGGCTGAAAACTGATTTTCGGATCTTCTTCTATTGGACCAGGTCAATTTCGAAACTAATTAACATGTTAATTGTTTGAGGGGAGAAAATGTCCCCGAATGGGGACGCCAGGTCGCAAGAGGATATGTAAGGTATTTATCTGAAGACTTTAATAAAACTAAGTTTCGAAGGTTTTTGTCAGAAACCTTGCTAAGCTATAATAATACCAAACCATTCCGAGGTTTATAGGTGTTTTTTTTTATAAAACTTCAAAATACCTGTGGTATTAAGGATGTATTCATCTGAATACCGTGAAATACGACAGGTATATATTTATTAGAGAAACCTTTCAAAACTTGTAAAATACCTAAAACTTCATAGGTCAGTGTCTCCAGTTATTTGAAAATAAAACCTGAAAAGTACCTTCGGTAAGGTATTATTCAAGGATGTAATATAAACCTCAAAAATACCTTTTAATACCATAAATACCTAAGATAAACCTAACAAAACCTCTAAAATACCTTAAATTTTAGTAAGGGCTATATATAAATGAACTTATAGCTCCAGAGGCAGAAAATTACTTTCTTGGCCAGACAATTTAGGGACCCGGGCCTATTCACCTTTGGGACACAAGTTTTCATAATCAGTCCTGTTCTCAGGATATCGAGACATGCCCCTTAAAAGTTCTCTGCGATGTCAAAAGTTTTAATGTGCTTTATCTTGGTTAAAACTTAAAAATGGAAAATTAATTTTAAAAAATATTTGTCTTTAAGATAATTTGACATTTCGAAACCATTCTTAATACTTCGCAATGTAGCCTACTATATTTTTTAAAAAAATCCTTTTGGGTACAAACATGTCGAAACCGTAATATGCAAAGATAAGCTACAAAAAATAAATATCATATCCAAAATGTAAATAACGTCACTTATTCCTTATTCATCATTCACTGCTCGTCACGAGCTACGCCACGTGCAATTACAGAAGAATCATCACGTCTGTATATTTTATAATGTAGTCAGATTTGCACAACCAAAAATAAGGACATTCACTTCCTGACCTTCCCCCCCCTCCCCATCTCTAAAACAATTTTTAAATAATACCCTCTTCCCTTCTCCACAAATATCAGACGATGACTTCATTAATAAATTCAAGACTATTAAGCAGATAACTAGCAGATATAGTTATCATTATAATATAAGTATTCATATATTAAATTAAAGGATTAATAAGATTTTTTTAATTCATTTTATATAACGATTTTAACAAAGAGTATCCACACAATTGTGGTAAGATTTCATTTAAATTTTCTCAATTTTTCGGGTCTTTGAAAAACTGTAACAGAAAAGCGGGACGTTTTGGCGGGACACATATAGTCCGCGAGACAGTAAGACAAAAAGCGAGACGGTACTGCTAAAAACGGGACGTCTGTACACATTAATAGGGTATAAAAATAAATGTATAACAACAAAGCTGTAGTCTTTCGTTCTAGTCAAATATTTGTAATAAGACATCAAAAATCTTTCATTGAAATTAAACTATTCCACTGTTAACTGGGGAAATTTTTTAAAGGATATAGTCTAACACAATTGTTTAGCCCGAGGTTCAGTCCTTGTATAAGCTTTAAATTACTTGAGGCTACTAGAGATTTTGGTACAGTGTTTGTACACGTTGAAATAAACACTTAAAAATCAATTAATTCAAATTCAGCATTTCAAAATCAGTTCAAAATCATCAACTTTATACATTATTAGGGGTTAAAAACTCTTTAAAACTTTTGTTACGAACCAGCTATTAATTTGAAATTTATTTGCATATAATACATCTTTAAAAAACACTTAAAAAGTTAAATGAATATAAAACGCTCTTGTCGCAAGGACTAATAGTAGTCAAGTTGTGAATGTATGTTGTCAGTGTTATAGAGCGAATAAGATTAGTCATGATCACAACATCTTTTTATTCTCTTGAACATCGACATAAAAACCATTATTTTGGTTTTCTTAATAACAAAAACCATTTTACTAGAAAAGTAAACCACCAAAATGTACATTTACACGAGCCCCCTCCCCCCTCAGCTGTAATATTATAAATACCATGGTTCAAATTCTAATTCTTCAATTTAAGTTACTTCGTTTGGAGTGATGTCTTCCATATAGGCTAAACTAATAAAATATAGAATGCTACTACTGCCATACCTCATTTTTTTTTTGTAGAGTGAATATGATATTCATTTGGAGCTTTGCAGATTCGGTGCAAGTGAACTCGATTTTTGTGGTGCTTTACGAATGCTTCTTTCGGTGGATAGAAAGTTGAAGCACGATAAGTTTATTGTAGGATACAAACGTATAAACCCGTCGAGAGAGATTGTTTCTTCAACAACACTTATAATTTTTTTTAAAATTATCTTTTTTAATTTTATTGAATCTTAAAATTTAAAGTTGTTGTAGTTATAACATTATACTTTTGTTACGAACCAGCTATTAATTTGAAATTTATTTGCATATAATACATCTTTAAAAAGCACTTAAAAAGTTAAATGAATATGAAACGATCTTGTCTCAAGGACTAATAGTAGTCAAGTTGTGAATGTATGCTGTCAGTATTATAGAGCAAATAAGATGAGTCATGATCATAACATCTTTTTATTCTCTTGAATATCAACATAAAAACCATTATTTTGGTTTTCTTAATAACAAAAACCATTTTACTAGAAAGTAAGTATTTTGTAAAATCTCTTTTACTGTACAAATAATCTTTAAATATGTTTTAAAAATAATGATTTACAAAAACTTGAACTCATGCAGTGAAAAAAATTACTATTGGGCCAAAACCCTAATCTCTCAGAATGTAAAACATTCTTACTTTTTTTTAATGTGAGGACGGCTAAGATGCTAAATTGTCATCTAACCAGGGGTGAGATTGAGTGACATTCCCAATTTTTTCACCTGTATACATACCAATTGTGGTTGGTATTCAAGGAAAAATCTGCCTTTCTCCATTCTTTTTACACGTTAATTTTTTTAGGAAACTGAACGTTAAAGCATTATGAGGAGGGGATGAAATGACTGCATCACAATCTTTTTAGCAAGTTTACCTATAACAATACTGGTATGCTTGACTTTTATACTGATCTATCAATAAAGACACAAATTACGAATCCTATTGACAAACCAATAACCCATCAAACATGCCTTTCAGCTCAAATGGTACTTAACTTACTTGGCAGCTTGACTTACCGTCAATATATGTTTTTAATTCCGGTTGAATTTTGTATTTTATTGGTAGTACTCCGCTAATTTTATAATTTATATGTGAGGGAAATATCAATAAACAAGGATGGATACCCACAAAGAAAGTAATACAGGTTTATGAACATCCTGTTTTTCATGAACTTATAGGACTCATCAATTTAAGAAATAAGATCGTAACTTTTCAAATGTTATGTATAAAATCCCAGATCAAAACAACATTTACTGCACCTTTTGGAATTTCAGTCATGTATTTTCTCGTTCATTACACCAACAAGCTATAAAATTAAAATAGAATTCCGATTCATCCTAGGTCTGTATTTCCTTTAAATTCTTCCTTTCAATTTCATCGTCGTAAATAGAAGATAAAAAACAATTCATAAAACACCAATTGAGTTACTTTTTATTGAGTTACAGTAACAAACATTCGTCACTATCCGCTTTTAACTCATAGCTTCCTAGTTATTCTTTATTTAATTGAATAAAAAATTTAAAGTAGTCAAGCGAATGTAGCATTTATAAGTATAAATTTATTTTTGTGTTTACATCTTGTCTTTTTTGAATTAGTGGGTTCTTTTACGTTTCTTTTCTTTGAAGTTCAATGTTCATATAACTCTATTTCAGTTGAAACGTAGTAGTAGTAGTAGTTAATTGTCCGATTCTTCTGGTGTCAATAAACTATTCTTAACTCTATCCACTTGCAATATCAAGCAGATACCCACTCTACTACTTTTTTGATTGCCCCCTTTTTTTAAAAAAAACTAATTAATAATTTAAATAATTAAATATTCTTTTTATTTCTTCCATTTTATTATTCTACCAACCCCTATGCAAACTTTCAAATATTATTTATCTCTTTAATATCTTATTACGTTATTAATTTTTAAATGTGTATTAAAATGTTTAATTATCAATGTTTACTAGAATGCTAACGGGTGGTTTAGGTTGAAATTATTTCAAATTTCAAAGTTTGTATTATAATATTCAAGTCATAAATATCATTAAATATTTGCAATCCTAGCAACACTTCAAAAAATTCTCCAAACCCAATAATATGGCACTTTCATTGAAAAGTTTGCTCACTACTGATCAAAACTCATGTTCTTTAATTAATGCAAGTATACATTTAACACTAAAAACAATTACTATTTCCGGAACTTTATCAGTTATCGTTGAGTTTACATTTGAAGTAAATTACAGATATCTGGGCCAGACTTACCAAGGTAGAGGCACAGGGAACCGTAATCATTCCACTCACAACGTAAACCACTATTATGCACAAAATATGTGGTACATTTAAGAAACCTCGAAAAAATATGATATATTGTAAATAAAAAATGCATTAAAAAATAGAAAAATACAACAACTTGCATGCAATGTTAATTTTCTGACAAATAATTGTATCACATTTAAACTTTAACTAGATTAAACTTCAAGTTAAAAGTTGGGATACATTTTTTAACACTATAGTAATACGAGTGCTTGGAGAAATATTAGAATTTTATGTGCCGTTAAAAAAGTATTTGCCCTTTCAAAAAGGCCAAATGCCCTTCCTGTGATCCGATGCTGACAGTCATTACTAACTGTATATATTCAAGTCTAAATAAGATATGTAAACTAATTGCCACGTGCTTTTACAAACACATGTAAAAGGAAGCGACTAATGCGAAAATAAAAGTTGATTTTTTTCCCAAATCCAGATGTTATCAGACTCTCTGAATCTTGAAGATGTCTTTTTAGATGTAGAAAAGTATTCTTTCACTTTGTCTTTTCCTTATAAAGCAATTAGATTTGCTTATTTCTTATCATTTATCATTTCTATCGAGAGTATAGTTAAAAGACAATGTTAGGAGCTTTAATATAGATAAGTTACAATCTAAAAAGTGTTGATATAATCAAAGTTTTTAAAGTCCGCTTCGTTTCAGATATATAACACTATTAAATCATGAAAAAATGAAATAATTAAGTTGTTCCGCTCCCGCTGTGATCGTCTAGAAATCACTATTGAGATTATTAAATGTTGAAAAAATTGGTGAACCATTTCCATCTACCTATTGAGACAAAATCTATAATCTGTAAAGATTAAAACAATATTTTTGAAGAAATAATCAATGTCCAAGGAAAAAATCATGCAAAGACAATTTTAACTTAAGAGGGATGGTCAGCCCCATAGAGCTCTAATTCAATAATTTTGAAATACCAACTTCTGCGAAAGTACTGCTTTGAAATGTGATCCTTTTTTTCACCAGGTATGAAAATCGTCATAACACTAAAATAAAACAAATTTAAAAGGAAAATATCGCCCGGTAATTGGATTATTAGTTAATAAAGTTAAATAAAAATAGTGCTATCTGAAGAATATTTCGGGCATTTTAATATTCATAATTAATAAATAACCAGGTGATATTTTCCCCTTTAAATTTGTTTTATTTTGCAACTATGGCGATTTTCATTTGAAAAAGGGCTAACATGGCAAAGCAGTGCTTTTGTAGAAGTTGGGATTTCAAAATAATGCATTAGGTCTATGAGACTGACCATCCTTCTATATTTTAAAAAGCAGTTGAGGAAAAAAAAGCCAAAATGGTTCCCCAAATTCGTGACTTCCACGAATGTCTCTCTAATGAACATTGAACATGCCACGCAGAAAAGCCTTAATAATCCCCCTTTTTTACGAATGGGGCTGCTTTTTAGTGGATTAGTTCTTTTGCAGACTTGGCAAATTCTCCAGAACTGAAGGCCATTTTTTGTGGCATTCTCAAATACAGAAATTTCGCATCTAAAAAGATTTGTCTAAAAATATATCTTTTCCACACAACTACTTCCTCAAAATGACGTCTGAAGACGATGTAAATTTAATATACATTTCTATATTCACAATCACACCAACGAAGTGATACTTGACATAGGGTTTCCCAAGAGTCCCAAAATATTTACTCTACTGATGTTAGACAGAGTCGTGACAACTTTATATTTGATATGATATGATAACCCTCCGCTCACCAATATCATCAGTTTGGTGAACACATGGCGGATTGGACTACATGGCAATCAATTTGCACTAAATAGCCTTGGCCGGTGAAAAAAAAGCGTTCGCTAACACACCGAAACCACAGTTGGCACCACTCTGCATGTAAAGTCGATTTTGAGTGACTACAGGTTTTCCGATTCAACCGGAAGACTCACACGCATTCAAAAAGAGACCTTGTAAGAAGATCACAATCCCGTGACCTTTTCACTGTGACAGGCGTCATCTTATTCTCAAGACGGAGCAAACTCTAATTCTGAGGAACAGACGGACTGTCTTTGCCGAGTCAAACAAAGTAAAAAGAAAAGAAACCAGATGAAGTCTTGTGACTTCTGAATCAGTAGAACTTGGCCGATTTCCAGCTGTGGAACTGAAACCTTTTTATTCAGAACTGTTCTTTAAAACATACATCGAACGATTTGCAAAGGAAAATCAAGATTGTTCGTAAATGGCCATGTTCCTAAACTATTCTATCAATCCTCACAATGTCCATCATAATCCCAAAATTAATCAACTGTTCTAATATCTTTAGAAATGTAATACTATAAATATAGATTAAAAAAAGAATATACATGGTAAAATAAAAAATAAAAAAATGACCCCCAAAACTAAAGTATTTTACTAATAACTTATTCAAATTATATCTAAAATAACAATTTAAATTATAAAAATTAATTCCGAACAATTGTATTCAAAAGTATCTAATATCAAGATGCTGTTTGGTTTAATGAGATGATGATTGTTATGAATTTAGTGGAAATATATATAATAAACACAGTGTTCTGGGCCAGGAAAAAATATCCTGCAAAACAGTACATAAACATTTCCGAGTTCTGATATCTCAGTTCTCATGTGTACCCCGACTTTCTCCTATATTTTAAGATTCTATTCCATAAATGTGTTAGTTTCTTGACAAACGCAGTGAAGCATAATAATAAAACATTTGTTCTACTAAAAGAACACAAGTCATTTTACACAAAACACGAATTGGGTTCTCCATTTTTTTTCTGGCAAGCATCAAGATATAGGGAATGAGTTTTTTCATCACATTCCAACAAAACTAGACAGCTATTTGCCACTTTGGATTTTGTTTAAATGTTAGTTGAGCCCATTTTAAACCTTAAATTGTAGGTAAATGTTGAATTATTATTTTTATATTGGGAAACGAATTTGAAAGAATAATGGTTGCACTAATTCAACAAACTTGGTTCCAAAAAATTTGACCAGTAAATTAAAAATTGTAACATGGAGTCTAAAAAAGTGTTTAGTTTATAAATAAAAATAAATTATACATAAAAATAATGTCATCTTAGTCATGATTGATACTTAAGATAAATAAACTCGGTAAAATGTGCTTTTTTTAAAATAACAAACAACAGAATTTAGTTTTTGCTCCTTAAATCAATTCAAGTTTACAACAACAAAAATTGGACAACCAAAACAATCCACAAAAAAGTAATAGCTAACAAAAATCGTAAATGGCTTTGAAATTAATTTCCAATTATTCTTCCAATAAAGCTTCAGAACTTAGTTTTAATGACCTAAATGTTCCAGTATTAAAATTAATTAAATTCGTTTTGTACTTAGATTATTATCAATAAACGTTTCTTTAATTTGAACTTTCTCTCATTAATTTTAACTCATTTATTTAAATCCCTCATTGACTATTTCTGACAGCTTTAATAAATCTTCCACTATATAATCAATCTTTCTATTAACGTATGCATAAAATTACGAACACAATCAAGCAGGTTATGTAAACTTTACCAGTTTCTCGCCAAGCCCTTGACAAAGGCCGTACGCGAAGCCAAGGCCGTTTTTGGCGAATGGCCGATCCATACTAATGAAGAATACGGTGGATGCACAAAACTTACCGTCTCCAGAGGAATTTCCGTCTTTGTTTATGATCTAGTTTGAGAACAGGGGTTCATTTCGGCCATGAAAAAGGTGTTATCTTAGTTTTGTATGGGTTGATCAAGAGCAATTTGGATCATTCGTTAAGTGTTTTAACAGCCGAAGTTTTCTTCAAGGTGTACATACTAACCAGTCAAGAATCCAGGAAGGACGAAAAAGTTGCCAGCCGACCCTATCGTTTTGTATTTATTAAAGGACTTTTTAAAATAATTTTCACTAGGAATGACTTTTTTTCAAGTGGATTTCACTAAATTTGAACCTCTAGTATCTTGTATAACATTTCTAGATCCATCACTTTTTTTTAAGGGGTGTTACTATTTACATACTATCATGTTTAAAATGAAGAATAAATTATTTATATACTCTCGAGTTTGATATATTTCAAGTTCATGATTAAAAAAATGCTTAGATGATATCTTTTAGAATTTTTTTTCTTAGTATACAACTTTTCCGCTGTAATGGTGTTGTATACGAATGTAGCACGCAGTACTTTCTATTATCATACTTTTCTTAAATTAAAAATACACTAATAGTTATAATAAAAGCCTGATTAAATGTTTGCCGAATACAAATTTGATTTAAATCACTATATTAAGATAAAAAAAATTTAAAACTATGAGTTTCTATATTTTCAACAACAAAAAAATCTCTATCGAGGATGTGGAACATTTTCTAAAAAAGATATGCATAGTCACTTAAACTTTCTTAACGTTTGACAATTAGGTGATCGTATCATGGCTAACCTTGAAAATCAAGGGTAAAGAGAAATTATATAATCATGTGACAAAATGAAATTGAAACACGAGTCGCGTAAAAACAAAAACCTATTTTGCTACATTTTATGATGACTGTGTGTGAATTATTATAAATGAAACCATAACAAAGTTAACCATATCAGCTTTAAGATCTTATCCGCTCAAATAATAAATGTTTCAGATGGAGAAAATAGTATTTTATAACTAAAAATTGCAAAACTGTATTTTCAACTTCTTACGCATCAATCTGAGTTTGTCTGACACGTGAAAATTGTCACGCATTATTTTGGGTATGTTTCAGGCCTTGAGTGGCAATAGAAATCCAGAATAAAAATAAATTCATTCTCGAGCCTCGATTAGTGAATCAATGTCCCGTGCACCAATCGGAACACCGATTGAAGGAAGGCATGGATAAAAGCTGGAAGGAAATACGTCACCTGAAATAAGCCAATTCAATAAATATTTTATAATTTTTTTTAACAATTAAATAAAATGCATTACGTAAGTTAAAACCAAATCTTTCCTCTTTATAAAAAAATTAAAAGATAAAATTCCAATTGGTCTGGTGCGAACAATGTTTTTGTAATGTTGTAAGCTTTAAATATTCCACGAGACAATAAAAATTCCACTCACTTTATTGAGTTTATTTTTCTTTTAATTTTTAAACTATATTGACGATACACATCTTGAAATATACGATAAGCGTAAGAAAATTGGGAGAGGTAGTAACGATTAACCATAATAATAAACATTTTGTGTTTATTTTTAAAAAAACACAAGTACATTCTTGCATACTAAGTAGAGTCATAATCATAATAACAAAGATGTTTGGCAAAAGTTGATTTTGAGGTTTAAAATTATCTTTCTAACTATTTTTTGAAAACTCATTGGCCTAATTTCTTACCTTGGTCACTTAGTCACATTTCTAAGTTAAAGTTTCAATTATATGGCTTAAACTAACTTGACAGAAATATCTATCACGTGGCCAAAGAAATTTCCTTATCTGCTTCTACTGAACTGTTATCACATGATGCTAGAAAAAAATCCTGTCAAAAACTATATATGTGTACTAATGCAATGAAAACCCAATGTTAAAAACACAATCTGAGCTGTATAAGCTTCTAACTACTTTTTTGAATTTCATTGGATTTTAGATACATCTTCTTTCAATTTAATAAAACATAACCGCAATATGATTATGTTAAGTATCTGTCACTACATGATTATGTTGTGTATATCTAGTGGTATAGAGTATAGAAATATCTATCAGTTCTACTGAATAGCGAACTTTTTCCAGTCTGGACACGTTGTCTACGACGCAGCAACTGTTTACAAACAAACGTTCCACAATCTTGTGAAAGAATTTTATGTGGTTACGCATCATGATCCTTTGATCCTCAAAATGTGGTCGAAGTTTTGGTATCACCATCAAGTCATTGCACTTGGAAGAGAAATCCCGGCAAAAAGTCTGGATTCCTGTGCATGTATGTCGACGGAGATAGAATCATTGCAAGGGATGGTGTGATGTTGCTGGAAAACGAACGTTGTCAACGTCTTAGATAATATTGTATGGCTCAATATCAGATATTGGTTATCAAATAACGCGAAAATTTCATTATTTTGACGCCAGTAAAAACTTTTCAACAACGAATGGAAAGTCCCCAGAACCATTAAGACAAAAAATTCTTCCGAATTGAAGAATAATTCATTCCGCATTATTTTTTTAAAATGTGTTTATTTACATAATTAGATTTTAAAATTCTTTTCGTGATGTAAAAATTAACAGAGACTAAATTATGAATAACATTTTCAGTAGCAATGAATGTGATATGATAAATTGCAATATAATGATAAATTGCAATATAATGATAAATTGCAATATAAATGTACCAAATAAATGTACTTTAATCTAAATTGTATTTTATTTGCATATAGAGAACACTTGGTGCTTATATGTGAGTTTTGTTAATTTATTTTCTGAAAAATAATAATAATAATAATAATAAATAGGAATTTTTGTAAATAGTGGCGTTTAAGTTTACAAAGTATTCAACAAAATTAACTTATGTGTGCAAGACTCGAAATCGTCGAAAAAAGACAAAATGACCTAATTAAAAAAATGAATGTTTTACAAAAGAAAAACCTTGGAATTGAAACTTGAGAACAACTTCATTGATAGAAAATGAAACTTCCATTGAAATTCAAAAGGACATTGAACACTTGACACTTTATTTAGGAATTAAAAAAACAACTGTTATCCGTTAAACTGTTACCCGTTATTACAATTTTGTTTATCGGTGCAATAAAAATTTTCCTACATTTTTATGACTAGTAAGAAAGAGTTTAGATTTTTTTTTTGTTTTGCGTTAAACATTGTTTTCAATATTGCGTCATAGACACGAATGTCTATGCACTTTCTTCTATAATCAACCCTTTTTCGCATTGATTACTAGTAAAAAATTCTTTTTGTTAAAAAAAATAGCTTCACTATTGAAATTACAATACTTAATGTAAGTTCATTGACTAAAACTATCAATATTTATTTTAAATATATTATATTATATTATATTATATTATATTATATTATATTATATTATATTATATTATATTATATTATATTATATTATATTATATTATATTATATTATATTATATTATATTATATTATATTATATTATATTATATTTATCAGTTAATGCAAGTTTTCAAAAGAATTTAAATATGCAAAGAAAATGAATTTAAATTAAAGTTAAGAGTTGTATTGATAGTTATAATTGATATTATGGTGTTAGTTATAGATGATGTATTGATCGTGAGACGTTTCTACGATGCAGAATTTTTAATTTATATAGTAAAATTATTATTATTGTTTAAAAATATAATTGTAATATCCTTCAAATCAGTCATTTTAGCCTCTTTTCTTGAAAAGAAATAGAAAATACTTCCTAATGCAGATTTCTAATTTTATAACCCAAAAGTCTCCAAGTGATAGAATTAGAAATTTTCAACATCCCGACGGCTGCAATACAAAACTCTATTAAAATGTGAAATGTTTGTTCTTTACTTTAGGAAATTTACTAGCCGATAGACATGTAGAAACATTTTACAAAATCCTCAAATGTTGAATCATCTGCCACTATTGAGTATTTGAATGGTTTATTGTTGTTAACTTTAAAAATGCTGTGAAGTAACTCGTTTATACGAGGGCTGTTTTTGTTTTCAACCTCCGATGGGCTGTAACGAAAAGACTGGTCAAAATACAAAAAAAGATTTTTTTTACCAAAAGTAATGTACAATACTGCGTATTTCTCCACATAATCATCTTGGCGATTAATTAATTTTTTATACCTGAAAACAAGCTTTGAAATACTCTCTTCATAAAATGTAGCCGCCAATGATTGGGAGGAAGTTGTGACGGTTTCGTTTAAAAAAAGTAAATTTGGAAGCTTTACGTCAATTTTTGCTGTCCTCCAAGCCACTGCTAGTCCATAATTCACGTATGGTGAACCTTTGAGTTTCCCTGAACACTTGGTCAACTAGCTGAATAATACCGTCTGTAGCGACAGACTTGCTTCCTTGGTCCCCTTCTTCATGAACATCAGTATTGTTCAGCGAGTTGACCAAGTGTTCGAAGGTTTATTATAAGTGAATCTCGAACTCGAAGGTTTACCATAAGTGAATTATTGATAAGCATAGTGGCTTAGATTGTAGCGCTTCCAAGTTGACTTGGAGCTCAAAGAAAACGTCACAACTCCCTTCAAATCATTGGCGGCTACATTTTATGAAGAGGGTATTTCAAAGCTTGTTTACAGATATGACAAATGCTTTAATCGTCAAGGTGATTATATGGAGAAATAAGCAGTATTGTACTTTACTTTTGGTAAAAAAATCTTTTTTGTATCTTGACCCGTCTTTTTGTTACAGCCCATCGGAGGTTGAAAAAAAACAGCCCTCGTACATTGACATTCTTGATACTGGTAAGAAACCTACTAGTAGGGCTTGTGTACTTTTTTTGCAATATCACAGTACGATTTTGCATTATTAATGACTGTTGACAGCTTTTTTTTATGTAAGAGATATGATAAAATAAAGCCTAGTTTGTGGTTGTTAGTTTAAAATTTGCTTACAAATTGTTTCACGTGTCGTGTGGCTTCCGGTTCTTTGTTTAAAAATCATCTCCAGAGCTGCCTTATTGGGTATGGCACTTGCACTTTTGGGCACAGGGCATTTTTCTTTATATGGACCTTCGTTAAATAGACTACAAAAGTATAAAATTTGTTTATTTAAACAAATTTAATTAAATCGATAGATTCAGGCCGAAATTAACTTTTCAAACTTATGTAAGAGATATGATAACGATATCTCACGTATGAAGTATATGGATACTTCATACGTGAGTTACGGAATATTAGATTAGTTTATGTGTGAATAAAGTATTTAAAAATTCTAGAATATATTTTACAACGTCTTGTACGAATATCCTTATCACATACGCCATTAAAAAAGGCAATTTCTTCTATTTAAAGAAACTATTTTAAAACAAATAAAGTAAGGTATTTTAAAACAAATGTCCGATATTAATCCACGAACAATATCATCACTAATTTTTTTTTCCATTCTGATGTTGATTAATTGTAGCTTTGTCTTTCATGTAACTTCTATCTATAAAACAAGAACGCAATGTACTCAGGTGAGCCCATGAAACAAAAGGTAAATGATGATTGCACTGTGTGTGTTTTATGGGCAGTATGTTCAGGCATTTGGAAGGAATGACATTTGATCACGCTACACAAATGTAAAAAAGACACGTGGCCAAAGAACTTTGTCTACATCTACTGAATAGTCATTACGATGATGAAGAAAGAAATCCTGACAAACTTAAATTCCGGTCTATGTATTGGTGATACCGCAGAAACTGTTCTGAAAACAATTGATGTGTGAAAATATAGTAGGGAAAGCTTATTTAATAGCTACCTTAATAATATGAAAAAATTATGATAAAAAGTATATGTATACTATTAAAATGAAGAACCAACGTTAAAAACGTGAACTGAGAGTTATGGAGCTTTTAACTACATTTTAAATTTCGTTGTATTTTAATAAGTACATCTAATAATTATTTATTAACTGAAATTTTCACAAAACATAATCGCAATATGGTTATATTCAGTAATTAAAATTGAAAACGTATGCAATTAAGTAATGAAAAATCTCAGATAACTTTGAATTTTTTAGCTGTACCTTTTGTGTTGTCAGAATAATGAGAACTATATGAAAAAATATTACATTGAGTTAAAGCAATGGAGTATCTAGATTTATGTCGATGTATTTTCATTCTATTTCATGAGCTGGTAATTTCTGAATGTAATGTATTCTTATCCAACTACCTGAAATTTTTTTTAAAGCATTTAAAACAAGCAGGCATTTTCACTAGTTCACGATTAGTTAAAAAAAAATTGAAAGGAGGGGGTTGTCCAATGAAATCTTATCTGGGGGTTGTCCAATGAGGCATAAATATATCTAATGTGCATCGATTTTCAAAAAATATCAATGTGTTTATGAAATAAACGTTTTGATCGCACAATTTGAATTTTTTAATTTAGTGTTTCCATCACATTAACCATTCAACCAACGAATAAAGCTATGGTCGTGGATCCATATTTTTATGTTTCAGGAGGTTGCGTCTCCTCGGAGAAGAAGTCAGACTTCCACCCTCACGGGTTCTCCCTCCTGACTTCCAGGCTATGCACTGGAGGCACACGACAACAACATTTTACCAAATAGTTTAATATAACTTTTAAAATTGACACATCAACCTTTTGAATGAAAATAGTACGACATACTCGGTCGTGTAATGAAATGTTTTTTTTTTCATTCAAAGGGAAAAATTATGATAGAAGTAACTGAACCCAATTCAAGGCAATCTCCATTAATGCAGCTGCATGGTCTGTGTCAAGGTCAATTGAAAGTCATTGGCCAGATGCTTCCTAAACATACACTCGGAGCCAGACGGTCTCATCCACTAACTCCCTGGAGAACGTCTCCACGTAACTCTCTTAATTAATGTAATTACATGAAGGATACCGATTACTCAACTTTGTGATGGATTTATAGGTGCCTTGATCTAGTATATAGTTGCGTAATAGGTTAGAATCATTACATAATACATGGAAAAGGGTTAGGATTTAGAATGTATGGGTTCTTTGAATATTATGCAATTTTTAATCTATGTTGGCGTTATATTTTCGAAAAAAATATGTCTTATGATGGTTACCAGACTATTTTTATCCAACAATTTATGAATAATTCAAC
This sequence comes from Oedothorax gibbosus, assembly GCA_019343175.1. NCBI lineage: Eukaryota > Metazoa > Arthropoda > Arachnida > Araneae > Linyphiidae > Oedothorax > Oedothorax gibbosus. The sequence goes on from CM033270.1 coordinate 24,154,696, forward strand.
AGTACCCTCCCACACACAATAAAATATTCGTCAATTATTTTTTCAAAGTATTAGTTCTGTATGAAAGTACTTTAGTCTGCATTTATTAGTAGTAGACATTACTTATTTAAGAATTTTTTTAAAAAAAAATACGGCTTTAAAAAAATGGGGGAAATGATAGAGAGAGGATTTTTTATTTTTCTTAACTGTGAAGTACCGACTATATATATTTCAAACTGATCGATGTCGTAAAAATAAATTTATTTTAATTTATTGTCTAAAAGAATTAAAGTTTCTTGAACGATTGTTGTGAATGGCAATGGTGATTAAATTCTATAAAAATGGCTTCCTATGCTTTTTAAATGAGCATTAACTTTTGCAGTTTTTTAAATAATTGAAGTACTTCGAATTCGAATTCTTTTATGAAATTTTCAATGTATTCTAATTTCGATGCGCTGAATTTTTTGACGTATCACACTTGTCCGTAGCATTTGTAGTTAGGGCTATGAAAGTGGGTGACGGACAGACAGACGGACTGAACGATTATTATACCTTCCACTTTTTACGTTATAAACGTAGTGTGGAAGCTAAAAGGACAAGGCAGTTTCCTCATCACATTGAAAATAATAATCACGTACTGAAAAATAAAGAAAATTAACACTTCAAATCTTATCTATTTTCCCAATGTCTCATAGTGAAAAAAAACCTAATTACTTAAATTTTGCATAACAGATGCAAATTGCACAAACTATAAAACGTCTTAAAATGGTCACGTGAAACGTCAAAATAAAAACGATTTTTGGAAGTAGTCTTTAAAAAAATTGTCGAACTGCTAGCAAATAACGTATTTGTTTGGTTGTCAGAATGACGGACAGAATAATTTCACTGTATATATTTAGTGACAAATGACGTATATATGACGAAATATTTCAAATGATGACTTAAAAACGGTGTAATTGACATATATGTTTTAATATATAAAGAGTCTAAAATGCTTTATTTAGACGGGTTTTTTTTCATTATTTTAAACATGTTAATTTCATTTTATGTCCTTCTTCCTTATCAGTTGTTTATTAAATGTTTTTATGGCTGCTTTTTTGCTATAAACTTGAGACAAAAAGTTTTTAAAAAGCCACGTGTTGAACATTACTTTATTTTACGGCTAGCCTACAAAAAAAACGGTCCCAATGCAGCTTGGCTTGTAGGTGAATACCAGCTGTAGCTGATACCATACACTTCCAGCTGCGGTGTCGAAACAGTGCGCTGTGACATCTCCATTCACTTTTTCACGTTTTTACCTGTACTTTAATTTCTACCTGACATGATTCGACAAGGATTTGAAAGTAGAGTCGTAAAAATTTAGCATTTGACTGTAAAAATGCTTCTGCTCGTATTTTATTCAAATAAAAAACTCACTCAACTGCCCAAATAGTTATTTGATCTTTAGTGAAATGAAAAATGCGGCAATTTTTGAAAAAAGTCATTTAAGTTTTCATAGTTGCAGTCAGTTTCATTTATTTTTGTGTGTGTGAAATTCTATTAATTCTATTTCTATTATTGTAATCGGTTTCAGTTACTTTTTCAAATTTTATGCATTGGTCGTTATTTGGTTTTAATAATGACTCATAATTAGAGTCATTAAAAAGTAGCTGTACTACTGTAGACCGAGTCGTGACAACATCGGATATATGGCAACCCGTATCCCCAAGGTCATTAGTATACCATTTAACCAATACCTTAGAAGTCCCCCTGAATCTAATAGAGTGGTGAAAGGAAGTATTGGTTAACTCGGTACGCATTAGTACAAGTCAATATTCAATCTCTCTACAGAGAATAAATGTGTCGAAAAGTCATAAGGCTTGTAATTTAAAAAATAAATATTAGATTTTAATTTCAGATACGTAATTTGTTCGAATGACAGTTATATTTTTATTTTGGAAAGTAATTGATCAAACGCAAATAAAATCATTTATCAAAATCTCATGTAGTGAAATTAATCATTAAGGGGAAAAAATGATTTTGAATGAGTAAGCACTTTTCTTGTACACGGAACATATTTTGATCTAGTTAATACACTAGATTTTTCTTTGATATGCCAATTTAAACCCTGATTTCAAATATGTTCATAATCTTCTTTTCAAATTTTGTAGGAACAAACTTATTTGTAAAACGTTTTTGGCAAAAATAACGCAAGCAATGCAAGAATTGCCCAACATCATTTAAAATAAGGTGCTGGTTTTAAATAAATGCTTGGTAATGACAGTTTGACAAATTTGTTAACAGCGGTGGAGGATCGAATTTATGTTTCGAAACAAGATCTCTGTAAAACAGCGACCTGAAATTGTACGTCTTTTTGGATTGAGTGCTACTTTGTATTTATTTTGTACATGTCACTCATTGATCTAAAAATATAGCAGAAAAATAGCATTCGCATATGTAAACGGAATTTTAATCATAACGCATTGTTTGGCATATATTAATATTAAAAATCAACTTCCATTTTATATTGAATTTTCAAGATTAATAAATTTAATTATTCAACCTGAAACAATTAATATTTAATTAATTTACAATGATCTAAAATTCTAAATGTCTGTTTTAAATTTTGAAAAGAGCAAAACTATTTGTCTTAAAAAGAGCGTCGGAATCTGCTAGCGTTTATAATGTTTGTTTGTAGAGAGTCAGCTCTTATTTGCTTGTCTCAGATCTTTATCCGTGTTTTCAAAAGTCGTCAAAGTTGTCAGAATGATGCCTATAGAAGACACAATAATTGCACTGTACAGCTGGGGAAAAAAAAACGATCCACCCTTCATATTTCGGCTGCTATTGGTCAAGGAATTTTGTGCAAGGTGTCATTTTTCAGGAAATAGCGTAAGGAATTAAGAACTGGCAACCAAAATTGTATAAGGGGTCGTCTACATATTAAAATGAGTCCCAAACTTTGAAAATTCCAATGGCAACACCCAATTTTTTTTACATAAAAATATTCAGCAACTTCAAAATACCCCGGGTATAAAAAAGAATTATTCATTTTGCATTATTTGCTGAGATATTAAAGCATTAATTTTCAGTTCGTTTGGGGGGAAATCTCCAAATTGATAAAGGTAATATTTAGGGTGTTTTTTCGAAACGACAATCTAGCAAAAGGGTTACCATAATCTCGCCAAAAGATGCTAGAATTAAACCTTCTTCACTAATATTGTGATTTTTTTTTATGTTTTTACCTTTTTTTTTAAATTTTGGATTTTAAAATCAGAAATAAAATAAAGGGTAGACGAGAAAAAGTTATAATTTTAAATTAAGTCACATATACGATTATTTATAACGAACATATTTTCAAATGCGATTAGTTACAATCAGATAGACAAACATAATTATTACATTTATGTTTTACATTTTATGCAAATTTTTGTTTCATTCATATTGCTACAAAAGTTTGGTTTAAAATTCGGCACACTGGTCTGGGACGTATTCCGACAGCCGAAATCCCGACAAACCAAAATTCCGACAAGCCGAAATCCCAAATGAGTCAAAATCCCGAATGGGTCTAAATCCCGAAAACAGATTTTTGTCCATTTCTCGATTTTTTTTAAATATTAGAGATTATTTATTTTATTTAGTTATTTAGTCAGTTATTTAATCAGTTAGTTAGTCCAGTTAGTTAGTCAGTCAGTTAGTTAGTTAGTCGTCAGTTAGTTAGTTAGTTAGTCAGTCAGTAAGTAGTCAGTCAGTAAGTTAGTCAGTCAGTCAGTAGTAGATCAGTCAGTAGTAGTCAGTTAATCAGTCAGTTAGTTATCAATCAGTTAGTTAGTAGTCAGTCGTTAGTCAGTCGTTAGTTAGTCAGTTAGTCAGTTAATCACAGTTAGTTCATAGTTAGTTAGTCAGTCAGTCCGTTAGTTAGTCCGTTAGTCAGTCGTTAGTTAGTCAGTTAGTCAGTTAATCAGTCGTTAGTTAGTATAGTTAGTCAGTCAGTCTAGTTAGTCAGTCAGTCAATTAATCACTCCGTTAGTTAGTCACTCCTTTAGTTAGTCCAGACTGACTAACTTAGTCTACTGACTTCAATTAGTTAGTCAGTGAACTGACTGACTCACTGACTAACTAATTGACTGACTGGCTAACTAACGGACTAACTGACTGAACGACACTAACTGACTGACTAACTGACTGACTACTACTGGACTCTGACTACTTACGACTGACTAACTTACTGACTGACTAACTTGCTGACTGACTAACTTACGGACTGACTAACTAACGGACTGACTAACTAACTAACCGACTGACTGACTAACTGACTAAATAAACTAACTGACTAAATAACTAAATAAATAAGTAATCTCTAATAATTTTAAAAAAATCGAGGAAATAACATATTATTGGAAATTTATAATAAAATAATTATAAATAATATTGGAAATAACATACATTCAAAAACATAGTAATCGATATAATTTAATGTTAATTATACAAACAAAATACATTGTATGCACTTGAAACAAGAAAAGATTTTTAGACATTTGACTAGTCATCAATAATTTGAATAAACATTTACCAAAAACGCTTTTCAACCACCAAACGATAATGCAAATTAGGATCCAATTTGCTAAGTAATTTTTTACACGGTCCCTAAAATTCGTTTTTTTCTGTATTTTTACAATAACTCGGCAAATAATTGTTGTTGAATTAAAAAATTCGGGATTTTGGTTCTACTTGATCTACTTTATCGATTTATGTAACAAAAATTTGGGGTTGCTATTCATTTTATTTTTCTTATTTAAATTTAAATAAAAAAATAATAAAAATTAAAAATTGCTGAAAAAACTTGTGTGATTTGTTTTTGGGAGATTAAGAAGTATATAATGAAAAAAAATGTTGGTTTAATTCATTTTATTTGTGGAGGTATGAATAAAAGTTTGTGAAACTTTTTTAACATTATGGGCCTTCAACTTCGAATGCTTATATCTCAACAAATAATGAAAATTAATATTTTTTTTTTGGATCTGGGGTATTTTAAAGATGATAAACATTTTTATATAAAAAAAATTGGGTGTTGCCATTGGAATTTTCAAAGTTGGTACTCATTTTAATATGTAGACGACCCCTTATACAATTTTGGTTGCCAGTTCTGAATTCCATACGCTATTTCCTGAAAAATGACACCTTTCACAAAATTCCTGATCAATAGCAGCCGAAAAACGAAGGGTGGATCGTTTTTTTTTCCCCAGCTGTACATGTCACTCATTGATCTAAAAATATAGCAGAAAAATAGCATTCGCAATATGTAAACGGAATATTTTAATCATAACGCATTGTTAGCATATATTAATATTAAAAATCAACTTTTATTTTATTATTGAATTTTCAAGATTAATAAAATTAATTATTCAACCATGAAACAATTAAATATTTAATTAATTTACAATGATCTAAAAATTCTAAAATGTCTGTTTTAAATTTTGAAAAAGAGCAAAACTATTTGTCTTTAAAAAAAGAGCGTCGGAATCTGCCTCAGCTGTTTATAAATGTTTGTTTGTAGAGAGTCAGCTCTTATTTGCTTTGTCTCAGATCTTTATCAGTGTGTTTTCAAAAAGTCGTCAAAAGTTGTCAGAATGATGCCTATAGAAGACACAATAATTTCACTGTACATTTTTAGTCGTTTATCGGTTTTTTTTATATATATAACAAATAAATATGACCTTTTTTTGCTGACAAATGACGTCTTTTAAGCAGTTTTATTGACATACTGTTCTAATATACGTTTTTACTTCTGATCCGATTGTTTTTGGTTAGAAAGATATGACATCAGAGACCATAATTTGTGTCCATCTATCTCTTCACTCTATCATTGGTTTAATCATAAATCCTATGACGATCTGTTTTAAATTCAGTTCTGTTAGTCCCATTTAAAAACATTTTTTTGGAAGGTATGCCTTCAGATATCTATATTTTATACATTGTTTTCGTAATCTGTCTATGCGTACTATAGGTCTTTAAGTAAGTTTAAAAGTAATCGGAAAGTAGGCTAGAATATAATGGTTTTATAATGTACCATCGTCTCTCCTGAAAGGATATAGAAATGTTAAGATTTTATAAATGACAAGGTAGTTTTAACAATACTTTTTGCTTATTAAAGAAAATATTTTTAAAAATGGCTTTAATTTATAGTAGTGGTAAATTGAACAAGAATCTTGTATTCCGTCTTGTCCCCTTCAATTTGCAATTTCTTTTAATACGTTGTTTTAATTTTGAGTGACACTGTTTTCCTAATAAATATTTAGTTACAAATTTATACTAAGTGATTTTTAGTCACTCGTTTCCATCTACTGATCTGTTTACTCCACTACGTAAAAAAAGTGGAAGGTTTTATAATCGTTCAGTCCGTCTGTCCGTCCGTCTGTCTGTCACCCACTTTCACAGAAAGAACCACAAGTCCCACAGACAAGTGGGATACGTCATTTTAAAGCAAAAATCAGATTGGCTACATTCCAAATTTCATTAAAAAATTTAAATTAGAAGTTTATTTAAAATTTAAATAACTAATTTTTTTTGTCTACATTGAAATAACATGCAAATTCTATTTTTATTCATATTTTCACTGTTGTCATCCACAAGTCCCACAGACAAGTGGGATACGTCATTTTGAAGCAAAAAATCAGATTAGGCTACATGCCAAATTTCATTAAAAAATTTAACTAGAAGCTTATTTAAAATTTAAATAACTAAAAATTTAATCTACATTGAAATAACATGCAAATTCCATTTTTATTCAATATTTTCACTGTTGCCATTTCGTTAAACGTACGAGAAACTTTTGTTAAAATAAAAATACACTTTTGAAAAAATATTTATTTATGTGATATAATTCGGTTTGGATTGTTGTATTATCACAATAGAGTTCTTTTAATGGTTCTATATATATGTATGTAGAAAGATGCATAGAGAATTCTAACTTAACATAAAAAAATATGCTAAGTTTCGCTTTATTTTTAAAGCATCAATTGTACAAATTATAAATTTTTTGAACTGTAAATTAATTTAACAAATTATAAATAAGTGAATTTTCGAAGGAAATGTAAATGGGAAATTGTGGCGACAAAAATATTTATTAAAAAAGATTACATCATTATTCTTCGAACTTCAAACAAATTTAGCAAACGATAAAGTCTAATTATTAAATCTGAGAAAGAAGATTAATGAAAATAGTTAATTTTGGCGTTTAAAACTTTGAATTACAAATAGCTAAAGGCCCTGTTTTTATTAGAATTAAATCACATTTGCCATTCGCAACAATCGCTCGAGAAACTTTAATTCTTTTAGACAATAAATTAAAATAAATTTATTTTTGCAACATCGATCAGTTTGAAATGACGTCAAATATATTTCACTACGGAATCCTGGTATGGTGATATGAAATGTTTTCATTCTATTTAAAAGCGAGGAATATGACATATTTATTCTTTAAAATATAAATTAATTTTTGCAAACGATAAGTAATAATTATTGAATTTTCGAAATAAAATAAATGAAACTAGCCAAATTTAGCTTGTAAATGTTAAATATAGAATTAATGTTGTGTTTGGCGCGTTTTTTCCTGTTAAACACAAATATGTGGAAGCGAGTTAAGTGACAGATTCTGTTACAAACCTACTTTTTTTTTACTAACCGAGTTATCTCGGAAAAGCTATGATATAATTTCGGTCTCGATTTGGTAATTTGCGTTACGTTGCCAAGCAACGAAAATGCCAAAATGTGGTAAACAGTGTACTTCATATTTCATGCAACTCAATTGTATGCATGTATGTCATATTTCATGCAACTTCTACCTTAATTTTCTAACCTCGCCAAAAGTCGCCAATAAACAGACCAGCTATTATATCATAGATGTACCGTTATCTCTATAAATAAATACTTCTATTACAAATTTACTTACTTATCCTCTTCGGATAAGTAAGTAAATTTGTAATAGAAGTATTTATTTATAGAGATAACGGTACATCTCATTACAAATTTAATACCATAATATTTTTTGTAATTTTTCTAGTCACTTCGTTCTACCATTTAAACAATTGAGTCTGGTTTTTTAACAAAGAAAGTATTTACCTTTGTACGATTTGGCACTCACCAACATTTCCAGACAGGCCTAGAGAAATAGAATCTCCCCTGATTCAGCAGTCTGCGCCGATTCTCTTTAGAATCCCTCATCAAATGAGTCAAATACTACAGCCAAAACTAAAATTGTGTGTTTTATGTATAACAATGCTACCAAAACGTGGTGTGGAAATGACTTCTTATAAAATGACATTTTAATTATTGTTGGAAATATGAGTTGTATGAATAAATAATCGCATTTGCAATATTTTAAAACCCTGTTAAATGTATATTTGAATAATCAGTATTTCAATACAACTCTTATTTACATAACTATTTTTTTTAGTTGCCAAACTTTCTTCAAATTATTTTAAAACTGTTTGTCTAAGAAGCTACTGTATTACATTGTATTAGATTGCCAGTAACTTATACATGGGGCCTAAACTGTTGCAGAAAATACACAAGCCAGTAAAACGAGAATAACTCTTTAATACTAAAGTTATAAATTTACCAAATAATTTCAACATTTCTTCTGGAACTTCTAAAATCACCAAGTTATATAAGAATCACATAACTTCTATTTTATAACATCGATATCGGCGAATTTTATTTAAGGAAGACTCGAAAATAAAATAGCAATAAATATCTGATATTTTATGGCATGTTATTAAATCTATATTTGTAAGTACGCTTTATACGGATTTAGTCCATGATTGGAAGTAGTGCTAGAAAATAGAAATATTTTTTGGATACTTGATTTTCCAAAATGGAAAAGGAATTCTTCGTGTATGGTTGCCACCAATAAATTTCAAACTCCTAGCTAGTATTTCAGGTGCGAAGGACGGCTAAAAATTCTATCGGATTATGTGGCGTTGTTGCTGCAATAACAGTACTTGCAATAAAACAGGAATTTATTCTCAGTATTGTAACAGCTATTTTCGAAATTTAGTAAAATTAAGGAATCATGAGTTTTTGAGTGATATAAATAGATAAATAAGATTGAATAAAACTAATTTAATTAAAAAAAAATATATTTTTCTTCTTAGTAATCGTAATTTGTTATCTTCTGAATTTGTAATATCTTCTCTCTTAATCCTAAATTAAGAAAAGGTTATGGAAACTAACGAACAAGTTTTTTTTTGTATTTGTATATTGTTGAATTCAGTTGTAGCTTTAAAACTTAACAAAAATATTGTAATGAAAAACTTAAAAAGCCACAATTTCACTGCACTAATTTTTCTACCCTTTTAATTTATGTCTAATAGTGTCATATATAATAGTGTTAACTATAAAAATTTGACTATAAATCTAATTTTGACTCATTTATATGAACTTAATTCTGGTCCAAAAAGTATTTCAGTCATATCAGGGATATTATTCAACCGCGTATTTATAAACCGTGTATATATAACCGCGTATTTATAACCGTTATATACGTGTATCATTAAAAATATATACACGAATAAAATGAAAACATAACTTAGCGGTTTAGGCGGCGGGTCTTAGGCGGTTTATAACAGGTGCAAAGACATACAGTTAGAGATTTCTGTCAAAGGAATTAACTTAAATTTTATAGAATTTTATAAATAATACAAATCTTAAAAACAGTAATCATAACATGTTTAAAATAATATTACTTTTTCCAATCAATCTCTGATTTAAAAAATCTATATTGAAAATTTCAATTCATTCAATAATTTTTTTATCATTTTCTTCATTGGCACATAAGTATAAAATAAAGAAAAGGCTTTGTAATAGCATTTATTAGCTGCATCACATGTCCTTTTTAAATATTCTTATATGGAAGAAAATAAAGCGAAAAGAAAGATGACTATATCATTTCAAATAAAGTAATAAATGCCAATTTTTTTCATTCCATTTAGCAAAGAATGGATGTTGCAAAAAAGAACTCTACATAAATTATACACTGAAGAAGAAATTTAATCAGAGATATTTTTACTTTTGAGTTAAACCTATCTTTAAATTTGCCCTTGTACAACTTGTTTCTCCTTTAGCCTATGTACAATGTAAAAAAACATTATAGCTTTTCAATTTGCCCCTGTCAAAGTGGTTTCTCCTTTAGACTATCAACATAGTTGAAAAAAATCAGGCGTCTTTTTTTTATGTATTTTTTTTCAGTTTATAACTTTTTACATTATTTCAACAATTAGTTTGTACTTGTAAATTTATTCACTACTTAAAAATTTATTCTCCATTTAAATATTTAATTATCTATTAGTCACATTTCCGAATCTCGTTAGGTGCTTACCTTTCAAATAAAGTACATTTCCATTTGCAAGTATTATATGACTGTAAATAGATTAATCAAACGAACCAATCACGAAATACGTGTTTGATATCGTTTGACATTTACCGATTGGAGGGGGCGGATGAAAAGAAAAAACAAACATTCCATTACAACGGGAATGTGACGTCATTGCGGGGGTGTGGTGCTTTGAAACAGGATCGCAACGTTTTATGGTTGCCACCGGAAATGAGATTTAGGGCAGAATGTGAAGAGAGGAGTGGGGGGGGGGGGGAGGAAAATGTTTACAAACATGATGCAAATAAAAGAATGTTTATTTTTATTTGTAAGCTCAAAATATAAATAAATAGAAAAATAACAAATTCGGTGAAATGTTGAATGAAAGCCGAATGTTGTATTATTGAAATACGTATTCGTATGTTTGGAAATTCTCTAAGGTTTGAATCCCTTTTTCCCTCTTTATTTTACATTTTGGTTCTAAATCATGAAGCGCTTTGAATAAAAATTTTTAGTTATTTTTTCTGGTTCAGGTTTGCAAAAAGCTTTTGGGGAGCAAGTCTAGTCGAAAAAAAATTGTCGGGCCAAAGCATCGATTCTTATCCTATTAAAAATGTATTTTTTGCTTTATACAAACGGCACATTTTACAAAACATTAAATTCAAAAATCTGTTGCTACTGACTTGAAAGCACCATCAGTTATAAAAAGAAGAGAGAAAATCGCATATTCTCCAAGCAAGCAATAAATACCATTTCAACTCAAATGTTTAGACTTAATTATTTGCTGTTAAAATCCATATTTACTTTTTTTTAAATGCTAGTGCTATGTTGTAGATAAAAGTATAAGAAATACATAATATAATTTTCCTCAAAATATATTTTTTTAAATATATACACAAATAAAATGAAAACATTTCAGGAAAAATGAAAAAAAGGTTTTCTTTTTGCCATTCTTTTCCTCGAAATACCGTAAGCAAAAAAATTATTTTTATTTTTCATTAGTCAGTGAGTTAAAGTGTTATAGCGTAATGATCCTAGCAGAAATACCCTTTCCTTATAAGGGAAGAGGTTGCATTTTCTACCATGTAAACACACTTTATTTTGTACAATATTTAATTTATAGTGAAAACAACACTTACATTACAGGGGCAAATTTTGAGTTATATAAATACCATACATTTATATTTTTTTTAATTTTATATTCTTTGTATTTAAGCTATAAATACCATATCCGTTAAAAACCACTTTTGCACTATGTTTACTCTGAAAGGAGATATATTTAAAAAATAAAAGACTAAATTAAATTATTACGAGCGTCATTTTAATTATACTTTTTCTAGTGGTTAAAACTAAGCTTTTTTACTAAACTAAAACTAGTTCAGAGAAATTAAAAGAATAATAATAAAATCCTGGCTTTGCTTTATTTTCTGAAGATTATATTGTAAATAGAAAGAATCACTTTGAGTCCCCTAAGAGTTGTAAGAAGAAAAAAGCTTAATTCGCTTATGATGCTTCCCAGTTTAAGTCCAACTAAAGCTACTTGTATTTAAAACAGAGAAAGAAACCAAATTGATCTTACACTGATTTTTATTTATTTTGTATTGCTTGTTAAACAAGCAGTATTAAGCGGTGTTTCAGGTTTAATTGGCAACTAATTTCGATACTCTTTCTACTGCGGAGTTAATTTCACTTATCTTCCGTGACATTCAATCTCCTTCTACTCAAGCTTTATTGACAGAATCATCACATCTGTCATCCTCCTACGCAACTTTTAAAAAACAACATTTCAAACAAATGAATGACCAGAAGAAAGAAAAAAAGTGTTGACATTTGAATTGCCATACAATTTCGCCATGTGCCACCAGATGAGTAGTAGTGTACGGGTACACGTGCATCCATTCTAAGATGAGGGTTGCCGTTGAGTTGTTCGTTTCCTGCTTCCCGCCAAACGGGGGAGGGGCCGATCGATAGGTGCGCGCACGCGTGTCTATTTCGAGAGTCAATGGGAGGGAGGTAAGGGGGGCGTTTAGAGGGTAAAAAAATGGAATTGTTTTCAATTTTGTTTGTTTGATTTATTTCTCTCGTTTTGACGCCAAAGTTGGCGTTGGATTTCGTCTGGCATTGCGTGGGCGTTTCCGTATTGTCCGACCACTGAATTTTAGATTTAGTTTAATCGAATAGTTTTTGAAAGTACTAATGTGATTGATAAACTAGAATTTAAATTTAAATAAGAATTTTTAAATAAAGAGTAGGATGATGTTTCAGAATTGAAAGTATTGGGACAAATTTTGAAACAGAACGTTTCATTTCAAACAGGAAACATGGATTTACTCATGTTTGAAAGTGTCAGTTTTCTCAGTGCAGGATGAACTCGAACAAATCCCAAAAATCTAATTTTGCAATACGATTAAAAAGACTACATCATTCATTTTTGTTAATTTGCAAAAACGGAGTGACTTATTTTATGATCTAACTCATTCTGTCAATCTTTCAGCTAAGTACGTATATCCTATGAATAAACATTAAATTTCATCATAATTTATGAAACGAGACGTGATATTTTTTACCACATAACATTCAAAGCATACATATAGCTGTTTGAATTAGAATTTTGACATTGAGAACGTGCACATAACTCTATGGCAATAACCTAACGCCAGGTTAATGACATATTTATGATACTAGAAAAATATTACATAAGAGTAGCTACTTTTTTTTATTGAACGTTTAGAGCTTTTGTTTCGTGAAATTAGGGGAAAAAATCATTCCATCGAAAATACTGGCATTAAATGTTCTTTAAAAAGCCAGATTAAAAACAACCTTCCACAGCATTTGTTTCAAACGTGACAGTTAGGTTTACTTTTTTCCAATATTGCTTTTGTTAGAGTATTAATTTTTTTAATATCATCTCATTATATAATTTTTTTATTCATCTCTCATATCCTTTGGAAGTATTTATTTAAAAAAACGCAACGAAAGTACAACTACAAAAATTCCTTTAAAAAGAAATTTTTCTAAATCTTTTCGATTGTATAAAATGCTACAAATTAGTTCGATTTCAGAATATTTTGGGTGTTGGTTCATAATAAATTAAGATGGAAGAAATGGTATAAAAATGCTAAAGTTTATACATACATCTTTCAATACATTCATTTTAAAAAACTTATATTTCCTTTGAAAAATTATTTTTGACTAAAGTATAGTATATACATTTAATAAAAGATTTAAAATTAAATTGTGGATTGCATCATAATCCATACCCTACATCCTCAGCAAATACAATAATTTCCCGTGTAAAGAAAAGAAAAATTGGCACGATGTCAAATTTTATCTAAGTCAATAAATCAATTAAGAACTTTTATCATATTTTTTTAATAAAAACTTTCGTTTTATTTTATATAATTTTTACAATACGACTTTTAACCTTTCATAATCGAAGAAAAATCCATTTGGATAATAGTACAACGCATTCCAATTTAAAATGATGTGACCACTGAAACACAAAAGAAAAAGGAGATTGGTATGATAGACATGAAATAAAATAAAAACGAATTCTACGATCCGATCGATAACGGATTCAAATTCTCAATAATTATGGCAGCAGCTTTTTTTCCCTTACGTAATTACTACATTAATCCGCAGTCGCCACAGTTTCTGGCGCCACAGTTTTTGTCGCGGCTACTGAAAAAAAGGGGATTAAGTCACCAACACTGGCAATCCTTTTCCTTTTGTAGAGGGTTGCCATTTTCGTTAATTAGAATTTTTAATTTAGCCAATAAAATTATAAAGTTAAATAATTCAGAGGTTCCCAAATTTTTCAGGCTTACGCAGCTCGATAAAAACTAAAAAATCTATTATATTACTTCTACGTGCCCTTACTCTATAAAAAGCGTTTTTGTAAATGACCCTTATTAAAATAGAGTAACTATATTGCGATACTTACATTTTGGATCCTCCAAAGTATAACTAAGATATAGGGGCATTGGCGATGTTGTCCAATTCAATTTACAATTATTAAAAGTAGCCAAGGAATGGACCACATCCATAGAGTTCTATACCTTTGTTGTACTTTGAATAATGTGAGTTCAACAACTAGAACCTTCATAGATTTTTTACTTATTACAAAGCTATAATATTTTTGAATCATTTAAATTGGGCATGTTTAAGTTGCAATCTGCAATTTTGCCCCTGTAAAGGTTGTTTCTCCTTTAATGGATATACAATGTAATAAAAAAAGTTCACACCACAAAATATTACCCTGTACAAAAATGTCTCCCTAAAAATTCATACAAAAAATAAATACCACTTTGCACTAAACTTAAATAATAAAAGGAAATATTAGTAAAAATGTAAGAAATGAACTAAAAAATCTCATAATTTAAAATTAAAATCATATAAATTGTTTTCCAATGAAAATTTTAAAACATTCATTTCAAAAGTATTTATTCTTGAATAACTGGACAAATATAACTTAGCATAGGAAATAAAAGGAAACTTTTTGCCGATAAATAGATTTTTTTTTAATTTTTAAAACATAAAAAAATAATAAGATAATAAGAGTAATTTTGGAAAAATAACTAAATATGGGAAATAGAAGGAAAATTTCTACTATCATTTAGATTTCTCTAATTTTTTAGGTTTAAAATTGTAGCACTGATTTTAGAAAAATAACTAAAGCTCTTATCTACGTAAATTACTATTAAAAAAAATTATTTTAAAAATTGAATTTTCGCAGTTTAACCAAATAAGCGATAATTTTGCCAAGCATAGCAACCCGACTTGGCGCCGTGCCCACGCTTTCCGACCAATGGAGGGGAAGGCACCGGTTTGTGACGTCACGTTACGTTCTAGGTCACACTCCCAGACCTATGTCTGTAGTAAAACATCGACTCGCGCAGCATTTTCCGTTTGTGTATCAAAGTAATCAGACGTGCTTTTCTACCGTTTCCTCGTGGATATTTTGCTATTTTTCTGTTTGTTTTGATCGGACTATCAACATTGGACATATACAACATCTCTTGGAGTTTGCAAACATAAGGATTTTTGACGGATATTCGAGATAGAACTCGCGCATCCGTTGGGAACATCCCAAACGATCTTCGAACATTCTCGATTCCACCGGAACGCGGTTTCCCCTCTTTCGCCGGAAATCGAACTCTGCCGTTAACGGTTTTACCCGCTTTCTCCAAAATCGTTTGGAAACATTTCCTTCTAATCGCCTGAATTTGTGTCTTCTGAAAGACTGCTAAAAGACTATTACTATTTTCTTCAGAGTCGTTGAAATTTAAACATCCCTCAAAATCGTCTGGCCATCCCAACACTTCGATGTTTAGCATGCCAATGAGCATCTCTCTTCCCAGACGGCCCAGCCTCAAGTTCTGGAAGAGCAAAACCCGATCGGCCAGCATCACGGACTACGATCCTACCTACAAGGTCCTCTACCTGGGCAACATCCTTACCCCCTACGCTAAAGGGGAAGGCTGCTGGGAAAAGCCCCTACAGACCCTATGGCGTGCCTACGCTGCTAACCCCGTCAAAGTCCAGACCCCCATGGAACTAACCGTGGCACCTTCTGGAATCAAGGCTGTGACGAAATCCTTCGGTACCACCGAGTACTGGGCGTACCGGATCACGTACTGCGGTGCCCCAGCCCCGGAGATGTATCCCGGGCTGTTCTGCTGGATATACAGGCACGAGAGGCCCAAGATGAAACAGGAGTTGAGGTGTCATGCAGCCCTCTGTCTCAAGCCGGAGCATGCAGCGGAGCTAACGGCTCACCTCAAGAATCGACTGGCTCTTGCACTGCAGGAGTTTAGGAGAGAAAAAGTGAGTTCTATATACTTTCTCTTATTTAAATTTGTAACCAATAAGGTGTCTTTGAGAAAATAAGACGTCTTATATATTTACATAGAAATACTTTATCTAAAGAAACTAAAAATAATTTATAAAAGTTTCTTATGCGAAATATATGGTCACATCAAAAACGATATAACTTTTTGTATTTTTTTTAGCCCCCTTCCTCCTCGCTCCCGTGAAAATGACGGGGTGAGGTTTCGTCCATAACAACTTTGGGTGTTAGTTTTTCTAGAAATTAAATTTAAAAAAATTATTTTAATTGAAAACAAATTTTATATAAGTTTCAGAGATTAAAAAAAGGCACTTTTATGACCGTTTTCTTGAAAATTATCCGATCGTTAATAGGTTAAAATAAAAGCAATGGTCCCAATTGTACAATTAATTATAATTATCCCACGCGATATCACATATGTCTGAAGATCACCGAGTAAAATTTAAAACAATCGCGTGATCACTCCCTCTGAGCGGCAAGCAAATTGACTGAAGTGTAAGCTTGTTTTCACTGCATGGAATTTAAATTTTTAACTGAAAATTTAATTTCCTTAAATTTGTTTAAATGATATTTCTGTAGCAGATAAAAATAAGACAACAAATGACCATTTCATACTTTCATTTTAAAATTTTGTAACATTTATAAATTTTAAACAATTTTATGTGTTGCCGGAAAACCTGACAGTCAGGTAACAGGATTATACGTCTGTATCCCTCAGAGGATTAATATTAATAACGCATCCAATGTCGGCTCTAAGTAAAAGGCACATTTTAATAGTACGCGCATCACTGTATACGACGAATTGTGGAATTGGAATATGTATTGTAAATAAAAGTTACACAATGTAATTTGATTTTACAAGTTATTTTAATTTTGTATTTTACGCTGCTCTTGTCTAAGATATTGATTTATCAATGAACTAGATGTATGATGTAGGACATATATAGATTTCCGATTAAGAATGACGTACAGTTATAGTTAATGCGTTGATAATTGCATATACCGTACGTGAGTTCAATCAATAAAGGTAATATTCGTAAATGTAGTGCGACGGTCAAATGTAATGATTTAGTATTCTATGTTTAGTCTTTTACCTTAGCATTTTTATGTACAACAAATTTATGGTGATGCTGAATAGTAATAATGTTTTGAGAGAGATAAAAATGCCATGAACAATTGCATTATATATTTTTTTTAATGCTTTGTAGCTATTCGAGTTGAAATAAAATTCAAACCATTAATACAATTATAAAGAGTGCTGTACTAAATTTCTTAACTTATCGTATAAATATAAAGAGCAAAACTTTGGAACAATACATTTTAAAATAAAAATATATTAAAAAGTGAAACGACTCTTTATTCCACCAAAAGCATTAAACATCAGAAACAAACCAACTCTTTAATTGCCGAAAATCCGCTTGAATTGTGAAATTTCCAGTTTCATTTACCTTTTCCTTTCTTTTTACTCATTGATCAAAGATAAATAAACATCAGCGTAATTATCCAACTTCATCCTTCCAACCCGTTTCGTAAGTCGAGTAGTTTGATCGAGTTTAATCAGGTTTGAAATTAAGGCTGGCGCCAGTCTTCCTACCCCACCTGTTATTAAGGCTCAAGGACTTTGAAGGTCAACGCTTTTCGCGCGCATTTTTCAGATTCCGGCGTGTGCGGGTTTTTGGTTTCGTTTCTTTTCCCCCTTGGCCACATGAATGTTTGTTTTTAATTTATGCAGCATTTTTTTTTCACCAATCATGCATATGAGACAGGTTATCGCTGTGTGTTGAGATTAAAACGTCTGGTCTTTGAAAGTTTTTCTTTTCAGTTTTTGATATAATCATTTTTTTTCTTATTCTTGTCAATCATGACAGGAAGAAGGCTTTTTATTTTTTCTATTTATTATCTTAAAAGATTTGAACTAAAGAAAACAAATAAGTTTTTTTAACAAAATATCGTTACTAAAAATTAGTTTTGATTTTGTTGGGGATCGAACTTGCTAATATTTATTTTATGCTAAATATTTATTTTATAGCCTATTCATAAGATGTAGCACCTTACATTATGCACATTTAATAATTTAAAAGAAAAACGCAATAAAAACATCTTAATAATAATAAAAAAATTCATGTTCGTCAAATTGATTTCATAATATCAACCCTTCAAAGAAAGTGTACCATTTTAATATTTTTATTAACATAACAATATTCTGAACATATTGTTTCTTTTACAGTTCACTCGACAAAAGGCAAGACTGTCCCTGGCCAACGCCGTCTACGACTGCCCCTCGATGCCCCGCAGGAAGCTGCTTCTGTACCGTGGCAGCATCAACTTCAGACCACCCATAGAGATGTCCAAGATCGCACCCAAGCTCGGGGTCATCGACGAAGATGACCTCGAGGACGAATATGAAGATGACCTCATAGACATGGGCACTCCCCCATGCGAGGACATCTACATGTCTTCCGAGGCATCGTCGCTCTCCTCGACCCCCGAAGAAGAGACAGAAGACGAGTTGTTCAACAGATTCAGGATGATGATGGTCCCCAGGAGACAACACCTGAACTCTAACGGAGAAGAATCTTCTTGTTCTGAAGAGGACTTCTATTGCGAAGACAATGTGAGCCACGATGAGGAGGACATTCCTCTCATCTGCTGATCCGAGGACACTTCCCATTGCAGCTTGTCTTCTCAGAAAGAGCTGTTGACCAGCGAGAGTTGTCAAGAGTCATACTTGCCATCGCTGGAAGATCTGATTTATCATACTGAAGATCGAGAACTTTGCTGACCATCAGACTGAATGGTGACCATAACGAATCCCGCTTACCATTCCTGGAAGATCTAATGATGGTCACTTATCTTCTGCTAGTCCTTCTCCGGCAACCCTTTTTCTTGCATTTCAATTGATTCTTGCTAGACTATTATCTTGTGGACAAACAACAACTGATGCCAACATACATTGTCGACCAAATAAATCAGCACGGTGCGCAGTATGAAAAATGACCATCTTATCGGACTTGTTGTCTTAATAATCTAGTAGATTGTGATCTGTTGACGAACTCCAAATTCTAAGAGTTTGCAGCTTCCGTGTGAATTCCAGGATGTGTGTTACAAACAGTGTAGTATTATATCAAGTGATGAAAATGTCTGAGCTTCGTTTGGGATGCGAACTGCGAACCTTGTTCCATAATACTTTATTTATATTGACAGACAGCAGTGAGGCCAAAGTTTTTAAGTTTATATGCATGTTTATTTGTAAATATGTTTAATTATTGTTAAGAAAGCTCAATATTTAGAGTTTAAGAGGCCAACTACAGCAATTAAACATTCTTTTATTGGGTTAAAACCTGCTGTAAGTGATTAGCGACCAACAGCTAGCGCTAATGACCAAGCTAAAGCGTTATACTTTTATGAAGATTTTTGTCCTTTGTAGTTGTGGTTTTTCCTTCACGTTTTAAAACATCTTTAACTTGATTTTTTAGTCTCTTTATTTGCATCAAAACTTTAAGCATGTTCTTAAATTTATTTCCATAATTATAATTTTCTAAACTTTAAACCTGTTTAAAATCACAAGAAAATTAAAACTTAAATAATTATTATTATTATTAACTACGTTCTCTAAAGAAGTTATTAATAATTCAGTAATTCAATAAAAAAATATTAGTCAGAAAGTAGTCTCTATAGTAAATTTAAATCGTTAGGGCACTTTAATTGAATTTCTGATAGAAACTGTTTACTTTTAAAATTCTAAAATATATATGGTGCTAAAATAGTATTGATTCAGAGAATCAAATAGATGTTTAGTACAATAAATTAATTTATACAATAATTAAGAGTTTGTATTTAGAAAAATAATTTTTCGTATTAAAAATGAATCCCCAAACCTTAATTTGATTTTCTAATGTATTTTTGTCTAGAATCTCGTTTTGTTTTAAAAATTTCTCCTCAAACTTTTTTATTCCTATTTTATTATTTATTATTTTCTTCCTTGTTAACTTTTATTTCGGGTATTATTTTTTTATTTTAATTAAAAGAAAACTTTGATTAGAACTTGAACTTATACATTTAAAATTACCTTTAAAAAATCGGAAATCGAAAATATTGTAGTAAGTTAACTAGTATATTATTTTTTTTAATTATAATTAATTCATTAATGTCTTCCTAGACTACTAGTCGTCCTTTTTTATTGACAATTTGATTCGACTATACCTCCTATTGAATGTGTGATATTGAAGAAAATTTGTAAATATGTACAAAGTCTGTTGTTACATTTTAAATACTGTTATTGTTTGTGTAAATAAATATTTGTTGTGTTGTAGTTAAAAAATTGTCTGTTTTTAATACATGTCTCTAATGCTGGAATGTGTCACTTTTTAGTGTCACAAATCACAACCAAATAAGTCACGAGCAATCAAAATTAAAAAGCATAGTTGAATTATTTGAAAAATAACGGAAACCACACATTGGAATAATCTAAAAGGACCACGATCTAAACTTCCCTTGAAAATGAACTTATTAAACAAAGTTAAAAGGTTTTAAATTGTTCAGATTTAAATTATGACGCTTAGTTAGTTCAGACACATATCATTCAGCGTACTTTGGATGACACTAATGTTTAGGAATCGCAGTTTCAATAATATCTTGGCCCATGAAAATTTTTCACTAAGAGCGTCTATATCTATACTTAATGAGAAAACATCTTGTCTCCAATTCAAAGCTCACAGATAAGTAGTATAAAAAAAATTACATTTAAGCCATAAATTAGTTCTTCAAGATACTTTGAATATTGGTTAGAGGAATATGGGTTGATATATCGCTCATCAAAGCACTATGACGCGCTTCATCTTTTGCCCCTGTAAATGTTGTTTTTCCTTTAATGTAGATACACTGTAAAGAAAAATCGTATCTTTAAATTAACCTTCGTAAATTCCTTTGAGTTTATTTAAAGTTACAAAAAATAAGGGGGAGAGTAGCAGTTTTGTTGCATAAGATATTTTCTACATTTAAATCTACCATGCCATCGATAGTAATTCATTTGCAAATATTTTCGGTTTATAATTTTCTATTGGTTGATAAAATAATGTCAAATCTTTACAAGAGAAAAATGGGGTTATCGCCCTCAACCGTATTAAATAACTAATTGCAGTTTTTAGCCATAAAAAGCAGCCTATGTGCCACTAAAAGGTATTTTCCCCATTAAAATATATAAGGTGTTTAAAAAAAAATTCTAAGTTATAAATAAGAGGAAATGAGATGAGCTAATGTTTAAGGAGATAGGGGGATACAACGATGCTTCAAAATATTAAATTTTCATTCTAACTTTTACTCTCTAAAATAAATACATAACGAAAAAAACTTATGTACTTTGCATCTGAATAAATGGGGATGGAGTTTGAAATTTTATGAATAAGATTATTATTTTTTTTTATAACAGAAGTTCATATAGCAGTTTCACACGGGACACAGAGAAGTTTTAGAACTTCTCATGCATAACCAAATGAGTAATCAGAGTGTTGCGGTGTAAGATTTTTTTCCGTTACGATCATTTGGCGGCCCTTCCCATTTTCTCACCCTGTAAAATTTTGTAGGCAGTTGAACAACGTAGCCAATTATCGTTATTTTTACTCCCTTGACAAGCGGGCTATAAATAAAGCAATTCACATGCCAAACCTCTTACGCACCAAAATTAAAGAAACTAGTTTCACGTAGACTAGTGATTCCCAAATCATGCGCCGCGGTTTTCAGGGGCATTTTCAATTCTTTAAAAGCATATATTACACGATACAAATTTTATAAATTAAGTAATAAAACTTTTCCTAAAATATTATTGAGCTTTTTTTTAGATACCCCACCGTACATTTGCGAAAATTACTTATATTTGTATGTTTCAATAAAAATGTTAATATATAACAAAAATTTCTAGATATAAGAACCGACTCGCAATACATTAGTTTTCATTGGGATTTATTTTAATTCTTGCACTAAAAATGCACGATGGAACTTTAGTCATGAGTTTTTGAGTTCCCAAACTATCAAAAAGCAACGGCGAAAGTTTAGCAATTTTAAATTCTGGGGAAATGACAAAGATCTATCAAAACTGGTATATAAAGGCATTTATTTGTCGAAAAAATTATTAGCTATTCTATAATTTCTACGTATTGCCCTTTCTTTAGTAGATTTATTTCTTAAAACACTCTCCAGTCTGCCTCTAAAAAGCTGTGGTGGAATTTCTCTCATAAAATGTTTAAAAACTCACAACGTTTAAATTACAGTTTCCTCGGCGTATGGGAGATTTTTTAGTTACAGTGCCTTCTTGCATTTTAAGAGACTTTCCAAAATGTACTCTTGTTATACTAATAATATTCTGCAAAATTGTTTTTTTTAATCTAATTTAGTACAATGTTAAAATCTAATGTTAAAATTTTTGTATTTTTTATAGGGAAGCCTTTTAAATCCACAGTTCCGTCTTCCCAGCAGCCGATTGTTTCAAGTTACATAATTGCTTTACTGTAACATAAAACTTTACTGTAACATAACAGTATTGTTGAAAATCCTTTAGGATATTATTAACTCATGCCATACAGCAAGTTCTATACACAAAATGGTTTCTTTGTCAAGGGATTCGTGTGAAGCCTATCCAATACAATGGATAATGGAAAAGACCCAGGTTTTTTTTCTCGCCGTAGACAACAAAAAAACTCCGTTCCGGCGCCAACATCCAAACCATTTATTCCCAAAGTCTGTTCGATTGCATCTGGCGCGGACTTAGCTGACTTCGTTTTATAAATGATGGATTTGAAAGCGCCAACAATGCATTCCACTCGTCTGAATCAGAGAACATAGACTGGACTGGAATCAAAGATTAAGTATATACTAGAGCATATTTCGGGAGCAGAGCGAGAGTCGGCTCCCATCGGATATAGGATGCTTTCTCATGCTTTAGGTAATGAGGCAACAGCAATTTAAATGGAAAAAAAATAGAATTTCGATACTAATCAAAAGGGTAGTTTATTGACAGACAGGTAGACAGATGTCCGTCTGGACGTACAAACAGACGTCCAAAGAGATTAAAGACATGCCTCTGATGTCATACCTTTCTAACAAAACAAAAACATTTTTAGGATCCGACGGATAGAACCGATTTTGTAAGGAGCATATTACGGACAGAGACATCTCCAGCATGTCAATACCTACTTTCCATTACTTTTTAATTCTTTAGAATTAAAAACAATAAACAAAGTAAGCTACAAAAATAAAGCATTGGATGATGGGTGCCATGCATTTCATTTGTTCATGATCAAAACACTTGCCGAAGGCGTCAACCTTCCTTTAGTCGTTTTTATCCGAATCGTTATATTTATAAATAACAATTCTTCCGTCCCATGCCCCCCAAGGTTTTTTATGTGTTCTAAACATGTTAATGACCCTTCCGTTCCAACCACAATATCGATAATTAGTAACATCAAAGATAAGAAAACTGCTCAATGCCATGTATATTTCCGCTTCCTCACTGTCAATCAACCTTTTGCATGTTTTAGAAGTACAGTATCTAGATATTCATTTTTGTGTGTGTGAAAGTTTTCATTTAACTAGATTTCCTTCATGCACCGGAATAAAAATATCGTTTTTCCTTATTTTCACAAATTGTTTTCTTCTTTAAAACTAAAGAAACTAACTGAATACTTTAAGTGAAGGTTGCACATTTTATCTCTATTTTTTTTTCTTTGTTAATAAAATGTTTAAGAAGCACTATTTACGCATTTCTTAAACCGACATTTTTTATATCCCTTTAAAAAGTAAATTCCCAATAGATGTTAGTAATACTGTGATTATATTTTAATACTGTGATTATGCTTTAATTTTTGTTATGAAGGCCGTGGGAGTATATATTTACCCCTAAGCTCTGAAACCGTGCTTTGTCGTAATGTGTTTGACATTTTACTAAATCTCGAAGTTTACTAGGCAAGTTAAGAAATTCATTGTTAATAATAAAGCGCACACAAAAAAAAAATAAGTATTGGAAAAATTATTTTCATCGTAAAAAATGAGCAAATTCAAAATTATAGTAATACTTTAACTGTGCTTCGTAGAAGATTCTCATTATTTTTTTTCATTATAAAAAAAACTTTTTAATTAAAAATTAATCTATATACATAAAAGGCAACTTCCGTTTGTTTGTTTGTGTGTTTGTTTGTTTGTATAAGACACGAGATCAAAAGAACCACGCAACAGATCGTCACGAAATTTGGCACAAAAATTCATCTCATCTCTGGAGCAATCATAGGCTAAGAATTTTTAGAATCGGACCATTCCTTCTATAGTTTTCGAACGTTTTTATTCGAATTTTGTGAAAAAACTACACCACTTTGGCTCAAATCCGATTTTTTTTTTTACTTTCCTGATGCCATCGGCTGAAAAAATTAAATAAAACTTTTAACGAAAACATTTAAATTGAAAATGTTTATTTTATTCTGTGCCATTACCTTCAGAAACTAAATTCATTATTTGAAAAATAATTGAATTAATGACGATGAGTTTTCCTTTTTGGGCATTGATATTTTCTGTTCTGTGACTGCATGTATGTATATTTAAGCAATAAATGTATAGTTAAGCTATTATGAACTATGATGGTTAATAAAGGCCATCGCACTAGAGCCGCATATTAGTGTTTTATGTATTTATTTTTTCGCTAAATACGTTGCCAAACTCGCCAAATTACTAACTAAATCTCGCCAAATGGGCAATTTCTTTTATAAATATTTATAATCTGGTCGATTGTTCGAAGGTCATTGTGTTAGAGCTGTAAAATAGGTGTGTTTGTAGCTATATCTATTTTCTCGCCAAATTATTTCCCAAAACGCGCCAAATGAGCTAAAAGCTTTTATGTATTTATGAGGGAATTGTGATGACATTTATGATTGTATTTTATAGCGTATTTTTCATTTTGGAATTTTAAGGCAATGAAACGGGATTTTATACTTTATAACGAGCAGGAACAATAACATAAGTTTATGATCATATAACAGGTTATATGGTACACATATTTGGAACGATCATTCAATTATTGTACATATCTGCATTGATTTAGTACTGTATACATTTGCATTGAATTCTTAATTTTTCAGCATTTGTATTGAATTATGGTAGAAATTTGTACTGCTTATATTGTATTTATATCTGCAAAGTGTCAAAAAAAAGTTACTTAATTTATTATAGAACTCCCTTGAATTGCGTTAAAATAAATGTTTGAGACCCTTTTAAGATTTAGCCGTTTTTCCATTTTTAATTCTTAATGATTATTTTTTACTTAAATATGTATTCTTTTTAATTTGAGCTTCTTATCAAAGGTATTTTTGAAATTAATATTAATCGTTACTATATCCAAGTTGGGTAATTAAATGGAAAATTACTGGGTAATCTTCATATCTTATGTAACTAAAATGAGAGAAAAAAAATAGTTAAATTGACTGTTAAATTATTTTTCCACCTCTACCCGTGCAACGTCGGGTATAACAGCTAGTTGAATTATATAAGAGTACGGATTACTATTTAAACTTCCAATAACCATTTCACTGCCCTAATCTGACCCCCATCAATCACCGATGCTTCTTTTAGAATTGATAGGAACACGAATATCTGAAACCCAGTGAAAGCATCTACGTCAACTTCGATAAAATGGAGGGAAAAAAATGTAATTTTTTGTAATTTTACAAATTTATTTTAAAAATATATTCCAAGTTTCCAAATTGTGGTTTAAGAAAGCAGGACGATAAAGGACATGTATTCACATTTCCCGAAAAATAAGATCGATGCCTAGTGGACAAAAAAGACTTGTTGGCTCTGCAAATTCAGCCAGCATTTCAACTAGCTGGAAATCGTCCTCGATACGTGTTTGAAAAACCTTTCACATGTGAATAAATGTATATAATGTAATATTTAATGGCTTATGAGCATTCTAGATAATAAAAAAGTTGACAAATTATGTACTTAACACTGTTAACATATTGTTTTAACAGATCATCCGCCCAAGTAACATACATAATTTATATTTAATGTTACAGAGGTTGCGCTAAATTATAATTTTACAACTTATATATATACTTTATCTTTATAAAATTATTTTAAAAAAAATACTTTTCTTATTACTCCTTTTAATAAATTAAACATCATATACTACAAATTGAAAAAAATTTCTCCTTTCAAAATACGATGTTGTAATTATTTTATTATTTAACAATTCAAAAGTTTCCGCACATTGGAATGCCCATGTTTTAATTTTGTGCCTTAGATTTAGTAAAAATTTGCAAATTTTATTTTCAATTCTTAGATTAATGTTAAAAGAACTGCAGTTTATTATCAGTTCGAAAAAATAAATTTTTTAATAGATTTTTAGTCCATTGTTCTGTCACTTTTAAAATCACTTATTTAATAGTATAATCTAATGTTACGAGTCAAAATGTATTTTCCAAAGCTTAAATAAGTGATTAGAGTATTTTTTATTCAAGTTAATTCTTAAATTTTTAATTTAAACCATTAAAAAATCCCAAAATACAACAACCAAATGAATTATATCCAAAAACAAATTTTTTTCAAAATAGTATACTCTAAACAAAGTCTGTTCGTAAGAAAGCCAGGAAAAATGTAATGTTTCCTGTATCTTCATCCTCCCCTATTTTCAGTAGTTCAAATTCAAACTGCTTCGTAGTTAATTTTCAGAGTTGCCTAATCTGTCTTGGCCCTTTAAAGAGTACTCCCCTTTCATGCGATTTTCAAAGGTGAAATATGGAATAAGAATGGCTAAGGATGTTATTAATAGATTAATTTTAAATTAGATTAATTTTAATAAACTTAAAACTTAAATTTTTTAATGAAATTTGGAATGTAGCCTAATCTGATTTTTTGCTTTAAAATGACGTATCCCACTTGTCTGTGGGACTTGTGGTTCTTTCTGTGAAAGTGGGTGACAGACAGACGGACGGACAGACAGACGGACTGAACGATTATAAAACCTTCCACTTTTTACGTTATAAACGTAGTGTGGAAGCTAAAAAGTATGAAATTTATTACTTTACACACTTTTAATTTAATATATGTTTATGAAACTTTTAGTCATTCCGTCAAGTAAATTAATAATTTATTTAATGTTACAGGAGGGTTGCTCTAAATTATAATTTTACATAGCTTATATATCATACTTTTCATTATAAAATACTTTTAAAAAAAATCAACTTTTTTTATTATCTTTTAATAATTAACAGCAATATATAAAATGAAAAAAACAATTTTCCTTTAAAAATAGCTCCGTGGTAATTATTTTACTTCAATTATACAATTCAAAATGTCATTCCGTCACATATGGAATTGCCCAGCTTAGAATTTTTGTGCTTAGTTAGTAAAAATTTCAATTTTATTTTCATTCATTAGATTAATGTTCAAAAGAACGCAGTTTATTATCAGGTTAAAAACATAAATTTTTAAAGGATTTTTAGTCTTGTTCGTCACTTCAAGATGCTTGATTTAAAAGATATAATCTAATGCCTACCGAAGTAAGAATCGTATTTCCATGCTGGAAAGGGAGTGATTAAGGATGTACTCAAGATTAATTTTAAATTGGATTTAATTTCCAAACCTTAAAAAATCCAAAACCACAACAAACACAAATTTAGAAACTTATCAGTCCAAAAAGCAAAATTTTCTTTGCAAAAACTAAAAGTAGCACTCTAAACCTAAGGCATGTTCCGTAAGACAAGCCCGAGGGATCAGTAATCGTCCTGATCTTCTTCCTCCCCTTCTTCAGTAGAGTTGATGCCAACCTCTTCGTAGTCCTTCTTCAGAGTTGCCAGATCTTCTCTGGCCTCGGAGAACTCGCCCTCTTCCATGCCCGAATTTCCAAAGGGTGCTATGGAATAGGAGTGGCTAAGGATGTGTTAAAGATTAATTTTAAATTGGATTAAGTTTAATGGAAAACTTAAGAACGCTTAAAAACAAAAAAAAATTCGTTCCGAACAGAAAGTATAACTACAAAAAAAATTGAACAAAATCACGTTTTAAACTAGCTTTATTCAACAAATTTAGACATTCAATACATGCCAATAACCAAAACAATAACACCAATAAAGAAAATAAACCTTAAATCCAAAAAAGAAACTAAAACACCTTTAAAATCAGATCAAAACCACAACAAACACAAATTTAGAAAGCTATCAGTCCAGAAACAGCAATTTTTTGGACAACAATGAAAACTAAAAGTAACACGCTAAACCTAAGGCATCTTCTTTAAGATAAACCTAAGGATCAATAATCATCCTGATCTTCTTCCTCCCCTTCTTCTGTTGAGTCGATGCCCACCTCTTCGTAGTCTTTCTCCAGAGCTGCCAGATCTTCTCTGGCCTCGGAGAACTCGCCCTCTTCCATACCTTCGCCCACGTACCAGTGGATGAAGGCTCGCTTGGAGTACATGAGATCGAATTTGTGGTCCAGTCGTGACCAAGCCTCGGCGATGGCCGTGGTGTTGGCTAGCATGCAGACGGCTCGCTGGACTTTGGCTAGATCGCCACCTGGGACAACTGTCGGGGGTTGGTAGTTGATGCCCACCTGGGAGAAGGGTTCATTGTTAAAGGATTGTTCGTTGATAATAAGCGAAATATTCGTTAGTTTAAATTTAAAAGTTTAAGGAAATGCACCATTTTTAAAAGTTATATTCTGTGTTAAAAACAGAAGTAGAAGCTGATGTACAATGTCCCTCAATGCTTTTATTTTAATGAAATCTTCTATTTAATTAATTACTTTCAATTACCTTATAGGAAATATAAGGTAGTGAAAGTATTGCGATGGGGGTCGAAAATCCGAAATGGAGATTTAGTGTATTCTACACGTTTTGGAGAGTGAGTGCTGTTTATAAAAAAGTGGTTTCCGAACATTGGTCCGTATGCAGGGTGGTAACAAAATCCTTGAAAAAAAGTTCCCTGATATTTCCATGATTTCCCTGATACTTTCACAAAAAATTACCTGATTTTACAATTACCTAATAGAAAATATACAATACACGCAGTTCAATGCAGTACAGAAAATTTAAACCAGACATCGCGGGACTTTCCGGATTATGGGTTAGCCTACCAAACTTTTCCAGACTTCCGAAAAATCGGGAAAAGTTAAGAGCCACATGATCAGAGAATCGCGTTATAACATGGTTTGTACACTCCTTGAAAAGTTTTGAATGAAAAAGCTCATTTTCAAGCCCAATTGCTTGAAATGAATGAGTATAGGGGGGAAAGTCTGTACTATTTATTGCAAACTATCAAAATTTTCTCAACATCAATTTTTCTCTTTCTTACATAATATCATAATATTTTTAAACCCCATGTTTCCAAACAGTCATAACTCCAATTATCCAAAGCGGTGATGATTATCCGAATTTCAGAAACAAATTCCACCCGGCCTATTTGTTACTGTTTGTCTTTATTGGATATCATACCTAGTAATTTTTTTGTACCGACCAAAAAATTACTAAGAATGACATCCAACGGAGACGAACGGAATATTTGATTTTGATCAAGTGTCCGTTAGTTGTGATCACAAGAACAACCTAAACCCGCGGTTTAAGTAATAAAAATGGAAAAATTCCCTGATATTTTTCGAAATTTGAAAAATTCCCTGATATTTTTCGAAATTTGAAAAATTCCCTGATATTTTTCGAAATTTGAAAAATTCCCTGAGAATTCCATGATATTTCCAGAATTAAAAAGTTCCCTGAGAATTCAATGATTTCCAGGTTTTCCAGGTTCTGTTACCACCCTGGTATATCTTTCTGTCTGTCTGAAACCACTCTACAGCTATAAAACTAAACTTTAAAGTTGGTATGCGAGTTCTTAATACCTGTCGGATGTCATAATAGCGTTTTCGAGAAAATTGAGCATGCTCAAAAGTTAGCAGCCTATATGGAAATTTTTGGGATTTAAAGGTATTGCAGATGAACAAAAAGAGCTACTGACTTCAAATTTGGTATACAAGTTTCCAGTACCTGTCGGGCGTCATAATAGGATTTTGAGAAAATCGCGCATGCACAAATGATAACTTCCACATAACTTTTTAGGTTTTAAAGTTATCATTTAAAGTTTAAAGTTTTAAAGAAATCACCTTACCAAGGGTATAATTACCTTCAAATGTATTGAAAAATTAAGTGGTAATTAAGAGTCGTGTACAGTTGCACATCCTTAGGTGTGTTTTTTTAATTATCTTTTACCATGTTGTAAATCATTCGAGAAGCAACTAGAAATTATTCACAATAATTATAAGAAACCATAACAAAACCTTCACCAAAAAAATTCGTTACCTAACACAATTTAGAAATGCAAAAATACAGTACAACTTGCCTTGAATCCAGTAGGACACCAGTCTACGAACTGTATGGATCTCCTGCTCTTAATGGCCGCGATAGCTGCATTCACGTCTTTGGGCACCACATCCCCACGGTAGAGAAGGCAGCAGGCCATGTATTTTCCGTGACGAGGATCGCACTTCACCATCTGGTTGGCTGGCTCGAAGCACGCGTTGGTGATCTCAGAAACAGTCAGCTGCTCATGGTAGGCTTTCTCGGCAGAGATTACAGGGGCATAAGTCACGAGTGGAAAGTGAATCCTACAGAAAATAAATGGTTTAACTCAAATTACTTTGATCTTGGAAGTATAATGTAAAAAAAATCTGTTAATTTTACAGAAAAATACTGTCTTTTTTTTAACCTTTTTATATACTATATAAAACAGTTTTACGTAAAAACACTTTTTTTTTCTGTTTTTAACCACGTAAGGAGACTAGATTGCAACCGAACAAGTATTTTAACTGTTTGTGTGTCGAAACATCTCAGTTGGGAGAGCGTCGGACTGAGATAATTGAAACGTCCTTGGTTCGAGCCCGGGTTCTGCAGTTTATCAATCGCTGGTAGTACTTGGTCAACTTGGAGGTAAAATTTCGCTTTTTCTACAATTTGTCTGGTATAAAACAGCCTTTGAGTTAAAATTACAAATTTTTCGTATAAAACAAACACATTATATCTGTAAATTATTTTTCTGGCACACCAGCTGATATTTTGATTTCTTTAGAACTAACACACTACTTTTTACAGTGTAACACTAACGTTGACCATTGACGTATCTAAAAAACACCTTCTGAACAGGTCATTTTCCCAAATTATTGTATCTCACCTCGGATAGGGCACCAAGTTGGTCTGAAACTCGGTGAGATCCACGTTGAGAGCCCCGTCGAATCTAAGCGATGCGGTGATGGACGACACGATCTGGCCAATCAGTCGGTTGAGGTTGGTGTAGGTGGGACGCTCGATGTCCAGATTCCTGCGACTGATGTCGTAGATGGCCTCGTTGTCCACCATGAAAGCGCAGTCCGAGTGCTCTAGGGTTGTGTGGGTAGTCAAGATGGAGTTGTAGGGCTCGACTACTGCTGTGGACACCTGTGAGTGGGCATTGTTTAATGTATGTATTAATTTCGAAAACTTTTCGCACTAACAAATTATTCAATAAAATGCGTGCGAATGTTCGTGAAGAACATAGTTTTATCTACTAAGTCAACCCTTGCCAATCTCATGGAAGAATATTTTTTTTAATTAATTTTAGGATAAAAAAAAGCTTACTTTTTAGCATGAAATGTCGTATAAAAGTTATATAACAATTTGGCGGATACACGCAATTTGGCTGAAGTGTAAACTTGTTTTCACTGCAGAAGATTAATATTTAAATTTTTAGCTAAAAATTTAATTTCTTTAAAAAAATTATGTATTTCTGTAGTAAATGATTATTAATGATTCCTCCATTCTACAAATTTTAAAATTTATATATATATTTTTTAATTACGTGAGTTGCTGCAAAACCTGGCAGTCAGTTGACAGGTTTATAGTCTGTATCTCTAAGAGGGTTATTAAAACAAGAAGCAAGTTGTATCTGAAATCTGCTAGCAAAATATAAGATCTACCATGGAAATATATTTAAAAAAAACTTAAACTATATAATTTGAAAACCTGCGGAGCTGGGTAGATGGCGAACTCGAGCTTGGACTTCTTGCCGTAGTCCACCGAGAGCCTCTCCATGAGGAGGGAGGCAAACCCTGAGCCGGTCCCTCCTCCGAAGCTATGGAAGATGAGGAATCCTTGCAGCCCGGTACACTGGTCAGCCAGCTTGCGACATCTGTCCAGCACTAGGTCGATCAGCTCCTTGCCGATGGTGTAGTGGCCACGGGCGTAGTTGTTGGCTGCATCCTCTTTGCCAGTGATCAGTTGTTCGGGGTGGAAGAGTTGGCGGTAGGTGCCTGCAGGGTGCGAGGAATGGGTCCAATTAAACCAACACATACTCCAGAGAAGGCTTGTGTACTCGAATGATGAGATCGTTGAAATAAGATTGTAGTCTTAAGTGGTCGTGACTAATCATAAAAATCTAGACAATACCAAACATTTAATCACTAACGTTTGAAGATAAGAAATAAGTCAGAGTGGACTACTCTCCCTATACGTAAAATGGAAAGACCTTCTTTATAATATTTTCGATTCAACCACGAAAAGTACATAAGGTCTTTGTGGATTTCAAACACTTGTGAAGTTTTCACCACCAACAAAAAAAAATTAGCGTTTCTCTTTAGCATAGTTGGAGATTCAATTTACTGTGGTAAAGTACTGTCGTCCGCGATTTGGCAATCCTCAAGTCAAATAAATGCAAGCAATGAACAATTCTTCATTTTAAACAAAAACTCTAAACCACATCTTCCGTATCCAACTTTACTATAAAATTTAATTGCTAAAGAAAGGACGTGTCTAAAATCTCCAAATTGGAGTGTTCAACATGCTAAATTATTTACTCATACCAATGGATATCCTTTTGTGGTATATTTATAAACATAAATATCTTTGAAAAATAATGTAATTTAAGAGGAATTTTTTTGAATACATGCATTCTTATTAAAACGAAGAAACAATGAAAATGTATATTATATTTAAAGAAAGCCGAGAACAGAATTTTGTTTGTGTTAATTTACTTTTATTTATTGCATGATATTATTTCAATTATCCAAATGAAATGCAACAGTAACTGGGAGTTTTTGTTTTTTGTTATTATTTGTATAAGTTAAATAGATAGAACACATTAAACTGAGTTAATTAAATGCCTGCTATATAAAATTTTAAACTTAATTTTCAGTATTAGCATTAGAATTAAAAATTAAGATTAGAATTATTAAGAACATACTTATTTCAAAAGAAACTTATTCGCTATCATAAAGTTAAACTTGCGACGGAGAACCGTGATTACAGATAATTAGCCGCTTTTCTTTTTTTTATTTAATAAGACTCTTCTTTTAAAAAAAAATAATAATAATCCAATAAATCGTTAAATATAATTCGTTTATCATCGTTTCCAATAGTTTTAGTCTTTTTTTTTCTAAAAAAATCAGTACATATAAATATAAAAACTTCGTACATTGCTTAGATGAGGTATAATGCGACCTTAGTCGTCATAGAAACAAAAATTTGGCGAAAAAACTTAGATGGCGATTCCAAAAGTCAATTTTTGATCAGGTTCTAATCAAAACTGTTTATTACTTTTTTATGGTTTCAATTTTGTGTAAAATTACAAAATGAAAAATATATGAAAGTGTAAAATACAGTAGAGCCCTCGATTCCGAGATTGCAACTTAAATTGCAAAGAAATAAAATGGGTTACGATAACAAATTAGGTCACCAATTAGATACATAAATCGGTGCCGATTTTTTTTTTAATAATTCGGTAACAAACTATATGTTAAATACAATTCTGAAAACATGAAAATTTAACCATTTAAAAAAAAATATTCAATGGTTAAGATGTAGATCACGGTTCCTCGGGATATTTTTCTTAAAAAATCGCCAAACCAAAAAGTTTTCTGGGAACATATTTTTAAACAAATACTTAACGAATATTATTTATATAAAGTTTTATGAGTTTTATTTTGTTCCTAGATTTTACCAATTACGATATCAAGGATGAAAGGGTACAATTATGATATAATAATGATGGGCGGTCTGTTCATTGGGGAGTTTTGACGAGCTTGAAAATTTAACGTAGGATTACCATACCTATCGATTTGTATGAAAATTTTAAGTGGAAATTACCATTGCTTACCACATTTGAACATTTTCGTTGCTTGGTAACATCACGCAAATCACCAAATCGAGACCGGCCATTAATATCATAGCTGTTTCAGTTGTTTCACATAAGTGTTGTAAATTTTAAATAGTTTAAGTTAATAATTAATTTAGATCTTTAAATTTGTTATGCATTAAAAAAAAAGTTGCCAAAATCGACCGTATTTTGATTCAATAAAAAAAACATACCTGTACGAACTTCATCTACAACAGTTGGTTCCAGATCAATATAAATAGCTCTCGGAACATGTTTTCCGGCTCCGGTTTCACTGAAGAAAGTGTTGTACGAATCGTCTCCTCCACCAACTGTCTTATCACTGGGCATTTGTCCATCGGGTTGAATGCCATGTTCCAAGCAGTACAACTCCCAGCAAGCGTTTCCAACTTGTACACCAGCTTGACCAACATGGATACTTATACACTCACGCATTTTTAAATAGTAAAATACGTCTTAACAATATCCTACAAAAGAAAATGTTTCACCAAAATAAAAAAAGTAATTAAGCTTTAAAAAAAAATTGTCTCTCCCAGAACAGAAATTAACCCTAAGCATTTCTTTATAAAACTTCAACGAAGTTCCACATTTATTTAAACTAAGGAGATTTATTTCAAGCCTTAAAATTTTAAAATCAATAATCAATAATATAATGTTTACTTACAATTTTTCAATAAAATCCTTAGAATATTTTTAATGAATGTATTATATGAACTAAAAGAAGACTTAATCAGCAAATATCTTTTAGAAATTAACTTAATAGTTGTTCCATGAAATTAAAATGGCTAAGATCGTGCAATAAACGTTGCACGAGAAAAATCACGAGCCCTTATAAAATAAAAACATGAATATATATTTTTTATAGTATAAATGAAAAAGTGGAGTGTTTTTCAAGAATTGATACTTTGAACTTGTGATTTTGTTTTATATACGTTTTAAATACTGGATTTATATTTATTCAGTTTTAAATGCACATTACAGATAAAAATCTTATTACAATGTACATTGAACAAATCAATTAGGGAATAAAACAAACACGAAATAATTGAGTATAAAAACAGACAAACATATTACAGAGATAAAAGTTGGAAACAGTTAGCTTTAAAATCATTAAAAGACATAGCAAAAATATCTAGGTCGTGAGAACAGACAGACACAGAACAGTTATTGTAAATTTTATAAAACTTATACAAACAGAAATTTTGAATATAGTTGTAATGGGAAGAGCTATGAGAAAATATACGACGATTAGGAATAAAGAGATGTACAGTACTAGTTATGTAATTGGAATCAATTCTATTGTTTAGAACTTTATGGAAAAACAGAAGACAGGAAACTTCACGCCCAGATTTAAGGGTAGAGATATTAAAAATGTTACGCAGATCAAATGAGGATAGATCAACAGAACTATGAAAGATCTTAAAATATAGAAAACGAAGAAAACAATTTTAGACTATTTCGATTAATTTTATGCTGTTGTCATAATAAGGGTCCCATATGAGGCTACAGTATTCTAAATTAGAACGGACCATACTGAAATAGAGAATTTTTAAAGTTTGTTGGGAAGTGAATTTATTAGTTTTTCGTTTGAAGAAACCAAGAATTTTGTAAGATTTAGAAGGGATATTATTAATATGTTCAGAGAAATCAAGATTACTGCAAAAAGTTACACCCAGGTCTTTAATTGAGTTATTACGAGTCAAGGTAGTGCCATTAATATTATAAGGATGCAACAAACGATCTGATTTACGAGTATAGCTTAAGGCACTACATTTAGAAACATTTAAGTACAACCTATTATTTAAACACCAGTTATGTAAATTATCAATATCATTCTGTAAAATCAAAGCATCATAAGTACAAAAAAAACTTGCTTAAAAATCTTTAAATCGTCGGCAAATAAAAGAAAATCACAGTTTTTTATAGAATTACAAAGGTCATTGATAAAAATTATAAAAAATAATGGTCCTAAATTAGAACCCTGGGGAACTCCAGAACCATTCGTAAAAACCACCAGAACCATTCGTAAAAACCACCAGAGACAGAATTATTAAAATACACGAACAATAGGCAATCGGTAAGATAAGTGTAAAACCAGTCAATTAGATCACATCTAAAACCCAGAAAACAAAGTTTACGCAATAAAATACCAAAATCAATTGAGTCAAAGGCCTTAGAAAAGTCTCTGAAGATGACATCAAATTGATCACCAACTTCAAAAGTAGAAATAATTTTACTGGTTACATAATAAAGTTTTGACTGTGTAGATCTGTGTGGGAAGAAGCCATGCTGAGCATCGTTTATCAGATAACTTATTTGTGGAAAGAGCATAATACATAGTTAAACACGATAGAAAAATGTGTGTGTGTGATTTAGAAATTATATTGTACTTATTCATACTCTTATATTTTTCTTCCAAGCATAATTGCCTAATGCAATGTTTATTATTCATGTCTTGAGTGGCAACAGTTTCACAGAAATGAAAATAAGGTCTCGTTTGGGTAATCAATGTAGTTGGCGGAATTTACCATGTCAAACCACCAATCAGCGAAACCACCAATGAAATCTAGGAATGAAAGCAGGAATGATTTACGTCATGTGAAACAAGACATTTATTTGACAATAAATCAGTGATTTTATAAATAAAAAAAATGCTATTATTTTTTACGAAGATTCAAAACATAGATATTCAAAATACATTTTTTTCCGGAATTTAATTGACAATGATACAAAATGATGTAAGTGACGCGAAAAACTTTTATTAACTTACTAGCTGACCCGACAGAGTCTTGTCTTTACTATGAATATTGAATTGTATTTGAAGGTTGATCGAAAAATCCATCGATCCTTGGCAAATGCAGCCAAAAATGTCCAAAGAATAATACCCCATGTGGTGGGAGTGCACCTTAACTATTTTTCCCGACGCTGCGTACGATTTAAAAGTAGCATTGGGTGCCTAATCAGTGGTTGGCTCGTCACTCCACATTGGTTCTAAATAAAGACGCCCATGGCCAATATCCCTCTTGTATAGCTCTAGTGCGACGATAATTCAAACTAACCCTAACCCATACAACTGGATGGGAATAGCTACCCTACGCTAAATTTTTAACTTCGCCAAAAGCCGCCAATGCCAACATTCAATTGGCCATATCATAGCTGTACCAAATTGACAGTTTCATAAACATAAAGTCTTTAAGCTATACGTTGACGGAATTAACATTTCTTAGAAGTATTCATCAGATCTAGAATAGTAATCGCCTTTACTGCCATGATACATTACCAATATCTTCACTTCTTACCATTTATAAACATCAATTCAATTAAATTCGGAAACAAACAAAAAAATCAAAAGATTTCAATTCAATAAATAAAATAATGATATTCAAATAAAAATCCTACAAATTAAACTCACATGCTTATACTTAATTTTCGTTCGCGTTGAACGTGTTGAAATTTCTTTTAAATTGAAATAAAAAGTATAAATTCTAATCTTACAATGCTATTCCTATAGAGAAATCGGCTCACGTTTTGCACTCCTACACCCGTTCGGGTTCGAATTTCGAATAACTCTTTCATTAAAAACCTTCTCCTGACAATAACAAACACAACGAAAAAAGAATTAGTGAAATCGATCCAGCCGTTCAGGCGTGATGCCGTCACAACGAAAAAAATGGGACTTTAATTTATATATAAGATTTTTACCACCAAATCAGCATGAGAAATATTAATTGGAAACTTAAATGTAATACCTCTTTCGAAATTTTTTCTGAAACTACGGTCCACATGAAAACATAAGATACTAAAAAAAGTGAAGACCATAAAAATTGAGAGAATTATAAACGAAATAAGCATGACCAAACATGTATCTGAATGGCATTTTCATAAATAAATTATGCTCTAATTTCTTTTTTTTAGGGAAAAAACGCTTAAACTCAATGTAAATGGAATTTTCAAAATTATTACTTAAAAAAACTTTCTACGAAATATGAACATTTAGAAAAAAAGGATTTTGACCGGGGCCACGGTTTGACACAGCGTTT
Source organism: Oedothorax gibbosus (assembly GCA_019343175.1). Lineage (NCBI taxonomy): Eukaryota > Metazoa > Arthropoda > Arachnida > Araneae > Linyphiidae > Oedothorax > Oedothorax gibbosus. Next base: position 24,193,081 of record CM033270.1, read on the forward strand.
AATGTTGATTTGACAATGGAGTAATACAATGGGAATATTTCCTCTGACGCAGACGTCACGCTCTCTATACTGCGATTTCATTGGTTGTTTCGTTTTCTTTGAAAAAGTGTTGAAACAGCTCATTGGTTTAAAAAAAGTTCTCGCGCTCTGATTTCCGAACTGCGATTCATTGGTTGTTTTGTTTTTTGTGGCAAAGTGTTGAAACAATCCCTATGTTTTTCCCCCCTCAATGGGCTTGTTTCAACACTGCCACAAAAAACAAAACAACCAATAAAATTGCAGTTCGGAGCGCGTGACGTTATAAAAAACAAATGAGCTTGTTTCAACACTTTGTCAAAGAAAACAATCAATGGCATCGCAGTATGAAGAGTGTGACATCATAAGAAATATTCCCATTAAACAAATGCATTAAAATTTGCATGAGGTGAAATAAAAAGAAAGGTTTTTTTTTTGACTGCGTTCATCAAAATTGACCAGGACCGATTTGTTAAAATTTCGTCTTAACTGATAACATTGAGATTTTGTCTTCTTCTAATATGGGCCATATTTACACCAATATCAACATCCCGGATAAAAGTTTCTAAAAAACATCACGTTTACTTTTTCATAACAGGAGAAAAAGACCTTCTAGAACATAGTATATAGCTTACAGGAAATTCCTTACTCTTTGAAGTCTCGAAACTGAATCGTTGAAAAGCAATGTCCCGAATTCTACCAACCCAATTGCAGTATACTGTAAAATATTAACTTTGGGAAGGCCCGTTTAACAATTTAACTTTTAACAGTGTATCAACACTTTCACTGCAATCATCCTTGACATTACCTAACTTTCCCTTTCCAGAACATGTGGTCCATATTAAAGACCTTGTCCCTTTCCTTTGAATCACCTTTAATTTGTTGTCTCGATCATTTATAGAGGACAGGTGGATTGCTTGGCGTCAGGCGACCTTATTGGCAGGTTTTTTCTTTCTCTGCAATGTTTTTATCAGGAAATTGAACCGAAGAGTCGTAATTCATCTTGGCGCCTGATTGACCGCTGAGGCGGAATTGGATTGTGTGTAATTAGGATACTATTACAAGTTTAAAAATTGATTAGAAGTATGGATAAGGACAATAAGATGGTGCAAAGACATGATTTGAGTAAAGGCGTTGTCAAGTCTAGACGGAAAGAGAATTATGTTGGAGACATGAGTTCATGACACTCATCCGATTTAATTATTTTATTAAAAAAACTTCGTATAGTTAACATATCGAAATTGCTCTTTTAAAAAGACTTATTTTTGGCTTTATTTTATGCCTTAAAAAATTAAAATATTAAGGAAAGTGTGTTTAAAGTAAACATAACTTTCAGGTTATGTTACATCAAGGTTCAGTTGCATCAGTTTATTAAGCATATTTTAAGAAGAAAACAAACCTATTAAATGTTTCCCACAAAATGATATTTAAAAAAATAAATTTTGAGTTTTAAAACTTGAAAATGCAAACCATCATATGCTTAAATTTTGAACAACTAACTTAGAAAGAGATTAACGATTTAAAAGATGCAGCACATTCTCCAAAGTATAACTAAGAAATAGGGTCAGGTGCGTTCATTGGCGACTTTAATAATAGTAAATGCAATTGGATGAAATCGCCAATGAACAGACTAGACCCAATATCTTAGTTATACTATGAAGAATGTGAGTTTTGCAACTACACCCTTCATTTGTAAAACAATATTTGAATACGTAATCTTACAGGCATATAGGAAATATATGCCTATAATAAGATGGCATAGAACCAAGTTATTTTTGTTGAAAACAGCTGCTAAGATGATGTTGCATCTCTTCTTACTTAAATTACAAATTTCATGATGAAAGATTTTGGTTTCAGTAATCAGTAGCTTCAAAGTGTGGTATTATCTTTAATTATGTATAATTCATGCATAGGATAATTCATAACTCGTGGATAAATCTGTAAGCGAAATCATCTATGCATACAATTTGTCCTGTATGGGATGAGAGCAAGTGGTAAATGGCTAGTTTGTGTCACATGAAGGATGATTAAAAGAAATATTAGGTATTGTAAGAGCTGTTAAAATTTTAATCACCGTGTTTAAAACAGATAGTTATTTAAAATATATTACCAATTAACTGTTTCAACAACACAATTATAAAACAAAATTTTAATAGTTTTCTTTTGACTACACTAAAGGTTAACATCTTAATGAAAAATGCTTTAACAGAAACTTTGGCAAAAATGACTTTTCTAAAAAGCATTACAAAAAGCAACAAGAAATCCTTCAAATATTTGTACCTACATTGATACAGAACAGCAAAACATAAAGCATAGGTCATCAAAAAATTTCAACAAAAGGATATATACTTCATGATAAAAGACTTTAATAATAAGTATGAGAATTATTTTAGCAATTGAAATGTTTTTTAAAAAAATTGTGCTAATAAATAATTTTAAGATAATTCATGCTTAACAGAAGACTGGTCTTTGGAAAAAATGTATATACGTTTTGAAAATGTTACACATTTTTCTTTTAGGGTGGACTTATACCAAGGGACAAATTAGTAATAAAATATGTTTTTGCACAAAATAAAACATTATCTGTACAAAAATAATTATAGTCATTATTGCATCAGAAATATATATGGATTAAAATGGATCAAAAATATATATTGCAAGACTTCAATCCCAGGAACATTATGCATAAACAAAAACATCCACTGCAAGTTAGATTTTTTAAAATATATTTTATCAATGGACTGTAACTTTCAACTTAAAAGGATTATCTATTATTAGTTGGATCTTTATATTACACCTATTTAGATTTTTGATATTTTAGTAACAAAGCGAATAATAATACATGATTACATTATTTATATATATTATTTGACACATGTGACTAAGAGAATAACACACCACAATAATCCTCATGTGTATTAAACTCCTTATACATTGGTTCATTATTTATAATGAGAAATACATTTATATATAATGAAGGCACTTCAATAATCTATAGTCGAGTAAAAGTCAAAATTTTCGTAAAGGAAACTAAACTCAATTCAAAAAATTTAAAAATATCAACATCAAAAAATATTACAACAAAAAAATCGTTTTTGGGTGCGTAATTAAATCTTACCATACCATTAAAATAACAGAGATAAAGAAATATTTAATTTTTCAAAACTTTTACTGCAGAAGTCAAGATTCCTGTGATTTATATGGAATTTAGCAGTTAATACAAATACTATTACAATATTGATTTAATTCAAATCAATATTTTATTGTTTTACCTTTACTAGGTGCAAAATTAGTATATGTAACATTACATATAAAGGATAGTATATAACAACTATGTTAAACAGAGCTTTGAAAAAAAAAATCAAAGTTGTTATTGCAGTATTTCAAAAGTATTGCTTAAAGAAATACTTTTTAAATATTAAAAAAGCATACTTCTTATATGAAAATATATTCAAAGCAGCTTTGTATGTATTTTCATATAACTTTTTAAAAAATAAAACACCCAATCCTTTACAATTACAGGATTTACAAGATAATGTTAATTAACCATGAGAAAGAAGCAAAACTTAACAGTATCACTATCTATATAATTAAAAAAAAAATTAGGAAAAAAGTAATATCATGTATATCATATTATTTTCAAGAATTTATTTTTAAAGAATATATTTTTAAGATTTATTTTAACAAGGGATCTTATAATTTGAAATAACACATTTTCGCCCATGAATTTATTTTATTTGTACTTAATGCTACAGAAGTTTTTAATTTTGAACACCAAATAATAAAAGTATTTTTCCCAAAAATTAATTGCAGGTTTAAGTTTTTCAAACATACATTTGAGCATAACACTGGACTTCAAATACAATAAAAATTACCAATCTTTTGCAGATTTCTCTCCTGGTGGCACTATAACAATTTAGAGATATAAATGAAAATAACCATAACCCTTATTTTTTCAAGTTGCATCATTCCATACCATCAGTCAAAATAAGGCTTCTTAAATAACAAAATACTTACATAAGAAAGTTTTTAAAGCGTCACTATTAGAAAATAATAATAAACAAAACAAGGTCTTCCAGTCAAATTTCAAAGACATACTTAACACTTCAATTCATCACTAACAAAAATACTCATTTTTTAAAAACAGGATTAAATGACTTGGGCTTCGGGAATACAAATCCACCATCCGGTTGGTCAAATTTCAAACACTTTCGAGCACTAGAAAAATCAAAGAATTTAAGATATAAAGCCAATTATTTAAACAGAACATAAATTTGCAAACCAATTAGAGGATCAAAAAGTACACAACTAGGGAGAATACAAAATTACACTTTGCAAATTTTAGATTTTTTTTCAAAACGCAGAAAATAAATGAAAAAGAAAATCGAACCCTAATAGCAACTTTCCCCCCTTTTCATATGCAAAAAGCTAATATCAGTAAATATATCAATGATTGAAACATCAAATAGTTTCTTTAAGTTATTAATAAAAACTTTGAATAACTTTTATTCCAGTACTTTTACACCTCCTAAGCATAATAGATTTCTGTTTTTTTTAAAGTCATTGAAGTTCTTACTCAGCAATGTATTGCATAACTACTTTCCAGAGTATAATTATCGTTGCACTAGAATTGCACGATGGCTATTGGCGATGTTCATCATAATAGAGAATTTGCACAAGTCTTAAATATTGTTTTAAAGTAGCTACAATTGTAGATTGAGGTCCCTGGAGTCCAAATATATCCCCCACAAATTTTCCCCCCAATTATTTCTGTAGTTATTCATGTTTGAAAAACGCCGGAAACGCGCTTCTGCAGAAAACGGGGCATGTCGGCTGGTGACGTCATAACCTCCTTTCTTTTTCGTCGTAGCTTGATTTTCGAGTGTTTTCTAACAGAAAGGTACAGTTAGGGACAAGAAAACATTTTGCGAATTTATACCTTTCATTTCAAATGATTGCATGCATTCATTGAAATATGTTCCTTTTTGATAAATGAAAAGTTGGAGTCGGATTTCGCAGAATAATATATAAAATTTAACTGTTATTTAGTTGTGTTAATACAAGCTTGTATAATATCAGTTTTTAGTTATTTTAAACAAACCACCAAAAATTATTTTTCATAGATTTGACATAATTATTAAAATAGTAGCAAATACGGTGAGTCAAATTTATATTAAAAAAATTATTGAAAAATTATTATTATTATAAAAAAATTATATTAAAAAAATTATAATCTGTTATTTTTACTTGAAAAGAATTTTTAAAAAAATATTTTTACATCCTGAAATTTGGCCAAAAAATAATATATTGTTGAAGTTTAACCACTTTTTATTAAATTTTTTTTTAAATAAACATACTTAATTAAAAGCAAGAAATTAATTTAGCCCTAAATGTTTCTGTATGTATTGAAACGTTTTAAATTCATACCTTTAAAAAAGGAACCGCATACAACTTTTGCAGTTTAAAAAAAAAATTATTTTTAGTTTAAATGTATATATATTAAACCGTACTTGAGCGGGTATGAAAGTAAATAGCACAAAAGTTACTTGGAATTTTTTTAAATTTGTTAATTTATTTTTGAACACTTATGGTAGACTATTCTTATTCTATTTAAGAGTCTCTTCACTAAATTCCTTTCGTTAACTTTTTTTTTCCATTTGCATTATATTATGAATCCTTTTGCCATAAAAACACTGTCCTGGGGAAGGAGGGCAATCTGTTGTTAGTTTAAAGGTTAATTTTAAATTATATTTTGCAAATTTGAAATGGTGTTGCTGGAAAAATTAAATAAACTGTAGCTACATTGTTAAATATCACTTAGTAAAGCTTAATCTAATAAGAAATGCACTGGCAGAACATGCATTTGAGCAAAAAACTTATTAACTTGTTTCAGAGCCCACGTTTATTTTAAGATATAAGGTTTTGCTATTTAGTTTGTCAAAATATAATTTTTTGCTATTCAATTCATTACCCCAATAATTCCTTTATCTATATTCATTTTGGAAATTAATAAAAAAAAAGCTGTCAGAAATATTATTAAAATAAACTTTTAATTAGCGATATTTAATTTTAACTGAATTCTTTGAAGCAATTAAAGTTTATATATTGTGATATTTTTCCATCACATTTTTAAACGTCGTTTTTCTCTAATTTGACAGAATATTGTTGCATAATAACTTGCGATTACATTCGTTTACATACATCGCCACCCACAATAAGCTTATTCTTAATTTATGGATACTTTTATATCTTCAGATAATACAAGACTTATTATTTCAATTTTATTACTTGGCACAAATTTGAAATGTTGAAAAACACCTTGTGAAAGAACAAACGAGTGGGCACATCCAGTGTTTTTCTCTACGGCCACACGGTAGCCGTTTTCTCCAAAGGATGTTAGTACGTCATGACACGTGATTCCGTTGCGCCCTTTTTAACGTCAAATAAAAGCTAAACTATACATCTGAAAATTTTAAAAATGCACATTTTGTAGGTTTTATGACACCCTTTATTGATTTAGACTAAGAAAAAAAATGTGCAAATTCTCTATTTAGAAACAACATCAGACACAGTCGAGATGTTGGAGAATATTTAATATGCACTCCCTCTACACAGTGTATTATTTGTCGTATGTTTCGGCTGCACAAACCATTTATAGATCATCAGTTATTTTAACAAGGCCGGGTGCCGAGCCTGGGGCCTTCTCCATGCCCCTTACCGACTGGGATCTCCAGCCCACTACTTTCTTGAAACAAATGCAATAAAATCTTATCCAATTTTTTTTTATAAAGACAGTTAATTTTACCTCAGAATGGTCTTCTGCTCATTGTCCTCAGAGTCCTCGAATTGCAGTCTTTTCTTGCCTTTGGTCTCCATCTTTCCCTTCATGGAAGGTGACATGCTGTTGAGAGTTCCATTCAGATCCTGCAACATCTTAGTAGACTGAAACAAAAATTAGTTTTGATAAAGATTATTCATCCAATTGACGCAAGTTTTTTTTTTAATTGTTACTATACTTTTTGGGGAAAATTTATCTCTATTTGGTATTCATAAAGGGAAACTTTAATTTAATTAAGTAACCAGCACAGCCTTGAAGGGGGAGGGGGGGGGGGAGGTAACATTAATTTCGAAGAGTATGAGCTTAGCTTCCATATATGTGCTTTGTAACAACTAAAAATATAATATATAATGCATTAAGAGGTTTTTAGATTTTACATATGTATAGTAGCAAAAGTAAAATGTGTTCTATAGCAATGCAACATGTGTTAGAAACATACTCATTATTTCAACAACTGTTATAATGTCAATAGTTAAGATAGTTTCTTTACAGATACATTAACTTAAGTTTGCAGGTCAATGTAATTGTTTTGGTTTACATTACTGGCTTAAGTAGAATAATTTATTTTTAACACATGAACTTTGTTTTATAAATTGCAGTTAGAATAGCATTCTTGGGTTAAAAGAACTTTAAATGAGTTTTTTTTTATTTAACACTATCCAATTTCTTTAAAAGTAAATTCCTGATTAAACATGTAACATTTCAACTTTTATTTGAAAATAACATATTTCAGTTTACAGGTCTAATATCTTTCTTTCACATTCCATTTGTTATCTTATTAAAAAAAGTGCTTGGATATTTTATCTTCTTATTTCTATATTATTTGTTAAAAAAATACATGCAGCTTTTTAATTAGAAACTACAAACTTTTTGTTGAGAAAAGAACTATTTAGTCATACTAAAATTAATAACTGGACAATAAAAAAAATATTTTTTTGAAAACTGTAGGTTTGTAACTGTAAACTTTCAGGGTTGGCTTTTAAAGTATTAATTAGGCTGCTGATATAATATGAATATAAGGTTTTATGAATAATTATAAGGGGGTGGGGAATATGAGAGATGTATTGTCTTAGATCTATAAATTAGCCCAAAACTTGGTACAAAAAATTATTAGTATAAATACTAGTAATTACTGCTAACATACTTGAGTAAGTGAACCAAACGTATATGAAGGAAGCTTCTGGTAGATGATTTCATTAGGATTCTTGAAAGATGGTTGAAGTGGAGACACAAATATGTTCTTTTTGGTTGGTAAACTGAAAATAAAGAATTGAAATCAATTTTTTTTAAATAAATAAGATTACTACATTTTTTATTGCTTTTATTTTATAGAAAATTAGAGATTTTATGATTTTCAGGTTTTTCCACATTCTTTACCATCTTAAATTATGTTTCGAAATACTAATGAAATATGGACTTTAGTTACTAATATTATATTATTGTGCAGTGTTTCAGTTAATACTTAAATGTTACATTCTTTATCGTACCTGTAAAAAGGTGACAGAACTAAAGGCGATTGAGATATTATTGTAGAAGAGGATGATTTGCCCTGGAAAATAAAGGAGATAATTATGTATGATACAAAAGATACCATTTTTAACTTAATGTGAAAAATCTTTAAACTGTTTAGAAAATAAAAAATGTCAAAACTACAATTATGTATGTTGAATATTTTGTTTTAAAATTTCAGGATAACTGAATACTTGAACAAAGTGTTTGAATTTTTGTAAAAATATAAATAAAAAATATCATTTAAGGCAAAGGGAAAAGTTTGTGTATGAAGAAAAAAAAATAAGTACACAATCTTAAACTACAATTAACACATAAAATTTGCTGAAAATGTTTTTTAAAAAAAAGCTTCTAGGATTACTACCTTGTGTGAAACTCGCACTATTACTACAAAATTTGCTCTTAAGCTGTATTTTTAAAACAAAGATAGACTGCCATATCAATTTATTATACAACTAGATTACCTCAGTTTTCTTTGCAAAATTGGCCATAACATACGATTCCATTTCAGAAAAGAATTCAGTATTGTAGAATTTTACTATAAATTCCTTTTTCCCTTGAGTGAGCACTTGCTTGTACACCTTCAAATAAAAAATATATATTCAATTTAACCAATTACAAAAAGAAGCAATGTACATGTAAATGGCAACAGCCTACTTGTCTAAAATTGCTGTATCAGTTTTTAATAGGAACTAATTAGGAATTGCTGTTTACTATTAATTTTAATAGGTAAAACTTAGTGTAGGAAAACAGTGGTACTAGCATTAACAAGAATTTTTTTAAACCATCTTTCTGCTAAGGAATTATTAATAAAATATCAATGAATTTAAATCTATCATTACTAATTTAAAGCCAGAAATGTACAACAGATCTTAAATAGGATAAAAACAGATTTTTGATGGTCTACTATATAAATTTTGGTTCTTGCACATTTGAACGTGTTTTCAGTTACATCAGTTCATATATTACTTACAGAGACAGATGAATGTGGCATTAAGTCATAGCAATTCATGATGGCTTTAAAACGCATGTCTTTGGCCATGGCTTTACTTACAGCAAACATGCAGCACATAATAAGCTAAATCAAAAAACAAAATTGTACTTTACAACAGACAAATAAAAAATTAAACAAATTCAAAAGTAAATGTGTTGTATTCAGCGTTTCATTACTCAAAAACATATTGATAACAATAACATACAGAGACACAATTTTTTTTAATAATTGAACTACAGTTGAAACATACAATCACCTCAATATAGATTTAAATGAGTTAATTATGTAATGTGTGTTGTCAGATATATTACTCAAACTAATAAAATTGCTAGATTAATATGAAACAAACTTTGGCTGTGACTAAAATATTTCGCAAGTTCAATATATGTTATATAGTTTTTAACTAAAGGTAAACAAATTTTTCTCGACTTTATTTTATATGTGTATTGGCTAAGAATAAACTTAACACACTAAAATAAAGTAAGTTTTTTAAAAATAGCAGAAAAAACTTTACCTGATCTAAATGCCGATCTTTAAGTAAATAAGTTTTCTTGTATAACACATGCTCAATACAAGTCCAAATGTTAGCCAGCTAAGTTAAAATAAAATGATACATTAATACGTATGCATGGTTAATAACCTTCATTTACATATCAAATTAGAAATACACTGATAAAACTCACAACTTCTTTTTCAACGTGAAGATCGGTGCATAATTTTTCCAGTCTCTGATATGCTAAACGACCAACTATAAGAAAAGTAAAACATATTATAATTTTCATTGAACACAAATAGGTGTAAATTACTAACTATATTACTATAATAATAAAATATCATTAAAAAATATATTTTCCCAAACTTATACTTATGTATATATTTTTTTATAAACAGCTTATTCAGAGTATAATTAAAAAAAGTATTCGAATAAATATCTTTACTTTTTTTTAATACTTCAAACAAAATTATATAAAAACTAAGTTCAGGAAATACCTTTGTTAAGAAATAAGTTAACTGCATGGCATGTGTGAGGAGTGCTAGGTGCTTGCTGAGAAGTATCTTTATTTGGCGACCAGAAGCTACAACATTTAAGAATCAGTAAAAAAAATTTAAGAATAATGCACATTAATAATAATCTATTTCTCTCTGTTATTGAAAAAGGAGAAAAAAGTTTAACTTTATTTTACTTAACTTTTATTTCAACTTTTAATTTTAAAATTGAAGGGGCCAGTGGTCAAAGTTGATGTGGGACAACCATTGAAGGATTGATTACTGATAAGGAATGAAGGTTATATTGCCAACTAAATCATATTTCTTTAATATGCATCATAAAATGCGTTTAGAAATTTTAAAACTAGGTTAATAAGTCCATTTGATTCCATACAAACGAAGGAATATTTAAAAAACTTAAGGTGCGTTTTTCTCAATACAGATAAACTAACTAGGGAATTCAATTATTTAAGTTAATAATTATTTTATTTATTTAAACTCAAAATGAATTTTATTAAACAAATAAAGAGTTTTAACAATAGGCAATTTTTCTATCACTTATAAAACAGTTAATTTTAAAAGGTTTAATGAGCAAAAAAAGTTTGGGATTAATTTATAACAAATAAAATTATTGTTAAGGCTTGTGGAAACACTGAATTCTAAAATAAAAAAATTCTATGGCTTTGAAAAATATTGTATTATAAGTAAGTCTCACTTTGAGGAAGAAGGGGAGTCGTATTTCAGTCTGCATGAAGAGCAACCATTTCCTGACAAACCAATAAATACTGAAGAATTCTGAAAAAACAAACATGTTAAAATATATATTTTTATACGGTTTTATTATTAAACAATTGCAATTGGTTTTAAGCTTAAACTTACAGATTCCCAGGCAAGAGATTCAAGAATTTTATCTTCAATTGACTTTAAATGCTGGAAATAAAATTAAACGTGTTTAAAACCACATAAAGTATGCATCAACTGTTATAATATGTGCATATTAACAATAAAACAAATTTTATTATAATTTACTTGGTTTTTTTAATGTAACAAAATTGGGTTAATTTCTGATGTAGCTAAATCACTCTTTAGTACTTAGTATCACGCTTTAAGTAAAACTATTCTCCAAATTAACAATAACAAAAATGTCCCATCTAAAATTAATTATATAACCAATAATAAAATACTGCAGAATTATTACATGACTTAAATATTTGATCCCGATCTATGCTTGAAAAGTACATGTGGATTCTAGTTTTTGTGTATTTTGTCAATAAACTGGAAATAAGATTCGTAATAAGTGTGTATAATGAAAGAAAAATCATACTAAAACAGATATTTCCTAAACTTTTCAGCTCAAATTATCATATTTAGTAGTAAGGAAAATTCAGACAATAGCAAGATGAAAAAAGTCAGGCATTACTTACATTTATAATTTGCATTGTGATAGTTGGTGCACCCCTTATAAAGCTCTCTATGACTTTGAAAAAGTGAAATGCTTCTAGATCAAACACTCCCAGAATCCAAGGAAATACAGTTCCCTGGGCCTGGTTACCTCTTCCATATGGAACAGGTGTAAAATTGACAGATGCTGAAAGAGAGAAGTGTTACTCTTTATGTTCATTTTAAAAGATTTGCAAATAACCAGTTTAATATCAACAAATTAAGCCAAACTTCATCTTCAGTGGAGCCCATGGAGGGCCAAGGCCTACTGTGCATATTTAAGATCACAAAACAAGGGGTGCATTAAAGCAGATGTTCCAGTCAGTTGATCAAATTGACCAGAAACCCCAATTATTCAGTCTCCGATCTTTTCGGGTTCTCAAATTGTCTAACTCACAAATATTCCTAAACCCCAATTCCTAAGTCCCCATTGACATCAAGAATTGAAAATCTAAGGTATTTTTTACATAAAAAATAATAAACTGCATAAGCAAAACTATTTTAAATGCAAATACAATTAAACCAGTTACCAATTCTACATAGCATAAATTAAATACTTTGTAAAGGAAAGAAATGTCTTCAACACTTAACACTTATATAATTTGTCAGTACTTGCCCACTGAACCACATGACATGAGAGTAACTTCAAGACAGCAAGCTAGAAGAGACTTGTGAAAAATCCTATTTTGTATGAAAGAAGTGAACTCAGGAGGGGACAAACGTTCTGCTTCCTAAAAATAAGAAAGCTTGTTTTAATTTTAAACACTAAAGTCTACAACACTATTATGATATTTATTTAATATGACACTTCAATTAATGTATAAGTTTAAGACACCTTAGACACTCATTTCCACTGCTTTAATTAATTTTACATTCTTGTCTTTTTAATTTTTGTTTTCTTTATCATACATTATTTCCCTCTTGTGATCTGAGAATCAATTAAGATAAAATAAGTATTCATGATCTGAGAATCAATTAAGATAAATATAGCATTCATATAAACAATGTATGCCTGCAGGAATAAACAAAATATCATTGGTTTAATAAGAAAGAATTTTTCAGTTATTGGCAGAACAAAAACAAAAGGCAAATGTTAAACAAAATTTTAACTGTTAATATCAATTAAATATAGTTACCTTCTTCAATAAGGCATCAAGCATCAAATAGTAATATCGGGAAGCCAACCTAAATCTCCGACCGGCTAAATTTCTATCACTACCTTCATGGGCTTGAATGAATTGCTCAATGAATGCCAGCTTTGATTGGTTGAGAAAGTCCTGAATCATTGGAGTAGGATCACCAGAACAATTCTATAAACAAATTATTCACAAGTTGTAAAATATGATATTTCAAATGGAACGAAATAGATTGAAAATAACTTAACTTTTAACCTTCTGACGACAGTTACAGACGTATAAACCCGACTGTCAGGTTTTCCAGCAACACAAAGAATTTTGAAAAATGTGTAAATTTAATAATTTTATTAAATTTTTAAATTTAAATCATGGAGGCATCATGAAAGCATTTATAACCATCTACTACAGAAATATAATTTCTAAAAATTAAAGAAATTAAATTTTTAGTTAAAAATTTTAATTAAAATCTCATGCAGTGAAAAAAGTTTATACTTCAGCTAATTTGCTTATCCCTTAGACAGCACAGGTAAAACTAAATTAAACATTTTCTAATTTAACTAAGGGTGTCTAACACTACACAACTTTCGATTACCACTTAACAAATTAATACACACATTTAAAGGTAATTATATACATTAAAAGGTAATTCAATAACTTTAAAACCTAAAAGCTCTATGGCAGCTACCAATTGCACCTGTGCAACTTGATTTTTCAGCAGTATAATGAAGTTCAGGATTTTACACATAGCCAATTACACTTTGAATGATTTCAACATGCTAAACACGAATATCACCTTAAAAAATGTAAGTTAGCTCTTGTTTTTGAGTTACGGTCATTTTTTTCATTACATAGGATACGCCGAAATGCATGTGGGTGCACCAAACGCAAAATTAATTAAAGTCAGTTTTGTTTACAGAAACCCTCCAAATTTTAGCTCATACAGGTTTTATTTGATATTATCAACATGGGGGGTGAAAGGAAAAGATAACTTTCAAGGTTTTTGCAACCATATTAGCAGCTTATAATACCCTTATAAGCAACATAATTGTTCTCATGTCAAGAGGTTCAGAATAAAGAACAATAAATTCCTTGTATTTCGTAATTGGTTGTTTTAGATGCTGTAGAATATGACAAGTAGGTTTGTAACAGAATCTGTCACTTAACTCGCTTCCACATATTTGTGTTTAACAGGAAAAAACGCGCCAAACACAACATTAATTCTATATTTAACATTTACAAGCTAAATTTGGCTAGTTTCATTTATTTTATTTCGAAAATTCAATAATTATTACTTATCGTTTGCAAAAATTAATTTATATTTTAAAGAATAAATATGTCATATTCCTCGCTTTTAAATAGAATGAAAACATTTCATATCAACATACAAGGATTCCGTAGTGAAATATATTTGACGTCATTTCAAACTGATCGATGTTGCAAAAATAAATTTATTTTAATTTATTGTCTAAAAGAATTAAAGTTTCTCGAGCGATTGTTGCGAATGGCAAATGTGATTTAATTCTAATAAAAACAGGGCCTTTAGCTATTTGTAATTCAAACTTTTAAACGCCAAAATTAACTATTTTCATTAATCTTCTTTCTCAGATTTAATAATTAGACTTTATCGTTTGCTAAATTTGTTTGAAGTTCGAAGAATAATGATGTAATCTTTTTTAATAAATATTTTTGTCGCCACAATTTCCCATTTACATTTCTTTCGAAAATTCACTTATTTATAATTTGTTAAATTAATTTACAGTTCAAAAAATTTATAATTTGTACAATTGATGCTTTAAAAATAAAAGCGAAACTTAGCATATTTTTTTTTATGTTAAGTTAGAATTCTCTATGCATCTTTCTACATACATATATATAGAACCATTACAAGAACTCTATTGTGATAATACAACAATCCAAACCGAATTATATCACATAAATAAATATTTTTTCAAAAGTGTATTTTTATTTTAACAAAAGTTTCTTGTACGTTTAACGAAATGGCAACAGCGAAAATATTGAATAAAAATGGAATTTGCATGTTATTTCAATGTAGATTAAATTTTTAGTTATTTAAATTTTAAATAAGCTTCTAGTTTAAATTTTTTAATGAAATTTGGCATGTAGCCTAATCTGATTTTTTGCTTCAAAATGACGTATCCCACTTGTCTGTGGGACTTGTGGATGACAACAGTGAAAATATGAATAAAAATAGAATTTGCATGTTATTTCAATGTAGATAAAAAAAATTTAGTTATTTAAATTTTAAATAAACTTCTAATTTAAATTTTTTAATGAAATTTGGAATGTAGCCTAATCTGATTTTTTGCTTTAAAATGACGTATCCCACTTGTCTGTGGGACTTGTGGTTCTTTCTGTGAAAGTGGGTGACAGACGGACTGAACGATTATAAAACCTTCCACTTTTTACGTTATAAACGTAGTGTGGAAGCTAAAAAATTAGTGTTAGTGATAAATCTATAACTGTAATGCCTTGTAAATGCATCAATAGCGCTAATAACTTCCGTTATATTTGCGGCAAAGTGCAATTTTCTGCACACAAAAAAAGCGCATCATTGTAAAAGTTCAGAAAACTTATCATTTGTGTTTGGTTGGGTAGATAGGGGACCAGTAAAAATTTCTGGGCTCCTCACGTATGTAGTTAGACTATATTTCAATATTTTTTTTATAGTTTTATGAGGATAAAAGCCATGCATCTGCTAAATATGCTACAGCTTCTAAAAACAACCACCGACGAAATGCGAGGAATTTATTGCTCTTTTTTTTCTGCACCTCTTGAAGTGAGAACAAATAAGTTGTGTAGTGGTATATTAAGCTGCGAATGTGGGTTGCAAAAGCATTGAAAGTTATCTCTTCCCACCCCCATGTTGGTAATATAAAATAAAACCTGTATGAGCAAAAATTCGGTGGGTTTCTGTAAACAAAATTGACTTGAATTAATTTTGTGTTTGGTGCGCCCATGCATTTTGCCGTATCCTATGTAATGAAAAAACGACCGTAACTCAAAAACAAGAGCTAACTTAAATTTTTTAAAGGTGATATTTGTGTTTAGCACGTTGAAATCATTCAGAATTGGGTACTTTCATCTCAGTCGCAGAAATTTTTTGAAATTTTGTTGTCCAGTTTTATTCTTAGTAATATAAAGTTTAAAAAAAAGAAGCCTCTGAAATATGATTAAACTAGGAGAGGAAACCTTATGACGTCCAACAGTAACCTGTTAGGCGTCATAACGTTTTTGAGAAACTCATGCAAAAAGAATTCCATAGCTTTTTTTAGTTAAAGCTGTAGAGGGGTTTCAGACAGACCAATGTTCGAAAACCACTTTTTTGGAAGCAGCACCCTCCAAAACTTGTAGAAAATACAAAATCTACACTTCGGTTTTTAGACCCCATATCCATACTTTCAGTACCTTATATTTATATTAGGTAAATAAAAGTAAAAAATTAAAGCGCCCATTTGTTACAGCCGTAGTCTTTAAAGAGGTAACTAATAAATTAGAATTTTAATTTTTGAAAATATATTTCAAATATCAAGTAAAACAAAGTATTAATTAAAAAAATTAATAAAGCTACTATGCATTTGTAAAAGAAAAAGCTGTATTACACGTAGGCAGAGTTTGAGACTCAAAGACAAATCATCCGGAGCAGAATTGAGAATGGTGTGGAGGGCTTCTGCAGTGTCCAGAGTTCTCCGAACGGAGGCTGGGGGATTCTTTCGAGGAGAAAAACTGAAGAAAAATAAAATATATTATTAGAAGCACTGAAATTACCATGCACTTTTTTTTCAAATAAAAATATTTTCCAAGTTTTTTTTGTCATAACCCTCTGAGGGATACGAATGTATAAACCATTCACCTGAATGTCAGGTCTTCCAGAAATACACATTATTTATAAAAATTGATAATTTTTTTTTTAATTTAATGAATTTTAAAATTTAAAGAAAAGTCAGTCATTATCCTATGCTATGGAAATTAAGCTTTATAAAATTTAAATGCATGCAGTGAAAAAAAAGTTTACACTTCAGCCAATTTGCTTATTCCTCAGTGGGTGAACTGCACAAGTAGAATCATAACAACCAATATTATATTGCATACATTTACAAAGTTTATGAAATAATTAATTTAATGAATCTAGAATTATCTAGTAACTAGTTCACTAGGATTAAAGAAAGGAAACTAGGAAAGGCATTGCCTTACTTGCCAGAAGTTATCAATAAACTCAAACTGAAATTGGTTGAAATGTATACAGAGTCATTTTACTAATTACAGATAAATATATAATAAAAAATTATTATTATTAACACATAATTAAATTTAATTACATATTTTGCATTAAACAATAATACTTATAAAGTAGTTGTGTTTCAAATAAATTGACCAATGATAGGCAAAAAATAACGATCATATTTAATTTGGACTTGCCTCTGCTCTGAATTCATTGGCAACAAATGCCAATCCCGAGTTAAAAATTGACTCTCATCTACATCTCCAGTCTGAGCATACAATTGTCCATAAATGGATTGCAAATCTTCAATCTAATATAGAAAACGGTTACAAAAGAAAATATATCAGAATATTAAATTCAATAAAATTGAAAACCATGTTTTTTAATACATCTTATAGTCAGCTTCAGTGAAGAAATCAATAAAGTCATATCCCAAACTTAATTTTCATAATATTTTGACATATTTTATCACCCATTTAGAATAAGAGAAGCATTTTAAATTGATAAAATCAATATAGAGTCGAACCTCGTTAATGCGAACTCGCTTAACACGAAATTTCCTTTAAGATGAACTGAAAGCATTTCCCCGACTAAAACGCTTTGAGCTAATGCAAAAAACCCTATTAACACGAAATCGCTTTAGGCGACATCCCGCTTAACACGAACAAAAAACGAAGGATTTTACTTTTTTTCCTTAGTAATTTAAAGTTTTGAATAACAAATGAAACAAAACATTGGTTCTGAGAAAATCACGAGATCATCCATGATTTGTAAATTTTAATCCAATAAATGATTCGGCAAGAAGTGTAGGATAATCCATTACGTCATTAATCATTACGCCATGCGTAGGTGTTTCTCTACACAGGTTAAAGGTAAAGAAAATATAAAATAAGAATTGGTTCGCACTTAAACTTATTGATTTTCATTCAAAATGAATCGAAAGCAGCAGTCTATTTCGTTAGAAACAAAACAACAAAAATTTTAATGATATTGACGACAAATGTTTTAAAAAAGCACAAATTGCGCCTAAACGTGTAGCTTATTTCAACTAATAATTGGGTCGATAAAAAATTGGGATAAAATTGAAGCGGCCTATGCAGTAAACCAATATGAACCTGCAAGAAAAATAATTTTCCTGAAGTATGTATTACTCCAAATGAACTATATTAATTGAATTACTAATTGTATGCTTGTTATTAGTGTAATACATTATAAAATAAGAATTTTTTTATGTTAATTTTTTTTAATTATTCACTGGTTCAATGTAAAAAAAATCTGGACGGTTAATACGAAATGTTTCGGTGTTCTCTTCAAGTTCGTGTTAACAGGGTTCGACTGTATTTTTAGCGTGATGTTTAAGTTCTATTTCACATAGTATAGTACTTTAGGGGTTAAATTTAAAAGGTACAACCCTTCTACCTTTGTCCAAAATTAAAAGCCTTTGCAAGAATAATTTTTGTAGACTTCAGTCTGACCATTTGATATTCAATGGGAAAACTCATTGTATCAAAATTCATAACATCTTTAAAACCTTTATACCGGAAATCTTTATATACTGGAATCTGTAATACTGTACATAAATCTAAATTGACCATCACAGAAGAACTTTCTGAACACGACATGAACATGACATTACTAAACTCTGCACAAATAAGATAATTTATGTGTATTTGTTATATTAACTGAAGACTAAAAAAGTCATTGAAATATCCCCACTAAAAAAAATTTACAACAAGGAAAAACAACAAACCTGAGGGAATTTTGATCCAATATTGAGTTCATTAGCAACATGAAGCCAACCTTCATGTACAGCTTTTACCTATGAAAGTAAATAGATTGGCTTAATATCTATATATATATATATATATAATACTCTTATACGGCGCCCAAATTTCCTTATATTTCTATCTCTGGAATGGCAACAATCGAAATGAACAAAAATACTACTAATTTCAAAATGGCCGACTGAAAACAACAAAAAAGTGTATTTTCAGGAATGGCTTGAAAAAGGGAAAAATAACTATAAATATTAAGCACAAAACATAGTTCGATACGGCAGAAAAACATTGAATGTATTTTTTTGAGAAAAGCACTACGAAATAACACAAGGATTGAAAATTTTGGAAATGGCTGCAATAAGGCCAAAAAAAATGAAAAACAACCATAAATATTATGTGCAAAACATTGTTCGATACGGCAGTAAAACAGATTTTTGAATAAAAACACAACGATTTATAAAAAAGTGGAACGTTAAAATGCCGAAGAATTAATTTTAAAAAAGCAAATAATTATTTAAAATCGTTAAGCATATAATTAATAAAAGATTGGTATAAAACATTTCAGAATAAATTTATTCATTTAAGATTTAAATGGATTAACATTTAAAAATTGGGAATGCAATTGCTAATTTCGCCAAAAGTAGCCATAATACCAATTTGTCGGAGTAACCAGATTTGGCGTAAAATTACGACGTTTAATGTATGTGAACTTAAATTTTAATTTCGATCGACTGAAATTAATAAAAAAAGCGTGGAATTCACGTGGTTTGCTAAAATCCAGTTACGTCAATATATTTGTTCACGTTATTTCATAGTTGAAAAAGAAAAATTCAAATTGTCCTTATACATAGTTTCTAAGCGTTAACGGCTACCACGGTTTCCAATTTAGTTACAAAGGGATCTTAGTCAAGCAGCGAAATATTTTCGCAATAATCTTCGCAGGGGAATCGCCAGAAGAAGTGAAATTCCGGAGCAAGCAAACACACTGTGGGTTTAATAAATGGCAGAGTTGTAATATTTGGCGAATTTCGCTTAAAATACGATCTATTACAACTCTGCTCGAATTTCGTCGCCAAGTGTTGCCCTAATACTGATTTGGCGGGGTTACCATATTTGGATAAAATTGCCGGATATGCTCCTTTAGATGAACCGAATTTTATTTTAAAAAGGATACTAAAGGCTATACTAAAATATTTCAATGTACAGTGAGCGAGCGAAGCGAGCCTGGATCGCAAAGGGATCCAAGGGGAACTGCGCAAGCAGTTCCCCGGGGGTTGGCGAGCGATAGCGAGCAGGGGGTGTGCCCCCTAGTTAAATTATTAATTCCTTAAATAATTTTCATGTGAATAAAAAGTTTTATTTTTGGTAGAAGAACGTTGCATTGCAATGTACACAATTGAAACCAATATTTATTTTAATTATCACCAAGTTAGTTAAGTATAATGCCAACGCCAAGTAAGTTAAGTATAATGCCATAATATGATGGTCGCTTGAATAATGCATACCCATGTTCAACTGTGTGATCAAAACATCTAAAACTAATTTTAATTTAAAATGATAAATTTAAATAAATTTTTTTTTAATAAAATTGATGGTGAAAACAGAATATAATAATATATACAAACTTCTTCAAATTTGGTCCGAAAATGATTGCTAAGTACTTCTAGGATTGTTAAGGAGCTTTCATTTTTTGCAACAACTCCATCTGAAAGTAAATTTGGATTTTTTATTGCAAAAAAAAATCTTGGCTTTTGGCTTTAAAAATTAATCTAAGTTTTGTACACATTTCTATAAAAAAAAGTATTTTTCAAGGACTAAAGTTCTGGAATGACACAAAAGTTAAAGGTAAAAAGTTAAAAGTTAAAGGCAATATTTTTTAAAGCTTTTTTCTATTGAATGTATGTACTTTTACTGATTTTCATAGCTGCATCATTGAGTAA
Source organism: Oedothorax gibbosus (assembly GCA_019343175.1). Taxonomy (NCBI): domain Eukaryota; kingdom Metazoa; phylum Arthropoda; class Arachnida; order Araneae; family Linyphiidae; genus Oedothorax; species Oedothorax gibbosus. The sequence continues at coordinate 24,213,958 of CM033270.1, forward strand.
ATAAATTCAAATCGATTTATAAAACTAGTCATTAAAACAAAATAAGATCTCTCCAAAGAACTTACAAATACCAAAACACATTCAGACACATACCAAAAGGTGGCAACAGCAGAAACGATGGTGTGATCCTAATCACTTCTCCAATGCAACACAGAAGAAGATGAAAAGTAGCCAGCAATTCCTGCCTGTGCCAAAGCACCTTGGCTTTGGCCACCAAAAACAGCATCCAGCACAGGGCTCGGTGGTTTTTCAGAAGTCGACTGGCGCCACCAACTTGGGCCTGTGGTGCTGACCCCTGGTGGGGTTCTTCGTAGTCTCCATGGAAGATTTCACTTGTCATGCTGAGGGGTATTTCAATTTTAGAAAAGTGTTTGACTAGTTTGAAAGCGTTGTGGTGGGTTTTTCATTTGCAATAAGTGTAATTTTAAGAACGGCATCTGAATATGCATGTTTTAGACTTTTTATGAGTTAAATATTTCATGGAAGATATCTAGCTACCACCGAACATCAGAAGAACCACAACAATAAACGATTGTTTAAAATTTAATAATGGGGTAGTTTAATAGGGGAGTTTATCAATGATAAATTATGAGACTTCATCCAAGAAAAGTGAAAAAAATCTTTTCATGCAATGTATATTTATATTCCCTAAACTTTATAAAAATCTTTATAATGTGTCAATTTTCTCTTAGCAAAAATAAATTCTTTAAATTATCTATGTATGTAGTATATCTGTAATTATTTTATGATTTTTTCACTTTTAAATATTTAGGTTTAACTATTAGTTTATTTAGAGAAAGATCATTTATAACTATTTGATGTATAAATATCTGTATACAAAACAAAAAAGAATTTTTTTTTCACAAGTCTATTAAATATGCTTGAATAATTTTTTTTAAAACAAATTTACCTTTCAAATTTATCATAAAGAGCAGACACAATCAGGTATTTCCTTTCCAAGGCAATAAGGTTTTGTTTGGCATTTTCACTCAAAGTGGAATTTTTCTTTAAAAAACATGTGACTGCAAAAAAGTCCATTATACTGAAATTAAAACAGAAAATTTTTTAGATACACAACAAAGAATAAGATATACATACAATGTCAATTTTATTTAATAAAATTACTGATACCTCATAGGCCTCATATTAATTAAGACACCAGCAAGTTAATACCCGTTCTTTGCATGGGCTAAAATAATAACGCTTAAATTGTTTTCACTAATTATTTATCATTTTGTCTTGTCTTAGGTAACACCTCTATTATTTTCCCTCTTAATCCAAGTTAAGTTAACTGAATCATAACTATAAAATAGTTATTTCAAATTAAAAAATATCGATTAGGATGCAAGAAACACATTTTGCTTATTTAGCGTAATTTTTTAGTGACTTAGTGAATTACATACAAATTAAAACTTTTAACACATAAAAAAAATCTTGAATGGAGGGAAAGGTAAAGTACCATTAAACATTAAAAAAAAGATTACTTGATATCTGCAGCCTCCAATAATTGTGAAACTGTAATTTCAGGATGACTGTTACTTTCATCTTGTTTGGGATCTAATGTAGAGGAGCTGCAAAAATAAATTACATTAATATAGCACTTGGTAACACCAGAACTTTATAGTAATTTAAAAGATATAAATACTTTTACTTACTGAGCATCTTGAACGGCTATGAAAACCACACAAATGAACAGGGCAGTTTTGGATACCTATTTTTAAGGAGAAGAAAATTATTATTTCGATGTAAGAATTAAGAAGGTGAAAACAAAATATTATAACTCATTTCTAAATTCAGGTAATGCCCTATATCCTTTAATAACCTATACTTATTTTTGCAGTACATTATTTAAAAATTGAGTGTTGTAATAAACTACTAGAAAGGGTCATGCATGGCTAACAAATGTCAGATATGTGTCATGTTAAGATTCCATTTTTTAATACTGTCATGATTCATGTAAAAGTAAAATGTTTAGTAAGTAAAAGTTAGTAATCAAATTATTTTGACACTGGTTAAATTTGAATAGATTATGTTTGACAAGGTATGGAGATTAACTTTTTTTAATAAAATCATATTGACAAAAATTGATGAAATACATAAAAATATAATATGCAGCAAAAACTTCTACATTGCATAATATTATCAAATACAAAAACAAACAAACTTTAAAGTGTTTTTCCATGGGGGAAAAAGATTATTTTGCTCTTAAATTAACATAACTATGCAATGCTAAGGTGTATATCTAGAGTCTAGACAATTTAAGAAGAATAAAACTTGTATCAAATTAATAAGTTGTATACCATTTGTCCACATTGCAAGTAAACAGGTGCAATATTTTGAAGACATGTAGTGGCTTTGACAACCACAGAAGTAGACAACTGTAGCTGGGTACAAAAATATTCAAATTCTTTTAAAAAAGCTTCCATTTTTAAGCTAAAAAAAAATCCAAAGTAAATTAACGTGTACACAATCAAATGTAAATCGACACATAATGGGTGCAATTTTTTTTAACAAAATTAAATACAATTCAACTTTGATGCAAATCTAATTTAATAATGTGTACAGTTAAAAAAAAAAATCTCAATTTAAAATAACTTTACATCATTGGATGCACTAATCTCTCTAGTATCCAAAAGAATTTAAACTTAATATTTATGATTACATGTAATTTTATTACTTCAAAAAAAAATCAAGATAATTTTAGTTGCATTTACAATAGTGTACTATCCCTGACCCTTTTTACAGTTTAATTATAGCTCTAATATATTTTAAAAGAAACACACATTTTTGAATTTTCAATTTTATATAGTTTAAAATTGTACAATATTAGAATATACTTTCAGAAAAAAAATACTACTATTTGACAGCAAAGTATGAAGTTAGTTACAGGTGCATGGTGCTTATAAATAATGTTATTTTATGTGGTTTTTAAATAAGGCCAGGTTTACATAAAATATGCAAACAAAAACTAATGATAGAATTATATTTATTTAAGTGCAAATTAAGTGTTAGCATTAATAGCAAAAAAATAATAGGGTGTGAAATAACTACCAGATTGTGACAAGTGTAAACTAGAAAAAAATTAACAAAGTAGCATTTCTTAAATCTAAAGCAATATACCTTTAGTTAATGCTAAATTGAAGTGAAGACCACAATAAAAGAGAATAAAAGAGTTACATTTATTGATTTCAGATTGATAATATCATAAGTTTTGCAAAGCTTTCACTTTCTATGCATTTATAGTTGAACATATTATTTTGATATTAAATACCAGAATGACATAATATAAAGATCAAAAATGTTCATGCTAAGCATTAATAAAAAAGATTGCAAAGATTTTAAGCTTTATAATATGAAATCCAAAATAAAAAGGAATGCAAACGTCCTATAAACATTAACACTACCCCCCTTTCAATTTAAATTATGCACAAACACTTATTTGGATATTTTGTAGAAAAGATTTGTAATCTTACCACAATTCTGTTAAACTTAGTGAAAGAAATTGTATGATTGAATATTACTTTCATAAATATTCATTACATGTTGTTATTCATTAAAATTCGATTTCCATAGAGCGGTACGATAGCAACAATTTTCGACGAATCACAATTACGAAACTCCGACGAGCCCTCTGAAAAAGCGCGCGAAAGTTGCGGTACAAGGTCGGATTTGGCTCGAAACATAAAAAAGGCGGATTTCGTTGAAAAACAGCTATAAAATAGTATTAAATTGCTTTTTAATGAGCATTATTGTTATTATTTGTTACAAATAAGAACATATGATCAATGATATAGCTTTAAAATTTCATTTAAAAGTTTTCGCTGCATTGCAAAATGTTTCGGTTCTTTTTCTTTTATTAAAAATTCAGTCACGTGTAGCCGCTTAAGTACTACAACTTTCATTCACAGAGAAGTAAACAAATAAACTGATCAGTCGTTCGTCTTGGTGGTCTTGGGATTCTTGAATGTTGGAAGGCCAAGTTTAAAGATGTATTCAATTAGATCTAGAGTTAAAGGTTTATATATTGCGTAAGAAAGAGGTTTTTCGTTACTTATAATAGTCATAAAAGAAATCAAATAAAATATTTCATTATTTTATTCATAAATAGGTTTATTTGGATATTGTACTAATACTAGTGTATCCTTCCTATTCAATTCTGTTGGGAAATTGTCGACAAAACTATAATTTAAATATATTTATGCACATTACCTCATTTAAGATAATTTTTTTTATCGGTTCTTTTTAATTTTAGGAAACTATGTGGTCGCTTTTCTTCTTCAGGTAAGAAATGTGATTTTATTTTCGTTGCGCACTTCTGATAATTATTCTGCCATAAATAAGAAGAAAAAATTTATAAAATTGTAGTAAGCTTTGTGTAATACTATGTTCAATGTTATTCTGAATATTACTTTATTTTTTAGTAACTCCAACACCTCTGAAAAAAGTGTTGATTGCAAACCGAGGAGAAATATCCTGTCGCATCATAAGGTCATCTAAAAAGTTAGGTTTACAAACTGTGGCTGTATATAGTGAGCCCGATAGAGATGCCTTGCATGTTAGATTGGTATGTATAATATTTTCTAAAATATGTTATCTTGCAATCAAAAATATCCGTAGATTTGCTCATTAGAAAAAGGGCACACTCTTAAAATGTGTTTTTCTTAACTAGAATGAACATCAGCTGAGTTGGCAGATTTTTAGGATAGGAAAATTGTCGGCATGCATGTAATATAATTATGTGGCATATAAGAGATCGTTTGAGTAACCATTTAGCTTGAGTTATCTCGGCCTACTTTAACATACACAGAGAGCCCAGATGCATTATAATCTGAGTATCAAAATTGGTAGCAAGAGACGCCTGTATATACATATGGCTATGCCACAAAATTTTTACTTGGCTAGGTGTTAAAAACATCGACTACTTTAGCTACTAGTGTATATTTTGGGTAATTTCTTAGGCTGATGAAGCCTACTGTGTTGGACCTGCAGCTTCCCAGGAAAGTTACCTCAACCAAAGTAAAGTCCTCTCAGTGGCTAAAGAAACGAATGCTCAAGCCATCCACCCCGGTTATGGTTTCTTGTCTGAAAATGCAGAATTCGCTGAGCTCTGTCAGCACGAAGGAGTGGAGTTTATCGGCCCTCCTGCCTCTGCCATACGAGACATGGGTATTAAAAGGTTAGTATTGGTATGAATATTTAATTTTTAAAACAAAACATTATTTTGGTTACATATCTTTAGTTTCTTTAAAAAGTTATTGCTAGTGTCCTGAATTGTAACATTGGACATGCTACTTAGAGTTCTTAATCTGTATAAATTTTATTTAATTCAGTTTAAGTTTACTTTCCACTATGTTATTTTTAAAAAAACTGTTGTCAGAATTAGAATTGGTATTTTCCTACTTTGTAGCACTTCTAAATTCATTATGGACAAAGCCGGTGTACCTGTCATCAAAGGGTATCATGGGGAGGACCAATCAGATGATCGGTTGAGAACTGAAGCATCTACCATTGGTTATCCTGTGATGCTTAAAGCTGTCAGAGGGGGTGGAGGAAAAGTAATCTATTTATGTAATTTTAAGTATATTTATAATAATAAGTAATGATTTTTCAATAATTATTCTTTGTTTGTACAGTTGTATTATGTTATGAAATCCAACATACATTGGACTATGTTTTAACAACTTATATTTCTTCTTCAAATTTTTATATGCAAATACACATGTTTTGTAGGTTACTTAATCTTGTTGTTTTGCAAAAAAAAATGAATTGTATGTTTTGCACAAAAAAAATGATTTACCATTGATTTATTTTTAATTTTAGATTATTTTAGTCATTGCCAAATCTTAAATTATTTTATTCTGCTTAGTTCCCCCAAATCCTTTCTCTTAGCCAGACTTGATTCTTTATTGACAGTTTCTTGCTTGGCAATGAATATCCCTGTTGCCCTACACTGCCCCAATCAAATGGACCGATTCACCTTCTGTTATCTATACACAAGAAAAATGTTTGAAGGAAGTGATATTTGAGACTACAGCTCCCTTGAGCACACAAAAACTCTCCAGATTAAACTGTCAACCAAGACTGGATTTAAGAGTATCCTGGTGATTGCTAACATTTGCTTGCCAACCTAAAGCTTCACGTCTATAGTAAATATTTGCTCAATACATTAGTTTTATAAACTAAAGAATAGGGTTCATTGGTATTCTGTTTAAAATTTAATTAGTTTAGATAAAACTTATGTACTTGTAGTGGTTCACATAAAAATTCAAATAGATTTTTTAAGTAAAAAAAATTGCTGCCTCTTCAAACTTTGCGGCTCTAGATTGCAGTCTACTTCTGCTATTTTCCATGCTATCAATTGGTTGTTTAATCATTGAGAATGTCCTTTTTTAAAATTATTCAGTTGAAACTATCGAAGAATAAGACCAAAGTTAACCCCTTTTTTTATTTTCTTTATTGATCCGATTTTTATTTAGGGAATGAGAATTGTAATGTCTGCTGAGGAGTTTGACTCTCAATTGGAATCTGCAAGACGTGAAGCTTTAAAATCATTTGGAAATGATGCAATGCTAGTGGAAAAATACATCAAGAGACCCAGGTATATTTCCCTCAAAATTTCTTGATAATTGTTTATAATAACCTTCATTTTAAGTCATTTTTAAATATACCATAAGAGCATGTTTGATCAACACAGATTGAAGCCCAACTCAATTCCGCCATTTTTGTTCTAAAGCACTTGTTACTTTCCACACTTGATACAATAACGGTTGTAATAGTTATTATTAAAGTAGTCAATTTAATTAAACTTATCATTAAATGTTATTGTGTAATTCCATGCAAAATTATCCTTTCTGTAGTGTAAGTCACGTTTGTAAAAAGTGATTATCACTACAATTTTTAACATTAAAATTAGTGGAATAGTTGATCTACACTTATTATAACTAAATAATGTAATGTAATTTATTTAATTTGATATATTTTTTAAATTTAACAGGCTTTTAATCTCCTCTTAAATTGTGACTTACACGACAGTCACATGGAATTAGCCTATTCTATGTTTTAATAAAAACTTACAATCAGTTTATGATTGTTTTTCTATTTTTTACCTTGTAGGCACGTTGAAGTGCAAGTGTTTGGTGATAAGCATGGAAACTATGTCTACCTTTTTGAACGTGACTGCAGTGTTCAAAGGAGACACCAAAAAATTATTGAAGAAGCTCCAGCAGTATGATATTTTCTTAGTTTGTCCTAACTACAGTTGAATAAGAAAAATATAGTCTAACATAATTCGATCTACAAATTTAAGTTTAAAAAGATATAAAAAGCACAAAGCTGTTTTAGGACTTAGGAAAAAAGGCTTACTGATACTCAGCACACTGAGGACCACACTCGTTTTAAGTCCCAAAACGACTGTATGCTTTTTAAACTTTCAATTTGAATTTATATTACGTTGGAATTTTCTGTTTCTCTTTTGATAATGCAAATTTGTGTCTTTTTTATATGGGGCTTGATTCTGCAACCGGTTAATTCAGACAGATTTCGAAATTTAGTAATTAAAAATATTGTTAGGATGTTCAGTGTAAAATTTTCACTAAGTTAAGATTTATCCATTCAATGAAATTATAAAACAAGATATTTCTTTACAGTTAGATTTTAAGTATAGTTTCACACTAAAATGATAATGTGTTACTTATACATTTTTTTTAAAGTGTTTATAAATGTTTATGGTTTCTTTGAAAAAATTAAGGCATTAAAAATATGTTTTATTTCTAGCCTGGACTGGATGAAGCCACTCGAAAGTCCTTGGGAGAAGCTGCTGTAAGGGCTGCTAAAGCTGTAAACTATGTTGGAGCTGGTATTATAATAATTGCATATTTTAAGAACTATAATATTGTTTCTTACATTTTTGTGGGAAATTTTCAAGAACAATATATAAAAAAACACTGAGTTAGAATGCTAGTGAAGAATTTTTCTTAAGTGTCTTTTGAATTATATCCAAAGGCATTTTTAAAAAAATATTTTAATCTCTGAGACTTTTTGCTTTATTGACTTTATTTTGTTTAACTATGGGCCTTTTATTTTAATAATGTTTAAAAATTGATAAATGCAGTCATAATTTTTAAAGTTTTGTATAAATTGCTGGTATAGTAAACTTGCAACTTTGGAAATATTTTTAATTTATTCTTATTAATCATTGTCATTATTTTATGCAAGTTGAAAGTAATCTTTAAAAAAAAGCATTTTGTTACTAAATAAAATGTTTTAATTGATATTACTTCTCACACACAGTTTAATGATGCATATCCTTCTTTAATCTCTTCAACTTAGGTACTGTAGAGTTTATCATGGATGAAGATAAGAAGTTTTATTTTATGGAAATGAATACTCGACTGCAAGTGGAACATCCTGTCACTGAAATGATTACAGGAACTGATCTGGTAGAATGGCAACTTCGGGTTAGTTTATTATTATTTATAATTTACTGTAACTTTGGCCAAAGAATTTTTTTTAACTAAAAGTTTTTAAGATGTTACAGTTCGCATAATACACAGACAGTTTTATAAGTACTTCTGAGAAGCGCTTATAATATGAATTTTTAGTACTTTAAAGAATAAGTAAATGCTGACTGGCAAGAAGTGGGTACTTGTCACAGTTTTTATTTTCTATGTTCACGTTTTGTCTAGGGAAAATAACTTAGCATAAAACCGCTTAGGTTAACAGTTTTATAATTTTGTAAGTCGTCAACAATTAATATTTACAAATCTGTTTATGTCCTATCAGTTTAAAAATCCATATATTTTCTCAAAACTTTAATTTAAAAATATACACAAATTTCATTTGATGGAATTAAAAAATTTTATCTCTTGTATGATGTTTTACTCTTTTTCATTACTTGTCTTCCCCTACCCCCTAGTGAATTCCAGAAAATGCCATGAGCATTTCTGTTCTAAACCTACCTTATTTGAGGCTCTGCTGTGAAACTAAACGCAATTGCTTTCTTAATCCATATAGGGTAGGTAAGAAACAAGATTAGTGGTGCTCACGCCGTTGAACAAATGAACGGGTAGGGGCGGGAAGTGCTTCCAAAGCTTGCGTTGTGATCAGAAGGACTATAGTTTGGTCTATTTAAAAAGTATTACTTACTTGATATCTTGATAACTAAAACTAAACTCCTCGGTGCAACAATCCATTAGTGGGCCAAGGCCTGACGTGCCCAATTCAGCTTTCGTGACCAAGGGCACTGGGGTGTAAGGCATATGTCCCGGTTAGGTGGTCAACCTCACATGGGAACCCCAGTGTTTAGTTTCCAAGCATGCTTGTTCCTCATTTTATCGACCCAATTAAGGGATGAAAGGCTGAGTGAACCTCGCCCAATCCGGGATTCGAACCCCGGACCTGTGGCACGGCAATGCAAAGCACTGCCACTGCGCCACTGGGCCTCCTGTATGGTAACTATCCATATTATAAACTATTTCAAACTTTCTACAGATAGCCTCTGGGGAAAAGCTTCCTGTTCGTCAAGAAGATCTGAAGATCGAGGGACATGCCTTTGAAGCTCGTATTTATGCTGAAGATCCAGATGCCAACTTCATGCCTGGGGCTGGTCACTTGTCGCGCCTCTTCACCCCCCAGCCTGCCTCGGATGTCAGAATAGAGACTGGAGTTCTGGAAGGTTGGTACTGATTTCCAATAGCCGATCCAACAGGGGGGAGAATAGGGGGAATTAACTCCCCCCTCTCCTAAAGTGAAATTATCTTGCACCACATAAATAAAATTTCGATGAATACATGTATAATAAATACATTTTAATTAATTTAAATGGATAATTAGTAGATTATAATTAATAATCACAAATTTTAACTGATAATTAATTGGCTCCATTAATTAATCGAGCTTAAAATGGGTCTAGCTTCCCCACCCCAAAACCAATTTCTAGATCCATCACAGGTGATTTTGACACATAGTAGTACATTATTTTCAATAAATTATTGGGTTTCTATTTTTGGATTTACTAATAAGTACAGTTTTTAATTAGTCCCTTTTATTTTTTCTCGCATATTTTCGTTACAAATAATGTTATGACCATCAGCACACATTTTGTGGTGCTGCCATCTATTGGTAGAAATTTAAACTTGAAACTGACCTGAGTATTCATTACTTGTAGTTTTATAGTATTAAGATCAGATGTACATACTCTGTATAGCAACAATGTTTTAAGTCTGCCTAGTATAAAATATTTGTTTATGTTTTAGGAGATGATGTGTCTGTCCACTATGACCCCATGATAGCAAAGCTTGTTGTATGGGGTGTTGACAGAAGGTCCGCTCTCATGAAACTACATTCGGCTCTTTCTGAATACAATGTGAGTTAGTTCAATTTCCTTCTTAAAAAGATGAGTTTAGTTAGTTCACATGTATTTTTTCTATTTAATTTAAATTTGTTTTAATATTGAATATTACTAGTAGTGTACTATAGTAATAAAAAAAGTAAAATATTTAAGCTATAGTTACAAGCTTTTAAATAGTTATATATTATATTTCAAAAGTAAAAAATTATTGTTCAATTGTCAAATAAAATATTTAAGGTGTCAGGGTACTTTAAATTTTATAAAGTTTCTTTCTAGTACTATTGTGGTTTTATTTCAAACTTTTTCCGAACTTTATTGTATTAAAAAAAATGAATAATAAAATTTATAATTGATTGATAATGCTTTACAATTTTTTAAAAATTGTGTTTAGATTGTGGGTGTGAAAACAAATGTTAAGTTTCTGATGCAACTAGCAATGCATGAAGAGTTCAGTAAAGGTAATGTTCACACCGATTTTATCCCACAACATGAGAAGGAAATTTTTATATCCAGAGAACCATCCCATGAAGAAGTCTGTGCTGCACTACTGAGCACCATACACCATGGGGCTAATCAGGAAGCAAAGGGTAAGCACTGGTATTGATGACTAAAAACAAGAAAAATTATAACCTACTGAGACTTCTGCAAAATCCTACATTTATGTTCTTAGTGTAACCATTTTTTTCAAACAAATAAAAATTTTAAGTTTCTTGTGTAAGAAAGTTTAAAAAATTAATATTTGCCAATTTACCTCTCTATGTTTGCATGTAAAATAAATATGTAAAAAAAATACAAGTTAGATATTTTACCCCATTCAAATGTAATACATGTACCCGTTTATAGTACATTTGCATTATTTACCAATATTATATCAGAATGTGGCAAAACTTTTTAAAGTAGTTCAATTGTGTTTTTATCACCTAAAACAAAAATCTTTTTATTTATTTGTAAGGAGATCAATAGTCAACAGACTCTGCATTCTTCTGGTTTATAAAGTAAAAACTAATTAAAAAAACGCTTTTATCTTGCAGATAAAAATTCTCCATTTGCTTTATTAGATGGTCTGACACCCAACCTTTCTTATAAAAAGAAAATGAAAATTTTATTCAAGGATAAAGGTATGTCGAAAGCAATGTTTTATTCATTAGTTAATTATACATTAAAAAATATTTAAATTGTAATATATTTTAAAGATCTTTTTTTATTTAACTCCATTGTGTGTTATAACCATATAAAGTGCTTTTAATATTTATTGTTTTATGAAATGTAACTTATTTAGCACTTTTTACTTGTCAAATATTAACTAGCTACCAAATTTTCAAATATGCAATTGGCAAACAAAAATTAGTTTTTCATTTGTTTGAAAACCAGTCTTTTTTTCCCTTTAATTAAATTTTTTATGCCTTATCTTCTAATTATACAGACACCTAAAGATTAAAACAGTATTTCAAACAATTTATTTTTTACAGAATACACTGCCGATATTATTTTCAAAGGAAACAATGCTTACACATTTTGCATTGATAATGAAGAGTACACAGTCCAGGCTGCTGTCCCTAAGAATGACCCTAGCATACTGCAATGCACTGTAAATAACAAGTGCTTTCCTGTTCGTGCCATTATTCATGAAAATGAAATTCACCTCTTCACCAAAGTAAGTATTTTAGAACTTTAAATATAATATTTTTTAAATATTCTTATGTTATGTTTCTGGATAAAGAGGATTGCTTGGTTCACTTGTTGTGCACCAGTTTGGTATTTATGAGAGTATTGGGTAACAATTTATTTAAAGAAAAACTTTAAAAGTAGATGGGTACAATAAAACAAATTCATTTCATCATTTACTGTGTACATTTATTGAAACATTACATATTATTTCACTTTATTTAGTCACTTATTTTTTTCAAATGCTATCACTATTTTCACTTTTTTTACCTCTGTCTCTTGGTGGAAACCCTGTATATGTCTAAAAGCCTGATTCATACTAATTATGAGTTCGATATTTTTAGCCTACTTTTCTTTTTTTTATTCGAAAGAATTTAAAAAATGAAAAAGTAGGTATTGACATGCAGTCGATGTCCGTCTGTCTGTCCGTACCCCCCTTCCAAAATCGGTTCTATCCATCGGATCATCTTAAAAATTCTTTTTTTTTAGATAGCTATGACCTCAGATACCCAACTTTCATACTTTTGGTCCGTCCGTCTGGACGGACATAAATCTACTATATGTCGGCGAATTTCCAATTGAATTAGCATTAAAATTCAATTTTGAGTCATTTAAATCACTGTTGCCAAATCAACAATGGCATGAGAAACTTTATTTATTTAAACATATTTGAAGCAAATTAATATTTTCATGAATCAGTTTGGAATGACGTCATAAAATGTAGCACAATTTGATTCTTTGATTGTTCATTAATTGTTTACCAAGAAAGCGGCAAGGCATATTTTTGCATACAATTATGCTTATTTTTAATTTACATTTCTTATTTTTTAATGCAGTTTGAAGTAGTTTTAGTACTTTTGTTATTAATATTTAATTATTCTTCGAACTATAAATAAATCGAGCAGACGATAAATAATATTAAGTTAATTTGCAAAAGAATATTAAGAAAAATAGTTGATTTTGGCTTTTAGAAGTTTAAATTACAGCTGGATGCTGTGTTTAGCGATATTTTTTTTCTAATGTGTATAAATGTAGTGTAGAAACGATTGTTGATGATATTTACTGTTAGGAACCTAGTTGTTTCCCGATTAGAATTTCAGTAAGTATTTAAGTAACAGAAAAGTAGGCTATTTTAGTTCTTTAAGAACTTCTTGTTTTCATTTCATAAGCAATGAAATTGTTGTCAGAAAATGAGACGTCAATTCCTAAAATTGTTATTTAATTGTTGAACAACAATACTAAAAAAACATATTGCAATTTAATATGAATTGATCTTCCAGGACTACAGCTATGAATTTCAACTCCCTATTCCCAAATTTCTCTCTGCATCTGCATCAGAAGCACAATATAAAGGAGCAGTGGCTCCTATGCCTGGAGTCATTGAAAAGATTAGTGTTAAAGTCGGGGATGGCGTTAAAAAGGGAGACCCTCTGGTAGTCATCATAGCCATGAAAATGGAGGTAATTATAGCTTTTTATTTTTAATCTATTTTTTTATAAAAAAGATAGCAGCTTTATAATTCATGTTATCTTTCTAAACCATATGATAAGCTTCTCATTAGGTTATTCACATAACGAAATTTACAAAAACTTAAATACCAGGTCCTATTCCTTGTTTAAAGAATATAATGTTTATATGTAAGAGAAATTTTTTATTAAAATAACTTATCATACATAAGTCAGCAATAATTAATACATAATAAATACTATCAAACAGGTTGATTATTTATGATTAGAACTTGCATCTAAACGTTATTAAAAAAGATAATTTTGTTGAACTTCTGCTACATTAATATCAAACATTTATTTTTTCAGTATGTGATAAAAGCTCATTGCGATGGCATAGTCAAAAATGTGTTTTTCAAAGTTGGGGAAAATGTAACTAAGAATGCTCAACTTGTAGAGATCAGTGAGAAAACAGCAGACTAAAATTATGATTTTTTACCTAGAATAAAATAGTTTTGTATTTATATATTAAAACATTTATTAAGTTTTGTCTATGTGGAATTTATTAAAAGTTTGATGCATTGTTAAAATGTGTTATCTGTGTATGTTTATTTGGACTTCAACAGTTAAAAATTTTTAATGAATTTCTATGGATGCAAGAAGAGTTGTAGAAACTTCTGCTTATGGCACACAGGGTATCCGGCTATATTGTATTGTAATAACTCATATCACTACTGTAAATACCCTTATTTTCTCGAGGCGGTCATAATCAGGAAAATTTAAGCATCTTAATATTTTCTTGTAAGTATAGCTTTTCACGAGGCGGTCATAATCAGGAAAATTTAAGCATCTTAATTGTTTCTTGTTTTGGCTATATTGTATTGTAATAACTCATATCACTACTGTAAATACCCTTATTTTCACGAGGCGGTCATAATCAGGAAAATTTAAGCATCTTAATATTTTCAAACTCATTTTTGAAAAAGGGGACTGGGGAGCCTAGTCCGCAAATGCGTTTGCCTTGCATGCGGAAGGTCCTAGGTTCGGACGTCGCCAAAATAACTGCCGACCTATAAACGGCCCATGCAGCAAAAAAATGTCCGACAAATAATACCCCATGTAGTTGGAGTGCTCGTGAAATATGCTCCAAAGTCCCAACGCTGTGCAGATATCGCCCTTAATGGTTGTGTTGGGTGCCCACTCAGGTGTTGGCTTATCACTTGACTAAATTACGAGGCCTGTTGCCAATACCCCTTGTGTAGCTCTAGGGTGACGATAATTCAAAGTAACCTTAACCATTCTTAAAAAATTTCTCTCTTACAACTATTCATTTAATAATATACAACTATCTCTTTTATATAATACAACTAATGTAATGCATCTCATTAAAAATTTCTCACTTGCTTAAAATTTTCATACTAGGTTTTTGAAGGATTCATAATTATCTTGTGTTTGAATTCAACCAGGGTTGGAAAAAAACTTTAAAAAAAAAAAAAAACATGTTTTTTTTTGTTTTAAACATGTTTTTTTTTAAACATTTAAATTTTGGTTATTGAACAAGTTGTATGAGTTTTTAAAAAAACACGGTTCTTTTTAAGTTTTGGTCTTCTATATTTACTTCTACCCCAATAATTTTAGGCATATGCCTTACATCTTTCTTTGTCGAAGAATCATAGAATACAAGAAATCCTTCGATTATCTGGCGATTCTGTGTCTTCCTTTGATTAAGATATCCGCCTACGTTAAAATACCTATTTTTAATTAAATTCAATATAACTTTATTTTTTAGCTTTATAGCCCAATTATTCTAGTTTCCAAAAATTTAAGAAGTTTAATTTTATGTCATCTAGAAACGAAGTTATGATTATTTTAATAATTGACACACAAAAGTAGTAGAATTCAACCAGAAGTCTTATTTCGAAACCGAAACTAACTTTTTAATTGCTTATATTTAATTAGTAACTTTTTTTCTTAGTTTTTTAAAATTAAATTTTAATTTAGAAGGTGTTATAGCAATTCCACATTATTTCTCTTTGGTATTAAGTTTTGCTTTAGTATTCTGGCAATATAAATGATTGATTGGTTCCTTTTCAAAACATGTTTGTTTGCAGAGTAGAAATGTCAGAGCGTATTTCTGAGAAATGTAAATTTTGCTTTACAAACCTTCACTCAAAACATAATTTAAAAAAAAGTTTTATAGATATCTTCAAAAAAAAATTTCCAGCATATTCAGCAAACTGTTTTACAAGCAATGAACTAGAATCATACTTTTCTATAAGTAATTTCATTTTTATAGCTGGTTTTTCAAAATAACAATTCTAAAAAAATGCATTTTTTAACGAAAACCCTGAGTATTGTGTTTCGATGAACAATAACTTTTCCTCTTTACATTATATCTCTTAGATTTTAGTTCATTGCCTTTAACAGGGACATTGCCTTTAGCATTGTAACATAGTAAAAGGAAATTTGGTTATCTTAAGTAGTTTTTATGATATTAGGTTTTGCATAATGGTGTTTTACACCCTAATTTGACAACAATATAGATTAAACAATTAGCTCAAAATCAATTAAAATAAAAAAAATCAATTAGCTCTTAACAATATAGCTCAAAATTTATTAATAAGAAATTTTTATTCTAGATTTTTTTACTTTTTATTTATATTTTATGCATATTAGGGTTAAAAATATGTTTAAATGCTTAATAACGTTTTTAAAAAAAATTTGTCTAGAACGCATGCGGATAAATCAGATGAGCTAATAGAAGAATTTATAAACTAATAATGTAATAGTTTATGTTTGATATTATTTTAATTTACTAAAATTATATACCACGTTGATAATTAGCATAAATAGTTTTTTTTAATTGTCTTAAACATGTTTTTTATTACAATGTTTTAAACATGTTTTTTATTACAATGTTTTAAACATGTTTTTTATTGCAATGTTTTAAACATGTTTAAAACAATTGTTTTAAATATAACAACCCTGAATTCAACACCATTAAATATGCTCACAAGCCAAGGAGCATGAATAAATTCTATTCATGACATTCACTGGTGCGAAGATTCTTTTTCCCCTCTAGAAATTTAATCTCATTAGAATATAGCAATTTTATTTTACACAACATAACCAATATTTTTAACTTTCATTTCTGTTCCTATCTGATTTCCGAAATATTCAGCTCTCGAAATCCCTAATATCTTTATTTCCCTGAAAATTACGGCTCGTGAAAATAAGAGTATATGTAGTAAATCAGAAGCTGGTCATGTTATGTGCCATACAAAGGACAACAGCCAGAAGCTGGTCATGTTGTGCGCCATATAAAGGTTCTAGATTCCAAGTAAGACTCTATACTGTATACACGGCCAAGTTCATTTATTTTAATTCCTTGTTCTGTGCTTCTTCTCATCCGACCATGTTGGAACATGGTGTTGGTTGTAGGGGCGCTCTGCAGGATCCTGTCCTTCTGTGGAGATGCCCTGGAACATTCTGGTGGCGCCCTGATGTATGACCTCGTGGATGTCTATCTCGGGAGATGTGGAGAGCCTTTTTGGTTCTAAAAATCAGATTTAAAATAGATAAAATTATTATTAACAAAATATATTATAGAAAGCAAAATAATTAAAATCGAGTCTTAGCTATTTGCAGGATATGGAAGTTACAATTTACAAACTTGTCTGGGTGGGAATCAACCGTATCCAAGTGTATATTATAGATTTGAATCAAGACCCACAAGTTTGCTGGCTTCCTCTGTAGTGATCCCAGATCCCTAAACTTTACTTCACAGAAATAATTGACTTAGTTCTTTAAAAGAAAAATGTAGTCACTAACTTTCTAACGTAACTATGGTAAATACAGTTGCTGTTCAATTTGATTTTCTTCCCATTGTTTTTTATTGATATTTTGAAACAATGATTTTCAAAGTAAAAACAATTCCTGTATATGAGCAGTAATTTAAATTATCATTTTGATCTTATATATTGTTTCCATAGCAGCTATCTATGGGGGTAAGCTAACAGCTTTTCCTTATAATCTGAACTTTAAATGAACAGATTACAGAGTGTAGTAAAAAAAGGTTTCATTTCCCTAATGTAGCTTACAAAATTGTTCAAGCAAGTGAAGGACAGGCACAATGGCCAGTATTGTTTGACCTGGAAACTTGAAAATCGCATATAAAGAATAACATCTTTCATGCATCATGCATATTTCCTCTTGGTTCAAGAAAAAATAATTATCACATAAAAACAAATGGAGAGATGCCCCACCTCAAAATCAAATTATAAATAAACATAACCCAAATGTCATTAATTATACCAACCTGGATACTGTATAATTATCCAGTAAGTAAGCTTTTTAAGCTTGTAAGTAAGCTTTTTGTAACTTAGTTACTATCTTCAAAAAAAAAAAAACTGTTTCAAAAACCTTAGTGTTTATTATTTATCGAGTATATTTTAAATTTGAAACAATTAAAAATTGAGATTTTATCGTAGATTAGAAGGTATGAAAAACTTGGGATGTCACTTTTTTTTTTAAAGAAACTAAAAAGGGCGATTAGGCACAATCTTATACATATGCCGTGAGATAGACGAGACCATTTTCTGCCCCGTGATTCCTTTTCGTTTTTTAATTTTATAGCATTTATCAAATATTTTTTAAGGCTTGAAATTTCCACCTAATCCTGGCAGTTTTTGATATCCTTCATTTTTTTTACCTGGATGGTCCATATGATCATATACGTCTTCCGTGACTCGCCTTTGGTAAGACTGGACTTCCTGTGCTTTGCTGCGGCTGAACCCCGAGAGCCATTTGTTCTCAGTTTCAGATCTAAAAATAAAAAAAGAAATATTTTTTTTTTATTTTTGGTAGAGCAGAGCTGGATTTACACTTTCTGCGGCCAATGCACTAGGAAATTTGATAAACAACCCTATTGTAAAATATTGAAATGAATTTTTAAGAAATGTAGAATAATTATTAGTTTAAAGTTCAATTGGGATTTTAATTATTTAAGAAAATATTACCCACAAGAACTTTTCGAAAACCAATAAAAATTACAGGAATATCTGAAATATTTTTTGTTTTTATTTTTTTGTCTGTTTTCCCTTTTTTTAAATTGAAAGAACTAAAAACGGTAAGTAAGTATCGACATGGTGGAATTGTTCGTCTGCCCGTCCGTAACCCCTTTAAAATTCGGTTTCTAAAACGCCTACTAAACGACGTTTCTAAAAAATTTACCTGCATTCATTTTATGAAGAAACGAAAATGATAGGCAAAAACTTAAAGGTTGGCTTTAGGTCAAGTTCTAAATACGTAAACTTTATTAAGCATTCAATTTCTCACATTTTGAGGAGAAGGCGTACCTCAAACCACAGACAAGAAGCCTCCAACCTCGTTGAGCTGCGGTGCTTATTTTGGGAACATCTGACTTGCTTATTAATGCTTAAGCCCATATAAATTGGATTGACTAATGAGAACCCGAGTGTTTTCCTCGTTTTTTCTTTCAATTCAACAAAAAACATTTTTATTCCATTTTACTACACAAAAAAATATATACGTAAAAAAGAATATTTTCTTGCTCTTTGAGCTTATTCCCAATCGGCTCTATACTAGCCACCCGTATTGAAAGCAGTAGGTTAGGTTGAATTACCGTCGCACTATATAATCAAAACAGCAGAAATTGTCAATATTTAATTTAAATGTATTTAAACTTAAATATCTTACCTTTGTTGACGACCAGTAACAGCAGATGACGAATTGGTAGACGGATTGTTGCCCATGTTTCCTCTCCCGCGCGATGACCCAAACACAAGTGATCAGATGGTCATGGTCAAGTCCCCCTAGTAAACAAGAAAGGGGGGTCGGCCAGTCGCATTGTCGGTCCACCCCTTTTCTCGGAAGAGGCCTCTTTCAGGGGAGGACTGGAACCAGTTTGGAAAAACATTTGGAAGGGACTTCGTGGAATTCCCGTCCCGAAATATAGAACTGGAAGAATATCGCAGTATGTACTTATCGTAAACGTACAGGAGCTTTCTCCGAATCAGAAAGGTGAATGGGGAAGGGTTATGGGGGGGGGGGGGAGAGGGGTAAAAGAGTAAAGTAGCACAGCGAAAGGTAGGTGAAACCAATGGTTCCTGTGCAAGACGAGGCTTCGCTAGTCATATATAATAAGACCAATTTTCAAAAGAAAAAATATGAACATTTTCTAAACCCCCCCCCCCCCCCATATCCAACAATTTTTAGCCTACTTTTCTTTTTTTAATTCGAAAGAATTAAAAAAAAGTCGATGTCCGTCTGTCTGTCCGTACCCCCCTTCCAAAATCGGTTCTATCCATCGGATCTTAAAAATTCTTTTTTTGTTAGAAAGCTATGATCTCAGATACCCAACTTTCATACTTTTTGTCCGTCTGTCTGTACGTCCGGACTGACATAAATCTATCTTTCGGCGAATTTCCCATTGAATTAGCATTGAAATTCAATTTTGAGTCATTTAAATCACTGTTGCCAAATCAACAATGGCATGAGAAACTTTATTTATTTAAACATATTTGAAGCAAAATAATATTTTTATGAATCAGTTTGGAATCGTCATAAAATGTAGCACAATTTGATTCTTTGATTATTCATTATCTACCAAGAAAGCGGCAAGGCATACTTTTGCATGCAATTATGCTTAGTTTTAATTTACATTTCTTATTTTTTAATGCAGTTCGGAGTAGTTTCATAACTTTTGTTATCAATAAATATTTAATTATTCTTCGAACTACAAATAAATCACGAGCAGATGATAAATAACATTAATTAATTTACGAAAGAATATTAAGGAAAATAGTTGATTTTGGCTTTTAGAAGTTTAAATTATAGCTGGGTGCTGTGTTTCGATTTTTTTTCTAATGTGTATAAATCTAGTGTAGAAACGGCTGTTGATGATATTTACTTTAGGAAC
This sequence comes from Oedothorax gibbosus, assembly GCA_019343175.1. Classification (NCBI taxonomy): domain Eukaryota; kingdom Metazoa; phylum Arthropoda; class Arachnida; order Araneae; family Linyphiidae; genus Oedothorax; species Oedothorax gibbosus. The sequence goes on from CM033270.1 coordinate 24,234,356, forward strand.
CTAGTTTTTTTTCCCGATTAGAACTTCAGAAAGTATTTAAGTAACAGGAAAGTAGGCTATTTTAGTTCTTTATGAACTTCTTGTTTCATATACTCTCCCAAATTCAAACAATGGCATAATTAATAAGATAAGAGTTACATAAGCTTCCATAAAGAAAACAAATAACTAGTATATAGTTAGCATTATCCTCAGTAATCAAACATAAAATTAAAGAAATAATAATTTTAAGGTCATTTTAACGTTTTTTATAAAATCTATATTTTATTTATATTTCCCCCGGTTCCTCCGGTGTTCGGGACTTTGAAGGACTGGGTAACAGAAGAGCGGTACGTTTTGATGAGACATCCGGTCCGCGGGACAGTGAGACTGAAAGCGGGACTGTCCCGCCGAAAACGGCACGTCAGGTCACAATAGTCATGTATTCATACATATTTTGAGGACTTATTATTTTTTTTAAGTAATTTACCTCAAAAGTATTGAATCTAGTAAAAAGCAATAGATTACACTTTATATGGGACGTGGAAATTAAAAAGTTTATGTCTAGGTTTAGAAGCATAATTGCTCTAACTAGCAAATTTATTGAGTGGTGCAGCCCACTATGAAAGTATACCCGCCCACTATGATATAACACCCCTCCATACATAAAAATATAACAGAAAGGTCCAAAAGTTATAATTATGTGTAAGCATACTCCTTGGATAGATAAAGCAATAAAATCTATAAAGTTCTAAAAGCTATAAAATTACCTAAGCTATAAAATTAGTTTCACCTTGCCCTTGACACACCCAATTATAAAATAAAAATTAATTTCAATACAACATTTGGGGTTAAATTGAAAAAAGTGGACAATTTACTTGGTGATTATAGGATTCAAAGTCTTTTGGAAAGCTTTAACTTCTTTTAAGTCAATTTTAGATTGTGATTAATTTTATAGTCCTTATTACTCAAAGCTAAAATCTGTATTAAAAAAAGTACACTGAAAATTAATTACTATTCTCAATTAAAAAAATTAATATTAAAGATTTATTTTGCAAACAAAAATGTGTGTGTCTTTTTCTTTAATTAGTTTTTGAATATAGGAAAAGGACTAACTTAACAAAAAAATTAAATTCATATTCAATTAGTTGTGCCATATCCTAATGAGTTTTACAGTTAAAAGTTAGTGAAAATTTACAAAAACCTGACATCCTAAATGTTCCACCTTATTATGTCTTGTAGACAATTTACTTTCTTGTATGACAACAAAACATGCTGTTTTTTTTACAGACAACACAACAAATTAAATCAATAATTTAATATTTTTTTTTAAATTTTACATTTCACATGTTCCAAAGCGGTAAAAAAGCATTGTTAAATCTATTACAAAGTATAACAGAAATTTAAAAGAAACTTATAATACAATCCATTTCACTGTACATGTTTTTTTTTAAATTTATTATTTTTTTTACATAAAAAGACAAGTCCGCGGTTCAGTTGCAGCCTGTCTCTTGTAAAAGGCACATGTCATGAGAGAAAGCTGTTTCTTACATAAGCAGCTCAAATTCATCATCCGAAGTATATATTCTGTCAACTGCATCTAGAGATGGCATGCCTGTCAGAATCGAAACATGAAATTTAAATTAAAAATATTATCATATGGTTTTAAAGCAGGCAGAAAGGAAAGATGCCAACTTTGAACAAAGAAGTGTTTATTACTGAACTCAAACAACTACCCCGAGTGATGGGGAAAGTATCTCGCTTATTTATATGGGATATAGGAATTATGGGATATAAGTAATTTACATAAACAAAGGATGAACTCAAATTGAAATTTACATAAGTTGAAAGAAATGGTGAAAGGATAATTTATTTACGAAACAGAATAAATAACGAATAAAGGTGAGGATCAGTCGAGGCCAGAACCCAGAACTTCTTGTTACTTTTCAGGCCCTCTACCGAGTAGACTATCTGGAGTCTGGACTGCACCGTGGCAATATTTGAAAAGCAGAATTAAGGTTTTATTGTAAGACATGTATTTTGCCTCAAGATTCAATAAATATACAAGTATATAAGTAAATAATTGCATCAAATTCATCAAAAAGTTTATAGATAATAAAAAAATTGATATGATCAAAAACTTGTAATTTTAAACTATTAATTTTTTAAAGGTTTTTATTACCATAATCGTCGCATTCATCTATATCAACATATGACAGCATTGCAGGTTTTTCTTCAAGGATTTCAAAAACAGCATCTTTTTCAGGTTCTAAGAGTGCCTATGAAACAAACATTGGTAATGCTTGAGAATTAAATAACTCAAAATCCATATTTTGGCACTTGACCCAATTTCATTGCCTAATTTTTTGCATTAGTTAGATTCTTTCTCACCATGTTCTATTTTTTTTGCATAAAATATATTTAAATGTTTTTTGACAACTGTTGATAGATAGCTCCGTAAGTAATTTAATGCATAATAATTTTTTTATACTTATACATTACATTAATAAATGTCACTATTGGAAGTTATGAGATTTCAACATAAAACTGCTGTAGATTATAAAAATTTAACAAAAAAGGCACTTTGAGATGAACCTTACCTTTTGAGCTTCTTTGCACCACTCTTCAAAGTCAATTTCTGATTCCAGATAAAAACACTAGAAATTAATAAAAAATTTCAATGTGCACTAACAAGCAATTTTGGCTTAATTCAAAAAGCATCTCTGTACAATGCTATTACATTCTTAAAGTAATTATTCTGCGTAAATAACATAAACATATATTACGCAATATAGATTTTAATATTTTTACAAATTCCAATTTGAACCTTTATAAAATATCCAGCAAAACTCAAGTTCATATTCAAAACATTTATAAAACAGTTTAACAAAAAGCTTCAGAATCTAATGACTGCTATAAGAATTATATGTTTGAGATGCTGACGGATGAAAAGTTGCAGATTAGTACAGTTAAACACTGAGATAACCTGTGTGTGTGTCCATTGACAGGATTGAATAATTTCAGCATTAGGCTTTTGAGAGTTAGAGATATAGAATACCCTTAAGTTTTTGTAAGCACACAAAACATATTTAAATACATTAATTTTAAACTTCAATACTGAGGCTACTTTAAAGGCTCATGAGTGTATTCTTTGCATGGCGTCGCAATGGAATTTGGATAATCTAATCTAAACTGTAGAACAACAAGAAATATATGTTAAATGCTTAGACTCAGTAACTTTCCAACTCTAATTAATGCTAAAAGGTTAAAACCATAGACTTTCAAGTGCTCCATCATTTTTACTTTTACTTCCTAGAACATCGGTAGAGGATTGGCAGGAACAGTTATTTATACAACAAGTGAGTAAAAAAAAATTAAAACAAGATGAATTAGGTTCATCTGACCAGCGTAGCAAGATTAAGAAGGATTCTAATAATGCACAATGTTTAAAAAAATATTTTGGGATAAGTTTCATATGTTATTTTTTTATATTCACATTAAAAAAGTAAGTGTAGGGTGGTAAATGAAAGTGTAAAAAAAATTACATACTTGTACTTAAAAGTAATTTTTACACACAGGTTTCTTAAAACTTTACTTTAGACATAGTTTTATTGATGTGATTAAGTGTAATATTTTGCACAGGATTATAGAAAAAAAATGGATTTCAATTTCAAGTATTCAATGAAAAAATTCTGTTCGCAGTTTAATGGGTAACTAAGTCAAAAGTAGATGTTTCAAACACGCAAGACCAACTTACGAGAGCAATAGAAGGATCTAGCTGTGAAAAATCCATGCGGCTCGGGTGGTCACAGTGGTAAGTAAGGTCATCCATTGGACCCTCACTTTTATGGGGCTGTGTAGTGTGGGGGTCAAGATAGATCAGTTCATTGCCTACAAAAAAAAGAGCGTTCATATCAAATCCAGTAATTTGTTAACAGTTATTCGACCCTGGTAATTTGAATCTTGATTGTCTAAAACTTTAACTATTCCATTAACTGTTAAAGAAGTGTCCTCAGAATAAATTTCTTTAGTAAAATAGTCTTTTCAAAAGAACTAATTAATTCTATATAATAAATTGGCTTTAGATTTTTTTCTCAAAACTTATTTTATTTATGTGTATAAAACTATTACTTTTAAATTTCAATAAAAATTTACTATTTTTTTACAACTTATAAATCATGTGCAGCGCTGAGAAGTGAAGGTTGAAAAATGATTAGATGAAAAAAAAAAAAGAGTCATGTAAATGCTTTCACATAAAAAAACAAGTAGGTTTGTAACAGAATCTGTCACTTAACTCGCTTCCACATATTTGTGTTTAACAGGAAAAAACGCGCCAAACACAACATTAATTCTATATTTAACATTTACAAGCTAAATTTGGCTAGTTTCATTTATTTTATTTCGAAAATTCAATAATTATTACTTATCGTTTGCAAAAATTAATTTATATTTTAAAGAATAAATATGTCATATTCCTCGCTTTTAAATAGAATGAAAACATTTCATATCACCATACAAGGATTCCGTAGTGAAATATATTTGACGTCATTTCAAACTGATCGATGTTGCAAAAATAAATTTATTTTAATTTATTGTCTAAAAGAATTAAAGTTTCTCGAGCGATTGTTGCGAATGGCAAATGTGATTTAATTCTAATAAAAACAGGGCCTTTAGCTATTTGTAATTCAAACTTTTAAACGCCAAAATTAACTATTTTCATTAATCTTCTTTCTCAGATTTAATAATTAGACTTTATCGTTTGCTAAATTTGTTTGAAGTTCGAAGAATAATGATGTAATCTTTTTTAATAAATATTTTTGTCGCCACAATTTCCCATTTACATTTCTTTCGAAAATTCACTTATTTATAATTTGTTAAATTAATTTACAGTTCAAAAAATTTATAATTTGTACAATTGATGCTTTAAAAATAAAAGCGAAACTTAGCATATTTTTTTTAATGTTAAGTTAGAATTCTCTATGCATCTTTCTACATACATATATATAGAACCATTAAAAGAACTCTATTGTGATAATACAACAATCCAAACCGAATTATATCACATAAATAAATATTTTTTCAAAAGTGTATTTTTATTTTAACAAAAGTTTCTCGTACGTTTAACGAAATGGCAACAGTGAAAATATTGAATAAAAATGGAATTTGCATGTTATTTCAATGTAGATTAAATTTTTAGTTATTTAAATTTTAAATAAGCTTCTAGTTTAAATTTTTTAATGAAATTTGGCATGTAGTCTAATCTGATTTTTTGCTTCAAAATGACGTATCCCACTTGTCTGTGGGACTTGTGGATGACAACAGTGAAAATATGAATAAAAATAGAATTTGCATGTTATTTCAATGTAGATAAAAAAAATTTAGTTATTTAAATTTTAAATTAACTTCTAATTTAAATTTTTTAATGAAATTTGGAATGTAGCCTAATCTGATTTTTTGCTTTAAAATGACGTATCCCACTTGTCTGTGGGACTTGTGGTTCTTTCTGTGAAAGTGGGTGACAGACAGACGGACAGACAGACAGACGGACTGAACGATTATAAAACCTTCCACTTTTTACGTTATAAACGTAGTGTGGAAGCTAAAAAAGAACATGCTTACCTACATATCCAATAAAATATGAAGCATGGTTCGTTCTTCCACCAATGATACCAACACATTGCTTTAATTTGAATACATTCTATTGAATAAAAAGTATAACATATATTGTATTATATATTTTAAAAAGTGTTACATTAATGCATACATAATAACAAATAAAAACTATAAACAAAATGTGCAGGCTGATATAGATCAAATAAAAATTAATACATAATAACACATGAGGCATGTCATAAGAATTTTACAAAACAACAACTAATAGTACACTCTAGCTCTCTGCTTGCTAATCCAAAGTATTGGCTGAAAAATAACATTCAATTACCTAAGGTTTTGGACTGCCGAAGGAGGATTGGTAGCTTTGAAATACATGGCACTTACAAGTACTCGTTCCATAACTGAAGTTACCTGCCTTCTACGAAATTATCCAAGATTGCAATTGCAAATTCTGAACAGGTTACAAAAACTATTTATTACAATTCTGCATGTAAGCAAATGACAAATAATAGTGAAAGAAAAATTCTGCAATAATTTTCTACAGCTCTTTTTGAATAAAAAGCCTGTTTTCTTGTAATTTGCCTACATTATACATTCTAATTTGTAAATAAAATATAAATCAAGATCTTCGGAGCATAGAAGGAACCTTCGAAATACCACAGTTGGAATAAGCAAACTTGAACTGTATTTCTAATTTGTGGAAAGTCATTGATAGCAATAGATAGCAGTGGCGTAGCCAGGATTGTTCCAAGGAGGGGTTTACAAAAGTTTGAAGTTGCCAACTCGGTTTAAAGGAAACTTCATTATAATAATTATAACTAAATTACCATTATCTGTTTAAAACAAAATTAGTTATAAATTAATAATATTCATTAATTTGCATAACTAAGTAGTAATAAATTAAAATTATAAGTTATTAATTAAAAATTAAACTAATTATTATAAATAAAATAAATTTTATCATAAGAAGTCAAATTTATTCATTAATGATGAACTTAAATACATGGTAACTATTAATAAACATGCTTAAACACTTATTTCGAATTAAAAGCTACTGATTTATAATAAAGTTACTGAGGATTAAAGTTACTGATTTATATAAGTTAAAAAAAAAATTTCACGTTTTGGGAAAATAAATCTAAGTCTGCCTATTTAAAAAAGATGGTAACTAACAAACAAGCTTCGCATCATATAGCTACTACAAATGACATGCAAAAATAGTTACTTAAAATATAACAAATCTTCAGTTACATCTAATATCATGATTATGAAGACTTATCAAAATACATGATTTATTTTGCAAGAATCGAGTTATATTTTGGTTACATTAATTAATTTTTGAATCAAAATATCATTTATTTTATGAAAAAAAGAGGTGAAATGCACTTTAAACTATTGGGGTTTTCTAGGGCTTTTAAGTTCAACAATGAATGACTACAAGCAGGCTCTCCGACAGGATTTATGGGCCCCTATGCATCTTAGTTCGGGTTCTAACTCATTAGTATCCCCTCCCCCCTTCAAAAACGTATCCAGCGTCACTTAACCACGGTTAAAAATTAAGAGACCCAACACCAATAACCCTCTAGTGCGACGTTATATCAACCAACCAATGACCTTTCCAGTCTACTCTGACCTCTTCTTAACATAAAAAATTAAAATTCATAAAAACAAGTGTTCTTGCTGTTGTAATTATGATTTTCGTAAGCAATAATATATATTAAAGTTACTACATATTAAAATAAAATATATACCACCTTACTTTAATTGTTTAATCCATGGTGGGTAGTGCCACTATTTCAGAAAAACTAATTTAAAGGATTTAATATTTTAAGCTTCACCCTAGCTAATTCATATTTAGAATTAAATTTACGAATGCAGTCACGTCGAACAGGCGATTCATTGGCGTGAAATCACTTAAAACTTGTTTGCATTTTAATGTGGCCATAAAAAAATGACAGTTAATTGTTTTTATATAGGACATGTATTTAAAGATTAATAAGCAATTAAAATATAAAAAAACAGAAAAAATGTAGCAATTCCTGGGGGTGGGGACAAAAGTTCGATGTTGCCTACTCGGTTTAGTCTGAACTTAGCTATGATTAATAAAAAAAATTAAATGGTTACTAAAAAGCTAATATTAAATATCAAATTAATTTAGTTATTAAAATCAAATTATTTCATTATAATGATCTTAAACTCATGGTAACTAAATGAACCCTTAAAACACTTATTTCTAATAAAGTTACTAATTTAATATTAGTTAACAAAAGTTTCATGTGTCTTGGGGAAATGTAAGGCTGCCTATTTAAAGATGTTAACTAACAAATAAGCTTAACATCATATTAGTTGCTACATACAACATTACAAAATGATATCTGTAAACGTAAACAAATAGAGAGAATAATTAATTAGATAAAAGATAACAAATCATCACTTGCATCTTATGTCATGAAAACTTTCGCAATCAAGGTACTGAATTCAGTTTTGCAAAATTAGTAATTTTCGTTATTTAATTTAAATAACCACAATTTATTTTTTCTATTTAATTAATTATTTTTATTTTTGATAATTGTTTTATTTTTAAAATTTATTTTGAAACAATAGCATTTATTTGACAAAAAAAGATAGGAGAAGTGCAATTCAAACTACTGGGGTTTTAAGTTTCAAGTGCGTGAATGAGCGACAGTACAGAGAGGAATGCGACTATTTTCCCCCAAAAAAACACCACTGAGGGGCTGTGTTGTTGCGCAAACGGTGTCTTCTGCAAGGGCCATAGAATGTAGGGAATATACTGTTTTTATTGGCCCTAGTCTTATTCTACAAGTGGGGAGAGCAGGAGATCAAGAATTAGATAAGAAACTGAGAGGGCTATCCCTCCAGGCAAACAGAAAACGAGGGCAATAAAATCTTCCTTCTCAGTCTTCCTTGCTTTTAAAAAAAATTCTTTTCTGCCCACAGGACAAAAAACGGTGAGTCCTATTATTATTTTGAGTCAACTAAAAACTGACAACCGGCCATTTTTTAATAAAATATATTGCATTAAAAATCATGTCTATTTTTACTATTTTTGGTGTAGGGGGAACTAGGGACATTTGACCCATAAGGATACTTGACCCAATGCCTTTTTCTCAGCAATGGAAAAGTTTTGTGATTTGAAAGTGGCATCACTTTTTCCTTTCAGCCAGCTGATCACATGGTGAAAAAAACGAGCTGAATCATTGCGTATGTGTTTAGTTATGGGAAGAAATACGTTTTCATGCACTGAAAGTAAATTTTTGAGGCTGTAAGGTTTTTCGGTCTACATTTTTTTGGTTTAAAGGAAAGATTTTTTCAATTAGTCACTTGTTTAGTTCATGCTATTAGCTACAGTTACGTGCATCATAGTGCTAATGTAATTATTTGCAAATGACTGTTTTTGGGTTAAACAAAAAAAGTGCAACTAGGGATAATTGACCTAAACCAATTGGGGATATGTGACCCAAGTAAACAACACAAAAGTAGACAGAAGTAGACCAAGTAAATTTTTTTTTAAATCACGGAAGTACCAAAAGTAAATGACTGGGTTCTTAAGGGAGTATAAAGTTTGTTGGGAAGGTAAAAGAGAATTTTTTTTAACAAGCTTTCAATTCAATATGCATAAAGAATCGATGGAAAATGTTTTAAATGGCCTGAAATGGATAATACATCTCAAGTTGATATTTGAGAAAATAAAAGATAATTTTTTTGTTGAAAATAAAAGAAGCCCCTGTTTTGTATTTCAACCAGAATTTACTTTTAAGTTTGATTATTTCCTTAGTACTATAAGCATAATTAATGTGATAAAAATAAAAAGTAATATAATTTTATCTGAAAATACTATAAAATCTATATAAACTTTAATAATATGATATTAGTTTTGTTATTAGGTAAAATTTGTTTGATAATTTTAAGTCTTACTACCAAATTTTTGGGTTGGGTCACGTATCCCTAATGGGTGGGTCATGTCCCCTATGCATTGGGATACATGACCCAAAACTAAAGTTTTATATAATTTATATTTTACTACTACTGCAGTTAATACTACAGAAAAATACTAATATACATTGTGTACTACTTTATGAAGTATAAATTATCTGCATTTACACATTCATAAATAGTGTTTTTTTTTAATTACAAGCAAAAAACTTCGAGTTGGGTCATATGTCCCTGGTCCCCCCTACTAATATTGGTGTATAGCTGTATACCCTATTTCACAAATCAAAAATGGTATATTTCGGAAAAACTTATTTATAATATTTCAGTTTCATTCTTATTTCATTCGATTTTTTTTAAACAAATCATAACTAAAATTTTGATTTTAACTGACTTGGCATTAAAACTGCAATAGCCCTATGATTTGTTATTAGAAATATTTGTTTTACACATTTAGTAAATGCGAAGTGGGCTTTCCTTAATAATAAATGTTGATTGCTTGAAAAAATCAAAAAGTATGGGAGGATTAATCAATCCCCAAAGGGTTAAAATAAATGAACTAAAATAGGACAAACCGGGCATTTTTAATGAAATATTATTGCATTAAAAATAAAAATCAATGTATTTTTTTAAAATATTCTTGATGCATTAATGTTGCTATATACCCTATTTGTTACAAATTAAATGTGTCAGAAGTCAGAAAAACAGTTTATTATATTTTAGTTTTTCTCTTATTTCATACAAATAGCAAAATTTTAACTGTTTTTTTAAACTGACCTTTGCATTAAATTATACACGCATTATTAATTATTAAAACATATAATGTAAATTTCCATTTTAATATGAACAGAATATATCTCTTCAAAAATAGAATAAAATTCTTTAAATAATCTTAAAAACTTTTTTTTAAAGTTTAGTTAGGCTGAATTATGTATGAAAATTTTATCATGAGATAACCTTATGCAGAAACACATTCAGAAAAAATTGGTATTCAAACTACACGAATGGAACACGAGTATTGTGTAACAAAAAAAATGCAAAGTACGCAATATTATGTTTCAATAAAACTGAAGATCGCGCGAGAAGACTATTAGTATAACCATGCGCGAATGACGAAAAACTGTCACCAAAATTTTTTTATTCTTACAATCCGGCCATTTTATATAAAGATCTTAAATTATAACTACTGTATAATAACATCCCTTATCGCAATCTTTCCTGAGTGTAGAGTAGAAATTGAAGCAACGTTAATTATACAATTAAGTGTAATTGAAAAGACAAGGGGTATGATAATCGAGATGACATTAAAGAGGTTCTATGTAAAAATTATTACAGCAATTCAAAAAAGTTACCTAACTATTTAATGAAGAATTGTTTGATTTCAAAATTTTTTTAGATAAGTGGATTCGGAGCTCTGCAAAAAACCTTTGTAAGAATCCAATGGGGAGGGTTCTAACTAGGGTTGGGTTTTTCCCGTCCAAAACTAATATTTCCCATCCCAGTGGGAAAAACTGGGAAATACCTCTTTCTTTTGAAAAAAAACAAGAAAATACTATTCTTTCTCGGATATACCATATCTAGGAAATCCTATTTTAATTACTAACAAGCTTTATAAAAGTGAACAGCAATTTTTCTTTTTTGTTTACATCCTAATTTTTGTATTCTGGCTGTGATTGCAATTATGCCACTGTCTGGGTGGGGGAACCCTTGTTTAGCTCATGTGTTTTGTTCCTTATCATCCCCACTATAGCCATTGTAGTTTGACAAAGAATAGTAAAGTCGTTTGATTTTTTTTTCTAGATTTAGTAGACATAACTCAATAATTATTTACCCTATACAATATAATTTTAATGAATAGTTACCACAGACAATACTCTAATAATTATTTGTTTATACAGACAGGAACACTCAAATAATAATAAACAAGAGTACATGATTATTATGTTATCATAGTTGTAAAATAACTACGGAAGATTTGTCTATTTTTAAAAATATTAAGGCCATGATAAATATTTATTAAAATAGTCCCATTAAATAACATCTAGTAATTAATTGTTGTTTCAATTATGAGTTTTTCCCACATGGGAAAAACAATTTTTCCCAGGACCGTAAATACCAGTTTTTATCATGGTATTTACTGGGGGTTGTAAAAACCATGCCAACCCTGGTTCTAACCCCCCCCCCCTCCTTGCTATGCCACTGATGATAGTATGAAATTCTACTAGATTATTAATGTCCGTTTAAATTTAACTTTGACTGAAGAAAATTTATGTTAATGTTTTACAACAGTTGCGTGAAATGGTATTATTAAATTAGTTCCCCAGAAGTGATGAAAAAACAAATTTCAATATCTTACAAACCTTTAGCTTGTCAAAATAAACAGGGATGATTTCTGAAAGCCCCAATCTCAGGGGTATAGTTAATAATACTGGATGACTTTCTTCTCCATTTTCAGATACTTCATCCTCTGTTTCAGGGGAGGAAAGGTTACTTTGGTTGGCAGCACCTTCGGTACACTCTTTGGCTTTTTTCCTAAATAATTGTCCTGCACAAAATTAATTGGTTTTAAAATGGTTATCAGACTGTACATATCAGCAAATTAAAATTAATTAAGTCACATTAGAGCAAGTTCATATTTTAGAGTTAAAGAAAAAAGAACTGCTGAGGTTTTTATAGCTTGTCATGCAAAACTATATATATATATATATATATATATATATATATATATATATATATATATATATATATATATATATATATATATATATATATATATATATATATATATATATATATATATATATATATATATATATATATATATATATATATTAAAGTTAACCTGTTTTAACAGCTATAGTAATAAATGACTATTTCGAAAACATGTACAGTTAACTATCAAAACTTACTTATTTCACTTTTAATAACCATATTATCCATGGCTACATGTAAATTAATGTCATTTTCAGTATCTTCTTCTGAAAGTCGCCTAGAAAATTATAAATACTAAATTTAAAAATATGTACAAACTAAATAAAATTGATCCTTCCATAATTTGATATTAAATGTAAGTCTACACTAAGAAAATAATTTTTATAATGAAAACAATTCAAGTTTTTAAAAAAAATCTTCACAGTTTGGGGGCAATTGCTAAACTTTCTAAAGCTAAATATGTTTAATCCAAACAAAGGAATTTTCATAATATTTTGAAGAAAATTACTAAAGTTTGCAGCTTCTTTGGACACATGTGAATTTTTACTTGCGCTTGGTAGTTTGCAATTCAGTAAAACTTGTTTAACTAAGGTAATTAAAAATGTATACAGTAGAAATATTGTAAATATTTGAAATAAAAAAAATACCTTAAAACTTGAACAACTGTATTAGGTCCAAACCACTGCCCAACCTGTTTTTCTAGCATAGAACCCATAGAAGCTAAACAAAAAATTTACATTAAATTAAGGTAATAAAATTTATATTTATTCAAAGTATCAACACAAGATACTTTTTTAATGAATCAATATCACTGAGGATATTACCCTAATTTTTTTTTTAATCCGAAAACTGTAGCTTTTTTGTTTAAAATTGCTTAAATATTACTTGATGTATTTACAAAAAATTGAGTGCAATAATTGACAAAAATTATTGTTAGTTACACCTTTTCTTTCAAAAATAATATCAAAACAAGGAATAGATAACTCATCTGTAACAAAAAAATTTAAGAGTTAATTTCATTTTCGGAATAATTGTTCAGTTCATTGTGTTTCTTTTTCTTTTCGCAAATAAACAAAAAAAAATCTATATTTCTTTGCTACATCCAAGGTCATTAACATTTTTCTCTTATTTACTCGTTACTAATTAATTCTCTTAGCCTTCCATTTCTTTTTTAGGGTAATAATTCTAAAAACTAATTTATGATCAATAAAAATCATTTGTGCTCACCAATTTTATGTATCGAGTACGGGCATTCAGCTCTGTCATCGAATTTGGACAGGATCTTTTTATACATTTCTTCGGTGCAATCAGGTTTCCATTTCCACTCTAAAATAATTTTTCTTTTGATATTATTTTTATATTTTACAGGAAAAGCACTACCCAAGAATTATTTTATGTAATTATTCAACTGTATGTGTTTATTAAAAGTTTTATCTGCTGTATGAAACACAAAACAATAATAAAATCAAATTATGACCCTTACCTCTCCCAAAATGCCTAAGGATGAAAGCTTGGGCCAGTAGCATTTGCCCACATCTGTGCATGCAGCCCCATCCAGAGTCAGAAGTCAGATAAGTAGTACCTACACATAATTTAAGAAATAAGTAATTTTTACACAATTTGTATGTCAATAAATGATACACACATTGTTTCCATAATAATTTACATATAAATCATTTTAATGTGCATACAAGTTGGGTAATATAGCAGCAGCACCTAAATTCAAACCAATTACACACATTTATGATTGCTGTTAATAAAAAAGAACTTAGGAGAGTATTTTGAGATTTCCTTTTACTATTTTTAATCTAAGCACATGTTGCTTAATCAAATACAGTAAAACATATTTGTAAATACCATAGAAACTAATAATTTTATGATAATACAAGAATTTTAAAAAATTAAGGGAACCTGGGGAGCCATAAGGGAGGCTTGGCACACCTTTTAATTTTAGTATTTAAAAATATTTTAGCATTTTCTCAATAGTTGGTACTCAAAGCTACTGTTGTCAGCAAACATACAACTTAGTTTCATTGACCTACTTCTTAGCAGTGAGGAGAAAATAAAAAAAGAAAGTTTCTCATCCCCAAAAGTATATAGACATTTTAGACAAAATTTGCAAGATTTTTGCAGACCAACCAATTGAATTAAGTTTAAGTATGTGGTATTTTATAAATACTGTTATATTAAGGTTTTAAGCTATAAAGTTTGTACAATGAAGTAGGCTTAAAATCGCCATGTGCCTTTCTTTACAAAATGGCTAGGTGGGGAGGCTTGGCCCACCCTATGTAAGGGAGGGTTGGCTCCTTTAGTTAACTAGTTATGGAAATCTATAAGTAATGTTTATCAAATACATTGCTTATAATTACATATAATAACTTATGAAGGTAATAGATTGATTATCAATATTTGTACCTGCTTAGAATAAAACCAAAACCTCAACTAAAACAACTAACTTGTCAGTTATGACCAAATATCAAACTTTTTCTGCACAAACTAAATTTTTAATTCAGGTATAATAGTACTCCAGATTAATATAAAAATATAATCTGATTTTTTGGTGGGGGAGGGGGGAGAGAGAGAAGGGGGACAGATTACATATAAACTAAGCCGCTCACTGGCTGAGAAGTTTAACGTGTCCGCCTCGCAAGCCCAAGATCGCGGGTTCGAGCCCCGGCTGAGTCGTCGGATTTTCTGGATGGAAAAATCCTTGGCACGCATGTCATATGATTATGTGGCATGTAAAAGATCCCTGGATGGCCCATTTGGCTTGGGTTCTCTTGGCAAAATTAAATCTTTGCATACTTTACATCCACAGAGAGCTCAGATTCATTGTAATCGGTGCGTCAAAATTGGTAGCAAGAGCCGCCTAGATGGTGCCTAAAAAAATGGCTCTCAGTTCTGGGGAATATACCGAGTCTACCAAGGCTTGACCGTCAATATTGCAGTCCCATTGGAGGAGAAAACAAAAACCATATAAACTAATATTTTGAATTTTCACAGTTTGTGCCGTTAAAAAAAGCTAAGGCTGTTATATCTTATTTGATGTGTGCACAAACTGAATAAATTATAATCAACTCATAAATAAAAAAAATACTTGATATGGACAATTTTAGAATTTTTAATACAGATAAAATACTATAAAAATACATTACTCTAAATATTAATTATGGTATACATGATTTTTAAATGATTCCAGTGTCGAATTATAATATATATTTTTTTCATTTAATGCTTACAAAAATAATTTGAAATATTTATTATTGTGCACTTTAAAATTATGCATTTTTGTATGGGCAAAGCCTCCCTTATAAAGGTAGGCTTGGCCCAGGTGTCTATGTTTTACAAAACAATATAATTGTTTAAAAGAAAAAGGTAGGCCTATTATTTATATTACACTATTATATTCTTGTTGCCAATAAAATTTTCTTTAATATGTGCTATCATATGAAATGTTAAGTGTAAAAATAAAATTCTGAAAACATGGCCAAAGCTTCCCAGGTTCCCTTACTATTGATTTATAATTACCAATGGGTTGAAATAACTTTCGATAAGTAAACCAGAGTCTACTTCTAATGTCTGCATTAACATCTTCTAAATCATTTCCTATGAGAAATAATAAAACATCTCAATCATTTTTTTATTGATGGATACAATATTTCTTAGACAACTTAAACTTAACTTTACCAACTTTTCACAACCGAAAGTATGAAGTTATATTACGTAAATTAAAACAAATTAAATGTACTTAAGAAATTATAAACCTTTCTTTAAAAATTCAACAAATAACTATATTTAAAAAAATATCTAAAACCATTAAAGAAAACTTATATTTTATAGGAAGTCTTAATATAGTTTGTTAATATATTTTGAGACTCAAAATAAAATTAGTTTAACTTTGCCTTAACTTAAAAATATACTACTAAGATTATATTAATAGATAGTTTTTAAAAACACATGAGATCAATAATTTTTTTAAAAATCCAAATTTTGGCAGAGATTTTAGTAAACTGTTTAAAATATTTACCACTGTGAACATTATATTGTTTTCCTAGTATCCATAATGGTCCAGTAACTTTTTTAAAATCGATGTAATCAAGAAGACATGGTTCATAAGCAATGCAAGCTGGAAGGCAATAACTAAATGTTAAAAATTATAACAAATTAATTATTGAAAAAACACTTTGTGAAAAAAATAACCAATACTATTTTATAGCTAGTATTCAAAGTTAAAATGACTAAATATTACTCCATAAAACTTAATAGAGTTAACATTTAGCTGTACAAATGAGATAGAGGAATAATGTCTTGTTTATTTAACCAAGAGTTGTTTATTAATTCGACAACCCAACATTTAAAGAAAAAAATTGGGATTGAAGAATTTATCAACAAATAATTATTAACTATGATTAACCATTTTAGTTACTTATTTTAAATTGTCTAAACAAAAATGTATATTAGACAAACCTTTAAGAATAAAATAGATAGTAAAAAAACAAGGATAATTTTCTAGTATTTGTTTCTAAGAATTATGTGTAAATAAGTTTGTACTAGTATAATTTACTAGCTTTATAAACCTGGTGTTGCACGGGTGTAACCTTAATAACGGACATTTCTTTTTGGTACAGCTATAATATTATGATCGGTCTGATCATTGGCGACTTTTGGTGAGCTTTAAACTTTACAATTTAATTAATCAGTATCTAATCAAAATTAATTTAATTGTATCTATCTAGTTGCATGAAATATAGAGTGGAATGGTTCACCACATTTGGGGATTTTTGATGTTTGGCAACATAACACAAATCGCGACCGTCCATTCTATCATAGCTGTTCCGTCATACAACCCGATAGGTATAGCAACCTTACCTTACATTTTCAAGCTCTCCAATGAACAGACCTGCCATTATATATTCTAACTGTAACAACTTTTATTTTATGCCAGTTAATCCCCTCTCCACTGGTCAGCACCCCATCAGGATATTATAATCTCCTCCCGTTATAATAACAGCATTAGTAAAAAAAAAGTGGATTTCCGATTGTATTGTACATTACATGACAAAAGTAAGAAAAAGAAACAGACATGCAAAACTTTATAAATAAAAAATTCCTCCATCTTCATTTTTTACCATTTGAAAATATCAAAACTCAATTTAGAAATACAATTAGAATTGAATTGAGGAAATTAGATCTAGCGCAAAAAAAATTAATTTAATAAATAAAATAATGATACATTCAAATAACAATCCTATAAATTAAACTCACGTGCTTAAGCAATTATACTTAATTTTTCGCTCACATTGAACACGCTGAAATATCTTTCAAATCAAATGAAAAGTATAAATTAAAAGTTTATAACAATGCTCAATGCTATTCCTATGGATAAATGTGCTCACGCTTTGACTTCTTACACCCATTTGGGGATTTGGGTTCGAATTTCGAAAAATCGCTTCTTAAATGACGCCTTCATTACAAAACGAATATTCTCCTAAAATTTGGTAGTTGTGCCTCCAGTAGTTTGGGCTGGGCGTTGATACGTGAGTGAGTGAGTCAGTCAGGATTTTGCTTTTTATATAGATTATATGCGAAAGACTTTTGTTTGGAGAGTGTGACACATTGTGACTGAGGGGGCAAAAATAAAATCACTGCAATAGTTAAAAATAACTTGGTTACAGGAATTTTTTTAATGGTGAGACCTAAGACCCACTTTACTTAAAGCTACTAGTTTAGCATTCTTAAAATATTAGATGTATCTGTTAAAACAAATTTTAAACTTGCCTAAGTTTGAGTCTACAAGTATTTTAAATAAATTTAAGGGGGTAAACTTAAGGTAAGTTATGAGTAATTTTAGAATTATAAGTATCTGAATAATTGTATTGTTTTGCAAAATATAAAGTGGAGAACGCAAAAGGAATAGTCCGAATAAATGGGTGGTGCAATTTTTGTTTACCCCCATCGAAAAGTATATTTAAAATTTAAAGTGAAACAAGGATACAATATTTAATAAAGCAATATGCAATTGCTCATGTGGTTTTTACCAGCTACAAAGTTAACGTAATTTATTATGCTTTTTACTTTGATGTAAATTAAACGCAAATCATAACTTTACTTAAATAATTTAAAATCAAGCATTTGAATGTAAGACTTACCGTAGATTTCTTCCATCATAATAAGTTAGAAAAAAAATCTAATTTAAAATAACCTTTAAGTGTTTAGATACAACAAATATCAAGAGATTTTTAAGGGGAATACGAAACTTCCATTGGGTCAAAATGTAAACAAAAACATGGAGGCCATCTTTCTGAAATCTGAATTGCTTCAGCTCAGTTCTTGTAATAGTTTGACATGCGATGTAGTTAAATTATTTTTTCGTGAAGTCCCGCAATAAGCTAAAGATATTTCAAAGCATGCAACTATGACTTGAATCCATAAAGCATGATCATGTTTTGGTAAAAAATTACACAGTCCTTTAAGAGGATAAATTATGTTTGATTATTTTGTATGGTTGAATTAACTTCGCATTGAGAGCTGTACGAAAGCTACTGGCGATGAGCATCGAAATTCTGAGTCGCGGTCAAGTGACGATGCCAACTCCTTCCCAAAAGATGTCTGAATATTTTTTTTTCCATCTTCCTTTGCACTTTCCGCATTATAATTTTGTGTACCACAAACTGATCCAATACACACAATACAGTAGAACCTCGATTAACCGGAAATCTCTGTTAACTAGCTCTCTTCAAAACTCTGTAATTTTTCTCTAACATGGTCATTCACAAAAGAAACCAGTCTCAGACATCGAGTGACCCTAGTCTCAGAAAGCTACAGCGATTCTAAAGTGAGGAATTTTCGGCGATGCTGAAATCGCGGCAAACTTCTGCTATTCAAAAATCGGCAATCTCCGGCTAACATGAAATCGGATTCTCCGGTGATTCTGAAGTCGCGAAAATTCCCGCGTTTACGAAATCCTGAAAATGCGGTAATTTTAAGATGGCAAAACTTCGGCAACTCAAAAAAAGTTAAAGCAAATTTCTGGCAATCCTAAATTTTCGGAAAACTCCCATAATCTTCTAAGCCCGCGAAATTCCTAGTGGCCCTAATGTAAAACCAAAAATAAGCAATTTTCCCCAGAACCCCCCAAACTTTACTTAGATATTTGAAAAATATTAAAATACAAATTAAAAATGATTTAGCACTATCTATTTGCCAGGAAAAGTCTCAGTTTCAGAGAAAATTTAACACTAATATGTAATGTTTACAACAGCAAAAACAGTGGGAATTTCGGACGATTGCGAACTTGAGGCATGCGGACTTTTGGCGCTCCTCTGTACTGTAAGTGTTACTTACTATTTAATGAAAATTCTCTATATCCGACCTACATCCGGTCCCAGTTAGATCGGATAATCGAGGTTCTACAGTACATAGTGAATTTTTATTTTATTTTTTACCATAGGACCCAAAACCAATATATAACCCATTTAAAGCTAAATTGAGTTCTTCTCATCATTCAGTAATGTAAATGAATCTACATTAATTGTAATTCAAAACAGGAGAAATTCATCATTCATGCATCTTAATTATAATTCCATTTAGGTAAGAACACATTATTAATAACTCTTATTTTTATAGTATGTGAAAGGAAAAAATTACAAAATATAGATGTAATTATGTAATTTATTTTTCATAAAATTCGAACACATACATCAAATAAATACAACTTATAAAATTAATCTCAAAATCATAACACATTTTAAAATACATTTTAAATTCACAGTGAAAAATAAAGAAGCTTCAAAATAAAACTAACATTTTTCCACAGCTCCCAAATTAATTTAGTTGACAGTTTTTCTGTGATGCTAATTTTACAAAAGGTTTACATATACATGTTTACATTGTACATATTATTGTTCACAAATTCTTAAATTGTAAACAAAATGCTTGACAATCTTTTAAAAAATTAGTTTCTATGAAATCTAAATCTGTTTTTTTAAAAAAGGAAGAAAGCAATCTACTTATTTTCAAATTACAAAAGTACACAACTATAAGTTTTTACAAGACAACATGGAATATTTATAGAAAGGTAATGATACGCATTTAAAAAGCTAAAAAAGTTACTTAATATTGCAGTGTGGCATGGCCACTAATCATATTGGGAATTATTTTTGATATATTTTCGTTTTAATTGAAAAATACTGTTACAAAAAAGCAAGTTGGTTTATTAAAATACTTAAAATTAAAATAATTAGTCTAGATAAGATTTTATTGCTGTTGCAATTCAAATTACACTAAATTTCAAAAAATACTTTAGATAACCCAATAACATCTAGATTTCGATGCATCTATTGAGATCTAAACCTTGACTATGCCACCTACAATGGTAGTAACAATATATAATGAAATGTAAATGCTTTTTTTTAAAATTAATACACACAAATTGTCTATGATGGCACTTCATCCATTCATTACTGAAATAAGTGGGTTTTTTTAAGTAAAAAAAGACTTTTTATTAAAAATTAATCACATTTCTATTTGTGTTTCTGAAATTTGTCACTATCCACTCTTTTGATACTGCAAAAGAGTTTATTACAAAATAATTGATATGTACTTAAATACATAAAAATAAGAGATATGCATGTATATAACTAAAATTACTACAGAGAATATTTTTTTAAAAAAATCTCTAGATGATTGAAAAAAATTAAACTGCATACATTACTTTATACTGTTTGTTGGACAAGAATAAAAACAATATAAATAATACAGTATAAAAAATCTATCTGCTTTATTTTTTTACCAAAAAGCCCTTTTATAATTGATTGAGTTACAAAAAAAAAAAAAAAATGCAAGCATTATTTTTAAGAACAGAAATGAAACAATGTACTCTGACAAAAGGATTTTCATTTTCATGATTCAACTAAGTTGTACTTGGCTAGTTACTAATATAAAAATGTCCAGAAAAATACTTTAAACTACCTTTTCTGAATACAGTGCAATATCTTAGCCAAATATCTAAATAATTTTGAAAATACACTTATCCAGAATTCAAATACATGTTAAATGTTTTTGATAACCAGTTTTTTTAGAAGATTATGGATTTTTAGAACTAACAAAAGTACTGCCTCCGTCTTATATTAATAGCACTAAAATTAAAGTAAAAATTTGCATGATTGAAATTTGCACAAAGCAAAATTAAGTTTAATAAACTTTAGACTTGTTTTCCGCTCAGATTACAAACTGCATTGCAAACAAGGAGGACATATCTTCTGTTAATTAACATACACCTCCAGCCTTTAGTTATTAAGTATTTTTCGAATAAAATACATTTGGGAAAATAAATAATCAATAAAAAGATTTACTGAAAGTTGT
The DNA here is from genome assembly GCA_019343175.1 of Oedothorax gibbosus. Taxonomy (NCBI): domain Eukaryota; kingdom Metazoa; phylum Arthropoda; class Arachnida; order Araneae; family Linyphiidae; genus Oedothorax; species Oedothorax gibbosus. Next base: position 24,255,971 of record CM033270.1, read on the forward strand.
TTTTTTAAGAAAAAAAAACATCAATAATTATATAATTTTATTTGTCTTCAAGAAGTTAAGAAAACAAAGTGATAACTTTTAGAAAAAGGTAAAAATTTAAATAAAAAAAATTACTGGTTGGCATCAATTAAATTCATGGAAACTATATATCACATAACATAATTGATAATCTCTCTATATTAAAAAAAATCTAATAAAAAAGCGTTAATGCTCTATAACAGGCAATGATGTAATTAAGAAAAATACTAAACATTTTTAAAGTTATGTTTGATTTTATAGAATAAAGTCATTTCTAATTTTTTGCACACAATATTAGATTTTTTTTACAATTTAAATGAAATATATGGGCCAATAGATTGGCTCTCAAAACGTAATATAAAAATGTGGAGCACTTTACCGATTTACTTTATTTTTGCGGAACCCACAAGTCAACCTACCACTTTAATACAAAGAATCTTTAAAAGAAGGTATACAATAAATTTCAGTGAGAAGTTAAAGTTAACAACTTTTTGATTTGCAATATTAAAAACTAAATCTTAATTTTTTTTACAGTCAAATACAAATTCTATTAAATATGGCTTCCAATTTATATCAATATTTGTTCTTTACTTGTTAATGAATATTTTAAAACACTAATCTGAATAGTAGTCTTTTAAAAACAGTTTGTAAGGTCCATCAACTAACAGCTTTCAACAACTATTAACACTTTCAACAGCTAACAGTTTTGCAAATTGTATGGCACAGTTATAAAAAGAAAAGAGAATAATAAAAATAAAGAAGTTATTAAGTTCTTATGTAAATTGAAAGCTTAAGCCTGAAAACTGTATTTGTTTATACTTATGTAATAATAACCTTCTCTATGTTTTATATTCTTTATACTGTCTTATCACAATACAATTTAAAATGTTTACATTAAAACATTTATTGATAAAACTGTACAAGTCCGTTTGAAGTTTGATATTTCTTCGGCTATGTCCTCACTACGACATCAAACACCACAAAGGCAACAAAATTTGGCGACCGCCAAGGGAGCCAAGTGATGCAATAGCATCGGGGCTGACTCTGCCAAGTCGCCAAGTTTTGTTGCATTTGTTGCCTTTGTGGCGTAGTCAGGACATAGTCTTCAGTCAATGAACAATAAAACAGACATGCACAGCTTTTATTAGTCTTGTTAATAAAATATGAATTGCAAACCTTACAAGTATAATTATGTTGAAGGAATTTTTAAGATAACATGCCTAATTTCACTTGATTTAACTATTATTAAAACCACACAAATTGAAATATAAACATTACATTAAAATATAATTACAGACAACATCCATAGTCATAGTCTAGTTTGTAGCACAATTTCTAGTCAAGTGAGTCAAAACTAAAATACTTAAGCCAATTCATATATTTGTTTAGATTTAGAATAACACAAAAGTTACAATTGTTTGCCACCTATAGGTGCACTTATAAGAACTGTGGAATGTCTCAAGCTCCTATTTGCAGTTTTCCAATGCAACATTTCAGTGAGTCTTCAAAAAAGCATGATTTATATTTACAAAACAAAGAACCTACAATAAACACGAATCTGATTGCAGTTGCTTGGAAGAGGTCTACACAAAAACACACTTAGAACAATTCAATCCTTTAAACTTAAGCGGCCTATTCACGAGAGTACCCTGTTCGTTACCAGAACACTTTTTGTTAGTTCTTTTTAAACTGTTGTTTAACAGCAAAAGAAACTGCTCTGTTAATAAACAATGACTTTCATGTGCACAGACTTTTAAATCAACATAAAAATTTAAACAAAAAATTCTCTCAAATCCAGATTTGGTTCACACACATCCCTCTCTACTCATTCACACACGTTTTTTAAAATATATTTTACACTTTAAATCTCAGCAAACACCACACTCGCAGCAGCGGGATCCTTCTCGATTTTAAATATATCACAAATGTTTTGATGCGGCGCAGGCCACACCCATTGTAAAAATACACTTCTGTTCTGCAACGCGGATAGTAATGCAGGGTTACCACACTCCAGAAATATTTTCAATTGTTGGGCTTTTAAATATGACACGAAGCTGAAGCTAATAAATTTTGAAAAAAAACCCTACTAAAACACTATAAGATAAAATAAATTGGAAGGTTAGTTTTGAAATATCAAATAATATGCTAAAAGAAATAACTTTATACCAGGTTATTCTATTCCTTTTTCCAAATTATTTTGCGATTCTGTTCTGGCTGAGTGGCAACCCTGTTAACATAAAGCTACCTGTAGTTGTAACTGCAAAAGCACAGGAAGAGCTTGCTTTTGAGAAGGGCCACTATAGATAAGTGTTCTTTAACCTTGAGGCACAGTAGTGTAGAAGGGAAGAGCTAAGTTGCTACGTTATTTGTACTTGCACCTCACTGCCTCTTTGGCGGCCATTATTAGATCATAGAGACTTGCTAAGGGCTGGGAGAGCTTTAGGAAGGGGTGCTAAAAATGCAAATGTTTTAACAAACATATTAGTTTGTAGTCGAAAATTGAAACATATATGCTTGAATTTCAACTAATTCAATTCATAAGTATTTGATTAAATTAAAATCATATTTTTTAACTCTTTAGATTTTAAGGTAGTAAGATTCTGATAGTATGCATTAAAAATAAATAGTTAAAAAACTTATTTAAAACAACAATACTAGTCCAATTGATAAATACACTATTTTTTTAATGAAAGTAATCCATAAACCCATTAAATTCAAATAATTATGTTTATAAATTGATTAAATAATAATAACTGATGCTTTTCAAATTAATAGTGAGAGTCATTAATAATACTACACACATGATTTCATTACACGAATCTTAAAAACAAAACAATAAAATGTTAATGATTTAAAAAACATAGCACTCATTACCTTTAGCAGTTCATCGGCTGTGCTACGATTGTCCACATCTACTTCTAGGCATTTGTCAAGGAAGTCTTGGAAGATAGGAGAAATCTTGTCTTTTTCTTTAAGTTGTGGCTTTCCATTAGTTGCAATCAGATATAAAGCCTTATATAAAGAATACAATATTTAATTAAAAATTAAATCATTGTTGCATAAAAAGCCTTCAACTTCACAGTTCACCAAATAACTATTCAAAGCATGTAAACAATCTCCCAACACAAAACCCATAGGAACCGGATATTAATTCGATCCAATGCAAGCAATGGCCATTGTAGTGTGTAAAATAAAGTAATTCTTACCCTGAGCGGGCTCTCGTGCATGTATGGCGGATCCCCTTCAATCATTTCTATAGCCATAATGCCCAGAGACCAGATGTCGACCTTGGGTCCATACTGTTTGCGGGTCACAATCTCTGGGGCCATCCAGTAGGGGGTGCCCACCATGGTGGTGCGCTTGCTCTGCTCAGGGGAGATCTGAGCACAGAACCCAAAATCAGCTGAAACATAAAGTTTATATGCATTCAGATGGCAGGAAGTTAAAGGATGAACAACATTTTTAGCCAATTAACGATGGTTGGCAAGAGAAATATGAGCTTTCTGCTTAAGTTTATCTAAATGAACAAAATATAAGACAAAAAATTATTATATTTCGTGAAAATTACTAGGCAGCAAAAAAAGTGAACCAAGAAGCATGATTGGACTGCATATCTTAGTCAGGTGAAGATGATCATCTTTTAGGGGGATTACACTGACCGGCGGCCGATATTTGAAGACATATTAGTGCAATCTAATTATATTTAATCTTTAAATTTTAATTAACTTTTTTTATTTAGTATTAAAATTTATTATTTAAACTTGTTTCTTATTAAAATTTAAGATAAGTTTTATTAATATAGACCAAGAATGAAGTTGTAAATGTTGTGGAAAGTTTGAGGCTTCGGTGTAAAAGCTAAGACCTTTTTTGGGAGTAAAAAAAAATGCCTTTTGGCGATTTTAAAAAAATTTCATGATCTATGCTCTAACTTCATGACTTTTTCAACCGATAGACACCCTGATAAAGTACGGGAGAAAAACGGCAGAGGAAGGAGAAAAATGGTTTGTGTCTTCAATTTTTTCAAGAGAGGAGGAAAAAATATCAGGAGATAAGACACAATTTTCAGGAGTTATAAGGGCCCTTAGAAAAAAAATTATGAAATTCAAGAGTTTTTCAGGAGGCGTACGAACACTGAGTAATCACAAACTGAACAATAAAACAAGTAAAGCATCCTACTGTAAAATGTTTGTGTGGTGGTGTTAATTAGATAAAAACTTACTCAGTTTGATGCTTCCATCCATTCCTAAGAGAATGTTGTCACTCTTTATATCTCGATGAATGATTTGATTATAATGTAAAAACTCTAGAGCTTGCAAAACCTAAAAAACGAAAGTAAAAAATATATTATCAGCAAACAGTAAACACTTGGGAGATGCAGCATCATGTGTAAAATAATAACATGGAAATAGTACTAATTCCTATACTGTAATGGGTGAACACTTACCTCTCTACAAACTGCTGCTATTTGACCTTCAGCCATGCAAGTCTCTGTGACAACATCTGTCAGAGAGCCACCTGGGAGGTATTCCATGATTACCTACAGAAGAATGGATCATCAGGTAGTGTTCATCAAAGTTTTCCTAGCCATCAAGATACATAATCTAAAGGGCAGAACTCCCATTTTCCAAATTGTATTTGAGAGGGTCCGTTCATTGGTGACTTCGTTCAATTAAATTTAAGACTGACAAAAGTCACAAATGAAAGTCTCGAACTTTATAGCTTGGTTACAAATTTGAACATCGAAATTACACCCAGCATATAAACGCTTATATGCGTATGGTGACTAACTATCCTATCAGCCTGCAATTCACCTAGTGAGTTTTTTTTAAACTAATATATTGTTCAATAATTAGGGTAAGTATGATTAATTATAATTTGAAATAGATTGCAGATGATTTTCAAGTAAAATAAAATACAATTTTTAAAACTTTATTCAAAACATGATAATTTTAACTACAAATTTTGAAAGAACCTTAAAACAGGCAGAAGAAACCAAAAGTATGATGCATAAAAAAAACCCTAAACCATTTATAGGATTCTTTTCCCTAAATTATACACAGTTGATATCATGAAAAAAATAACGCTGAAACTTTATGGGGTAGATTTAGATGGATTCCATGACTCATTTGGCTTAAATTTGTAAATACCACAGGCATGAGAACCACAAACCCCTCAAGACATGGGCAATCCCCCGAGTAGTAAAAGAAGGTTAAATAAACAAGATAGCTGCAGGTATTACCCAAAGTTCTTCTCCGACTATGTAACTGTCAAGGTAGTTGACTATGTTGGGATGCTTGTTCTCCCTCATGACCAAGATTTCGTTGACAATGAGCTCCTTCTTCGGCTGCTGGGGTAAGTTCATCTGCTTGATGGCCACTTCTAGGCCAGTGGCAGACTCAATGGCAGTGTACACTGTACCAGAAGCACTGAAATACAAAAAAAAGGAAATTTTTAAATAAGGGAGACCAGACCATATACCAGACTACACTACTAGAACTCATACATTTCTTTTTAATGAACAATAATAATTTTTTAACACTTGTTACACTTCAGGGATTGAAGTCACACGCTACTCGTAACAGATAGACTTTCCACAAAGTAACTGCAACTAAGTTACTTTTGGAAGTAACGAAATTTTTTCGTATTTTTCTGTTACTTAACATGCCGCTCTTTAGAGCTAATTTGTTGCAAACTGCAGTCATGTGCATTCGGCTTTCTTATATTCATTCCCAGTGTGTGGTGTGATATTGACTTGGCACACATACCAAATTTTCAATGTCGGATACGGTATGCAAAAACAGTAACTTTGTTAAATTGCAATTTTTCTTATGACTAGAAATTTTTAAAAATAACTGTAATTAGATACTTTTCGTATTAAGTGACTGCAACTAGTTTCTTTTCATATTAAGTAACTGTAACAGAGTTACTTTTTAAAAGTAACTTTTAAATCCCTGTTATACTCATAAACTGAATAAAAGTTTTTTTTTAAATTTAGACTAAACTTGATTTTTAAAGCCAAACAAGGTTTATCTTTTTATCCACATGCAAATAGGGTACAGACGAACCTTGTTAACTCGAAGGGACCACCGAAACATTTCGTGTTAACCGAATTTCATGTTAACGGTCAGGAACTTTTTTTTACATTGAAAAAGTTAATAATCTGATTATAATGTAATACATGTATACATTTAGTAATTCAACAAATAGAGTTCAATTGGAGTAGTACATACAAAAAAATTATTAAATTTTTTAAAGAACAGCAATTAAAACTGGCGAATCAAGGGAGATTTCTTGATTTTTTCAGCAGAAGAAGACAATTTATTTTTATAACGTTCGTTGCCGTTTTTTAAAAAAATGTTTTGTGTCATTGTTCTTCGAAACTTTGAATAACTAAAAAAGGGAAATTCTGACATTTTTTTCGGGTTAAGCAGGATTTCGCCTAAATGGACTTTGCATTATGACGTTTTTTTAGCATTAGCTCAAAGCTTTATATGCCGGGGAAATACATTCAGTTCATCTTAAGGGAAATTTCATGTTAAGCGAGTTCATGTTAACAAGGTTTGACTGTATTTATGAAAATCAACAAGTCCAACTTTGACTATTATCAACGGATAAAAGATACAAAGACCACACTTAACTTACCCCACCCCTATTCTTTCCATTTTTGTGTACCGTCTATTAGGGTCACCCACAGAGACAATACTCCTGATCTTATCCATGATTTCATCCTCAGACAGCTTCTTCTTGCGGGTCTTGACTGTGGGGGTTGTGGTGGGAGCAGGGGTTACAGTTGCAGGGGCGTTGTTGTTATTGGCAATGTCCCTCTTGTCGTATGACAGGGCATCGTTTTTGACTTCTTCGTCTACAGGTTTGGTGTACTGGAAATAAAAAGATTAGGAAAGGTCAACATGAGGAGGAAAGTTTTTCATGTTCTTTTTGATGAGAAAAATACTTGTTGTATAAAGTTTGTACTCTGATATTAAAGGTTAGAATATGCTTAGACTACTGCTGTGTTCACAGTTCTTCCAACCTCAATCAAGGTTAAAGATTTAGAAATAAATGTATAGTTTTTTTTTGCAAAACTTAACAATTAAAAAACATTGTAAAAAAACAAGTTTTGTCAATAGAGGGAAAAGAAAAATAGGCCTAGTACATTATCTAAAAGTATTTTCTCGAAACTAATCTTCTAAGCCCGAATTTTAAAGCAAACCAACTTTAATTTCTTTCTTACTCAACTTGTGTATCATTCTAGCTTTAAACCACATGATTTATTGGTTGAGTTACCTTGTGAGCTTAGAAAAAGGACTGTAAAAGGTAGGAGTCTAGTTCTAAGGTAAAGTAGGTTGTTCAAAATCATAGTTGCTCAATGGGTTATCAACAAAATACTTACTATTGACTTTGTTTTCTCTGGCCTTGCAGCCACTGGGGGTGGAGGAGCCTCAGGTTCATCTAGTTCTTCTTCATCTTCTGGGGTGGTGGGAGGGGTAGGTTCAGGTTTTCTGGTAGGCTGAACATAAATTTTGTTTTAAAGTCATGGTTAAAAAAATCACACAGATAACTATACTCTTGACACTCATTATGAAAAACTTAGTTTTTTTTGTTAGTAGGAGGAATTTTTCTGAAAAAATTCTAAAAATTGGGGATATACGAGAATAAATTGGCTAATGGGTTGAGCCTTTTTTCTATAACAATTAACAGATTATATGATTGAGAGAAAATGTGTCCATAATAACAAATAACATGGATTTAAAAATTAAAGTGTATGGTTTTGTTAATTAAATATTTGTATTTATCATTATTCCTGCATACATTTGTCACTCTTTAATTATTATTAACTTTACATGCACAGTTAGGTTATTATGTATAGCCCTAATTATTTGCAGATAAGCAATACCTTGCTTTATCAATATAACTAAATATTTATCCAAGATGAAGCAATATTTTTTTTATGACACTAAAATTTTTTTTATATTACCACACAATATATACCTAAACAAGCAAATATACTTGATTCTTAGTGTGAATGAAAATTTCCAAAATGAAAATTATATACAGAAAGTTATTTTAAAGATAACTGCAATTATGTAAAAAAAATAGTTAAACTGAAAACAAGTGGTAAATACTTACAGATACAGGAAGTGGAGGAACAATTGCACTAATTGCATATTTATCTGCTAGGTAGCTAGGACGTGGAGAAGGATCTCCTAAAAAAGGAAAGTCTTAGTTAACAGAAATCAGATTAATACTTTAAAAGTGCGACTCAGTTGTGATAGTAAGAGATATAATACCATTTTAAAATAGTTCCATACTTAAAATAAGGTCAACATTATTGTGAAGTCTTTGACATAAACTTCAAGGCCCAAGGGGTTGGAAGGGGCTGAATCCCGTTAGAGCTAGCATTTATGTATTTCCTAGAAGTTATAATAGTTTTCTATGCACTCTTCATGCAACGCTTTATATATTTTTTGTCATTCATTTCTCTTTATTCACAAAAATTATAAAGAAATACGCAATTTTTGTGTTTAACACTTCTGTAGGGCTTTATATATAAAATTATAAATCTGTGTCTAAAAAAGAACTGATAACAATAAAGACATTTGATAAGAATGAAAAGTCAAGAGGCATGCTGTGAACCAAAAACATGAATATAATATTTTTATAAATAATCTAGATTAAATATAAAAATAAAGTTGAATTGAAAACCTACTTGGTTGCCATATAGTTGCAATGTCAGCTTAGAAATTAAAAGTACAAGCATAAGAAATTGTAGATAAAAATATTCGAAAAACACATGGAAATGGACAATGGAGGAATTGCCATGGTAAAGCACTCCTTTAATATATCTAATTTTATTGGTAATGTTCTGATTAAGTTGTAAATAAATGATTTTTCTCCCTTTCAAAATAAAGTTATTTGATTAAAAACAAGTCTTAACAGTTCAAAAATACTTACAAATAATTACGATCGACCTATATATACATTTATTAAATTAAAAAGCATCTTACCAAAAGTCTTATTCATAGTCATGTATTTCGACTCTTGCTTCTCTTTGGTACTAGCATCATACCAATTCAGAACATCCAAAACTGCTTGAGGATTTTGTTTCTGTTCTGACTTGGTAATGTTAGAACTCTGCAACAATCTTGCCCAAGATTCTGGCATTCCCTAAAGCAGAGAAAATGAAAAACATATAAAGAAATGATACTTATGGCATAATTTTTGAATAAAAAATATGAGGAAATAAAACCCATTTTAATAAGTTAAAGACTAACAGATTATCGATGCATTGTCAACAATGAATTATACTAACTTTTAAAGGTTTCAGTTGGCTATTAAGTAAATTAACCCTTTAACTCCTAAAACTGCCCGGGCGGCCGTACTATTAAGAATTCGATAATGCTATTCCTATAACGAGTTACACAGCAACAAAGAGCTTACGTAGGGAAAGTGTTAAACTAGTTTGCAAATTTTTTTTTACATGATGTTAAAACCGTGAATGGCAGGACAGGGTGTCCATTAAATCATAAGAAAAAAAATTCCCCGAGTTTTCCAGGTTTTCCATGATGAATTTTCTATTTTTCCAGGTTTAGTAGAACTAAAGTTTTAATGAAATTTTTCATATTTCAGTATTCTTGAAGCTATGATGAGCTGCATTTTGCTTTCTTTTTAAATTTATCGTTACGACATCTTAACATTTTAAAAATAGTAATATCTGAAAAAATATATATAAAAGAAAGCCAAATTTTTTCTTTTGGGGGTGGGGTGATTTATTTTAGGAGAAGTGGCAGATTGCAATGGAGAAATGCAATTTTCATTCCCTTTGGCATCCAGTAGATATTTAAATACTTGGCTCTAAAAACTATTTTCATGTTAAGCCTATAAATCTAGCAACTGATATATACCTTATTATGAAAATAAAACACAGTATAGAACCGCTAATCCGAACACCCATAATCCGGAATGTTTTATAATCCGGACACTTGAATTTAAGCAGGATCTCCAGAAAATTTCCAACACTTCATTTTTTTTATTAAAACCTGTCTAAAACAGAAACCCTAGTACAGGCCGAGGTAGGAAAAATGCAAAAAAAGTTTCAAATGTAAATAAAAAAAAATCTTAACAATCAAGCTCTACTTTGTAATCACAAGATCACAACTCACAAACACTTGATCAAAATAAAATATTTTGGTTGATTCAACTGGCCTGAACCCAAGCTACAAAAGTAAGGAACTGTCTTCCGATCACGCAGAGGGGGAAAAAAACTGTCAATCATTAAGAGGCAATGCAACCTGATAGGTGGATTTCGTAAAAACTACTAGGCAGCAAAATAAATAAATCAGGAAACATTATTGGATTGCACTGGCCGGAAATCGATATTCGAAGACATCATAGAGTTACCTAATCTTAATTCATCTTCAAATGTTAATTAGTTTTGTATATTTTTATTATTACAATTTATTATTTAAACTTGCTTTATTGAAATGTATAGTTTTCACTGATATAGACCGAGAATGGAGAAATCATTTTTTTCGGATATGTTAATATTGCAGAAAATTTGAGGTTTCTATGTAAAAGCCGACCCCCTTTTTTAGGCGTTATTTTTGTCCGAAATTTCTCTGCCTAAATATTTATATACTAGGGCTTTCAAACCTCTTTGGAAATTCGGCAATTGTTACCGTTGTGGAAGAAAATGGTTAAAAACCATGTTGGTTAAATTCGAATAGTTGGCAGGTCTGAAAACATTATCTGCATTATCATTCTGCATATTATGCGGACATCTGCACATTTCCTCCATTATCGGTCCATATCAGTGAAAACTATACTTAAACTTCAATAAACAGCAAGTTTAAATTATAAATTGTAATAATAAAAATACAAAAATTAATTAAAATTTGAAGATGAATTAAGATTAGGTAACTCTAAGATGTCTTCGAATATCGGTTACCGGCCAGTGCAATCCAATAATGTTTCCTGATTTATTTATTTTGCTGCCTAGTAAGTTTTACGAAATCCACAGATGAGGTTGCATTGCTCCATAATGATTGACAGGTGTTTTTTTGCCTCTGCGCGATCGGAAGAGCGTCTCATTACTTTTGTAGCTTCGGTTCAGGCCAGCTGAATCAACCAAAATATTTTTTTATGCGGCGTTGGTGTTCACTTGGCGTCGGATGCCACAGAGTTTTCAATTATGCACGGTGTAAAATTCGACGCAGATGTAGCAGGCATAGACTTAAGAAACTATCTTTTTAACTATAGCCGCAGAGCTTTTCAAAAAATATAATTCCGTCATGGTTCCGTAATTGAAAAAAAATACAGAAATCCGTTCCGTATAGATACAGGAGTACATTCACCCATGGACGGCATAGGATAAGCTTCGAAAGACCGACTAAGCGCATGCGGTGAAGAAAACTGCTCTGATGGCGAAGGAAAGAGCGTATCCCCAAAAACTTAATTTTTCCAGAATTTCTTTGTTTTTCCCCCGACTTTTCCAGGGCGTTTTTAACTTCCCTGAGTTTTCCCGGTTTCCAAGGTTAGCGGACACCCTGCAGGATTAAAATAAAATGCTTTCTGTCTTAATAAATAAACAAATATACAGAGTTAGTAATAGCCTAATACCTAATTCCATTCTCCCTCCCCCCCCCTAACTAAATTTATGAAGGATACTTGGTAATTTATATGTTTACAATGGGTCCTTTTTTAGGGACATAGTATTTCGTAAAGATTCTCGACAAGGGTTCTGACTTCTGTAAACTGTTGATGAATAAAACTGTATTGGCTGGTGTTGAAACAGACATTGTAGGAAGAAGAAGATAAGGAATTCCTCATTTACAAATGAATAACAACAGGAAATGGACCATGAAAAGTATCACTCATGTTTATGAAATAAGTATAATTTTTGGTCAACAAAATTAATATGAAAAATAATCTTACAGTAAACTCTCCAGTGATAGCATCAAAACCAACATGAACAGTGTGCTCAAAGTTTGTGGGTGGTGATATTATGGGTTTTTCCATTTCTTTCTTCTCTTTCTTAGTACCTAGAAAATAATACATAATATATAACAGGAATTTAACCATTTAACACTGTAATTTACTGTTTGTAAAAATTAAAATCAATATTTAAAAATAATTCATTTTCAATTTACTTTTAGAGGGCTTTAGTTTCACTTTTTTCTTATCCTCACTTTCAGGTTCCTTAGGTAAAGGTCGCATATCAACTGCCACAGTTGAATCCCTAAAAAATTCATTAATATAAAAACTTTAAAGATAAAAAAAATTAAAAAAAACTGTCAATAACAATGTTAAAATTAAATTAATAACAATTAATAATTAATTAAAATTAAATGACCAAGAAAATACCTTATAATATTTAACAATTTTATTTTTTAAATTAATTTTGTTGAATACTTAAATGTTATATGTAATATATAATTCACTTAAAAAATGAATGTCATAAAAAATTAATAATATAAGGATCAGGGACTGCAGTAACAGTTACTTTTATTGGTAATGAAGAAACAAAAAATGTTGTTACTTCTCATGAAGATTCTTGGTAGAGACTTAAATTTAACTACTTAAAATTTATTAACAACGATGAATTTTAATTCTTAGCTTTTTCCCAGATAGTCAAAATTTTAAAATCTTTGTTGTCTTTGTAAAAACGGTAAGATGGTTAAATTGCAATTCTTATTATAACTTGAAATTTCTAAAAGTAACTGCAACTAGTTACTCTGCATATTAAGTAACTGTAACAGTTACTTTTTAATAAAGTAACTTTCCAATCCTTAAGGCTTATAGGGCTACTTTAAGTTATGTAAGAATCTTAAATGAAAATAAAAGGTATAAGGTAGAAAGAGGGGGGAATATGTATTTTTATTAGAAGGCCAGGGAGAGTGTATTTTTTAAATTAAATTATAGGACGTGTATATGTTTGTCTTATCACAGAATGCAGCTAGATATAAATATCCATGGTAGATATTTTAATATTATTAATTCATAAATAATTAAAATTAATAGAAATAAGCAATTTCCTGGATTTGACTGCTGATTTTTTACCAAATGTCAAAACAAAAACCTCTAAGCTTTTCCTTACATGTTCCTGTATCACTAAAATTTTACTTAATATTGTACATAATACTTAAATTTTTGGACAACATATTGTAAACCAAAAAGAAAAAAAAATTCAAGTTTGTTGTCTTTAAAAACCATTAAGTTGAAAAAATTTAATCTACTATGGATTTGAGAATGGGTTCCTACTCTTACTTAATATCTTCTTCAAGGTAGGAAACTATAGTTTTAAAAATATTATGGTTTTTTCTTTCAATTACTCAGGGCCTGATCTACAATAAGGCTTGTCCTTAAGGGTCCAATATTTTAGGAGCCCCTAAATTTTAGTTTCTATTGAGCTAAATGCTGCAAACCCTCAAAATGTCAGTAAATTTCAAATTTTCTGAGACTACACTTGGTATTTTAGCTTGACTTTGACTCAGACATTTACCTAAGGTGATTGGTTTGATTGATGTTAGAAGGAAGTCGAAGAGATGGTTTCCACAAATATGACACATCGGTCAACTTGCACCATTATAGGCATCTACACAACATTTTCTGTAAAAATTAGTATTTTTCTGCCCCCAAAATTTGCTGTGTCTATAGTTTGAGTTTTCCTAAATCAGGTCCTGCAATTAACTGATATGAAATGTAAGGTAATGAAAGTATTATGTGGTCGAAAAATCCAAAATGGAGATTTTGCGTTTTCTTCACATTTTGGAATGTTCTGATTCTTAAAAAGTGGTTTATGAACATTGGTCTGAACCCCTTTATAGCTTGAACTAAAAGAGCTACGGACTTCAAATTTAGTACACAAGTACATAGTACCTGTCGGACATCATAATAAGCTTTTTGCAAAAATAGCCTATAGGCAAAAGCTGCCTCAAAACTTTTTTGGTTTTATTTTATAGATATTGCCGAAAAATGAAAAAAAAAGATACAGACTTCAAATTTGGTACACGAGTTACCAGTACCTGTCACATATCATAAGGTTTTTGAGAGAATTGTGCATGCGCAAATGGTAGCTGACATGGAAATTTTAGGTTTTAAAGTAATTGAAATTGTCTTATAGGGTATAAAATTTTCTTACAATGTGTGTGTTGATTAACTGAGCGGCAATTAAAAGTTATGTAGAGTTGCACACTCTTCCTTTTTTATTACATTTATTTTATAACACAAAATAGGCTTTTGAAACCACAAACCTTGTGCTGGTCAGACGAACCGGTGGAGCTGGTGGTTTTTCGTCAGTGTGATCAGCCATACTCAATATGAGCCTGCAAAGAAAATTAGCAACTACTTCAGGCCCCATTATTTTTTTAAATATCTATGCCAAAATCAATTAAAGTAAGATGAATATTTCATCCAAGTGATCTTATTTTAGATAACAACCAGGTATGCTGCCCACCTGACTTTAATCCACCTTTAGTTAAACCTAGTAACAAAAGGTGGTTTTCCTTGTATGGGAACAACTAGACAACACCAAAACTAGTAACTCTTAGCACAGTTTACACTATGAAAAAAAATTGAAAAGGGTTCCCAGAAACTGTATTAAACTGTACTTTATAAAATAAAAGAATATTATTGAAAATTATGATTTTATATAGCTGGAGTAGGTTTTTTTTTGCTGATACTTTTCCTTAAAGAAAGCCTGTTTATTTAAATTAATACAAATGGATAAGCATGTATTGTAAATGTGATTTTAAATGAAGAGAAAAGTTTAGCAGTGTTTCATTATAGAATGCATCTATTTTGTAAATATGCATTTTAGTATAAGTAAACTAATGAAAAAAAATAAGCTTTAAAATATTTAAGTTGGATCGCAAGCTTCACAATTTTTACTACAAAATGTTATCTTTGTAGAACTTATGCAATTGCTTTTTCGACGACCCAATGTTTTCAATTTTTACAACCTAGCATATATTTTATTACAGTTTCAAAAAGTTTTAGTGGAAAAGTTTTAGTGAATGCCCGTAAAAGCAAATGTGCATCTTCAACTGAATATCCTAAGAACCTTTAGGTGAGATGCATAACAAAACTGTACCCATCTACAAACATAGGAATAAGTTTGAAGCTTAAAACCACACATACCAGATGGTAATAACAAAAATGTGTTTCTTGACTTCTAAATCAAACCATATACAGTCAGACTAAAAATTTTTAATTAAAAAAACGTAACATTTACATCCTTTCTCTTTCACCCGGTAAACAGGCAGATAAAAGCATCCTTTGTTGCCAATCTGATTGAAATTCATCTACTATCTACTATATAACTTCATCTACTATGTTTTGATTTGTTTTTTTACAATAACTTTTTTTTTTACATTATTCAAAAATAAACAGGTTTTTTTAATCTAATTATATTTCAAACTATATTTGATTTTTTCTTTAAAACCTCAAATATTTTAAAAGAAAAAAGTGTCTGTATCAAAGTTAATATAAAATTATAGAAGAACGGCAACATGTTTCATTCAGATTTCTGCTCTTGTAAATGTATTTGTATTGGAAGGTGGTTTCGTATCGTATTTTTCTTGTGTATTTATGATAAAATTACTAATATTATAGTTATGATTCAAATATTCCAGCATTTTACTGAATACATTATTAACACAGCTTTTTAAATAAATAGCATAGTGATAAAGATTAGGATAGATTTTTATTACATTTATCTTGAAATTTGCCGTCAAAATTATCAATATAAGGCTTTCGTGTTTTAATGATTTGAGATTGGTCTTATTTTTATAAATACCTAAGTAAATTATATTTTGATGTAATTTTTTGGCAGTTTTCATCCTCAAACTTATCAAACTATTTTTAAAATGTGAACATCTTTTAATAAAAATGTAAGTAATGGATCGCAATGCAAGTTATTTCCTCCTATACTATACCTTATTTTAAGTTTGTATGTTTTCTATCATTCTGAAAATATATGTTGTGCATTTTATCTCGCATGCATGTCATATGACGCAAAGATGTAGTTGTATTGTATCCAAAACAGGTGGTATGTCTGATACCTGTCAAAATGCTACCATACAATGCAATCCCATTGGCTTGATCTTTTTCTTAAGGAAATGTTTTAATGCACTTGTAATCATAATGGTTATTTTTTAGTCATATGAATCTGTAAAAACCATTAATCAAACAGTTAATGCTATTTAAATAAAATCAGTTTATGCATGTTTTCCAACCAACTGCATTTTAAATAGTTTTTAGCTAACTAATGAAAAGTCTTTTTGAATATAATTTTCACATTTGAAAAGTGAATTCTTTTGGTACCCTATTACAGACAGTGGTGTTTAATTTTTCGATATAAGAAAATGAATTTATGTAAGCATAAGTTACGAAAGTAGCTTTTTGGATTAGCTATGTGAAGCTGATATAAATTACTTAATTGGTAAGGAAACTTAAATAATTGAATATTAATAAATTTTTTTCTTCTCCAGGGATTAAATTTCGAAGAAAAATTATTGAATATTCCACTACAATGGCTGTTTCAGAATATCATTTAGATACCAGAATACGAAGACGTCATATTCCGCTTATTACGCAGCAGGTATTTTTAATCAATGCCAATGTTTTTATAATTAATATCTTGTGCAAGCAAGGACACTCTCAGTATAAGTGAATCAAAGCACAGAAAACCTTTGTTAATTTTTTAAAATCTTTTTCACTCTCTATTGTTCAATTGCATGTTTTAATGAAATCTTAATAAACACTTTTTAGAATGTTTAAAAACATTCCAAATGCAATCAATTAGATTGTTTTAAAGAATTAATATATATTTTTTATAACATGTGGCCTTTCATAAAGAGTGTCACTACTATGTCAAGTGGCCCTCAAAAGGTGCTGTTATATGGTCTCTGCCCGAACAGACATAAAAATCCTTAACACAGACAGATTGGTTGGTTGAGGAGGTTTTCAAACATTTCTTTTTTAAATAATAAATGTAGATAACTTACAGGTCTCTATAATCCCACTGTTTAAAATTGCTTTGAATACTTTTCGTAAAATTATTTATTAAATTTTTTAAAAAATATTCGAACCAATTTCAAAAAGTAGGGTTTTCGGGACCTGTAAGTCAGCTACATTTATCACATGTAAAATCACGTTTGTAAAAATATTCAATACAGCCGGAGAAATGTAGCAGAGAAAATATTTTTTTCTCCATTGGATTAACACTGAGGCACTTGAGTTTGGAGACCCGCAGTCCAGCGTGCCCATTCCCCCTAAAGGGTTCTTTATAAGTCTCTTTAATCGTTGATCTGAGTAGTATCTTGTGTAGTTAGTTACAAATATTTAAAACTTTTAATTAAATAGTACTTGTATTTTGTAGTCTGTGATTTTAAATGACACTTTGTGATAATTTAATGCACTTTCAGCGGCGGTTGCGTCATTTACGTAGTTTATCAGCTAGAAATGTAACAATTCAAGATCAAAATCTTTCTAAAGAATTTGGTATTGCATTTACACTACACAAAAAGCTAGATTCTCCAGGTACCTATATCTATTTCAATTTCGTTATCAGTTTGCTTTTTAAAAATTAAATTGTAATTTAAAAGTAAAGCAACTTAAAACATCTCTTTCATGATATTTTTTATAACATATTATCTAAAATATGATTTTTAATAAAAACAAGTCATGCTTTATGACGTTTTTTTGTGTTAACAATTTATTAAGTAGTCTTTTTATTTCCAGCCTTTTATTCAAGTGAAGTTATTTTTGATAACTTGGTAAGTGAATTATTACAATTTTATATAAAACATTTAAAATACTATTATCCATCTATTTTTGAAAAGTAGTATTTAAAAGAAATAAAAAGTAATTTTATGATGGATCCTTATTTTACATTCTTTTAAAAACTATTTATTAGACAAATTTAAAAATTACGGCAATGCAAATGCAAATTGTTGTTAACTATTTATTTTATGCTTGTTTCAGAATCCATCCTGGAAAGATTTTGAAAGTAGCAATTTTCCTGAAAATGTTGATGTTTCATCATCTTGTATCCTTTAGACTTATTTTTTGTGTAATATGGTACAGTGAAATTTGACAGTGAGGTTGAGTAAGTTATTTTTAGTTAAGTGCCCTTTCCTTCGAAAGGATGGCGCTCAGGTACATGCATTTTTTTTAGTTGGTTACTGAATGCACATGATGTTCTTATTCGGTATTCTGTTGAAAAGAAACTGTGTCAAAGTAACTTCTTTTTGCTCATGTGAATTAAATTAAGCTTGTATTGGTACTTTTGTTCTCTAGATTAATTGCATTATAACCAGTCATGAAAGAGAAAATTGTAACTTTGACATTACATTATCATTTCATTTTTGCAGAGTGTAACATTGTTTCATGCAAAATAAAACAGTATGTGGAGTCCCAAATTATTTTTAAAAACAAAACACCATAGAGCTTTTTAATATTAAACTAGTGTTTAACAGCTTTAAAATGCAAATACTCCATCAGATCTTACTTTGAATTATAAATCTTGGTTATAGTTAAAAAATTACTAACTATCAAATTAAATAAAACTTTTTCATATTTGAAAAATTAATACAGCTTTAATTAGGAAATTATATATATATATATATATATATATATATATATATATATATATATATATATATATATATATATATATATATATATATATATATATATATATATATATATATATATATATATATATATATATATATATATATATATATATATATTGTGTAAGAAACCATAAAAATTATTCAATAACAAACATGTTGATTTTCTGCAAAGGATATTAGTTTCCTTTACATTAATTGATCAGATGTGATTGTTCGAGTTTGGGACATGACTGCTGAAAACAAGCTTCTTATTGAATGGGCAGTTTTCTTCACTGGTCTGGTATACCTTGGAGAGCAGGTAAGACTTTTCATTAAAGTTTGAATAGGTCTATAGTGACCATTTTGTTTTAAATAAAGCATCTTCTCTATTTTTTAATAATTGTTTTATTTATTCATAGATAAACACTTAGAAGGGTTTTTATCTTGTGTTTCTTCTGTATTTTAAGAATGAAGTTTATTCCAATGATTTTTTTAATGCATTTGTATTGATCAGTACAGCCATTAGAATTCTAACATTTAAAAAATTTCTGAACATTTTATGTGACATTTTAATGTATGTATCCTGTTTAGAAATAATCAAAACAGTTAAACTGTAACTGAATTTAAGTGACCCATAATTCAGCACTTGGAACAATGGCCATTGTCTTTTAAAAAAGAATAAATTTAATCTTCAGTTTTTTTATTTTGTTCGAATTTTTTTAAAACATTCAACTTATGAGGAAAATAAATTCTCTATTCAAAGTTTATGAATTATCATCCATTGCTATTATTAATTTTTGTGTGATCAATTTTCTATTTTTGTGTTTGCTATTTTCATTATAATTAATGGTTAAATTATGAATTTAGATTCCAAAAGAAGGAAAGAACTTTAAACCTAACACTTTAGTTTTTGGAATGTCTGAAGGATACTATGGATGTAGTGACAGTTATCAGGTACAATTTCTATTTATTTTTATTTTATTAATTTTGATTGAACAAGATATATTTTGCTATTTAATTAATGTGATCTTATTTCTTACAGCACCCTATTGGTAATGCAAGCGATCTTCAACCAAAAGAGAATCTTGAAGTAGAAGTAGCAAGTTTGCGTACATCTTATACACTGAGTACACTTTCGAGGTATTTTTCTTTAAACACTTTAAACTAGGACATACATTTTTAAACTGGGGTGTAACTAGAGATTATTTTCTAGTGGAAGGGGGGTGAAAAGATAATGGCGCAGTTGAACCAATAAATTTAATTCAATTAAAGTGACTAATATAATAATTAATGCGATTAATAAAATTAACTGTTGTGATTCTATCTATTAATTAATGTGATTATTACTATCAAAGTAGTTATTGCTATTAATTAACATGATTATTACTATTAATTAATATGATAATTACTATTAATTAGTATGATTATTAAAATAAATTCATGTGATTATTACTGTTGCTTAATTGATTTTATTAAGATCATCATCATCAATAGCTCGACAGTCCTGGGTGGACCCTGGCTTTCTCAAGGAGATTTGCCCAGTCTCTCCTTCTGCGCGCAACAGCTTTCCAGTCTCTGACCTTTATCGAAACAAAGTCCTTTTGGAGGCAGTCCACCCACCTCAGTCTGGGTCTGCCTCTTTTTCGAGTTCCATTTGGTTTAGCCAAAAAAATCTTTTTTGTTGTTCTGTCATCATTCATTCTAATAATGTGTCCGGCTCATGCGTTGGATTTTATGATATTTCAGGATGTCCGGCTCTCTGAATAGTTTATAAAGTTCAGAGTTAGTTCTCCTTCTCCACACTCCATTGTCACAGACACCACCAAAAATTGACCGGAGGATCTTCCTCTCAAAAGTAGCGAGGGTCCTCTCATCAGCCTGAGACAAGGTCCAGGTTTCAGACGCGTAGGTGAGAACTGACCTGATTAGACTTTTATATATCAGCATTTTTGTATCTCTTTGAATGTTGTTTGATTTGAGAAATTTTCTAATGCTATAGAAGCACCTGTTGGCTGCAGTTACTCTCTTTCTGACCTCTGGGGACAAAGAGTTTTCAGAGTTGATTTCAGAGCCAAGATAGGTAAACGAGTTCACCTTTTCAAATTTGTACTCTCCAATCTCGATGTGTGTGGAGATGTCAGTGTAGTTAACAAATTGCATATACTTTGTCTTATTCTGATTAATTGAGAGGTGCATTTTTTTGGCCTCTCTTTCCAGATCCAGGAACGCCTGCTTGAGGTCTTTAGGAGTTCTTGCTATGATATCAATATCGTCAGCGTAAGCCACAATTTGAACAGATTTGGAGAAAATAGTTCCCCTTGTGTTAATTTCTGAATCTCTTATTATTTTCTCAAGAGCGAGGTTGAAAAGAAGGCATGCTAGCGTGTCTCCCTGCCTGACGCCGTTTGTTATTTCAACAGGTTCAGACAAGCCTCCCTGGATCTTGACTCTCATTTTGGTGTCATTGTATGTGAGGGATATCAGTTTCACAAGTTTTTCAGGGATGTTGAACTGTCTCAGGGTGTCGGTGAGCAGTTCCCTATTGATGCTATCATATGCCGTTTTGAAATCAATGAAGAGATGTTGTGTATTGATTTGGAATTCTTTAGTCTTTTCTAGAATTTGCCGTAGATTAAATATTTGTTCAGTTGTGGATCTATCCCTTCGAAATCCACACTGATAATCACCTATGATGTTTTCGGCATAGGAAGACAGCCTGTTAAAGAGTATATTTGAGAAGATCTTATAAGTTGTACACAGGAGGCTTATTCCCCTATAGTTGGAACAATCGAGTACATCTCCTTTTTTATGAATGGGACAGATAGTGCTGAGCTTCCATTCTTGGGGAAAGACTTCAGTCTCCCACACTGATACCATAATGTGGTGGATAGCTTTAGTTACATCTGTTCCAGCATATTTTAGAAATTCTGATGGAATAGAGTCTGGGCCAGGGGCCTTATGGTTTTTTAACTTTTTAATTGCTTCCACAACTTCAGCAGACGAAGGGGGATCGATCATATCTTGATTTACGTTTTGAGGGTGGTTGGGAACACATGGTGGGTGATCCACGTTTAGTAGGTCATGAAAATGTTCATTCCACCTTTCTAAGATCATCGATTTATCACTCAAGATTTCCCTGTTCTTATTTCTGCAGAGAGCCGTTCTTGGTTTGAAGTCTCTGCGGCCAAGGTTGATCTCACGAAAAAAAGCTCTGCTTTCATTTGATCTTTTGAGGTGTTCAACATCTCGTAGTAGATCCTCGTGGAACTTCCTTTTCTTAGCCCTGTGAATTCTTTTTTCCTCTCTTCTAGCAGCCCTGTACTCCTCTACTGAGAGTCTGGAGTGCTTTCTACTAAGCATTTTTTGGTACGCGTTAATCTTATTTTGGGTAACGATGTGGCATTCAGCGTCGAACCAGTCTATTCTCTTAACTTTCTTAACATTACCCACAACAATTTTACCTGTTTCAACAACAGCACTAGAGAACACGTTCCATTTTTCGTCAATGTCTTCAATGTTCTCTATATTCTTATTTCTAAGGGCGTCAGATAGCCAAAATTGATATGTGCTTTTGATCATCTCATTCTTAAAATTGTCACAGTTGAACTTATCGAACCGTTCACCATCAATTTTACGTGCATTGGAAATTCTAGCCCTTAATTTGGCTTTGACCAGGTAGTGATCTGAATCGAAGCAGGCTCCACGATAGGATCGGACATCTAGAATATCTGACATGTCTCGAATCAATCAGTAAGTGGTCAATTTGATTGAAAGTCTCGTCGTCTGGAGATTTCCATGTCATCTTATGTATCCTCTTGTGTGGGAAGAGGGTGCTGGATATAACCAGATTGTGTTCGGCAGCAAAGCTGACAACTCTTTGTCCATTGTCATTTGAGTTGTCATGAAGACTATGTCTTCCTATCGTAGGTCGAAATTCGTTCTCCTTACCGATTTTTGCGTTAAAATCCCCGAGAATAATCTTAACATTATTTCTTGGGCAAGAAAGATAGAGGTCATCGAGTTCCTCATAGAATGCCTCTTTTTCATCATCATCTTTATCCTCTGTTGGTGCGTGTGCATTTATTAGGCTATAGTTGAAGATAGCACCGCGCAGTCTAATTTTACAGAGTTTAGGAGATCTGGCTACAAAGTCAGTTATCAAGTGCTTAATGCGTTTTCCAACAATAAATCCAGTTCCAAAGATGTGCTTTTTTACATCGCAGCTGTAGAATACTGTATGTTACCTTTTTTCTATGATGCCATCACCAGTCCATCTCGTCTCCTGCATGGCCAGTAAGTCAATGGAATATCTATCCATTTCGTCAGTTAACAGTTGTAACCCTTTATTTCTATAAAGGGTGCGAACGTTCCAGGTTCCAATGATCATGTCCTTAAGCCGTTTTCCAGGTCGTCTACAAAAGTTGAAGTCCGGGCATTTATCCTCTTGAGAACTCGTAACAGTGGTTTTTTTTACGGGGTAGGGTTGTTGGCCCTACGCCCAACCCCCAACCTGGAGGACCAGGGTGTTCGTCTTAGTCTGGTTTGGTTAATTAATATAATTTGAGTATTAACAGCTTAATATATGGCTCACACATTTTTTTAATATTATTTTTAAGTGCATTTATGAGTTATTCATTTATAGAATCAAAACTGTAGAACGTGCCATCAAACAAACCCAAGCGGCAGTGCAAAAGAGGTGTGATAGTATACGCCGTAAACTCCAAAGCTTCTCAGGAACCCAGGGAGTGCTCTCAGATCAAGAGCTTCTGAGGATTAGAATCTCTGTGCTCCAAACAGAGCTGCAATTCCAGCAGAGCCAGTTGCGAAATATACAGTTAGATCTGGAAGGCAGCACAGAGCGATTGTTTGGGAAGCGTAAGTGGTTTCTAATTTTATGTGATGAAATTAAAATGGTTTCATCCTTGAAATGTCTAAAAAGATCTTTATATTGTAAAATTTGTTTTAGGGGATCTTAGAAATAGCCCATCGTTTTGAACTTACTTTTTTAAAAAAAAGAAATTATTAATTTGTCTCGCATTTATAAACGGCTTAGGCAGTTAAAATAGGTAGTAAAATACTTAGTGTATGCTGGGGCATGTTAAATCTGTTTTTTGAGGTCTAGAGGCGGGACTACAATAATTCTATTCTTCTGGATTCAAGCTTATGTGTAAATCTTTTCACTCGACATTGTTTCAAAATTGTGAGGTCCTGGCCCTAGGTATTTCTTTCAAACTGTGAATGTAGTCTTCTAAAAGCCAGAATGTCACATTAATTTAACAAATCTTTTTAGAATTATGTTTTCAACTTTATCTGTATATCAGAGTTTTTTGGTGAATTTCTTTTTATGTCACCTAAACAGAAAGTTTCTTGTTAAGTAATTCCTTTGTAGAAAATAGGGTAATGTCTGCTGGTATAACTAGGACATTGGATCTTTTTCTAATAGAGTACAGATATGTCATTTTTTTCTGAAAGAACTTTTCTAGATGGCAATATGATTTCCTTTTTAATTCATTATGACAGTTAAATTTCAAAGCCTTGATGCCTCTTCTGTATTTAAGAATAACCTTTTTTTGTTGTCAGAAAATGAAATTCAACGAAAAGCAGAAGAACAAAAGCAGTTAGTGGAAAAATGTCTAGAGCTTTCCAAGTGCCACACTGATTACAGAGAAATGGTTCTTAAAACAGAAGCACAACTAAACTTTCGTAGAAAAGGCCTTATAACAGAACTTAGTGATATTTATCCCATTGTAGAAGTAAGAATTTTATTTCTTAATTTCGTTTTATAATTAGCTATGATTGGGTATAGAATTGAGTTATAAATAGGTATTATTTTGACAGTGTGTCTTATCTCTGCTTGTATCTTTTATGTTTTTTCTCTTCATTTTTTTACATCAATTTTTTTATTTTTGTTCTAGTTTCCTGATGGCAAAGGTTATAGCATTCACAATGTTCATCTTCCAAATTCTGAAAATTTTGCTGGTAAGTACAGTGTTTATTAATTAGCATATAGTAAGCCTTCACATAATGTATAAGACTTTTTTTAATTAATAAAAAGTAAATTCCCGTATAAGTTAGATTAAAAGTTAAATATTTAGTATTTTCAATATAATTTGAAGGCTCTAGTTGCAAACCTCACATTCTCCAAAGTATTACTAAGATATATGATCCGATCTGCTAATTAACAACTTCATTTAATTGAATTTACGATTGTCAAAAAGTCGCTAATTAATGGACCGTACCCTACATCTTAGTTATACTTAAGAAATGTGAGTTTACAACAGAGCTTTTATTTGTTATGATAACCCTAAACCCGGAATATATACTGCGTGAAATTTAATGCATAAGAAACCATGTTTCATAAAATAAAAAATACTACATCAACAAAATACATGTATGTAATGAAATTTAACTTATATATTAAGTAGTTGATTCAGCTAAATAGCAAAACATAAAACCTACCTTTATATACATACAGTATATTTCATCATTTTGCTATGCGATTCAATCAGTGTTTTATTTTCAAGTGTGATTCTTTCAAAAAGCCTTTTCCTTTTCTTTGATAGCAAGTAATATATTTTTAAAATTATATAAAATATTGTTTAATAAACAACTTTTTTTTGCCAGGTCATGATGACATGATGATTGCTGTTGCCTTGGGTTACGTTTGCCATTTTGTGATGATGATTTCCCAGTTCCTAAATGTTCCTCTCAGATATTCCATACATTTCTATGGATCACGTTCCACTATCACAGACCACATATCAAGCTCTCTGCCAGACAAAACAAGAGAGTAAGACAAAATATTTCTTGCACCAAACTTTTCATTAATAAAGTTTGTTACAGGAAACTGAATTTCATTTATTAATTATAATGCTCAAGAATTGGTATTTTTAAGTGGTACTTTTAATGTTGCCATTTGTTTTTATAGACGAAAAAAATATTTTCTGAAAAGATTAATCTTCACAGTTATAGTCCCTTCTCTGAAACTTATTAGTTTCTATCTTAACATTTTCTAAAATATGATTGTTAATTAAAAAGTACTTTTTATGGTTTGATAATATGAATCATAAATTTTTTTAATTAAGTGTTTTGCTTATATTTTTTTAAACTATGTAGCATACCTTTATGAAACATTAGGCTTTCTAGAACTTATAAAAATTTTATTTTCCATTATTGTGTCTGATTTATTTTTATTTTTTAATGTTATAGATTTCCCCTTCATAATAAGAACAAAGATAGGCGGTGCTTTGAGTATGGTGTATTTTTGTTGAATAAGAATATTGCGCAAGTAAGTTAAAATTTATGATGCATAATTAGAAAATTTCGAACTTCTACGAAATCATATGTTTTCTCAAATCATGTATCAATTGCATCTCTAGCTCATGTTTTTGATTCATGCTTATAATATTGTTAAAAAAACAAGTTTTACGACAGACTATACAAATTAAATACTTACAAGATAATTTTTTTAAAAAGGTAAAAAAACTTGTGTTGTGTTGAAAGAGCCCTTGCACAATGCACATGATTTAGATGTATGTTTACAAGATTCTATGCAGGGCCGGATTAAGCAGTGTTGGGGCCTGTAGGCAGTTGATTTTGACGGGGCCCCCTTGGCTCCCCCCCCCCCCCCCCCGCTCTCTTTACGACATCGTAAAATGCTACATGTTTTTTTTCAGTGTTTATCAGAAGCCACATAATTAAAATCCATAGAATCCAAATTTTTAAATTGTGTAACTGTTGTTAATTTGTGTTACATAACTTTTCGTATACTATCATGTTCGTAAAATAGGAATTAATTTATCAATACCAATAAATCTTAATTCTGACAGATATACGCAATTGATCAAAAATTTAAACACATTTTAACGAAAGCTCAACTACACTGCTCAAAACAATTAGGGGGAGGCACTTTGCGTACTTTTGTTAACCCTTTCAATTCCAACTTTTTATTTTCTATTCTAAAAATGTAAAATTTGTAAAATAGATTCATTATGCATTCAGAATGAAATGGTAAAAAAACAGGAGGGAAAAATCTTTTTTTTTTTTACTAAAATTTAAGGGGAAAAAATTGGAATCATAACTTTTGAATAAATTGTATAAAAAATTTCAAAATTTTATTTGTTAAAAAAGTTAAATTCAATTTTTAAACATCTACAAATGCAATCGTGAAGAGTTTAGGGTCAATTTATTTCATATATTTTTTAGTTTTGTTTGCTTTGAATTATCGTCACGCTTGAGCTACACGAGGGCTATTGGCGACGGGCGTCGTAATTTAGAACCACTAAAAAAATTTTAGAGTGAATTTTATTTTACAATGTTTTTCATTATTAATTTAATTTAAAAAATTATTTAATTCTTCAAAAGACATAGTTCTTCCATCTAACAATAAATAAGTGGGAGCTCAACTTAGTGAGAAAAAAAATCGCAAGTTGATTTTTCCAAATGGAATCATTGCGGGTGAAAGGGGTTAAACCATGCGTTCCCCTAATTGTTTTGAGCAATGTATATTAAGTTTTGACATTAAATTTTTATTAATATCTTACCTTTAAACAGGCCTTTAGCCACTTATGAATGACAAAAAAACTCGATCCAAACAGAGAAAAAATCAACGCTTCCACACAGAGTCAAATACTAAACTGACAAACACCAAAGATATTCGGAGGCTATAAGTATTGAATTGAACTTACAGCCTTTAGTGACACAACAGCAATAAATTTAGTGTCTTATCTATTTTTTGTCCATTGACCAGTCCAGGAAATCGCTCGAAGATCTGTTAAGTACTGAGAAAACATACTAGCCCTGAAAAAAATGTTTTGAAAGTGTGGGAGGTCGTAAACAATTGTCTCTAGTTTCAAACAAGAACCCTGCTCCAGTATCCTCGACACAGTCTGACTTCTCTGGTCATAAAACCCAAAAGGTTTCCTCGCCTGCTTTGATAAAAATCACAGATAATTTTTGCAGAAAGTGGACAATAGTGATTCAGATTTTGTTCTTGGAAAGTGTAGGTGACGATCCCCTACCATCCCTACTCACGGAAAGTATTTTTTTCGGCAGCCTATACTCCTCCCCTCCACACACACACACACACACACACACCACATTCTAAATAGTATCTTGTGTTTTGCGGTGTTAAATTACTTTCAGCTGAAAGTGGGTTTTTTTTGGAGAAATAAAATTTATAAAAACTATATTATATTACTGTTTACCAATGTACCTTATAAAAAATGATTTTTTATAAAATAAATGTTGCTTGCAATGGGCCGTACATTTTAAAAAAAAATTTGATTTTGTCACATTTTTGGGAAAAAAAGCAGTTTACTTCTTCGTATACAGACATGCAGGAGAAAAGATTGGTCCCATGATGTCATAACTTTCAAATGAAAAAAAATTGATATCGTAAATTAGAGAGAACGGAATTTGAAAGAGGGATACAGACAAATGGTCTGAAATCTCTGCAATGTTAATGACAAATTTATTATCTTTTTAATTATTTAGAATAAAAAAAGGAAGGTTGGCAAAATAATATTTTTTTTTTTTGTTTTGGAGCAAAAATTGTAAATGCGTTGGAATTCAGTTAAAAACAGGTAATTTAAAATTCTCAAAAACCATCTTATAAATTAGGCGTATTTATGGTTATATTTTTAAAAAAAAATCCTAATGAGCTTTTTCATTTGACAAACCTAAACGTTAGTAAATCCTAACCAAAACACCTACTTCTTACTAGAACTTTGAAACAAAAATTCGATCCTCGATTCAAAATTACAAAATTTCTTCTAGTGGACCCAAATTTTAGCACACAAAAAACCAAAAACATCACAGATATCTTAATGTGACCAGTTTAGAGCGAATAAGTAGCCAAGTTAGGTGCTATTTATCTATAGCTTTTATGTTTGTTACAACCCTGTAGGAGAGGGGTGTGAAAGCTGCAAAAATAGCCCCTTATAACGTATTTTGCAGAAGACAGTGGTAATTGTATCCGACCATTTTTATTGCCTCAGATAACGTTAACTTCTCTCGGGGCATTACTACGTGTTGTGAGGTGGATGTGAGTCTGAGTTTTGGTCTGGGGCCCCCCCCCTAGAGTTTGCGTTGACGTGTTGTATTTGTTTTTCAACTCGAGCGATGAAATTCCCAACTTCCAAATAAAAAATCTTTTTGGGAGCAAAAACGTAAATTCTGAGGGGGCCCCTTGTGACTTAGAAGTTGCGGGGCCCCTAAAATGTACGGGGCCTGTAGGCGACTGCCTACCTTGCCTAATTGGTAATCTGGCCCTGATTCTATGCAGTAAAAATTCCATTAATGAATTTAAAAAAACAATATGGTAGCTTTAAAATGTTAACTTCAGAAGACAATATTATTCAATTAATACAAAAAGATTGAAATAAACATTTTAGCATTAAAAATAAAATACTCTGTCAAAAAAAAAATTGGGGGGCAGTCATAAGTTTAAAAAAAGTCCAGATAATTAGCATTTTTTTAAAACTGAGTGTCCATATTAATGAATTTCTATTATACCGGGGTTGTGCAAAATAAGGTATGCCCTTTGCAATTATACATTTTTTCACATTTCAGATTTCTTCCTTTAAATTAAAAAAAAAAAATCAAGAACAATATTAACTTAAATAATTTTTTTTACTTTCTTATGCTTACATATCCTAAAATATTCTAGGCAAATGTTAGCTTTTTTCCCCCCAGAAATTTACGTGTAGTTTTTAATTTCTTCATAAATATTTAAGATCTGAGTGGTATTGGTCCAATTTTTTTTTATCTTTAGCTGTGTTTGAGTACGACTTAATGACATTAGAAATATTATTCATGCACCAAAATGTGTACCTTAACATGCGTTGCAAGTCATAAACACACATTTTATATTTTGTTAATTAGTTTTTAAGAAATGTGAAAAATTTAAAATTGCAAAGCGGAAACTAATGGTGTTTGAGCACACAGATCTTCAAAAATGCAACCAATTTTTTATTGAATTTTCATATAGCTTTTGAGTTCTCTGTTAATAATATGAATAAAATTTTAAATAATTTTCGTTATACCTTTTTTGTTTTTCATATTAATTACTGGTGTGCTTGACAATTTTCAGAAATTGTTTTTTTTTTGGTACAGTCTAATGTTTACATTATTTTGTTTAGCCTTTTTATGTTTTTTTATTAAAGTTAAGATGAAGAATAAAATAACCTTTAAAATAATTTAAATTTGTGACTTTAACAGTATATTTTACATACACTTCAATTAAATTCCTATTTTTTTTTCTTAAAAGTTTTCTGATTATGTAAATCTAGTGTCATTTATATGCAACTATGTTTGTAGAATAGTTTAAAAAGTTAGTGGCTGCTAGAAACTCATGCACATAAAATAAAAAAAACTTTCTAAGCTATTTTAAGTTCCTTAAAAGTTTTGTACATAATAATAAAAAACACACTTTGCTTAAGTTGTGTATTTTTGCAGTTAAGGATACTGGGAAAACTGACAACTAGAGATTTAAGTGCCACTCTTCCAAATCTTAGCAATCTTATAGAACTTAAGTTTTCCAATTCTAGGTGAGAATTCTTAGTTTCTTTGTTTTGTAAATAAAGTAATGATGTAACAAAATATATTTATCATATAGTCTATTATTATAAATGCTTATTTAAAAATGTTTAAATTGATTAACAGTTTTAATATTGTTTGTATATTTAGTGCTGTAGGTATGTATAAAGAAAATAAATCTTTACTTTAAATACCTTAAACCAAACGTAAATAAATTTTATAATTTGATAATAAAGTTATTAAACTCTTTACCTTAGTTGGATGGAAACGTTTTGAACATTTACTAATTTCTTATTCCTCACAGACTTGCAAA
This sequence comes from Oedothorax gibbosus, assembly GCA_019343175.1. NCBI lineage: Eukaryota > Metazoa > Arthropoda > Arachnida > Araneae > Linyphiidae > Oedothorax > Oedothorax gibbosus. The sequence continues at coordinate 24,286,454 of CM033270.1, forward strand.
TAATATTTTTCTTTCTTTTATTTGTATGCTAAAAATTATTTTATGATAATACATAATTTAAGTCTTTAAGGAAAAAAAGCAAATGAAAATTCAACGTTTTACAAGTTAAATTCTAAGTAGTTAAATTTAACTCGAATGAACAAATGCCGAAAATATCTGAACAGTGGTGTGAGAAGTAATGAAAAAGTAACAAACCTTTTCATTGCTTCGTTACCGTTAAAAGTAACTAAGTTAGTCACTTTCTAAAAAATCTATCAAAAGTCTAATCTCTATCTAACCTTAAAGTAACCGTTACAAATAATGGCGTTACTATTAACACGTTACTCCAATCCCAGGATATTTGTACTCCTAATTTACATAACTATCATTACTGAAACTGATATGACCCAAATAACTTTTAAGGCTACAAAAATTGTATTGATTAAAATAATTTAGAACATTTATATGTTCTTATAAACAACCATCCTAATTAAACAGCTCACTATTTTTTTTAAAAAAATTTGTAGATAATATGGTTATGAATTATAAAAAAATGTTTGCTAGAACATTAATTAGTTTTTGGTTTATTCAGATGGTAAATTGTAAATGTATTAATTGCAACACACAACATTTTTCAGTGATTCCCTGGATCCCATCTTGTCCAAAGACGCCAAGCTCCCCTCGCCTTTTGCCAAACCAGCCCAAAATGGCCTCGCCAGTGCCTCCCTAAAAGTCAGCGATTCCGAAATGGAACTCCTCCGTCAAGAGATGGCGGCCATGATTCCCTCCGGCCACAAAAACGGCCTTCTGCCTCCACTCAAAGTCACAGATGCTTCTGCCCTCAGCAGTTCCCTGGACAAAGGACTCAATGACATTCTGGCCCTGGAGCAGAACGACACAGAGACAGTTCTCGCCCCAAAACCAACCTCTGCACTCCTTCTGAGGCAATCGAGTCACCACTCGAGCTATCCCAACCTCAATGCTTCCCTCAAAGTCAAGGATCTGAATGACCACCTGCTTGCAACACCCCCAAAAGTGTGGACCGCAGAGAGCTCTAGAACTAATTCCGAAGAAGAGGCGGAAGATGTCGCTAAGGCTCATCAGTCTGTCGTTCTGAATGACTCCATTTTTTATATTCCCTCTGTGGAGGAAATGGTCCCTCGACCGGAGCCAGCAACTGAAACGAATGGGGATTTTTCTGCTGATCTGTCTCTCAGGGCTGAGAAGCTGGCAAATCAAAATTCGAGTTTTCAAATGCAAAGGCTGAAATCTTCGTCCACTGAAGAAGAATATTTGACAAATTGATAAGTATATTTTCACAGTTTTAGTTATTTTACTGTTTCATAATTCTGTAATATACCACTTTAATTGCATTCAAATCCTTTCATGGCCGTGGTCAATTTATCACTTTAAACTCATCAAATAATGAGTTAATAGAGTTTTCAAATGTCATTGCATATATTTTTTGGATAATGATAACTGCCAAACTTTTTAGAAATTTTTTGAAAGTCGTAAACTTTGTGTTGTGTGGTTCAATTTACAATGTATAATTCAGCAACAGAATAGATGAACTAAAAACAAATATTCCTCTTGTTGCTATATTTTTCAAAGTTAAGGAAAACTTAATAAGGAGATTGAAAAGATTGTTTAATACAACTTTCCAACAAAGAACTCTATTAAAATATTTGCTTGTGAATGATTCTCTTAACTGCAGAATACAATGTTAAATTTCAGATGAAAAGGCTGAAGGTTTTATCTAATATAGAGAGTAATTGCCAAATGTATAAATATATTTTTGTAAGGATAAAGTTTACTTTTGTGTTATAGAATTCAAGAAATATAGTTCATTTTATCAATTGCAAGTAAATTGTTTTTTAGCATCCTAAATACAGTTAAACCTGTCAATCTTGAATCAAACAGGAATAAAAAGATTGACACAAATGGTTTTGGAGAGAAACGGTTTTCCATAAAAAGTTATTTTGTTTCTGATTAAGCAAAGAAAAACTTTTTTTTTTTCAAATATGTTTTTGGCTGAGGAAAATTTTTGTTTGTGTATCTAGATTTTGACACTGGCAAGCAAGTTCAAAATTCGGCACATCAAAGTTTTCGACAAAATATTTCGATATAAACTTTAAAAATATAAAATTTAAACAGAAAATGCAGGATCATAGTAAAATAATTTCGATAGGTACGATTTTTCTGGACGTACAGGTTCGAGGTTGACTGGTTTAACTGTGGTAGTTTTAATATCCTAAGTACCAATAGAAAAGTATTTATGAAATATTTCCAAGGTTTTTGTTTTTAAAATAGTGTTTCATCAAGTATGTTCTTCATGTTTATAATCTATTTCGCTTTATATATAAACTTACAAGAAATATTTATTTTAAACATGAAATATATGGGACCAGTGATAGATTAAATTGCCATTCATACTGTAAAAACATTCCAATTATTTAATACATGTATTTTTTCTAATGTTGACAAAAAATATTTAATTTTAATATAAAAATTATCTGATTATTGTTGAGAGAAACTTAACTCTTAATAATTCTTTTATTTAAGATTATAGTAATAGTTATTTAATTTAATTTCTTGTATTTGCGTATTGGCTTGAATTTTTATTAAAGTAATAAATGTTTTTTTCGTCTGTGTTTGTGAAAAGTTAATTTAAAAAATGAATTATTTTTGCATGTTTTGTTTAAAGTATTATTTCTTTAAATTATATCTTTAAACATTTACTTTTTTCTAGAGAAAATTATTATTTATAAATAATTTATGTATTGTATGTAAACAAAATAAAAAATTCCATACTGGACTTGATGATATGAATGTGATATCTAAATGACTTCTTTTATGGTGTTATTTAATTGTAAGAGTTGCTGTGTATATATTTAATGTTATCAATTTTATATTGGTTTGTCGGTTTGAATTTGTGTGTATTTTAAGTAAATCAAATTATACTTTCAAAATTTTAATTATTTCAATTTTTTTAAATATTTGGTTTGTATTACAACTATATTTTTATGTGGATATTATTTTCATAAATGAAGTACTTGGTGATAGAACACGCTAAGTGATAAAAAGGTGAAAATGAGCTTTTAAGTTTTTCATTAGCACTTATATGGGTAAAAAACGGTATTCACAAAATTTTAAAAATATACTTAAGACTTAACTTTTATGAAAAGGGGGAAGCTTGTTATCTTTATAAAAAGGAGGGAATAACGTGATCATTGACAAAAAAATATCAATCTTTTTAAAAATGTCACTTAGCACGTTCTTCCACTAAGCTCTTCAAAAATGAAATGAGTTCTGATGTGTTCTATCAATAGTATTACGTCAATTTTTAAGTTTAATTTAGTTTTAAGAGTAAGCATAATTTCAGTTTTATGTATGAAATGGAATTTGTGGGTGAATTTATATAATATTTAAAAATATATGCTAGCTCAAAGTTGAATTGAACAAAATGGCTGTGATTTTTCTCTTGGTTAAATGCTTTGTATTCATGACAAAGACATCTTACTGTTGCTATAAAAGTCATGATGAATTCTGTGATAAAAGAAATAACAATGGTATGTATATATATAAAATAAAATATTTGTCTATGCTTTATGATTGTATAAGTTTTAATTTTTATGTTTTGCACATAATCATCTTAGCACAATAGAATATTAGAAATTTTTAGTTTAAAAAATGAAAATTAAGCAGCATGTTAAGGTGTAATTTCTTTTGTTTAGTGTTCTGTGACTTTCGAAAAGTTTTCCATAACAGAAAACAAATCTAGATTAAAAATCATATTAGTATATTTTTTAAGGTCAAATATTGCAATCTAAATTGTAATAAATTAAAAATTTCAGCAATTAAAAACTAAAAATTCTCCTTTATATGCCAGAAAGTTTAGCAAATTTTTCCAGGAACTTTTTTGAGGAACCTTTGAAAATTGTCCTAGTAATCCCGGAATTATTCGGTATTCGGTCCTATTGTGTAAGGGTCTACAATAGAAGAATCTTGAGAAAGAACCCCTTCATCGACTGGGAATCTGTCCTTATTCAGGTCTGCTTGGCGGCCAGTGGCTACAGGAAACCGGTTTCTCCGTTGGTTTTCTCTTACGGTACAAGCGTTGAACTTATGTCTCGTGTGAATCTCGGTCGGTAAAAATCGGTAGTTCAGGACTTCTTAGTTAATTTAAAAATCTTAAAATTTCTCTTTATTGTTTGAATCTCTTCATTATAAAAGTTTTACATAGTTGCTATTTGAGTTATTAATACGTTATTTTGCGAGTTCGTTTTTTTGCATGATATTTTTGTTTGGTTCTTCAAAATGCTTGGTGGCTTTTGGCTTAACCGTGATTTGCGTAATAACACGAAATTTACAAAACGCGCTTCGCTTGACACCTCATGCACTTGGCACGTTTTTCCTCCGAAGTGCTTCAGATTTTGTCTGTCGTTTAGTGGAAGAACGTGCTCAGTGACATTTTTGAGGTAATTTTGGTCCATACCCGTTTCATAATTTCTGTACTAACCTTCCGATTTTCAAAATTCTTTTTCTGTTTGGAAGATAGGACTTCACAGATCTTTTTTATACTTTTTAATCGTTTGCCTGTCCGTCCATCATTTTGTCTGTCCGTCCATATCCCTTTCAATTTCCGATCCAAAGTGCCTGATTTTGAAAATTGCCTTTTTTTGGTTCGAAAGTAAAAAATTAGATGACTACAATGTATAGTGTTTGGCCAGCTGCCTGTACGTCTGCTATTTTGTTTCTGTCCGTACGTCCTACTATCCCCCCCCCAACTTCCTTTGTACCCGTCCAATTTTTAAAGTTATTACTTTCAATCACCTAATATGAGGTAATAAAACTATTGCGATGAGGTCAATATTCCAAATTAAGATTTTGTGCTTTCTACACGTTTTGGAGGGTGCTCATTCTAAAAAATTGTTTTTTTTTCATTGATCCGCCTGTCTGTCTGAAACTACTTTACAGTTCAAAATAAAAGAGCTACAGACTTCAAATTTAGTACACGGGTTCCTAGTTCCTGTTGGACGTCATAATAAGAGAAAATTGCGCATGCGCAAGTAGAGGCTGCTATAAACCTTTTTTGGGTTTTAAAGGTATTGCTGAACAACGGAAATAGATACAGACTTCAAATTTGATACACGTGTTCCTTGTATTTGTCGGACATCAAAATAAAGTTTTCTACAATATTGTGCATATGCAAGGAGTAGCTGCCATAGAACTTTTTAGGTTTGACAGTTATTGAAAATACTTTATAAGGTATATATAACTTTTAAATGAGCGTATTGATACATAGTGTTACACATCCCTAGTTTTTTTTAAGATATCAGTCACCTATCTTATGCTTTTTGTTCGTCCGTCTGTCCCTACTATAAGGATTTCTTTGAGTATTTAAGTTAAAAGAAAGTAAGTTATATAAGTTATTTTAGAACTTCTTGCTTAATGTTAGATGAGTAAGTTTTTAATTGAAAATATTTTTAAAAAAATACCATTATCACTGAAATTATAAACTAAACACTTTGAAGAATAATAAGACTAATCAACTTAATAAAAAGTATACAAAAAGATAGTACAAGAAATACAAATGCATGTGAATAAATAAATATTAAATTTAAAAGATTTAAAAAAAGATAATAATGCAAGATGTAGGTTTTCGCAAAATAAATGTTTAAATACTATTTAGATAAGAATAATTGAATTTTAAAACAAACTTTGATATTAAAAAAAGTAAAAATAAGTTGTATGGCAAGATATAGATTCTAAGGCTATGTCCTCACTACGACATCAAATGCCACAAAGGCAACAAAATTTGGCGACTGCCAAGGACGCCAAGCGATGAAATAGCATGGTGGCTAACTCTGCCAAGTCGCCAAGTTTTGTGGCATTTGTGGCGTAGTCAGGACATAGCCAAAGGTTATTTAAGTTTTTTTTTCTCCTTTTCAATTAAGGGTTTAATCAATTTTAAGAAAGCTACTTTAATTTACAGCATTTCTACAACAGTAGAACATGATTGTTTAAACAATTTATTTTTACAATCGTGATGCATAGTACTTTTTTAAAGTCATCGATATTTTAATAAATATTAAGAACTTATAATGTTTTATACTTTGTTACTTTATTTTAACATCAATTATTATAAAAATATTTTAGTTTTACATTACAAAGCAAACTCTTGATTAAATTTGTACTTACCGTATAAGCTGCAATTTACACTTTCAAGCAAAAATTCAGCTTTCCGCTTGCTTCTTAATTCCATTTTAATAATTTTAGGAGTTTAGGACATTGCACAAAATGCGTTCGATAGCTTTAGAGATAAAACGTAAAATGGCTTTAAAACGTTTTTTGTACCCATAATTCATTTTTTTAAACAAACCAGATGCTTTGAATGTTCGGTGCAATGTTGTTTTAACGCGAACTTCGATCTCCCTAGAGCAGGTGCAACTTTGTTTTAATTATACCATCTGTTCGGTGCTAAATTATCTATGTTTTGTTTATTACAATAGAAATCAGACGACATTCAAAGTAGATGATATTTTATAAAATGTTAAAACCTTTAACTCCGTTTAAATTTAAAATCAAAATGCATTTTTTTCCTATTTTGCTAAATGCACTCAAAACCCAGTTTTACGCATATAAAGAGATTATTTGATTATATTTAATAATTAAAGTTAATTAGGAAATATTAATTACATTTTGTTGAATTCTTTTTCATTAAAACCACAAAAGAACCATTTGTTTTGCTATTAATGCAAGCGAAAGTCTGAAAATTTTCCGCAAACGTGTCACTTAGCACGTTCTTCCACTAAACGATCGTTCAGGAATCGGGCGATTTCGGTGGAAGAACATGCCAAGGATACTTAGCACGTTCTTCCATTGAAAAGGTGACGAAAACGCGTGCACCTACCAACTTCGTATGCGAAAAATATACGAAATCGAATGTTCTCTAAAAAATTAAAAGCTGTTATGTTTAAAGCAGGTAATAACATGATCATTGACACAAAAATCTCAATTTTTTCAAAAATGTCACTTAGCACGTTCTTCCACTCAGCTCTTCAATTATCAATAAAATTTGCCATCACTTTCTGAATATAAATCTCTACAACGGGACATTTGGGGTTCCATATGATATAAGATTTGAAACTTTTGTAGCAACTAGAAATTGTCCGGGTGACGATGCTCTGCAGGTCAAAAGCAGTATCTACAAAATTTTATTTGGACTTATTTTTGCTATGAAACATTCAAACTTGCATTAAAAAAATGTATTATAATCTTAGGTGGACCTAACCACAGCAGTGGGGGTTGGGGAGCCCATTCGGTTAGGGCGTCAGACTTGCATGCGGAAGGTCCTTGATTCGGTTTCGGGCATCGCCAAAATAACTGCCGACATATAAATGGCTCGTGCAGCCAAAAAATGTCCTACGAATAATATCCCGTATAGAGGGAGTGTACTTTAAATATGCTCCCAAGTCCCAAAACTGCGAACTATGTCGCCCTTAAAAGTTGAGTTGAGTGCCTACTCAGGCAGGTGTCGGCGCGTCACCTGACTGTAGTTCTAAGTTATGACGCCCCTCACCAAAAGCC